>CM062820.1:886151144-888551144 GCA_031772625.1 Pinus tabuliformis
AACTAAGGATGGCTACGCCAGTTGCATTCAATGTCCTACGCATTTCTACTCCCCACAAGGATTTAGACCATTTCCTGTTAGCAGACAAAGACCTTCAAATTAAAGACATCTCTGTTGAAGAATCCCCATTGAAATTGTGTTGTAGGTATAGAGACCAGTACTTGAACCATGCAGACAAAATAGGTCTCTGGGAATCAAACTTGCCCAAGTACCGATTCCCCAGCGTCCATATCTTCCCTGAAATTGTTCACTACTCTCATGCGAGCTACAATCCCACCTTAAGAGTGATGATGTCCCCCGACCAGACAATACTTAAATTCACCATAATCAATGAGTCCATAAATGAAATGTTGCAGTTGCAATCTGGTCAAAACCCGACTCCCCTTTCTATTGGAGACCTGCTTAACAGATTCCCTACACTCACCCCCATTAAACTTGCTCAATTACTCCAAACTTTCATTGTAGAAGAGAAACACATACCAAAGGATCCCCCTCCTTACATGTCATCCTTTTTCTCTCAGCTTGGCAAAGCCATCATATCAATGATATCAAGTATTCTAGGTTGTACTACTAGTGAATATGTAGATGACATTCTTCTTGCCTATATGTCCATTTTTACTCCTTGGTAGCTGTTATAGACATATTTGGGCACTGCAACCCCAATCACATATGTTGATAAACCAAGGGCTCTCAAAACCCTAAAAGTGTTGTTTCATACCGTAAAGGATCAAGGTCAACTGATTACATCATTTCCCAGACGTTCTCCTTGAAAAACTGCTCAGAAATGGTCAAAACTGAACCATACAGACTACTCCATCCTGAGGGTGTGATGCATCTCACCTGCTACACACAAAGGGTGCTATGCATACTGAAAATCCCTTTTGTAGGGTTTGATGAGCGAGAGTAGGAAAATGGAAGAGGTAGTTTGGTAGGTGGAAACTCAGAGAATCTTCTAGAAACTACTCATATGACACTTGCCTCTCTGAATTCGCCCAGGGATGAGTATATCTATATATGGATCCCTCATCCTAGAGATCCTAAGGCTGGAATTTTGTAATTTGTAAGGAAGTGCTATTGGTTTCTCTTTAAGAAATTGTATTGTTGGGTGATCTAGCTTTTCATGAGGTGAAGAGGGCTTTCATGCTGGGAGGATGGCTTTGGATCAGACAGCTGGGTTGTAATCCTCTCTTCTATTACTTCTATCAATAAAGCTATTTGAGTTTTCCTCCATATACTTGTATATTTATGAATCTTGTATTTGTGTAATTTGTATGGTTAATGTACATCTAATTCTACATTGTTTATGGTTATAGATCTCTATGCTTTGATGGTATTTTTCTGCTTCAACTCTACAGGTGTTCTTTGACGCGAGACAAGTGAGAAAGGAGTGGTGAAAATCTATCAAAGGAGAGAGGGAACAAGTAAGGAGCCAAGCAAAAGACTAAGGTTGGTACTCTCTGCTTCTCTCTCATCTATCTCTCATAAAGGAAAACACAAGTTACTTTGAATTGTTTGTTTCTAAGATAGCTACCCATCTTAGTGGGACTAGTAGCTCTGAATGGACACTAGTTTTCCCAGAAACAAAATGCTGACTTTGTTGGGGAGTGAATAGTTCGTTTGTTTGTCACTTTTGTTTTCTTTATAAACTACAGACGGAGCCTAAAGTTAAGCCAGCTAGCCTTTGAACTGCTTTTGCTATGCAACTGCAAAGTAGATCAACACTACTTCATTCAATCTCCAAGCTGGTTTATGAACTAAAAATCTAACTTGCAAACATCCTAAGTGCCCTGGTGGCAGCTCAATAACCTCATTAGATCAGCCCCTATACTTTGTGTTTACTGTCTATCATAAGCTCAGCCTAAATCCCTGAACTTACCTGCAAACTGTGGGTGAAAACCAAACTCAGTCTCGTCCCTGGACCATTGCGTTATCTCTCATTGGCGGTCTAGATGCATCACACCTCTCGTGTGCTGCAAGTGAGATGCATCCCTATTTTCCTTAAGGACAGGTGTGATGATTGAATGAGACTATTTCTGCCTCCAAATTTTGGTTTTTTCTTCATTGTTTTCATCTCTATTCAGTAGTTTTGCTGTCTATGATTAGTATATCACTATTGAAACCTTCTTCCTTCACATTATTCAACCTCCATTGATAAGGAATTGTGAATGTTTTTTCATGTATTTTTCATCATTTACAGTCCTCCTTTGCAAACAGTAGCTTAATCGAACTGTCATCTTTTGATTCAAAAGTGTCACAACTGTCATTTTCAGTCAAGAAAAAGAGTGTCATAAAGTCTTCCTCTTTTAGATAGCTGACTACGCTTTTTCCATTATATTTGATTTGAATTATCAATTCTTTGAAGTGTTGAAAACATTTTTCCATTCGAAAGAGAAAGTGTCGTCTTAGTCTTCCTTTCATTTTTTGAAAATAAATTGTTAAAGTGTCGCTTCGAGGAAAAGTAGTTTAGATTTATACTTAGTTTTATTTTTATCATTCTTACATTAAGGGAACTGAAAAAACAAATACATGCATGCGCATTTACATTTAGACTGCATGCGTAAATTGATTTAGGAAAAGTGCATTTAGTGTGTGCTCTCTGCTCTATGTTGAAAGAATCATATTTTTCTTTCCTTAGTAGCTAGGATTTTCATTGGTAAAAGAAAATAAACAACTTCTTATCATTTAAGATTGCATGTTTAGGAGTTGTACATATACATCATGCGGTGAACCTTCAAAGGAAAACTTCTTAAGAAAGATCAACTATAAAATAAACCTCAATGAACATAAAAACGCTTTGGAACCTAATGCACAACATCTAGAAGTCTAGGCTAGAGACATATTCCACCGTCGTAAAGCCTGGTAACTATCGCTTTCATCGTAGGTTGGGTGATTCCTCCTCTTTGATATGACAACTACCAGTATGGACTTGTGCTCCCACATACCGTCAAGTATATATTGGGAGACCACAATAGGCTGATATCCTTTATCCTTAGGAATCCATGTCTACCGCCCTATCGATCACAATGCACTGAACACATCATTCAGGAAGATTGACTGCCATATGTAAAGTCCTCAGTAATTTCTCTATAATTTACCACCGAGGTGTATATTGCAGTTTTGCAATTGGTTTGGTAATCCCTATGTCTAGATTTCCAGAGTAGTCACTTTGATTCCTTTTCAGATTCCTTAAAAGAAAATGTCCATCTGAGCACTTGTCACTTTAGGCTCATTAAAAATTGGAGGCGGCTAGAGTCAACTTTAGCTTTTTCTCGACGCTTAAAAATTGAAAAAGCAAGTTGTGTCAAAGCGTCATAAAATTTATTTTATTCGGAATAACATCACTGTTCCCTCATTGGTCTTAGGTTGGGAAAATGGAGTCCACCAATCAAGGATCTCCCCTTGGGGGGAATCCTAGTCCTTTCTCCTCTTGGGGAGATATTGGTGCTCCACACATGGCTACATTGTCCCCTCTAGGACTCACAATTGGCCTACCAGTATAGCTATTCTTGACCTCTGTCATTCAAAACACCATAATTCCTCAACAAACAAATAAGCAATTAGATGATATTGAAGTTGCTCCCCCACCTTCCACTTCATTTGTTTCTCCCTCTCCTTCTTGTTCTTTGCTTGGTGAAACTAGTAACACTAAAAACCAAGTAACTAAGAAGAAGAAGAAAGGGAAGGAGAAGGAGAAGATGAAGCCAACGTCAAAAGGGGGAAACCATGCATCATCTGGTGAAAATCCACAAACTGCACCATCCAAACCCAAATCTCCATGTGTCATTTACAAAGGAGACCACTATCATCGAGATTGTCTCTGCATCCCGCGAATCTTGAGAGACTGGTCTCCCCGCTTGCGCAATTCAGTGTCTTCAACCTCTTTCGATCATGTTGAGAGTACACCATCAACTAGTGAAAATGAAGTCAATGGGAAAAAAGGAAGATCTAAGTTTCCTTGTAGGTTGTGTGAAGGCGATCATGCCCTCCACTGTTGCCCTTTCCTGGACGAAGCTAAAAGAGTCTTGGATAACCGTCATGCTTCATCGCAGTGACTTCCTCCTGGATACAAGAAACTCTTGCCAAGTCTATCAGTAGTCGAAAATCTGACTGACACACCTCTATTGTCAGTTGAAACACCTATCATTGAAGATAAACCCTCTGAGTCCACACTGGACCAAAGTCAAAAGGTCAAGATGGCAGTCGACCTAGTTTTGTCTTCAGAAAGTCCATCTTCAGATGATACGGTCTCCAAAGAGAATGATAACGACACCGTTCAAATTACTTTTTGTTAACACAAAATCCAATGAACATGGGGGAAATCTACCCATTCCTCTACCATAGGAGGAAAGTTCCTCAGTTCAGAGATTCATCCAGCTGTTTATTCGGTCCCTCCTCCAAGCAATCTAGTCATTTCCTTTGATTGGAATCTACTAGCGAAACCCTGCCTACCATCTAATGTACCATTCTGAATCATAGTACAAGCTTACAGAATGATCATGGCTGGTACTATCATAGATGAAGGGGCTTCTTTGAGTATCATTTCCTCAACTGCTTGGAAAGCGCTTGGTTTTCCGTCACTTCTGCCTGAGATTTGAAATCTGTCAGGCTTCAATAAAGGAACCAGTCAACCATTAGGAATCCTTCCAAATTTACCTATAACTTTCAGAAGGGAAACCATTCATCTGAACGTGATGGTAGTCCAAGGGCCTCTAGATTACAATCTACTCCTTGGGCATGACTACATTTACAACATGGGAGCTATTGTTTCCTCACTCTTTCAAGTGATGTGTTTCCTGTATGAAGGAAAAATGGTCCAGCTCATTGACCAGCTTTCATTCCCTGGTTCAAACATGACTACTAGCCAAATGCCATCCCTAACTAGTCTTTTTGCACAAGGAATGTCTCATCAACCTCCAGTCCGTCCACCTAATGATCGCGAGTGATTCGGTGAATGTGACTAAACCCAGGGGGCATGTGCCTTGGTCTGCTTTGGCAGGAAAACCCCAGATATAAGATATGTTTCATCGTAGGATATATGACCAATCTGACACACCCGTCCGTTTAGGAAAATAGGATCATCTGGAAAAAGATTTCCTTGTCGAAGGTTATGTGATTGGTAGTGGATCCACACCTATCACCTTTGTCTATTTCGATGGACAGAGCCAAGGAAGTGTTTCATCTGCAATGTGGGCGGAACAACCTTGCTTTAATGCAAGAACTTCTGTATGGTAACCTGGAATCTCTATTTTTCTTTATACCTGGGAGCATGCAAACCTTTTCTATGCAAGTGAAAGCGACCAGCATAACTATAACCCCATAGTTTTTTACTAACTTCAGCTACTTAAGTTAGGTGATTGGTCTAATCCACCATTCACTTTTGCCGGTACCGCCGGCGACGACAAAGCAAAGGAAATGTTTCCCGACAAGAAACTATCCTACCTAACCTTAGTCCTTCATTAACCCTTAGGACAGTAGTTGGTCGTTCCTAGCTCGCATACAAAAGGGTCAGAGCAAAGTTTCGCATGGGGCAAGCTCCCTAAAAAATGAACCTACTAATGAGAGACATCCTTAATATACGACTGGTACGAACATGTTTCCGCGAAGTTCAAGCTCATTAAAAAATAAACCTAGCAATGAGCATATTTTCCACCAGAGTTCAAGCTCATTAAAAAATGAACCCACCTTCAGTAAATAACCTTTTGATCACATTGCTATCATCTTTTGAGCCTTGGTCGTGTTCTTACCATCACCTCCACATTTTTAGCCGATCATACGCCTCCCCTTGATTGTTTACCCTTTTGAGGAATAGTTGCGACGAGTGATTCTATTAGCCACCTTCTTTACACTACCATGATTGAAAAGTTCCAAACTTACCTAGAACCAGTTGCTATTCGAAAACATCACTCGTTCCACAAAAACGAGTCTCCTTTAAGCTATTTTTAGACTCGTAAAATATGAAAGGATTGTCGAGAAATTGGCCTCTCCAGATTGTTAAAGTGATTGGAAGTGCCATCCCTCTTCTATATTTTAATCTTTTTGGACCCGAGGGATCATTACACAAAAATATTGAGTGCTTGTCTTTTTTGGCTCGCTAAAGTGATCAGAAAAGTCATCCCTTTCGTATTATTTTATACTTTTTTGGACTTAAGGGATTATACTACGAAAGAGGACTACTGGAGTTTCCTTTCCGTCTCTTTTCAAACTCTCTAAAACTGAAAAGGACTAAGTTATTTTTGTCATTAAACTCATTAAAACAATAGCGACAAACTTGTCCATATGGACAAGAGCGAGTTTCACAATCGCTAGGCTCGCTAAAACATAGTGACAGGTTTGCTCGAAGGGAAAATTGTAGATCAAGAATATGTTATCCTCCTCAAGCTTGACAAAAATAAAGAGGTACTAGTTAGCAATGACTGGGGAAAAACGGAAGAAAACTTGAAGAACTTCATTGGTAGTAGGTCGCTCTTGAACATGACACTTTCACTCCATCACCATGATTGAGTCAGGCTCGGTTACTCCGTTCACTGATCATATCACCACTGGTCCTCCATACCATCCATTTTGGGGTTAACTCTACCAATCCATTCCAGTGTCACTGATATGTTTAGGAGAAGTCACTCAGAGAATTCACCAACCCAGCTAACATCTCATCTGCTGCAATACCTTCGCGCTCCATTTTTCATGACCGCAACCCTGAACCTTGTATCATTAGATCGTTTTCACCTCCACCAAATCATTTGCTCCATTTCGTGTCGTAGATGTGGGATTCATTAAGGCCCTCCTACAATGGGTCACTTCTTGTTGACATCATCTCATTATCCAAGAAGTCGACTTAGGAACAACCGTTTCAGTACTTTGAAGCTTGCATGCCTCATTGCCAAGTTTCTCAGTTCCAACGATAGGTTTACATCAATGACCTTCGACCGAAAGATTTTAGGTGGTGTTAGACATTGACTCATGTATTCACACCACGTGAATTGTACTATAGTACCTTGAGGGTCATTATCATTATCAGTGATTCCTCTCACGCCTGTTAATAGCTTACATCATTGGTTGGTAATCAGGTGATGTCTTTCCATGTTTGACACCAGAACGTCTTTTCACATGGATTGACTTGTACATCGGTGAAGATTGAATGAGTTTGAAGACCCCGGATCTAGTTTCATCCATTTGGGCTATGATATATTCAAGAAAATAAAAACATCAAATGTACTCCATAGCTGCACAGATAATCATCCAAGCTAAGGGATGATGGCTCTACTAGAATCATCAGTCTGCCACACAGACAGTTGTCTATCTTATGTACATGAAAATTAATTTATAAAGTTGAGCATGGGAATGCCCACTTGAGCTAGATCATGAAAATATTATGAAGATAATTTATTGTATTGTATCTTATTACAAGTCACCTTCCAGTTCGAAAAACCTTGGATCCTCATGATAAAGGATTTCACCCGACATCAGAGGATTTACGACCTCATGCTTTAGGGGGCAATTGTTATAGACATGTTTGGGCACTGCAACCCCAATCACATATGTCGATAAACCAAGGGCTCTCAAAACCCTAAAAGTGTTCTTTCATACCCTAAAGGATCAAGTTCAACTGATTACATCATTTCCCAGAAGTTCTCCTTGAAAAACTGCTCAGAACTAGTCAAAACTAGACCATACAGATTTCTCCATGCTGAGGGTGCGATGCATCTCACCTGCTACACACAAAGGGTGCCATGCATACTAAAAATCCCTTCTGTAGGGTGCGATGAGCAAGAGCAGACAAATGGCAGTGTCAGTTTGCTAGGTGGAAACTCAGTGAATCTTCTAGAAACTGCTCATATGACACTTGCCTCTCTGAATTTGCCCAGGGATGAGTAAGAGATCATGAAATCTCCAACTGGAACTAAAAACTATTAGTGAAATGACACTAATCAAAATCTCAGAAGCTGACTCACTCCCCTGTAGATATCTATATATGGATCCCTCATCCTAGAGATCCGAAGACTAGAATTTTGCAATTTGTAAGGAAGTGATGTTGGTTTCTCTTTGAGACATTGTATTGTTGGGTGATCTAGCTTTTCATGAGGTAAAGAGGGCTTTCATGCTAGGAGGATGGTGCTGGATCAGACAGCTGGGTTGTAATCCTCTCTTCTACTACTTCTATCAATAAGGCTATTTCAATTTTCCTCCATATACTTGTATATTTCTTAATCTTGTATTTGTGTATGCATTTGTATGGTTAATGTACATCTGATTCTACATTGTTTATGGTTATAGATCTCCATGCTTTGATGGTATTTTGCTGCTTTGACTCTACAGGTGTTCTTTGAAGCGGGACAAGTGAGAAAGGAGTGGCAAAGCTCTATCAAAGGAGAGAGGGAACAAGTAAGCAACCAAGTGAAAGACTGAGGTTGGTACTCTCTGCTTCTCTCTCATCTATCTCTCATAAAGGAAAAAACAAGTTACTTTGAATTGTTTGTTTCTAAGATAGCCACTTGTCTTAGGGGGACTAGCAGCTCTGAATGGACACTAGTTTTCCCGGAAATAGTAGCCCCCTGCCATCATGTTTGACTATGCAAAATTCATCTCAGATAAAATGCATGATCAGTTCATGAGATTGGAAAATGAGAGAGTATTCGAATACTCATTAGTGTTGTATCATCTCTTTCCTTACTATCAAGCTGACAAATTTCCCTTCACTGTTCAAAAGCTTGACACCAGAGGCAATCCTAGGTTAGTAGTATTCTGGACCCCTTTAATCCACAAATATGAATCTCCATACTCCTATACTGATTTTATAGGCCTATTTGTGCATCTGGTAGCTACCATGCTGATAGGAAGTCCTCCTCCAAGAATCACTACAGATATCAAGAGGGTCCTACAGCTATCCAAACAATACAAAGTGGGAGATTGGTACTTGTACCAATGTCACACTGAAATCAGAATATATGGTTGCAAATTGGCACCTTACGAATTTCCAAGATACCTCCCAAGTAGATTATTTTCTCTGGAGTACTACAGGCAAATAATCAACTCTGATGAGGTACATCTTGTGAAGGCCAAGAAAAAGGCACAACTATGAATAAAAGAGCATCTAGGCCCCTTTGTGTGTAACAAGAGAGAAGCTGGGAGAGTTGCAGAGGAAATTCTTCAAGGGCTCAAACTCAAACAAAGTTTCATCTAGAGACATGACGCTTTTGATGTCATCTATAACAGAAGAAAGAAAAACAATTTCCTCCCTACATCCACCACCGAATTCCTCAAATAGAACAATATGCAAATCAACTGGAATGAGTGGAGAACACTCTAGTAGATATGGATAGCACAGAAACTACTGTCAATAATGTGTTTATTGATTTAGAAATAAGACTTGATGAAGATTCCTTTGTACAGATGCCAGAACAATCCCAATCCCAAAGGGAGACACAGGAACACTGTGAGCAACTACCAGAAGAAGAACGTCAAGAGCAAGAGGAATCTGAACAACCAGACATATCAGACGAGCTGCCTCTGCCAGAACACATCATGAGTAATCCTCCAATTGTAGAGGCTCCTCTAAATGAGGATAAGAATCCCAAAATAAATAGAGAGGAGGCCACTTCTTCTAGTAAACCTGTTACACAGACTTATGTTAAAAGGCAAAGGTTGAATCCATTTTCAAAACAGGAGTTCATAGAGGAAACAACTGGAACTACAGGTATAGAAAGAGTAGAAAGTGGGCAGACCACTCCCTCTGGAGGTACATAAGAACCTTCCACTTCACAGGCTCAAATTTTGGAGAGACAACAAAGCATGGAAGTATCCTCCTTCATGGCTCCAACAGGTCAGAACTAGGACATCGGAGAGAAATACAAAGAAATAAAGGCTAGAAATGAAAGCTTGAAGGCCCAAATTTATGCACAATACCTTAAAATGGCTCCTACTAATCAAACAAGGCTAATGTCAGACTTTGATGTAAAAGAAGGTAAAATGCAGATGACTTTCATGAAGCCTACAACACAGTAGCCTAGGTCTATAATAGACTATTTGAAGATAGATTTTGAGGTGTTGGTGAAGGATATTCATCCTATCGACCAAATAGAATTACACAAACAGATCGGGGAAATGGTCTATTCTACATTGACTAGTAAGGCCATTACAACACATCAACTCCAAAATTTGTTGAATAATATATCAATGCAATTCCAGTTACAGAAGGCCTCTTCATAGGCCAAGGATACCAGGATAAATTCCTTGGAGGACTTAATCATAGAGATGGAACATGATACCAAGGATGTAAAGGTTGTAGAAAAGCTAATTAAAAAGAAAAATGATGATATAGCTGCATTGAAAAACCAACTTAAAATTCCTCCTATACATCATCCACAAACAGCTGAAGTATTGGAAACTCGGAAGGAGGAAGAGCTTATAGACTTAGTCCTTAAGCTGAATGATCAACTAAAAGAGACATAGAAAGAGTTGGATAACTTGATCCAGTCTAGGCAGAGTGAGTTGCCCACCACTCCTCAGATTGTTATTCCTACAGTCTCTACAGCAGTACCCTCCACATTGGCTGCTTCCTTAGCACCAACAGTTCCCCCAACTACAGCTATGCTAGTCACAGGTACATCTACAAGTAGAGGGAAATCCATAGAAAAGATAGCTGAATTGGTAAAAGCCATGGAGGAAATGACCATCCAAGCTACTGAGCTTAAAAAGCTTAGAGAAAAAGTGTCAAGTTTGGAGACTGATTGCAAACCTACACAATTACAACAGAAGGAAGAATCTCAAAAGAATCAAAGAATGGGAGAAAGGATAAAAGTCCTTGAAAAAGACTTGACATTGCAACATGCCCTAGGAGATATTTCTGGAAGATAATCTACATAATCATTGACTCTGTCAATGATGTTTGGCCATCTATTCAAGTAATATTTGAGTAAACTGAACTAGTAAAAGTGGCCACAGAAGCAATTCACAAGACAATGGAAGAATTGAGAGATAAACCTGAAGAAGCCAACAAATTGATAGAACTTTTGAATAGTGAAAACATGTATCGTCTAGATGAACTGGGCATAGAAGATAGAAAAGGGACCATAATAGAAATGAAAAAGATTCTAACCAAAAGGAACCTTATGCTCAATCTGGAGAAAAGATGCCAAAGCATCCAAGCTAATATTAATAGATTTATGAAAAAGTTTGGTATTTTAAGGGAAAAAGGATTCCCTAGTCCTATGGTAATTCACGAGAAGCTAATGACTCAGGATGATTACATTGAAAGACTAAACATGTTGGCCTGCAACCAAGATAGTACTTTAGGGGTAAAAGCTCTTCCCACTGGAAAGGTATTATATGATAGTTTGGAAAATCTATTTTTTCTAGAGCATGAGATAAAGAACCTGCTCATCAAAAAGCCCAATTTTTCCAAATACACCGAGGCTGATGACATATATGGAAAAATGATAAGGATGAAATTACCAAAAGGTGAATTTTGGATGAAACTAACAGATTTACTATAAAGTTACTACAGTAAATCTATATGGCAGCCACGTAAAACACAGTCAAAGTGTAGCGGGTAAAGAGTATTAGTAGATTGAAGACATAAAGTGATTCCAGCACATAGGTATCAAGCAACTGAAAGAGCCAAATCCAAATTATAATAGCCAACATAGTCACAATAAAAGGGTCAGAAAGAAAATAGTTCTCCATCTGTCTCTATCTTCATGCTTGAAGATATTTTCGGTTTCCTAGAATAATTCTCATATTGTTATGAGATATTTTGTAACATTTTTTCTATAAGTACTTCATATTTTCAAGTAATTAGGGTGGATTAAAATACATTTTTATAGAAATTTTATATCAAGCTAAGGAGCTATTTTATTCAAGACTGCACTGGTTTTGGTGGGTCATGAAATAAAGCTAAAGAAATTTCACTAGATTCTTGTGCACAATTGGAACCAAATAAGTATTATCTCTTCATGTTTAATTATTGTTTTCTCGCCATGTTATAAATATTCACATGTTTTCTCTATGAAATCTGAATAGTAAACAAGGAATGATATTTCAGAATTAGCTTTAATGCTCTCTGTATTGACTGTTTACTTTCTCATTGTTTTCTACTAAACTATCTTAGTCTAGGAATTATTAATTGCTCCCTTACTTATGTAGTTTCCCCCTCAGGTCCATAGTAAAGGATTCTTAGTTGCCCTTTGCTACTGATCTCCTTCTGTTCTAAATCTTGATCCCGGTTTAAGGATTCTTCATTGCCCTTTTATCCTAGTTACGACTACCTCATCCATTTGAACCTACAGATTTGTTTTTTGATGTGCTAGCCTGCCCTGTGAACTCCTCCTTTAGTAATTGATCTAATCCAGTTAAGCCACTCTTTGATTGACTCCATAGCCCAATGGCCTGAATACTTGTTCTGCCCATCTATTATCTTAAGTCCACCACCCAATCAAAACCAAAACATCATGAGCACTAAGAACTAGCCTGAAATCCTACTCAAAAGAAAGTTAAATTATAAAGAGAGAGCCCTCTCTGAACATAGGTTGGCTAGAACCCGAGTCTAAAAGATTAGGTTTGTGGTTACCTCGTAAATTTATTTCTTTAACCTTGAGAAAATTCTGAGTGATAACAGCTTCAACTTATGAGCATGAATGTAGTCCTCATATTGAATGGAAGGCTAACCTTGATTCATGGCCTATTAACATAGAGATGGAGATCGAGACTCCAACAACAAAGGAAAAGGTGTAGAAAATGACTGTTGATGAGACAATAGATGTATAAATGGAAGATGTGCACACCAACAAAAAGGCCAAGAACCAAGATATAGAAGAAGAATATATTGAGGCTAGGTTGGTGGAGACAAAACTAGACCAACTTGGCTTCCAAGTGATTTTAGAAGACCCACTTCAAGTTGTTTCCTCGTCATCCTCAGAGGCAACGATTATGAGTTCAACAAGAAGTGTAACTACAAATGAGCCTAGTTGGTCTACTAGAAATTCCTTTGAAGAAAGGAATAAGAAAATAAGGTAGGAGATGTCACAAAAAATGGCATCCCATTCAGTCCCATACTAGACCATACTTCTGGTTGCAATGGACTTGGAGAGAAATCAAATGAAATTCTCGCTACATCACCCACTAGTAAAACCACATCCATAAGGCTCCCAATTCAAGGCCATGGACATTTATTTAGACTTGGAAAGTGTTCCTCTACCTGATAAGATCAACTTCCACATGCAAGTGGGAGATATGTTCTATAGTGAGCTTAATCGAAATGTAATGACCATAAGAAAGAATGAGAGGTAGCTAAAGAAGGATGCAACAAGGTTAAAGTAGGAAATAGCTAACTCTAGAGCTCTACATATGCAAAATGATAACTTCAAGGAGTGGATTGTGAAACTGGGGGTTAATCCATAGTATAAAGCTACATTTGCGGCCCTTCTTCAAAGCTCACAAGCATAGGTTCAAGAGTTAAGACAAAAGATGAAGATGTTAGGCATCGAACATGTGTAGTCGAAAGAACTTGCATAGGTGGAGAAAAAGAAAAATATCTTGACAAAAGAGTTGATAAATATAAACAATGAGGTGGTCTCTCTTAAGCAGTGAATACCAAAACTTTAGTAGATAACAGACACTCACATTTGTGTAGTCGTGGTGCCTGAGAACCTTCAGAATCCCACAAAACAACTTACAAAGACCATCGTTGAGCTCCAACTCTTGAAAGGGGATATAAATAAAGTTCAAAAGGACTTAGATATGGTCGAGCAAGCCCTGGCACAAAAAGAAAACAATTTTGAGACTTCCAAGACTAATGTAGATGAATTAATAACATTGATGAAAACAAGTGGGATCACATAACTCTGATGGATGAGTAGAAGACTGTGATCAAGGACTATGAGTTCTTCATCCTAACTACTAAGGAAGAAGGTGAAAAGAATTCACAGATTTCCAAGAAATTCATCCAATATGTAAATGAGAATCCACTCATTGAGTTGAGGGATATAGATGTGGTGGATAGGGTGTTTGCTATCATGGATATTTCTAAAGTAGTTCAAAATGATGAGGCTAGAACCAAAGCTAGAGAATGCCCAAACATGGTACTCAAATATGTGGCCACCTTCAATTTTGAGTTTGAGGAGAGAGTCAGAGCAGGGATGCCTAACCGTTGGGATTTTGTGGGGGTGTTGATCCCATGGGAACAATACAACTGGATTTTGGTTGAAGCCAAGATAAAGGTAGATTCATCTCACAAGAAGACTTCCACCCTTAAAGGTAAAAATGTGTTTAATTATCTAAGAAGGGATTTTCAGTTGTTAGGATTGGTGAATACCTTGTTCCACCATAGGTTAAATTATTCAGGGTTCACAAATCTCAATATTTCATATCAACGATTATTTCATGCTCCTCTACCAACTCCAACATTGTGGAAAAGATGCAAACTATTCATCAATCCTCTAGTGCTCCAAATCATCAACCCAACAACACTGCCTCGTGAAATTGTCTATCATGATTAAAGATACTATTGATTATGTTGATCATACCACTTTTGTATTCTATTTTTTATGTAAATATTCCATTTTCAAAGTCTTAATTCCAGTTAATTAGGATCTAGGTAGTACAGCCGTGCCATTCAAGCATACTAATATTTTTGTTATGATGATTCACTGCTAAATCAAGAAAGAATATTTTGTAAGGTGTTCCCTCTCTAAGGCACTATAATTTTTTTTGATGATACCGAAGCAAAGGTTTTGAATTTTGTTCTCAACAGGGAAGCTCTACAAATTGTAAATTAAATGAAGGCCATTTTGAAGATTAGTGAAATCTTTTGGTGAATCGGGCTCTAATGGATGTGTAGTATATATTATCCCTTTTGGTTGCTCTATATACCCTCACTTTTCTTCTTATATTACATGTAATAGAAGTTTTTGGATATATTCTTATGAATTCATGGATTCATCTATGTCTAATGTGTATCTAATATGACTATGAATGATAATAATTATTATCCTTAAAATGTGCTCCATTTATATTTGCACATCAATTGAATGTTTTTCTCACCACTTCATGCTAAACTTCGACACATTGGATTCTTAATTTATGCCCCGTGTGTCGATTTTATTTCCTTCTTGATTCTTCTTTCCAATATACTTCAAATGACTAATAAAACTACATGCACATCTATTATCGGCCATCAGGGTTAGACATTAATGCTTCTATGAGTATTACTTGGCATCCAGATTTTTATTTCTCTTTGTATATGAGATTATGAGCCAATTCTGAGTTAAAATCTATTTAAATATTGAGTGTAAGTGAAAAATTCCAACATATCTTATAAGCACTCATCAAGATGTCCTAGGAACTGGTCTTTCTTCAACCTGATGGATGTCTCTAAGAGCTACAATAGGTCGGATATTGTGACATTTGTAAAGATTATAAGTTCTCAAGGTTTATGGTTCTAAAGTAAAGCTTTCAAGAATACCTATTTTCTTTATATAATTTTTTATTTAGATTATATAAGGTAAGGTTAAAGGATGATCACATACAATTTGAATTAAAAAGAAAAAATAATATATTTTCCTTTACCAATGAAATATGTTTCCATTATTCTCTAGAAAAGAAATTAATTTGATAGTGTTGAAAAGGAGTTAAAGTATTTCTCACTTTATGTTCATATTATTTGGAAATATATTCCTTTAAATGTCATTTAAAATGAGGATTTATTTAGGTGCTTCATCATATAATCCTTCTTTAAAAAATAGAAATATTGGTTAATGAAGATTTTTTTGAGAAGAAGTTGAAAGAGAATGCCAGGGTCAAAAGTAGTCATTCCAAGAAATTGTTTTTTGAAGGATAATATGGGTATTAGATAAGAAGCTCCACAAAAATGTGATCAACAAAAAAATCATTAGAATATTCTAGAGAATACAATACATCATAGCCACCAGTGAAAGGGAGCAAGATTGAATCTTAATCCAAGAATCTAAACAATGAAGAACGATTAAAAATTAAACAATTAAAGAAATTCTTGCTTGAAAATTTCATCGTAGCAGTCATATAGGTTCCATCAAGCTCTAAAAATTCTCAAGTAACTAATAAAGTTATAATGGGAGGAGAAATTTATAAAAAAAGATTAAGTTGTTGTTAAAGGCATGGATGCATTCATTAAAATGGCTTTCAAGAAGAAAATGTAGAAGAGTGTCTATATTCACATATTATTCATGAAGATATTAGTCCACCAACTAGGTTATTAACTACTCTAGCTTAAGCTAAAGTGACTATAAATATGGATATATTACAACCAAAGGTCAAATTAGAAAAGGTATTTCAAGCTTCATGAATATGAAACTACAATGGTTACTTTTACTTAAAAACCAATTCTACTTGAGGATAAGATCTAATGGCACAAAAAAACTGGCAATATATTACTAGGATATCTTGTACAAGAAAATGGCACTGTGAGAAAGAATTAGGAACAACATAAATGGTTTCAAAATGAAACAAGGATAATTTAATAATAATAAATGATCTTAAACATAAGATATTCATTATCATAATATTTTTAGAAGTTCTTTAAAATTCATACTAAGTGCTTAAGGAAAAGGAAATGAAATTCTATCACTTAAGGAGAAATTAAAATTAACCATGATTCGACATTCATAGTCATTGCAATATAGTAGCCTTCTAAAACGTAAAAGAATAACTTAATAATGAACTTCAAATTCTTTTACATAAAAATGCTAAAGTTTAAAAAATCATGAAGAAAATTAATGATGAAAGGGAAGATGCATGATCAACTTGCCTTGGCTAAAATACCAAATAAAAAGGAGGTTCTACTAAAATTAGATCAAGAGAAGGTTATAATATTAAAGAAACATCTATACAAGATACTAGAAGATCCATACATTTCTAAACCACAAATTCAAAGCAAGGGTTTAAATATAGGTCCTGATTAATGAAAGGAATGCATTGATTGAAAATTACCTAGCTAAAATCATAGAGATATATAAGAAAGTTGTCAACACAAATGAATTATAAAGAAAATAAAAGAAGGTAAACAACAAATTATCTACAAATCGGTTTTTAATTGGTGCCAAACATTATATATGTGATTAAATTATATTGATTATGAAAGCTTTTATAGGACAATTTAATGTTCTTCAAGGCATAGAAGACATGGAAATAAAAGACAATTTTCAAGTTAAAAAAACCATGGGAGTGATTAACAGACAAGCTCTAGATTTCAACTGTTGTGATAAAAAATCTAAGTAATAAATCAAGAGTTAATAATGATATACTACACATCAAAGAAAAGACTAATTTTATTATGCAAGAATACTTCATAAAAGTGCAGTTTAATTAGATTAACATAAGAGAAGTGCAAAGTATTTTTACAATTTGGTCATGATTTTAGGAATCAATTTTCATAATCTTCTCAAATTGGCCTACCAAACCCATGGAATATGAAACATGGTTCTATATCATTGAAAATTATGAAGAATAACTATAGAAGGAAAGATAAAATGAAGAACAGTTTAATGATGATAATGGTCCATTGAGAGGAATCATTATTATATGAAATTATATATACCTTATGTTATTGGTCACTATTCATCATATTCAAAATATAGTTTCTTATCATTTATATAGTTTATATATGAATTTACATATGTCAACCAAGAAGATTTGTAATTTGATATCCCACAAAGGATTGAATGGGAGAAAAAAATCCACTATTTCCTTCAACATCAACATCAGCCCATATTCCTATAGATTAAATTTAACAAACTTAATTTGCATGGTTGGTAGCCATAGAAGAAAGAACAAATCATGTTTCCACCTCAAATTTTCTAATACAGTCAAAGAAAAAGAAAAAATTAAAGGGATAACCATTCCTTAAAGACAATACATCCCCTATTTGACGAGTTTTGTTATATATTAGATTTTATTATATTTAATTTATAAAATTCAAGATTTGAAGTAAAAAATATTTTCTAGATTTGATCTCAAGAAAACATACTTTTTAATCTATCTAAAGTTTTGAATACAACAATAATTTATATTCAAAGAGCACTTTGTGCACATATTAAGATGGTTATTCCCTTATATAGTTCATCAAAATAGATCCAATAAAAATATACTTAAATCCAAAATCTACAATATGACGATTAATTTTCCTTATATTTTCTAGCCTTATTAAATCATTGTCTTTTGCTTCTGCATGAGATGTATAAGATATATAAAATAAAGAATACATAAAACAATCACTCGCAAACTACAACAACATAAATATTGCAACTAGGATACCATTTAGGGAGAAAATATAGATGCATGGTGAGGATACCATGTTCTCTCTTTCTCTAAATGTAATTGAAGTAGATATGCGACACCCTCCTCCCACATTGACCAAAGTTAACTAGTCAATCAGGGTAAACATGTGACAAGAAGCTACTATGATGTGATTCAACTCCCCATGTATAGTTAAGGAAGTGGAAATGATAAAACAAAAACCATTATGACCTTCCACACATGCTACAGAACCTTCAGGATCCAAACAACCCTTCCAGGTGACCAACCCCTAAGATAACTTGACATTTCACTGATCTAAACCCCCAGCCACTACCATGATAAGCCATGCATATGACTAAGGCCTTCTAGCCACTCTTGTTAGCTCTCCGTAATTTCCTTGGGATGAAAAGAGAAACTCAGAGGTAATGATAAACCACTTGGAAGCTTGTAATGTAGTCCCTCCAACTTCAAAGAGGGCTCTCTCTCTAAAACTTTGGTCACTTAGATTTTAGGCTAGGTATGGTGCTCAAAGGGGTATAGATTTTAAAGGCTTGTTGGCAGGGAAGAATATACATCCATTAGGAAATACAGTCATAAAAGTTGATGCTTTTTCCAGTGATAGGATGATGAGATGAGGGGTCTTGTATAAGGGAAAGGTAGGTACTTCTAAATGTGTAATCAAATTAATCCGATGTAGGAGTGTGAGTATAAGAATGGTGAAAATAACATCTAGAGAATCAAACTATAGGATGAATTCTAAATGTTGTTTCACAACTTGGAAAACAATATTAGAGCATTTTAAAATGAATTCTGAGATAATTTTTTGTTCAAACAAACATGAAGACATACATTCATGGCATGGAAATAACATAAGGAAAACTTACAACATGAGAAAATAACAACACTATCAAGAGTTAACACAGGAATCCCTATAAATCACACATCTCTTTTTCATTCACTGAAAAATCTATCAAAAAAGTGTAGTACACAATGTCTTTTCTTCTAAACCTAACAAACCCTTTGATTCATTATAATTATAAGATAAATAGAGAAAAAAAAAATAGTTCCCAACTCTAGGAACCGAATTCCCTAATAGGATTTATGTTTCTACCTAATGGAGTGAAAATAGAACTATTATTAGAAAAATAGGAATTGTTTGACCAAAAACATTTCAAGCATATTTACATTAAATACTAGGCATAAATTTAGATTATAAGTCCTTCGATGCCTCATAACATTTAAAATTACCATAAAAAAAATTAAAAGAAGTTTTTACATGAAAATATTGGTCAAAAGGATGATTGTGTAAAAGCATAGTGTTGGCGCTATGTAACCTCCTAGTTCAGAAGAAACACAAAAACACAAAAAAAAGCACAACACTCCATGGTTGAAGTAGCTCTGGTCACTCCCTAGGTTACTTGATGACTTTTTCATGTTTGAAAATTCCTCGACATCATCATCTTCCTTGTTAGAAACTTTATTTCATCACATAAAGCTCCCAACTCTCAAAAGTTTACCTACAACAAAAGCACATTGCTAGTGAGAAAGCGCAACACGATCTGTTATTCATGGGTTTTACCCAACACCGAAGTCTCTGAACAAGATTCCTATCTTGGTAATGATGCTTCCATGATGATCATAATGTTTCAAACCTCATTCAAGCCCCTATTCACCAAAAAAACAAAACTTCCACCTTTACATCAAACCCTAACCCTAATGCTTCGCTAGGATACAAAACTGTTCTGTAAGTTGATCCTTTTGGAAAGTCACTTGAGAATTATGACTAATTGTGTTTTCAAGAGAGACTTCATGTAAAATATGACCTCCTAACCTCAATCCCATTTAGAAAGAATAATTAGACAAAAACCAAAAATCAAAACTACTTTGTTTTACCTATTCGAGCATTCAAACTTTGGTTGCTTCCGCCAATCGGTCCAGCTTATCTCTATCCTTCTCTTGTATCTCCTTAAATTAATACTTGGTAGCTCTCAATGGCTTCCTCATGGAAAATTTATGCCTTCATATTTTTTTCAGTTGCCTATGTAGTGGGAGAGACCTCTTTAACATACATTTAGCATTTTCCATTGCTGGCTGATACATGTCCAAAAGATCACTCAGATTTTTCCTAGCCCTTTCATCCCAGTCCTTTTGCTCAGCAATATAACTATGGGCCTTCTTAAATTACATCCTCAACCTATTAAAAGTATGTTGGCCCTCATCCATGGAAAATTTTAGGGGCTAATGTTCGCCCAGTGGGCTAATTTTCCATGATTTTTCCACAAAAAAGATTCGCCAATTTCCAATTTTATAAAAGACGATTCGCCCAAATTTTAGAATATAAAATTATTTTACCTTATAAATCGCCAACATTATATAGAGACTATATATAAAATAATTATAAATTTGATTAATTTTACAAATATATCAATAAACATTTATAATTTGCATAGTAGGGATTAGTGAGATTCGCCAATGTTTTAAACTTCAAGAAAATTTTCCATCCTTAAAATTTTCCTTGCCCTCATCTATGTTTGTCTTCTTTTCTCATGTTGTAATTTTTCCTTTTCTAGAGAAACCTTCTTCAAATCCTGATTATCATGTTGCAATATAACTAGTTGGTAAGTCTGATGTCAACTTTGATTAGCTAGGTAAGCTTGCCATGTTTGATTCCTCTTATTCAATTTCTCTAACACCAAAATGTTGGTCAAAGAGAAGTGGAAAAGAGTAGGTTCCACTTCGCTCTATTTTCTCTACACTTTGTTTTCCATTTTCCTAAGAGTTATGAACATATAGAAGGGAAGATTCAAGGGGCTATGCCCTGTGATGTGCATCAAAATTCTAAAGTGGTAATGATATATCCTCTAAAAGCTACCCTCATAGGTAAAGTATATCTGCATTTCTTTCAAAATATTTTCATGGGGCTCATGTAAATACTCGTTAGGGAGAATGGCTCCATATCTCTTATTGCTATACTCAGGCTTCAGAAAATCTTTATAGTTGGCAATGTCAAGAGGCATGCCCTTGAACCACTATTCTCCCTAAAGGGGAATATCTGTTGCAGCTGATATTGAAGATGATATATTGAGATATGAAACTGGAAAATTGAGCCCTCCAACCTTATCATCTAATCCACTTAATTTCATGGCAAATTCTCTACTGAGCTATACATTATATCCCTCAGATTTTTCATAGAATTTGATGCATTCAACTTGCTCAGAGGAAACTCTAATTGTTGGGTCTGAATTAATTATGGTGAGTTCTTGGGGTTTGAACCTAAGAACGAATCCTCCTTTATTATTCTTTCTATCTAGGGTTGACATGATTTTTCACAGTAGAGGTATGCTCTTAAGGTTTCTTGAATACAATATTAGTGTAGGCTTATTTAGTACAACAAATTGGATGGTAGTGATGAAATGGAGCTATAAATTAGGGTTCTGTGACAATTGAGGATAAAAAACGTGATAAAACAAACTCAATTAACACAAATCACCTCTTAAAACCAAAAATAACAACTAATGTCTCCTTTTTCCCAATGACAGAATTAGAAACACAGGCGCAGCAACAAAAGTGCAGGGTATAAAGGAACAAGATGTTTTTTGAGCTCTGAGGAAAGCAATGGCCAAGTAAGAAGTTTTAATTAACTTGCATGACATGGCATACTTCAATATCAAGGTGAAAAACAAGATTTTGGGCTTTTGATGAGGGTAAAGGCATAACATAGAGGGAAAATGGAACAAAGCTTCTAGGAAACGCAACAAGCTAGAAATTTAGAGATTTAGAGGATTTCAATGCATTTCCATAACATATGGGAGTAATATCAATAACATGAAAAGCAAAATTATTCAATAAAATGAATAAATTCCTCTTGGATAAAAAATTTGGCCATTGATTTGAAAAAAAGTAGTGCATGTGTGTGAGTGAAACACCCGTCTGCAAGCAATGTGCTTCCCCTACATCATTTCTGCAACAAAATCCAATCACTATATAGAAAGGTTATAATGGAGAAATGAAATGGAAATGAGGTATTTATTAATATTAATCATGCATTTAGATTCCCAAGGTAGTTGACTATGAATCTAATAGGAAACGGTTATGGATTTGTGTAGAATTTTCACTGCAGATCACTTGATATAGGCAATGTCCTAAAGCATAATACTAGATCTACTTCTACCATAAACTTTGCGAAAGCTTAAATAGATATGAGCATCATCAACCAAGAACAAATATAACTGAGAATGAGAAGTAATCAACCATAACACAGAAGATATAACACTGGGGAAAGCACCAACCTAAAACCCCAACTCTGTATTGTCATACAAGTGGAAATCTTGTTCAAGTTACAAAAAAATCAATTCTCAAGCTATCCTGCTCTCTCTACAATCAAACAATACAACTCACAGACTGAATAGACATAGAATATATCTTCCTCAAGCCCTCCAAGCCTCCTATTTGCTTGTGCAGTTTTGATTGGTGTCAAATGATGTCACATGCGTGAATTGGCCTCATTACACTCACCATAACCTCTGATCCAACTGTGCAATGCCTAAGGAATAATATTCCTTTTGCATCCAAGGAATATTCACCAAGGAATATCCTAGCAACTGATAGTATATTGTCCCTCCATCTGATCTCAACTGGGTCTCTGACTGAACTAACATGCATGAGTTATCCATGAGAGAATACTCAGTTGTCTGAAATACAATAGTGACATGCATGCAAGCATTAACTGACTGAACTCTAATTAATTTAACAAACTATTAAATTAATCTAACTGGACTTGACTCAGTTAACTAAGCCAACTAATTACAACTCAATATTAAAACTCATTCTTATCTCTCTAATTGATGGATAAATCCCTCAATCAAAGGAGAAACTATTGCATGTCCTCACATAGACTTCATGTTCATAATTCCTTAACTAATTAACTCAAGATGAATTAATTAATCAACTTACAAATAGATGTTAATGTGAAATTCGAATTTTACTTCCTATGTTTAGGCTAGGGACTGACTAAAATAAGAAGGGATCCCGAAATGCTATTTTTAGAAAAGCTATTTTTAGCACTTTCACTTTTCACCCATTGTTGCTAAGATCCACAACGGTTGAACTGCTATTTATAGCCGGGATATTTATAGCAATGTTATTTTTAGCATTTTCTATTTTTAGCATTTCTTGTTGCACTTTTCAACACTCCCTCTCAACAAGAAAGGGATTATCAGTAACCCCGATCCTATCTCTAGGTGGAACTCGAATTTGCATTTTGACAATGCCTTAGTCAAAATATCTGCATCCTGCTCGGTCGAAACATACTACAACATCGTGATCCTCTTGAACACACAATCCTGTAACAAAAGAGAGTACAATCATCCATATCATCAACCATAATCCTATCTAGCAACATGAACTAAACAACATTTATGTGATGAACCCAATAATGTTAATAATGAAAACCCTGCTTCAAGTCTGTCATCAACTGTCACTGTTTGCGGTCAATTGCCGAACCCTGTTGTGAATGAGTGAAATATTTGGTCAAGTGATCAAACCAATCCCTAGGTACCAACCACAGGGATGATGTGATGTGCATGTGGCTAAAATCTTCAACTCCATAGATGATTCAGCTTGCATGCGGTTGCAACTGAAAATTGCCTATTACAAGCCTTTGGTTGTGACCCAAAAACCCTCTACACATGTGCAAGATTCAAACCCTAAAATTTCGTACTTGTGCAAGCTAATCTCTGTGAATTGCCTCATACCCATGTGAGACAAAGCCAAAGAAAAAATAATAGAGGAATGATTCATGATGATGTCCAAATGAGGGTGACTTGACTTATACTTATAACCATCCATGGGTGTCTAATTTATCCTTTGGGTCGACCTCATCAAATATGCACATGTGAGGGTCAATTAAAATACACTTTTCCTTTTCCAAATTGAGTAGTTAAATAGTAAAAAATGGTCCTCTCGAAAAGACGAAACTCTCCCCATGGTTGGAATTTGTCACTGATCTGCCAAATTAACACACCCTCTTAGATAGGGGGTAATTCTAGCTGCATCATGTAATCATCACAAGTATCCTTAAATCAAACCATATTCAATATCAAGTCCCTCATCATGAAGTGTCATTACTCCTCATCTATGTTTATATTTTAATTGTCTCTACTAATATGTTGAAAAATATCGAATCTAAAAGAATAAAAATTTGACATCGAAGGGGAGCCTCAGCTACCACCCTCTGTCCATTAGGGAGCTAATGTTGCAACCCGAAATCATTTCTAGCAGGAATCCCAATGCCACCACCTAGGAAACAACATATATCTTATTATCAGGGAGCACATCTCAAAATAGAACCATATTAGGGAGCTTAGTCTTAACCTGGAGCCACATAGGGGAGAAAATCTCAACCCAAAATGACATCGGGGACCACATCTCAACCCAAAAACCAATGAGAATGAGGGAGGTCTTATTGGACACTCTCACCCCATGTCAAGCAATAGGAAATATACCACTTACTAGGAAAGAATCTCAACCTCCCATGATGCAGTCAATGGGTGAGCTACCACTCTGTATACAATGTAAGGATCACAACCATCTTATTTCTCATATTCATAGAAATGACCCTTAAGAGTCATGTTGTATAAAAACTACATCATAATTCGAGCTAGGTGAGATACCTGACTTACCAAAGGTAAGTATCACACACGATTAAGCCTCCTCATCCGCTGGTGAGATGGGGAGGGACAATCCCAACAAGCCCAACCTGTGGGTATGATTCCAACTGAGGTGTACGCTACTAGACCAAGTTAGGGGGAGATACCTAGCTTGTCAAAATGGACAAGAATCACACACACCTTATGGGTTAAAATAGGGGAGATACTTGACCTATTGCAAGAGTAGGAATCACGCAAACCTATTTCCCATAGTTCCCTCAACCCCATGATCCTTCCATCTCAATTCCTCGTCATGAGAGATTAGATAGAGGGGAAGGGTTGGCCTTAATGTTCTAGATTAATCCCATTTTCTATACATTACAAACATATCATCATGCTCATATTTCATACCACCTTAAATTTCAGTCATCGTGTTAAATAGCAGTAGTCTCCTGTTCATGTAGGAAATCAAATAAAATATTATATTATAACAAATATGTATCAAAAAAAGGATACCTTATCCATCCTCCCTCTCACAGAGTAAGAAATCACAAGCCTAAGCTTGTCTCGTATAGTAGCACCGGTTGAAGATATCTTAGTCCCATCTATATCTACGACTCTCTGCCAGCCAGGTCCCACTAATTATTATCGCACGGTATCCTTGTCATATCCATAACCTTCACAAACATATCTCCAAAGTGCTTCTTCAACCTGAATCACAACACTAGTACATCCATGTAGTCACATATCATAAGAAGAATATCGTAGAGCAAAAATTGATCGTCCAAGGCAAATATCGTGAAGGGTGTTCAGTGAAAACTCAATGTCTATGAAGGAGCTGAATCATGAATTCACTAAGATTATATACAAAACATATATATTTATATATATATATTATATAATATATAGATATATATATATATAATATATATATATATATATATATATATATATATATATAATATATATATATTATATATATATAAGAGAGAGAGAGAGAGAGAGAGAGAGAGAGAAGAGAGAAAATCAATGCTTCAATCAACTATCACTTGCCAAGTCAGCTTCAATAATATCTCTTCATAACTTCTTGAAATTCAATTTGAGTGTCCAAGGATTTTCATTTCCACTTTCCAAAAAAATTTCAATAGCTTCACGATATAGTTTTGTTTTCCAAACTTCAAAACATAATTCATCATGCCATGATTTTACATTTCAAACTTCAGGGGCCAAATCCCTCTTACTTTGATCGTGAGAGGCACATTACCTGGTAACTGTTAATGCAGACATACTTGGCTTGAGAAGCTTGCTTCAAATCATACAATGTTATCTGCAAACATAACACTCGACCAAACCAATAAGCTGACAATTACATAAATCAATATTGTGCAATAAAATCAACTAAGATAGCCTATCAAGCCTCAGATGCTAAATCAAACCTAATATCAAGGTCATAAAAGTTTCTGCTAGTATCACTATGATAAACTCTTTGGATTAGGTGTCAGATGGAGCTCTCATCCAAATAGCAGGTTACAAAAACATTTTATTTACCAAGCACTATCGAATCAAACTTTATCAAGTCATCCTTATGGTTATATCATGAACCATTTCTTCCACTAAATATGAATTCATACATCACGGACAAGTTATATAATTTCGATGCATCCATTGTCATATTACTACATGCTGAATCACAACTATTTATATTTCAACCAATATGCCAATGCCTATGGAGCCAATAGAAAATCATCATTGAATACTAAAATTAGTCTCTCAAAGTCACTATGCCCACATAGCATTTCCATCAAGGAAAACCATAAATTATCATATCAAAAACCCTAATCTTTTATCACAGTGAGTTCAATCAGTCCATAACATATCTATGAACTATCAAGCATCAAGTCAATGTTCGAGAGAATCATCAATCATCCAAGCCAATATGCTCACTAAGTCAAGCCGAAAATCCAAATCTTGTCAAACCCTTGCAATTGTTATCAAATATTGTATTATACTAGCTCCAATGATCAAATCAAAATAGCATACTAATATGCATATTTTGGTCCCCTGAAAACAAAATTTTAGTCAACATCTTTACATTCTGTATAGAAAGTCAAACATTCAAACTTCCCTGCTTACAAAACTTTTTGATGTTAGCTCCATATTTATAGGACTGCCATACTCTAGGTACACTTTTGATTTCATGCATGAGGCTTCATATTTTGTGATCTACAGGCATAATCGCACCCATAGACGTTGTTTTTGTTGGAAATAATACAGGCGTGGGGGGGAGTATTATCAAATCAATATAACTTTTTCATTTCCATATTAAGATTCATATACACTACTTCAGTTAAGGCATACCGCATGTATACACAACTGTGTGTAATGCAACAAGCGTATATCCAGTAAACTTATGATTCAGTTAGTTGATCCTTAATGAGTGCATCAGAACATTATTAACCATATGAACAATAAACATGAGTAGTAAAATAGAATAGATCATCACACAAATGAACACCGAGATGTAAGGTGGAAACCCAATGTGGGTGAAAACCACCTCCTGCAATTTGTCTCTATCTTCTTTTAATAAGAAACTTCCTTTTACAATATTTATGTACTGGTGCAGTCTTATACCAATATGCAGGTTTCTACTTGCAGAAGGCTACAACCTTCTCTTGTTCTCCAGCTTCTCCTGGAAGGGAGCTGCAACCTCCTTAGCTCTTGTACTAGCCGATCCTTTTACTAGTACGTAGGTGTTGTCCTACTGAATGCTCCAACCCTCACTCGTTTTCCAACTGCTACTGGAAGGGAGCTACCACTCCCTTAGCTCTTGTACTAGCTGATGTACTAGTACGTAGGTGCCGACCTATAGAAGGCTACAACCTTCTCTTTCTTCCTCCAGGTACCACGTTTCATAAATTTTCAAACTGGATACTCCTGAAGCACAACACCATAATTTGAAGGCCATGTTTCATCCAATTTTCATACTAGACCCATCAATATCACTGAGGCACACAATCAATCAACACTAGCATCATCAATCTCTGAATCACCCAATATTGAATCACTGAAATCCTGTCAACAACCTGTAGTCACCAGAACACAGAGCAGAACAGAGAACTCTGCAACAACATTCAGATCTAACTGTATCATAAAAAATCATGCATCAGAGTGCATACGCTACTTAGAAGAGCTGAACCAGTGTGTATACGCAACTTCACGAAAGTGAACCAACATATATGTCAATAATTACTTACTTATAACTTGCTGCACTTCTTGACTTCAGACATACCCAGATTATTACATATACAAGGATAATATGTGTGTTAGCAACTAGATCTAGTCCATCAGATCAGATAAATATAAGCCATTATGATCCTTATCCATTATTAGATCTCATCCATCAACACATGAAGCTAAGCACAATCAAACAAACTAAATATGCAGAATACTGACAGCAGTAAACAGTCATCAAAACTCATCAATAACCAGAACCACCTCTAACTTCAAACATCATAGCTCATATGGTATATGCTACTTAGATGTATCTTACCTACGTATGTATGCACTTTAATCATAGTCAACCAAATATACATCTGTAAATATTCATTCATGATTTGTAGTTATTCCAAACTTGAGTTATACCCAAATCATAATATTTAGAAAACATTACATGTGTCAGTATACAGTTCTAGACTTGACAAGATCAAACTGTATAGAGATGATTCATTCCAAGCCATTAGATCCTGATCTATCCTTACATCTTGTTCTCCATCAACCGTTGAGATTCCTCCTTAGCAAGGTATCATGAACCCATAACCTGCATACTGTATCTCATACTTCATCAGATATTCAAGATTTTTTGAATGCCTTTGCCTAATGATTTTCTTCTCCTTTTATATTCTTAGGTCTTACTCAATACGATGGTCCAAAACCATTTAGAACCAATACTAGGGACCCAATACCTGGGTTCAACACCTCGGATGCAATACCAAGGACCAAATACCAAAATACCATGGACCAAATACCACAGACCCAAAACTTAGTTTTTCGACATGTACGCGCCTTTCCTAGCATGAAAGTGCATGTGTACGATATACACGCCTTTGTATATAGTTAACCTACGTGTAGAACCTGCGTGTATACACTACTTGGTATATGGCGAACCTGCGTATGTACACGACTTGGTATATAGTGAACTTGCGTGTGTACACGGCTTGGTATATAGTGAACCTACATATATACCTTCCTTTCTTCATTCTTTGTAGTCTGATCATCAATTCTTTGCTACTGACCTGCTACACTATGACTTGTGTGAGTTTCCACCAAGGACAACACTTGTATCATAATGCCAACAATCTCCCCCTTTGAACTTGATGGCAAAGCTAACTTGTCATACTGAGAACTGTCATCTTAATGAGTTGTCATTGTTCATTACATCTGAATTGATTCCTTTGAGCTGTCCTGCATCCCATGTATTTTGTCACATCTGATATCTCTTTTGTAGATTCATCTAGTTATATATAAGTGAGTTGTTCTTCTATGAGTGGGTTGCCATCAAGTACAACACATGCATCATAATGCCAATAGTTTTGTGCCACTGGAGGCCTATAAGCGCACTATTAAGCTTTCTTCCATGTGGTTGGGGATTAGACTAAGGAAACCCCCCTCTTTTCAGATCAACACTTTTTTCAGACCAATACCATCAGATATTTGTCTATTTATGATAGAAATATTCAATGATCAAATCTATTGCAAATGATACTATGTGTAGGGATGTTATGGAGAGTTTCTCCCTCTGAATAGGAAGCGACTTCAATCATCATCATTCAAGACATCAACCTATCTATAATACTATTATGAATCAATATAACTATTAGATCATCAAATTATATCAGATTCTAAAATATATATTCATCATGGTCATAATATTTCAACATCAACCAGTTCATCATGAGATGAAACTTTCATCAAGGCTTAGATTCATATGACTATAACAAGAGTATCATCACACTTCAAGGATTATAATCACCAGATCACTTCTTTATCATATATTCAATCATCAAATTAGGTCATTCAATTTTACCATATGTCATAATTTCTAAGCGAGGGCCAACAAGGATATCTTGAGAAATAATCTTATTGTTACACTTCTATCATCATGGTTATCATTATTATAAAAAACACTATCATTAGTATCAATGTACTAGCCTTCTTTATAGGATCACAAAATCCATTATGTCAAAAATAAAAGATGCTTGCCAAGTATCAAGTATACCAATATATAAAAAATCAATGTTTCTAAGTAATTTTTCCATGACTCAATACCAAATGCAGCATCTTATCATAATTACCATGAATCAAACTTTCATATGCATAAGCCATTTATGTAGGTAGCATTCCCACCATACCTTACTGCTTACCTTACCATCTAATATTGCAGCTGAAATATAACATTGAAATAAAGCACCATACATACCTTGTAGTATTCAAATACTTGTGCACCTTCTCATTTGGTAGATGTATCACTTTGTTAACTTTCATCAAGAGCCTCTTTCCCTTTTCTAGCAATAGTTCTTCTCTTCCTGCACTAACCATGATCCTCAAGAAGAATTCACTTATCACAAATCATCAAGAGGTTAGAAGTATCCAAATACTCACATATACATGTAGGAAGTATAAGTAATGATCAAAGAAATAAACTAAAATAGGAGTAGAATCACAAAGAGGTAAGATAAATCTAAAAGGTATGTATCTTAATGAGAGGTGAGCTCTTGCTCTTCAACCTGTTGTATCTCTGAGATGATAATGACCAGATATCATGTTAGAGCATCTAAGATAATTGTTTTGGGGGTTTCATTTTAATTTGGAGGGCCAATGTATGAAACAGATGTAACATTGTAATGCCTAACCTTGTGAATAATATTCATATCAAAGTAGAGGGCTGCTACAAAATTTCACACAGTGATATAGCTTGTGTGGTGGTGAGCAGAAAAAGAGAAATAATATGATTATCACAGTTTTCAAATTGAGAATTAAATAATCATAAGTATGAAAACCTTTAAACTATGTTCAGAAGGTTTAAGAGAATATGCTTAAGCTTACAAAAGATGTTGATGATTTATTGATTCAGAGGGAAATAATTAAACAAACAGTCCATTAATTCATTCTCTTTATAGATTATCACTTCAGAAGCTTATAGGAATAGATTGAAACCCAATTATTCCTACCTAGTTATCTCTGTAAGACATAAGAATATGAAGAAAAACATAGTGAGTAATACTAGAAAAACATACAGGAAACACTAACTGTGTAAAATATATTTCAAAATCCTTTTCTTTGTATTAATGATCGAGAAAATTCAAGTACATCAAATGTTTAGAAATGCTTCTTCAAGGGTGCAACCCTCAATAACTCGTGAAGAGAGTTATTTATACAACATCAGAACTAAGAGAATATCCTAAAATGATTTTACAAAAATATATTATTATAAAATCGAAATAAAGACTGCTAGTTGATCTGGCACTATTTTGATGCTGCATTGTTGGTGACTATCGCTGAAAAACTTGAAAATTGTTGAAGCCAGCTTACTGTTCCTCCAAATGTTGAATGCTGTTTGATTTTCATGTTGGATGTCATATTTACTGATGACCTTTCATTTGATACACTTTGACTTGTATTTCTTTATATGTCTCCTCTATTTAGTCTTTTACCATGAATGCTTTGTCACCTGATTTTACTTTTACCACTCACAATAAATCACATCATCTGGTATCTTTTACTCTTATCCTACATTTATGTTTTTAGTAAAAGTGAATTTCACTAAAGACATGTTTGACTTCATGTGAAAATGTGATATGTTGTTGCTGATTTATCTTTGTTTTAGTAGTTACTGCCTCTGTATAAATGATTTCTTTTGCTCTGTGTATAATGGTCTTTTACTTTTGAATAAAGCCTTTTGAGTATATTTTTTTTCAAACCTTGGAGTAAATAGGTTTTGGAATTAGTATCAAAACTATTTATCCAAGCTTTTGGCCTTCTAATCACTTGCAAAATAAGACAATTTATTAATAAAAATGTAGGTTGATAGGGAGGTGATAATGTTTTCAAGGAACAAGAAAGTTTGTGGACGAAGTCTGGAGCATGTTCAGGAGGTAAACAATGGTGAAATTGGGTTGCAAATGCTCAGGGTGATGCAGGAAGGCGTAGGCAGCTTTCAGTTAAAAACCGAGCGAAAAGAGTGAAAATGAGGGTCTTTGCCGTTTTAACAGGTAATGGCTAGAATTGGCACGGAATTTCATAATGAATAGTGGATGGTTTCGTCCCATGTAGGGAGGAGGTATTAAGCTGCATTGCACCGATTTTGGAAGTCGGGCATTTTTTCCATGAGAGCACACGAGTTCACGTAAAGTTTCCACGTAACCAAAAGGGGTCTGTGAAAAACCACGAATCTCGCATGCTCTTGGGCAGGTAAAGCTTGGAAAAGAAATCAATGTGATATGGATGTGTGCCATCAAATCTAGGGGTACAAGATCTAATAGCTGTCACGTGGTGTAAATGCACAGAGGTAAATTGGGCGGAGATTACCAAGGCCTAGGGGATAATTACAATGGATTTGTAATTAATTAATGAATAAAGCGGGTTAAAAATATAATGAACAGGTTTATGGAGTGGGATCAGGGTTAAATGTTGTGGGGTTTGTTAACCACATGATGGGGGTGGGTTAAAAGGTTTTGTATATCAGGAAAATTTGAATATGGCGGAGGTTTATTAAGTAATCTGGTGGATGAATTTCAAAGGGAAATGTCTAGGGAAAAGGGTTAAAATTAAGGGAAAAATGTCAAAATGAGGGGAAAGGGTATTGTTTCGAGGGGAAATGGTTTCACACTAGGAAAACGGGGTTTTTGGGTAGGGGAATGAGTTTGGAGGGTAATTTTATAGGAAAATGTGTGAAACCAAAGGGCAAGGGTGAAAATGAAGGGAAAAGGGTATTTTCATAAGAAATGATGGGATAATGGGCAATTAGTAAGTATGTAGTGGGGAGGGGTGAAATGAGATGAGGGGAAGTTAATCAAATCGGCCAGTGAACATCTATTCACTTTCATAACTGTTCCTGCACACTGAAACATTGGATCAAGCATGATAAATGTGCTTATGCTTTAACAACCTTGTATTTCTGCAACCTTTCTTCTACCTACCCTTTACTTATCCTAACATTTTTACTTATTTTTCAGAGTGCATTTAAGCTAGCAACCCAATATTTATTTTCATGAATAATCTACCTCTATACCTTATTCTCTCCATTGGCTCAGATTAAACTATTGAGCCAATTTTATTTTCTACCTATGACAATCAATTTAAAATAAATCCAATTATGATTAAACTATATAATTGGGTTAAATAAACTAGTGTGGCATCTAAACAAATTGCACACATTCAAAAGTGAATTAGAGTAAAAGTAGTGGCATTTAGGTTTGCCATACTTTCAAAGTTTATTGCTTTTTGCTTTTCTCTCTAACCTAACATTTTATTTTTGCCTTCATTTTTAGGGCATCTATTCTAACAATTTCTTTGATGTGGACATATTTATCAAAATATTTCCTAACATTTTTATTCAGTATTATTTTTGTCCATATCCTAGCTTAACATTTTTTTGAAAAATATTTTCATTTTTTGGACTAATTGGTTTTAACTTACCAAAACCAAAAAATGCTACAATAGAACCAACGTTCAAGAGTCATGAATTTCCATCATATAACATTGATTCCTTAAATATATTCATCAAGTTCATCAATAATGGGTCCTAGATAAGAATAGCCCATTTAAGGCTACATTAAACATATCATAAGTGGTAGAACATATTTATAATGATCGTGCTAGGGTTTTTGGAGTGCATGTCTCAATCCAAGGTTTCTGCCATTAAACCCTAGTACAAAAATTTTCTAGGGTTTCCTTCAAACCCTATTATTATTTAAGTTCTCCACCATCTTCTCTTGCTTCCATCAATCGCGTCTTCTTATGGGTGATCTAAATGACTTTTCTTCAGTCCAACTCTGGTATCATGTTACTTTTTCTTATGACTATATTGTTCTTTTCTTTGATAATTACATTTCAACATTTGCATATCAAATTCACCCCATAAAAACTTAACATTATTCATGTTTACAACATTATTAAAAAACATATGCAATTATATAGAAAGAACAACGTCATAATCAATGTAGCAAAACATCAAGGAATAGTGAAAAAAAATCATTCACTCATAGACACACCAGGATCAGTTGGAGACTAGGGAAAAACCCACTATGGGGAAAGCTCTTTCAAATTCGCCTTCTTATTAGATTGTCATTGAATGATTTAGCAAATGAGATTAAAAATATTGATATCATCAACCATAATCCTATCCATGAATATCATCCAAACAACACTCATGAGATGAACTCGATAATGCTAATAATCAAAACCCTACTTCAAAAGCATGTAATCAACTATCACTATTCGCAGTCCACTACCGAAACCTGTGGTCAACGACTAAAATATACGGTCAATTGATAAAATAAAACCCTAGGTCCCAACCATAGGGATGAAGTGATGTGTATGTGGCTGAAATATTCAACCACATGGATAAGTCTGTCTACATGTGGCTGTAGTTGAAAATTTCTCATTACTAGCGTGTGATTATGACCCAAAAACCCTCAACACATGTGTGAGCTTTAGACCCTACAATTTCATACCTGTGCGAGCCAATATCGATGAACTGACTCAGACATGTGCGATCCAAAACCAAAGAAATAAGAATAAAGGAATTATTCATGATGATGTCCAAATGACAGTCACTTGACTTGCATTCATAACCATCCATGGGTGTCCAATTTATCTTTTTGTCTGACATGATCAAATATGCACATGTGGACCTTAATTCAAAAATACACTTTCCCTTTTCCACATTAAGAGCTTCAATAGCCAAAAGTGGTGCTCTTGAAAGGGGGAATCTTTTCCCATGGTTTTATTTTGTCAGGGAGCTACCAAATTAACATCAAGACCTCATTCATCAAACACATGAAAGTACTTCATCCATTTGTGAGTCTAAATGGCATAACCAACCATTCATATAGTCTGTTGTTGGTCTTGAAAATGGTCTTCCACTCACCCCCCTTTCTAATCTAGATATGATGGCATGCACTCCTTAAATATACCTTTGAAAAGTAGGTGTCTCCCCTCAAGAAGTCCATCATGTTGTCCATTCGTGGAAATAGAAATATCTACAAAATTTTGATTTTGTTGATTTATATGGAATCTATGCAAATCCTCCATTCTACATCCTTCTTTGGACTAAGTATTGCAGGGACAACACATGTACTCAAGCTCTACCTTATGAACCCTTTATCCAACATTCCTTGAACTTGTTTCCTTATTTCCTCATTCTCCTTTGGTTTCATAAGGATTTCTCCTATTATACAGTTTTTGTGATGGTTGATACTTCTCTTAGGTGGCATCTCACTTGGAAAATCATCTACTACAATATCACATATCTTGAACCTCAATAGGTAAATCAAAAATTTTAGTGTGCATAAGTATTACCTTTGGTTTGCAGATGATCGCATAACTGACCTATTCTTTCTCCAATTGTTGCAAAAGTTGTTTTCCTCGCATCTATTAATTTGAGTTAATCATCTCACCTATACTCTCCTCCTTTAATGGTAGAAATGTATGCTTGATATGATCCTTTTCAAACTTTTAAGTATTGTTCTCTCCATCATGCACTACTTTCTTATCAAATTGCGAAGGTCAACCAAAAAGGAGATGGCAGACATCCATTGGCATGATGTCACAAACTATCTTATCCTTATATATTCCTATCTAGAACTCCACCTCACTCTTGTCACTTACCAACAATTGGGGACCTTTCTATAGCCATGACACTTTATATGGTGTTGGGTGCTTCAACCTTTTCAGTCCAAGTTTTTCCACCATTTCTGTGGAAAATATATTGTCAATGATTCCATTGTTAATTACCACTTCGCAACACTTTCATCTCACCTTTCAAATAGTCCTAAACAAGGTTGTTCTTTGTGTTGGTTCAACAATCTCCTTGGTTGGTTTCAAAAAGACATTATTATCATTAAATCTTCCCCTGTCTTGGGTACATTTTTTTCCATAGGAGTTTTTGCTCCTATTGTTTCTATCTAAGCTACATATGCACTCTCTCCCATAATTTTTGATTATTAGGACACTCAAAAGATATTTGACCCGACTTCTCACATTTGTAACACCAATAGACAATATTTCTTCCTATTCCTCTACCTTTACCTCTCTTGTAAGATATTCCTTCTCTAGAGTCACCATATTTCTCTTGATGTCCATCCTACCTTGGGTTACTTTTATCATTCTTTTGAGTTGAATTTTCCCTCCTCTCGCTTGTTTGTCCTTTTCCTATAGAAAAGCCATGACCTCTACCTAAATTTAGATCCCTTTTTATTTTCTCTTCTTCCTTCGTGAATGTTATAGGCCATTTTGTCACATGTGGTCAATAGGCCTACAAGTGGGATCAATCCATAACCGTGAGCATGTTATCATCATCCATACATAAAGCCCTAAGCATGGCCTTTCCAAAATTTTTGAGTTTCTAGGATTAACTTCTCAAAATTAAGCTTTTAAGTGACATTGTACCAGACCTACATTTAGTGTTGGTTTCATCCTTTTGCACTAACACTTATTAGCAGGAGCTTCGTCCTTACTGGGGGTGATATGATTCTAGAAATTTGGGAAAATTAAAAACAATATTGAAGCTTCCTATTCTAAGAGCTTCTAGGGGTTGTTTTAAGAATTTATCTTAGATAAGAATATCGATTCCTATCTGATCCTACCTTGGACACTTCACCTCTTATCCCTTGAGCTCATCCTCCCATCATAAGTGGATCTCAAGCTCATTATGGTAAATCCTAAACAACTATCCCTCTACTATAAATTCACTACCATATACAACATTAGGGTTGGCTTTTGGAGACTGATGATGCTCTCATGCTACTGCCTTGAATCTAAGAGAGTCATCATATTCATGCATTAGGTTGACTTTGAGGTGTGCCTTGTGAAAATAAAGAACAAGTTGACTTGGGGAGATCTCTACAAAATTAGCTACTAATTTTTTTGTAAATTCTCTCCTATTTCTTTTGATACAAAGAGTATATTGTTTTCCTATATGTGCTATGTTACATTTACATTCATGTATGTCAATGCCTCACTAATTCATTCAATAGAGTAATTGAATTATGATACATAGATGTTGTGGATCCTTGTCTTGTTTTGGTTGTATGTGCGATTTCTAATTATAACAATCAGAGCTATGATTGCAGCTAACAAGTAGGGAGGAAAGTAAAGCTTGCAACAGATACCAAGTAAAACCCTTTCCATTCTTCAATTTCTCTAAGGAAAACTCTATATTATTTACTTCATGTTGTTCTAGACCAGTCCACTAGGTCTATGGAAATAACCTTTGTCCACAATTGTAAATTATGCATAACAAATTGGTGACTCCACTAGTTTTACAAAAACTTTTTCCCAAGACACATATGGCCACATGGACTATCATATCAAAAAATGTACATGCAATCAAACTATGGTTGTATATAGCCTCATAGTAGACCAATCCTAATGATGCTCATGATAACAAGCAATTGTGCAAGGCATATTGCATACTAATTGGATGATATATTCAGGCACGCCAATAGTATGACATTGCAATATCATAGTGATTTGGTCGACCCTAGTCTCAACTATGCTATTCGTTAATCTCTCCATGTTTCACTCAAACTCTGTGAGAGTCTTGGCCACATTTAGATCCCGCGATACCTCTTATCCCCCCGTAACAACCTATACTCTGACTATTACCTATTGTGGGTATCCTACATGCTAAATATAGGAGGAACCTACAGGTCGAACAGGTCTAATGTTTGGATATAAATATCGATGTTTAATCTCGGATACATAGAAAATACAAAAAAAATTGTAAAACTTAAAACTCAAAAAAGATCAAAATTTTCTTATTTTACCTATGACACCCCATTGCTCACCATCATCAAGCACGATCTTTGAGTCTCTGTGAAAATCCATCCCGTGTATGGATAGTCTTCAATCGTAATGAGTTTCATACACAACCATCGGAAGATGATTGGTGTGAATCTCATAGATCATGAACCTGCAAGTTTATACATGAGGTACACCCATCTCCTCATCCATGGAACTCTTGGATCTATGGGCTCAGTAAGATATGTTATGGTCAGAGAAATGGAATCCACTCTAAGGAAAATAAAATAAAAATAAAACTATACCCAAATTTCTTCAACTTTCCATCCTTTGGCTTGGTAAGCTATTCTTTCATATTTTCCAGTACTCCCTCACTCTAGTTGAATACTGCATGCTCCATTTGGGACCTCTAGATAATACTCCATTTATGACCTTTGGAGCATACTCCATTTTGGACCTATTGGCGAAATGCAAGGTAGTGTTGCTGATCAATCTAGCAATGATAAATAGGATTGTCTTCAAAGGTAAATATACCACATACTTTATCTCAATTTTCCCATGCTTGGTCAGTTAGGATCCAGATCTACAATGTGTACTGATATAATCCTTGACTATATCTCCACCCCTCCTCAAACTAGATAATGAGATAGGGACACCTCTCCTCGATAAAACTATCAGGAAATATATGTCTTCCACCTGTATACTTGTAATATGTGCCCCAAGCCTGAAAACTTGTGCCTAAACATCCCATGCACGAACAAGATACTCTAATATCACCATCTGTTGCCTGATTCGAGGAAGCTAGAAGAATTTCAGAAGTCAAAAATTTCTTAAATCCTGTATAGTGGTTGGATCATTCACTGCATTCATATCTTGTTCCCAATGTTCTCTTTCTCTCCATATCAGAGCCATTTTGTTTTGATGGAAACATGAAACATGACAAAAAGAATAATTAGCATGAATATAATGAAAAAATTAAAATAATTATGAATGGAAAAAGGAAAAAAAATTGAAATGCACCCAATAGACTGTACTAAAGGGAGACCGTATGCTACAACACCCTGTATAATTCAAATTGTTCTTTCCGAGTGCACCTTTTGACACTACTTCGGTGCACTGGGGCTAGGGAAAAAAATTAAGGCCATAGGTCACCCAAAACTATAAAAAACATGCATGAAATGTAAAAGCAAAACCGTCTAAACAAAGAGGAAGGCGAGATCTCCTACCTAGAACTGATGACACTCAAAGTGATCCAGGGGATTGGTCCCAATCAACTACAGAAGATATGGGTTAAAAAGCAATCATAACTCACTCACCAAGAGATAAAATATAAAATGGTAAAAATGAAATACGTTTTCCCTATTTATGGCCATTTTCATAATTATTTTATTAATATTTTATTATTTTAATGTAAATATGAACTAATTTTATCATGAGTCGGGCATTTTCAATATTTTGGTGATGTTATGAGCACGTTAATAGTTGTTTGACATATTTGATGATGTCTGAAACAAATTTTTTTTCCCAAAATATTTTATCACTTTTTCGCGCTCTATAAAATTACGAAAAAGGAACCCTTTGGAGTCCTCTTTCATTGTTTTCACACTCCCAAAATATGAAAAGTTTGTTGAGCACCTGTCCTTTCTAACACATTAAAGTAAATGAAAAGACGTCTACTCAGTATAATTTTAACCCTTTTTTGACTAAGATAGTCTATTTACAAAAAACAAATACCTTAGTGGAACATGGCTAACAGGTTCCCCTAAGTATCATTTTCTTCCTTTTTGGATGCAAGAGACAAATTTACGAAAAGGAACATTTGGAGTTTTCTTTTTCACATATTTTCCAAACTCTCTAAACATGAAAAAGGAGTCGAGCTAGGCCTTCACTATACTCATAAAAACATCAAACATGGATGGACGTGTCAAACATGACAGAACCGAGCACGCCCTCTCAGGGTTTGTTAAAAATACTCATAGGTATTAATTTGAAGAATGAACTTACAAATCAAGCATATGTTATCCTCCTCAATATTGTTAAAAAATAAACAGGTAATGACCAAAAATTGTTGGGGAAATTAGGAAAACAAGTCACTCGTATTAATGCCAATGAGATGCTCTTGAACATAACACTCTTCCACTTCATCTTTGTGGTTGTTGGTTTGGGAAATATGCTTTTCTTTTTGGTTCATCATACCATATCAAAGCCTCCACTTTTAGTTTGTTTCATTCATATCTTCAAGATAATTCCTTCTGTTGCAATACTCTTAAGCCTTAATTTCATTTCTGTTGTTCCTAAACCAATTCCACATCAGCATCATTCTATCTAAAATCATGGTGCCTGTCTTGTAATGTTGATAGGGGATAGATCAAGGCCTCCTGCGATGGGTTGCTTCCTATCGACATCATCTCATCATCCAAGAAGTTAGCTTAGAAACTCCCTTCGATACCTTGGGGATTTCATACATCAATGGAAAGTTTCCTCGTTTTCGGTGACATATTCCATCATTGACCTTCGACCGATAGATTATGTGTGGTGTTTGACTTCAAATCATTGATTCACACCATATATATTGTTTTTTTATACCTTGAGAGTCATTAACATCATCGGTGGTTTCTGTTGCATCTCTTAATAATTTTCATAATTGGAGGGTAATCAAATTGTGTCTTGCACGCTCAATGACAACTCCTTTATGCACATGGTTAGACTTATACATTAGACGATTGAGTGAACAAGATAGAAGACCCTGAATCTACTTCCATACATCTAGGCTGTGATTTTAGGATTAATACAAGGTATGATGGCCATGATCATATAGATAATCATCCAAACATGGGTCACTCTTTATTATCAATGTACACAACTTCTTGATCATTGTACATGTAATGTTAGCTTATGTGTTGAGCATTGGTATGCCTCCCTCAACAGATACATCATGATGGAAATCTATTATAATATATGATGGTCTTGACTGATTGTTATTTATCCTAACTTGTCACAAGGTAAATCATTTCAATTATCAACTATCGTTTCTGAATTTTTTCTTTATGGGACAATCTGTTACAGGCCATTTTTTGCATCTAGTCAACAGGCCTACAAACCGGATCAATCCACATCTGTAAACATGTTGTCATCAACCCTACACAAAGCCCTAAGCATGACCTTTCCAAAAAATATAAGCTTATGGGATTAACTGCCCAACGCACCTTGCTCCTTTAGAGACCTGTGTTCAATGTTGGTTTCTTCCTTCTGCACTAGCGCTAATTAACATTAGCTTGCTCTTTGTTGAGGGGCTGTTGGTTCTAGAAATGTGGGAAAATTAAACAGAATCCTGAATCTTCCTCTTCGATAAGCTTCTACGGGTTTGTTTAACCATTTACCTTTGACAAGAAGTTTGAGTCCTATATGGTCATAACATTGATACTTCACCTCTTATCCCTTGAGCTCATCCTCCCATCATAAGTGGACCTCAAGCTCATTATGGTAAATCCTAAACTAGCATCCCTCTCTTATAAATTTAATGCCATCTAGAAAATTAGGGTTGGTTTTTGGAGATGGATCATTGCCTCATGTTGCTACATTGAATCTAAGAGATTCATCATCTTAATGCATTAGGGTGACATTAAGGTGTGCCTTGTGACAAGGAAAGACAAGTCAACATGGGGAGATCTCTACAAGATTAGATGCTTTCTTGGTTGTAAAATTGCTCCTATCTCTATTGATACAAGTTGGCTTAAGGGGGCTTGGACATAGGTTCAGAGTTCACTGTGGTAACCAACCTAACCCTACACTACCAACCCTTTTAGCAACAACCCACGTAGTCTAGGCTGCAGTCTCACCCGAGGCAATATTGGGAGCTAGTGTAACTAGGTTTCTATATCCAAAGGACTATATGATGTGTTTTTGTTACTTCTAGGGCCTTATTTCGACCTTCGCGAACCCTAACCCTTAAAACCCAGAAACTACAATATCTAACAGTTAACAGATTCAAACCCTTCGCTAATTGTTCTAAACATTCATAACATCATGTAATTAAGTAGATCTTCCCTTTTCATGCATCTATTAAGCATGTTTCATGATAAATTACAGTAAACAGAGTGAATATATAGTAAATTATGAAGTAAATAATAACGTGCAGATACACAAATAATGCTCCAAAATAACCTTTATTATTCTCATATATTCTATTACGGACTCTTCCAATCCTGCACACATAGTTGTAGGGGCTCCCACACTCAGTGACGGATTTACTAAAGTCTCCACGCACATAGCTACAGGAGCCTTCCCCTTTGCCCAAGTACAAAATAGGCAATACAGACCCAAAACTTTCCTATCTATGTTCTTGATTGTCTTGACTTACTTTTCTATTACGGTCCTTTATGACTTCTGCTATATCTTCTTCTATTACAATATCATGATCCACGAAGCATGAGTGGGTCAAAAAGCAACTTATCTCCTAACAAACTAAGGGATTTGATCTTCTTAAAGCTCCTTTGGATCCTATTGACCTACATGTTCTTCTCCTCAAAATGTGGATACTTTACAACAATAACAAAATTTTTACAAAATTGACCCCGAGGGACCCTATCCCAATATGCCCCTAACACAAACTCATTCTAAGTCACCCTGACGGGGTTGCCTTGATATTTGGATGCAGACCATTGAACTTTGTCTTCAATGTTTAAATATATGTTGTTCCCTGCATAGCGGCCTCACAAAATTCCTCAACAAATTTTTCTGTAGTTGGACGTTCAACTGCAAGTCCCATGGTTCTGTTTTTTTGTTGCATAGCATTCAGCTTTCTCTGCGCTGTCTATCTCAACTAGTTGGCCTCATCTTCTCAAGGATGCATCCTTGAGGATATTATGGATTCCTTCTAATGGATCTCATAGATCTCAGTCTGGATGAACTTCCCCTCCTGCAGTTGGGTGAACCTTTGCACTAGTGCTAAGGTCCACGTTGTAGCCCTAATCTCGTCGAACTTCCTTAGCCTTTATCGGATATCTTCTTCGATTTTATGAAAAGTTGGATCCTCTTGCAGTGAGTTCCAGAGTTCCATAGCTTGTTCAAACAACTGGGTGCAGAACTTGACTGCAACTTCTAGTGCATCCATCTCTTCTTTAATAGCAACCTCGTGCTTCTTTCTTGCTTTTAGAGGAGTGGCTGGCTGCAACTTAAGTTGGAGCTCTGATATCTGCAGCTACAACTCAAATTGAACTTTTCCAATCTCCTCCTTCCATTCTTTTACCATGGCATCTAGCATCTGTATATTTTCGACGAAGGCCACTTCTGCTAGAATCTAGAGCTTGGGAAGCTCACTGTAGGCTTCTGTTATTGCTTCTTCTAGATGTTGACTATGCATAATAACTTATTCACATTCCTTAAGTGTGTCCACCTTTTCCTCAAACATCTACTGCTTTTTGGTTTTTACTTCACTGATGACCAGTAGTGCGTGTTGTTCCCCAACCTGGAGCTCATCTGATACTCCTCGATGCAGCTCATGTAGTGTCTGAATAGGGAGCGTCGCAAGATTCAGACTCAAATCCTTCATGTGAAAGAGGCATGCCCTATCTTCAGAAGTCTCAACATGTAGTGATCCCTCTGATAACTGCACTTTGCAGAGGTCCGTGGTGAGCTCTGTTGCTAAGGCTGTCCCGCTCTCTTGCTTTAAGTTCGCTTGCTTCAGGCTCACCTATCCAATGTTCTCTTGAATAATTCTTGTCTAGAACTTCAAGTCCCTCAAGCCCTGTTGAACCCTATCTAGTGTTTGATGGTACTAGTCCTCAATATGGCTCCAAATATTCTTCATTGATTTGCGGACCACATGACAGATCTCATCTAGGGCCCACTCCTTGAGGACCAAAGGTGTCGTGCTTGTAGACTTGTCAGACTTCTACTTCTTGCACAGTCCCTTGGAAATCCACCTCTGCCTCTTTTTAATAATGAAGGGGGACTTCAAGCCTATGCCCCCTTCCTCTTCACCCTCTCTCTCAACCTCTGCATGGGTGTGCTCTGTTTCATATTTTCTGAGGTGAGCAGTGGCCTACGACGTGGTGGAAATTTTCTCCTTTGGTGCTTATTTCTCTTTTGCAGAGACCTTCTCTTTTGGTGCTTCTCTCTCATTTGCAAAAGCCTCTTTCTGTTGCACGAAATTTTCTTTTCCTATGGCCTTTTCCTTCGTAGAATTGTTCTGTGCTTCCTTATTCTTCTATTTCATTTTCCGTCACAGCTGTGGTTTTATCTGCTTCACCTTTGACAACCTTACTACTTCCTATGCCCACGTCAGATGGGGTGAGCTAGTCATGGAAAATTTTATGGGCTAATGTTCGCCCAGTGGGCTAATTTTCCATGATTTTTCCACAAAAATGATTCACCAATTTCTAGTTTTTATAAAAGATGATTCGGTCAAATTTTAGAATATAAAATTATTTTACCTTAAAAATCACCAAAATTATATAGAGACTATATATAAAATCATTATAAATTTGAATAATTTTACAAATATATCAATAAACATTTTGTATTTTGCATATTAGGGATTAGTGAGATTCGCCAATGTTTTTAAACTTAAAGAAAATTTTCCATCATTAAAATTTTCCTTGGAGCTAGTCACTCGACCATTTACTGACGACCTCCATAATTTCATCTTCGATGACCAAGTATGGAAACTTGTGCCATGTGCTCGTGGCACCTTTCTTCGTGCGGATAAATAGATGATGAAAATCTTCCTTGAAATATGTGACATTCACATACTAGTCATGCAAGCTTGATGATAATCGTGGTCAATGGTTATTCACCATCCTCAACTCTAATTCAAATAGGACCCAAAATCTTTTTTTCTCCATAACACACTTAGGATCCTTCATCACCCACAGTGAGTCGAATTTGGTTGCCTCGCATAGGTCTGGATCATGCTATGAGAATTGGCTTTCCTCCGGCATCCTCCATGCCACTAGCATGATTAACAGAAGTAGCCACACATAGTGGAATGATTTTCCCTCATCCTAGGCCTCTCATAAATCTTCCAAAACCTCTTCACATAAATATTTAGTGCAATTATATTGGACTCCCTTGGCACACTACGCAACCAGAGATACCACTGCTGCTAACACTTCATCAACGCGACACTTTCTCGTGATTTTTCTAGCCAATATTTCTACAATGAAATGCATCATGCCATCTGATATGGAACTAATTTCATAGCCACATGACTTATTCACAAGCTCGAAGTCAATCTTCATTTGATCTACCAACTTCTTCCCCTGTGATTTTCCTACGAAAGCATTCGCAAGTTCTACTCCTTGATATGGAAATAGTATTATGTGGTGGATCAGCATACCAGTTATTAGGATGGGCCCTCCCAACCAAAGTCACCCATCATGAACCAACATTAACAATGGATGCACACAAACTGTGTTAATGGCACTGTGGCCAAAATGCAACACCCGCAACATATCCAGCAGCCCCACACACTCAACCTCAGCCACCCACTTCATTAGTTTGAGTCATGTAACATCTAACTCCTCATGATACACATTATTTGGGTATTTTCTCAGTTCCATCTATAGGAACTTCATGTAATCCCCCAAGTCCCACTCTTCCATCTTCAAATATAGTATTCGAGCTAGTAGATTTCCCTCAAAAGGTACGTTCTCCAGCAGCAATGGTGTTGAGACCATGAATTTTGCGGGGTCTTTAGGAACCTTGGTGGTGGATTTCCTTGGTGGTATATAAAGCAGTAGCCAATTAATCAACATGGCTTCATCTGCATAAATTACTTCAATCCCCATGGTGAGATTTTCATCGTTTAAGTCCAGGGATTCTGTCGACCTCTTGGTTCTATCCATCTTCCCCTTTTGTTTAACCTCTGCCAGTTTTTTTTTCTAGATATCGCCACACTAACCCTTGCTAGGGCTTCTTCTGCTTCTTTTCTCCTTCCGTAGAAGCAGATGGTTTAAGTCTCGGTGACCTAGGCGCTGTAGTGGGAAAACGTGTAGGCACAGGTTGGATTGGCTGAGGTCGGGTTGCACTCATTCTCTCTAGGAATTTTTCGCCCTGCCAATCAGTTAAATTCCCTAATCTAGATTGTGAAAGATTCTCTTGAAGTATTTCCCAATCTTCTGTAGACACACAATAATTCTCTTTGCAAAAACTAAAGCGCAAAATATCTAGGAAATTTATCAGGAAGCAAAGTGTTCAAATGTAGAGCGGATGTTGTATTTATAGCCCAATTTTAATTCAAATCCATCAATTCCCTCTAGATTCTCATCATTAATGTGATTTTGGTGGAAAACTTCCAAATATATGCTCCTTAAATGTTCTCCCCCCCACTCTTTTTAATGGAAAAAACTCCATCCAATCATCTATAGTGCTTTCAATGGTCACTTTTTGCCGGGTTGTATGGGACTCACCATTCTAGCACAACGCCTTCGTCATAGCTCTATGTTGACAAGGTTAATCCTCTTAGTCGACATAGATGATCCCTCTATCCCAATGAGTGGGTCTATCAAATGAAGTGACAATCAACTGGACATCTTCCTACGTTACAATTGAAAATAAGAATGAAAGAGATGGCCTACCTCGTTCTAGTGCTATTTCAATTTCCTTTGTTGAGGACTTTGAACTGCTTGTGCCATTCACTTGTTCCTGCTTCTCTCAGTGTTTATTCACCTACACAACTGATCAATACATAACATTTCATGCTAAAACAAGTAGAAAATCCACTAGAATCCTACTTAACTGATCAAGGAATGTCAAGCTAAATGATACATTAACATCTAAATTTTGGGAAGATGAACCAGTAGTTATATATTATTAATAAATAAAGGATAAGCTTACAACCAAATCTTTCATGTTCAAATGCTCTCCTTGAGTGGTAATCCAATTCCAAGCCAAGAAATCTCCAAGCACTCCTTCTCCAAGACAAATGAATAACCTCTAGGCACAATCTTAGCATAAGGGTGCAAATAGACATAAACGAACCAGCCTCTAACCTGACCAACCATTTGTTAATGGGAAAATATGAACATATAGGCTGGAAAAGGGAGTTAGGATCTCTCCAAAGATAAGAGTAGGTCCTCATCTCAAGGAGGTAGGTCATAGGGATAAGACCTATTAGTGTCGGTATCTTCATCCCTCCATTAGTGATCAAAATTCTCTTTTTGCAAGCATATTAGGTGTCTCATCCGATCAACTGCATTCCATTAGGTCATGGATCATCTAATGGTAGCGGTTCTTTATCAAATTCCCTCATGCTTTTCATTTGCTGGCCTATTTCCATATGTACAAGTCATCTGCTGTCATTTTTATTTTATTTCATCTGCAGAAGTCATTTTAGGGTTTTCAAGTCTCATTAGGTCTAGTGTTTGTCACCATAGTCATGAAAAAGCTCAATAATGGTCAGCAAACACATGAGGAGGTCTAATAAGGTCTCAGCATCAAAATTTCAATAATGATATACTCAGTAATTGATTTTTTCCTCAAAACCCTATTTTGAGGAAAAACAGAGTTTTTATGTTCTATGTATAGAAATTTCATGTAATTTTAATTTTCCTATATGTAATAAGCATCTTCTACAGCCCTAGGTCACCTTGCCAAACTTCTGCACTCCAGCTCCTGCAAACGAAACAAGAAAATCCAAGCATTAGTCCATCAAATGCCAAAAAGAGAGCCAAACTGAAAAACAGAGTTTTAAAGAACAAAGTGAAAAGGAACTTTAGAAAAATGGGTTTTTTCAAATGAAAAATTAAAAGCCAAGGTGTATATAAGTTATCTTTGGTATTTGAAAACTTCATTTGTACAAGTGAGAGAAAGCAAGAGGCAAAATCGCGTTTTGAGGCAAATAGAGGAAAATTGTAGCAGAGTTTAGAGTTTTCTCCTGGCACTGCGCACCTAGGCATAGGTGTGGCGCACTGGGCGTAAGAATTGCAAAGAAATTTGAATTGGTACGGTGCACTATTAGGCGTCGCACAACTAGGTGTTGGCGCGGTGCACTAGTCTTCCAAGCCCAAAACTCTTTCAACCAACCTTCGAAAGCTATAAATTTTGCTAACACCATCCCTTCAAGTAAGTAAACCCATCCATTTGCCCATAAAAGAGATTTACTCATATTTGATGGTGTTTTGAAAGGTGATAATTCAAACCCTAAATTGTTGCACAGTTATATTGCAAAATTGCCTAGGGTTTGCAGTTTTTTGTCATTCTTGCTGTTAGTCTACTCCTTTGCATAATTTTCCCTTCACCACATTTCCTTACATTTTCTCACCCTTTCCCTCTCCCATTGACATTTATCCTATCCTCTATCCCCAAACCCTAAAACCCTAACACTTAAATCCCACCATCCCCCAAACCCCAATCCTCATTCCCAAACTCCTATCATTCCCACTCAGCACCAAAACCTTCCACTCATTAGTCCCTTTCACAAATCCCAAAGAAGACAACATCAGTCACCTATTCTTGAAATAAAATCTCTTCATACTCATTATTTTGTACCATACAGTGGCAAATATGGAAACAAATTCAACTTATGAAAGGGATGAGGAAACTGTGAGTGATTCCTCCCGAGAGATTCATGCACCAAGAAAACCACATAAGGGAGAAAAACACATCCGGGAGGAGCCCACCACACTCACAAAGTTATTGGCTTGTCCCCTTGCAGTGACATGTTTCAAACATCAGTCTTGCTACCAGTTTTGTGAGATGGTGAAGAGGGTGAAATACCACCATGAACTTGCTAGACTATTTGTCCTTCATCTTCACAATGGCCAGGTGAATTTAGCAGGTGTTTCCTTTACTTTAACACTTGAAACTATAGCTGAAGCAATAGGTATTCCAAATGTAGGAGAACAGTGGAACAAAGGACAACATGTGAGCAAAGAGAATTATGAGCCTTATATCAAGGCTAGTTATCAAAATCAAATCAATAGGGTCTTTCCTTTCAGATACCTACATGACACTTATGCTCCACTCATGAATCTCATTATCAAATACTTCAGCTGTGAAGGGAGATTTTCTCGCTTGTACACCTATCATGTTATATTATTGATGCATTTCACTAGAGTGAGGATGATGAACCTTCCCTATTTTATATGCAGAAACATTGAGAAAATGGCTACATTGGTGCAAGGAAAACCCCTTCATCAACAGTTCAACAACATTTATCATTTTTCATTGATCAAGATTGTTGTTTTGCATTAGCTGAGTTTGTTGAATGTTTCATGGGATACTTTCATTTCACATGAGGTTTTCAAAAGCTCTCAATTGATCCCATCAGTGTTTCAAGAGGAAGGAGGACCTTCAAACCAACCAAAGGTTCATGAGACTCAAGTTACAGGGGTGCCAGTATTTGTCACTTATGAAAAGGGGACAAGGAGGCTATTTGCAGCTACAAAACGAGTACTATCTCCACCCTGGGTGGAAGGGGTATCGTTTCCTTTAGCAGACAATAGGCAAATGCTATCTTCACCTGGGGTGAAAGGGGATTTTCCTTCTTCTTCAGCAGAGAAGGTACAGGATAGAGGGAAACAACCATTGCATGACATAGAGCCTTCTGAGGGTCAGGAGAGAGACTTCATTTTGATTTAGGATGATGATACTGATTTGGGCTCCCAAAGCTCAAAACTCAAGGAGATCATCAAGGAATAAGAAGTTGACATCCATGCCTTACCTCTTAACCTTGAAAGGGATAAGTGGATCATTAATTAGCTTGAGCAATGAAACAAGTAGTTGGAGGATAAAAAGACAATCATGGAGCTTCAAAGCATAAGGGAAAACAAACAAGCAGCAAAAAGAAAGAAAGTCAAATTGACACCCCTTGAGAAAGAGATTGATGCTAACCAGGAATCATGGCTAGAGAGGGAAAATATGCACCTAGAGAAGCTGCTTGAGAAGGAAAATTAGGAGAAAAAGATGTTGCGGCACATGGCTTATCACTATTTATCTTGAAACAAAATTTGCAAAACTAGGATAAGGTGCCTAAAAGCCAAGTTGAGGAAGAAATTGAGGAGCAAGAAAGACCAAGATAAGCTCAAGATCTTGGATGAAGCTTCCTTGGCCCAACATAGTACTTGATGTAGATCAATCATGACAAATTTCAAGAAATTTGGCAAACTTTTTGGCTATTTGATTTTTTCAAGGAAAAAACAGATTTTTCTGGAAGGTGCGTAGCACCACCTGGAGCTCGCCTTTTCCAGGGACCTCCTTTGGAGTAAAAATTTACATTTTTGGATTCCTCATGAAAAATTATGCATGCCTAGAAATTACTAGGAAATTTTGACAAGTTTTGGGCCTCCAAAAGGGCCAAAAACACTTCAAAAATGACCTTTCTGCCACTTTTTGGCCACGCAGGGATCAGTCTTGGGCGATTGCCATTTTGGAGGGGTAAATGGACACCAAATTCAAAAATTTCACTTGTCCTAGAATGCAAACAAATAGACCTCTCCAACAAGCCATATTGGAGGAAATTTGGTGAATGGGAAGGCCTTTAAAAGAATATTGGAAAAAGCACTATGCACAGAAAAATGGCGCTACGCACGGGATGGAAAAGTGCCAATTTTTCTCAAAAACTCTGTTTTTTGCCTAGTTTTCTTCTAGTTTGACTTTTTCTCTCTTATGTTCAAATTCATGATGTGACATGATGTAAATTGATGTACTATGATATAAAAATGATAAAAATTGATTTGATAAGGCATATACATCAGTTGTAGGTGGTTTAGAGTTGAATGAATCAGTTTTCTAGGTTTTAGAGGCAAGCTGCTCCACTGCCTATTTTTGTGTTCCTAGTTTAGATATGGTTGAAACCACCCTTATTCTCATGGATCGACCCCTAAGGGCTAGAATGGGTGTTTTGGTGCTTATATCTTGTATTTTCTCAGCCATTTTTCAAGGTTGGACTCTTGTGAAAGCTTTGAGCATCATTGTACATTCATCTCTGCAGTTTGGCAAGGAAATAGACCAAGGTTTGCAGCATTTTGTGGGATTCTTGTGGAAAGGTGATTTAGTATTTTTTTTCCTTCTATGATTCAAGTTATCATACGTTTATGTGTGCCATCATCTCTCTCTCTTTCTGCATAACTAAATGAATCAAGTTTGAAAGGTTGAATTCATTGGTATTTCAGTGCTCTACCTTGGGGTTTATTTAGTTTTACATGTTTTCTACTGTTTGAAGAGGACTCATGAATTTTTCATGCCCTCTCTAGCTCCTCAATAGTCTTTAGACTCACCATTACACTCATTTCAAAGTGCTAAAACACTTTCCTACATCGCCCCACAGAAACCTCTGCAAATCCGTGTTAATTTCCCAGACCCAAAGCTGCCTTTGTCATCTGATCCAGCAACCAGCCATTAAAATCAATCAAAACCCTCTGAGCAAGCATACCTAACCTAAAATTAGTTTTTATATCAGTCATATAAACCCTTCCTTGATAAATTTTCATTAAGATTGACAAGGAGAGAGCCCTCTCTCGACCTAGTAGGGCTAGCTACCAAGTTAAGCATGGTTTGATGTTACTATAGACCTACCTTTCTCAGCCTGAGGTAGATTTAGGCCCTAGCAAGACCAAGAGGCCAGGTTGGGAGAATTTGACCTCATTTATGCCAAATAACCTCCAGCTCGCTGCTCTAGAAACCTCTAGATCACAAAACTTCTCATCCTCTTTAGGAAAATTTCCTTTTTGCGGATCATCGAGGGTATATAAGGGAACAGAGTGATGCCATTATGGGTCAAGCATGATGTAACAAGTGACCATCATGGTTTTTAACCTCGTAAGAGCAATGAGTTTCAAAATCAGGGTTTTAGAGCTATTTCTTTAGGGGAAAGGTCAAGGCATTTTCCAATCAATGTTATAGGGAGGATATGAGCTGCATATCTGAATAAGTGCAGTACGTGATGTTCATGTTTCAGGGACATAGGGTATGCCATAGGGAAGTGTAGGAGGTGTGACAAAATACTATGTAATAGATGCCCCCTAAAGCATGAAGGCAGAATGAGGAGTGATGGCTTAGATGCTTTACGAGCTTTTGCAAGGACGAGGGCACACATTATCAGGAGAACTTCAAAGCAAGGACACATATACATATACATATCTGGGAGAAATACATGAATCTACGACATGGTTGTAGCCATCTGGAGAATAAGGATTATATGGAAGGATCCATGGCATGGGCGAAGCAATCCAAATAAGAACGATCATCATAAATATAAACTGCCAAGGTATGCTCATAGTGATTCGTATAAAAGAAAAATGTGTACAATCATGAATAACATATAACTCCACGTAACATGAGTTATATCATATAGGACTTAGGGTCTTGAGCTCCATCACGACCTGATCAAAGTACAAATTCTAAAATGCGAATGAACGTGTCACAGTTGAACATGCTAGAAAACCACCTAATTATCGGCCATTGATGTAGACCATTAACAAGCATGAGAGGAATCACCCATAATGACAATGGCACTAAAGGTATGATGGTACAATCTGTGAATGTGGTAACGAAGCTGAAGTCGAACACTCGTGGATCATCCGATCAAAGGCCAATGGCGAAAAACTATTGTGAGATGCAGAGAACTTTCCGTTAAGGCATTCAAGCTCTAAGGTACTGAAAGGGAGTTTCTAAGTCATATTTATATATAATGAGATGAAGTCGATAGGAAGTGACCTATCGAAGGAGGGTCATAATGATTCCCACATCATCGACATGAAACATGGAAGAAAGTGGAATCAGTTTCATGACTATAATAATGACTCAAATGGTGTATAGGAAAATAACTACAAGTTGGACTTCTGTTGAACATATTGGTGACACAACTCCAGAGTGTGGCAGCATTAGAATCAACATACGACCAAGGGTCATAATGACAAGGTGGAATAGTCAAATGAGAGTAAAAATGGATCACCCAAACCCGGAAGGAAAAGTGACTAAGTGAGGATATCCCAAACTCGACATGAAAAACAGATGAGTGTCATGTTCAAGAGCGACATTCTGCCTATAGAAAGGATGTTTCAACTTCATTTTCCCCCACTATTTCTAGTGAGTACCTCTTTATTTTTACACAAGCTTGAAGAGGATACCATATGCTTGTCATATAAGTTCACCCTTCGGATGAATCCATCCTAGTAAGTTTTACCAGCCCTAGGAAGGAGAAACTTGGTCTCATCATGGTGACGAGTGTTTTGTCGTAAAAAATTTAACGAGTCCAATGGAATAATAACTCGGTATATTTTTCATATTTAGAGAGTTTGAAAAAGAGACGAAAAAAGAAAACTCCACCAGGTCCCTTTTTGTAATTTGTCTCTCGAATCTAAAAATGTAGAAAAGAATATTTGAGAGAACCTCCTAGCCATGTTCAAATAAGGTGTACCTTTTTCGTAAATAGTCAATCTCAGCCTGAAAAAGGGGTAAATGTATACTAAGACGATATCGATTCATTTAATTTAGCGAGATCAAAATGAAAAGAACTTGACAATATTTTCATATTTTTGGAGTCTCAAAAGAGCTGAAAGATGACTCCTCCCAGAGGAACGAATGGTAAAAAAGGATAGCAACTGGTTGCAGTAATGATGGAACTGCTCAAAACATATAATTGTTGAGAGGCTAGCTAATAAGACTATTGGTGCACCAAGATGTCTTTTTACAGGAAATCTTAATTCCTACATTAATTTTCAACCCAAGGCAAGTACTTTTATTTCAAGAGTGTCAACGTTGTATTTGAAGTGAATTTAGAGGTTAACTAATAATAAATCATTGCAATTGCTAATGACTATCTCTTCAAACTTAATCCAAACAATTCTGAAAGAAGTATCTCTGAAAGAAATTCATAACACACTTTGTAATTCTACTTAACCTATTATAAAAGCAAATGAATCTAAATACAACTGTAAAGAATCACATTTGCAATCTTAAATGGAATTGAAACTAACTCACTCAATCACGAAAGAGAATTGTGACAATTGAACGGCAAATGATAATTGAACAACAAATGATATCTAAACAACAAATAAATATATGATCATATTACAGTGAGCAATCAATTCTATCTCTGAAATCTATGATAACATTAGTTGGAATGAACAATGATCTAATGCTTGAACTAACATAACCAATTCAATCAAAATAATTACACCTATATAACACACGACTAAATCTGAATCTTGAATAACCAGCAAAAGAAAATTGCAATTGTTAATCCTCACGATAATCAAAATGATATTAACTTAACATTAACAAACAATAAAGAATAAATAGAAAATATTATAACACAGGTGAAGTAGTAGATCTTCTCTTGATTGGGCCCAGAGTTGCCAGAAGTCTCCACTATGAGATACTCAGAATATAATTATGATTTAAACGTAGTCTTCTTCATTAAAACAAGTAATAGAGTTACACCATCACCAATGTAACAATATTATATGTCCAAAAGAATAATTACAAACTGTGAATTTCTGAACTAGCCATGCAGTTTTCCTTTTGGCCTCATATATAACATTTACAAAAGTAAATAGATAAAAGTGAGTCCTCATGATCAGGGGATCCGGAGGATTTCACAATACTCGATGTGGTTCCATCATAAAATAGCATCAGTCTGCACAGTCTTCTGTTGTCCTGCTTTACCTCTAACGTTGTCTTTTTCCTTTATGAGATGTTGTTCTGTCGATTGAACATCCATCATCCAATTCACGTATTTTGAATATAGATAGTAAAAGTTATTTTTTCTTTTTTAGATTCATCTAATTTGTTACTAATTACTTTTACCCAAATTCAGCTGTGTTTCCTCTACTTTTACCCATTAAACGAAGTTAGACATGTGAAGATGAATGCTAAATAAATCTCTTTACAAGGAGAAAACGCGCCTTTTTCTTGTCCCAACATACTCCCTAGCTTACCTTATTGCATGTCCTCATGCAATTAAATGGTTTAGGTGTAGCTGAGTTAGGGAATAGTCAGGATATACCTCCTCCTTATAAACTCTGAAACTTTTTTTCTTCTTAAGCACAACGAAAGCCTGGTTCACCTCTTGATCTTTTAGGTTATGATCATAGTTGTACCTGTCTAGGGGATACCATATGATTGGGCTCCTATACCGAAATCCTATCCATTCAGGCCCCATGATTAAGACCATGTTACTATATTTATGGAAGAGAGAGGAGGCATCTTTAAAATTCTGGTATCCAAATGGTTCTATGTTCCTAATAGTATTGTTGCAGACTTCCCACCTCTGTCTAGCTGCAGACAAGACTTCTTCCTTAATCCCCTAGAAGTACTCCTTCCTAGCTTGTAGAATGTCTATATGACACGACCCTAATTGGCCCACAACACTATCTCACTTCATAAATTGCTTGTGCCTGACAGAGAGATGCAAGGGTTTTGTAGGCTCCCCCCTAACCCATAGGTTGATGCCATATTCTCATTTTCTAAAAGTATTATGGGCCTTGGCCCATTTAATTTGGTTAGTAGCAAAAGAAAGAAAGGCTTGGAATTGGACATACCCTATAAAGGGGCCAGGTTTTCTATCTCTATCACCCTCTAAAATGAAAGTATGCATGTAAACTTCACACAAGAAGCATTGTACCTGCTCATTATGCTCTCTTAAGTACTTGACAAATTCAGGGGTAGTCTTGATTTCCACAGACTTGGCAACCTTAAGAGCTTTGATTTTCAGTACCTTTCTAGGAGGAATAATCCATAGTTTGTAGCAGGAGCTCAGCATGACAAGGTGTCTCAATAAAGAGAGGAGATAGTCTCCAATTGCTCTTTATCCTTTTGTAATTTGTCCTGTTCTTTTTCAACCTTTTTCTGCTTAGCCTTGTACTGAGTGAAGGTCTCATCCTCAGTGGCTGTGAGTGCCTCAAACATTTTCCTTAATTCTTGATGTACACATAGGGGCACTAATTCCTCTTTGTGCTAAGTTAATTCCTGCTGGACCTTAGTTAGTTCATCTTGCAATTTTCTAATGACTGCTTCCCTTACTAGGGGAATGTAAGTAGGTGTCTCCTCTATTTGGGCCTCATTATCTTGTGTCTCCATAGGCTCAGTCTGGATAGCAGCCTCAGTTGCTTCTTGAATCATGTAATAATCAACTGGGATGCTCTCTTCAACATCGATTTGAATGGAACCACTCATAGTATGGAAGTTCATTTGGGTCTCGTATGAGAAAACACAGGGGTCTTCAGTCTACATTTAACTGTCTTCTACAAGACACATCTCTGTTTGAGTTTCCTTTGAATAAACCAAAAGAATCTCAGTCTGGGTTTCAACATCTTTTCCAGAACAATGTTCTATCTATGTCCCTGTGGTCTCCATTTCGACTTTCAATTTTATGACTTTGACTGCTTCTTTTAACCATTGTCTTAGCCGTCGAATTATTATCTTCAGTTTTCTACACTTTCTAAGCATTTTTCTGAGCTTGTCCTTGTATTTTTTCTTTGTTGTGAGACTTCCAACCGGTGGTGGTGCAACTACATTTACCTCAGGTTCATGCTGAGGTGGAATTGTGTCAACATCAGGGAGGGTTTCAATTGGCATTGTATCTCCCGATGGAGCTTCACCTTCTACTTTTTTTTTGTCATGAATTTACCTATCAGGAGACCCTAATGGAATGGTGTCTCTAGACAAATTATCATTCTCTAGGCTTTCTTCTAGGTGGGCCTCGTCCTTAGGGGACTTCAAAAAACTAGCATTTCCTGGTTGATTTTCATCTCCCAAGGTTTAATCTGTAGGATTTTCTTTAGCTTGGGGGTCCAATGGACCAATACCTTCTTATTGATATTCCTTTCTAATGGTTTCTCCTTCGTGCAATTCTTCTTCGAGGGGGCTTTCCACAAAAGGGAATGGTTCCCTCTGTTATTCAAAAAAATTAGTAAATGGAAGGGTTTGATCATACTGAAGGCTATCAACAGAGGCAAATTGGTTGGGGGTAGAATTCTGTCCTTCAACATTCTCATATTGTTCTCTTCCCTCACCAAATATCCACATGCTTTCCAATACCTTGGCCACCTCCTCCTCATAGTCTTGCAAAGGGACATTTTGCATACTTTGAGGTGGCGTTTGAGATGGCCTGACCTGATTTGTTTGAATTGGGGTTTGTTGTTGCGACTTCACCCGCACAAAGCACCTTCATTTTATTGGGTTCAAGGGCACAAAGGATTATTCCTTTTCAGTGTCCTTTTCAGACCTAGGATTCTTCGCCCTTGTTGTTCTATTGTTGGGTTTTCTGTAGGTGGGGCCAAACTAGGATTTACAGTATTGTCCTAGGTTAGAAGCTGCTGGGCTAGTCCATGAATGATAATCAATTTCATCATCCCATGATGACTGATAACTGTGTGTGGATCCTTTCCTTTCCTAACTCGATGAGCGATGTCATGCAATAGGGAATTCATATAAAACAAAAAATTAACTGAAATTTTCTGTTTTAAGATGGCTAACAGTTTGAGTTGGTTGGGCTTTACCACATCCTATCAACCATTGCATGTGATGTACCTTTGCACAATGACTGTCAATTCTTTCCATGGTTTTCTTAACGCTAAAGGGTGAATCCCTTTCCTTGTTCACTCCAATTGCTTGCCTGGGTCCTAGAGTACTGCGACTGCATTGTACAGAGGACATGTTTTTCTATCCATTTTGTTCCCTCAGCTAGAAGTCTAGTAACTTCAAATATGACTACTTCGGACATCGCTAGGTCCCTTCCTCTTATTGTGGTGCTACCATTCTGAAAATTCTGCAGGAATTCGAGTGTCATCTCTTTATGAAATCCCTGCAATTTATTCAGATATTACAACTAGTGAGCACGCTTGATAATTGCACAAGCGTGGTCTGATCCCATGAGCACTGTGGGTTCATTTCAGATGGTTCTACCTCCCATCACTGTTGTTTTCCTATGATTGGTTCACTTGAATGCACTTCTCTTGCTCTTTCGAAGTTTAGAATAGCAGCAAAGAACGTTAAAGAAATTAACAAGGAAATGACGTTGTTTTGTGAATTAACATCACATACAGTAAAGTAATTTGTCCCTTCAGCAATATTTGACGTGGGCTAATAATCAATCTGCATGCCATCCATAATGGTCTTCGCCCTTTCTCCAATCAGAAATACTTTGATAATTATTATGCATACATTATCATCATGCAATCCTTTACTCAGAAATCAATTTAGTAATTGTCACACAATTATCCATAAATATCACACATGTTGTTCATGCGTAGAACATCCCCCCCTCCAATGAGAAAATGGCGTCCACGTCTGCCAAGCATGTGAAAATCAAGAGAAAGAATTGGTAATTCATAAATGCAGGAAACCAATCCATAAAAGTGGCGTGATATATGACAAAGAAATTAAAGCAATACACATCATCAGATGTGAAATGGCCGAAAAATAAAAACAAAGATTTAAATCATTATGTCAAAAGATTTTCACCTTAAGTGGTATTAGTAACAAACGCATAATCAATGGTAAATATTAATGACTGTCATAAAGTGATTGGACAAATATAATATAATGAATATATAACATAAGTTACCATGCATGTTGGCCTTTAAGAGTGTTGTTCAAATGGGAAATTTCCTTTAGAAACGAATCCATAGGTGGTAATAGAATAGAGAGAATTTGGCAGTGTAAGATAGTACTCCAATACCACAAGCAGAGCCACTGCTGCCAACAGGTGTTCATAGCCTCGACAGGGTTGATTTTTAACCCCAAAAATGAGCCAGAGTCCTCCTTTTAGTATGTAGATGATTCTTTCTTTTCTTGTCATAAAGAGACCACTATGCTGGCATGGTGACCAGATAATCATAGTGCCATTCACCAGGATATAACAAAGTGATCAGGTTGGCTCGTGATGAGACCCCTTATACTCTTTTGTTATATTTTCATATTTCTTTATTTTCATATTTTGATGCTTTTATTGTAAAAAGAGGGAGGCTCATTTACTCCTTAAGATTTAGGGATGGTGTAAGAAGTAAGAAAAATGCCAATGAAAGTTTGTACTTTACCCCCATATCGTCATATCAAAGGGATTTATCCATTTGAAAGTGTGAAGAATAAGCCAGCATGGTTTTAAAATAATGAATCATTTTATGATGTGTCGAAAGAAAATATGTTCAACCAGTCATTATAGAGATGCACCATGTTAGCTTTTGAATAAATATAACCATCAAAAGGCTTCATAGGTCATAATGGTATTGACATTACTATTTTTATTTTTTTGTAGGCGTAAATCCAACCAGATGATTTTTATTCCAAACATAAAAGAAAAATAAAAATGGAAAAATGATCGGTAATGAAACATAAATCATAGTTTTTCTTAAAAAACACAAAAAATTCAATCGATTGAACAAAAAAATTGTATAAGTGCTAAAATGTTGTTCAATTTATTGAATAGCAATCGTTCAATCGATTGAACAGTGAAATCAAAAAGAAAAACAAAAAATGCTTGTTCAATTGATTGAATAATAATCGTTCATTCATTTGAACATTAAAGTCGAAAAGAAAAAGACACAAAAATGTTGTTCAATTGATTGAACAACAATCGTTCAATCGTTTGAACAGTAAAATAAAAAAATAAAAAGCACGAAAGTGTTGTTCAATTGATTGAACAACAATCGTTCAATGGTTTGAACAACAAAAAAAATGTAAAGGCAAAAGTGTGGTTCAATTGATTGAACAACAATCGTTCAATCGATCGAACAACAAAAATCGAAAATCGTGAAAAGTGTTGTTCAATTGATTGAACAACAAAAATCGAAAAGAAAAAAGTGTTGTTCAATGGATTGAACAAAAAAAATTGAAAATAAAAAAGTGTTGTTCAATTGATTGAACAGTAATCGATCAATCGATTTGAACAACAAAAATTGAAAAGGTGCAAAACGTGTTGTTTAATTGATTGAACAGCAAAATAAAAAGCGCAAAAAAATGTTGTTCAATTGATTGAACAACAACACAGATGAAAAAATAAGTGTTGTTCAATTGATTGAACAAGAACACATACACAAACATAACTTCTGTTCAATTTGATTGAACAAAAATCATTCAATTGGTTGAATTACACTTACCAAACACCTAAAATAAGAAAACCCCTCATATTTACATGGTTATGCCTAACTGAATTGAAATCAATTGAAAAAGAATATATACATTATTTAGAGTCTAAAGAAAATTGCAATTTTACGAAAGAAAAGTTGTCGGGTCATCGCTCCCTATAGCTAACATTTTCATGGAGGGGTCCTTGCGTACTTGTTGGCAGGAAGACTCCTTGGTGAGTGGTTTGTGATAGAGACACACCCGATGCCCATTCACCTTGAACGAATGGCCAGACCCATTAATGGTAGTCAAAGTGAGAGTACCATTGTTATGTACTTCCTGGATTTCATAATGGTCGAGCCATCTTGTTTGTAACTTCCCTATAAAATCTTGGGATCTAGAGTCATAGAGGAGTGAACAATCTCCTTTTTGAAACATATTCTTTTTTATAAGCTTGGCATGCCACTTTTCCCTTTGTTACTGAATAATTGCAGCCCGTTGCAAAGAGAGTAGTCGAACCTCATCTAGTTTGTTGATTTGTTGAAGTTGCTTGGTTTGGGCTTTTGTTAGATCCAGTCCCACTTCCTGAGCTGTTCCTAGAGTTTTTATTTCAAATTCAATCGGAAAAATAGGTTCTTTGTCGAACAATGAGTTGGTACAAAGAGTATCCAGTAGTATTCCTCCAAGTTGTGTGATAGGCCCACAAGACCTCTAGCAGTCTAGCAGCCTAGTCTTGTTGATGTGTTGAGACTGTCTTGGTCAGAATTGCTTCAATGACCTTATTGGTGCTTTCAACCTTCCCGCACACCTATGGGTTATATGAGGAAGTGATCCTATGCATAATGTGATGGTTTCTGAGAGTGGCTGTAATCTTGTGTCCTACAAATTGTCCTCTCCCATCTGTTATCACTTCCCATGGTAAACTATAAATATCCCAAAAAGGAGGTTAATCACAACTTCCTCTCTAGATCTTGGCAAATCTACTATTTCCACCCATTTCGTCACATAATATTTGGCACCCAATATGTAGGCCTTTTGACTTGATGGTAGATGGAATGGGCCAACAAAGTGCAATTCCCATCGTTCGAAGTATTCTATGACTAGCCGGGGTTGTAGCGGCATTTCGTCAAATTGGCCAGGCTGGCCCATCCTTTGGTGGCTATCATAAGCCTTGCCATATTTCTTAGCATCTTTAAAAATGGTGGGCCAATAATAGCACATTTGTAGTACGTTATTCCATGTCCTTCGATCTACGAAGTGTCCCCCACAGGGCTCATCATGGCAAGCCTTCAAGATGTCATAAATTTCATCCTTGTGAATGCATCTGCATATACACATATTAGACCCTGTGTGAAAATGATATCCACCAATCCAAGAGAATCGGGCGTTGCGCTGGATGATCTGTTTCCTTTCCCATGCTGTTAAATGCCTGGGAAGCTTCCCCACTACCAGGTAATTTTCTACATCTACGTACATGGCGTCTTGACTGCTATGGAAAACAAATGTTCATTTTGAAATTGGTCGTACACTTCCAGTGGTTCATTTACCTTTGGAACTCGAGACAGAAAATCAGTGACTGGGTTTTCCTTCCCCAGATGATCTTTGATAGTTATGTAAAACTCCTGCAAAAGCACTAGTCAATGAGTCACTCGTCCATTTGTAATAGGTTTGTTAGATAAATACCTAATGGAGGAGTGATCAGTATACATAAAATCTTGGTAGCTAGGTATATAGTGTCTAAATTTGTTGATGGCATAAATGAAAGCTAAGAATTCTTCTTCTATTACTGTATAATTAAGCTCTGTAGCAGTAAGATATTTTCTAATGTAATATATAACATAAGGTTTTTTGTCCTCCTCCTGGCTAAGGACAATGCCTATTGTTGCATCTAATGCATTCATGGATATGTGAAAAGGAAGCTCCCAGTTTGGTCCCCATAATATTGGTGTCATCGATACTAGTTTCTTTAAGCCTATAAAAGTTGTGTCACATTTGTTAGACCATTTGAAATCAACATTTCTAGTTAAAGCATATAAAGGCAGAGAAATTTGTGAAAACTTTTTGATAAACCTGTGATAATAGCCTACATATCCTAGGAGGATATGTACCTATGTTTGAGTACAGGATGTAGGTAGTAAAAGAATTACCTGTACTTTTGTTGGATCTACATGTATCCCTGCTGCAGAAATGTAATGTCCCAAGATTATGCCTTTGGTCATCATCATATGACACTTGACATTGCTTAAACATACCCTAGTAGCAATGCATCATTCTAAAACCTTTTCTAATGTTTGAAGTGATTGATCAAAGTCATCCCCATATGGAGTAAAGTCATCCATATAAACTTCAAGCCCTTTGTTTATTCGATTCGCAAAAATGTTGAGTATGGCTTTTTGAAATGTGGTTGGGGTGTTGCATAAGCCAAATGGTAACACTCTGTAAGCGAATGTACCCCAGGGACATGTGAAGGTTGTTTTGTCTTGGTCTTCAGGGGCAATTTGAATCTAATTGTAGCCGCTAAAGCCATCTAGAAAAGAAAATAACTACCTCCCTGACAAAGTATCCAGGACTTGATCAATAAATGGAAGGGTGAAGTGATCTTTCTGTGTTGCCTTGTTCAATTCCCTATAATCCACACATATACGCCATCTCCCATTTTTCTTGGGGACAACCACCAATGGAGAGACCCATTTTCTATCCGAAATAGGATAAATGAAATTCACATCTAGCAGCCTCTGTAACTTTTCTTTCACAATGTCCTTGAGATGCGAATTCAATCTCCGCTATGGCTACTAGATAGGATGAGAATCCTTTTTGTTATAGATGTGATGTGTACAAAACTGTGGGTCTATACCCTTCATGTCATGATAATCCCATGAAAAAGCCCCTTTATATTTTTGTAGGACCTAAATGAGCTTTTGTTGTTGATCATTGTCCAGGCTATCATTAATGTTTAAAACTTTGTCTGGTTCAATTTCCACAGGCTTGTTGTTATGAACAATAGTCATCTAGATGTGTTGATCATTAGTGTCCGTCAAGGGATCTTCCAAGGCTTCATTATCAAGAATTGATCTTAAGATTTGACACTTTACATTGCTCACATTAGCTAGTTGATTGATAAAATTTTTGATTGCATCATATTCAGTTTCATGTTTGAATTCAAGTGCCTCTGCTACTGTGAGTGGTGAACGAATGCTTTCTTCCAGGTATGCTGGTGGTTGTTTACATATTTTTACAATGGGCAGACTTGGTTTGGTAGGAGGATATAAAACAAATTTTTTTACAACATCCCCCTTAGCAATAGTCATGCTGCCCTCTCGACAGCCTATATAAGCATTAGTTGTCGCCAGCCAAGGTCGGCCCAGAATCAGAGGGTGCCCATCCAATTGACTCTTTGGGTTTATAACAAGAAAATCTACTGGATACTCCCATGAATCAATAGAAACTGTAATATCCTGTAAATTTCCTTCTGGCCTTACCACCGAACGATCAACAAGTTCTAGTAAAGTGATGGCTAGTTCCAGGGCTGTAATACCAAGTGCTTAACAGGCATCTGCTGTTAAAATGTTAATGGCTGCCCCAAGATAAACTAGTGTATTGGGAAAGGAACAACCATATATCTGAACTGTAACTATGGGGTTCCCAAGATCTTTGTAATTTACTAGAGTTTCCCCTCCCAAGAGTAAATCAAATAAGGTTCCTACAACATGAGTGGTGGGTGAAGTTTTTTGTTTCCTCACAGGCTTCTTTACACATATCTCTTTAATTGATTTAGCATAGATGGGAATGTCTTGGATGGCCTGGAGGAGAGGAATTTTTATACAAAGATTTTTTAGTTCCCCTATAAGGTCAAAATCAGGGTAAACAGTTGTCTTAGGTATAGTTCCTTAGGATCTTTATGCTAATTTGTCTCTTCTCCTTGTTTTACTCTAGTATTAATTACATGTGGTGGTATATGTATAGGTGGGGTTTCGATCTCAATTGATGGTTCGTCCTTGTTTTCCTTAGGGGTGATGATATGCCCGGACCTAAATATCAGTTCATTACATTCATTTTGTTCAATCTCATAGTGTGAGCTTTCGAAAATCTGCACCATCTGAACCGGTCTGTTATTGGAATTCAGATTCGGTTGAGCTGGAAATTGAGGATGCAGAAGAGGCTGAGGATTTTGCTGTAATGGATAAGGAGCTGATAATGTAGGTTGAGGTTGAGGACCTGTCCCCATAGGAGTATTGGCTATTCCCAAATTTCATTGCCAATTTGTAGACCAGTGCGGATTTGGAGAAGTGGAGTCAAGCCACTAGGATGGATAGGGATTACCTTGCCAAACATGAGCAAAAGGAGAATTTGGCCATCCATTACCCAGAAAGGATTGAGTTGGCCATGGTGTCATAGTGAATGGCTGGGATTTCCAATTCGAGTAAGGTGATTGGCCTTTCCATGCTGCCCTAGGGTTTTGTTACTGATTAAACTATGAAGAAGGAAAGAAGTAGGATGCGTCTTGTCACATACTTGTAGGTTTAGCCTGCCACTGTCGATGTTGGTTAATTAGATACACTGGATCTATCTCTTCTTCTGCTTCCTTGGAGACTTATTTTAGCCTCGGAAGTGATGAACATTGTTCAGTGGTGTGATCCTTAGTACATATAGCACATGTCTGAACCATATCCAATAGACACTCATGTTGGTTGTGCTTCTTTCGGCAGCGTGGGTAGAAAACGACCCAATTTTGTTCTGCTAAGGCTTGTTTCTGTTTAGCCTATAGAATGTCTAGTTGCATTGTGAGGGTGCCTAGATTGTCCATCTTGAAGTCTTCTGAGAGGTTACCGATTTCCATTCGTGTTACGCCTCAACTCTGTGACTTTCTTCCCCTACTCATGGGATATCGGCTTCCTGTTCCTATGTGTGTGCTTCCTCACGAACACCTGATACACAAGTGAATGATGTCATCATAATCGTCTTGAGAAATATACTCGCCCCCATTACGTTTAAATTTTTTATCCACTCTTCTTTCATTCATTTAATTAAGATAGCTCTTAGGACTTATTTTGGTAAGGCAGTGTGTGGAGATCTCTGCAAATTATAATGAAACTGTTCGACATATCTAGAGTTTCATTATCCTTTACAACCATCTTAAATATTTCGTCTTTTACCTCCCTAGTCTTGCAAAAGTCCCACTATCTTGTGAGGAAGGAGGTTTTCATATCATCCCAAGATTTGATAGTACATCCACCCAGACCCATGAACCATCTTAAAGCTACTCCTTTCAAAGTAGGAGGGAACAATTTTAGCTTTTGAGGGTCAGTGGTGTAGTCATACCCTCTGCAGAGGACGTCAAACGCAGACAGGAAGGCATCTGGAACCTCTATGATCATTCCATGAAAAGTTGGGATGCTCTGCAGAGGAATAACCTTCATGGGGGCATTGGCCACTTGATCGACTATGGGGTATTCCAATGTCAAGGTTTGACCTTGAGGTCGTTGATTTTCCATTTGGTCAAATATGTGCCAATATCCTTTAGGGATTTCAGGGGGTTCTTTTTTAGTAAGCAAAGGATTAGCAATCTGGGTTGGTTTTGCAACACTGCCTAAAGCTGAGATCCTGGGAGATCCTTCTTCTGACAGTTGAGGTCCTCCCTTAGTAGTTCCACTAGCTTCTCCCTCTCCTTCTCTTAGGTTACACGATTTTTCCTCTTGTAGAGGATCATAATGTAAATTTGTTGTAACCTGAAGACTCTGTTTAGATCCTCCAATTTGGCTTTGAATCTCAGTGTAAGCTGTAGATGGTGAGCTTGCTGCCTGAGGGATTACAATAGGATTTTTTGCAGATGCAGTCCAAAATCCTATTGATGCTTGAGACTCTGCTTTTGTTACTATTTTGTATGTACAGGTCATTCTCCCAAGGTTCACTGATCCCTTGGGTTTTGCTGATTTAGGTGGGGGGTTCTTATCTTTTTCTATCTTTCTATTCCTAGTAATTTATAAAAAACCTATTCCTATTTAACCTCTATGATTTTGTTGAAAAGTGGGCTGGTAAGCAAGCACTTTACTTGCTAGGTACGCAGGTTCTTACCTCCCATTTTTAAAACCCAATTCTTTTGCAGCAAGATAAAAAGGAAATCACTTTGGAACACTCTCCCCAGCAATGGTGCCAAAATGTTGGTGCACTAAGATTGCTTTTTACAGGCAATCTTAATTCCTACATTAATTCTCAACCCAAGGCAAGTTTGTTTATTTCAAGAGTGTTAGCATTGTATATGTAGTGAATTCAGAGGTTAACTAATAATAAATCGTTGCAATTGCTAATGACTATCTCTTCAAACTCAATCCAAACAATTCTGAAAGAAGTAACTCTGAAAGAAATTCATAACACACTTTGCAATTCTACTTAACCTATTATGAAAGCAAATGAATCTGAATACAATTGTAAAGAATCATACTTTGAAATATTAAATGGAATTGAAACTAACTCACTCAATCATGAAAGAGAACTGTGACAATTGAACAACAAATGATAATTGAACAACAAATCCTAATTGAACAACAACTGATAATTGAACAACAAATGATAATAGAACAACAAATGATATCTGAACAAAAAATAACTATATGAGGATATTACAAAAAGAAATCAATTCTATCTCTGGAATCTATGATAACATTACCTGGAATGAGCATCGATGTAATGCTGGAACTAACATAACCAATTCAATCAAAATAATTACACCTATATAACACACGGCTAAATCTGAATCTTGAATAACCAGCAAAAGAAAATCAGAATCGTCAATCCTCACGATAATCGAAATGATATTAACTTAACATTCACAAACAATAAGGAATAAATAGAAAATATTATAATACACGTGAAGTAGTAGATATTCTCTTGACTGGGCTAAGAGTCGCAAGAAGTCTCTGCTATGAGATACTCAGAATATAATTATGATTTAAACGCAATCTTCTTCATTAAAACAAGTAAAAGAGTTGCAGCATCGCAAAATCAATAGTATTATATGTCCAAAAGAATAATTACAAACTGTGAATTTCTTAACTAGCCGTGCAGTTTACCTTTTGGCCTTAAATATAATATTTACAAAAGTAAATGGATAAAAGTGAATCAGTAAATCAGTAAATCATGAAAGATTCACTTTTATCCATTTACTTTTGTCTATCATCGATCTGATTCTATCATAAAATAGCATCGGTCTACCCGGTCTTCCACCATCCTACTTTGCCTCTGACACAACCTTTTTCCTTTATGAGATGTTGTTGTTCTATCGATTTAACGACCATCATCCAATTCATGTCTTCTGCACATAAAGATAGTAAAAGTCAATTTTTCCTGCTTAGATTCATCTAATTTGTTATTGATTACTTTTACCCAACTTTAGCTGTGTTTCCTCTACTTTTATCCATAAAACGAAGTTAGACTTGTGAAGAAGAATGCTAAATAAATCTATTTACAAGGAGAAAACACACCTTTTTCTCGTCCCAACAAAGACAACTTATCGCAGATGTTCCTTGGGCAATGGTAAAAAAACCAAGTGAAAGTGTACGATCAGCCAAAGGGATGGTGACAATGGAATGAAAGAACTGAGGCTCATCTAACAAAAATCAGCTGATAAAAACAACAATTAGGAGATGTAAAGTGGGAATGGTTTGATTTCTACGCAATCTTGAAATGGAGAAAAACTATGCTTGGATTTGGTTTCATTTTCACAAAATCTTGAAACGGAAACAAATTGTGCTTGAATTTGGTTTCATTTTTACATAAGCTTGAAACAAAGATAAACTGTGCTTAGGTTTGGTTTCTTTCTTACACAAGCTTGAAACAAAGATAAAATGTGCTTGATATATGTTTGCATGCCACCAAAATAATGGCTCTATTCGAGGTACATGCCCCCCAAGCTTCATTTCATTCACCTAAGTGGATGGAATGAATATTCACCTATAAGAGCAAGTGAAAGACTTAATTAAGATTTTACGAGATCTGATCAAAGACTCAAATTTGAAGGGGATTTGCTTCATTTTTTAATGAGATTGGCATAGGAAAAGAACCATACTCATGACACCATGTTTCAGTTTTTAACGAGGTCGACATAGTAAAAGAACTATCCTCATATCGCTTGTTTCATTTTTTATGGAGCTTGACATAAGGCAAGAAATTCTACCCTATGGTCCTTGTTCCATTTTTTAAGGAGCTTGACACAAGACAAGGAACTTTGCTCCACTTCCCTTGTTTCATTTTTTAAGGAGCTTGACACTAGACAAGGAACTCTGCTCCATTTCCCTTGTTTCATTTTTTAAGGAGCTTGACACAAGACAAGGAACTGTGCTCCATAGTCCTTGTTTCATTTTTTAAGGAGCTTGACACAAGACAGGGAACTTTGCTCCATAGGGACCTATTTCATTTTTTAACGAGGTTGACATAGTAAAAGAACTATCCTCATATCTCTTGTTTCATTTTTTAAGGAGCTTGACACAAGACAAGGAACCCTACTATGATCTTTTTTTCATTTTTTAACAAGCTTGACAAAAGACAAGGAACTATGCACCATCCCTTGTTTCATTTTTTTTAAGGAGCCTAACATAAGACAAGGAACTTTGCTCTGACCCTTGTTTGACTTTTTAAGGAGCTTGACACAAGAGAAGGGACTCTTCTCCAAAGTCTTTATTCATAGACCAAAAGAGGCCATGGCTTCCAAGAGGTTGTCATTAGATGGGAGAACAAAACTCTGGAAGGGATACATGTCCATGGATCCAAATGAAAAATCAGGATCTAATGCCCCCAGTACATGGTGTACGACATCACCAACTAGATCATCAGTAGATGCAGGCATGGAAGAGGTAGCCACATAATTAAGCTGTGGAGGTGGTGATACCACTTGTACATAAGAATCACATAGGGATGATGGTCGATTGGGAGTTGATTCAAGACTAATGAATGTAAGCTAATCAATGATAATAATGCTTCCTTCATGTAGGAAACACATCATCTGAAAGAGGTAAGAAACAAGAGCTCCCATGACATAAAAATAATCACGGCCAAGGAGTAGATTAAAATCCAACGGGCCTTGGACAACCATCACATCTATAGAGACAGTCTTTCCTCCCAAAGTAATAGGTAACTTAGGAAGGATCCCTAATAGTTGAATGGTTTCTTTGTTGAAATCTAGTAGATTCTAGGTGACGGGGACAATTTGAGGAGAACCTAAAGATTTCCAAGTAGTTGAGGACATAATACTAGCATATGTGCCCTCTTCTATGACTGTGCTAGGTACGACCATATGGTAAGCCTTTACTGTAATCTGAAAAGGCACATAAGATGGAAGGCGATATCCTTCCAGTCAACTCCAATCAAAATAAGTGACTAAACTACTCAGAGGGAGTGTCGTAGGAATGTGAGAGCTGCCCTATTTCTCCATGGGAACAAGAGAACTACTCTCATGCACCTTAGGAATGAGAGGATTTCCCTCCAGTTCATTTGAAGCTGAAGAAAGTATAAGAACTTGAGCAGTATGAGGTTCACTCTCTACCAGAAAGGTACAGTTAATTGAAGGTGGGGTTAATTCCACCATTTTCTCAATGAATGGTTGGTCGAGAACAGACTCATGAGACTCATTTTTAGAGAGAGTGGGATTGATCAAAGAGGACTTTCAATCAAACACTGGATCATCTAGCGGAGGATCAGGGAAAAGATTTCGATACCTAGTCGAAAGGCGAGGCTGAGAAGCTGTAAGATTTTCCAATCATTAGGAAGCTTCATCCATAAGAGGACAAAGGTGAATGGGATGATTACCTTCACACAACTTACATGGAAATTTGACTTTTTCCTTTTTCCCATGAGATTTATTATGCTTAGTTGAGGGTTTTTCACCAGCATGATCGCCAGAGGATGATGAGAAAGGTCGATGTGAACCTTTGGACCACACTTCTAAGACTTTGGGAATACCAGGACAATTCTGAAGAAGGTGGTCGCCCTTACACAACATGCATGACAAGTTTACTTTCTGGGGCTTGTTGGAAGATTTCTCTTCATTAGATGCATCATTAATAATAGTTTTTTGGTTGCTCCCTTGCTTGTTCTGCTTCTTCTTCTTCTTCTTCCTCTTAGCTTCCTAGTTACTAGAATCCAAATTTTCACTAGGCGAAGAGGAAGAACAGGGTGAAGAAATAGGTGAAGGAGGAAAGGGGCAACTTTAGGATCAACATGAGGTTGAAAAACAGTTTGGGCACTTGGAACCATCGAATTCAAAAACAATCAAACTGGCAGACCAATGGTCAATCCAGGAAGGGGCAATGTTTCCATATAAGGAGCACCAACATTTCCAAAAGAAGGAAAAGGACTAGCATTCACATCAGAGGAGTTTCCCTAACTGGTAGACTCATGAAATGTCTCCATTAGTATCAACCTAAGATCTACTAAGGAGTATTTCCACAGGAATAATGTCGTTCCGCAGTCAATTAATTTATTTCAGAATTTGAAACAAAAACTCGGCCTTCTCATGTTTTAAGAGTCGAGGAAAGGATGAAAAGGTGATTCTAGTCACTTTCATTTGTTTAGCGAGATTGAAATGACAAGTGCTCGATTATTTTTTCAAATTTAAGGAATCAGAAAAGATCAAAATGACTACTCAGGATACTCCAAGAAAAAAGGATTACCAATTAATCGTGAACTGCAATATACACATCAACAAATAACTTTACCAACGACTTCATGTACGTGTAGGCAATCTCCCCAATTTTGTGTTCGGTGTATCACATTTATAGGGCAGGAGACTCGGCTTCCTATGGATAAAGGTTTGCAACCTATGAGGGTGTCCCTTTATATACTCGATGGTACAGGGAGCACAAGTCCGTGCTAGCGCTGTCTAATGAAAGAGTGAATGATAGCTGCTATGTTTTAAAGACACCAGAACAAATCTCTAACCTAGACCATTAAGTATGAAGCGTTAATGTTTCAAATACTCCTTAGATTAATTGATAGATTTTAGAGTTGATCTTGAAATTATGTTTTGGTTTTAAGGCTCAACACGATGTCACCTGAACATCTAAGATGCAACTATATGAGAAAAATAAAACTTTCATTTCTATGAAAGCTACACTAACCAAGGGAAGAAATTTCAATCAATAAGGCATCAAACAAAATGCATCATGAAAAATACATTCCACTAACTTTCACTTTCATCTTCCAAACACAATGCCAAAAGTAAAAAAAAAAATAACTTTTCGCTATCCAAAATGCAATTTTTCGAAAGAAAAATTATTTTGACTTTACAAATATGCACTTATATAATTATGCTTTTCTTTTTTCTTTGAATGATTTGATGCACCTAATACAATTTTTAACATTCAATCATTGAAAAATGTGATCTATTATCAATGATGAATCTCAAAAACTAACTTTTCAATGCAACTAATCCAATGCATTTTCACGAAAAGTAAATTTCGAAATACAAGCTAAAACAGATGCAAAATGATGTGTTCAATGATTTCTAAAGAAAAAACACTCAATCAATCAGCAAAACAAACATCTCAATGACACCAACAAGCAGAAAATGATGACCAATTGACCAAAAATCATAGAACTTAGTGAGATTTCACTTCGAAGCCAATGAGACAAATTTTGCAAATTAATTAAGGAAATCAATCAAAAAACTGACAAAGCCAAGCATACAAGATGGGAAAAGACCTTAGCAGCCAAGACACATTGGATTCTTAGGAAGCAACCTAAAAAATTCTCACATTCAATGATAATCACTACTTTATATACCCAAACCCGCAATTATCGCTACTTTTCATAGGCAAACCCATGATGCAATCACTACTTTGTATAGAAAAAGTAGTGATGATTTCAGTGAGACCACATAATGAAGAAAAAAAATTCATCGTGATTGTAAAGGTAAAAACTGTGATTCCATCGCGATTGTTAAGGCTAAACCCGAGATGGGCGAGGAATATGGGAAAAAACTAAAAATATTCCAAGAAACAATTCCAACCTAGCACTCTAAGCCAGTAATCAGTGATGGTATAAACCCAGATTGATGAAGACAAGCCGAAAAATCGACGGTTGGTCAAACTAGTCAAAAGATCACGGTGAAGGATTAGATGGAAAGGATCATAGGCTCCCCAGTGGAGTCTCCATTTTGTTCAGAAGGTTAATCCTCTCTGTAGATAGACACAATCCCTCTAGCCCAATGAGTGGGTCTAACAACTGAAGTGACTATCAACTAGACATCTTTGTAGGTTACAATTGAAAATAAGAACAAAAGAGATGGCCTACGTCGTTCTGATGCTATTTTGATTTCCTTTGTTGAGGACTCTGAACTAATTGTGTCACGGGCTTGTTCCTGCTTCTTAGTGTTTATGCACCTGCACAAGTGATCAAGACATAAAAAATCATGCCAAAACAAATAGAAAATCCAATAACAACCTACTTAACTGATCAAGGAATGTCAAGCTAAATGATACATTAACATATGCATTTTGGGAAGATGAATTAGCAATTGTACATTATTAAGAAATAAAGGGGATTCTTAGAACCAAAGCCTTGATTTTCAAAGGCTCTCCTTGAGTGCTAATCCAAGTCCAATTCAAGAACTCTCCAAGCACACCTCCAAGTCAAATGAATAGCCTCTAGACACAATATTAGCATAAGGGTGAAAATAGACATAGACTAACCAACCTCTAACCTGACCAACCATTTGTGAATGGGAAAAGATTAATATATAGTTTGGGAAAGGAAGTTAAGATCTCTCCAAAGATAGGAGAAGGTCCTAATCTTAGGGAGGTAGGTCACAGAGATAATACCAAGAGGCCAAGTTGGGAGAATTCGACCTCATCTATGCCAAACAACCTCTAGCTCACTGCTCTGGAAGCTTCTAGACCATAAAAATTCTCATCCTCTTTGGGAAATTACCTTTTTGGGGATAATCAAAGGTATATAAGGGAAGAGAGCGATGCCATCACAGGTCAATCATGACAAAACAAGTGACCATCGCGGCTTTTAAACTCAGCGATGATTCTCAAAGTCAGTGTTTTAGAGCTATTTCTTTAGGGGAAAGCTCAAGGCATTTTCCAATCAATGTTCTAGGGAGGATATGAGTTGCATATATGAATAAGTACACTGCATGATGGTCATGTTTCAGGCAGTTCAAAATATTTCACAGGGAATTGCAGGAGGTGTGACAAAATACTGTGTAACACTCTCCTCTGCGCCTTCCCTTGATTCGTCGCGCAACCCATTCACTTCACCAAAATATCCTATTCCAGTATATTTTATAATGCCTTACTCCTTTGCAACTTCCTAGAGTACTAAGACTATACCACATTGATATAGTCATTGTGCAGCGGTAGGATCATCCCTATACAACTTTCACCGATTGCAATTAACCTTTCTTGGAAACAGCTCCCCCGTTAGGTTTCCGAGCTGAACTGCACGTCCATCTGTAATCTCTTTGACAATATATGGCCCCAGCCGATGCATCTGGAACTTCCTTGGAAACTTTGTAAACTTACTATCATACAGCAGCACTAAATCTCCAATTTTAAAGGTTCTCTTCTTAATTTGGCAATCATGCCACGCCTTTTCGTGATCCTTTTGCACTTGCTCATCAAAACCAGCTAGGAAGCCATATTATTGAAACTCAGCTATCTGTGCAAGGATTTCTTCCATGGTATCCCAATCTGCCATGTCTCTAACTATTGTAATCTTCAAACTTGGCATGATGTACTCCATTGGAAACATAACTTCTTTTCCATAAACTAGTCTAAATGATGTATGTCGAGTCAATATGTTATAGGTAGTTCTATATGCCCATAGAATAGTTGGTATGTGCACACCCCAATCATTCCTTTTTGCATTACAAATCTTTGTTAAAGCATTCTCTAGGATTTTATTAAAGGCTTCCATTATTCCATTCGCTTGAGGATGATATGGTGTACTTTTCTGATGATACATCTGGAACTCTTCAAGTAAGGTAGCAACTATTTCGTTCAATAAGTGTGAAGCCCTATCGCTCATCAAAATTTTAAGGTAGCCAAACTGAGACAAAATGTATCCAAAAATGAACTTCGCAGCTATGACCTCACTACAATCCTTCCTGGGCTACGCCTCAGCCCACCTGGTTATGTATTTCGTCGCTTTAATAATCTATCTTTCTCCTGTCTTCTTTGCTAGTGGCTGAATTGATCCCATGAAGTGTATTGCCCACTTATCGAATTCCTGTAGTGACACTTGCAGGCTTAGAGGAAATTCATCCCTTTGTGATGGCCTCCCCATTCTCTGATAGACATTGCATGCCCTATAATGATCCTTGGAATCCTTATGCATAGTCGAACACCATAGTCCTACTCGTAGGACCATTTGTGCAATTTCTCTTCTCGCATAATGTCGTCTTGTAACTCCTCCATGCGCTTTAGCTAGGATACTCGGTTGTTCCTACTCTAGGACATACCCATGCAACACTTCATTCGATCCCATTTTATATAAGTTCCCTGCAATGACAGAAAAATCTGCAACCCTCACCACCGATGATTTATTTTTCTATATTATATACCCTTTAGGAGTTGTACTAGTAGGAAAGAAATAGATTATGTCTGCAAAATGTTCGTCTATGACTCACACAATAAAGAGTTTCGCATTAGGAAATCCTTCATCCAAATTTGTAGGTTCTTCAGCATTCTTAATCTCTGAGAGGTGATATGGTCCAACATTCAATCGCCCTGGCTTCACAATTACTTCAAATTCCTATTCTTGAAAGAGAAGCAACCATCTACAAATGCCGATTCCCCACCCCCCCCCCCCCCGCCCCACCAACACAGGCTTGTTGACCAGGTATCTCAAATCAGAGTGGTCTATGTACCTTTGAAGTGCACACCCAACAAATAGTGATTGAACTTCTGGAGTGCATACACCACTTCTAATCCTTCACACTCTGTGGTTGAATAATTCTTTTCTGCCTTAGAAAACATTTTTCTTGCAAACGCTATCAGATGGTCAATATCACCTACACCAGGCTGAGTTATAACAACTCCTAATTCTATGGATGATGCATCTATATGTACATGGAATTCTTGTTTCCAGTAGGGGAACACTAGAATAGGTGATGTGACCATTTTTTCCTTCAAGACATTTAAACTCTTCTGGAAATAATTGTCCCAGCAAAACGTCACATCCTTGTTTAGTAATCTCTCTCTCCATGGGCACAATGATCTCCGCATATGATTCGATGAACTTCCTATAATAGCCTATGTGGCCCAATGTTGTGCACAGCTTTTTGACATTCCTCGAAGGCTCCAAGTTGATAATAACTGCAGTTTTGGTAGGGTCTACCATCAACCCCTGCTTACAGACAACATGGCCCCAAAGTATCCCATATGGTATACAGAATATCCACTTTTTCAGATTAAGGGATATTTTACACTTTCAACAGGTATCTAGCATGAGGTGAAGGGTGGAAAAATGCTTCTTTACCAAATTGAACATTGTCCAATAATCGAAATAAACCTCCAAAAACTTATGAATAAATTATTTGAAAGCTGCCACTACCACCATAGAAAAGATTGCATGGTAATTCTTAAGCCCAAATGGCATAACTATATACTGAAAACAACCCCATTCAATATTGAAGGTAGTCTTACTCCGATCCTTTGACACGATCTTTTTCTAATGGCACCATCAAAACCCATTGGTAAATGAATAGACTTCATGACCTCCAACATTCTCTAATACTTCATCTATGAATGGCGTAGGGAATAGATCATGGACACAAGCATCATTCAACTTTCACAAATCTATGAAGATCTGAATTTCTCCCTTCATGTTCTTTTCCTTAACCACCATAAGACTAACACAGTCTCATTCCTCGATAGGCCCGAAAATCCTAGTTGCAAGTTATCTAATTCTCCACTCACATTTTCCTTGTACTTAGTATTCAACCAGTATGTGTGCTACTTCACTAGCTTTGCATCTAGCTTCATAGTGATGTTCATGACACCTAGATCATATACTATCCCCTTTAGATAAGAGAAATTGGTGGGAAGCAAGTCCTAATACTCCCGCAATAACTCTGCAAATTTGTGCATTGTGTCCTTGTCCTAATAGTCATCGATGTTTGAGAACTTGGCTACGTTTCCAACCCAATATTCACCTGCTTAGTCTTCAAGGGCTTCGAGACGTCAGGGACTTTCACCTTAGGTCCTATGACTTCATGTTTTCCTTCTGACTCAGGAATACTAATGTTCCTAGGATGTTCCTCATCTTCCTCTATGGTCACATTGTAGCATTCTAGAATGTGGCACAACTGCGTACTCCAGTATGGTTGCACCCATGTGACAAGTTCTATAATAATTCTGAATATTGTAGCTTTGATCTCATGTAATGCTTCGTCAATACACTCAAATCCATATTCAAAACTGAAAGTTAAGAGAAAACTTTCCTTCAGAACATCCCACTCTACGATTGTGTGTTGCAACTTTGTTTCATTAGAAAAATTTTGAGGTCTAAAATGGGCCTCCTAAGAAAAATGTACAACCAAAATAAACTTTATAAGAACCAATAGGATTCAAGATGACGTTGTCAACTATGGGGGACGATTCATCATTTGGAGTAAAAAAGTATAGAAATTAAAAAATAATAAATTAATAAAAATATTTTTTCAACTCATATTTTAAACTTATCTCCCTAATTTTTTTCTCAAATTTCGAGTGGGAGTACTTGTTGGATGAAAAATTTAATTCCTCACCCAAGGATTACCCATATTGCATAATTTCGATGGACCCTACTATACGAAAAATGAGAGATACATGAAAGAACATGATTGCAATCACACTTTTCATGTATTTCTCATTTTTCATGTAGTAGGGTGCATATAAAATATGCAACATGGGTACTCCTTGGATGAGGAATCAAATTTTTCATCCAACGAGTGGTTCTGCTCGAAATTCGAGTAAACCCATAAGGAGATAAGTTGAAAATACGAGTTTAAAAAGTAGTTTTTTTTCCCTCTAAAATTGATGATGTAATCTAATATTATTTTATTATTTCCACTATTATTTTATAATTTCCTTAGGAGGCCCATTTTAGACCTCAAAAATCTCCTAATTCTAGATACTAGTTCATTAGGATAGTATCCAAAGTGTGGCAGAATATATTAACCCATTCTGGCTATGGTTCTTCTCCTCATGCTTTCGTCGATCGAGCCAGATGCTCACATGGATCGTTTTTTCATGTGTATTTCTCTATAATGTAGGTATTGGCATATCTAACTGCAACTTCATCATCCGTAATATTCCTTCCAATCTACAAATCTGTTCTTATGTGAGCCCCACCATGTGCCAGGCGTAGCCCTTAGCGTGATGTTTAATGCCTGGAACTGATGTTCATTTGGTACAACCCTTTCAAATTTATCCAGAAATAAATTGACATCCTCTAAGCCATCATAATATGGTAAGCTGCATACCTTAGTGGATATATATCAGAGTGACCTAGCAGGTATGTCGCATCATAGCAACAATACCTCATGTAATATGTTCTTCTAGTGCTCAAGCTCATCATCTAAATCTGAGTTGCAGGAGTTGTCCTTCTCCCAAGTAATTCACCCATCCATCATAGGGTTGATCCAATCCTCGTCTCACGTAGTAAGCTTATAAATTTCTTCAATATCGTCCCCCACATAGTAATCTTAGACTGGTTTATTCTATTGCACACCCTTTGCTAGATCTAATGGAACAATAACCCTTAGTTCCTTCTTCTCAAATTTCATGTTGTGCTTCTTGAGGTTGATGACTGCATTCATATGAAATGCCCAATCAATGCCAAGAAAAACCGGATATGGGTTAATGTCATCCACAATTTTCATCAATTCAAAATTGGTTATGGCATGCACCCCTTCAATATCGATAGTTACTCCATGTACGCGCCCCATAGTAATAATCCTTTTGTGATTCACCATTTTCAGCTAGATTAGGGACCATTGTAGTGCTGGTATTCCCATTCTTTCATAGGTTTTATTTGGTAAAGCATTTGCATCAAATCCCAAATGGATGATCACTTGGTCCATTTCAAAATCTCCAATCTAGGTAGTCAATCTCATCTCTTGACTAGTTATTTTCTTACCTTCTTCTACCTTATGAACTCTACATTATTTCGACAGCAGCTTATGATTTCCAGTGTAGTTATCTATCAACTCTTGTAGTCCCTTTACTACATTTTGGTCCCTTAGGAGCTTCATGCAGGTCTGTAAGAAAGATGTTAATAGTGATGGATCTATGTCCTATGTAGGACTAACTGCTTCAGGCTTCTCCATTCAGCTACTCTGAGCCTTTGATGTAGAAGCCCCTATGTCTGCAAATCTCCTCTTAGCCTCCATAAAATTTTCCTTCACCTTATTAACATCAAATCTAGCCTCCTTGTCAGCAACCTTGCGTACCCATACATTTTCCTGTAGTTGTTTCCCTTTATCCTCCGCGATATCTATACCGCTCCACTTAATGATATTAACACTAGGACCATCTTTGCGCGGTTCTGATCTCATCATCTAGATGTTTTGAGTAGGTTGCTTGGTCTGGGTCTTCTTTTATTACATCCTCATGATGAGAATGGGATAATTAATTATGACATGATCAAACTGTTGACAATATTAACAACAGGGGTGCGTTGGATTCTAACAATCTCGCGCAAAGTGACCTAGTTCTCCAAAACTATAACAAACGATCTAGCCTCGGCTTCTTCCAGTGCCTCCCCCATGTCCTCTTCCTCGTCCCTAGAATCCTTCTATCAATGCAACTATGCTTTGATCCTGTTGAGGACATGCCTCTATTTATACTCTATATGTCGGTGTCATGTCCATCATTATTTCATAACTTTGGAAATTGTGCTTATCATGACCTACAAACTTACAAAAATTACAAAATAGTTACTCGGGAGTCTACACAAACTTCTGTAACAAATGATATCTATTCGTCGTATGTTTTACTATGATGTGGCAGATATCACACCATGGTACCACACTTGTACTCATCCCATCGATATTTTCTGGCTTTATGGGTACAGGTCCTCCCCCAACTAGATAAGCTTGATACATCAGGCAATGATCCTTGTCGTGACCATGGTCTTTTCATTTTAAACACCATACTTCTGTAGGGGTATCATTTTTTACTTCTTTTCTCTTTTTGAGACTTCGCAACTCCATATGCAAGCTAGCCAACTGCGACTAAATTTGTTGCACTCCCACATTCATATCTTGAATAGGTGAGGCTTCCAACTTCATAGCAATCTCCAATGGCTTACTATGCGTTCTAATATTCTACGACAACAATGGGAATCTCAAATGAGGTAACAGTGAAGCAATATACCAATCCCTATTTTGTTCAGTTTTGATATGCAAATTAGCCTATTGCAATATACATTTCAATCTTTGGTCAAAATCCCATGCAGACTCATTCACCTTCGTTTGGATTTCTTTGAACTCTTTTATCGACAAGGCCTACAACTTAGGCTTCTTGAATTCATTATTTAGCGTGTCCTTCATATCCTTCAACGTTGTAGCTAGATGAGCTATACTATACTTAAAATAATAGCAAATCACCCTATCTTTCAATGTTGTAACTAGTGCTTTCCTCAGGTCGTCAGTTGTTATTTGTTGTGACTTCCACACAACATCTGCTACAAACCAAAATTGTTCAGGGTCTTCTATCCCAAGATACTTGAATATGGGCATCTTCATAGTGTTTTCCATATTGAATAGTGGGGTTGGAGGTGGAGGCAGAGGTGTAGGTGTAGGTATGTGAGATAGACGTGATGGCGGAGGTGGAGTGGATGGATGTTGTATTCCCATGATACATTTATTTATCATTTGGGTCGCACCTTGAGGTGTCTTCAAACTATTACTCTTTTTGTCACTATTAGAAACTCCTAACAAAAGACTCTACTGAACACCTGAATCTCTACCTCTTCAAAATGGCTTTCCACTTCGCATAGCTCCCGCTAAATCTTGACTAAACATCAATTTAGTGGCATAACTCGTTTCTCATACAATAGCATTTTAATCTATGTTTTCAAGGACTTCAGATACCTACCTCTTGGTCCCTTGAAAAACTGGTGTTCAAATTCGTTATAACTAATAGATGTATCAATCATGAACTGATTAATGAATCCACCCAAAATACTATCGATCCAATAATCGACAACCCTCGCGATCAGCTTTTTTGAACCATCCAAGTGCCACACTAGTTCTACAGTCCACACAATGGGGTTGTATAATTTCCATGTAACTTGAACATCCACCAATTTAGACAACCATTTGTATAATTCGTATGGAAAAAAGCAGAAGAAAATTTTGTGTTCTTTTGTATACAGGTATATATTCAACCACTCTTCCTTCGATAGGCGTGAATTCCTATTTTCCTGGGATGAAAACTCATGGAAATTCTGATCGATCAAATTTTTGATCTCCTTCTTAGGCAGTATCCACTTATGGCTCATCACATATTCCTTAGATAGATCCTAGTCCTGGTAATGGAACCATTTCTTTTCTTAAGGGTGCTTGTACCGAGGTACAGAGTTAGATATGATTTACCAATAAAACCCTACACTACTAGCGGTTACAGAAACAACCCTTATAGCGTACATTACAGTATAACCTGAGGCAGTATTGGGAGGTGCTAGAACCAAGTTTCTACATCCAAAGGACTATCTGATGTGTTTTTGTTACTTCTAGAGCCTTATTCAGACCTTTGTGAACTCTAACCCTTAAAACCCGGAAATTACAATATGTAACATTTAATAAATTCAAACTGTTCGTCAATTGTTATAAACATTCATAAAATCATGTAATTAAGAAGATCTACCCTTTTCACGTATCTATTAAGCATGTTTCATGATAAATTGCAGTAAATAGAGTGAATATACAGTAAATTTTAAAGTAAATAATAACACGTGAATACAAAGATAATGCTCCAAAATAGCCTTTATTATGCTCAGATATTCTATTACAGACTCTTCCAACCCTTCACACATAGCTGCAGGGGTCTACGCACTCAACTGCAAGCATACCAAGGTGTCCATGCACACAACTGCAGGAGCCTTCCCTTTCGCCCAAGTACAAAAGATGCAATACAGACCCAAAAATTGCCTATCTATGTTCTTCACTATCTGGACTTACTTTTCTATGGCCCTCTATGAATCCTTTTATATCTCCCTCTATTACAATACCATGGTCTGAAAACCATGGGTGGGTCTTAAAACAACTTATCTCCTAAAAAACTAAGGGGATTTGATCTTCCTAAAGCCACTTTAAGTCCTATCGACCCACGTGCTCCACTCCTGAAAGTGCGAAGACTTTACAACAATAACAAAACTTTTACAAAACTGACCCCAGGGGACCCTGTCCCAACAATACAAAGAGTATCTTTCTTTCATATATGTGTTATGCTACATTTACATTTGTTTATTTCAATGACTATTTGATTCATTAAATAAAATAATTGAATTATGTTACGTAGATGTTGTGGATCCTTGGCTTCTTTTGGTTGTATGTGTAGGTTCTAATTATAGAAATTGGAGCTACAATTGGAGGTAAAAAGTCGGGAGGAAAGTAAATATTGTGACTGATTCCAATTAATCCATGTTCTATTCTTCAAAATCTCTAAGGAAAGCTCTATATTCATTACTTTCTATTGTTCTATACCAGTCCACTAAGTTTAGGGCATTCACATTTTTTTTGCAATCTTAAATTACGCATAATAACAACAAATTGGTATGCTTCTTCCATCATCGTGGGTCAAAGCATGTCGATTTCATCCTAAATTTCCAGCCTCAAACCATTGATGTACATTTTTGTTTTCTCTTAGGTGTCTTCTACATAACTTGCCCTCAAATTCACCTTGTAAAACTTCTCCATATACTCTCTAACTGTTAAGAGTCATTGCTTGAGGTTATGCACATTCTTGTAGAGTGATAGATGATAATATTTTGGAAAAAGAAATCCCTTTATCTTCTCTACCATCCTATCCTAAATTTTTATCAATGGCTTCCCCTATTTTTTCCTTTTATCTTGCACATTCTCCAACCATAGTGCAACATGAGCTTTCAACCTAGTTACAACAAATTTTACCCACTTTTCTTCTTCAATCTCCTCATACTCAAAATATTCGTCTTATTCACTAATCCAATCCATCAATTTATCAGCTAGGATGATGCCTTCATAGGTGGAAGATTTAGGTTTCGGTCTTGAACATGAGCTTAACATTGACATCAATAATTTAACTTATGGAGCTTCAACCATAGGTGATATTCTTTCTTTTCTAGCTTCCTCCTATAATCCATTGTCATCTCCAGACTTAAGGTCTCACTGCCTACCTGCCTCGATGGCCTTTGAATGAGCTTGTAGCCTATGCATATTTTCCTAGAGTTCTGCATTAGCTACGATTCTCCCTCCTTAACCTTGACATGCTCTTCTTGCTAGCATAACCATCTCCTTATGTTGTAGACACAAATCCAATGTTAGACGTGGCTCTGATACGACAAATTGATAGTAACGTATAGGCAAAAAGGAAAGATATATTCCGAAACATAATGCATTATTCTTTTGGATATAGACACTATAAAATTATTTCATAGCACTCTTTTAAAAACCTATAGGTGCTACAAAATGATGTCATATAACAGTAAAAAAAAAAACTCAGTTTTTGAATTTTGGAAGCTGAAAGAACTTGGTGCTCTGCAAAATTGATTCTTCCATGGTCTAAATCATCTCCCAACATAGGGAATGTTCTCCTCCAACCTCTCCTCATCACTAATTTATCCATCACTCAATTTAATGGCTTGATTTCTAATTGAAGGAATGAGACAGTGCCTGCAAAAATAGAGGCGCTACAAAAATATTTTAAAGGTTGTAGTAAATGGAACACACATAGATAACCACTACTCAAAGTTGTATTTTGATAGGCATATAACAATTCTGAAATGGTCACAATAAATTATAAAACTTAAGTAAGTGCACACACAATTTGATTAGAACCAGAGGAGAGAAAACATATGTTTATGAATAATACACAGTTGCACAAAATTTCTTTCATTCACCTCAAAATACATGCTCGGTGGATGGAGAAGAGTTGCCCCTCCTCCTATTTGATGCCTATTTTATTCAGAACATCCAAACCGGTTCATTTTCACTTGTCTCCAAATGAGGGAAGTCAAAAAGACACTTTGTGAGATAATTATTAAAACGAGAAATAGCTCCTAAATTCTTGACTCTCCAACTTACCCCAATCCTACACTTACATCAAATATTCAAAATTCTAACAAAAACAAAAAATTTATTTGCTATCATTAACATGTGGCCAATCCACCACATTTTTAAGCTCTTCTTTGTTTCTTCATCTCAATCTCAGTTTAATGCACCTCCGTAAAAAATATATTTTATATCTATCTAGATTACAATGTTGTATATTACCCTTCATTTCTACGATGAGGGTATTTTGAATGCCATAGGGGAAACGTTGGGACACTATGTGACTAGTTCTAAGGGAAAGGACAATAACTTATGTTGCGCCATATTTTGTTATGAAATGGATTTTGCGAAAGGAATCCATAAGGAAATTTAGGTTGACTTGGAGGGTTTATCTAATCATTACATGTTGGAATATGAGAAGGTTCCTTTTAGATGCAATTTTTTCCATGTGTATGGGAAATTTTAATAAAGCGTTGAACAGGTGGACCCAAAACATATATATATTATGTTGTAAAGTTCCGGCGGGTCCGCTGTATAGTAAAGTCCTTCATATCCATGCAAAATGTTTAAATCAAAAGCTCCAACATCTCAGTCTCCTTATATTCTCCTTCATTCACAAAGTAATAATGAACGATGAATATTCAAACCATTTTAGATGAAACACAAGAATCATGTATTTACGAGGCCTCATTCCATAGGCGTAAATCTCATCAAATTTTTCCTTCCAATAATATATATGAATATTTAAAGTCCTCATAGGAAGAGGACATAATTGAAGGATATTATCCATAGCTAGATCAAGTTCCTTCAAAGAAAATTAGTTCACTTGTTGAGCAAGAGAAGGAGGTCAATATCCCCTCTTTTTCTCCTTCCTACTAGATGTTCTAAAAATCAATAAATGATATTCCCCATCATTAAAAAGAAGTAGAAAATATCAAAGCAATAAATTCCAAAAACATGGTTCCCATAACTCTTTAGTATTTATTTGGGTTAAATCTTGGATTTTTTTTAAAATACCATCATGTGCAACCAATGTGTAAGACTATAATCCTATTCTCTAGAAATGAGAGGCTTGTGTCTTAGAAGGTCAAGGATTGGATCTCTCCTCTTTCTCCTTTTGTTGAGGGGAGGATGGATTTTTCTCCTCATCTATTTAGAACCATTGGAGATTTTTTCCTTCTACTATTCATTTTGATTGACTTTAGTTATGTATTTTTTCTACAAAGTTTGTTTAATACAAATTTCCTTATGTAGTTAAAAGAAAAAGAAATGTTATACTAGTAAATATTTAGATCATCATTATTTGTTATGTCAATACAAACTTAGAAAAAAATCAACTGTGAACTTGAGTTATGTACTTATGAAGGAATCCTTAAAGATTTATGTGTTACCTTTGTCAATCCCCTCTGCTTATACTCTACTTATAAATCTATAGCCAAAAATAAACCCTCCCCTTTAAATAGAAATAATCATCAACTCGGAACCTTCATAGAGAATGGATGAAAATATGATGTTGTCAAATATGTTGATTCAAAAGGCTAGGGAAATCATTAGTTACTACCAATATCATACTTTGTTGCCATAAATTATAATATAACCCTTTCTATTATTTCTTCATGAATGAAATAACTCCACATTGACTAGAGGATATTTATTATACATTTCTTCCTTAAAGGATATTGTTTTTAGTCTAAATTTATTATTTTTAAATTATTATTTTCAATACTAAAGAGATATTTCAGTAAAGAGGTGATGGTTCTGGGTAGATATGGGATCCTCTTTAGACTGCAATTAATCTATAACCAAAAATAAATCCTCCCCTTTAAATAGAAATAATCATCAACTCAGAACCTTCATAGGGAAGGGATGAAAATATGATGTTGTCACATATGTTGATTCAAAAGGCTAGGGAAATCATTAGTTACTACCAATATCATACTTTGATGCCATAAATTATAATATAACCCTTTCTATTATTTCTTCATGAATGAATTAACTCCACATTGACTAGAGGATATTTAATATACATTTCTTCCTTAAAGGATATTGTTTTTAGTCTAAAGTTATTATTTTTAAATTATTATTTTGAATACTAAAGAGATATTTTAGGAAAGAGGTGATGGTTCTGGGTAGATATGTGATCCTCTTTAAACCGCAATTATTAGACTTTAGCCTAGAACCCTCATTATTGAAACAACTTAAGCATTAATGAAAAAGTTGAATTTTTTCAATTTGTTTATGGATACTATATGTGTATAAAAACACTAAAAAATGAACTAAGATAATGATTTACAATGTAAAATGTAAGTGACATTAATAAAAATAAATATTTCCTACATCCAAATTTATATAATTTTTAACTAGAAAATTATAGGCTATAAGAAAAAACAATTGTAGAGTAGGATAATCCTTGAGTGGTCTAGGTATTGGCTTGTGATAACGTTGATTTCACTTCATAACATGCTAATAAAAAATTTATTTGTAATATTATTTCTATAAAACAATTTTCTCATTTGAGTAAGAATATCAAAAGCAACAATATCAGAGGATGTACATCACTCTATAAGGAAACTTATGACATTTTAGAAATAGAATCCATCCCATCTTAGAGTAGTAGCATCAAATTAGGCACACATGAGTTATCATTCAACTATGTTAAAGTAGGAACCAAAAAATCCCTCTAAGTTTGGTGATTTACATATTCTCTCAATTTCTCCCCCAATAATGGAAATAATCATAATCATATCCCGATAGGTGGTGTTGGAGGCTCTAGTCAACTTAGACAACTACCCCAAAGTTATGTCAAAAAATCTTCAACCTAATTCAGTCTAACTAATGATAGACTAACATGCTTGGTTATATAGTTAGACTAGCATAATTGTCCCCAAAGACCTATTGTAATAGTTCTATTTCTCTTTTTGACATATAATAAGATATATCTATGCTATTCTTTTGGTTCTCCATTACTGCGTTTATTTAAATATTTGTATATGCTTATCATGTGTTACATCATGTCTTTCTAATGGTAAATATGTGTGCTTTTCGTTGGATTAAAATATTAGTTATGTTGTAGATAGTTAGAACTTGACACCCAGAACATGAAGGCATAATTTTTTACCTTAGAAGAGTTACAATTATTGTGGGAGGAAAAGGTCAATAATTATTTAAAGTACTACACACATAGAAATCATCTAACAATTGCATAACTAATTTCTTTACGGAAGCACATGAATGATTTATATAAGGCGCCTCCATCAAATTCAATAAATGCCTTAAATTTTTTTCCCATAAAAACTCTAAGAATGAAACTAATGCTCGACTATTACTCAAACTATTGAAAGGTAGTCGAATGAATTTACATGAGCGATTTGAGTCTATTCTTGAAGACTATTATGAAGAGCAAGTAATCGAAGACCAAAATTCAATTGAATGTGTTAAGACCATATTTGATGATGACCTACATGAAATTTTATTTCATACAATCTATACCCTTCTACACAAGTTCCTACTTGAAAAAGGTGCAAGACATATTGTTGAGTATCGACCATCATTAGGGATATCAACCAATACCAATTGGAAGAATGATGAAACCAAGTGGAAAAAATTTATTGATGCTCAATGTAAAGATACAAAGGAAGCATGGGATTATTTCCTAAGAAAATAATCATGGCCCAAAGATACCTCTCGATGAATTGGCTCTAAGTCCAGTTGGCATGGAGGTGGGGGTAATGGATTGTGAGAAATAAAGAAGAAAAATGAAGTTTGAGAAGTGCGTATAACCAACAAGGATGGAACAAAGAAATCTGATAGTTAGGAAAGAAAAATAAGAAGATAGCCAACCAAATAGTGATTGGCAATATAAAAAATTAACTAATATACAAAAAATAGCACAGGACAAGAGACAACAATGACGATTGAAAATTAGAGAAAAATAATACCGAAGGTAAAGAATGCAGAATCGAGAGCGTGGGAGTGAAGATGCATGAGACTCCTCAAAAGAGTTGAGAGGCGTAGCACAACCTGCATCGATAGAGAATGAAGGTCTACTGATAACCCCTATAAAGAAAGTAGACACCATTGAACCCGACCACTTTGGTCCAACAATAAGAAAAAATTTGACTACAACAATAGTTTCCCAGCGTATGAGAATTTCTTTAGTCATGAAATTATTCAGAAATACTTATAGCTTGGTATAATGACCAAGAACAAACAAACTTTCAAGAGATAGAAAAATATGACGAAGATAAATGAAATAATAAAAATGAAGAATAATAAGTACTTACCAACTAAGAAATGTGACGATCATACCTCCATGTGACAACTCATATCCATTGAAGAAACCCAAATTACAAAAGTGGTCGACGAAGAGTCATGAGCTCAAGAAATTCGGTTTATAGAATATATAGATAAGGAATGCCAGACCAATGAATAATTATTATAAGTTATCATGGACAAAGTAAAAAATATGAAAACGACATTTGATTACACTTCTGATAGTGTTAGGTCCCTATACTACTAGTGTAACCCCTTATTTTTATTAGTAAAACCCCCTTATTATATTGTTGTGCCCATGTAGTCCCCATATTGTTATTATTGTGCCCCATAGAAGCCCACTATTGTTATTATTGTGCCCTTACATTATTATTGGTATATCGGCTTTGATTATATTATGACCCCTTAGACTCCTATTTATATAAAGGAAGTCTTTCCATTTGTATCATCCAAGAATTTTTCATTTGTGTAATGTAAAGGAGCTTGCCCCCTCGAAGAGGCTTATTTCTAAGGCGTTCATCTATCTTTTCTATCTTTTTGTGGGCTAGTTTCACAACAGATAGTAAGAACCATTTAGATAAAAGTTTAGAATCTCCACTGCCACAACCCCTTTCAATCAAAGTGTGTCTGAACTACATACTCATCTTTGAAAGTGATGAAGACCCGAAAAGGAATTGGTTTATTTGTGAAAAATTATGGATCGCAAATGCTATAATTGACAAGGACAAGAAAATGGTTTATTTCTCTTCAACTTTAAGGAAACGAGCATTAACGTGGTTTACAAACCTCACAGAAAAAAATGTAAGTCAAAAATTGAAATTAACAATAGTTTTTTTACATTTTATAAAGCACAAGATCTCAAGCATCTTGCAGTCCAAAAATTAAAATATATCATGAAAAGACCAAACGAATATATACACAAGTATGATAAACGTTTCAAATATCTATTGACCAAAATCCCATATACCATCAAAAAACATCTATTAATGGTATGTGGGTGGTCTATTATATAAAATACAAGGTCCGCTTTAAATACATGAAGTTAAAAACTATGAAGAGGCACTGAAATTAGCACAATGAATTGAGAAAGATGACAAAGGTGAGTCAATTATATTATCAATGTATAAAAAACTTGAAGATAAACTATACCATTTATAAAACTTTATAATTCAATTGGCACTCCAAAAGAGTCATCTTTGGTGTAATAATTTCCACATGGAAGGACATACAAAATATGCTTGTAAATTTTTAGATTATTTCGACCATGATGTTCGAAGGATATAGTCCAACGTGTATTTTCATGTTTTCGAAGTTGCCTCTAACCACTTGACTAAAGATTTCCAGCACAATCTATGAAACTCCATGTTAAAGTGGTGTGCTATCTATGAAGACAATGACCATTCTACCCAAGAATATCCACTTAATGGAAAAAGAACATAATTACCATGTTTTCTGGCGTACTCAGGCTACCGATCAATTCAATGAATCATTATCTTCATGTACTCAAGAGTTCTATCACATGGAGAAATAATAATAACCAATACCACTAAGTGATTTGACCAATCAAGAATATGATGAAATATCGTGATATCCAAGGACACAATGATACAATTAAAAAAATTATCAAATTATTTATGAAAGAAACTAAAAATAAATGACCATCTAAGATCTAATCTTGGAAGAATTTCTTGAACTATTAAAATAATAACATTCTGTTGCTCTTCTGTAGATTTTTTGAATATGTTTAAAAATGCAATGGAAATAATGAAAAAGGAAAAATTATTCAACAACTTTTACAAAGAAATCAATTAGAAGACCATGATCATGAAGTCGTCTTAGAAATAAATGGCTATATGGTAAGACAAGTTGTGGTGGATTTCAGTTCGTAGCTAAATATCCTTCCAAGAGAGACATGGATTAATATTGGTCGATTGAACTTGTATAGAATGACTAATTATGTTAAACTAGCCGCCCAAATATTTATTCAACCAATAGGGGCTCTCCGACATGTACAAATTTCCATAATGGGGATAGTGATGATAGTAAACTTTGAAGTCATTGACTTGGTTGACAAAAACCTTTCATATCTTGCATTAATCAACTGACCTTAGGAATGAAAAGTGAAGGCAATGATATCATTAGAAAAAGATAGAATTAAGTTAAAATGGAACATTAAGAAGATTATTATCCCCTTGGACCCCCGTGAAGGAAAGATGTGGGTTGAAGCTTTTGATAGAGAAACAAAAATGAAACAACTCTATCAAGTACTACATGAGGATCATGAAAAATTTGAACCAAATGTTGATGGTGAAATTCTGACAGGATCTCAACTTTCCATCAGACTGAACTCCGACATAAAGCTCTATGAATGGAATATTGGAAATTATGAATATATAGCAAAATAATGTTAAATAATTCATGCCATTCCAATGTCAAAAATCAGTACATGTTATTCAATTAAAGAAATATTAATTGTACGAGAGAAAAATTATTGAGGATCACCTTCGTTACTTTCGAAAGATCTAACAAATGAATCTAGCAACATCATTCTATTCAAAGAAAGGGTGTCTCTTGTTAATCATGTCGAATAAGTAACCAAGTTTATTAGATAACATGGTAGAATGTAAAGTCTAGTACAAACCTTTATAGGATAAGCTACAAGGTGGTGGGATACCCATTCGCCTTGAATTCAAATGTGGATGACTGCAACAACATACTTTATAGAACTCTTCAAAGGAAAAAAATTATCTGCACAAACAAACATACCCATTTTTAACATTGGACAAGATCTTGTTGCTCATATCAAAACATGTGAATCATAATGGAGTAGGATTGGCTATAATGATGAGTGAAGTTAGCCACACATGTTCCCAAACACCTTGGATTACCTACCAAATAAACGGTATAAATTAGAAGAAGCTTGTGGTCAATCACTTCAATGGAAATAATTAAGGGAAAAATTCATCAAGGACTTTGAATTCAAACTAGACAAAGTCGACTTAAAGAATCTAGTATAAAAAATTAAATATTTTATCATAAAAAAACAAAGCGACGAATGAAAACTAGTATATACCTCATTAACCTGTAATTATATGTCAATGATATTTGAAAAAAGGAAGGCTAGTCATTTAGAAATGGATGAATCAACCATTACTGGTCAAATATTTTTCCTGAATAAAAGTCACAATGAAAATTATAAAATAATTCAAACCATATATAAAAGTAGTAAATAAGAAGAAGTCAAAAATAAAATAAAAATTATATCTTCCACCAAAATATAAAAAAATAAAAGTCGGAGAAAAACAACTTGAAAAATCAAAAGCACCATACTGAACGGATGTCGAGATTAAAATATGTGAAGTTGGCATATATAATGGCGATTAACTGAAAATCACCTGACTTGGTGATTACTGGTTGGAGAAATATATTGATGAATTTTTCGATCTACTGAAGGAATTCCAAGATGTATTCAGATGAGACTATAAGGACTTAAAATAAATTGTAAAAGAAATGGTAGAAGGGAAGATCAATCTCATTCGAAGATCTAAACCAATAAAGAAATGATCTTATAATCTTGCGCATAAGTATAAACCCATTCTGAAAAACGTAATTGAAGGAATGTTAGTCGCTGGTATTATATATCATATAAAAACATTAGAGTGGGAAATAACTTTGGTCATTCATCCAAATAAGAATGATCCCACTAGAATACACATCTACATCAATTATTGAGGATTAAATAAAGTAACAATCATTAACTCATTTCTGACTCCATTTGTTAATGGAATTTTAAATGGGGTTGTCGAACATGAATGCTACTCCTTCACTCATGGATTCTTCGGCTATACCCAGGTACCTATTAGAAAATTATATATTACGGAGCAATGGAACACATAAAATATTGCAGAAATATAAACACATAAAACGCATAAAACAAGAGAGACACAGATGTACGTGGTTCACCCAATTTGGGCTACGTCCACCCCGAACAGCCAGTCCTTCCTTTCTATTATCCAGCAAAATGAAGAGACAGAACCTGTAGCAGATCCACTGTAATATCCTCTGTTTTCTCTCACAGTCTCACCTCTCTGTTTCTCGCTCAGAGAATACACATCTATATCATAGCCTCAAATACAATGCCCTCATACAAAGAGAGGGGTTGCCTTCTAGGGAAAAAAACCCTAAACTAAAAATAAGTTCTAACGTTAGATCATCCACCTAATGAATGGCCCAAATTGACTAGAAATTACTATACTTTTACAAGGCAATTTTACATCTATTTTTGGCTTCGGGGGTGCTGCCCCCGAACCCCCTTCGGGGGACCGCTGGCACCTAGACCCCCCAGCCGGGGGGATCGGCCCCCTCGAACCCCCACGAGGGGGACAAGTCACCCCCACATGGAGGGTTGTACAAACTTCTTGGGGTATACATACGGCTGAAACAAAAGACCTCTGAACAATCATGCTCCACACACAACAATCTCCCACTTGGAGAATGATTGTAGCAACTCCACCGATGCTTCATTTGCTGGACAATGAATCCTCTTTGGACTTGACTATTTCTCTTCTTCATCGTCATCCTTGAAGACCAATTGAAACTGAGCATGTTCTTAGTTTCTCCTTGGTTACAACTTTTGTTAGCACGTCTGCAGGATTCTGGCTAGTGTGTATCTTTTCCAGCTTCAACTCTCCATCTTCCAACACTGATCGTATGAAATGGTACTTGAGCTGTATGTGTTTAGTCCTGGAATGAAATGCTGAGTTCTTTGCAAGATGAATGGCACTTTGGCTGTCAATGTATAACATGCCCATATCATGCTCCTTACCCAATTCACTCATAAAACTTTGTAACCAAATCATTTCTTTACTAGCCTCTGTAGCAGCAACATACTCTGCTTCTGTTGTTGAAAGTGCAACAACACTTTGGATTTTTGAAACCCAACTGATAGTTCTTCCACCAACAGTAAATACATATCCTGTAGTGCTCCTCCTGTTATCTCTGTCATCTACCATATCTGCATCAACATATCCCTGTAGATACATGTTTGCACCACCAAAGCATAATGCTTGATTTGTGGTACCTTTCAAATATCTGAGAATCCATTTCACTGCCATCCAATGTTCCTTTCCTAGATTGTTCATGTACCTACTTACAACTCCCACTACATGTGTAATATCAGGCCTTGTGTAGACCATTGCATACATTAAGCTTCCAACTACTGATGCATATGGAACTTTAGACATATAATCCATGTCTTCTTGGCTCTTTGGGCACATTTCCTTACTAAGTTTGAAATGGCTAGCAAAAGGTGTACTAATTGGTTTTGCATTGTGCATATTAAATCTTTTCAACACCTTTTGTATGTACTCATTCTGAGACAATGTTAATTTGCAATTTTTCCTATCTCTAATGATTCTCATACCAAGGATTTGTTTTGCAGCTCCCAAATCCTTCATTGCAAATGAATTTGCCAATTTTCTTTTGAGCACATTTATTTCCTGCATGTTATACCTTGCAACAAGCATGTCATGTACATACAATAACAATATAATATATCTACCGTCATTTTGCTTTCTCCGATAAACACAATGATCAGAGTGGCATCTAGTATAACCTTGTTTAGACATAAACTTGTCAAATTTTAGATACCACTATCTTGGAGCCTATTTTAAGCCATACAAGCTCTTCTTCAACCTGCACACTAGTTTCTCCTTCCCTTTCACCTCATATCCTTGTGGCTGCTGCATATATATCTCTTCCTCCAAATCCCCATGGAGAAAGGTTGTCTTTACATCTAACTGCTCAAGATGCAAATCTTCAGCTGCTACTAGACTTAAAATAGTTCTTATTGAACTCATTTTAACAACAAGAGAAAATATTTCATCAAAATCAATACCTTTCTTCTATGCAAACCCCTTCACCACAAGTCTAGCTTTATACCTCTGTTTTCCTCCATCTTCTTCCTTCAGCCTGTAAACCCATTTATTCTTCAATGTAGTTTTTCCTGTAGGCAACCTGACTAAGTCCCAAGTCTAGTTATGCATTAAGGAGTCCATCTCTTCTTCCATGGCTACCTCCCACTTCTTCCTGCTTTCAATCTCAACCAAAGCTTTCCATTTCTTGAAAGTATCAAATACATCAGATTTATTCTTAATACAATAAATCCAAGTTTTTCTAGTTGCATCATCGATAAAAGTAACATAATAACGAGAGCCACCAAGAGATGATACCTGAGTAGGTCCCCATACATCTGAATGTACAAGCTCTAATTTTTTGCTCTTCTTTTCTTTCACAACTCTGAGAAATCTGACTCTCTTATGTTTTCCATAAATGCAATTCTCACAGAAGTCCAAATCAACATTCTTCAATCCCGGCAACAAATTCCTTGAGTGAAGAATCTTCATCCCCTTTTCACTCATGCGTCGGAGCCTATGATGCCATAATGCTGCATCTTCTCCTTTGGAAGCTAAAGCATTAACAGAGTTAGAAATACCATTGCATAAATACAATGTACTAACCTCTTTGCCTTTTGCTATTAGCAGGGCTCCTTTTGTGACCTTCCAAGCTTTATCTGCGAAAGTTGTCACATAACCTTCACCACCTAATTGCCCTGTTGAAATCAGATTTTTCCTTAGATCTCGAACATGGCTTACCTCCTTTAGTAGCCATTGGTTTCCATTCTTCTGTTTTACAAGAACCTTACCCATTCCAACAATTTTACAGGGTTTATCATCACCCAAACGAACTTGTCCAAAATCTCCTTGAACATAGTCATGAAAGTATTTCTTATCAGGTGTGGCATGGAATGAAGCCCCTAAATCTACCACCTAGGAATCAGTGATATTTTCAAAAAAAATAATCAACGCATCTTGTAACACCTCACCTGCCACATTTGCTTCATGATTGATTTCTTGTTGTGTATCTCCTTCTTTTCCCTTACGAGATCTATAGTCTTTCTTTACGTATCCTTTCTTTCCGCATTTCCAACACACTATCCCTGTTCTGGACTTGGATCTGCCTTTCATAAGAAATACCTTGTTTGAGGCCAAGGGTTTTTCATATAGTTTCGACAACACCTGAATCAAACCCTCTGTCATTGTTTCCTTCGAAATGTTGAAGGTGACTGACGCAACAAGGCACAACCGTATTGTTCGGAGTGTCTTTCTATCGAGAAGGTTCCATTCTTCATCTGTCATAACTGTCAGCTTCTTTGCTTTTCCGCTCAATGGTAGGTATAGATCTTCCTAATATAGATAATCTTCCATCTGCATCTTCCATAGCGCGAAGTTTTGGCCGTTAAATTTCTCAACACTAAACTTACCATCTTTCGCCATTGCTCCCACTCGAACGAGGAACCCTTCTTTCCTGCGAGTTTATCAGCCAAATAGACCTTCGGCTCTGATACCAGTTGTTACAAAATTATATATTACGGAGTAATGGAACACATAAAATATTGCAGAAATATAAACACAGAAAACGAATAAAACAAGAGAGACACAGATATATGTGGTTCACCCAGTTTGGGCTACGTCCACCTCGAACAACCAGTCCTTCCTTTCTATTATCCAGCAAAATGAAGAGACACAACCTACAGTAGATCCACTGTAATATCCTCTGTTTTCTCTCACAGTCTCACCTCTCTGTTTCTCACACAAAGAATACACATCTATATCACAGCCTCAAATACAATGCCCTCATACAAAGAGAGGGGTTGCCTTCTAGGGCAAAAAACCCTAAACTAAACAAAAGTTCTACTGTCAGATCATCCACCTAATGAACGGCCCAGATTAACTAGAAATTAATATACTTTTACAAGCAAATTTTACATCTATTTTTGGCTTCAGGGGTGCTGCCCCCGAAACCCCCACCAGGGGACTGCTGGCCCCCGGACCCCCAGCCGGGGGGGATTGGCCCTCTTCCTGGGGTATACATCCAACTTAAACAAAATACCTCTGAACAATCATGCTCCACACACAACAATACCTCTAGCCGAAGAAGATGGAGAAAAAAAAATTTTGTTACTCAATTTGGTTATTTTTATTAGAGAGTAATGCCCTTCAATTTAAATAATTGCCTAGTAGTATTCTCAGGAATAGTCATTAAATAATTCTAAGAGGCTATCTATAAAACAATGGTATTTTATTTTGATGATTAGACAGGGTACACATTACTGAAAGATCATATTGAGTGACTACGACTAATGCTTAAGCGATGCCGTCAAATACATCTATCCTTAAATATAAAATAAGTGCATATTTGCAACATCTATTGGAATATTTTTGGGCCACATGGTTTCAAAGGAAGGGATCAAAATAGATATAGAAAAAATAGAAGTAATCTTAGATCTCAATCCTCTTGTAATCGGAAACAAATCAAAATATTTTTAGGTCATATAGGATATTATAGAATATTCATCCGGCATTATTATGACATCACATTTCGATTCGATGAGATTCTAAGGAAATATGTTCCTTTTATCTAATCTAGTGAATGTGATGAGGAATTCTAGCTTCTAAAAAGGAAATTAGTTGAGGCTCCAAATCTTATGTTTCACAGCTGGTCCAAACAATTTCACGTACATGTTGATGCATCAAATGTTGCAGTCATATAAATATCACACAACCTTACTAGGCACTGATAGACCATCCAAATTCCTATGGTAGTTAGAAGGTTAACAAATCCGAATGAAACTACTCTATGATATAATTTGAATCTCTAGCTATGGTTTTCGCATTAAAAAAAATTTGCAACTACCTTTTGTCCAACCCATTCATATTTTACACTAGTCATCAAGCTTTAAAATACCTTATTGAAAAACCAATTCATCAAGGTAATATATTTTGATGGCTATTATTATTCCAAGAATTTGAATTTGAAATTATTATACAACCATGAAAACATAATGTTGGTCTAGACCATTTATCTCAACTTGAGCCTTTGGAGGAATTGATTGATATGGATGATGACCTTCCAAATGCACATCTATTCAGAGTTGAAGCAATTCTATCAAAACTTGCTAAAATTGTAGATTCTTACATATTGGGAAAGCACCTGACGGTGTATCAGATAAGAAGAAAAATGCACTTTCTATAAAATCAACACCATATAGATTAATAAATAGACAATTATATAATATGGGAATTGATGAAGTACTTTGCAGATGTGCTTTATAACATGAAAGAAAAGCACTCATTATCGAATCACACAATGGAGGAGCCAGTGGATATTATCAAGGAGAAACAACTGCATGGAAGATAATGCAAGAAGTAATTTGGTGGCCAACATTATTTTTTGACTGTCAACAATATGTACAAAAATGTGATATATGTCAAAGAATAGGCCATCCTCTACCAAAACACTAAATTTATTTGCACGCAGTTATCCCTTCACTACCCTTTGAGATATGGTCGATCAAGTTTTTCAACCCATTTCCTAAAATCAGTAAGAGGACGAGAGAAAAATATATAATAATTGTAGTCAAATATCTAACAAAGTGGGAAAAAGTTGAGCTAGTTGGGTGATGCACTAAAGAAATTCGAGCTAAATTTGTATAAGAAAATATAGTAACATGATTTGGTTGCCCTTTGTTCCTTATATGTGGTAGAGGAACCATTTTTATAAATGCTACAATCAAAACTCCAACAAATAATTTTATGATTGAAAGCTGTAAAACTAATACGTACCATCTACAAGATAATGGTGTTCTCGAGTCATTAAACAAAACATTAAATAAAGTTTTAATGAAAATTTATAATGCCAACAGAGACAACTAGGATGATAAATTTCTAGTTGTTCTATGGACATATCACATAGGATATAAACAGTCAAGAGGAACAACACCATGTAAACTTTGTTTTGGTCTAGAATCTATTGTACCATTCTATTGTTTAACAAACACAAAGAGTGTGTAAAATATACTAAAATACAATACAAATGGAATGACTCAAAAAGCTACATCAACTAGAGGAAGATAGATTTTTTTCCCTTTACCATAACAGGTCAACAACTAACAACAAAAAGCATGGAATGACAAGAATATCTAGGCTAAACATTTTCAAGATAGTAATTTAGTACTATTATATAATAGCAAATTTAAAGGCAAGTCGAAGAAGCTTGAAATTGGGTGGTTAGGAACATTTTTTATTGAAGACATCCAACCTTTAGGAGCTATACAATTGAATACTTTACAAGGGATTTTTTTCAAATGGCTTGTTAATGGTGCCCAACTTAAAAGATATAATTCCTAGTGACATTTAGGTTAGCCATAGGATAGTGGATGAAAAGGCTAACCGATTAATTTGTAAAAACCTAAACTATTAAAGAAAATAATCACTACAAGGAAAAAGGTCATTGGTGAGGGTCATGCCTGTGACGAACCTTTAAGGTCTGTCACCAATGTCGCATATGGTGACGATCTTTAAAAAAGCATCGTTGTAAGTGTATATAGTGATGGTCCTTTAAGGTTTGTCACCAAAACCATTTTCAATGACACTTTTGGTGTGGGTCGTTAAAGGCTCGTCGCTAATTCTCTCTTTGGTGACACTTTTCGTGAGGGTTGTTAAAGGCCCATCACTAATTCTCTCTTTGGTGACACTTCTAGTGACGATCTTTTATTGACCATCACCAATGATATTTTTGGCTACTTTTGGTGATGGTCAATAAATGTTTGTCATCATTGATCATTCCAATCAGAGTTTTTGATGATGCTTCATGGCTTTGACAGACCTTTAAGGCCTGTCATCAATGTTGCATATGTTGACAGTCTTTAAAAAATCGTTGTTGTAAGTGTATATAGTGATGGTCCTTTAAGGTTTTTCACCAAATCCATTTTAAATTACACTTTTGGCGAGGGTCGTTAAAGGCCCGTCACTAATTCTATCTTTGGTGACACTTTTGGTGAGGGTCGTTAAAGGCCCATCACTAATTCTCTCTAACACTTCTGGTGACGAGCTTTTATTAACCCTCACCAATGCTCTTTTTGGTTACTTTTGGTGACAGTCAAAAAATGTTCATCATCATTGATCATTCCAATGAGTTTTTGATGATGCTATGTACCTCATACTATATTTTCTGTCAAAAGATAAGGATTTAAGACCATTGTTGTGGAGTCTTTTACATTATGTGTCTAAGGTCATAGTGATTATAATAGTAATTAAATTTTTAAGAGGTAGTTAGTGTGTATCATTTCCATCAAGTCATAAGAATATAGTTTTCCTATGAGTCAACACATGATTCATCTCCATTAGGTTTATTATCTAGCAAATTTCCTTTAAATAAAGTTCCACTAGTGTGTGTAGGAACTATATTATTTAATACATAATCAGGATATGTCAATTATATTAATGAGAGAGACCTAGCACTTCTCAACCCTCATGGTGCATGGCACACCTTAACATGCTTTGGAACAGTACACTAACATTCCTTGGCACCTCACATGTTTTGGAACATCTTTGTACCTAGAACATCTTGCCATGAGTAGGATGCCCAAGCACATGTTGCCATGCCCTAACATAGCATAACACTCCCCTATCATGTGTTGGCATGCCTTGTGGTCCCTAGCATGCCCTGAAACACCTTGGCATAATATTGCATTAACAAACATTAGCACTTGGCACACATTGGCACTTGGCATGTATTGGAACATATTATTAGTGTGACTAGCATGCCCCTTTTGAAAAAAATAAAGTCTTGACTTATTAACCCTCTTATTTTTTCATCTCCTTTCATTTTAGCCTGGTTATTCCTTTTGTTTCCTTGAAACTCCTTTGCGCATATTGGCATACTCTGGCACCCTGCACATCCTAGCATGTGTTAGCACATGGCATGCCTTGGCACTATTTATCACATGTTAGCACACCCCTAAACTACCTAGCACACTCTTGCACTTCTCGACATTCCATTTTCCTTGGCTTGCCTTACCTGTGCTTATCATACCTTGTCACTCCCTCCTTGGCAGGACAGCTAGCACTCAGTGACACTCTCTGACACACCCTCATATTCATTCACTTCCATACATTTTGAACTAGTTCTCCCTTGTGTTGTCCTAGTACTCCCTAACACTCCTCAGCATATGTTGGCACTCTCTAGCACACCTTAGCACTCCTCAATATGCTCTGCCACTTCATAGCATGCATCACACTCCCTGACACACATTGGCACTTGGCACATGTTGGCACTTGGGAAGTCTTAGCATGTTTGGTGCGTGTTGAGATGACTTGGTATGCTTTGGAATTATTTAATATTAAAGTTATTTGAGATCAATTATTGGAAACTAGATGAGAAGAAATGGAGGAATAGTTAGAACTTAGAATGCATTGACACTTGGCACTTGGCACCTATTGGCACCTAGTGTTGGTGTTCTTAGCATGCCCCTCATGGGAAAGGTAAATTGATGACTTATTAACCCTATTATGTTCTCATTTACTTGTAGTTTAACTTTTTCCTCCATTTTATTGCCTTGATAGTCCTTGGCATTCATTGTCAGACCCTTGTACATCTTGGCATCCCTTAGAACTTGGCACATCTTAGCTTGTTTGACATGTCTTCATACTATTTGGCACATGTTATCATTCCCTAGAATTTCCTAACACACCGTGGAAGTCATTACCTCATAATTAACATTACATTTTTCCATGACTTGGGAACTTTAGATTCACGAGAACACCTTTGCATTCCCTAGTTGTCATGCCCTCTGTTATCCTCCACAATGTCCTAGGATGATGAGGAGATCGACGGAGGTAACCACAGACCAAGATTTTAGTTTGGTAGCTAACCCTACCAAACTAGAGAGGGCTCTCTCTATGAAATCAAAGCAAAGAGATGACTGGTATGTAAAGGATTTTAGGCAAGATAGCTAGGCTCAGGTGGGTTTTGGAAAATTTAGGGTTTTTTGTTGGATAAGGGAGAAAAACCATGTAGCTAGGTTAGAGGATCAAAGGCTTACAACAGAAAATATTTAAAGGTGCAAGTAGCATTACTTTTGTGATGTATCCTAGGGTTTGTTAGATAGTGTAGTGTTTAGAAGAACCAAAAGGTCTTAATGAGCATGAAACATGAATTCATTAAGCAAGAAATAAAGTAACACATAATGGTTTTTCCATCAAAACAGAGCTTTATGGAAAGAATTTTGTTTATAAAATATAAGGAAAACCATTGAAGAATTTATGAATGGAAAGAGAATATGATTATCTTTCATATAAAGCTATAACAGAGAAAAATTAACATCACAAACTTATTGCACATGAATTCCTAGAATAATAGTTGCAAATTGTGTCTTTTGATTTCCAATAAATGTCCAAGTATAAGCTACAATAGTTCTCTCCTCTAAAATCCAACCCATTCTACTACTGAGAAACAGATACATAAAGACAAAACCAACATCTCCCCACTCTCAGGGGTCGAATACATGACTGTAGGAACTATTCCATGAGGTGTTCTAACCAAACCCTAATGTCTAGGGAAGTTAAAAGCAACTTCTACAATTAACTTTGACTCCAACCTCTCTCATAAATGATGTCAAATTTACATAAAAACAATTTAAAAACACTAACCACCCATTATTTACATTTAATTTTACCCCTCACGTTCATCTACTTCACCCTTTTAACTTTTACCAAAGTCAAACTAGGCATTACAAAAAATTACACAGTGAAAATTTTACAAAAATCTCATAAATTTCTAGGTGTGCAGCGAGTTGTTGGAGGCCTAAAACGTCAATATTTTTCCCAAGAATTTTGACCTAGTTCATTTCCAAGCATTTTGACCTTAGTTCATTCCCAGGAATTTTGACCTAGTTCTCCCTTGTGTTCCCTTAACTCTCCCTAACACTCATCACCATCCATTGACATTGTCTACCATGTGTTAGCACACCGTTTCACTCCTTGGCATGCCCTGGCACTCATTAGCTATCATGCCCTCACAACTACCCTTACCTTTTCTTATACTTGGCCAGAAACCAACCAAGTCCTTCCCCAACTACAACAACTTAAACAAGTTAAAGTTAGTAAAATTAGACTATGCCTTGTTCACCTAAGAACTGCGTATAACACATCTTAGGCTACTCGTGTACAATCTCAACTCATCCCACTTAACAAGTTACCAATTCAAGGCATGCATCCAACCATGGCCATAAAACAACTAAGAAACATACTTTACATCTTGACATGCCATTGCACATGGCACATCTAACAATCCCTTAGCGTTATGTGGCATGTTTTAGCATCCCCTACATTTCCTGGCATGTTTTTCACTCTCTAGCACACCCTAGCACTCTCTGACATGATCTGGCACTCTAGCATGCCTTGGCACTGCCTAGCATATAACCATGTCACTCCCTCCTTAGAACACCTGGAACTCATTGATGCTCCCTATCACACACTCTTATCCCTTCATTTCCATGCATTTTGGACTAGTTCTCCCTTGTGTTTTTTTGATACCCCTTAACATTCATTGGCAAACATTGACACACCATAGCACATGACACATCTTGGTATGTTGCCTTGGCACTCTAGCATTCCTCGGCACTACCTAAAATATCTTGTCACTCCTTACTACACCTAAAACTCACTAACACTCCCTGTCACACAATCTTATTCATTCATTTCCATGTATTTGAATTTGAAACTAGTCATCCCTTTTATTTCCTTGCCACTCCATAACACTCCCTCGCATGCATTAGCACACCCTAGCACCTGACACATCTTGGCATGTTGCTCTAGCCTCTAGCATGCCTTAGCACTGCCTAACATACCTTGTTACACCCTCAGCACATATGTACCTCATTCACACTTCTTGTCACAGACTCTTATTTGTCCATTTTCATGTAGTAATTTGACGTAGTGCTCCCTTGTGTTTCCCTAGCACTCCTTAACACGTCCTAGCACATGTTGACATACCCTAGCACCTGGCACATCCTGGTTGCATGTCTCCCTAGAAATCTAGCATGACTTAGTGCAACCTAGCATACCATGTCACTCTCTCCTTAGCACACTTGGAACTCGCTAACACTCCCTCTCACACACTCTTATTCATTCATTTCCATGCATTTTGACCTAGTGCTCCCTTATGATTCTCTAGCACTCCCTAACACTCCTCAGCATGCATTGGCACACCTTGGTGCTTGGAACATCATGGTATGCTTCCCTAGCACTCTAGCATGCCTTGGAAGTAATGCATATCATACCTTTTCACTCCCTCCTTAGCACACCTGGAACTTGCTGACTGTAATGTTCCAAACTAGGAAAAATAGTGCTATGTAAAGTGGACAATAAAAATAACACCATAAAATTAAATCAAACCATCATACCACAAAATGTTATCACATGTGTTAGCACTCCCTTTCATTCCTTAGAATGCCCTGACACTCCTTAGCTATCATGCCCTCACAACTACCCTTACATTTTTTGCAACATCGAAACCCAACAAAATCCTACCTCAACTATAACAACAACTTAACTATAACAACAGCTCGACCAAGTTACAATTACTACAACTAGACTATGCATTGTTCACCTAAGAACTTCCTATAACTCATCTTAGGCTACTCATGTATAATTTCAACTTATCCAACTTAACAAGTTACGAAGACAAGGCTCACATCCAACTGTGGTCATAAAATTAAACAACTAAGCAACAAATTTTACATCTTGACATGCCATAACATCTGGCATGCCTAATAATCCCTTGGCACTATGTAGCATGTGTTAGCATCCCCTGCATTTCTTGGCATGATTTGGCACTCCCTAGCACTCGCTGACACTTAAGACACCTCATACTCTCTAGCTAACACTCTTCGTCACAATCTTATTCATTCATTTCCATGCATTTGAAACTACTCCTCCTTTGTGCTTCCCTGAAACTTGGCCCTAACACTGCCTAGCATGTGTTGGAACCACACCTTGGTGCTTAGAACTTCTTGTCATGCCTTATAACTTCTTGGAACCTAGCTAGGTCATTTAGAAAATAATGTTTTCCTTAGCCCAAAGTCTCCATTTGTCTAAAATTTATTTTTCCATCCCCTTATTGCAATCATAGGCTTACCTCTTTCAAGTCCTATTCTGAAATTCTCCTAACACACTTCATCTTTGGGACACCTGAAATTCACTGACACTCCCTGGAAGACACTCTTATTCATTTGTTTCCATGCACTTTGACCTAGTTCTCCTTTGTGAGGCCCTGACACTCCCCAACACTCCTCAACATGCATTGACACTGTATGGAATGTGTTAGCACACATTTTCATTCCTTGGCACACCCTGTCACTCCTTAACTATCATGCCCTCATAGCTACCCTTATTTTTTTTTGGACTTAGGAACCAACCAAGTCCTACCTCGACTACAACATCTTGACCAAGTTGCAATTACTACAACTATACTATGCCTTGTTCACCTAAGAATGGCCTATAACTCATCTTAGGCTACTCATGTCCAATCTTAACTCATCCAAGTTAGCAAGTTACCAAGTCAAGGCTCATGTCCAACCATGGCCATAAAACAACTAAGAAACATAGTTTACATATTGACATGCCATAGCACCTGGCACATCTAACAATCCCTTGACACTATGTGGCATGTGTTAGCATCCCCTGCATTCCTTGGCATGCTTTAGTACTCCCTAGCACAACATACCACTCCTTGACATTCCCTGGCACTCTTGCATGCCTTGGCACTACCTAACATATAACTTTGTCACTCCCTCCTTAGCACATTTGGAACTTGATGACACTCCCTATCACACACTCTTATTCATTAATTTCCATGCATTTTGAACTAGTTCTCCCTTGTGTTTTTGTCGCACTCCCTAACACTCCCTGGCATGCATTGGCACACCCTGGCACTTGGCACATCTTAGCATTTCACCCTTGCACTCTAGCTTTCCTTGGCACTACCTAGCATACCGTGTCACTCCCTCCTTAACACACCTAGAACTCACTATCACTCCTTCACACACACTCTTATTCATTCATTTCCATGCATTTGAAACTAGTGCTCCCTTGTGTTTCCCTGACACTCCATAACACACCCTAGCATGCATTGGCACACCCTTGCACTTGACACATCTTAGCATGTTTCCTTGGCCTCTAACATGACTTAACACTACCTAGCATACCTTATCACTCCCTCGTTAGCACACCTGGAACTCACTAACACTTCCTATCACAAACTCTTAATTGTTCATTTGCATGCATTATTTTCACCTATTTCTCCCTTGTGTTTCCCTAACACTCCTTAACACTTCCTAGCACGTGTTGGCACACCTTGGAACCTGGCACATCTTGTCCACATGTCACTCTGGCATGCTAGCATGACTTAGCACTACCTAGCATACCATGTCACACACTCACACTCTTATTCATTCATTTCCATTCATTTTCACCTATTGCTCCCTTGTGTTTCCTTGGCAGTCCCTAACACTCAGCATGCATTGTCACACCTTGGCACTTGGCACACCTTGGTATGCTTCCCTAACACTCTAGCATGCCTTGTAACTATCTAGAATATCTCTTCACTCCCTCCTTAGCACACCTATAACTCATTAAGACTTCATTTCCATCAATTTGAAACTAGTGCTCCCTTGTGTTTCCTTGATACCCGGCCCTAACATTCCATAGCATGTGTTCACCCAACACCCTGACACTTGGCACATCTTGGCTGGCCATAGCACTTGGCATGTCTTGGCATGCCTAACATTCCTTGGGACTATCTAGCATGTGTAAAATAAACTTTATTATCCCTCAAAGACCTTGTCACAAACTCTTCTTGAATTCGGCCTAAGGATTCTTCTAGAATGTTAAGTTAGCTTACCTATATCACAAGTTGACATATTTTGATGTATGAAACACTATATATAGGGAAACTCAGCCTCCATTTGTGGACAAGAAAATTAGTTAAGTTTAGAATAAGAAGTGTGAAGATAACCAACGAAGAGAAGGAAATGAAGAGCGAAGATTTTGGTGTTGTTTATGGGTCTACTTTAGGGATAATACCTCCACACGTGCGAAGGAAGGAAGAAATATCTACTGCATAAACGATCGAAGGTCTTGCTCTTTTCCAAGAAGTTGAATCAAGGAATAATATAAACAAGGTTACACGACAAATTATAATTAGGGGTCATACCATCCAAGTGAAGAGGATCAATCTTCAAAAGGTTGGTCAACCACATGTGCTAGGGTTTCTGTAGGAGGGCTGATAACTACAGATTTGATCCAAGGAACCAAAATTTTAAGGAAAACCAAGTTATTGAATGAAGAAGCTTGATCATCATTGACTCAAGGAAAAATAAGGAAGTTGAATCAAGAAGGCTTGTGACTTGGCCTTGGAGAGGTCGTTCAGTCAAGGGTCTAGGTCATGGATTTGGTATTCATCAATTGAAGTCTCATAAGAAGAAGAATTTGTTTGGGTTTTCCTGTCATTTTGAAGGGGTTTTAGCCTTGGCTGATCACCTATTCTTTATGTCCCTTGTCTCTTCATTGTTTATGCATTAGTAGTTGTTTGATGAAGAAGAAAACTACAATAATCTAGGTAAAGAGATGATCCTAATCTTAAGAAGTAAAAAGCATTCACAAGTAGTTATCATAAGAATAGAAATCACCTAATTATTATGCCCTAGATTTCTCAATAGCCCTGACACTCCCTAACACTCCTTAGTATCCATTGACACTGTCTAACATGTGTTAGCATGCCTTTTCATTCCTTGGCATGCCATGACACTCCTTAGTTATCATTCCCTCACAGCTACCCTTACATTTTTGGGGACTTGGGAACCCAACAAAGTCCTTCCTCAACTACAACAACTTGACCAAGTTACGATTACTACAAGTAGACTATGTCTTGTTCACCTAAGAATTGATTATAACTCATCTTTGTCTACTCATTTCCAATTTCAACTTATCCCACTTAACAAGTTACAAGTTAGAAATTCAAGGCTCATGTCCAAGCGTGGCCATAAAATAGCTAAGCAACATAGTTTCTATCTTGACATGCCATAGCACCTTACACGTCTAACAAGCCCTTGGCACTATGCGGCACGTTTTAACACCCCCTACATTCCTTGGCATTCTTTGGCACTCCCTAGCACACCCTACCACTCCCTGACACTCTAGCATGCCTTAGCACTGCCTAGCATATAACCTTGTCACTGCCTCCTTAACACACGTAAAACACAATGACACTCCATATCACACATTCTTATCTATTCATTTCCAAGCATTTTGAACTAGTTCTCCCTTGTGTTTCCCTGGCACTCCCTGGCACACATTGGCACACCCTGTCACCTGACACATCTTTCCATGCCACCCTAGCACTCTAGCATTCCTTGGAATGACCTAGCATACCTTGTCACTCCCTCCTTAGCACACCTAAAACTTGCTGACACTCCATGTCACACAGTCTTATTCATTCATTTCTGTGCATTTGAAACTAGTGCTCCCATGTGTTTCCTTAACACTCCCTAACACTGCCTATCATCCATTAGCACACCCTGGCACCTGGCACATATTGGCTCTCCCTATGTTCTAGCATCCCCTACATTCCTTGGCACACTTTAGCTCTCCCAAGAACACCTTAGCACTCCTTGACATGCCCTATCACTCTAGCATGCCTTGACTCGGCCTAGCATATAACCTTGTCACTCCCTCATTAACACACTTGGGACTCATTGTCACTCCCTATCACACACTCTTATTCATTCATTTCCATGCATTTTGAACTAGTTCTTCCTTCTGTTTTCGTGGCACTCCCTAACACTCCCTAACATGATACTGGTAAGACCTCTAGAGACACCTATAATACATACTCCTCGTTTGACTCAACATGAAGTTTTGATTTTTTCCACTTGCTTTCCATACACTCCCTTCCACGACATCCTCACAAGAGAGCCTGAGGTTGAATATTACGACAAAAAAATGGGGCACACCATATTCTTATAGGGTTTCAAGGGAGGGGTATTGAAAATAACTTTTTTATCCCCTATAGACCTTAAGATCTTCTCAACACATAAATTAAATGACAAACTAATAAATCGACTGAAAGATAGATCTCATCATTCAAGGTAAAAACCAAATAGAAAGAATCACACCATGGTTTAATCATTGGCATTGAGTTTTGATAAAATCAAGGACCTCCTTTTAAGATTGTGACCTTGCTTTTAGCATTCTCAAATGCAAGGTCTAAAACCCACATTAAAGAGGGGAGATTTGCACCTTAGCCTTAGAAACCTTTGCCCAATATGAATATATCTAATGGACTGGCTTAGATATGTTAGGTCTTGGATTTCTAGAGTACCCAAACAATGCTTTTGAGGCCAACTCCCTAGCCAAAACTAAAATTTAGTCCTATTTGAAGAGACAACTTGAACAATGATCCAGGTAGATATTGGTGGTCACCTGCCAAGTCCACTTGGACCCCCACCATTGTTTCTTTCAGCCTTTTAGTTTCCTTAATTGTAGCACAGTTTACTAATTTTAGCAATTTTTCGGGTCCTAAACTTCCGGAGCCGTTTTGAGGCCATAAACAATGTTTATTGGAAAACTTGGAGCAACACGGGTCCATGGACCGATGTTTCTCTCCCCAAAGTTATACTTCTCGGATAGATCTTTCTAATGAGATATTGTATGTGTCAAATGAAGATCGTATGCCAAAGTTACAACCCCCGTAAGTCGATGTACCAATTAACCCAAACGGGGCCCATAGTTTGGTGTTTCATCTTCTAGGGTGACGTTTTTGGATGTTTAGGGTTTTCCATTGTTTCTCAACAATAAACATGCCTTCGAGCCTCATTGTAACACAGTTTAGAGGCATGTAGCCACCACATCTCTTGTCAGAGATAAGCTACCATCACCCTAGTTGTTTATTTACATCTTCTATTTGTAAGCATATCTCAGTATTTTACATTAATGAAATGAAGTATTATTTCCGCTGCATCTTTGTGTTTATGGTTATCTCTATAACTTGTTGTGTTCCTGTTTAAATCCGGATCAGTGGTATCAAAGCGGTCTGCTTTTCTCTTTCTTTCTTTGCATGTCCCCAGTGAGGTCGGCGTATAAGGAGTTAGGGCTTGAGCTGGTCGAACCTTTGCAAAACCAACCTCGCAAAACCTGACGGCCTCCCATGGTGGATGAAAAGAAAGTCAATGGAGTAGGAGATCCTATCAAAATCTTGCTCAAAGAAGCTCTCTAGCGACAAAGGAATGCAATGATGGACAACTTTTCTCAGATCCTTCAGTGGCTACCAAGGGGCGACGCATCGCCTTCCCACAGATACTCTGGAAATGCCACACTGTTTAAGGTACAAGTTAATTTTGAAATCCCCATATTCAAGGGTCAGATAGATGCAAATGTCGTCGATAAATGGTTAAATCTGCTAGAGGGTTATTTTTGTGTTCATGATTTTTCCAGTCATGAGAAGATTATTTTCACTCTTCTTAAAGCAGCCCCCCACGTCAAGTACTGGTGGGAAACCTACTGCGAGCAGAAGGATGAAAGTACCAGCTCACTATTTTCAACCGCACCCACCAGGAATTCATTCCAAGATGCCAACAAGGAGCAGTACTACCCTGTCGGAAGCTATGAGGATCAATACATAAAGTGGACCACGCTGTGGCAGGGAAGGGACCAAGACATGCCAGAGTTTACGAATATTTTCCATACCCTTTGCACAAAGTTTGGTATCAAGGATTCGGAGCAGCATTTGATACTCAAATACTGCAACTACCTACACAAGTACATCAAGGAAGAAATAGAATTCCTGAACATCTCCTCGCTCAGCATGGCATACCGATATGCCGTCAAGGTCAAGAAAAAGTTTAAACAAAAGAAGCGAGACTTTGGATCTGCAAATCCAAAGCAAGGGAAAGGTGTCCTCAAACCACAGAACAAAGGACAAAGCCAAGGCGTGGTGGCCCAAGACAACCCTCCAAAGCTGCAAGAAAAGAACAATGCCGCAAAGCCAAAAAAGGACACGGGAAAATGGTGTGAGTTCCATAAGAGCTCCACTGATAACACAAGCGAGTGTCGGGCCAAGCAGTCACTGGTGGCTGAGCTAAACGTTTCAGAATTAGGTGCCTGTTCCGACTTTGAGTCAGAACCCAACAAGCAGAATGACAAAGGGAAGTAGATTATCGATACGGAACCCAATGCCACCATTGCCACCATGAAGATCCAGAAGCAGGAACCCGAAGATCCAGAGGAGGAGGAGTGTCTCTTCCACTCCCAAATGTGGGTAAAGGGATCCCCGCTATAGTTCATTGTCGACAACGGGAGCCAAAAGAACCTCATTTCGGTAGAGGTTGTGAAGCGGCTGGGCTTACTGACCACAACACATCCACAACCGTACACCATTGGGTGGCTTCACCAAGGACGGGATCTTTGCGTGAGCCAACAGTGTCACCTTCCATACAACATCAAGCCCTTCACAGATGAGGTATTGTGTGAAATTGCTCCCCCTGAAGTTTGTGATGTATTATTAGGACAACCATACTTGTGGAAGCAAAATTCTGTGTATGAATCAAGGCCCCATGCTATTATTATTACTTTGGGAAATAATTTGTACAGGATACCGGAGGTAGCACTGCCTACCGCCATCTCTTTGGTTACTGCAAAACAATGTAGTAAGCTCATTTCCAAAACCGGGAAATTTGTTTTCCTGATGATACGCCCTCAACGAAAGAAGAAGATGGTGGCCACAAGCTCCAGACAAGGGCCCTCCACACGAAAACTACAGATGGACAAGGTCGTGGAGGAGTATGAAGACATCTTCACCTCCCCCGTAGGGGTTCCTCTGCACTGTCAGGTCAAGCACTCGATTGACCTAACCGCAGGTGCGCTGCTGCCTAATGGGCCAATCTATTGGTGCTTCGTTCTAGAGAATGATGAAATCAAGAGGCAAATTCAGGAGCTGCTACAGAAAGGTCACATCCGTCTGATTTCAGTGCCCTATGGGACCTCGATCATGTTGGTAGAGAACAAGGATAGGACTTGGAGACTCTGTATTGACTATCGGGCACTGAACAAGATCACTCTCCATAATAGGTACCCGATCCCACAGATCGATGACCTCATGGACCAAATGAAGGGGGAAAAATATTTTAGTAAGATCATTTTGAAGTCAGGATATGACCAGGTACCAATAACAATTTAAACTTTGAAACGGGAACTATAAACTCAAAACGAGAACTCTGGCCAAAAAATCCAGAAAAAACATCAAAAACAGTGCTAAAAATGAAAAGTGTGTATACTGGAACGATGATTTTATTTTTTAGGGGTCAATTTTGAACATGTTTTAAAAATGGCAGTGACTACGAAATTTACTATGAAATTTTCATGCAAAATATAGCTTAAAAACGAAAGTGATGATACTGGAACAATGACTTTTTTTTTTAGGGTCAATTATCAAAATTTTTAAAAAATGCTAGTAAAACCAAATTTTTATGTGCCAAACAAAGTTGTTTATGAGGAAAAAAACACATTAATGTTTTTGGTAGGATATCATTTTTCTTTCCTAAGTATAAATTCAACATGTTTTCAACAATAACATCTTAGATACAAAAGAAAAATGATTCCAGGAATTGCCCAGCCACCAGCCGGGTGGACGGGCGGGCCACTGGGGTGGCGCCAGCCCAGCCGCGCCACCCCAGCGGCCAGCCTGCCCACCCGGTTGGTGGCTGGGCAATTCCGGGAATCGACCAACCACTAGCTGGGCGGGCGGGCAGGCCGCCGGGGTGGCACGGCTCGTGACTGGGTGATTCCCGAAATCCCCCAGCCACCAGCCGGGCAGGCTGGCGGGCAGCCGGTGTGGCGCCAGCCCAGGCCGCGCCACCCAGGCGGCTTGCCCGCCCAGTGGCTGGGTGATTCCTGGAATCACCCATCCACCAGCCGGGCGAGCGGCTGGTGGCCGGGCAATTCCTGAAATCGCCAAGCCACCAGCCAGGTGGGCAGGCGGGCTGTCGGCATGGCGCCAGCCCAAGCTGTGCCACCCCGGTGGCCTGCCCGCCCGCTCAGCTGGTGGTTGGGTGATTCCCGGAATCGCCCAGCCACTAGCCGGGCGGGCGGGCGGGCCACCAGGGTGACGCCAGCCCAAGCCGGGCCACCCCAGCGGCCCGCCCGCCCGCCCGGCTAGTGGCTAGGTGATTCGCGCCACCCCGCCTGCCTGGCTGGTTGGTGGTTGGGTGATTTCGGGAATCGCCCAGGCACCAGCCGCCCGCGCCCGCCCGACTCGTGGCTGGGTGATTCCGGGAATCACCCAGGCGGCTGGAATCACCCAGCCACCAGCAGCCCGCCCAGCTGGTGGCTGGGCGATTCCCGGAATCGCCCAACCACCAGCCGGGCGGGCGTGCGGGCCACCAGGGTGGCACCAGCCCAGGCCGCGCCACCTCGGCGGCCCGCCCGCACGCCTGGTTGGTGGCTGGGAGATTCCCTCCGCCCGGCTGGTGCCTGGGTGATTCCCAGAATCACCCAGCCACCAGCCGGGCGGGCGAGCTGGCCGCTGGGGTGGCGCAGCCTAGGGTGGCACCACCCTGGTGGCCCGCCCGCCCGCTCGGCTGGTGGTTGGGAGAGCCGCCCCACCCTGGCTGCCCGTCTGGCTGGTGGCTAGGTGATTCCCGGAATCACCCAGCCACCAACTAGGCTGGCAGCTGGTGGCTGGTTGATTCCCTGAATCACTCAGCCACTAGCCGGGCGGGTGACTAGTGGTTGGTTGATTCCGAGAGTCACCTAGCCACCAGCCGGGTGGGCGACTGTGCAGCTGGTGGCTGGTTGATTCCCGGAATCACCCAGCCACCAGCCGCCTGTAATCAACCAGCCACCAGCCGCCTGCCCAGCTGGTGGCTGGGTGATTCCGGGAATCAACCAGCGACCAGCCGCCCGCCTGGTTGGTGGCTCCGCCCGGCTGGTGGTTGGGTGATTCTAAGAATCAACGAGCCACCAGCTGGGCAGCTAGTGGCTGGTTGATTCCCAGAATCAACCAGCCACAAGCCGGGCGGCCAGCTAGTGGCTGGTTGATTCCCGGAATCAACCAGCCACCGGCCGGCCGCCCGGCTGGTGGCTGGTTGATTCCCGGAATCAACCAGCCACCAGCCGGGCAGGCGGCCAGTGGCTGGTTGATTCTGGGAATCAACCAGCCACCGGCCGGCCGCCCGGCCGGTGGTTGGTTGATTCCTGGAATCAATCAGCCACCAGCCGGGCGGGCGGCCAGTGGCTGGTAGATTTCTGGAATCACCCAGCCACCAGTCGGGTGGCGCAACCAGTTGGTGGTTGGTTGATTCCGGGAATCAACTAGCCATCAACCGCGTGGCCGGTTGGTGGCTGGTCGATTCTGGGAGTCAACCAACCACTAGCCGGGTAGAGCCACTAGCCGGGCGGGCGGCTGGTGGATGGTGACTAGTTGATTCCGGGAATCAACCAGCCACTAGATGGCCACCCGCCTGGTGTATGGTTGATTCCTGGAATCATCCAGCCACCAGCCGCACCAGATGGCTACCCGGCTGGTGGCTGGTTGATTCCCAGAATCATCCAGCCACCAGCCGCCTGCCCGGCCGGTGGCTGGTTGATTCCCGGAATCATCCAGCCACCAGCCAGGCGGGGGAATCAATCAGCCGCCCGGTTGGTGGCTGGCTGATTCCGGGAATTAGCCAGCCACCAGCTGGCCGCCCGGCTGGTGCCTTGTTGATTCTGGGAATCAACCAGCCATCAGCCGGGCGGAGCCACCAGCCGGGAGGGTGGCTGGTTGATTTCGGCAATCAACCAGCCACCAGGCGGCCAGTTGCTGGCTGGTTGATTCCTGGAATCAACCAGCCACCAGCCGCCTGCTCGGCTGGTGGCTGGTTAATTCTGGGAATCAACCAGCCACCAGTCGCCTGCCCGGCCGGTGCCTGGTTGATTCCGGGAATCACCCAGCTCCCAGTTGGGCGGGTGGCTGGTGGCTAGGTGATTCCTGGAATCTACCAGCCACCGGCCGAGCGGGCGGCTGGTGGCTCGTTGATTCTCGGAATCAACTAGCCACCAGCCGGGCGGCCAGCAGGTGGCTTATTGATTCCCGGAATCAACCAGCCACCAGCCGGGCGGCCAGCAGGTGGCTTGTTGATTCTCGGAATCAACCAGCGACCAACTGGCCAACCGGTTGCTCACTGGTTGATTCCCGGAATCAACCAGCCACCAACTGGCCAACCGGTTGCTCACTGGTTGATTCCCGGAATCAACTAGCCACCAACCGGTCGCCCGGTTGATTCCGGGATTCAACCAGCCACCAGGTGGCCGCCCGGCTAGTGGCAGGTTGATTCCAAGAATCAACCAGCCACCAGCCGGGCGGAGCCACCAGCTGGGTGGGCGGCTGGTGGCTGGTTGATTCCTGGAATCAACCAGCCACAGGCTGGCCACACGGTTGGTGGCTGGTTGATTCCCAGAATCAACCAGCCACCAGCTGGGTGGGCGGCTGATGGCTGGTTGATTCCAGGAATCAACCAGCCACCAGCAAGGAATCAACCAGCCATCAGCCGCCCGCCTGGGTGGTGGCTGGTTGATTCACGGAATCAACCTGCCACTAGCCAGGCGGCCAGCTGGTGGTTGGTTGATTCCCGGAATCAACCAGCCACCAATCGGGCGACCGGTTGGTGGCTGGTCGATTTCGGGAATCAACCAGCCACCAGATGGCCACCTGGTCGGTGGCTGGATGATTCCGGGAATCAACCAGTCACCAGTGGTTGATTCTCGGAATTAACGAGCCACTGGCCGCCCACCCGGCCGGTGGCTGGTTGATTCTGGGAATCAACCAGCCACCAGCCGGGCGGGAATCAATCAGCCGCCCGGTTGGTGGCTGGTTGATTCCAGGAATCAACCAGCCACCAGCGGGCCGCCCGACTGGTGCTTGGTTGATTCCGGCAATAAACCAGCCACCAGCTGGCCGGCCGAGTGGTCCACTAGCTGCCCGCCCGGCCGGTGGCTGGTTGATTCCGGGAATCATCTAGCCACCAACCACCCGCTGGCCGGTGGCTGGTTGATTCTGGGAATCACCAAGCCACCAGTCGGGCGGGCGGCTAGTGGCTGGTGGCTTGTTGATTCCGGGAATCAACGAGCCACCAACTGGCCGCCCAGCTGGTGGCTGGTTGATTCCGGGAATCAACGAGCCACCAGCCGCCCGCCCAGCCGGTGGCTGGTGGCTCGTTGATTCCCGGAATCAACCAGCCACCAGCCGGGCGGCCAGCTGGTGGCTCGTTGGTGGCTGGTTGATTCCGGGAATCAACCAGCCACCAGCCGGGTGGGTGGCTGGTTGATTCCGGGAATCAACGAGCCACCAGCTGGCCGCCCGGCTGGTGGCTGGTTGATTCCGAGAATCAACGAGCCACCAGCCGCTCGCCCGGCCGGTGGCTGGTGGCTCGTTGATTCTCGGAATCAACCAGCGACCAGCCGGGCGGCCAGCCGCTGGCTCGTTGATTCTCGGAATCAACCAGCCACCAGCCGCCCGCCCAACTGGTAGCTGGGTGATTCCGGGAATCAACCAGCCGCCGGCTGGGCGAGTGGCTGGTGGCTTGTTGATTCCGGAATCAACCAGCCACCAGCTGGGCGGCCAGCTGGTGGCTCGTTGATTCCCAAAATCAACCAGCCACCAGCCACCCACCCGGTTGGTGGTGGTTGATTCCCGGAATCAACCAGCCACCAACCGGCCACCAACTGGCCACCCGGTTGATGGCTGGTTGATTCCAGGAATCAACCAGCCACCAACTGATCGCCCGGTTGGTGGTTGGTTGATTCCGGGATTCAACCAGCCACCAGCTGGCCGCCCGGCTAGTGGTAGGTTGATTCCGGGAATCAACCAGCCACCAGCTGGCCGCCCCGCTGGTGGCTAGTTGATTCCGGGAATCAACCAGCCACCAGCCGCCCACCCGACTGGTGGCTCCGCCCGGCTGGTGGCTGGTTGATTCCCGGAATCAACCTGCCACTAGCCGGGTGACCAACTGGTGGTTGGTTGATTCCCAGAATCAACCAGCCACCAACCGGACGACCGTTTGGTGGCTGGTTGATTCCGGGAATCAACCAGCCATCAACCGGGTGGCCGGTTGGTGGCTGGTTGATTCCGGGAATCAACCAGCCACCTGCCGGGTAGAGCCACCAGCCGAGCGGGCGGCTGGTGGCTGGTTGATTCTAGGAATCAACCAGCCGGAATCAACCAGCCACCAGCCGCCCGCCCGACCGGTGGCTCATTGATTCCTGGAATCATCCAGCCACCAGCCAGGTGGGGGAATCAATCAGCCGCCCGATTGGTGGCTGGTTGATTCTGGGAATCAACCAGCCACCAGCTGGCCGCCCGACTGGTCCCTAGTTGATTCTGGGAATCAACCAGCCACCAGCCGGGTGAAGCCACCAGTCGCCAGCCCGGCCGGTGGCTGGTTGATTCCGAGAATCACCCAGCCACCAGCCGGGCGGGCAGTTGGTGGCTGGTTGATTCCTGGAATCAACCAGCCACCAGCCGCCCGCCCGGCTAGTGGCTGGGTGATTTGGCTGGTTGATTCCTGGAATCAACCAGCCACCGGCCGGGCGGGCGGCTGGTGGCTCGTTGATTCCCGGAATCAACCAACCACCAGCGAGGCGGCCATCTGGTGGCTCGTTGATTCCCGGAATCAACCAGCCACCCACCCAGCTGGTGGGTGGCTGGTGGCTGGTTGATTCCAAGATTCAACCAGCCACCAGCTGGCCACCTAGCTAGTGGCAGGTTGATTCCGGGAATCAACCAGCCACCAGCCGGGCGCGCCACCAGCCGGGTGGACGGCTTGTGGGTGGTTGATTCCGGGAATCAACTAGCCACCAGTTGGCCACCCGATTGATGGCTGGTTGATTCCGGGAATCAACCAGCCACCAACCGCTCGCCCGGCTTGTGGCTGGGTGACCGCCCTGCTGGTGGCTGGTTGATTCCCAGAATCACTGCCCCGCTAGTGGCTGGTTGATTCTCGGAATCAACCTGCCACTAGCCGTGCGACCAGCTAGTGGCTGGTTGATTCCCGGAATCAACCAGCCACCAACCAGGCGACCGGTTGGCACCAGCCGGGCGGAGCCACCAACCGGGTGGGCGGTTGGTGGCTAGTTGATTCCGGGAATCAACCACTAGTTGATTCCGAGAATCAACCAGCCACCAGCCGACCGCCTAGATGGTGGCTGGTTGATTCCCGAAATCAACCAGCCACCAACCGCCCGCCCGGCTGGGGGCTCCGCCCGGCTGGTGGCTGGTTGCTTCGCGGAATCAACTAGGCACCAGTCGAGCGACCAGCTGGTGGCTAGTTGATTCCTGGAATCAACCAGCCACCAACTGGCCACCCGATTGGTAGCTGGGTGATTCCCCCGCTCGACTAGTGGCTGAGTGATTCCGGGAATCACCCAGCCACCAGCCGGACGGCCAGCTAGTGGCTGGTTGATTCCGGGAATCAACCAGCCACTAGTTGGGCGGTAACCACCAGCTAGTCGCCCAACTGGTGGCTGGTTGATTCCCGGAATCACCCAGCCACCAACCGGGCGGCCGACTGGTGGCTGGTTGATTCTCGGAATCAACCAGCCACTAGCCGTCCATCCGGCTAGTGGCTGGTTGATTCCTGGAATCACCCAACCACCATCCGGGCGTGCGGGTGGTGGCTGGTGCGACCTGCTGGTGGCTGGTTGATTCTTGGAATCACCCAGCCACCAACCGGGCGACCGGTTGGTGGCTGATTAATTCCGGGATTCAAACAACCAGTAGTTGAGTGGCCAACTGGTGGTGGTGGCTGGTTCATTCCCGAATAAACCAGCCACCAGCTGGCCGCCCGGCTGGTGGCTGGTTGATTCCCGGAATCACCCAGCTACCAGCCGGGCGGGCGGCTGGTCGCTGGTTGATTTCCGGAATCAACCAGCCACCAGCTAGGCGGCGAGCTGGTGGCTGGTTTATTTGGGGATCAACTAGCCAACACCACCAGCTAGCCACTAAACTGCTGGCTAGTTGAATCCCGGAATCAACCAGTCCTCAACGGTCGCTCGGCGGGTGGCTGGGTGATTCCAAGAATCAACCAGCCACCAGCCGGCCGCATCAGCGACCACCCGCCCGGCTGGTGGCTGGTTGATTCCCGGAATCATCCAGCCACCAGCCGGGCGGGCGGGTGGTGGCTGGTGCGGCCGACTGGTGGCTGGTTGATTCCGGGATTCAACCAGCCAGCAGTTGAGTGGCCAGCTAGTGGTGGTGGCTGGTTGATTCCCGAATAAACCAGCCACCAGCTGGCCGCCCGGCTGGTGGCTGGTTGATTTCCGGAATCACCCAGCTACCAGCCGGGCAGGCGGCTGGTCGCTGGTTGATTTTCGGAATCAACCAGCCACCAGCCCGACGGCCGGCTAGTGGCTAGTTGATTCCGGGAATCAACCAACCACCAGCCCGACGGCCGGCTAGTGGCTAGTTGATTCCGGGAATCAACCAACCACCAGCTGGCAGCCCGGTTGGTTGCTGGTTGATTCCCGGAATCACCCAGCCACTAGCCGCCCACCCGGCTGGTGGCTGGGTGATTCTGGGAATCAACCAGCCACCAGCCGGTCAGGCGGCTGGTGGGTGGTTGATTCCCGGCTGGATGGTGGCTGGTTGATTCCCAGAATCAACCAGTGGCTAACTGGTGGCTGGTTGATTCCCGGAATCACCCAGCCACCAGCCGCCTGCCTTGGTGGTCGCTGGGTGGTTCTGGGAATGAACCAGCCACTAGCAACCCGCTCGGCTGGTGGGAATCACCCAGCGACCAGCTGCCTGCCTGGCTGGTGGCTGGTTGATTCCTGGAATCAAAAGCAAAAGGAGAGATAGTTAACATTTATCAAAAACCACAATTATTGATTAACTATCTTATAGACATTTGTTAGATGAAGGAGATTGGGTTCTGGATTTATTTTCTGGCTCAGGTAAGTTTTATTATATGGAATTGAATTTCAATATGTTATTTTTTAATTAATATGTCATTGTACTAATTTAGTTCATTTTTTCTTTTGTGCTTGATAATTAGGTACAATGCTAGCATGTTGCCTTCAAAAAGGAAGAAATTGCATTGCAATTGAAAAAGATCCAGTACAGTGCAATTTTATTCAGCAAAGAATTAATGTTCTTCAATTTCTTCAAGATGCAATGCAAGAAATTTGGTTGAATAAAGGGGACTTTAGTGAATCACGTGTGGCAAAAAAGCAAAGGAACCCCAACCACCATTACATGGAATGTTTGGAAAGACATACATTGGGAGACTCGCAGACATCAAAGACCCATTAGAAGAGGAAAGTGAGCAAAAGGAAACAGAAAATATTGTGGAAGAAGACAATGATGAAACTCTAGAGGACAAATATTTTGGATTACGTGACATTGTTGATTAAATTTAAGTTATGCTTGTAAATCAAGCTTTGCAATGTTTTGACTTTGACATTTTATGAGAATAATAAACACTCAATTAGGGTTTTTATATGTTCATTATTTGTAATATGTGATTTTCACATTGATTTTTAAGTTAATCATTATTTTTTGAAAAAAAAGTGATAATTATTATTTTTTTGACATGAAATTCATAAAAAAAGCTATTATTTAACTGTTTTTGGTTAAAATTATCGTATAAAAATTGTGATTTTGACATGTCAATTCTAGCAAAAAATTATCAAAACATGTAATTTTTTAGTTATATTTATGTTAAAAATGGTTATTTTTATGTCCATTGTTAAAAAATATTGTTTTTTAGAAACAATTATTTCATGTGGATTCAAAAATTAATTAAGGATGTATAAATATCTAGAATATCAAAAATTCTAAATATCGACCTCCTAATTTAAAAATGCAAAACAATAAAAACCTCACTAAAAAAAGTTAAAATTAAAATAAAAAACAAGAAAATGTGAAGAAAACGGCCACTTCAAAAATGATCAAATTTACAAAATAATTATTTACATTTTATACATTAGAAAATTTAAAGCCAAAACACAGGTCTTTTAAAAAAAGGTGGTGATGCAAAATACTCGCTTTTTTAAATCAGCATGAAAATCACTACCATTCTAAAACAATTCTAAAACGTAATGTACATAAAAAAATTAAAGTGCCAAAAAGTATGCTCTAAAAAAAACATGTTCGTTTTGCATCACCCCTTTTCAAAATCAGGTCACTTTTTTGCTATCTCTACGAAATGGGTAACAGTATCAGTTCCCGTTTCAAAGTTTACATTGTTCAATCGAACCCTCTGATGTGTGGAAGACTGCCTTCAAAGCCAAGGAGGGCCTTTTTGAATGGTTGGTTATGCCTTTCGGATTGACGAATGCTCCTGAAACCTTCATGAGGCTAATGGATGACATCTTGTGGCCATTCACCAACTCATTTGTAGTGGTATACTTGGATGACATCTTGATCTTTAGCCAGAGTTGGGAAGAGCACATCCACTACATCTGACAGGTTCTCCAAACACTGCAGCAACACAAGTTATGTGCCAATTTGGAGAAATGCACTTTTGGCATGACCCAGGTTCAGTATCTAGGATACATTGCTGATGAACATGGGGTGCATGTGGATCCAGCCAAGATCCAAGTCATTCAGGATTGGCCCTCTCTAACCACTGTAATGGAGCTCCGCAGGTTTCTATGTCTTTCCAACTTCTGCCACAGGTTCTTGTTGGGATTTTCTCATAGCACTTGGACGTTGAGTCAAGTCACTAAGGGAGAAGCGAAAGAATTTTTTTTTTGGTCTGAATCTCAATAGAAGGCATTCACAGAGTTGAGAGACTGCCTCTGCTGAACACCAGTGCTCGCATTGCCAGACTTGCAACAACAATTTGAGGTCGAGACAGATGCCTCTGACTATGCTATTGGGGCAGTCCTTCCTCAACACAGGCATCTAGTGGCATATCACAGTGAGACACTTTCAGACACAGTCCAGAAGTATCCCACTTATGACAAAGAGATGTATTCCATTGTGTAAGTCTACCGACGATGAAAACATTACATTTTGGGGAAGGAAACAGTCATCCACACAGACCACCAACCCCTCTAGTTCATACAAACCCAAAGGAAATTATAGAATGATTGCCATCAGAAGTAGTCCACATACCTGCAACAGTTCCATTTGAATATCAAGTATAAGAAGGGCAACACAAATAATGTTGCAGATTGCATCAGTCGATCATTGATCATGTCATTAACCACCGTGATAAACTCTTGTGGGCATGAGACTTTTGATTGGCCACTTCTCTACAAAAGAGCCCCAGACTTTGGCCACACATACCATACACTCTTGGAGGGTCGGCATGTTCTAGATTTTCACCTCCAGGATGCCTTGTTATGCCACCTAGGTCATCTTTGTGTTCTTTCAAGCGAGCGTGACAAGATGATTTGGGAAGCACACTACAGTCGGCCTGTTGGGCATTTCGGGGTCGAGAAAATGATGGTAGTCCTACAGAAGTATTTCTACTGGCCGAATCTTCGACAGGATGTCGAGAAGTACATTAGATCATGCACTACCTGCACCATTGCCAAACAGACAGTCAAGAAGCAAGGCCTCTATACCTCACTACCTACCCCTAGTCGACCTTGGGAATCCATCTCCATGGATTACATGTCAGGCCTTCCTTCCACTAAGCATGGAAATGACTATGTTTTTATGGTCGTCGACAGGTTCTTGAAGATGCCATTATGGCGGCATGCAAGAAGAATATCACAGTAGAAGCCATTGCTAAACTCTTATTTGAACAAGTGTGGGTGCACTTTGGGATCCCATAGTCTGTCATCTCAGATCGGGATAGCAGGTTCCTTAGTACATTTTGGTCCATCTTCTGGTCGATGTTGGACACCAAACTCACTAAGTCCATAGCGTTCCATCCTCAAACTAATGGCCAGACAGAGGTTGTCAACATGATGATTGTACACATTTTGCACATGTACAACTCAAAGCATCTACGCACATGGGATGAGAGCCTCCCCTATGTTTAGCACAACTACAATCGAGCTCTCCATAGCTTGACTGGCCACAGCCCCTTTCAAGTGGGCTTGGGATTCCAGCCATTATGTCCCATTGATGTGGCCATGCCATTTGCAACTACTCACGCAGATTTGGCTCATGTCCAATCTGAAACAGATAAGGCAAACAGCTTCATTTAGCACATCCAACATATTCACCAACAAGTCCATGACATTTCGGAGAAATCCAATGCCAAGTACAAACAACGACATGATCAACATCGGGTGCCACACAAGTTTCAGGTGGGCAACAAAGTCTAGTTGCATTTGCAAAAGGAATGCCTTACCGGAGCCTATTGAAAACTCAGACCACTCTGATATGGTCCTTACACCATTACTAAGGCTATGGGAGACAATGCATTTGAGCTCAGCGTTCCCCCATTCCTTGGCCTGCACCCAATGTTCAATGTGGACTGCCTTCAGCCATACTTTCCACCATTACTAGACACATCTGACATTACAGAACAGCTCACACCCACAGAGTTAAATCCATATTTCATGGAACAAGTTGCAACTGATCGGATCATGGACACATAGATCAAGCACACTCGCCAACAGAACATCCAATTGTATCGAGTTGTCAAAGCAGGCCAACTCCTTCACCAGGGCAAGTGCGTCACTAGGGACCAAGTTTAGCAGAAGTTTCCTCATCTCATGGAGGAACTCAATGCAATGGGGACCATTGCTTCCTAAGGGGGGAGGAATGATCCAGGTGGATATTAGTGGCCACCCGACAAGTCCACTTGCACCCCCACCATTGTTTCCTTTAGCTTTTCAGCTTCGTTAATTGTAGCACAGTTTACTATTTTTAGGATTTTTTCAGGTCCTAAACTTCCAGAGCCATTTTGAGGCCCTAAACTACATTTTTTGGGAAACCTGGGGGCAACATGGGTCCATGGATCGATGTTTCTCTTCCCAAAGTTGTAGTTCTTGGATAGATCTTTCTAACGAGATATTGTATGCATCAAATAGAGATCGTATGCCAAAGTTACAACCCCGGGAAGTTGATGTATCAATTTAGCCAAACAGGGCCCACAGTTTGGCATTTCATCCTCTAGGGTTAGGTTTTTGGATGTTTAGGGTTTTCCATTGTTTCTCAACAATAAATAGGCCTTCGAGCCTCATTGTAACACAATTCAAAGGCATGTAGCCACCACTTCTCTTCTCAGAGATGAGCTACCATCGCCCTAACTGCTTAGTTCCATCTTCTGTCTGTAAGCATATCTCAGTATTTTACATTAATGAAATGAAGTATTATTTCCACTGCATCTTTATGTTTATGGTTATCTCTATCATTTGTTGCGTTCCTGTTTAAATCTGAATCAAACAATCCACCTAAAAATAGACATTTTCAATTCCGTTTGATTAATTTACAAAATACCTCAATGCCTCTCCTTTATTATTTTCCTCATCCATTCTCCAACAAAACATCATTAATCTTATATCATAAACAATTTATATAGGTAAGCATTGTAATCATTTTCCTCAACTCACAGGGTACATTTACACCTCAACCCATGTAAGCAGACCTAATTTAATGGCACAACCCGTTACACTCTAAGATGGTTCCATTTGTCTCCTCCAAACTATGGCATAACATACCTTATGATGCCCAATGGTTAACTCATCTCTAACTTGTAGCCTTTTTGCCTCCATGGAAGACATTCTAGCTAGTGCTCATTAAACAAAATGCACTAACTCCACTAACACACACCAAAAGTCCAAGATACTATTAATATGTGGCATGCACCCAATTTCTTAGACTGCACTGCCATAAAATGCACCTTTAACTTTGGATATCCTAAAATACTAATATCCTAACCCAATATGACCTATTTGTTGGATTTGTATAATTTGCTCCTTATCAGACGCTTGCACCTCCTTGTCACTCCATGACAAATCTACTCCAATGGTCACCTTCCAAGTTCCAACACCTCCTTTTGAAACATGACATAACCATCTATATATGTTGCAACAACCTTGCCAACTTCTTTAATGGGTCACACATGTATTTCACATTTTTTCTTCATCTTGCAAAGTGGTTGTGCCTAGGAGAGGGTATCAACATTGATCAAGGAATGTTCACTTAGTACTAGTGCCAAGTTTCCTTCATGAAACTCGTCAAATGTCTTAAGTTTACTTCACAACTATTCCACCTCTTCAACCCTTGTTAGGGTCTTCCTAGACATGCACTCTTTCCTTAAGTATAACATAACACTATCATCCCAAATGTGCATACTCGTTCCATCTATTAATGCATTGCTGAAATTGTATTATCACACTCTTAAAATGAGATGTTCACATCTTAAGGAAAAAACCTATTTTTCTTATGATAACCTAAAATATGTGAGTGACTAGGAGAGGACTCCGTTTTCTCAAGATGAAAACAAAGGGTCTTACAACTCCATTCACACAACGATTTGAATTTATTTAACCTAGATAAGGATACATACCCCACCCCTTCCAAATTTGTCCTATGACTTTGAATTTTAAGAAACTAACACTTGCTTTTAACTATTAAATCCACTTACTATATACTCTCTTTTTCTTGCACCCACCTATTATGCAAGAATACATAAATGTTTCTAGTGCAACCAAGTTAAAAGCACTTATTTTCTTTGAGAGATCTCAATTTTTGCCTAGTAAACTTTAACAAAAAAATCATTGTATATAAACTCTAACCTTAAAATTAGATAATTATTTTTATTATGATAAATACCACTTCGTAATAAATATTTTCGAACATAAACCAAAAAAATATGTAAGAGTAAGAGTAAGTAATTGCTCAAATATAACTAAAATTGTATCTATTGTTTTTGGCAAGGGAAAATTTCAACAATTTTGAAAAAACTAAGCGTTAATGCATTTTTGGCAAGGGAAAATTTCAACATTTTTTAAAAAACTAAGCGTTAATGTATTTTTGGCAAGAGAAAATTTCAACATTTTTGAAAAAACTAAGCGTTAATGCATTTACGTTTCAGGACTATGGAGGATTTGTTCATTTTTCAAAAGGTGAGAGCCAAAATGTGAGATTGCAGAACCTAGTATCGAACCCCCACCATGGCGCCAAGGTATGTTCCATTTGTAACTTCAATGCATTTTAGGTTTCAGGACTATGGAGGACTTTCTCATTTTTTGAAAGGTAGGAGCCAAAATGTGAGATTGCAGAACCCGGTATCGAATCCCCACTATCGGCTCTTCAGTGTATTAATGGTGCCAAGGTATGTTCCATTCCTAAATTCAATGCAATTTCACCCCACATTTGGTCTTCCACATAGAGAATACACACATGTCAGGGTTCTGATTGAAGCCTAGCACATTATATTTATAACTACCAACTGAATAATTAGTCAAGTAACCTACTCTTTCAACGCTCCATGCAAAAGATTAAAACATCGACAGGTTGGCCTTTTACCTAATGATGTGAAATCGTGTTGCTCAATGACAAATGTAGGCCTCTTTGATCACAACACAAGTTTAACTTGTACAGTGTACTAACATTCTTCAGTGAGTGGGCGCGTTGATTCTGTTAGTTGCAACAATCTATTTAAACAATGAAAAATTAAACCACATTACTATGAGGCAATGTTTCCTAGGAAAGAAATAATTTTCACATCTTTCATAGGAAATTTCAAACTTGTTTGTTGAAATTCCAAATGCCTAATAGAGACTACTATTATCGGCATTGTTCCAACTGTATCAGATTTGGTCTAGCAGCAAGAATTGAGGTCATCAGCCTTGCATTAATGCAGATAACTAATTTCAAAACACCTCAAGTGGGTGTGGATGAGGCAAGGTACAACTCATGGATGATTTGATTGTATAGATATGTACCTCATAGCATGGCATATTAATCAAAGAAATTCTAGAATATTTTTTTTTTTATCAAAAACAAAGGATATTATTTTCAAGATAGTAAAACTGTTAGTATATTATGAGAGGGCTAGCTTACTCAGTAAGTGCCATGTGAAACGAAATGTGATTTGAAAGCCAAACAATGTTCAAAGGCACCTCATGCTTATTCACTTTATGGGAAAATTCCGAGAATGGCATTGCTCCATCTCTAGAAAATGTTTATGTCATTCTGTGATATAGTCCGATGTATGGTTGTTAGAGAGTTGATATTGTCCTCTAACTTTCTCAAATGGAATTGACAAAAAATTCGAGCGTCATCGAAAGAGGAAACTATAACATTAACACGTCAGTAGGTAGGCCTTTTACATAATGATGTGAAATTGTGTTTCTAAATGACAAATGCATGCCTCTTTGATCACAATGCAAGTTTAACTTGAACAATTTACTAACATTCTTCAGTGAGTGGGCATGTTGATTTTGTTAGTTGCAACAATCTATTTAAACACTAAAAAATTAAACAACATTTCTATGAGGCGGTGTTTCCTAGGAAATAAATAATTTTCACGTCTTTCATAGGCAATTGCGAACTTGTTTGTTGAAATTCCAAAAGCCTAATAGATTATTATTATTTGTATCATTCCAACTATATCATATCTAGTCTAGCAGCAAGCATTTGAGGTGATCAGGCTTCCATTAATGGAGATAACTAATTTCAAAACACCTCATGTGGGTGTGGATGAGGCAAGGTGTAGGTCATGGCTGATTTGATGGCATAGATATGTACCTCATAGCATGGCGTATTAATCAAATAAATTTTAGAATATTTTTTTTATAAAAGACAAAGGATATTATTTTCAAGATAGAAAAATTGTTAATATATTATGAGAGGGCTAGCTTAAAAAGTTACAAAATTCATACACTTTAAACTAAATGTAAGTCTTTTGTACTCACAGTAAGTGCCATGCAAAATGAAATGTCAGCTGAAAGCCAAACAACATTCAAAGGCACCTCATGCTTATTCACTTTATGCCAGAATTTTGAGAATGGCATTGCTCCATCTCTAGAAAATGCATATGTCATTCTTTGATACAGTCAGATGTATGGTTGTTAGAGAGTTGATATTTTCCTCTAGATTTGTCAACTGGAATTGACAAAAAATTCAACCGTCATCGAAAGAGGAAACTATAAGATTAAAACATTGGTAGGTAGGCCTTTTACTTAATGATGTGAAATCGTGTTGCTCAATAACAAATGTAGGCCTATTTGATCACAATGCAAGTTTAACTTGTACAATTTACGAACATTCTTCAGTGAGTGGGCATGTTGATTCTGTTAGTTGCAACAATATATTTAAAGAGAGAAAAATTAAACCACATTTCTATGAGGCATTGTTTCCTAGGAAAGAAATAATTTTCACATCTTTCATGGGCAACTGCGAACTTCTTTGTTGAAATTCCAAATGCCTAATATACTATTATTATCTCTATTGTTCCAACTCTATTCGATCTGGTCTAGCAGTAAGCATTGAGGTGATCAAGGATGCATTAATGAAGATAACTAATTTCAAAACACCTCAAGTGGGTGTGGATGAGGCAAGATGCAGGTCATGGACGATTTGATGGTATAGATATGTACCTCATAGCATGGCATATTAATCAAAGAAATTCTAGAATATTTTTTTATCAAAAATGAAGGATATTATTTTCAAGATAGCAAAATTGTTAGTATATTATGAGAGGGCTAGCTTAAAAAGTTAAAAAAATCATACACTTTAAACTAAATGTAAGTCTTGTGTACTCACATTAAGTGCCATGAAAAACGAAATACAAGCTAAAAGCCAAACAACATTCATAGGAACCTCATGCTTATTCACTTTATGCCAGAATTCCGAGAATGGCATTGCTCCATCTCTAGAAAATGCATATGTCATTCTATGATATAGTCAGATATATGGTTGTTAGAGAGTTGATATTGTCCTCTATCTTTCTCAACTGGAATTGACAAAAAATGAAGCATCATCAAAAGAGGAAACTCTAAGATTAAAACATCGACAGGTTCGCCTTTAACCTAATGATGTGAAATATTGGTGCTCAATGAAAAATGCAGGCCTCTTTGATCACAATGCAAGTTTAACTTGTACAATTTACTAACATTGTTCAGTGAGTGGGCATTGTTGATTCTATTAGTTGTAACAATCTATTTAAACAATGAAAAATTAAACCACATTTCTATCAGGCGGTGTTTCCTAGCAAAGAAATAATTTTCACATCTCTCATAGGCAATCGTGAACTTGTTTGCTAAAATTCCCAATGCCTAATAGAGACTATTATTATCTGTATCATTCCAAATATATCAGATCTGGTCTAGCTGCAAGCGTTGAGGTGATCAGACTTACATTAATGCAGATAACTAATTTCAAAACACCTCAAGTGGGAGTGGATGAGGAAAGGTGCAGGTCATGGATGATTTAATGTTATAGATTTGTACCTCATAGCATGGCATATTAATCAAAGAAACTCTAGAATTTTTTTTATAAAAAACAAAGGATATTATTTTCAGCATAGCAGAACTATTAGTATATTATGAGTGGGCTAGCTTAAAAAGTTACAAAATTCATACACTTTAAACTAAATGTAAGTATTGTGTACTCACACTAAGTTCCATGCAAAACGAAATGCCAGCTGAAAGCCAAACAACATTCAAAGTCACCTCATTCTTATTCAGTTTATGCAAGAATTCCGAGAATGACATTGCTCCATCTCTAGAAAATGCATATGTCATTCTGTGATATAGTCAGATGTTTGGTTGTTAGAGAGTTGATATTTTCCTCTAGCTTTATCAATTGGAATTGACAAAAAATTCAAGCATCATCGAAAGAGGAAACTGTAAGATTAAAACATCAGCAGGTTGGTCTTTTACCTAATTATGTGAAATTATGTTTCTTATTGACAAATGTACACCTCTTTGAACAAAATGCAAGTTTAACTTGTATATTTTACTAACATTCTTCAGTGAGTGGATGTGTTGGTTCTGTTACTTGCAACAATCTATTTAAAAAGTTAAGAATTAAACCACATTTCTATGAGGTGGTGTTTCCTAGGAAAGAACTAACTTTCACATATTTCATAGGAAATTGCGAACTTGTTTATTTGAATTCCAAATGCCTAATAGAATATTATTATCTGTATCGTTCCAACTGTATCAGATCTAGTCTAGCAGCAAGCATTGAGGTGATTAGGCTTGCATTAATGTAGATAACTAATTTGAAAACACATCAAGTGGGTGTCAATGAGGCAAGGTGCAGGTCATGGATGATTTGATGGTATAGATATGTATCTCATAGCATGGCATATTAATCAAAGAAATTCTAGAATATTTTTTTTATCAAAAACAAAGTATATTATTTTCAAGATAGAAAAATTGTTAGTATATTATGAGAGCGCTAGCTTAATAAGTTACAAAATTCATACACTTTAAACTAAACGCAAGTCTTGTGTACTCATAGTAAGTGCCATGCAAAATGAAATGCTAGCTGAAAGCCAAACAACATTCAAAGGCACCTCATGCTTATTCACTTTATGCCAAAATTCCGAGAATGGCATTTCTCCTTCTCTAGAAAATGCATATGTCATTATGTGATACAGTCAAATGTATGGTTTTTAGAGAGCTGATATTGTCCTCTAGCTTTGTCAACTGGAATTGACAAAAATTTCAAGCATCACCGAAAGAGGAAACTGTAAGATTAAAACATCGGCAGGTTGGCCTTTAACCTAATGATGTGAAATTGTGTTGCTCAATGACAAATGCAGGCCTCTTTGATCACAATGCAAGTTTAACTTGTACATTTTATTAACATTCTTCAGTGAGTGGGTGTGTTGATTCTGTTAGTTGCAAAAATCTATTTAAACAATGAAAAATTAAACCACATTCCTATGAGGTGGTGTTTCCTAGGAAAGAAATTATTTTGACATCTTTTATAGGCAATTACGAACTTGTTTGTTGAAATTCCAAATGCCCAATATAGACTATTATTATCTTTATCATTTCAACTGTATCATATCTGGTCTAGCAGCAAGCATTAAGGTGATGAGGCTTGCATTAATGCAGATAACTAATTTCAAAACACCCCAAGTTGGTGTGGATGAGGCAAGGTGCAGGTCATGGATGATTTGATGGCATAGATATGTACCTCATAGCATGGCATATTAATCAAAGAAATTCTAGAATATTTTTTTTATCAAAAACAAAGGATATTATTTTCAAGATAGGAAAACTGTTTGTATATTATGAGAGGGATAGCTTACAAAAGTTACAAAATTCATACACTTTAAACTAAATGTAAGCCTTGTGTACTCACAATAAGTGCCATGCAAAACGAAATCCCAGTTGAAAGCGAAACAACATTCAAAGGCACCTCATGCTTATTCACTTTATGCAAGAATTCCGAGAATGGCATTCCTCCATCTCTAGAAAATGAATATGTCATTCTGTGATACAATCATATGTATGGTTGTTAGAGAGTTGATATTTTCCTCTATATTTGTCCACTGGAATTGACAAAAAATTCAAGAATCATCGAAAGAGGAAATTGCAAGATTGAAGCGATTTGGGAAGGCAAAAACATAAGTAATTCTAGAATATTTTTGTATCATGATTAATCAGATGTGTCCAGAAAAATGGTTTTTGTGGTAGAGTAATCATATGCATTATTGGGCTTAGGGACTTTTGGTTGAATTACTACAAATTGAATTAGGCCCCTCTTAACATCCAAGGTTGTGAGGAGTCCGGCTTAGCCTTTGCTCTAATATCCAACCTTAGTACATAGTTCTTTTTGCATATGCATGGATTTTTATTTTTTCTCTGTTTTTTAGAATATTCTCAAAATATGTCACTTTGTTCGAGAGGAGGAGGCTCTTGCTGAATCCCTAAGGTAGTAGAATGTGTTTATACTAATGCAGTGGAGGACAACTGATCTATTTTTTTGAGGACATTCCATTTCTACGACTCTTCTTCCTTGGCCTTCTCACTAGTTTCCCTTGCCTTAGCAATTGAAATGACTTCAATGATTGGCCTTTTGTCCCTTCTCTTTTGATACACTATCCCTTTAGAGGATGCAGTGGTGGATGTTGTAGGTTTTCTCTTCATATAATAAGCAGTCAAAGCCTACTGTTGTTCCCAAGAATGCAATTTCATAGATTCTTCCAAAACTTCATCTGCCTAATGCTTGTATGCTGATATTTCTCATCCTGCTTATCATCCCATGAGGATCATACCTCAAGTTAATTCCCTTCTGAAGGTCTAATGAACACAACATGTTATCTACATAAATTGAAGCAGTCCTTGTCTTCACTATGAAAGGACCCACCTCCTATGGTACCTTGAATTTTATTGAACTCTTATTTTGGACAAAATGGACCTAATCATAATTCATTCTTTGCCTGATGAATTCCACTCATAAAATTCTCATTATATGGAATGTAGGCAGGAGGTATGGTTGTGTTTCTAAACCATGATTATTGTGTAGCACTCACATCAAAGAGGTAGCGGTCTCCCTACACTTGCCAAAGCATTATTTCCCAATTTTGGAAATGGACTCTTGGAGCTTGTTTATTGTAAATGAGTGTCTATTCCCACAAACTCCTCACTTCTTAGAGTGCCCACTATCAAATTACCTAATCCATGAAGAGAAGGAGACTTTCTCATTAGAGCATCCATATCTATAAAACCATTCTTCATAAGATCTTGTCTCAATGCGACCAAGATGTCAAAATCAGGGACTTCGGCATGTGAAGACATAGAATTTGTCATGCACTTTCTTCAAGGAATCTCTGCTTTCATGCTGATAAGGGGTGTTACAAAGAATTGATCTAAATTGTCATGTACTTCTTCTCCTAGGAGTTCTTCAAGCATGAAACCTTCAAGCGTGATGCACCCCTGCAATTTCTTTTACTAGAATATCTATGTAGCTTCATAATAGATAATCTATCCAAAGTTTACATTTGTCTTGTTCACAACTTCGTTTGTGAAAAAAGCTATAAGATTTTCATTGATTTAATAAGGCTACTACATACTCCTACTGTATTGTAATGATATTATACATCATGCTGGACTAAAAAGAAACCATAAATGATGTTAAGTTGTATATGCTGAGAAGTCATAAATGGGGTAGTGCTATATTAGGTTTGATGCCATATATCACTGACAAGGTATCCATCACCCATGTGCTGTTGTTCCATTTGCTGCCATATGACATAGGGAAACATTCTAAAGTACACCATTGCTGTCAGTGGCTTTCAACAATACACTATTTCTACTAACACTACCATTTTATCTATTCATAACATCTAGTTCTCTTGATGTCAATTTTCCTTTATCATACTCCTATACATCTATTGCATACAATTCTTTTCAAATTGTCACAGGAATGCTATCCAATTGTTACTTTCATACAAGGATTTTGTCATGTTTAGTTTGACATATGCATTATTGTCCAAAGTTACTTAGTTGAAGAACCTGTCTGTGAAAAGAGATCAATTCCATGCAAGGTTTGATGAGATTAAGGTGAGACTGTCACCCTATTATTGTCAAGAGATATTGTTACATTATCACTACCAAAGTGAATAGTGAAACTATCTTTCAGTCAAGGTCAAATATGTACAGTGCTTGTACTAATGAGTTGCACCTGAGTGAATATCTTTCATATATAAGATTTGGTTCTATATGATGCTACCTGTACTTAACACTTCCATATAGAAAATATACTTCTAAACTGTAGCAAATTCATACAATCTCAAAATATATATATAGCTCCAAATATAACACATTCATTGTTCAAATTAAGGTCTTTCACATAGGATTTTCAAATGGCTTAATTTTGCAACTCAAAAATAAAACTTATTCGTTGTTCCAACTCAGAGGACTGAGATTTTAAGACAAATTTATTTCTTCGCTGGTTCGTAAGGGTTACAAGAGGACTTCTTAAAATGTTTGTTTGATATTGTTGAAGGTGAATTGGAGCTTAAATAGTTATTGCAGAACTTTCCATCAGGAGTCTTACAACTGTCACAATGTTGTATCATCAGTATCTATACTCTATACAAGATTTGGTAAGCTTGAGCTAGCGGCGGAAATCTATGCACCTCCAGTCTTGAATCATGATAAATTAGATTGGTAATTTTGACTTCCAACAATAGTACGATCCCTTGAACATATAAATTCATCTCCTGAATTTGCATTGGATGTTTGGGCTATTGGCCAAACTGAAACTTGTGCTGTTCTAGGAGTATACACGCATGAAATAGAGTTTTTAACTTCTACATTCAACAAATGATACCCATGTTCTCTTTAAATAAGAAATAGTTCTCTAATAATGACATCATGTCCTTCACATCTAGAAAAGGTAATATCTTGACCCTTAATGGAGCGTGTTGAACCAACAATGAATAGGAGAAGAATGTGGCCCACAAAGAAGGTAACCAGACCTTATTAATGGCCAAAACTCCACATCCTTCAAAAGATGAAAAGCTTTGAAAAAAAAGTAACTTCCATAAGTCGAGTTCTAGTCTCACTGTTGAGTCCGCATAGAAAAAACATAAACTTCAGAACTGTACTTTCTTCTATCTGATGTTTCCTAAGCATTCAAGATATTATTATAGGCGTTGCTCACCTGTGCTAACAATCTGAGTGGTGAAGGCTTGAGAAGAGGGTCTTTTCTCTTGTCCCTCCTACCAGGTCTTCACAATGAGCTGTACCTACAACTTTCCCTACAACCCTGAACAAAGATCCAAATTATTTCAGAATATACACAAAACACCCTTACTAACCTCTGCACCAGAGGATTACTACTGCTAGAGATCTGAGCCAAAACTATCCTAAAGCCTCGTAGTTGTCTGCCTTAGAACTGCAGCTCTATCTCCAAGGAAAACTCACATATTTTGAGAGATACAGTGGTCATATTACGAAGATTTGTAGATGGAGGAGAGCATGAAGACTTATCTACAAACTCCATTTTGCGATTGCTTATCAATTAAAAGCATATGGTGGTATAATTCTTCTTTGGATCAAACAAATTTCTGCTAGTGACGAAAATAGGGTGATTAATGTTTCGATCTCATGGTTGCACAAGAACTGAACCTAGGGAGATGAGTGATCCATCTATAAGCACATGACGTATTTATTTTCAAAATAGAAAGACACGTATCAACATGTAACTGATTTCTTCTTGTGGGTATTGAAGACTTTATAGCATTCATATGTTCAATTGTATTTGGTGTCTTTCCTTAGTAATTAGTCCATTGTTGTGACAACTTCACGTTGTCTCAGATGAACTTCATATAGTAGCCTATATGCCCCAATATGGGACACAACTATCTTACAGACATAGGATCCTTCATATCCATAATTGATGCAATCTTTACAAGACATACTAGTAGACCCTTTGTGAAAATAATATGGCCCAATAATGTGCCAAAATGAGTGCCAAAGATACAATACTTAATATTTAGTGAAATTGGAGTTTCTAAAATTTATTAACCAGCAATATTAGGATTTATATGTGATATTTTAATAAGTTGAATATACTCTAGTCATCTAATTATACCTCTATCAACCTATGGATAAACTCTTTCAATGTTCTAGAAACAATTCAAGAGAATATAACTAGTGCATTCTTTAAACCAAATGGCATGACTATATATGAAAAGATCCCTATTCTATCTTAATTGACATCTTGGTCATATCCTCGTCTATGATATTCACTTGATGGTGTCTAGAAACCCTGATAGTGAACATGCAGGCCCTTAATGGAGTGCACTCTACCAATAGTGAATAGGAGAAGAATGTGGCCCACAGAGAAGGTAACCCGACCTTACTAATGGCCAGAACTCCACATCCTTTCAAAGATGAAAACCTCTGATAAAAGAGTAACTTGCATTGGTCGACTTCTAGACTCACTTTTGAGTCCGCATAGAACAAATATAAAATTCGGAACTATACTTGCTTCTATCTGATGTTTCCTAAGCATTCAAGATATTATTATAGGAATTGGGCAACTGTGCTAAGAATCTGAGTGGTGATGATTTGAGAAGAGGGTCTTTTATCTTGGACCTCCTACCAGGTCTTCACAACCAGCTGTACCTACATCTTCCCTGCAACCCTGAATAGAGATCTGAATTATATCGGAATATACACGAAACGCCATTACTTACCTCTGCACCAGAGGCCTGAGACTGGAAGAGATCTGAGCCAAAACTACCCTAAAGCCTCGTAGCTGTCTGCCTTACAACTGGAACTTTGTGTCCAAGGAAAAATCACATATTTTAATAGAGACTGCAGTCATATTACAGATTTTTGTAGATGGATGAGACCATGGAGAATTATCTACAAACTCCACTTTGTGATTGCTTATCAATTAAAAGTATATGGTGGTATAATTCTTCTTTGGATCAAACAACTTTCTGCTAGTGACAAAAATAGGGTGATTAATGTTCCTATCCCATGGTTGCACAAGAATTGAACCTAGGGCTATGAATCATCCATCTACAAGCACATGAAGTATTTATTTCCAAAATGGAAAGACACATATCAACATGTAATTGATTTCTTCTTGTGGGTATTGAACAATTTATAACATTCCTACATCCAATTATATTTGGTGTCTTTCCTTAGTAATTGTTCCATCAGTGTAACAACTTCACATTGTCTTAAATGAACTTCATATAGTAGCCTATATTCCCCAATGTGGGATGAAACTGTCTTACAAACATAGGATCCTTCATATCTGTAATTAATGAAATCTTTGCAAGACCTACTAGTGGACCCTTTGTGAAAGTAATATGGCCCAATAATGTGCCAAAATTAGTGCCAAAGATACAATACTTAATATTTAGTGAAATTTAGAGTTTCCGAAATTGATTAACCACGAATATTAGGATTTATATGTGATATTTTAATAAGTTGAATATACTCCAGTCATCTAATTATATGTCTAGCAACCTATGGGTAAACTCTTTAAATGTTCTGGAAACAATTCAAGAGAATACAACTAGTGCATTCTTTAAACCAAATGGCATGACTATATATGAAGAGGATCCCTATTCTATCTTAAATGTCATCTTCGTCCTATACTCCTCAATGATATTCACTTGATCGTGTCTAGAAAACCTGATAGTGAACATGTAGGCCCTTAATGAAGCATGCTCAACCAACAATGAATAGGAGAAGAATGTGGCCCACAGAGAAGGTAACCCAATCGTATTAATGGCCAGAACTCCACATCCTTTCAAAGATGAAAACCTTTGATAAAAGAGTAGCTTCCATAGGTCGACCTCTAGACTCACTGTTGAGTCCAAAATAAATATAAACTGTAGAACTGTACTTTCTTCTATCTGATGTTTCCTAAGCATTCAAGATATTATTATAGGCATTGGACAATTGCGCTAACAATTTGAGTGGTGAAGGCATGAGAAGACAGTCTTTTCTCTTGGCCCTCCTACTAGGTCTTCACAACCAGCTTTCCCTACAACCCTGAATAGATATCGAAATTATATTAGAATATACACGAAACACCCTTATAACTTACCTCTACACAAGAGGCCTAAGACTGCTAGAGATCTGAGCCAAAACTACCCTCAAGCCTTGTAGCTGTCTACCTTAGAACTATAGCTCTGTCTCCAAGGAAAACTCATATATTTTTATAGAGACTACAGTTATATTACAGAGATTTTTAGATGGAGGAGACCATGGCGACTTATCTACAAACTCCACTTTGTGATTGCTTATCAATTAAAATCATATGGTGGTATAATTCTTCTTTGGATCAAACAACTTTCTGTTAGTGACAAAAATAAGGTGATCAATGTTCCTATTCCATGATTGCACAATAATTAAACCTAGGGCTATGAATGATCCATCTACAATCACATGAAGTATTTATTTCCAAAATGGAAAGACACGTATCAACATGTAATTGATTTCTTCTTGTGGGTATTGAACACTTTATAGCATTCCTATGACCAATTATATTTGGTGTTTATACTTAGTAATTGTTCCATCGGTGTGACAACTTCACATTGTCTCAGATGAACTTCATATAGTAACCTACATGCCCCAATGTGGAATGAAACTATCTTACAAACATAGGATCCTTCATATCCATAATTGATTTAATCTTTGCAAGACCTACTAGTAGACCCTTTGTGCAAATAATATGGCCCAATAATGTGCCAAAATGAGTGCCAAAGATACAATACTTAATATTTATTGAAATTTGGAGTTTCTGAAATTGATTAACCACGAATATTAGGATTTATATGTGATATTTTAATAAGTTGAATATAATCTAGCCATCTAATTATACCTCTAGCAACCTATAGATAAACTCTTTAAATGTTCTGGAAACAATTCAAGAGAATACAACTAGTGCATCCTTGAAACCAAATGGAATGACTCTATATGAAAAGGATCCCTACTCTATCTTAAATGACATCTTGGTCCTATCCTCCTCTATGATATTCACTTGATGGTGTCTAGAAAACCTGATAGTGAATGTGTAGGCCTGTCTAACACCCACATTCTCTGAAACTCCATTAGTGAATTTTGTTGGGATTGGATCATGCATGTAGCATATGTTTAATCCACACAAATCCATGCATATTATGGTGTCACTACTATTCTTTTATTTTACGACCATTGGGATAATCCACTATGATTCATCCACAAGAAAAATAATCCCATCTTCTAATATATTGTCTAGCTCCTTGTGCACCTTTTCTAGGACCAGGTCTAGGTGGTTAAGAAGTATACATTGATCCTGTCAACCGTAAAGATCTAGATCAATACTCATACCCCACAGCTTCCCCATGCAGCCTCTCCCGCCAAATAGTTAGGGCAGGATGAGGATTGGAGTAGTTAATTCTTTCTAGAAGACAGCAGAAGTTCAAGCATATTCAATCTATATGAACTATTTTAATGGACTTAACATCAATATGTAATTGGGTTATAATCTAGCTTAAAGAACCTAAAATTCCATTCATTTCATCAAATATTCACATAAATAAGTCTTCATATTCTTTTAGGGTGTCCACAACCTAAGTAATTGTCTCATGGTCTGAATAATAAACAATGGTTTCCATTTTTGAGCATCTTCAGTACCAATATTATATGTATTTGTTTTCAAGGGTTTAGCATAGAAATGTTGAACAAGATTAGAAGCCTTTTCCTAAATCATGAAATTTTCTAGTGTCTCCATAATTTACAATCCTTGAAACTCATCCCCTAGCCCTCAATAGTGGATTATTTGGTATAACTTCACAATTTCCCTACGTTGTGCGCATATTGTTTTGTGTGCAATGTTAAAATAATGCATCGCTTGCTATAAATTCACCATTTTCTAATGTTGTGCACATACTAGCTTATGTGTAGGAACAATAAACTGCTCAAAATAAATAAACTGCTTCATGCTTTGAACAACACCCATTAGTTTTACATTACCAGAGGTGAAGGTGAACATGGCACATAAATATTGATTTATTTCATCCAAATCTCCCATTTTCATCTGTATTTTCTCCTAAATGTACTAGTTTGTGGGACCAAATCCTTGGTAATGGAAAACTATTGCACCCATTGGGCCCATGATATCTTCCTTTTTTCCACTATTGTGCATATAAACCTATGCGTTGATGTAGGTCTTCCATCCCTTTATATTTGTTGGAAAAATCATAATATCTTATTAGTTTGAACCTAATTTGGATGCATTCAACTACCTTCACTCAATATCTAAAGTTATCTCATTCCCCCAACCAAAAATTAGAAATTAAGAAGGTTCTAATTGTAGCAAAAACTTGAATAATAACAGAATAATAGAAAAAATATGAAGACAAGCAAGAACAAAAAATACTAGTGATTTCAACCAGAACTGGATACTCACTTTGAAGAACAAATGTAAATTCTAGCAGGAAGTAGTTTGTAGCTGAGTAACCCAGAAAATAAATATGATACAAAGGAATTCTTCTGAGAAGGTATGGATGCCAACTCAGGTCAAATCAACAACAATATGGATGTTGCCTACCGCAAACAGTCTATTCCAAAACCCACGCAATAGCACACTTCACAAATAGTGTCGTCAAGGTATGGATGTCAACTGAGGACCAAGGCAGTATGGATATTTCCCTTGCCCTAAATGGTCTCTTTCAGACCACCTTCATAAAAAGCCTCTACTCCAATGTCTAATGGTCATTTTATAGTTAGTCTTCCCACTTTTTGTAGAAAAGAGGAGCTACAAACTTTGATTAGTGACACTTATGAGTGAAAATTGTAACCAAATATGCATGGAGTTTCAAAGGATTTTATGATGAGAGGGACATAATTTTTAGCTTTTCGGGTTACTTTGAAAATGTTTTCACCATGTTTGGACCTTGGGGGTGCTTTGTGAGATGTGGGGTAAATGGTGTATGGTTGGACCATGCTCTTCCATGATGGACTTGTTGAAGTGGTTTATTTTTTGCTGCTAGAACTTGTCTAGATGTTTGAAAGACATTCTTCCTCGAAGTGTCGGATATTTATGGAGCTTGCTAACTTCATGTTGTTGATGAATGAAGGCAGTTTATGTGCTTGGAGTAGAGTTGGGTATTTCAGAGGAAGCTATTGAGCCCTAGATAGCACAGGGTTTCTTTGTTGCTTGCATGGAGGTTTACACTTTACATGTGGATTCTTGGGTTGAGGGAGTGGATATGTAGGTGTGGGAGTCCTTAAGGTGACACTAGACCTTGGATATGCATTGTCCTTAAGCAGACACATGACCATGGAGATGCACTGGAGCTTTGGAGCTTTGGAGGATTGTTGGACCTTAGGGAGTAGTGCTCATGCCATGGAGGCCTTGCTTGTTAATCATTCTCACCTTTGAGCCCCACACATGTCACTTAAAGTTGAGTGCTTCACATGGGTAGACCGACTTGTCTCTTGCAAGTTTTCTTGTAGTGGACTAGGTCCACTTATTATTGTAAACCCCTTTACCTCTCATATAAATAGAGGAACGAGTGAGTTGTTATTATAGTCGATCATGCACTTGTGCATATTCCTTTTCATGCTTGGGTTAGAGATGTAAGAGGAGTGCTACTTTCTCTCTCTCTCTCTCTCTCTCTCTCTTGTTCAATCTTCTTTGTACTTTATGTGTTTTTGTCTTAAGGTGCTAGTGTTTCTTGCAGCATTCACCTAAAAACTTCATATATATAAAGAAGAAATGAAAGATGTGGGGTGTGTTATCACTCAGGTTGTACCTTGGCTCCTAAGGGATACGGCCGAGGTAACCACAAACCAACCTTTGGATTGCAGGTCCTAGCCTACCTACAACCAGAGAGGGCTCTCTCTTTAAAATTTAGCTTTGTTTTGGGGTGATTTTTAGGCTAGTTATGATATGCATGTTTTGTTTTAAGTTTGGTGGGATGGGTGATGTTTTCAAACAAAGATGGCATGCAAAGTGTGAGAAGTTCAGACCATTGGGCATGGAGTCAATGAATATGAACTGTCGGGTGTGTTTTCTTTGGTAAAAGAGAGGAATACAGAGCAGGATAGCCAAACATGGAAAAATCTTCAAAGCTGGAATTTAAGATGAAATGGAGGTTAGGGAATGAAAGGCAATTAAGAATCTTTCATTCAACTAACAGAGGGGAAGTGAATTAATAATATCTAGGAATAATGAAGGATTCCTAAACAGCATTCAGAAATGAGGGAACTAGCATAAACATGATCAATGAAGTATACATATTCATGACTAATTCTGAAGAAAACATAGAGAAATCACAGAAATTGAGCACAGAGTACAGCTAAGTAACATCTGAGCTATTCTTCTTTCCTTCAATCTAGATCATGATACATAGATGATATACTAAACATAGAAACTGAAAACAGAGGTAAGAAAGACTTATTGAACCATGAGGAAGCGCAAGAATTCCATATTTTTCTCTTCAGCCATTAAAACCACAACCATCCAGTTCAAAAGCAAACATTCCAGCAATCTTTGATCTTAAAAGTTCCCAGGCTTACAGCGCAAATCTAGAATGATTTAATCAATCAACCAACCAACCCTTAAAACATTGTTTGGGGAGGTATTTATAAGAAAAATATCTACAAAACAGATCTAATAAAAGATTTGAGGAAATAACTGCAATTAACCTAACTTCTACTGCAAGTAAAGAAAAAATACCTATTTTGAGCTGCGCTGGAGGCAGCTTCATCGAAACATGAGTTAATATGTGTCCTTTGGGAACTTGTGTTGTTCATTCTGTAATAACTGCTTCTCGGCTTTTGATCTGTTCCTTTTAGCCGGCTTCAATGTTCATCGATCCTGATTAGATTTAGCTTTTAATAGCCTTTAACTCTGTACTGATACTCTTTGACTTTGTTGGATGTTCTTTAATGTTCCTTTGATGTGGCTTTAATTCTCCACTGATATTCTTTAACTGATACTCTTTAACGCTCCGCTGATACACTTTTCACTGAATCGGGACTCTTTTGCCCCACTGATACACTTTAACTCTGCTAAATCACCCTTGCCTACCACTTTATGGCAAAAAGGAACTGTTGCGGTGCCTTCTGCGGGCTTTAGAAGGTCTATCGGCATTGGCCGATCAAAATATCATCAAAAAAGGAGTAAAAACTGCATAATAGAGGAGGATTGCATACTGATAACTGTGTTGAGGCCGAGATCGCTATCTGAAGCTAATTTGGGCTGAGGCGATCAAAAATGGTGAAGAAATGACTAAGCTTCCTTTGAATTGGAAGCGCGGGCAGGCGCAGATCGAGAAATATGAAGAAAATGGCATTTTTACCTTTATAAGGCAAAAAACACTTTACACAGGAAATTTGAGCTTTGCGGGGGCGAGAGCGATCACTGTAGCGGAGAATATATCCGGGCCATTGGATCTAGCAAGGGCAGATCCAACGGCTGAGAGGAAATTGCAATATTGCATCGGCGGGGGGCCAATGGGACAGGGGACTTTATATATATGCAATAGCGATATCGCGAGAGAGCTTGCGATGAGCGATTGCGAAATCACATCGGGAGTTCGCATCGGGGATGGAATGGGGGAAGGCTTAATGTTTGCGCGATAAGCGATGCGACATGGGGACAAGCGATATCACATCGGGGGGGTGGGGGGGGTTATCGGGGAAATGAATACAGAGGCGGGCCAAAACTTGCGATTGCGACTCGCGATATCGCATCGGAGGGAGTCAAAATGCATCGAAGGAGGGTTCTTACTAAGTTTCAAATAAACTTAGTAATTCCCATAAAACAGACTTATGGTTATATTTCAACCAAGGCGGGGATATGTATATATATGGGATTTTTACTATATTTTTAATACGGGGAGGAAAAATAAGTGGGGATTTATATAATAGAGTTAGAAATTAATATGAATTTTGATCAGAAAGCGCTAAGTATAACAATCTTAGGCTACGAAGGGGAAATAGGACTTATAGAAGAAATATGAACACCTTTAAGCAAAGCAAATCTTTACTTAGGAAAATGTTATGGAATATGATGAATTTTAGAGATATTAAGCAGATCTTAACATCTTTAGGGGAAATTAGTAAATGATTTGGGTAAAAGGAAGAAGGGGAAGTTAGTCATGCCTCACTTGAGCTGCTCCAAGGGAAAACCACCTTACACATGTGATCTGAGGTAGATTTAACACTTTTTGAAACACAAAATTGATCACAAATCTTCATTATGCAACCTCAAAACTGCCTACCCAGCCTACTTACCTAACATTTTTTCTTCTCTTTGTTTGGGTGCACTTGAACTAGCAAACCCAGCTTTTCTTCTTTTCCTTTGGCTATCCTCCTATCTAAATCTATCCTTATTTCTTCTTGGGGCTCATATTAAGCTGTTGAGCACCCTTGATTCTCTTCCTATCTACTAATCTGCCAAGATTAAACAGTTTGGACAGATTTGTATTCTCTATCTCTACAACAGGAAATTTAAACCTAGGGAAGCCAAGATTAAGCTGTTTGGCCTTCCCTTAACTGTGAAACTCTTCAAAAATGGAATATAGTAGTGGCATTTGAGCTAGCACACTTTCCTGGCCTTTTGATTTGGGGTTCATTTCTTTTATTTTTCTCTTGGCCCATTCATTCTTCTTTTTTGCCCTTTGATTTTTCTTTTAGGGCATACCCTCTTTACATTTTTTAAATTTTTTATTTTCTTTGGAAATATGGAACCTTTGCAGCATGAAAAGATGACATATTTGGCATTTAAACAGTCAATCATGAAATATGAAACCTATTGTATAGGAGGCTAACAGTGGCTCCACATGGGGATGGCTTTTCCAGATAAAAAGCCAAGAACAGCAGGTCAGAATGCCTTAGTCTTAAACTGTTGCTGTAATCTAAAAACTTCCTTCTCTTGGATGCTTTTGATTGAATTCTTGTAAGCTGTTATACTTTTGAGCTGTATTGCAGAAAAATTACAGCTCTGCTTCTTACCTTCTGAGTGCTTATAAACATATTCAAATCTGCCTGAGCACTTTCTTTGAGGTAAATTCAAAATATATATCAGACTGGTGCATTCCTTTTGGTTCTTCCCTCAAAATTTTCTGCTCTAGTTCCTTTATCGGACTGCTGTAAATGAAAATGCTGAAAATACAAATATTAATGTACAAATATAGATCTGAGTTATATACATCAAAAGGGATCAAAGTAATGTTTGAGCATTCGCCCATTGACAGGGCCATCTTCAGCTTCTGCGCCATTCAAACTCTTCAGAAAATATGTGTTATTGCCTTGCACAGCTTGAATAATGAATGGGCCTTTCCACAGGAAATCGAATTTGCCATGCTTTCCTCTATCTTCTCTCCTTGAATCCCACCTTAACACTTTGTTTCCGATGAAGAAGTCTTCGGCCTTTGTTCTTTTATCAAACATCCTCTTCAGTTTCTCTTGTAAAATCTGAGCTCTGTGATATACTTGTTGTCTTGTTTGCTGTAAATGAATGGTTTGATTTATCTTCCTTTGGATATGATTAGGCTCTGCTTGTATTTCTTGTAGTCGCTTGATCACAGGGATTCCCAAAGATAAAGGAAATCTTCTCTCCATGCCGTAGACTAATTCATATGGGCTTGTTCCAATGGATCTTTTAGTTGTCAATCTGTCAGTCCATAGTGCACTCACAAGCTTCTTGTGCCAATTCTTTTTGTTCTCCTCCAAGACTTTCTTGATGATGTTGATGAGGCTTTTATTGGATGATTCAGCCAGACCATTACCTTGAGGGTAATAGGCTATGGAGTGGCCTAAGGTAATGTGGTATTTGTGGCAAAAACTGATCATTCTCTTGGATTTAAAGGCAGCAGCATTGTCTGTGATAATTTTTTCGGGACAGCCAAATCTGGACAGGATGTTGGTTTCTAGGAATTGGATGATGATTGAGTCATTGGCTTGCCTACAAGGGATGGCCTCTATCCACTTGGTAAAGTAATCTGTGGCAGTTAAAATCCATTTGTGTTGGCCTGAGGATGATGGGTGGATTTCCCCAATGAAGTCTAAACCCCATTGTTGAAATGGTTTCTCAGTTGAAATGGGTTTAAGGGGTAAGGGCAGCAGCTTTCTTTTGCCTTCAAAGATCTGGCACTTATGGCATGAAACAACAAATTTCCTCACATCGGCAAATAGGCTCGACCAATAGTAACCAACCCTTAGTATCTTATCAACTGTAGATTTCCAATATAAGTGCCCTCCACAGTCCCCTTCATGAAACTTCTTCATAATACTATCAGTTTCATTCAATGTTAGACAATTGAGCAAAATTCCTTCATGATTTTTCTAAAACAAAACATTGTCTAAGATACAAAACTTTGAAGCTTTCATTTTTAAAAATCTTTTTTTAGTTCAGGACAACCCTAAAGGAGCATGTAGGTTTAACAATATAAAACATATGTCAGCATACCAAGGTGATTCTAAAAAGGCTTGATTGATCCGTGGAGTCGCCAGCTCCTGTTCGTTGTCCAGTTCATTAATGTCAAGGGCTTGGAAATTGGTTTCGGTCATCAGTTTGGCTAGACCCTGTCCTTTTATCAGTTTTGTGGGCTTTATCTCAATGTCATATTCTAGGATATTGGAAATCCATTTTCCCCTTTTTCCTTCAATTCCTTCTTGAGTTAAAATATCTTTAACCACTGCATTTGGAACATATGCTATCACATGTGAGTATAAAATGTAAACTCTGAAATCTTTGATGGCTTTTACAAGGGCATATGCTTGTTTCTCCATGATTTCATACTTCAAGGGTGCATCTCTAAGGGCTCTGCCGAAGAAAGCAATGGGATTTTTAGATCCCTGATCATCCTTTTGTAATAAGAAAGCAACTATGGTCTGTTGAGAAGCAAAGGAAAAAATGATGAAATCTCTGTCAAATTTGGGGCTAGTGAGGACTGGTGTTTGCGTTAAGGCTATCTTGATGCCCTCAAAGGCTTTTTTGGCTTCTAAAGACCATTTAAATTTGGAATCTTTCTTCAGCATATTGTTTAACAATCTTATCAGCTCAGCCAAGTTGGGAATGAATCTTCTTAGGAAATTGATCTTTCCTAGAAAATCTTGCAGTTCTTTGATGTTTCTTGGATAAGGGACTTGAAGAATGGCTTGAATTCGGTCTGGATCAATCCTAATGCCATCTTTTGATATAATATGACCAAGCAATTTTCCTTCCTCAAGACCAAACAGGGATTTCTTGGGGTTTAAAGATATTCCATACTTTCTGCAAGTTAAGAATACCTGTCTCAGATGTTTTAGATGTCCTTGGTCTGATTTTGAAAATGGGGTAAGATCATTAAGGTAGACTACTAAGAAATCATGGATCTCTTTGGCAAAGGCTATGTCCATTGCTCTTTGAAAATTGGCCCCTGCATTTTTGAGTCCGAAAGGCATTTTAACATATTTAAAGGTACCCCACGGTGTTGTGAACGTTGTTTTGTCCTGATCATCTAGGTGAACTAAGATCTGATTGAAACCTGAGAAGCCATCTAAGAGTGAAATTCTAGAAGACCCCACTACCCTTTGTAAAATATGGTCCATCTTGGGGAATGGGTAGTGGTCTTGAAGAGAGACTTGGTTCAAATTTCTTAAGTCAACACACAATCTAATTTCACCTATTTTCTTCCTTATGGGCACTAAGTTGGATACCCATTCTGAAAATCTGATTGGTGTAATAATTCCAGCTTCAAACATTCTCTTCACTTCTTTCTCAATCAAGGGGAGAAGCACAGGATTGATTCTCCTTAGTTTCTGTTTGAAAGGTTTTTGATTTGGTTTCAATGGTATGGTATGTTGGATGACTGAAGTGTCATAGGATTTGAGGTCCTCATAACTCCACGAAAAAACATCTTGGAACTCTTTAAACAAGTCAACATATTTTGGCTTTTGATCGGGTGGCATAGATCTGTACAGTTTTATCATTTTGGGTTTTTCTGGGGTCCCAATATTACAGTCTTCAATCGCAACATTTAAGGGTTGCATCTTTGGCTTTTTGGGGATATCATTTAAATCAAATATGTCTTCTAAGGGGGTCAAACCTGTGAGCAGAAAATTGTCTTTTAGTTCAATTACTTCAGCCTCTACTTCAACTGTTTCATCCAAATTCATTTGTTTGAGCTCTTGTATATTTTCGTTATCAAAAGTTGTTGGGTGCAAAATTTGTTTAGCTGTCTCAGCTGATATGGTCTGCTCATTTTGGCTCATTTGCTATTGTTCATCCATGGCATCGGTATCAATGTTTAAACTTGAAAATTATTCTTGTAAGGTGAGGAAATTATTGATCTGTGCATCATTTTCAAAGACTTGCCAATCTTTGACATTGTTTGGGACTGCAGGCCTGCTTTTTATCTCGGCCATGAAATTGTGATTGGGCTCGAATGGTAGCTTGCACGTGCTAGCAAACGTTGCCAAGCTATGTGCATGTAAGTTATGGCTTCTTGATATTTTAGTAAGTTGGGATTCTAAGAAGGTATTGAGTATTTCAGTGGCTGCACTTCTATAAGCTCTCAATCTCTGATCATTTGTGACAAAATTTCCCTTCACTTGTTGTATAATCAGATCTAAATCTCCTAAAATTGAAACTTTTGTTGCTCCTAGATCTCTGATCAGTTTGAGGCCTAATAGGAGGGCTTCATACTCTACCATATTGTTTGTGCATCTGAAATTCAACCTATATGCATGACCCTCTACATGGTTGTTTTGCATATTGTGGATCCATACTCCTGCCCTTGCTCCTAGTTTATTTACCGAGCCATCAAACTCTAAATACCATAATATTTCTTGGTCCTGACTAGCATTGGGAGTTGTAATCATTTTGGAGTGGGCAGATTTGAATTTTCTCTTTCATGTAGTTTGGCTGGTGTGCTGGTTACATAAGTTATTTCAATAGTTCCTCGGTTTTGGGCAGTCGATTCTTCATTTATGTAGATTTTTTGCTCTAAAGCCAAAGGTTTATCATCAGTCAGAGGACTTGTATCAACATTAAACAAGATGAAAGAATCCATATCAGAATGGATTGAATAGATAGGAAAGTTTTGGGGATTTTCTTCATTGCTGACCACATATTTCGTTATTGTTTCTCTATATAATCTCTTTGGTTGCCCAAATACTGAAATAGTGGCATAAGAGAGGTCTAACTACAAATATCCTTGGAGTTTGGCTCCCCAAGATCTTGATAAAAGCATACCATACTTGGGTGGAATATCAGTTACCACCACGTCCATCAAGATTGTTTTGGTTGGGTATTGGACTAAAGACACACACAAATCTTTGATTAGGCCTAAACACTTGACTTGACTAGAATCAAATGAGAATAAGTCTTTGTATGGTCTAGTGACATCTAGGTTTAGCTTCTCCATTACAGCTTTGGGCATTAGGTTGTGTGAAGCACCTGAATCAAACATTGCATTGTGCAACACTTTGTCATGGATGTGTAAACTGACATAAAAGGGTAGAACACCTCCATTTGCTATTTTACCATCAACCTCAGGACCAAAAAGCAGCTCAGGTTGATCATCTAAGACATTAACATCATCCCTATTCTCTGGCATTTGCAGCGACCTTTTGATTTGCTGTCTATATACATCATGTTTAGCAAGCTCAGAGAGAGGAATAGATATCTTTAATTTACCAATTTCTGCCTCTAAATCGAAGGGTTTCTCCAATTGAGTTTTTGTGTTGTGACTAGCAGATTTTCCTTTTTCAATTGCACTTTCAGTGATTTTCTCTTGGTTATCAGTGCTATCTTGAAGTATTTCTATTTTGGAAAGGCTTTCAGGAGTGTTGTTTGAATTCTCTTTTGAGGAAGAGGATACCAATGGCTGGTTCTTAAAGGTCTGCATGTCTGATACATCTTCTACAGTCACTTCTTTTGGATTTGGGACTGTTTTATTAGAGGGTTCTGTGAGTTTTGCCTTGTCTTTTATCTTCTTTGGCTATTTAGCATCCTTTGGTTTGATAGTTTCAGGCACATCTATGGTTCTGGTCCTTAATTTGTACTGCTTTAGGACCTCATATACTGCTGCATCATAGCCTTCTCTAAAGTCAAATGATTCTCCGGACTTGGTTTGGAATTGATTGATATCATGATCGTCTTGGTCTTGTTGGGTTAGAAAAAAAATTTGCTCACTGTTTAAACCCATTAAGTTGATGTGAGAGTCCTCTGTTGGCTCACTAGATGTTGATGCTTCAACATAGTTTTCTTGAAAGGGGGGTCTGATATCCTGGTCTAGGCTAGCCCTTCCAACATTTGGGTTTTGATTTTTTCTAAAGTTTGGGTTTCTGATAGCATTACCTTGTTTTCCTTCCCATGATGATTTTCTTTCAATGGTTCCCATTCTATATCCAATACTGTGCATGGTATTGATGATTGCATTCAGTTTTTGTTCAATTGCTGAAGGTTCTTCTTTAAACGTAGTTCTTCTCTCAGCTCTTGCTCTGTTTCACTTAGCGATCAGGTTTTCCTCCACACTAGCAGTGACATTCTGCATGTCTGCTAAGCTTTGAGGGGCTCTTTCCCTCAATTGATATGCCATGTCGGAATCAAATCCATCAGGGAATTTGTATAAAGCTAGATCAGGTGGAGGTCTAAGGTTTTGTGGAATAGCATTGTAAACATTGTTGAATCTAGCACAATAGTCTAAGACAGCTTCTTGTGGGCCTCTTTGGATAGTGTCATACCTAGATAGAATGTGCAGTGGATCTCTCTTTTTCTCCCATCTGTTAAGAAATGTTTGGTAAAGGGCCTCTGGGTCAGCTATGGAATTTGTAGGAAGAACTCTAAACCAGGGCCTTACATCACCTGTTAAACTTTGGACAAAAATCTTCATTCTTACATGATCATCATCTATTTCATAATTCTCAAAATAGTCCTGCATTTTCTTGGTATGTTGCAGGGCAGTGTTAGAACCAGTACCATCAAAATATGTGATTTTGGTTTGATAATCCTGAGGCATAGCCCCTGGATTTGCAGGTAACTGTAAAGGTGCATAACGATTCACCATATTTACAGGGATAAATGGAACAACAGGAAGAAATGGAACAAATGGAAGAGTGGAGATAATAGTAGGAGTATGTGCAGTGGATGGAGGTGTAGAAAAGGTGCTTTGAGAAGTGGATGATGAACTAGGAGAAGTTTGAACAGTGTGAGGATGGAATGAAACTTTAGCAGGGGTTGGAATATAGCTTTGCTAAATTGTTTCAGGACTTGAATCAGCAATATCGTCTTTTCCCTCTTGTTTCCTGAGGGTCTTTGGGATTAAATTGGGATTTTAAAAAATTGTTGGGGCAGCTGGGTCTGGATTTGACCTGGTATAGCGAGTTTTCTTCTTTGGAGCCAGCTTCCAAACTTGTTTTTTGGAATTTTCTAAAGATTTTCACCAGTGGAGTCGCCAATGATGTTATCACTCAGGTTGTCCCTTGGCTCCTAACGGATACGGCCGAGGTAACCACAAACCAATCTTTGGATTGCAGGTCCTAGCCAACCTGCAGTCAGAGAGGGCTCTCTCTTTAAAATTTAGCTTTGTTTTGGGGTGATTTTAGGCTAGTTATGATATGCATGTTTTGTTTTAAGTTTGGTGGGATGGGTGATGTTTTCAAACAGAGATGGCATGCAAAGTGTGAGAATTTCAGACCATTGGGCATGAAGTCAATGAATATGAACTGTCGGGTGTGTTTTCTTCGGTAAAAGAGAGGAATACGGAGCAGGATAGCCAAACATGGAACAATCTTCAAAGTTGGAATTTAAGATGAAATGGAGGTCAGGGAATGAAAGGCAATTAAGAATCTTTCATTCAGCTAACAGAGGGAAAGTGAATGAATAATATCTAGGAGCAATGAAGGATTCCTAAACATCATTCAGAAATGAGGGAACCAACATAAACATGATCAATGAAGTATACATATTCATGACTAATTCTGAAGAAAACATAGAGAAATCACAGAAATTGAGCACAAAGTACAGCTAAGTAACATCTGAGCTATTCTTCTTTCCTACAATCTAGATCATGATACATAGATGATATACTAAACATAGAAACTGAAAACAGAGGTAAGAAAGACTTATTGAACCATGAGGAAGCACGAGAATTCCATATTTTTCTCTCCAGCCATTAAAACCACAACCAGCCAGTTCAAAAGCAAACATTCCAGCAATCTTTGATCATAAAGGTTCCCAGGCTTACAGCGCAAATCTAGAATGATTTAATCAATCAACCAACCAACCCTTAAAAAATTGTTTGGGGAGGTATTTATAAGAAAAATATCTACAAAACAGATCTGATAAAAGATTTGAGGAAATAGCTGCGATTAACCTAACTTCTACTACAAGTAAAGCAAAAATATATATTTTGAGCTGCACTGGAGGCAGCTCCATCAAAACATGAGTTAATATGTGTCCTTTTGGCTCTTGTGATGTTCATTCTGTAATAATTGCTTCTCGGCTTTTGATCCGTTCCTTTTAGCCAGCTTCAATGTTCATCGATCCTGATTAGATTTAGCTTTTAATAGCCTTTAACTCTGTACTGATACTCTTTGACTTTGTTGGATGTTCTTTAATGTTCCTTTGATGTGGCTTTAATTCTCCACTAATATTCTTTAACTAATACTCTTTAACGTTCCGCTGATACACTTTTTGCTGAATCAGGACTCTTCTTCCCCACTGATACACTTTAACTCTGCTAAATCGCCCTTGCCTACCACTTTATGGCAAAAAGGAACTGTTGCGGTGCCTTCTGCGGGCTTTAGAAGGTCTATCGACACTGGCCGATCAAAATATCATCAAAAAGGAGTAAAAACTACATAATAGAGGAGGATTGCATACTGATAACTGTGCTGAGGCCGAGCTCACTGTCCGGAGCTAATTTGGGCCGAGGCGATAAAAAATGGTGAAGAAATGACTAAGCTTCCTTTGAACTGGAAGCGCGCGCGGGCGCAGATCGAGAAATATGAAGAAAATGGCCTTTTTACCTTTATAAGGCAAAAAACACTTTACACAGGAAATTTGAGCTTTGCGGGGGCGGGAGCGATCACTGTAGCAGAGAATATATCCGGGCCGTTGGATCTAGCAAGGGCAGATCCAACGGCTGAGAGGAAATCGCAATATCGCATCGGCGGGGGGGCAATGGGACAGGGGACTTTATATATATGCGATAGCGATATCGGGAGAGAGCTTGCGATGAGCGATTGCGAAATCGCATCGGGAATGGAATGGGGGAAGGCTTAATGTTTGCGCGATAAGCGATGCGACATGGGGACAAGCGATATCGCATCGGGGGGGGGTTATCGGGGAAATGAATACAGAGGCGGGCCAAAACTTGCGATTGCGACTCGCGATATCGCATCGGAGGGAGTCAAAATGCATCGAAGGAGGGTTCTTACTAAGTTTCAAATAAACTTAGTAATTCCCACAAAACAGACTTATGGTTATATTTCAACCAAGGCGGGGATATGTATATATATGGGATTTTTACTATATTTTTAATACGGGGAGGAAAAATAAGTGGGGATTTATATAATAGAGTTAGAAATTAATATGAATTTTGATCAGAAAGTGCTAAGCATAGAAATCTTAGGCTATGAAGGGGAAATAGGACTTATAGAAGAAATATGAACACCTTTAAGCAAAGCAGATCTTTACTTAGGCAAATGTTATGGAATATGATGAATTTTAGAGATATTAAGTAGATCTTAACATCTTTAGGGGAAATTAGTAAATGATTTGGGTAAAAGGAAGAAGGGGAAGTTAGTCATGCCTCGCTTGAGCTGCTCCAAGGGAAAACTGCCTTGCACATGTTATATGAAGTAGATTTAACACTTTTTGAAACACAAAATTGATCACAAATCTTCATTCTGCAACCTCAAAACTGCCTACCCAGCCTACTTACCTAACATTTTTTCTTCTCTTTGTTTGGGTGCACTTGAACTAGCAAACCCAACTTTTCTTCTTTTCTTTTGGCTATCCTCCTATCTAAATCTATCCTTATTTCTTCCTGGGGCTCAGATTAAGCTGTTGAGCACCCTTGATTCTCTACCTATCTACTAATCTGCCAAGATTAAACAGTTTGGACAGATTTTTATTCTCTATCTCTACAATAGGAAATTTAAACCTAGGGAAGCCAAGATTAAGCTGTTTGGCCTTCCCTTAATTGTGAAACTCTTCAAAAATGGAATAGTTCTTCAAAAATGGAATATAGTAGTGGCATTTGAGCTAGCACACTTTCCTAGCCTTTTGATTTGGGGTTCATTTCTTTTATTTTTCTCTTGGCGCATGTTCATTCTTCTTTTTTGGCCCTTTGATTTTTCTTTTAGGGCATACCCTCTTTACGTTTTTAAAATTTTTGATTTTCTTTGGAAATATGGAACCTTTGCAGCATGAAAAGATGAAATATTTTGCATTTAAAGAGTCAATCATGAAATATGAAACCTATTGTATAGGAGGGTAACAGGGTGCATGGTGTATGTTGGGCCATGCTCTTCCATGATGGACTTAGACATTGGATGTGGTCTACTATCTGCTGCTAGACCTTGTTTAGATGTTTGAAAGACATTCTTCCTTGAAGTGTTGGATAAGTATGGAGCTTGGTGACTTCATGTCATTGATGGATGAAGGGAGTTTATGTTCTTGGAGTAGATTTGGGTATTTCAGAGGAGGTTATTGAGCCCTAGATAGCACGGGGTTGCTTGGTTGCTTGCATGGAGGTTTACACTTGACATGTGGACTCTTGGGTTTAGGGAGTGTATATGTAGGTGTGGGAGTCCTTAAGGTGACACTTGACCCTAGATATGCATTGTCCTTAAGGAGACACACAACCATGGAGATGCATTGGAGCTTTGGAGGATTGCTGGACCTTTGGGAGTCATTCTCATGCCATGGAGGCCTTTATTGTTAATCATTGTCACCTTTGAGCCTCACACATGTAACCTAGAGTAGAGTGCTTCAGATAGGTGGACCTACTTGTTTCTTGCAAGTTTAATTGTAGTGGACTAGGTCCACTTGTTATTGTAAAGCCCCTTTACCTCTCATATAAATAGAGGAAGGAGTGAGTTGTTATTATAGTCGATCATGCACTTGTGCATATTCCTTTTCATACTTGGGTTAGAGATGTCAAAGTAGTGCTACTTTCTCTCTCTCTCTCTCTCTTGTTTAATCTTCTTTGTACTTTATGTGTTTTTTTCTTAATGTGCTAGTGTTTCTTGGAGCATTCACCTGAAAGCTTCATATATATGAAGAAGAAATGAAAGATGTGGGGTGCATGGTGTATGGTTGGACCATTCTCTTCCATGATGAACTTGGACATTGGAGGTGGTTTACTATTTTCTACTAGACCTTGTTTGGATGTTTGAAAGACATTCTTCCTCGAAGCGTTGGATAAGTATGGAGCTTGGTGACTTCATGTTGTTGATTCATGAAGGGATTTTATGTGCTTGGAGTAGAGTTGGGTATTTCATAGGAGATTATTGAGCCCTAGATAGCACGGGGTTGCTTGGTTGTTTGCATGGATATTTACACTTGACATGTGGACACTTGGGTTAAGGGAGTGGATATGTAGGTGTGGGAGTCCTTAAGGTGGCACATGACCCTGGATATGCATTGTCCTTAAGGATACACAGGACCATGAAGATGCATTGGAGATTTGGAGCTTTGTAGGATTGTTGGACCTTGTGGAGTAGTGCCCATGGCATGGAGACCTTGATTGTTGTTAATTTTAGGTATGTTCTATGTTGATAGCAAATTTACTTCAATTTTCCATATTAGCTCAATATTAATTCTAGATTAGCAATCACATTTAGCATGATAATAAAATGCAGATAGAACATAAACATAAATCACAAAACACAAGCCAAGACAATAGGACACAAGATGTGGCACCAACCAGCAAGAAACCATAATGTGGGGAAACCATTGATCAATTCTTCTTATATGTTATTCAATAGTTCAACAGAGAGAGAGATAGTAAATATACATCAGAAGCCAACATTTTGACTTATCTAAATAAGAGGAAATATCTTCTCTAAGAATATGGCACATGGGGCAACTGATCTAAAATCAGGTGAAGGCATACTGCTTGCACTGATCCAAGGTGACTCCATCACCATGCTTCTCCTCATTGTGCTGCACCTCACTGTGATGCTCTCAATCATCATGTTGGACCTCTTTACCATGTTGCACACATCATACTGTTGCACCTTATCATCATGTTGCACCTCCCTATGTTGCATCATCAAGCTATACCTTATCATATTGCACCCACTAGTGCTGCCTCATACTATACCTCGTTGTGCCCTTCATGCTGCATCTCATTGTAGCATTTATTATCATTTTACTACACGTTTTTACTGATTATTGCACACAACATGCTACACTATACTTCATCACGATGCCCATCATTATGTAGCAACATTCAAACAACATGTTGTACCTTGTTGCCACATCTTATCATGAACTGTATTAGTAGATGGGACAGCCTTCATCAAGGATTTTTTGGGCCATTAAGATAGTCCTACGAACCCTCATACATAGGTAGCAACATCCATGCTGCTCCAACCTTGTTTGTTGTTGACTATTTGTGACAGACTGGTTAAGACATATAGTTGTAGCCTTAATCTGATCTAACATACCCCAAACAACCCTTGAAATACTTTGGCATGCTTTAGGTGAACTCTTCCCTTGCTACATTGTTCCCTTAGGGAATAAGACAACTTTTTACAATGCTACGCAAGCCCAATGGTGGTGCTATGGCCTGCGGCCTAGCACAAAAACAATTGTGGCTTTCGGTTATGTCCAACAGAAGATCGTTTAACCCTTAGCACTTTGTCCTTCTAACCATAGCTCGAATATACTTGAATTAGCCTTAAAAAAGTCCTTAAACTGCCTCACTGTCTTTGCTTCTTTGCAGCATTTAAGGGTTGTCCTCCATGACTAGAAACCCTTCCATAACAACATATAGGGTTAGGGCATCATGACTACGTTTAGCTAGGGCATCCTCATCATCTACATGGCTGCATTTAGCCAGGGCATCCTCTCCATAGCTATGTTTAGGCTTTCTTCTCCATAGCTGCGTTTTGGACCTTCTTTACCATGACATCATTAAGGTATCTCCTTTAGCATAGAGCTTCTTTACATTAGGGCAGCGTAGATACCCCTTCTTGACTGTGGCCAAAACATCTCCTTTCCTCCTGTGTATAGGGATTCATGCTCTTATATTTCTCTTACCACTAAAACCCAAAACAAGTGGAGAGAAATCAAGAGTGAAGTGTGTGTTTAAATGACTATCAAGCCACCTCCTTTTATACTAAAACGTTGAGCACAGGTGGGGGTTATTTCGTTGTTGGTCGACCTTGATGAATTGTCCCATAACACAAATAAATTCATATCTCCATGAATACTTGTTGGAATCAGATGATCTTTAGATCAATCCTACACCTCTCGATGAGGGGAATCCAAGAAAAATATCAGTTGCCATAAATAAGTTGACCCACATGGAGTTTATCCCTACTTTCAAATTTTAACACTTGTTAATCATTGTCACCTTTGAGGCTCACACATGTCACTTAGAGTAGAGTGCTTCACATGGGTGGACCTACTTCTGTCTTGCAAGTTTGATTGTAGTGGACTAGGTACACTTGTTATTGTAAAGCCCCTTTATCTCTCATATAAATAGAGGAAGGAGTTAGTTTTTATATAGTTGATCATGCACTTGCGCATATTCTTTTTCATACTTGGGTTACAGATGTAAGAGTAGTGCTACTCTCTCTCTCTCTCTCTCTCTCTCTCTCTCTCTCTCTCTCTCTCTCTCTCTCTCTCTCTCTCTCTCTCTCTCTCTCTCTCGCTATCGTTCAATCTTCTTTAAACTTTTTGTGTTTTTGTCTTAAGGTGCTAGTGTTTCTTGGAGCATTCACCTGAAAAATTCATATATAATAAGAAGAATATTAACCCATGAACACAATCACAACCTATCATATAATTCTCCATGCTTTTAAAAACCATAGATCGGAGAAACCAAGAGAACCCCTAGCTCCACCAAAGATACTCCAACAATCAGTATTTTTGAAATATCTTTTGTGGATTGTTGAATTGAGACTTCTGTGATCCATAACAGTTATAAAAAGAGCTTCGGTGTAATTCACATATAGAAAGACTTTTGTCGACGCGTTTCGAGCCAGCAAGTGTGGCTCATCATCAAGACAAGTTGAAGAAACAGATCCAGCTTTGCATTAAATAGTCTGAGCAGGGCCTCCAACAGCTATCTAGATCAACAGCTAGCTTTGACTTAGGGATAGTCAAAAAGTCAAATGGATTATTTAAAGGAAGAAAGTTAATGACCAAACCTATATATAAATATATAATAATATAAATGAAGGGGTTTATGTTATTAATTCGTTAAACATGTATAATTTAATAATTAATTTTTTTTATTAAATGTGAATTAGTTAAAATAAAGACCTAACTTTCCTATAAATAAGGTGAATGTAAGATGATAATTAAATAAAATAAATAATAATCATAAAAATCAGCAATTAAATAAATAATAATAATAAATATATTATTATTATTTATTTAATTGTTGATTTTTATGATTATTATTTATTTTATTTAAAAATCAACAATTAAATAAATAATAATAATATATTTATTATTATTATTTATTTAATTGCTGATTTTTATGATTATTATTTATTTTATTTAATTATCATCTTACATTCACCTTATTATAGGAAAGTTAGGTCTTTATTTTAACTAATTCCCATTTAATAAAAATTTTTAATTATTAAATTATACATGTTTAACGAATTAATAACATAAACCCCTTCATTTATATTATTATATATTTATATATAGGTTTTGTCATTAACTTTCTTCCTTTAAATAATCCATTTGGCTTTTTGACTGTCCCTAAGTCAAAGCTAGTCGTTGATCTAGATAGTTGTTGGAGGCCCTGCTCAGACTATTTAACATGCAAAGCTGGATCTGTTTCTTCAACTTGTCCTAATGATGAGCCACACTTGCTGGCTCGAAACGCATCGACAAAAGTCTTTCTATATGTGATTTACGCCAAAGCTCTTCTTATAACTATCTTTTGTGGAGGTAAGGTTTTTATTGGTTTTCTCTATCTATGGTTTTTGAGAACTTAGAGCATTATATGATGAGTTGAGACTGTGTTCATGGATTTTAGTTCTTACACACACATATGAAGTTCTCAACTATCCAAAATTGTGTTATTTTAGATTTGATCTCCAGCTTACCACTACCTAGGATATCTTGTCATTCCTATAAATTGTGTTATTTCAAAGATTTGACTTCCATATTTTCATAAATACAATGTCCTAAAAAATATAGCCGAACACTTCCATATTCATAGTTAGATCATATTCCATGAATATATACATTTGTTGTACGGATCAAAGATTGTCTCACGGACAAAATTCACATCACAAGCAACAATTGGACTTGGTTGGGGAGGATATTAATTCATCCTCTCAAGTTCCTGAGTTCTTTTTGTTGTCAAACCGCATCAGAACTAGATAAAAACTGGATAAAAAAAATTGGTTGACCAAAAAATACATAAATTATTCAAATTTAGGAAAAAATGTATATATTAATGTGTATCCATATGAATCACAACCATTATACAAAAAAACTTCCATTTAACTTGAGTTTTCCTGGAAATAGATTTGGAGGTTTACCAATAAGAAATTCCTAAAGAATATATTGTCTTGAAGCCAAGCGTGCACCATATCATAGTTAAAATCTAAAGTCTTTGGCACCTTTAAACCTCACACTAGTTTGATAATCCTATATCATACTAAGAGCATATTTGTGCTAAAAGAGTTCACCATGCATTTACAGCCACATTTTTTCTTAAGGGTGAAAGTGGTTTTGTTCCACATAACTCTGTTTGAAGGAAAAATATCCATATCATAAAACCGAGGCAAGCTTGAAATGCTTGTTCTATAGCTAGAAGTATTGTTATGAAATTGTTCACAACTTTTAAGTACTTAGTTGACGGACTTCAAAAGGATGTAAAAGTGATTTAGTGGGTTAGAATGTTCAGTGGTGGCTATTATTGTGAGATTATTTGCCCAGCATGCTCCTACTAAATTGAAAATGGGTTTTTTCTATTTATTGTTTGGGAAAAATATTGTAACAGCAGCACCAGTGCATTAACTATGCTAAAAGGTCACTTTCTTGTTAATTTGACCATGAATATCTCTTTTACAAAGCAATATTTCTTAGCTCTGTTTACATTAGTGGTTTGATAAGAACATTTCTACAGTCTCTTCACTGAATTTCTTAAAGTTTTTACATTTATGCTTTTTGACAAAAATGGGCTAACATTTTACCCTGGCTAAGTAAGGATTCTTTAAATAACCTTCTAGCTTGGTTCATTTTTGTTCCATCTAAGCTTGGCAAAGTGTCATGAATATACATTGAACAATGTAAGAATCTAGTATTTTCTAGAAACAAGCAAGCCAACTCTTTCATTTTTCAAATTACCTACCAATTCTGGACATATTCTTTGAAATTTTTGTGCTGAAGGTGTTGGACTTAGGTAAGTGATGCTGAATGCACACCTATAGTTCTATTGTTCACCTACTAGAGAAGTGAAAATTATAGGCAAACTTCGAAGGATTTGATGTGATTGTTCCAACCATACTCTTATTGGCTCGTCAATACATATATTCATAAAACATACCTATAATACTATTGTGAACCTATTTTGTTAGTGCATATTGTAGGAAAATTATTAAATGTTGGACTTCACTTTCTCAAGTTCACAAACCAGCACTAAAGATGCCACTAATTGTGTGCATCCTTAGATATGTTTGAGATTGCAAGCTACTTATTTAAATAAATGCATGTATAAAACTTCTATATTAGCAAAATAACCATCAATATTTTTTTCTAGCATTTTGGGCCAAATTCACAGTAGTATGCTAAAAAGTTTCATTTCAATGTCTGGAAATTAGGATATATAAATGTGAGATATATACTCTACATCTTTTGGTTATTTCCTTTTCAAATCTGAGTCCTTTTAGGTTAGATGTTAATTGTTTGAACTTTTAACTTTGAAGAACTTCCTGAATTGACTTCGTTAATACTCGAATGAATGGACTTCGTAAGGCATTGGTACCATAAATTGTTTTATTTCAAAGATTTGACTTGCATATTTTCACAAAATACAATGTCATCAATAAATACTTATATGTATAGATACATATGTTTAGGATTATATATGTGTTGGACAGGTTCCTTTATGTTTTACTATAATCCTGATGTTGACAAGCTTCAACTGATTTTTTTCATCAATTGTTCATAGAATATGCAAAATATTTCATTGTCAAAATGTGCCAAAAATTAAATTTCTCTTGATTTCTTTTTTTATTGTTCATGACAAGATAATCATGTTGTAGGAATGAGGTATCCTATAGTCTGTTTCAATTTGTGGATTTTTTTTCCTCCCAGTCTTTTGCAAAGATGTAGATTTCATTTTCATGTTGATGGTTTTTGCATGTATGTTATCTAGCCCCAAATGTTGGTAATGGAGCGGATCTTGAGAAGTAGTCGTGGACACAGACTATTAGAGTTAATATTACAATACCATTTCCACCTGGTATCAGAAAAACTATAATGGTCTGTGACATAAAGAAGAGTTATTTAATGGCAGGGTTGAAAGGGAAACCTCATGTCTTAGTTCTAAGTCATTTATTCGCGTTTCTTAGTTGTAAGTCATCTGTTTGATTTTGAGCTTTAGCAGCATAGAAAATTTTAGGGGCGAATGTTCGCCCTTTGGCGAAATTAAGGGGTTTTAAATTTTTAGTGGGCGAATATTTTGTATCATAGCACATTTTTACAAATCACCTCAAATAGCCCACCTTATTTTAAGGGAGAGGGTAAAAAAGGTAAATTTAGCCCTTGAAACTAGGAGTTACAACCTTCCATTCGCCCATTTTCAAGAATAGGTTTTATTTAAGTGAATCATATGGGCCAAATACCATATTTATAAAAGAGGTATGGTAAATTAATAAAAATATAAATAAATGAGAGGTATGGTAAATAAATAAAACATTTTTTATATTTACTCCATAAGTCACCTTATATACATGCAAGGGTGTAAACAAATAAAAATATAAGTAAAGTGGAGGTATGGTAAATAAATAAAACGTCTTTTTATACTTACTCAAAAGGTATGGTAAATAAATAAAAATATAAATAAACTAGACATATGGTAAATAAATAAAAGCTCTTTTTATATTTAGTCCATAACCCTCGTTCTATTTATGAAGGCTCAAGAAAGAGGTTTTATTTAATTGAATCCTATGGGCCAAATACCATATTTGTAAAAGAGGTATGGTAAATTAATAAAAATATAAATAAACGAGAGGTATGGCAAACAAATAAAACATTTTTTTATATTTACTCCATAAGTCACCTTTACGAACACTCAAAAAATGTGTTATATTTAGGTGAAACCTATGGGAAAAATACTATGGGACAAATACCATGAACTAGATTTTTATTAATACCATGCAAAAAAGCATTATTAACCATATTAATAAAAATAAAAATGGCACATGGTATTGACCCATGGTATTCACCAAAATGGCACATGGTATTGACCCATGGTATTCACCTAGAATGTAGCCTATTTAAATGGGGGAATTAAACCAGCATAGATCCTCTTTACTCTGGATTTACTCTGGATCTACTAACCCCCGAGAGGTATCAAATATCGTGATATGCAAACTAGCATAGAGTGAAAAAATATTTGATCCCTCTCGGCGCTTGGTGGATCAAGAGTGAAAATGGATGTTGTAATTTAATGTATGTTAAAGATTTTAGCTTGGTTAAAATAAAAAATAAAATAAAATTCAACTATTAATTTTATTAATTTTTATAAATTACTAATAGTAATTTTTAAGCTCCAGGTTTATGATAACCCATGGTTTTGACCCATGGTAATACCATGGTATTCATGTGAGCATAGACTATTTAAAGGGGAAATTCTATCATCTTAGATCCATCTTAATTCTGGGTCTACCAAGTGCTCAGAGGGATAAATAGATTTCATCCCCCTAAGAGTGGTAGATGTGGAGTTAAGATGGATACAGGTTGGTTTTTATGATAATGAAGATATTAAATAGACTTAGGAAATTATATTGTAAAAACATCTTAAGGTGAATGGTTAAAGCATAGACATTGGACAAGTATATTTGTAAACAAATCCAGGAGTAAAAGGAATGGATTGATTGCACTAGTCATCCTTCTATAACTTTACAACATATGTTGGAGTAAACAGATTGTAATTTGGGTAATTTTTCTAACTGCAAATAGGAACATACTTGTGTATTGACAGGGTGGTTACGAGCTCCCTAGAAGTGATGAATTTGAATTTTTCTTGGTTTTATGTATAGTATTAGGTTTTCTCTCATGCTTTCTGTGAATGACACGGGTGAATTTTATCCTACACCCAGTAGGTTAGCAATATGTAATTTCAGTAATTTTGATTTCAAAAGATATTTTAAAGGAATGCAATGATTTCATTTGTGTATTCAATAAACACAATATTCTGATGGAATTCTGCATTTGTGGTTTACCTATATAGATTCCATGGAGAAGTGTTAGTGGTGTGACATCAATTGTCCTCAAGCGGAGGCTTTAGTTTTACTCTTTTTGGAAGCAAATACTTTCTTCCAACATTTTTGAGTTCCATGAAAAATTTGAAAGTCCTAATAGTATTCAATTATGGGTTCAAGAGAGACATAGTATTCAATTATGGGTTAAAGAGATCCACACTGAATGATATATCAGCCTTATCTTCACTTAGTTTAAGACTATTCACTTGGAGAGCTTGCATGCGCCCCCACTTCAATAGCATAGTAAAGTCATGTAGAACTTAGAGAAGCTATCTTTAAGCTTTTACTGAAGAATGGAAAAATGTCTGGGTTCAATAACAACCAGTCGAGCATTAAGCTTCCAATAATGCTAGATTTTAACCTGGAGCACTTTTGTGATTTGGAGGAGATGCCCCCTTGTATTTGTGACACATCTTCAGTTGTGAATTGTACTATTACTAACTGTCATTTCCTTTGAAAGTTACCCGATGACTTGGGGAACCTCAACTCTTTAAGAATGTTAAGGAAGGAAAGAAAGTACATTATGCTAAGTTCTCTTATGCTTTTCAAGTTTTTCTTGGATACCTATAACGTTAGAGGTAGGAAAGTACATTCTCTTAATGAAAATTTGTCTTGATAGAAAGGCCCAATTTCAAATTCTAATGCTTTCAAAAAACATTGTATAACTGTAATGTTTCTAAAAGGAAAGCATATTTTTTCAATTTAAGTATTATGATCCCATATTCCAACTTATTTTTCAGTAACACATTAGGATTTGTAGCTTTGAATAAATCCATGTCTTTTGATAAGATCCTCTTCCAAATTAGAACGCAGTTTCCTTTTGGCAATAACCACATACAATGTCTTGATTTTGTTATTGAGAAAATAGAGGCTGTGAAACAAGCTTGTGCCATACAAGGACTTGATTCATTGATTATGTATCAATTATGGCTCTTGATGTAACAATGTCTTGATTTTGTTGCTTGAAAGGTTACACTTTACTATTTCACATAATTTCTTACAATCTTTCTATAAGTATTGATTTGTAATCTCAGTCACTGAGGGATGACAGTAATGACAAACGTAATATTCCATGGTTTGAAGTTACCCTCTTACTAAATATTTAAATATATCAGCACAATTTAACTGTTAGTTAAAGGAATTGTATTTGATTTGTAAACAATTCATTGCTTGATTTATAGATTTTGATTTTTTCCCTTTTTTATTTTTTTCTTAGATTTGGTATGAGATATCTTCCAATATTTGGGTTCCCTAGTTTCCCCACCATAGATATGAGGTTCAGATGCTATCATTTAATATTCTCAGAACGTTACAAATTTTATAGTAAGTGTACTTTGAAACATTGTTGTTGCTTTTCCATGGTGTTAATGCAAATAAGCACTACAACTAGTGCCATTATTTAGATTAAGTGTCGAAATCTAGGTGGTCTTGTAATGATGGAGTGATTGTTTTCTAGCTACTAAGGCCATATGCATTTTCATCTCTTATGTTGTCCTGAGATATTCAAATTTAGAATAAGAATTGAGGTCTCGTTTCCACTGTAGATTGCGGTCAATTTCTTGAACATAATATATAGTAAATTATATTTTACTAATCAACTGTGGATATGATCCCTTGTAGGAAAGGAAATTCAAAGTGACTTTGATTTCACATTGATTTGTCAAAAAATCCACACAGGAAAGGAGATTCAAAGTGACATTGATTTCACACTGATTTGTCAAAATGGAGGCAAGAGAGAAGGAAACCTTGTATTCAACAATGCTCTTAATTTCATATGTACATGCAGAGACATATTAGTAGAAAATATTGAAGCGTTTCCTAAGTAATATTTTCCATTCCACTATATTCTTTACAGCTTGTAAATAAATAACTCGGAACAATTCATTACACTACTTTTTATTCTTTATTAATCAGTGGTTAAGATTTTGATATTGAACTGGCTAAGATTTTTCTTCCTTCTGTGAAATTGTGTGTTGTATAATGCTTATTTTCCATTCACTATGTACAGCATATAAAGTGTGTCTAATGGAGTAGGAAGATTGGAAAGTATTGTGATCCTTGAACTATGTTATAAGGCAGAAACCCAACAGGGCAGGGTAGGTGCATCCCCACAAAGGGGTCATAAATACGAAAGTTGGTATTGGCTAGTGCCTTGAACTAGAAAATTTCCTTTACCCTTGTATTAACAGTGAGTCCAGAGAGGATTCTAATATTATCTTTATAAGATTTATATTAGTTAAGATTGATGAATAAAATTCATGAGACATGAGCTAGGATGTCCTTGCAAGGTGGTTGTTGATTATTGGAAGCTATGATGGCCATTATGTCAGACTAGGTGGTCACACTCCCTTGATCGTGAGCACGATTGTGATCAAGATTGAAGACTTCATAATCTGGATTTATTGTTTAGCAGTGATAATTAGTGGGCTCATTCACAAAAGCTTCTATTTCACTAATCCTTTTTACAGAGTTGTCAGATTCAATTTCCAAAGGTTTTGATTACACTATAGAGTTGAGTTCTGAGAGAGTTGTGATTCACAGTGTTAAGTATAGAAGCTATGGCACTTGAATGAAGACAAGCATAGTAGATGTATCAGACTCTGTTATAAGCTTACCTACATATTATAAGGGACTTGGTTGGTTTTTTTATAATTTTATAAACAAGTTCCATTTCGTGGAAATGTGAAAAAAATAGTGATATTGCCACCATGTGGCTCTTTGCCATATATGGTTTTATACTTTTTCAAAAAATTCTCCAAGAGTTCACAGTGCTAAGATTCACTAGGACCTTACAAAGTTTTATTATTTAGTGAAAGACTCACCAATATCTTACAAGATTTTATAATTGAGTAAAATATTCGCCATGCCTAGTGAGAGATTCGCCAAAAAATTATATATACATATTATATTATTGATAAAATTGCCTTCCATTTTTCCTATATACCATGGAGATTCACCCATTTATTATACATATAAATTTAGGTGGGGTTCTTAAAATTTTCCTTGTTTAGCAGATCAATTATTTCGCTAATCCAATATGCATGCCTTGTATTTCTCACCCGATGTTAGTTACTTGACATGGTTGATATAACATTCAATTCTAGGCCACTTTTATTTTAGGTCAAAGATTTTATTGATTAAAAGGATGTTCATATTTTTATTGGTTTACTTGGAGTTTGATTTAAAAAAGTTTTGTAAATTCCACGTGGATGTTATTTTTTCAAGGTGAGCTCTTTTTACCAGTAAGGTCAGATGAGTCATAGAACATAGGTATACAACAAGCACATCTTTGGCATTTGTTGTGTATTTTTTATTCTTTATATCATTGATAGATGTTTATTGATGATGTAAAATAGAGGATGGGAAGGTATGCCAATTCTCTTGACAAAACAAGATAAAATGGAGTGGTAGAATTGCATTTTAAAGGGTGAGCCAGAAATCAATACTTGAAAGGTAGAAATTGAGAATGGTAAGCTATCTGATTTGGATCTAGAGACACAATAGACCGTGGAAAAAAAATTATGGCATTGACGATTCTTCCCAAAAAATAATGTCTAACTGTTAGAACACTGCCCAAATTTCAGTTATCTGCAATGGAAATAGTGACTCTAGCTTTATTTGTATGAATAGTGACTTTGCCCATTGTTTTGCTTGTTTCCTATGAATGATTTTGATTTTCAAACTCCAACTAGTTTGTTGTTAAACTAATTAAAGCTTTGATGACAAACTTATAGTTTTGAAAGCTATTTTCTAAATCTATTTTCTTGAGCAAATTTGTATTTTTACTTTAGCTACTGGAGAGTGATACTGTGTGAAATATGCTATGATATAATTGCTTGAATAAAAAGATAGAAGCATTGTACGACATGTCCTTTTTTAAATCTAAAGGAACAATATTTCAAAATACAAAGTTTATTAATTAAGAACATGTTCTAGACTTCTTAGCTAAGTTATAATTATATTTCGGTAGGGGATTTTGTGTACACTGATATTGTGTTGTCTCTTTGGTTTCTTCTAGGTAACAATGGTTAACATGGAATGTGTTCTTGAGCAACAGACTCACATCTTATTCTATTATCGATGAGAAACTCCATGATTTTCAGGCATGGCAACAAAAACATAGATGTTAGTGGGATATCCAAAGTCCATGTTTGATGAATTTAATACCAATGATGATTTTGATTCCTTGTCAAATAAAGAATGTCACAAGTCAAATTCAGATAAACAGAAGTAGCTCAAGAATGAAGGTGAAGCTATTGCTTTCTGTTCAAGTCAACTTTTTAATCTGTTGGTTGTTGTCATGTTTTGAGTGCGTACTTGTGAAATTACAAATTTCATGTTGGTTTGTGTAAAGGGGATATACATATAATGTTTTTATTATCATGTGTCGTTCATGGTTTCCAGAGATCTGTGTTACATTTGCACAGAAGTTTAGATATCATTCAGACATCAAAACACCAAACAACAACAACATGAGAATTTTCTTTCACTCAACCTATAACATATTGCAGATGTCTTCATCAATGCTCTTCTTCAACATGCTATCCACTTATGACATTTCCTTTGCAATATTTGGTGCATTTTGTAGTTATATGTCATTTATAGGTTATAAATGTCTTCAGAGTTTCACTTCTAATTGAGTATTCAACTGAATATATTGATTCTCTTAATACATAACTATTTTTCTCTCCACCATAACCATTAGGTAGGGACTTGCCACATTGATTTTGCTTTGCTCGTTTAGTAAAATATTGTCGAGACTTTAATTTATTGAAAGTTGTAGAATTTACAATTTATGAAGTTTCAAGGTCTAAGTTTTAAAAGTTTAATTCTTTAAACGGTGCTAGTTCAATGCAAGAGCACCTTCTTTACAAGCAAGAGGTTGTTGGTTCAATTCCATCATGCCCTGATATTAATATGGAATGGCAGCAACCAATTTTTGGTGACAGAGGCTCTTTTGACCATCACCAATGAGCTCTGGTGATATTTTTCGACCCCCACCAAAATATGAAATGGTGACAGTCAACGAACGCTGCCATATATATGCATCAATAGTGACAACTCTCAAAGGTCCATAACCATAAATTGTTGTTGTTGATATGAAATGATTACGGTCATTGTCTGTCCTTATAGTCATTATTCGTGACGGATCTTGAATCTCACCACAACACCTATACATCTGGCAATGCAGCTTTTGGTGACGGTCAACAAACGTCACCATATATATGCACCAATAGTGACGGCCATGGAAGATCCATCACAATAAATCGGTTTTGTTCATATGAAATTGGGACGGTCACTATCCATCATTATAATCAATATTTGTGACATACCTTGAATGTCACCATTACACCTATACTTTTGGTGATGCCACCTTTGGTGATGTTTAGTTTTTGGTGACCGAGGCTATGGTCTGTCACCATTACTCATATGAAATGGTGTTATTCGTCATTATAAATCATTATTGGTGAAAAACTTTAAATGTCACTACAACACCTATACTTTTGGCGATGCCACCTTTGGTGATGTTCAGTTTTTGGTGACGGCTATGGTCCGTCACCATTGCTCATATGAAATGGTGATGATCGCTATTCGTCATTATAAATAATTATTGGTGACGGGCTTTGAATGTCACTACAACACCTATATTTTTGGTGACACCACCTTTGGTGATGTTAACTTTTTGGTGACAAAAGATTTTTTGATCATCACCAATGAGCTTATGGTGACATTTTCGCCCCTCACCAATGTCCTTTTTTTATTGTAGTGAATAAAGTTAATTAAAATTTGCTAAGTTACTAAATTATATTTGTATTTTTTTATATTAAAATTAAATCAAGTAAATTAATTAAAAGTAAGTTATAGATATCATTGACATAATAGTTGGTTCACCAATAAAAATAATTGGAATGATGACCTAGGTAATGAGAATAAAATAACATTATGGAGTGGGAGCCTGAACTTCATAATCTCTTTAGGGAAAAACAAAGTTCTGAACACCAACAAGAATGACAGATAGAGTACAAGGGTATAAATAAACTTGGATCACAAAAGAAGCATCCCATAGAACAAGCACATCGAGTATGATTCAACAGTTCAGTGAACCAAGAAAGAAGCATTGACTATTAAGCTGCGAGTAGTTCAAGAAAATTGCTCTTGTATAATAACATGACTTCTAACCCTAATAGAGTATATCATAAAAGGAAAAAATAGGGACCCATAAGACATAGTAATAAATTATGACTATCAATTTTTGACATGCTACATTTTCCGCACATACCATTACCATGGATAGATCAACAAAGGTCATTTCAAAATATTTCACAATTACTACCAATTTCGTAGGAAAGGTGGCAAGTAGAAGGCATGCACGAGCATGGTGATGATCAAAAAATCATTCATATTTCAAAGAGACATTTTGTATGGCATCAATCAAGCGATAATGATGGAAAAATTAATGCCACTTCTATAAAAATCAAAGAGTGCCCTAGTTCATTAAAAATGTTGCTTGAAATTCCAAGTGACTTACCCTGCGACTTGGACAATATCCCTAATATACCGAGTCATGTAATTTATGATTCTGAAATCTTTGATTGTCTCGAAATATAAGAATTGTGAGACAATTGTTCCATGGCAAAGTGAAATACCAATTGAGATGAGTAGGAAATCACCATTGAGCCTCAAAACAAGTAAAGATTCAATCTCGTCAATAAAATAGAGATGGAAATCCAGATGGATAATATTTGAGAGGAAAAGGTTGATGAACCATCATGAGAAAAAAATAGAAGTGTATCTTAAATGGACCAAGAAAGGAGACTTATGGAATTCTTGCACTAGCCTTTTATAAAAATATACAATTTGAGACATTCTTGGTTCCTAATGGAGGATCAACCAGCTTCCAGGGGCCATTTTTTATCTAGCATCATATTATTTCCATTTATCATGAGAAGCGACATATTTGAAGACAATTTATTTTAAATATATAGAAAATTTTATTTCATCTTCATAAGAAACATCCATATTAATAGGGGAATCAATATCATCTACATCATCTCCATTCTTTCTAGTTGAGCTTCTTGTTCCTATCTTGCCAACCTCACAGGAAAAATAATTTCAAGTGTCTTCGTGGGGAATTTTGGAGGACCTTTCTGAGATGGGCCATTCTAATTAGTTGAATGAGATGGGGCTAAATCAATATTTAGCCTCCTAATTCTATCAATCACATCAATGAAAGTGTCATCTCGATTAATGGTTGGAGCTTCATAAGCGAGAGAGAGTTTTTCAACGTGTGATTCCATAGATTGATCTAGTATAGGGATTTCCCCTTCAAGGTGTGGAATATCATTATCAAACACTTGAAAATACATTGCATGTATGAATCTATCCAAGTGATCAAGTTGTTGCTTAACAACATTGTCAGTCTTGTAAAATTCAAGAAATATCACATCTCTAGATATTATAAACTTCATATTTACTTCATCATGGAGATAACATTGCTTTGGAGGTATCTGAGTACCTCAAGAAGATACATTTTCAACTCCTTGCACTAATTTTGTTTCTTTGTTCCTTTAGTATCAAGGAATAACAAGTGGAACCGAAAACCTTGAGATGGCTGATCGAAGGAGTGTGGCCATACCACATTTCAAAGGGAGCCTTGTTTTTGATAGCATGAGATGGAAACTTATTCTTTATATAAAAAACACATAGAATTGCATCAGCCTAAAATATCAGCTTAACATTCTTGAAAAACATCATTGAATGACAATATTTAATATTTTCATTTTCATTCTTTTAGCTATTCCATTTTGTTGGGGATTATAAAGTATTGTTGTTTGATATTTGACCCCATGCTAGCAAAGATAGTTTTCAAATTCATTTTAAGTATATTCTTTTCCATTTTAAGTATGAATATATCCAATATGATATTTTTCATCAGTTTCTATCCATGCATGAATGTTCTTGAATGCTTCAAAAGCTTCAAATTTGTTCTTCAATAAATAAACCCAACACATTCTAGTGGAGTCTGATGAGCCTCATCATTGGGTAATTATATGGGCCTTCATTCACCTCCTAGCTTAGTCAAACCAACTATTCTCACCATTTATTGCATACTTTTGATTATATTTTGTTTATGAGATGAGTTAGAGTTGGATATTTTGCTTTGTGGTCTAATGTGCATTTAATGCAAGATTAAAGGATAAAATCAAGGAATTTTGGCAAAGACCTTGGTAAAAAATTGAATGGGACAAGGGAGAGGAATTATAGGAGGTAAGTCCTCCTCATTTACTACCCCCCCATTCGAATATTTCTCTGTCAGCTCAGAGTGCAAACAACCAAATCATGAGGACTAGAAGGCAGCTGAGCAAGTGCAAGTCAAAGCACCAGTTTATCTCAAGTTTGGGAGCCGAGCTTCCCTAGTTTTAAGGAATTCGTTGGAGACTTCAGACGTATAAGTAGAGATGCCTAGGACCTCAGTACGATTTATATTTTTGATTGTAAAACTCTACTCTATTTTCGAGCTGCAAGACTTGTGACAATTTTGGATGTAATCGATGGTTTTGATAATAAGAATGAGTTTTCTTTTGAGCCAGCACTGAGTTAACTCAGAGGGTTGAAGCTCTTGGGTTAGGGCCCAACCTTAGCATACAAGGCTCCTATTTATTGTCCATGTATTCTAGCATAGATTCATGGTTTAATTGTTCATTTGCTTAAGTAGCTACATTTCCATTATAGTAGTGTAGAGTAGATTCGTTGTGTATTAGTTTGCTTCCATTTGTGACTTCTTTTAATTAGTAGGTTAGCATGGAGAAAAAGATTACCATAAGGTTGTTAGTAGGTGTCTCGGCCTCACCTCCTCCCTCTCAGACCATGACTTGAGGAAGAGACTCTTCAACAACCCCAAAAACAAAAATTTCTTCTTGCATTAGCTTTGGAGTTTTTTGTCTTGATTTAGTACTTGGTTCATTTCATTGTCATATTTTTCCATTGCTCTCTTTCTGTAATAAGATCTCACTCATATTCCCATTTCATTGAATACTTTCTTCATGCATAATATGGGCATCTGGTTCATGCTTTTCTAGTTTATGAGAATGTATCTTGTTGCATATTGCTTGGAAGAGACACGCATTTTAAGCATCGCAGGTACTTCAGGAAGAGGTCTAGACTTCATCACCAACATCCATCTTTCACCTCATCCACCTCAACCATCTCTTGGTCCACCCTCATTGTCACTAGTTTTTTCGTCATTTTTCATTAAAATTCCCCTAGACGCATTGGAATACTTAAGCGGAAGCTAATAAATCACATCTTAATCAGATTATACCCGTGGATTTCCTTACCATCCGATCCACAACAAACTTGACCAATCACCAACAACTGCTTGTCACATAGTTGACGTATTCATTTCAATGTTTGACTTTAGGTGCTCTAAATCTCCACCGTCGAGCTGTCTCACTTGATCCAACGGCTATCGCATCACCCGCTCGCCAACTATCTTAGCTGATCTCCACTATCGATCTGTCTGACTTGATCCAGCGGCTATCGCATCACCAGCTCGCCAACTAGCTTGGCCGATCTCCATTGTTGATCAGTCTCGCATGATCCAACGGCTATTGTGCAATCTCGCGTGAATTATTGCACGACCAATATCTGATTGAGGGCGCATGAGAAAAGTGGTTTTCCCATGCTACATGTCACCCACTTAGGCTAATCGCGTGAAATTTAGGAATACCGCATACAACTCTTATGGCGCAGGAGATATTGGTTACCACCTACGAAAACCACTCCATCATTTTGTACATTTTCCACCCTTCTATCGACACGTGACTTCATGTGATCCATCAATCTATTAACTTAATCTTCTGCGATAAGATCTACATCGCTCATCTTCCATTAATCTTGTTCGTTGATCCGACTGATCCAACGGTTCCTGTGCACTGCTGCTTCACTACTTCTTCCTTTCACTAATTTTGATCTTCAATTGCTCTTCTGCTTGACTCCTTCCCAAACTTTGTTTTGCATATTATTTAAATGTTGCCACTCCTGAGCTTTGATTTGGTTATTCAATCAGACTCCAACATTGTCTGATCATCGCAATACTCCTCTGAGCACTGTCCTCTCTCTCGGATTCTTTTTGAATTCCTTGCACATTTATGTTATGTAGAATTACTCTAATCCACACACAATTCATAATTCAACTACTTAATACACACCACCCAAACTCAGAAATCACACTTCTGTATTAATAAATAAATATTTACACAATGAGTTCATTCTCGGCTTGATCTTTTATATTAGTGGTCTTTCCTTTCACAAAATGCCTCCTAGGACCCTTCCACACCATCCAAACACTCCATATTCCTTTTAGCCATCCCCAACCACCTTTCATCCACCTGTCACATCCACAAGAACAATTAAATTGCATGTTTGATTTTACCAAAAAAACCAAAAATGTGAAAACATATTTAGTTTGGTTTCGTTGCTTACACATTAGTATGGTTTGATTCTCTTTACTTATATAACTTAGATAGCAGCATTAGGTTAGTGTTGATTTAGCAATTCTTCTTAGCATGACTATTTAAATGGTTAATTAGGATATGGTGTGATTTAGCATTACATGTTTTTTTCTTCATTACTGGAGTAGAGTAGCACTCTTAGAATATATTTTCTCTTCTTCCATCAAAGAATCAAGCTTCTTCTAACTCTACAGAAGTATGGCTTGGAACCCCTAGAGTATCTCACCAGATGAACAGTGACAATAGGCAGGGCCTTCACTTTTACTTGTGCATATAGCACTGTCACCTCCAAGTTTGTACAAAACCCCGGTTGATAAGTAAATCTGGTAGCCCAAGAGTTGCATCATCCTTGATGGAATACTGGTGCGCATCAGAGTCATCAATAAATCTCATCATATATTTATCACCATTTGCAAAAGGAACAAGAATTGGGCCACATAAATCAAAATGACTGAGTTCAAGTTTTATGTTTGCTTTGGAATGAGAATCTTGAAATGATTGTTTGATGTGCTTTCCTAAGATACAAGCATCACATTTCTTAAGTTTCTTAGGAATTGTATGAAAACTAGTAACACCATTTTTCTTCAACAAATGAAGGCTATCATAGTTCAAATTTTCAAATCTAGCATGCCATAAAAAACTTGATGGAAGTTTACTTTCATCATAGTGAGAAATTTATGAGAAATTTTATGCATGAGCATAGGTTCCATGAAGCTTCAATAATGTTTCTTATTTTATCTTGGTCATGACAAGTGAGTTTCCTAATGCTTTTTTTACCTCAACCTTGTCATTAAATATATTAATGCATTGTCCTTCTTGGGATATGTGGACCAAAGACCGAAAGTTTCTCCTTAAATATGGGAGGTATAAAACATCATGTAGAAGAAAGTATAGAAGACCAAGAAGAATGAGCCTGGTGGCACCAAGCCCTGATGGCTTGAGTTTTGACTTGTCCACAAAGTAGACTAATCCATCAACATTATTAGTGAATTACTCAAAGAAATATCTTCTTAAACTAATGTGTGGCAAGTTTCTCCTGTGTTCAGAAATGAACCATATTTCTATGAAGCAAGTGAAGCAATGAATAAGTCTTCAGTTACTCCAATGTTGCAATGTGCCACAACATAATGAGTGGACTCAGGTACTTTTCCATTCCCTATACCATGTGTTTTACCTTTTTCTTCATTTCTTTCCTACTTGATTTTGTCCCAAGACAACTTACATGTGGAAGCATCATGTCCATTTCTATTGCACCGTATATAATGAAGATCTGACCTTTCTCCTTGAAAATGTTTTCTCCCCCTGCCTCTAAATTTCTTCTTTCCAAGTCTTCTTCCGCCACCTATTCCTCAAGAAGAAACTTGTGCATGATTCTTCTCTTTATGTTCAAGGCATGCAACTTCTTCAGAAGATTGAGGAGTTGTATTCTTCTAAAAATCCTTCTCTCTTTCGACAAACTTCTTCTCAAGGGAGTCAAAGGAAATTTCCTTAATTTTGCCACTTTCTTGCAACAAATCAAGATAATGTGAATAAGTGGGATATAGTGCCTTGACATAAGTAGTGAGAGGAACATCTATTTCAAGACCACTATTTTTTATTTCATGCATAATGGATCTTATCTATGATGCTAAGGAAAGAGGGTCATGATTTTTCAACTCAAGGTTGAACAACTTGATCATCAATTAAAAAGATTCAAGCTTAGAGTGTGATTCATATAATTCCTTCAACTTATTTAAGATTCAAAATAATTTGAATATGGTGAAATATGACTACTCACCTCTTCATTTACCAATGCTCCAATCAAGGAATATGCCTTGTTGTTCTTGTTTTCCCAAATGGTAAGCTCCTTGTATAAAGTAGGTTTTTAAGTGAATTTTCTCCTTCTCCTTCACAAACTCCTTTCCAAAGTTCATTGAAAATAAGGGTGTGTTTTATCTCCTTGGATCACTCAGGATAATTCTCATTTCCAGAGAGAATTACTCCCACAATGGATATTAGTGATTACATAATAAAAAAATACTATGTGCTTTTGATTTCCAAAATAATTGCAGCCTTAGTTTTTCCTTCTTAGAAACTTTATTTAAAACCATCACTACCAGCATCACTCTTCACTATACAAAATCAATAATTTAATGTAAGTATATAAACCTCCACTCATCAAATATATATTATATACCTTCCATATACCCCATATGGTAATTTCATATAATATATGGCCATTAAGAAGAACTCAATGAATTCATGTGGCATTATGGTATATGTAAAAGCATCACATTACATATATATGTCATGGCCTTTCCTTTTTCTTAATCCATTAAGAAAAAATATAGAACATGGATATGTACAAGGAGAGGAAGATAAAACATGGTATTAAGATAGAAAATGGATATATACAAGGATAGGAAGACTATTGGGATTCATCTCCCAATGTCTCTTCATCTTTCAATGGCCTTTGTTTTCTAATTACAATATTTACATGATTTTACTAATCCCAAAGATTATGTGTCAATAGTCTCATCATTCCTTACTACAACTGATTAAGCCTTAGATGTCAAGCTTACAATGCTTGAAGCCATTGGTGAGAAAGGAAAATTTGGTCATGAATACAACTAGGAAGACCATGTGGCTGATCTTATCAAAATGAATTGCCAAGGATGTGAAAATTCTAGTAAGGCTATTCATTTCCCTTACTTGTTAATATGGATAGAAATTAATTATATCCCACCAGTTGAGGAAGGACACTTCACTAGAAGAGATGCACCCTTTATGCACAATTTAAAAAAAAATCAAGTAGCTAGTTGCGGAAATCCCAATCTCTAGTTACTAATGAGATTTTTAGGAACTGGTTATTAAATATAAATAAAATTCTAATAAATGGAGAGTGCCCCAACATGTCTGTCAATTCCTTCCCCCATGCTACCATATCTATTATACCTAGATAATACCAAATTTGGGTATTACATTTTTGCTTAGGTCAACTCTCAAGAACTCCCCTACTAGCTAACTATTTAACAAATATTTGAGGAAATGCGTCGGCATTTCAACACCAACTTCACCATTCCACTTTTGGTTTTCAGAGCATCCCATGACATCATCACCCCCTTAAAATATGTTTAATTTGAATAAGAAGTTTAGACTACTCTATATCTGCAACCGTCTTGTTATAGACATTTTTGTGCCCTACAACCCCAAGCATGAAATGTCCATAAACCAAGGGCTCCTAAGTCCCTAAAAGTGTTGTTATAACCCCTAAAGGAACAAGGTCAACATATTACAGCTTCTCCCAGAAGTTCTCCATGAGAAACTACACAAAATTGGTCAAAACAGGATCATTGCAGCTGATCGACTGGCTAAGTGTGTTGCATCTCACCTAGATACACTGTGAGGGTGCGTTGCATTTCAAAAGTACCTTTTGTGGGGTGCGATGGGCGAGCAGTGACAAATGGCAGTGTCATTTCGCGAGGTGGAGAGGTAATGGAAGCTTCCAGAATCTTCTCCTACGACACTTGCCTCACTGAATTCGACCAAGGATGAGTAAGAGGCCCTTTACATCTGAACCTAGATTGTTTATGATTATAGATCCATGTCTTTGTATAGTGTTGTGCTTCTGTGATCTTACAGGTACTTTGTGAAGCTGGGCGTGCAAGGGAGCAGGTAGCTGAGGACTATCAAAGAAGAGAGGGATCAAATCGAAGGATTAGCGCAAGACAGAGGTTGGTCTTTCTATCCCTCTCTATCCATAATTCATAAAGAAAAAACAAAAGTAGTTTTTCTCTGTTTGTTTCTAAGGCAACTGTCACACCTTAGTGGGATAGAGCAGTTCTATATAGACACTTTTCCCTGTAACAAAATGGCGGCTCTGCTGCGGAAGTAATAGTTTGTTTGTTTATCATTCTTTGTTGTTTGTTTCATAAACTTACAGGTAGCATTCGAACTGCATTTGCCATAACAAATGCAAAGTAGATAACTGCTGCTTCAATCCATTCACTGGATCTATTTATGATTTAAACAGCTGATTCACAAACTATCTAATTGCCCTTGTGATAGCTCTTAGATCCTCCTTAGATCTACCCCTGATTGTTGCATTACTGATTGCTTTTTACTCGGCCAAAAACCAAGAACTGAACTGTAAACTGTGACCTGGAACCCGAACAGAGTCTCGTTTCTGGCCCAGCGCAGGTACTGTTCAAAGATTTTGAATTTCAGCGCACTTCTCGAAAGGACAACCTGCGCTGCATTTCAGATTCCCTGTGTTACAGGTGCACTGATCAGACTAGCTCTGTGTAGTTGTGTCTTCTGTGGATCACCCTTTCCAGTTCTATTCCTGAATTTTGCTGCCTGTGATCAGTATATGTCTGTTTGAAACCCCTTTTCCTTGCTGTTATTCTGCCTCCTTTGTACAAAAGAACTGTAGATGTTTTTGTGTGTTTGTTGAGTCATTTACAGTTTTCCTTTGCAAAAGTAGCGTAGTCGTACTGTCGTCCTTTGATTTGAATCTGTCACAAGTGTCGGTTTCAATTGTAGGAGAAAGTTTGATTGTTGTTGATGGTCGATTATCCTGTTACTATTACTTTTGGTCTGAATTTGTAATTTTCTAGTGTCAAAAAGAAGTATTCATTTCAAAATCGTAAGGTGTTGTAATCATCTCTATTTTTGATTTCGAAAAGAAGTTTGTTTATGTTTGTCGCTTGAAAAGAAATTCAGATTTGTACATCAACTTTATTTTTAGCATCTATATACTAAGAAAGTCGAAAAACAAATACATGCATGTGCATTTGCATATAGACAGTCTGTTTGGCTTGATTTAGGAAAATGCGTTTACAGTGTGCTCTTCGCTCTTTGTGAAAAGATTTTGTCTTTCTTTTCCCTAGTAGCTAGGATTTTCATTGCACAAAAGAGATAAAAAGTTTGTTTATCATCTTTAGATTGCATTTTAGGAATTACCTCTACATCTCGTGGTGAACCCGAAAGGCAAACTTCATAAGCAAGATCAACTTAAAATAAATCCAATGAATCTAACAACACTTTGGAATTTAACGCACAACATTTAGAGGTCTAGGCTAGAGACGTATTTTGACGTCGTAAAGCCTGGTAACTATTGTTCTCACTGATGGCTGGGTGATTCCTCCACTTTGAGACGATAAGTGCCAGTACGGACTTGTGCTCCCACGTACCGTCGAGTATATTTTGGGAGACCCCTATAGGCTTAAATCCTTTATCCATAGGAAGCTGTGTTTGCCACCCTATCGATCGCAATGCACTGAACACAGCATTCGGGAAGATTGACTGTTGTACCGTAAAAAGTATTCTGCAGTTTTGCGATTGGTTTGGTACTCCCTCTACCTAGACTTCAAGAGTAGTCCCTTTTGTTCCTTTTCAGACTCCTTAACGGAAAAGGTCCATCTGAGCACTTGTCACTTTAGGCTCATTAAATATCGAAGGCAACTAGAGTCATCTTTTCTTTTTTCTCGACTCTTAAAAACTAAAAAAACAAGTTATGTCAAAGCGTCTAAACATTTGTTTTAAACGGAATATTCATTACCCCTTTCCTACATTGATCTTTGGTTGAGAAAATGGAATCCACCAACCAAGGAATTCCCCTTGGAGGAAATCCTAGTCCCTTCTCCTCTTGGGGAGATGTTGGTGCACCGCATATGGCCACATTGCCACTTCCAGGATTGACAATTGGTTTGCCTATATGGCTTTTCTCAACCTCTGTCATTCAGAACACCACAATTCCTAAACAATCGAATCGGCAGTTAGACGAGTCCAGAGTTACCCACCAACCTTTTACTTCCTCTAATTCTTCCTCTCCTCCTTCCTCTTCGCTTGATGGGGCTAGTAAAGCCAAAAGTCAAGTACCTAAGGAGAAGAAGGAAAAGAAGAAGAAAGAGAAGAAGAAGAAGGAGCCAAAAGCGAATGGGGGCAAATGAGTGTCGTCTAACGAAAATCCACACACTGCACCGACGAGGCCTAAATCGCCATGTGTCATTCGCAAAGGAGACCACTTTCACAGAGATTGTCCTTGCATCCCTCGGATCTTAAGGGACTGGTCTCCTCGTTTGCACAACCTGGTGTCGTCAACCTTTGATAATCATGTTGAAAACACACCGTCAACTAGTGAAAGTGAAGCCCGAGGACAAAAAGGAAAATATAGATTTCCTTGTAAACTATGCGAAGGCGATCATGCCATCCACCGTTGTCCCTTCTTAGACAAAGCTAAAAGAGTTTTGGATGATCGGTCGGTTTCACCGTTACGACTTCCTCCTGGATATAGAAAACTCTTGCCGAGTCCGTCACTAGTCGAAAATCCAGCTGACCCGCTCAGGTGGTCGGCCGAAGCATCTATCATTGAAGATGAACCATCTGAATCCATACCAGATGAAAGTCAAAAGGTCGAGGCGGCAATTGACCCAGTCTTGCCTTCAGAGGTTCCATCTTCAGAGGATACAGTCACTGAAGAGAACAAGGATGACACCATCCAAATTCTTTTCATAAGCATAGACTCCAACGAACATGGGGGCAATCTACCCGTTCCCTTACCGTGGGAAGGAAGTTCGTCAGATTTGTAGCCAGCTGTCTATTCGGTCCCACCTCCAAGCAACCTAGTTGTCTCCTTCGACTGGAATCAACTAGGCAGACCCCGTTTACCGGCCAGTATACCATTCCGGATTATTGTTCAAATATATAGAATGGTTATGGCTGGTACCATCATAGATGAGGGGGCTTCTGTGAGTATCCTTTCCTCAACTGCTTGGAAAGCGCTTGGTTCGCCATCTCTTTTGCCTGAGATGAGAAATCTAACAAGCTTTGATAAAGGAACCAGTCGACCGTTAGGGATCCTTCCCGATGTGCCCATAACATTGATAGGGAAAACCGTTCACATGAATGTAATGGTAGTTCAAGGACCCCTAGATTACAATCTACTCCTTGGACGAGACTATATTTATTGCATGAGAGCCATTGTCTCATCACTCTTTAGAGTGATTTATTTTCCGCACGAAGGAAGAGTAGTCAAGCTCGTGGACCAGCTTTCATTTCCCGGACCACGCATAGCAAATAGTCATATACCATCCCTAAATGGTCTTTTCACGCAAGAAATGTCTCAATCTCCAGTCCGTCCTCCCGATGAGCACGAGTGATTCAGGGGGACATGACTGAAACCCAGGGGGCATGCACCCTGGTCTGCTTCAGCAAGAAAACTTCGGGTATAGGGTAGGTTTCCACGGGAGAATATGACTAGTCTGTACCCCCGTCCGTGATTGGAAGAGGGGGTTATTCTAGAACAAGATTCTCTCGTCAAAGTTATGTGAGTTGGCGGGCATCGCCGCTCACCTTTGTTTATTTCGGTAGACATCGCCAGAGAAGTGTTTTGTTTACGCTGTAAATAGAACTATCTTTGGTAACCTGTAAGAGGTAGGCCTCTCTCGGTAAAACAAATGTTTTAACGGACTAAAGAAGGGGTAACCTTGAAACTTTGTTTTATATCTGGGGGCATGCAAACCTTTTGGAGTGCAAGCGAAGAGCGGCTATTTATTTTTTAAATTTATAGGACCTATAACCCTTTAAACTCGTAGGATTGGTCATTTTCTAACTTTCATAAAGAAAGGATGTGGGGCAAATCTCTAAAAGTTTCCGTTTTTATATGAGACATTATTATCACACGACTAGATTAATCGAGCAGTTTTAGCACATAGTTCAAGCTCGTTAAAAAATAAACATAAGACATGAGCAAATGTTTCCACCCACGTTTAAGCTCATTAAAAAATGAACTATTCCCCGGTAAATAACCATCGTGAATGTAGTACTTCAGCCATTAAAGCCTTGGTCGTGTTTGCACCGTCACCTCCACTTTTTCATTGGCCGATCATTCATCTCCATTTGATTGTTTACCCATTTTGAGGAACAGCTGCGAAGAGTGATTTCACTAGCCATCCTTGTGACACTGCCGTGATTGGAAAATTCCAAACCTTCCCTGGAATCAGCTGCTACCCGTTTTATCATTCGTTCCTCAAAAGACGAGTCTCCTTTAAGCTCTTTTCAACTGACTCGTAAAATATGAAAAGATTGCTGAGCCATTGGCCTTTCCAGCTTGTTAAAGGGACAGGAAGTGCTATCCCTCCTCTAGATTTTAATCTTTTTGGACCTGAGGGATTATTACACAAAAAGACCGAGTGCTTGTTTTGTTCAGCTCGTTAAAAGTATCGAAAATTCATCCTTTCTGTATTGTTTTATACTTTTTCGGACTTAAGGGATTAGATGACGAAAAAGGAATTTTTGAGTTACCTTTACGTTCCTTTTTAGACTCTGTAAAATTGAAAAGGACCGAGTTATCTTTGTCGTTAAACTCGTTAAAAAGATTAATAGCGACAAACTTGTCTATAGACGAGAATGGGTTTCACTATCGCTAGGCTCATTAAAACATAGCGATGGGTTTGCCCGAAGGGAAAATTACAGAACAAGCATATGTTATCCTCCTCAAGCTTGACAAAAATAAAGAGGCACTGGTCAGCAATGACTGAGGAAAAATTGGGAAGAAAACTCAAAGAAACTTTGTTGGTAGCATGTCGCTCTTGAACATGACACTTCCGCTCTGTGTCTGAGTCGGGTTGGGTTGTTTCATTCACCGGTCACATCACCATGGTCAGGCCATACCATCCATATTTGGGGTTAATGCTATCGATCCATCACATCAATTTCGCCGATATGTTCAAGAGAAGTCATTCAGAGGATTCACCTGTGTCTCACCCACTACCATACATTATACTCCATTCTTTCATGACCGCCACCCTGAACCTTATATCACCAGATCGTTTTCACATCCATTAAAATCATTTGCTCCGTTCCATGTCATTGATGTGGGATTCATTAAGGCCCTCCTGTGATGGATCACTTCTTGTTGACATCAGCTCATTATCCAAGAAGTTGATCTAGGAACACCACATTCAGTAGTTTGAAGCTTGCATGCCTCAATGGCAAGTTTCTCACTTCAGGCGATAGGTTTACATCAATGGCCTTCCACCGAAAGATTTTGCGTGGTGTTCGACGCCAAGTCCTTTATTCACACCACGTGAATTGTACTGCAGTACCTTGAGGGTCATTATCATTATCGGTGATTCCTCTCGCGCTTGTTAATAGTTTACATCATTGACTGGTAATCGAGCGATGTCTTTCCATGTTCGACTTCAGAACATTTCTCACATGGATCGACTTGTACTTCGAGTGAAGATCAGACGAGATTGAAGACCTCGGATCTAGTTTCATCCATCCGGGCTGCGATATATATTCAGGGAAATAAAAACATTAAGTGTACATCATTGCAGCACAGATAATCATCCTACCAAAAGGATGATGGCTCTATCGAAATCATCAGTCTACACTCAGACGATTGTCTGTCTTATGTACATGAAAATGAATTTATAAAGCTGAGCATGGGAATGCCTACCTCAGCTAGATCATGAAAATATTATGAAGATAATGTATTGTATTGTATCTTATTACAGGTCTCCTCCCAGCATTGAAAGAACTTCGGATCCTCATAATAAAGCTTTTCACCCGACACCAAAAGGTTAACGGCCTCATACTTTAGGGGGCAACTGTTATAGACATTTTTGTGCCCTACAACCCCATGCATGAAATGTCCATAAACCAAGGTCTCCTAAGTCCCTAAAAGTGTTTTTCTAACCCTTAAAGGAACAAGGTCAATAGATTACAGCTTCTCCCAGAAGTTCTCCATGAGAAACTACTCAGAATTGGTCAAAACAAGATCATTGCAGCTGCTCCACTGGCTAAGTGCGTTGCATCTCACCTAGATACACTGTGAGGGTGCGTTGCATTTCAAAAGTACCTTCTGTGGGGTGCGATGGGCGAGAAATGACAAATGGCAGTGTCATTCCACGAGGTGGAGAGGCAATGGAAGCTTCTAGAATCTTCTCCTATGACACTTGCCTCACTGAATTCGACCAAGGATGAGTAAGAGGCCCTCAGTCTCCAAGTGGAAGCAAGAACTATCAAAGAGAAGACACTAATCAAATCACAAGCTGATTCATCCCCCTTATAGATATCTATATATGGATCCCTCATCCCAGAAAAACGGAGGCTGGAATTTTTCATATTGTAAGGAATTGTTGTTGGTTTTGTGAGACAAACATCAGATTGTTGGGTGATCTATGCTTTGTTTGAGGTGAAGAGGGGCTTATTTGCTGGGAGGTTGATGCTGGGTCAGAACAACTAGTTGTAACTCCTCCTGAATCTTTTCTTGTTTATCAATAAAAGCTATTTGAGTTTTCCTCCATGCTTTTGTATCAGTGATGCTTGTTACATTTGTATGGTCAATTTACATCTGATCCTAGATTGTTTATGATTATAGATCCATGTCTTTGTATAGTGTTGTGCTTCTGTGATCTTACAGTTACTTTGTGAAGCTGGGCATACAAGGGAGCAGGTAGCTGAGGAGTATCAAAGAAGAGAGGGATCAAATCGAAGGATTAGCACAAGACAGAGGTTGGTCTTTCTATCCCTCTCTATCCATAATTCATAAAGGAAAAACAAAAGTAGTTTTTCTCTGTTTGTTTCTAAGGCAACTGTCACACCTTAGTGGGATAGAGCAATTCTATATAGACACTTTTCCCTGTAACACGTCTAAAGTCAACATATCATTACCCTTGCCTGAATCTTCACATAAGTTTTTTGCACGAAGAGTACATCAGTCCTAAGACTAGCCCATCCTAAACCAAATCATCCCAGTGGAAAAAAATGCTTAATGAAATGAAATTGGATAATCCTGATAAGAAACAATAGTTAGAAGAAATCATTAAACAATTGCAACTAGAAGAGAAAACAACTAAGAATCCTCGCAAGACTAGATCTCCCTCCACCAAGATTAATATCAAAGATGCCATAAAAAATGCCAATTATGTTTTCACTGAAAGACATCCAAATCAAAATGGATGAAATAATTCAAAAATATAACCATCATGTTGGTTCTTCTTCTCAAGAGTGTCGACATAATGGTGTTGTGGACCAATCTCATAGTCAATCAAACCATGTTGCTACAGTAACTGAGATCAAATTAACAGGTGATAGTCCTCTCCATTCCCTGACCCATATCTTAGAAGAACAAAACCAGGTAGACCATCAGTAGCGTGAGAAAGAACACTCTGAATAATATCAAACTCAGAAAGAACATTATGAAAGGGAGTAGTATGAGGAAGAATAGTCAGAGAAAGAGAAATATGAGAACAAGCATCTAGAACAGAGCCACTCGAAGAAAAACCAATCAGAGAACACTGAGTCAGAGAGGCCTCATTTAGATATGAATCAGTCAGAGAGGTCTTAGTTAGAGATGAATGAGTCAGAGCTAAATTTATTAGACATTTACACTAACTCGAAGGCCAATTCCAAATACAATTCATCTAAACAGACTCAATCTGATGAAATAGTTAGAATCTTCAATCAGCAAACAATGGGTGCTTCGACTAAGTGCCAACAAGAAAAAAAAAATTAGGTGCCTACCACTAATACAACATTTACAAATAATCCAAGTACCAAGTCTATGCCGACTATAAAGAAAACTATATAACATACTAAAACAACCACTCCAATGACCAAGGATAAAAATAAGCCTATTGATATCACTACTAAGTATGTCGATATTAAAATCTCTCATGATAAATAACTTTTTCAAGTTATTGAAAATTTTTTTAAGACTGATAAGAAATGGTTAGAAAAAATAAAGAAAGATATTAACAAGCTTCAACATTTACAGGAACGAGAAAGGGAAACCATACTTGCATATCAAAGATAGGCAGCAGAAAAAATATGCATCCCAACTCTAGCTAAGAATGAGTATAATATCATCACTATCCAATAGATGGTATAACAACTAATTGTCAAAAATTCCCAACTTCATGCACAAGTCTTGGAGTTTCAGACCCGACCCACAATTTTTGAAAATCCTAACTTTGCACAAGCTTTGTAGAAGGCCTAAAATGAGTTTCTAGCAGCAAAAACAACTTTAGAAGCCACCCTTGAGAGAGGAGTTTCTATCACTACTACATTGAATACTTGGCCTACCTACTTGGATTCTATTCATTCAAAGATAAGGGATCAAGAGACGCTTATTAGGTATTTGTTGGTGAGGAAAAAATTATATCTTAGAGCACATGAGACAATTAATATTCAATTGGAATAGGAAAAGGAAAATTACTCACAACTCCTACAACAACACCTCCAATGGTTATAGGAAGGGAATAAATATCAACATGAAACTTCAAATATCTCTAAATTCCTGCAACAAATTCTTCAATAAGTTGCAAGTATTGAAGTATTGGAGCCTTTGGGTCAGAGGATAGCATGCCGTACATCTATGGAAGATAATGTGAAATATTTTTCTGATCTTATGGAATCCAGTGCTAAATCTAGAGTCACAGTTTGAGAATAGTTGATCTTTGATGAATACCTATAGAGTATTGCTCCAGTAATCTACTAGACTACTTTCCACGCATATTTCCACCACCTCGAGCATGTTTAGTATCACCACACCCACAACGACATAACCATCAATTCTATGCATCGAGTGTATAAACATATTCTACCATTTTAGAAAAATAACCTCATGAAGAGGAAGTAGACCATGCTATGAACTAGTTGTGTCAGCCAACTTTACAGGTCGAACCCCAACAATAGAGGAACAGAGCCATGATCCACCAATTGTTGCATTTTATTTTTCTTCATTGCAATAGTTGTATTTAGCATATTATTTTGGGACACATTGTCATGAATGTATATACTCTTTCTTTTTGTTAATTTTTGTTATGCTCCAACTCTCCCCTTTCTTGGGATGAAGAAGGCTTTGAGGGTGGGGGAGATGTTGAAGGAGCTAGTCGGCTTAACTGACTAGCCCAAAGTTATGTCGACAAATACAAAATGTAATGAAGGCTAACTAATAATAGAATAAGCAACATGTTTGGCTGAATAGTTATACCAACATAACTATCCCAATAATTCTATATATGTTTGTCTATATATCATGTAATGGTTCTAGTTCTGTTTCTGAAATATAATAAGATATATCTCTGCTCTTTTGTTAGTTTTCCATTACTATGTCTCTTTGCATACTTGTATATGCTTGTCTTGTGTTACTTCATGTCTGTCTATTGGTAACTATGAACTCTTTTTGTTATATTACAATAGACGAGATAAATATTTTTTTTCATACAAAGCATCTACTCCAAATAGGAAAATAAAGATCCCATCTAACCTAGATGCAACATGAAGTCTAGTTTTGATTACTGTTCTATCAGCCATAAAATAATTGACTGATTCCCTAGGGTGTAGATAAATTAATGATAGTGTGCATTTTTAAGGAACTCATTGTGAAGTCACTAGTCCAATTCTAGCTCTGTGAGTAGCCACATTAGTAGCGACTGGAATCAACCTAGTGTCATGGTAGTAGAATTCCTTGATTTTATTTCATATATTTATCAAAATACCAATAGTAACATGATGTACAATGTTAATTATGATTTCAATGATGACATTGATGTGCTTACCATCCAATGATAACATTGATGGTGTGTCAAACATTTACAAAGAAAAGTTCATTTTATTATTGATTTGTGTTGTTTTAAAGATCGAACAACTTTAAAATAAAATTTTGATTTACACTTTGGTTTGCATGGGTTATTATATCATAAATATCAATAATGAATGTTTTAAAATCTAGATATAACATTCATTCACTCAAATAGAAAATATTTTCCATTCAACGTTTTTGGAGTTAGACACTTTACAAGTTTTTTTCACATCCTCATGCTTTAGGTATTGTCCGCCTTTCAATTTCAATATGAATTTCAAGGGTTTTGTTCATACTTTGGCAATATTTTTTTTCTTCTTAAAATAATGATAGTATAGAGATAATTTTTGCATGCTAATGGACTTTTCTTATTCTCAATTTCATTACAATTCCACTATTTTTTAAGAACAGAAAATTTCATTTTTGATAGTACTATTAATGTTTGAAATTCTAAAGGGAATCACCTTCCAATATCCCCCAAATATGGAAGGAGGAGGTAGAATACTTAGTACGTCATCAAGCAAGTGTTTCTTATCTTTAACTAATGTTTTCTACTATTGGAAGGATATTGTCTTTCTTCATCTTACCCAACTTATAAATTGAGTACCTTATAATATTCCTACTTTGCAAAAGTAAAACAACATCTCATAAAAGAAGCATTAGGTAGGGAAAAATCATTTTAATTATATGATTTTTTATTATAAATGTTTTATGGTTTCTTCAATTTTTATCTATGTATTCATAAAGATACTCCACCAGTAGGCTCCACACACATGAAAAATCAATGCGATAAAAATATTTACCAAGAGAAACAATTTTTTCTCCATCAAGGACATGGATTTTGTAAAATTATTTCCGATTTCAACATTCACAAATCCACCTTTCAACACTACAATTCCAGTTTAAATTTTTCTTGATGTTGATTCCAACCACGGGGGCTGTACTCAATGAACCTCTGACATATCACATGCGGTCATGGCATACTAAACAATACCCTTAATTTGACTACATCTTCGAAAATAAAAATAATTATATGACACTTGGTATAACTCTTAAGGGACAACTATTTATCAAGCTTTGAAGTGCCAACATGGTTACAAGCTTGATGGCTCCAACATGGGCCCTTCCTCACTGGATCAATGCCAAACTATAGAACCAATCTTAGGAAGAGGAGTGATGGGTAGTAGTTGGTAGAGCAATAATTTATTGGTCTTGGCCCCTAATTGTAGGGAGCTAGGAAAAATTGATTATTTACCTATTGGAATTCATGGTATTGTCAAATTACAAACAATAGTGAGGTGACAAGCAGTGAGTGGTAAGTGAGAAGGTGGAAATCCTCACAGATGTAAACACTAGTTACATAGTGCTTTACCTAAGCACCAAGGTGCTTATAATTTGTGATGAGGCTCATCAATAGGTATATCACAACGGTCATAATGCCATCCTCAAACTTTATAATTATCTCTTTATCACATTTATTTACAATTTTTGTTATATTATGCTTAGTGAGGAGGATAAAAGATGTCTTTCTATGTAATCTGGACTAACATGGTTTAAATGCATAAATTGGGACAATTTTGAGATAATTTATATGTAGGAGCTCAGAGTAGACAATAGGGATAGATTATAGGAGGTTGCCTACCTCCTTAACTCCTTTAATCAACCAACATCATCACTTTGTCTCTCATCAACTCAGAGCCATTGGCAGCTAAATAGGACGAGGTCAATGGCATCCAAGCCAGTGCAGTTCAAGGAAGATCTAGATATACCTTTCTCGAGTTTTGGGATAAAAAATCTCTATTTTCTAGGGAGATATTGGTAGCCACCCTTTTCTATAAATAAACATGCCAGGAAACTAATTAGGATTCAATTTTTTTTGCCAGCTAAGAATCTATTTAGCTCAAGCACTTGTGACTGTTATTTTTGACTTAGTATGTGATGTATTTATAATTTTTTTAATGATAATGAGAAGCTTCTTATTGATCCATCAATGTGTTAGTTCATAAGGTTGATGCTCTTAGGTTTGGGTCCAACCCCAGTATCTTAGGTCCCTATTTTGTATTGATATTATTCTTTAGGCTAGAATATTTATTAGTTGCTGCATTTTAGTAGAATATATTCCTCAAAAAGCATGTGACTGTGCCTCTATCTCATCTCGCTCATGGGAGGCTGACTAAAGGAATTCAAAATGAAAGCCCAAAAACATTATGTGGTGATTTGTTGGAAAAATATATACATCAGTTATCTTTTTTCACATATGACTATTGTAGCTTAAAGGTTAATCAATTGCATAGATTAGAGTTTTTAGCTTCAGTTAGGTGGTTTCCAAATTAAACTCATCCTTTCCACCATTACTTATAATATTTTGGAAATGAAAAGAAGAGAAATTGCATGTGACATTGCAGGATTTTTGGACTTGTTGGAGAGGGGATTTTTCACCATATCCATCCATGACTTCTCCGCTCTCTTTTGATGAATCCCAACCATTATCTTGATCTCTATTTGTTTTCTCACCGTGAGCAACCCTCTTAGTCCAAAGTTGGCCTTCTTGAGGTGTTGAGCTTGAATAAGGGTGTTGATCACCTTCCATCCATCCCCCACAACCTTCATCCATCTTTATATCATTTTATCCCATCATCCTTACACTCCAAACCCTCTTGGAAAACTTCCTCTAGAATTTCAGGACTTCCTGTAGCAATACAAGAATATTGTAGAAACTTCTTGTAGCATGACTGTAGCAGCCTGTTTTGACATTGTTTTGACCTGTAATTCTAGTTTATCTTAGTTTAGGAGTAGGTTGACCCCACAACTTGGAATTGATGATCAGAGGTACCAGCTAAGCTATTTCCTCCGCACCTTTTCCTTCACTACAAGAGAAAATAGCATTAGTTTCTTTATCACAAATTTGGCAAATAGGAAATTACTTAATATGGAAGTGTGAATTAGATAAATGAAGCATGAAATATTGAGTTGTGGGTTGGTATAATAATCTTTTGTTTTCAAGTGAATTTGATAGTTATATGGTTTATTGAAATTAGTGTGGTTTCCTTTCTGCAGGTAGCATAACTCTTGTGTTTCTTTGACAAATTAATTCAGTAGAATTTACAAGTGGATGGCTTTTACAAGTTGGATTTGAAAATAAATTACTCTTTCTACACTAGGGCTAGATTTTGAATTGCATTTTTAGTATTTAATTCCCCTAATTCAGTACAAGAATTTTCTTCGAACCCTGATGATAAAATGTCGTAGTTGAGGGTGGCATGAGTAGAATTCCATCTACTATGTATATAGAACTGTCACCTTGAATTTTTTATGAACCTTGGGTTGATAAATAAAGTTGAGGAGCCTCTAAGAGTGCAACACTCTTGATGAAATATCAGGGCTCACCACCTTTTCGCGATGTTACCTGGGAGGTGTCTAGGTAGATATTATTTCTGCTTAATCATTTCATTCTATTTTGGATTCAATTTTGAAAAAATAATATAAAAGGAAACGAAATTTATTTCATACCTCGTAGGAGTAGAGATACTCAAGGAAAATTATTACCAAACACCCTCACAACATGAAACAGTCATCCTTCACTCTTCTTCAGTGGCTGTCAAATTTCCTCTCTGGCTATAGGGGAGTTAGAAGATGCCTTAGGTAAACAACCTGATATTCATGAATAACCTATTGGGGAAGAATAATAACCCATCTCACCTGTGCAAACCATGGCTGAAAACAATAATGAGGAGGTTTTTGCTATAAGAGAAACTAATGGAGAGGCGAGAATGAGGAAGATAATCCCTAATGACATTCCTCACTTCCATGGCCTAACCTCTAAGGACCCTAATACTTGTATTTTTCAGTTTGTTGTTGTCTTTGGTACCTATGATTATACCTTTGATGACTAGAAGTTGAAGTTATTCCCATATACCCTTAAGGATGCATCCTTATGCTGGTTTATGGGTGTACCTTGGGATAACATCACTACCTGGGCTCAAATTCAAGAAGCCTCTAACGAAAAGTACATCAATTATTATAGGTCTGAAGAAACCAAAGAAGAAATATTTAGAATGACTCTTGGACCTGATAAATCCTTAGTGGACTATTAGGAAAGATTCCATCTCAGTTATAGGAGGGCATGATACACCCTTGATCTTAAATCACTCAAGTTAGTTCTTCTTTGGGGGATAAGTGAAGACATGCTGGAACCATCAACACATTGTCTGGGGGAGACATCAAAAGCTTTCAAAAACCATTCTAGGGCTACTAGGAAGAGCAGTAGGGCTAAGAAATATTTGGTCAGTTCCTCTCCCTCCATAACATCAATCAAGAATGAAATTGGAAACATGTTGGAGGAATTTAAAAGTGAAATGTTTCATACCTTTTCTTTGAAAATGGATACCATGCAGATCAAGAGGAGATAATAGGAAGTAGAGAGGGACTTAGCTATTTTTTTCCCTAAATGCACTAGAAGGCACTCCATAAATGAATGCTTATTAAATGTCATAGGGGTTTGCTCGGTTTGTGAGGAAAAACATGACATGGATAAGTTTCCTTCTTTTCTGGATTGAAATTTCTATACCAAGGGGCAAAAGGTGGTGCTGAGAAACTCTATTTTATCAATCAAAGGAGGCCTCTAGGACCTTAGCCATAGAAGTTGGACTTGAAAGGTCCATCTTCGTATTATTACCATCCTAACCATAATGCACTCTGAACACAATAGTACTCTTCCACTCATCCATCACGGTCCACACCTCCTTCTTGGCCTTATGCACCTTAATATCCTCCCCAACTTCTCAATCAAGCATTTCATCCATATACTTCTGCACATCCTCAGTGGAATAACCCATCACAATGGTGGAGGCCTAAACTCAACCAACCTCCTACTTTACTACATCCATGTCCATCTCAACCACAACTCACTCATCCCGTTCCACCCAAGAAACCTTAGATGCCTTTGCAACCCAATTTGAACCCGTATAACAAGCATGCACAATAGCTCTATAGTGGAGAGACATCTTACTCCGCATATACTGTGGCTGTTCAAGAAATCAACCTGAAGTATGGTAGAGTCCTCCCAGATAACCAACCTCCATGTCAACCTGAGGATCTTGAAGGGGAAAGGGAATAGAGTATCCCTCAAGTGAATCGACCTCCTCTTCCTGGGAGATTGATGCATTCTAACCAGCACACCCCAGGAGAGACTAAACATCTGGGAGAATTGAAGAATCTGTGTGTTAAAATACCCCTCCTTGAAGCTATTAAGGATGTTCCAATATAAAATAATATTATCAAAGTTAAATGTTTCAGACACATTGGGAGGAGAAAAAGAGACACCCCCACGATCAATGCTATTGGATGATTATCTTCTTGATGTTGGGGAGACTGATTTGTCCAAAATATCTAGACCTTGGAAGACGTGTGTAGATGTGCACATTGATGTCATCATTGTGCCTCACACCTTGATTAATATTGGGGTTTCCATAAATGTAATGACTAAAGAAACCATGCTAAAATTAAACCTCCAAGCACCCTTGAGAAAGACCACTATAGTGTTGCAACTTGTAGATAGATCTACAGTGGTTACTAAGGAAGTTGTTGAGAATGTAATGGTCTCTTTGACTCCTAGGAGTATCCCACTGACTTCTTGGTTCTCTAGTGAAAAACCAACTTCAATGTTTATTCTCTCATCTTGGGAAGACCATGGCTAGCCACTGTTGTTGCTTACATAAGTTGCAGGGTTGGGAAAATAACCATTAAGAATGGGAATTTGTCTAAATAATTGGTATTCTACCCCCTGCTCAGCCATCCATTGAGCATGATTTACCCTTATGGTTAGAAGAGGAGGAGGAATATGAAGTGTATCATACAACATTCCATCCAATTTTCACCCTAGATGTTGTGATAGGAGGGGGGAAACCCGATGAAGATGACCTCATTGACCAAATACTCTAGAACCAACCCCCCAATACCATGCCTCTTGTTAAGCTTGTGAAGGAATCTGAGGGTAATCCTTGGACTGAGTTATGCCTAGCTGACCCAAGTCCTACGCATGTGAAAGTTGTAGAATTTGGTCCACCTAGAACCTTGAAGATTAACCCCCTTCTCTCTACCAACCAAGAAGAGAAGTTGTGCAAAATGCTGAGAGAGAACTTAAATGATTTTGCTTGGAGCTATAATAAAAAATGAAAGGGGTGAATCCTTCTATTTGTACTCATCATATCTAGATCAAGGAGGGATGTAAACCTATGCACTAACCTCAAAGGAGAATGAACCCAGCTCTCAAGGACATAGTAAATGAAGAGTTGCAAAATTTGTTGGGTGCACGGTTCATATACCACATCTCAGATAGTGAGTGGATGTCCCCTCTAGTTTTGGTCCTAAAGAATAATGGGAAGTAGAGGATATATGTGGATTACAAAGAGCTAAACAAATCCACCAAGAAAGGCCATTTTCCTTTACCTTTCATTCGTCAAGATTTAGATGGCCTTGCATGGATCGATTCAGTGGCTACAATCAAATCTAGATCAGCCCTGAGGATCAAGACGAAACTACATTTGCATGTCCCTGAGGTACCTTTTCTTATAGGATCCTTCCTTTCAGTTTATGTAATTCCCCTTCCACTTTTCAAAGGGATGTTCTAAGCATCTTTGTTATGTTGGTACATGACTTCATAGATATCTAAATGGATTATTTCACTCCCTATGGGCATGACCTCGTGAAGGACCTCTCTAATTAGGGGAAAGTCCTGATGAAGTGAATTGAAATGAACCTCTCACTTAGTCTTGAGAAGTGTGAATTCTTAATGAATGTAGGGACTGTCCTGAGCCATTCAATATCTTAAGAGGGAATACAAGAGGACCTAAAAAAAATTGTCATTGTAAAAGGGGTCCCTAATCCTCAAAATCAGAGGGATGTTAGGAGTTTCTTGGGCTTTGATGGATATTGTATAAGGTTTATGAAGGACTTTGGCAAAGTGGTTTGACCATTTTTTGGGTTGGTGGTCAAGGACTCATAATTCTGGTGGACATATAACTTCTAAGAGGTCGTTGAGATCTTGAAAGGTATATTAACCACTACACCCATAATGGCCCAAATTGGACTCTGCCTTTTGATATCCATGATGATGCATCTGAAAAATTTGTGGGGGTAGCTTTAGGACAAATAGATTGTAAGTTACCTTATGCCATTTACTTCATTTTTAAAAATCTGTCTAAGGCTGAATTGAACTACACTATAACTGAGAAAGAAGTCCTAGATATTGTACACTCTTTGAACACATTTAGACACTATATCACTAGATACCAAACTTTTGTACTTATTGACCATGTAGCTATCAAATACTTGATGAACAAGCCTGATGTGAATGATAGAATCATTAGATGGATGCTATTGTTACATCATTTTGATTTAACTATCATTGACAAGATAGGACAAGAAAATATAGTTGAAATTTTTTTTTTCTAGACTTTGCTTTGCTTGCAGGTCATGAAGAGATGATTGATTTTCAGCTTCCAAATGATCACTTCTTTTCTATCTCTGTGCTCTCCCCATGGTTTTCTGACATAGAAAACTACCTACTAGCTGCAAGATTTTCTCCAATTATGTCATCTAGGGAGAAGAGAATAATTGTAAGGAAGAGTGCCCCTTTCACTTGGATTGGGGCTGATATCTTCATGATGGGACCAAATCAAATCTTAGGGAGATGTGTCAGGGAAGAGGAATTCTTTGACATCCTCTTTGCTTGTCATGATGGGTGTTGTGAAAGTCATTTTTTTGCCAAGAGAACAAATTTCAAAGCTCTACAAGATGGCTAGTATTGCCCCACTCTCCAACAAGGTGCAAGAAGGTATACCAACAATGTGATCATTGATAGAGGATGGGGAAACCCAAACCCAAGTATGAAATTATCCTACAACCCCTGGTGGCTTTGGATCCATTTGACAAGTGGGGCATGGATTTCATTGGGCGATTTGATCCACCATCAGAGAAGAAAAATTACATCATTGTCTAGGATGATTATTAGGGAAAGTGGGCTAAGACAAAGGTTGTTAAGGCAACAACAAAGGAGAAAGTGGTTGAGTTCTTAAGGGAGAATGTGTTGTACAAATTTGGGTACCCCAATGAGATAGTCACGAATCAGGGATCTTAATTCACATCACATATTGTCGACAATCTATTATGGCAACATCATATCAAACACAAAAAATCTACTTCCTATCACCCTCAAGCCAATGGACAAGTAGAAGTTACAAATAGAGAATTAGAGGGAACCCTCACCAAATTTGTGTGGAGAAGCAGGAGGGATTGGGAAGACATATTAGTGGAGGCCACTTGGGCCTATAACACAACTTGAAAAACAATTACTCGTTTTTCTCCATATGATCTGGTTTATGGAAAGGAAGCTCTACTCTATATTGAATTTGAGTATAATACTTTGATAATGCAAATCCAATTGTATTTAGATGTCACCAAAGCACAGAAGGAGAGGTTGCTCCATTTAAATGGCTTGTATGAGCTCAGAATGCAAGCCCTCCTACACCTTGATGTTATAAAATTGTAGAGGAAGGTCTAGCATGATAGGCATATCAAGGACAAATTCTTCCAGGAAGGGGTTTGGGCCTTACTATATGACTCTAGGTTGAAGGATTTCAAGGGAAAATTGATGACATCATGGTTAGGACCATGCTTGATAGATAAATATCATGACAATGGAGTTGTTCAAATCAGGAGCATTCATGAGGAAGGGATTCCCTTGTTTGTTAATGGCTACAAATTAAATTTATACAGGAAGGTTATGTCTAAGGAGGAATTCATCAGCACCATCAACAAAGAGGTTTAATTAATTAGAAGTGTCATAGCTTCTAGGTCACAACATTCCTAAGTACTGTAAAAAATAAAAACTAAATAATAAAAGGTTTGGATTAAAACCTTTATGAGGCATCTAAGGCCAACTCTTGGGTTGAAAACCTCCTTGAGGCAGCCGAGGTGTAAAATAAAAATGAAAAAATAAATATCCCTGGGTGAAAGCCTCTCTTGAGGTGCTTAGGGTAGGCACACAGTTCGAAATCCTCTCCTGAGGTGGCTTTGTGTCTCAAGAAAAAACGAAAAAGAAGGAAACAAGGAGAAAGCACAGGACATGAATCCACAACATGTCTATTAATTGTTGTTTTCATTTTGTAGGTTTGAAGACATTAGTGAATTTCACATCTACAGGGTTGACATACTCAAGATTCTCTTCACCTCTCCATTTATCCACTTCATATCCACCACCCAAACTCATTTTCTCACCACTCTCCATCATCCCAGTAGCTCAAAAATCATATTTTAGCCCATCTCTTCATTGCTACATGAAGACTGTAATTGCTACAGGAAGATACTATAGCATTACGGGAGGGCGCCAGAAAGCTACAGGAAAATTTTTGAATGAAAATACCACCCAACATGACCTTGACAAAGGTAAATAAGGATCTCCCACCATGGTCCACCATCTATCCATCATTCATCCATCCTAGTTCACAAGAATAATTAATATTTTTCAAGAATAAACCCTCCACTCTATCTCACCCTAGAAAAATTCTTGAAAAGCACATAGAACACATCATGTCCATTTTCACAAACCTACACTACTTCCTTAGAGCCCTAAAATCATCCTCCAAACACTCTACATCCTTTCTCATCACTCCCATGCAGTTAAAATACCCTAAAGCGAGAAGGAAAGGGTTGCTACAGGAAGAAAACCTCTTATTGTAGCATCCTTTCCAACCATTATAGAAAGCCATAATCCTATGTTTTTCCCTTTCACATGAAGTAGAGTGGGTGATACCAACTCATGAGGAACTCTACGAAACCTGCAAGACTATCCACCAGTAGCAGCAACACCTTGGGAATCAACAAAGAGCCTACACACATAGCAACAACAATAGTCAAATTCGATGAGGGGCAGAGAAGATATACCCAGGAATAGGAAAAACACAACAAGGCAACCCCTCGGTGATTTCACAAAGGTCCAACACTCAAGCATGCACATCCCTGCATTAGTTGATCATGAGGTAGGCATAGGTAAATAATGAAAAATGTATGAATGTTGAGAGGAGGTATTTTTATAAGCTAGAGGTGTCCAGTTAACTTGGCCAACCTTGGTCAGTAATCAAAAAGTGATTATGAGCCCTCATTCAACGTGGAAGTGTCACATCAGTCAAGATAGGATGACAGATAATGGGTGTTGATTACGAAGAATGAGCGAATGATTATTGCAGGTGGGGACAATGATCCAAAAGAGGAAACCTTGTTCCTTTTCAAAGTCATCAAGGTGCTCTGAGCCCTAGCCAAAAATGGCTTATATTTTGCTGGGGCTTGAATTCTCTTGCATTTACGCTCATTTCAAAAACAATTAAGGTGAGGATGAGCTTGGGGAGCCATCTAGGAGATTCGAACCCTGCTCTACCATTTATATAGGAGGAAGCAACAGGAAGCCCGAGGAATTTCAAAAGGAAGCTTGAAATGGTTAAAGAACACCACCAAGGGTCGAATTTATCTCCAATATGTTATATTTATCCTATGCCACGTGGTAAAAGTAAGTGCATCCTCTCCCTCATATGTCCATAACTCGTATGCTAGTGTACCCTAAAGTCTATAGGAAATATCAGTCAAATTGGGGATTATACGAACTCTTTTGGCTGTAGATTAGAGGGAATATAAAAAATTGTCATCAACTAGATATTTCAACCCTATACTTCCATCGAATTGCACATCATAGCTATTAAGGGAATCATCCCTCCTTCACTTAATTGAAATCAACAAAACATGATGGGGGAAGGATTCAATAGAAGGGGACGCTCAAACACTAAAAGTATTCATCTTCACCCTTTTGTATTAGACATTTTTAGAAGATATCAATGGGTAGGATTTTTTTAACTGTTAAGGGGATATGATGATGACATCACATATGAATTTTCCATGTACCTAAGCTCTTAGACACAAGTCAATGCCACCACTATGGTGAGGGGATTAGTTATTTCAATAATTCCTGAGAGAACTAGTAGGGTGACAGCCCTTCCCTAGGAAGCCAATGGAAAACAGAATACAAAACCACCAGTGCCATTTCTGGAAAGAACTTCTTCACTACGACTGAAAAACCTATTGAAGACAAATGGATTTAGGAGTGAAAACCTACCATATCCTTTGGATGAGGTGGCATACAATATCATAAAATACATGTCCTGTGAAGGAAGGCTAATTGTAGTCTATGGCTACCATTTTAGATTCTTCCATGAACTAAGGTTTCAAGTAGAATTTCCCCTCGCTGAAAGACTCAGTGTAATATAATTCATCCTACAATCCATTATGGACATGAGTCAAAAAGTGAGAGAGGGAAAACACCAATGCCTAGGCTACCATGGCCTCATTAAGCCGATGGTAATAGATGCCTTGAGAAAAAAAAAGGTTCCTTGTTTTTTGGTCCAAATTCATTGATATGGAAAGAGAGATCTTCATTAATACTCAAACCCTCACACTAGGTGAGACCCCAACCTCTAGTGTTGGAGGAAGAGAGGGGAAAGAAGAAGAACGAGAGGCAAAGGCAGAAGTGGAAAGAGAGATAGAGGTGGAGAAGATAGAGAAAGAAGTAGAGGAAGAGAAATATGAAGAGGAACAGGGGGAGCAACAAAAAAAACGTAGCCCTGAGAAAAATACTGAATCTAGAGGAGAAGGGGTATCCCCAGAGGAAACAAGTGTGCCTCCAAGACCTAGTGAAAAACAGGTAGTTGCCACCTTAACTATCTTGAGCACTCTAGTCAAACCCAAAAAATAAATGGAAAAAGAAAAATCTCATTTACTTTAAGACTATAAAAAGCAATAGGATTAAGCAAGGAAGGCCTCAAACTCCCACAAAGGCTCCTATCACAATTGAAGAGTCCCCATGTGGAAAAGAGGAGGTAGGGCCCACTGAAAGGAAAGTTGAGGAGGTCACCTCTCCAGCAAACATCTCAAAGACTCCTATAGGATATCTAAGGATGCCCACCACTAGATCAACCTCATCTAAACAACCAAAGGTACCTACCACCCTCCAAAAAAAAGGAAAGGGGAAGCTACAGGAAAAATAGAGCATGCTACTAGAAAAATAGAGTGTGTTATAGGAAAACATTGTGTGCTATAGGAATAACAAAAACTGCTACAAGAGGGGCAAAAGATAACACAACAGTTAGAGGATGGGGAAACGTCCCCAAAAACATTTGAGAAGGACTTCCCATACCTACAATAGCCTAGTCCACAGCCTAGTTTGAGCTCCTGTTATAAATTCATTAAAGGAGGGAGAGTTATTCCCCAAAAAATTGGAATCCCACTTTTATTTGAAGTTCTAGAAGAAACAGGAAGAACCCAAAAATTGATGCAGATCACTAAGTCCAAAAAAGTGGAAGATGTGGGCCTCATTGAAAAGAGAGTCCTTGAAATGGGAAAAGAGATGAGTGAGATAAGAGAGAGAGAACACAATGAGGGAACAACTACATTCAAAGAACAAATGGCTGAGGGAGAAGTTACAGGAGAAGGAAACCTGACTGGCCACAATGGAAAGCCTCTCCATGGAGGCATTATAGTGCAGACATCCATCCATGTCTTATGAAATCTTTATCAAAGAGAAGTGGATGCAATTCCAAATCAAGACCCTAACATAACTTGTATCCATGCCATTTCAAGACTACAAAAGAATCATTGAATTATGTGACCAAAGTCTAATAGAAGACAAAGAAAATTTGGTTGAGTTCTACATACATAACATCACCTTGACTAATATGAATTTTTGGGACACCAATGCAAAGTTGGGGGACATGCAACTCATGGCCCTAGCATATTGGATGACTCATGAGGAAGTCAAAGCTGAGGAGGTAAAGAAAGTAATGACAAAGGAGGAAAAAGAATCACTATATATCAAGGAAGAGAAGATAAGCACATTGGCTATCATTAGTAATCATAGCATCATCTCCAATGATGCTAATATGGCACCCATATACCTTTCCACCCAAGAGTAGGCCATCTCACATTTTCAAGGCACACTCAGGCTGTTATGGATAGAAAGCTAGCAAGCATGCCATAGAAGATAGAATGCCTTACTCCACAATCTCCATATTAGCGAGTATCACTCTCCTAAAAGGTTGAGGAATGCATTGGAAAGGGCACCCGTGTACAAAGGAATCATGCAAATATTAAAAATCAATTAGATTGGACTCAAGCTTAGTCCACCTTTACTGCTAGGCTTATAGGAAGGAAGGGATGAGGAAGAGGAGAGGGAATAGTGTATAAACATAGAAAATGATGCATGATTCTATCATCAAGAAGACAAACCATCTGAAGAGCCTTGGGATGTCAGAGAGGCCACCAAGGCCATGAAATATGTTATCCATGATAGCCCCTAGAAATAATTTTTAGTTTCATTAATCATTTTAGATAGGGTTTTTATGTTTAGGTTCATGTGAAAGCTACCATATGGTACATTTAGTGTTTGATAGGGTCATCATAAAAGAGAAAAGGTCATAATTCAATTTTTCTTTTAGGTTATCGTTTCATAATAGACTTTTCTAACAGTTTTACAAACTTTTGCAATGTTATGCCACTATACTACTAGTGTAACTCCTTATTGTTATTAGTACAACACCCTTATTATATTGTTGTACCCATGTAGTCCCCATATTGTTACCATTGTGCCCCATAGAAGCCCACTATTGTTATTATTGTGCCCTTACATTATTATTGTTACGTCGGCTCTGATTATATTATGACCCCTAAGACTCCAATATATAGAAAGGAAGGCTTGTCATTTGTATCATCCAAGAATTTTTCATTTGTGTAATGTAAAGGAGGTTTCCCCCTCGAAGAGGCTTATTTCTAAGGCGTTGATCTATCTTTTCTATATTTTTGTGAGTTGGTTTCATCACATGAAACAACTCTAGTTCAACAAACCCAAAATTCGATACGAAAGTCCCTAACAGTTTTGTAGAAAAATAGTCCATCCTCACACTTGTCTCACTACGAAAGTCTGTTGCTCTGTAACAATTTTATTTTAAATGATTGTTAGTGATGTCAGAGTTGTACTAATTCATTATATACCTTTATTCTCGTGTCCACTCCTTTTCATTCACCCTTACCTCTCCTTTTCCCCTTTATACCATATTCTGCTATTAAAAAGTTCGCGTGTTGTCACTCTAATGGGGTTTGGATTGTCAAAATGAGTCTAGTTATGGTCTAAGCGTGGTCTAGTTATTCTCAAGTTGTAAGTGAAAAGGCAACAATTCATAAGAAATCCTACGTGTTGCTACCATGGCCTCATTAAACTATTGGTTGTAGAAGAGCTTAATAGGTTGAATAAATATTGGATTACTTTCTTGTTTCTAAGTGGCTATGAGCTAGATACTTCCACCCCCTGTAGGAAACTCCAAAAGCTCCATCAATAACCCCTAGAGAAGAGAAGCGACTGGAGGCAAAGAAACCTATAGTAAAGGCTTCCACAAACACTAAGAGGAGGATGTCCATAAGATAGAGAAAAAAACAGAGCCATCAAAGAAAAGACATGGAAAAGAAACTATGAAATTGAAAAGCCAAGAAGAAGTATTAAAAGAATAGTTAAGTGAGGCTAGAGAAGAGGTGATAGAGGCCAAATTAGATGTTGAAGAAATGAAGAAGCAGGTGTTGGAGTAGTTAGATTTCGATGAGGAAATTGCAAAAAAGGATAGGAAAAGACAAAGATAATTCCACCACTACAAAGATGTTGAAGAATATGTATAGAAGGAACAGTTGGCTCCAAGATGAGAGAAGGAAGTTGCAAACTCAAGTCAAAGACTTGCAAGCACAAGTAGATGCTACTCCATGATATGGTAAAATTCTCAATTTTGTCTTCACTATACCTAAACTAGTAAAATCAACCTTATATATAGTCAACATGGTATTAGGAGTCATAAGGAGGCATTAAGAATCATGAAAACTATAAAAACTTGGAATTTTGGAACTTTCGTAGCAACTGCCCATAATGAAGCTTAGAATTTGCTATGAAGTTGTTGTAACTTTCCATGGAGGTTAAGGCTGGTCTAAAGCTCAACAGAGATAGTTTTAAAGGCATACATTTAGCTTATAAACATCAAATCAGACATTCGAACAAGAAGAGAGAGAAAGGAGGTAGCATAAGAGTGTTTTTTGAAGTTGATACCAAGGTTTGCTACAAAACTACTATAGCTTTCCATGGAATGAAAATTCCGCAAAATTTTTAGTTGGGAGAGTTTTGATAGCATGAATTTAATGGAAAAACATTACTAAAAACATAAGAATCAGAAAAGGCATCAACATGACAGCATAGGAGAGATTTTTGAAATTTCCTACCAAAATTTGCTTCAAAAATTCTGGAAATAACTGTTTTAGTAGTCAATGTCAAGCTCACTTTCTGACACATGAAAAGGAATTTTGGATATTTAAAGACAGTTTTTCTCCATCATGGGCACATATACAAAACCATCTCTCATGTTTTATAAATATATTTGGCTTTGTATAATATTCACTTATCTTTGAGGCCTATTTTACAAAAAATTTCCTAGCCATAAATTTTGAAATTCGACTTGGTGGAGGTCCAACTCAGCAATGTTAGCTAGGTCAGCACATCCACGTGGCATGATATACATAAAAAACAAATTTAGCATTTTTTTGGATTCGATAAGGTTCAACAACATAATTTTTTGAGCTCATAAATGATAAGAGACTCCTATTTGTATTCAAACACTGTTAAAACAAAGATATCCCTATAAAGGTTCAATGTTTTTTTAGTCAAATAGAATTAGGTATTTTAGCTTTGCATCGAGTCTAGCCCATGTAGAAGATTATTAAATGGATCCCTCACTCTATATATGTAGAATTTTTTCAATTGAAAAAGGGGTTCAATTATGTGAGAAGACCACTTTTCTATATTTTTCAGTTAATAAGAAATACGGTTTGCAGCGATAGTCTGTTTTAACTTGAGATTCATTTTTTGTTTCAATTCGATCATATCATGCTTTCATGTCGTTATCTAATTTCATGCTTTCTCCAATTTTTGATGAAAGGAGAAATAGGGGTATATCCATTTCCCCTTTCTTTATAAATAATCGATCCTCGGACCTATGGGTTATGAGCGCATTTCGTTATCGGGCACAATTTCATAACAAAGGAACTTAACACTCTCGGCACTGTAATTCCATGGAATTACATAATACACTGTCGACACTGTTTAAAATGGAAATAATTCAATTATACATAAAAATCCACTATTGGCGAGTTATTCCATGAGAATTGGAACAAGAGTATCAGCTCTTCGGTATTGGCATTTCCCCAATGTGATATAACTGTGGCACTTATCGGTGATTGCAATCGGCAGGTTCAACGCCTCCCCGCCAGGCTCCTTCCGCTTAAAACTTACAATGCAATAACTATTTGTGATGTGAATAGTTATGCAATGCGCTGATCAAAGTGACACGATATTATACTCCGCCAATCCAATGGTTGCGATTGATCGCGATCCGATGATCACGATTAAATCACATGTTGCATAGTCACAATCTTCCAAGCTAGGCTCTGTCTGCTTCAAAGCGCCGATCCGATATCCTTATGGACCCAATAAGGATGTAAGCCACCCTTTATAAGGTTTCAAGTCCAAATTTTGAATCCATTCTATGTTTTTCGCTGTTTCTTAGTGTAAACTAGAATTCGACTTGCGGGACTAAAATGATGCATAAATTGAAAATAGAGGCACACCGATATGAAGGAAAACACTCAAATCGACTTTTATCAGAGTATTAACTGGAAAACCAGGGCCGAATCACAGTTCTCTGCCGACTCTATCTACACACTGTTAACACACAGAACACTCATATAATTGATATCGTTAGATCGCCATCGATCCTTCAGTGATCAATGGTCGATCAACAATCTGACAACATACGATTTCTCTATTTATGAAAATACAATATCAACACTTAAACACACTTTTCTATTATACACGCATAATTACATTCTAAGGCATTTTAGCCTTAGTAACAGTTCTCCTCTCGACTACATTTTGACTACTCTGTTCTCACCAATTTACTCTATCTCCACTCTCTATCCATCTCACACATACAAACTTCTCTTTTTATAAGAGATTACAACAGTCGTGGATCATTTAAGATGCACAATTTCTTCCCACAATCACTCAACAAACCCCTAGATTCTCTCTGTATGCATACATGGAAAATTAGATTACATTAAATAAGTCTTCTAGAGACTTTATCCATTCCATCATTTAAGCTCTATTATAACAAAAATGTCCCCTGTTTACTCCGATGGTCCACGTCCACTTCCTTGCTCCGCTTCGGATTCTGAATTTGATGAAGAGTGCTAGATGCTCCTGCATCTACTTCCATCAAAATGGTGATGTTTTTAATTGATTTTCTTTAATTGAAGCCATGACTAATGGTGGCTGTCCTTTCACTCTTTCACCTGAAAAATCACACGAAAATCTAGATTTAGTCGTCTAAAATTGAGTTTTATTTATAATAATATCTAGTTTTCCTAGAGAGAGCCATCCCATGCTAGAAGGGCTAACTTCTAGCATAAGTGGTTTGATATAGTTATGCGGGGTTGAAGGTTGACACAACCCAACTCTATTAACTCAGTGATAACATCTTGGTGCTTTGCTAGGAGCGAAAAATATCCTTTTCCCAGATTTCCTTGAGTCTCTTCATTCTGATTCTTAAGGGTAACAGGAAATTAGAGTTTTCTAAAGGTTGTGATATTACCCTGGTGACTCCAATATCAAAGGATACAAAAGATCAAAGATTCATGATGACTCCATTGCTTGAAGATCAGTAGCTTGAATAAGTTCCAAGTTGAGTTATATTGTACGAAGGAATGTTAGGTATGATCCTATGGATCGGTCTCACATCTATGGCTTTTCAGATCCTATGCCTTGTGTTGATTGGTCAACTCATCTTCCCTGTTCAAAGATGAAAATAAAGATGATGCTAGTCTGCATTTGGTTAATTTCCATTTACATGTATGTATACTGAGGGTTGAGTTTCCTGAAGATTGTCTCATGAAGATGTTTATGGCTACCCTAGAAGACAAAGCCAGAGTATGGTATGAAGGGTTGCAAACAAGAAGCTTATGTTCTCTTAACTATTTCGTAGAATATTCTTTGCACATTATGGGAAGTCTCATCCTTCATCACCACTGTTTCAAGATTGTTGTAATTTTTGGAAAGGTTTCATTCAATACCTCAAAAGTATTAATGATGATGTAGAATTTATGGATGATGAGGAGATGTTAGAGGCACTTTATGAATTTTCTTCTCAAGGTATTTGTCATGATGATAAAGACGTTTTCCAACAAGAAGATGTCTCTTCTTTAGTTGAATATGAAATGGATCAGAAATTTGACAGTCAAGTCATAGTACATGAAATCCATGAGGATTTACAGCTTTGTCCATATATATGCAATCAAAGGTATAATCCAAATCATTCAAATAATTTTTCAGCCCATTCTTGTTCTGAGATTTTATGTCAAGAAGAAAATCCTCAAGATCAGGTTATTGAAAATACATGCATCAAAATTTTGAATAGTGAGGTAACATGTGATGAAATCTATCTACCTAGACAAGAAATTTTTTCAATTGAAGATCATAATGATGTTGTCCTAGTTAAAGTGCATAAAATTTCACTTTTAGGTAAACTTGAGTTACATGAAGTGTTGAATATACAGGTTTTATCGATTCTATTTGAGGATCATCAAAATGACATGGATGATATGCATGAATTTGTTTGTATAGGAGGTGTTATTGTTTAGACTCAAGATGACATTTCCTCAAGCAAAACTACCAAACATTATATAAGAATTGTTTGAAAAGAAAAAGATTAGTTTTGATACACACAATATGGATGTCATGTTTGAAGATGTTCAAGGATGCATCGATGTTTTTGTTCATTTACATGAAGGGAAGATAGATACATTGTTGTATTTTTATTTGATAATGTTCTTGGAATTGAAGACATAGGATGAAAGAAGCCATTAGTTATGAATAAATTTAGCCCTCATGGTTTTACATATCAAGAAGAGGTGATTTTTCATGATTATCAAGATCCCTTGGTAAATATTTTTGAGTCATTAGTGAAGGTGGAGTTTCTTTCATTTATAAGGTTAGGTGATGTATTCCTCTTTTATTCTAAGTTGCCACTATATGATCCACTGCTAATTTTGTTCAAGAACAGTCAAGGAGCCTAGGTGTTGGATGAACTCTTTGACTGGTTATATTGGAGGTTTCATATTGCTTGAATTAAGGAGGTGGATTTTTAGATGTTAGAGTAGAGTTATTGGTACATCAATAAGCTTGTTGGGAAAGCATTTCCTTAAGCTTTAGGCTATGTTTTGCAGTTGTCAGATTTAGTTTGTACAAAAGTTTGATATCACATTGCAATAGTAATAATTGGTTTCTAGTTGGCTTGCAGTTTGCTTTTCAGTTTGGTGAAGTGGGTTTGAATGTAGTCTTCAAATTGGGATCAACCCAATGGTAAGGCAAATGGTCTGCTCATTCTTTGCTACACCATAGGGGCGCAACATCCCCATTGGAGCCATTGTTATCCATGATAACCCCTAAAAATAATTTTTGGTTTAATTAATCACTTTAGATAGGGTTTTTATGTTTAGGTTCATTTGAAAGTTGTCATATGGTACATTTAATGTTTGATAGGGTCATCATAAAAGAAAAAAGGTCATAATTCCATTTGTTTTCAGGTTATCATTTCATAATAGACTTTTGTGACAGTTCTACAAACTTTCACAACAACTCTAGTTCAACAAACCTAGAATTTGCTATGAAAGTCCCAGAGAGTTCCGTAGCAAAACGGTCCATCCTCACACTTGTCTCACTATGAAAGTCCAGCTGTGTAACAATTTTATTTTAAATGATTGTTAGTGATGTCAAATTTGTACTGAGTCATTATACACCTTTATTCTCGTGTCATCTGCTCCTTTTCTTTGACACTTACCTCTCCTTTTCCCCTTTATACCATATACTTCTATCAAATTGTTCACAAGTGTTGTCACTATAATAGGATTTGCATTGTCAAAACGAGTCTAGCTTTGGTCTAAGCATGGTCTAGGTGTTCTTAAGTTGATTTGTAGGTGAAGAGGAAGCAACTCACAAGCATCTCCTACGTGTTCCAGCCATGGCCTTACTTTCTTGTTTTTAAGTGGCTATGAGCTAGATACTTCCACCCCCTCTAGGAAAAATCCAAAAGCTCCATCAATAACCCCTAGAGAAGAGAAGCAACGAGAGGCAGAGAAACCTATAGTAAAGGCTTCCACAAACACTGAGAGGAGGATGACCAGAAGATAGAGAAAAAAATAGAGCCATCAAAGAAAAGACATGGAAAAGAAATTATGCAAGACAAAAGCCAAGAAGAAGTGTTACAAGAACAGTTAAGGGAGGCCATAGAAGAGCTGATGGAGGCCAAATTGGAATTTGAAGAAATGAAGAAGAAGGTGTTGGAGCAGTTAGATTTCGATGAGGAAATTGTAAAAAGGATAGGAAAAGACAAAGAGAATTATACCACTACAAAAGATATTGAAGCATATTTATAGAAGGAACAGGTGGTTGCAAGCTGCCAGAAGGAAGTTGCAAACTCAAGTCAAAGACTTGCAAGCACAAGTAGATGTTACTCCATGATATGGTAAAATTATCAATTTTGTCTTCACTCTACATAAACCAGTAAACTAAACCTTATATATAGTCAACATGATATTAGGAGTCATAAGGAGGCATTAATTATCATGAAAACTATAAAAACTCAGAATTTTGCAACTTTCGTAGCAACTGCCCATAATGAAGCTGAGAATTTGCTACGAAGTTGTTGTAGCTTTCCATGGAGGTTAAGGGTGATCTAAAGCTCATAAAATATAGTTTTGAAGGCCTATATTTATCTTAGAAACACCAAATAATACCTCAGAACTAACAGAGAGAGAAAAGAGGTAGCATAAGAGTGTCTTTTGAAGTTGCTACCAAGGTTTACTACAAAACTGTTGTAGCTTTCCATAAAGAGAAAATCCAGTAAAATTTTCAATTGGGAGGGCTTGATAGCATGATTTTAATTAAAAAACATTACTAAACACCTTAGAATCAACAAGGGCATCAAGATGACCACATAGGGGTGGTTTTTGAGATTTGCTACAAAAATTCTGGAAATAATTGTTTTAGTAGTCAACTTCAGGGTCACTTTCTGACCAAATGAAAACAAATTTTGGAAATTTGAAGGATGGTTTTGATCAGTACGAGCTCATATAAGAAAAATATCTCTTAGAGTTTACACATATATCAAGGGTTGTAGAATAGGCACTTGTCTTTGAGGCCTATTTTATAGAAATTTTCCTAGCTATTTTGAAAGGTGACTTGGTGGAGGTCTAGCTCAACAAAGTCAACTAGGCTAGCACATCCACGTGACATGAGACACATCAAAAACAAATTTAGAATTTTTTTTTTATTTGATAAGGTTCAACGACAGAATTTTTTGAGCTCATAAATGATAAGAGACCCCTATTTGTATTCAAACTCTGTTAAAACAAAATATCCCAATAAAGGCTCAATTTTTTGTTACTCAAATAGAATTAGGTCTTTTAGCTATGCATCGAGTCTAGTACATGTGGAAGATTATTAAATGGAGCCCTCACTCTATATGTGTAGAACTTTTTCACTTGAAAGGGGGATCGATGATGTGAGAAGACCACTTTTTCATATTTTTCAGTTAATCAGATATACAATTTGCAATAATACTCTGTTTTAACTTGAGATTCATTTTTTGTTTCAGTTCCATCCTATCATGCTTTCATGTTGTTATATGTTTTCATAGCTTATTTGATTACTTTGAATTCAATTTTAAATCACTCCAACTTCCTTAAAGTTTCTCTATTTTACTGTAAATGTTTACTTCACACTAGATTAAAATAAAAAATTCCTCAGCTTCCATGAAACCAATGTTGTTTTTCATTGATTTTCTTTAATTAACTCCATGCCAAATGGTGATTTTCTCCACACTCTTTGACCTACAAAATCACATGAAAAACTAGAGTTAGCCATCTGAAATTGAGTTTTATTTAGAATATTATCCAGTTTTCCTTGAGAGCGCCCTCTCATGCTAGAAGGGCTAACTTTTAGCTACAAGTGGTTTGAAATAGTTATGCTGGGTTGAAGGTTGACACAACCCAACTCTATTAGCTCATTGATAACAAAATATATGGACATATATGAGTGAGTTGCTCAGAGGATGAACAATAGTTTTAGTAGGGGGTTGATGATGAGGCTCATCAATAGGTATATCACAAGGGTCATAATGTCATCCTCCAACTTTAGAATTATCTCTTTCCTAAATTTATTTACAATTTTTGTTATATTATGCTTAGTGAGGGGGAGAAAATATGTTTTTCTATGTCATGTGTCCTAACATGGTTTAAATGCACAAATTGGGACAATTTTGAGATAATTTCATGTAGGAGCTTAGGAGAGATCCTAGGAGGTTGTCTACCTCCTTATGTCCTTCAAACATCCAAGTTCACCACTTTTTCTCTCATCAACTTGAAGTCATTGGCAGCCAAGTAGGAAGAGGTCAGTGGAAGCCAAGCTAGTGCAGTTCAAGGAAGATCTAGATTTGCCTTTCTCGAATTTTGGGAGACAAACATCTCTATTTTCTAGGGAGATGTTAGTAGCTACCCTTTTTTATAAATAAAAATTCTGAGGAACTCATTAGGATTCAATTTTTTTCAGATAAGAAAGTATTGAGCTCAAGCACTTGTGACTCCTATTTTTTACTTATTATGTGATGTATTTGACATTTTTGCAATGATAATGAGAAGTTTCTTATTGATCCATCATTGAGATAGTTCAGAGGGCTGAGGCTCTTGGGTTTGGGATGAACCCCAATAGCTTAGGTCCCTCTTGTGTATTGATATTATTATTTAGCTCAGAATTTTTATTAGTTTTTGCATTTTAGTAGAATATAAGTTATTAAAAAGCCAATGAATGTGCCTCTACCTCATCTCTCTCAAGGGAGCGTGACTAGTGGAATACACAATCACAATCCAAAAACATTATGTAATGATTTCTTGATTATAATTTCTTGGGAAAATATATACATTTGTTATCTTGTTTCACATATGATTTTTGTATATTAGAAGTTAATTGATTGCATAGATCAGATTTTTTAGCATCAATTAGATTGTTTCCAAATTCAACTCATCCTTTCCACCATTGGTTATAATATTTTGCAAATGAAAATAAGAATAGGTGCATTTGATGTTGTAGGACTATTGGACCTATAGGCAAGGGACATTTTCACCATCTCCATCTAGGACTTCTCCACTCTCTTTTGATGAAACCCAACGATCGTCTTGATATCTATTTTTTTGTTCACCGTGAGTAACCCTCCTAGTCCAAACTTGGGCTTCCTAAATTGTTCAGCTTGGATAGGGATGTTGGTCACCTTCCATCCAGCCCCCATAACCTTCATACATCTTTCCATCACTTTATCCCATCATCGTTACCCTGTAAAGCCTCTGGGAAAACTTCCTATATCATTTTAGGACTTCTTGTAGCAATACAGGAAACCTATAGAAGCTTCCTGTAGCATGCATGTAGTAGCCTGTTTTGCCCTTGTTTTGACCTGTAATGCCATTATAGCTTAGTTTAGGAGTAGGTTGACCCGCCAACTTGGACTCCATGATCATAGGTACCACATAGTCCATTCCCTCCACTCCTTTTCCTTCACTGCAAGAGAAAATAACATTAGTTTCTTCATCACATATTTGGGAATTAGGGCATTACTTAATATGAAAGTGTGAATTAGATGAATGATGCTAGATGGTTGATTGAAATTAGTGTAGTTTCCTTTCTGGTGCTAGCATAAATCTTGTGTTTCTTTCATGAATTAATTCAGTAGTATTTAGAAGTTGATATATTTTACAAGTTGGATTTGAAAAACATTTACTTTTTATACAATATTGCTAGCTTTTGAATTACATGTTTAGCTGTTAATCCCCCCTAATTCAGTAAAAGAATGGTCTTAGAACCCTAACTATCAAATAACCTAGTTGAGGGTGGCATGAATATATTTCCATCTACTGTGTATACAACATTGTCACCTCGAAGTTTGTATGAACCCAAGTTGATAAATATAGTTGAGGAGCCTTTGGGAGTTGCAACACACTTGTTGCAATATGAGGGCTCATTTTTAATTCTACCAAATTATTCTCATTTTTAACTCTACAAAATTTTAAGTGGGATCAAATGTATTTTCACTTCAAAAGTGGTTTTCACCTCAAGATAATTGATCTCTCTTGACACTTAGTAGATACAGAGTTAAGATGGATCCTGAATATGCCATGGCTTAATAAGGACTCTATCATTGGTAATGTAAAGAAGAGATTTATTTCAAGTCCCTATTATTGTATTTTCTTCCTTTCATCACATAGACACTATTTAGAGCCTATATTCTTTTTGCTATTAATTTTCTAGAGTGCTCCTTCCTAATCCTACGTCCTCTAGAGTTGAATATCACTATATGTCCTCTACCAATTTTTTATTCTACCAAATTTAATTCTCATTTTAATTTTATTAAAACCTTGATTTAATATCTATGTAATATCCATGAAATATTTATAGTAATATTGAGGGTAGAGATTTTAGGTATATAGCAGAAGTATAGCCTTTTATCTTTTAGATTTAACTAAAAAAATGTTATAAAATTAAGTTAAAGTAAAATCTTTATAAAATATTTTGATTGTGATTTAAGTTATGGCTTTTAGGAACATGACATTGATAAGCCATGGTGTTATCCCATGGTATTGTAACAAATCCTATTTACAAGTTAATAATACCCATAATAAAGTGGGACTTAATATCCATGTTTAAAACTCTTTTACTTTCTAAGTTTATTGTAAGTTTTAAGTTTTTATGCGCTTATTAATTAAATTTAAATGTGGTTATCAAAATAATTATTAGTCCCTACCAAGGTAGGAGTGTAGCAATCGATTTTCCAACTGAGCATTATTAGTTTGACATTAACTAATGCAACTTATAATGTTTAGCTTTGAAAATTAAATATTTATTTTTCAATATTATTAAAATAAACTAATTTTCGAACATTTGATTAGACTATAACTTGAATATCTTGTTATAGTCTTTGCATAATATAATTCCATGTGGAAAACTACATCACATATTCTATACCATAATCTATGGATATGATTCCAATATTCATGCATTATTTTTATATATTTGTGCCTTTATTTTTCCATCCAAAAATAAAATCCTTGAAAATAGCTCATACTCTCATAAATAATATATTTACCATAAGTTACTTCCCACCATAATTGAAAGAAGTCCTTGCATATAAAATGGATAAAAATAAGGTGTAAATAAATATACTTATTACAAGTAACTTCCCACCATTATTTATGTTTTTCTCTGCACTTTTGTAGGGGTAAACTTGTAAATGTGTAGCATTACTAATGGTTACTACCCACCAAATTTACGTAGTGCCTAAACAATCAATTACTTTCTCCACTTCACATCTCAATTTATTACATCGTTTCAAAGCAACACTATAAGATTGTAACACTTGTTTTAATTTATATCCTAAAATTGACCTTATATTAGAGCTACTATTTATATATTATATATTTTAATGTGATATGTATATTATGATTTTTATTTATCTAAAAATTGTTCTTAATTTTATGAATAAAAACTTACAGTATAAATAATTGAATTTTATTATTTTGAATAATTTTGAGTATTTATTATTAATTAAGCAAACATTGAGCTATTAACACTCGCTTATGAACACTACAACATCACTCCTGCCCTCAACTCTATATTACGTTTAACCTTTAATTTTTGTTTTTAATTTAGCCAACATGTAAATGTTAAATCTTTACAAACATTTACACCATTACAAAATCACTACATTTACTACATTATATATATATATATATATATATATATATATATATATATATATTATATATATATATATATATATATATATATATATATATATATATATATATATATATATATATTTCTCAACATTTTAAAAATGTTGACATACATACATTTTTACTACACATCTTCCATATAGTGGGCCATAGAGCACTTCTCAGTGAAACTAGGTGCATTGCAAAAGATAGAGGAAATGAAGCAGCAAAACATTGAAAAACAAACAAGCCATCTATCAGATATTGTCACGAATAACTTTAGGTCAAGAGCATCAAAAGAAGAATAGTGTGTAAGTTGAGGGTGAGTTGCATGATCAATAGGAGCATGCATTAAGGAAGAGTTTCTTGGTCAAGGAAAACATCAAATTAAAGGTTTTCAAATCGTATATGTTTTGTATTATTCCATTTAAGTAGTTGATATGTGTACTGTCAATAGTCATAAGCATAGGAAAAAAATTACTATCAAATTAGCATCATGTTAAGGTAGGAGAGAAACTTGACATGTGGAACTACCATTAATGTGTTTTGGCTCATTTGTAGAATAGTAGTATATTTGGTTTGTGGAGTAGCCTTGAGTGTGGACTGGTACAAAGGTACCAAAGAAGAATATTTTGATTAGAATGAGGAGTAAAACATTAGGTGGAGCAAATTGAATATTTAAGCACAAAATCATAGTAATCCTACATTCATATGTATTTCTCTCAGTCCAAGGAAAAATCATCAGCAACCTCTTATATCCATGATTTGGGAGAATGATTAGAGAGATGGGATCTGGGGCATTTTACATTGATGTCAAATTGGGAGAATGAAAAAACATTGGCATGAGATGAGAAAACATTGGCGATACATTAGAGAGTAAGAAAGAAGTAGCATCCTATTAAAAGAAGTGTTGCAAAGTAGTAGTATTGCCATAAATGACCGACAATGTTTTATAGTATTGCCATCAATGCTAAAGGGTGATATTATTGAGTAAAGTGATGTCAAAATTTAGACATTTATGTCAATTCTAAGAGAATTTTTCAGCATTGTTGAAAATTTGTTGTCTTTCATGTCAAGTTTAAGTCATTTGATGTCAACTGTCAAGATCAAGGGGAGCCTCGTAAGTTTATTAATGTGTGTTATTGGATATTCAAGGTCAAGGATGGAAGTAATATATTTGAAGGAAATATCTCTTTAGTTTATTAGATTTAATGATAAAACCAAGTTCTCAGTTGGATATTCCTCTTATAGAACTTCCCAACGATATATGGCACTTCATATAACTCCTAAGGGATAACAAGTTATCAAATTTTAAAGTTTCAACAATGTTCTAGGGCCCATGGTTTAAGAATAGGCCCTTCCTCACCAGATGAGTGACAAACTATAAAACAAAGCTTAGGAGGAAGAGTTATGAGTCATTAGAGAAATCTTGAGGTCCAAAATGGGCCTCCTAAGGAATATAATATAATAATAGTGAAAATAATAAAATGAGATTAGATTACATCACCAAATTTTAGAAGGGAAAAACAAAAACTACTTTTTAAAGTCACATTTTAACCTTATCTCCTTATGGTTTTACTCAAATTTCAAGCAATAGCACTATTCTTCCTTTTATTCTTATACTCCAAAAATAGTGAATCATCCCCCATGGTTGACTTCAACATATTGAATCCTATTGGTTCATATAAAGTTGATTTTGGTTGTACATTTATGTTTTGAGCCACATTTTTTACCTCAAATTTTCTCTAATGTGTAGGGAGTAGAGTGGTCAACCATTAGTCCTAGCCCATGATCATAGGGAGATAGGGTAAAGAGATTAGGTGCTTGTTAGACCAATAGATCCTATCAAAGAAAAAAAAACTATGCGGTAGAAAATCGCAAGTGGTAGGTGATAAAATTGAAATGCCTCTAGTCATAGCTCCTACTTACAGGTTGCTTAACCTAAGCACCAATGTGCTTATCGACCCATTAGGTGAAAAATAAATTGCACTCAACATTAAAATGAGTAGTAAGCAGCGGTTGGCACGCATAGAAGGACAAGTGTCATCTTCATGTAAGTTCTAGGTGGTGCGATTGGTGTGAGAGATGACATTGTCAAACACCATCAACGTCACAAGTGGCAGGTGGAATTCACCCTTTTACATGGCTCAGTGGCCTATTTTTTGGCAGAACTTCACACCAAAAATAGGATGCCACATGGTAGGATGACATCATGATGATGATAACATGATTCAAGAAATAAGTGAAAAGAAGAATTGACAAGGATAAACAGATGATTTGGAAGCCATTTAAGTAGTGGTGAATACAGACTGGTTCCAACATTTGATGTGATGTATGACATGGAATTTTGGTCCCATATTTACATGTTGGGATACTAAGCTTTCAATGTATAATTTATTTTGTATAAGTCCCAAATTGATTCAATGTAATGTGGTAACGTAATGTCGTAGTGATGAGGTAATAAAAGAGCAACATGGTGGTGATAAATTGGCTGGAGATGATGACTCGGCACCTAAGTTAGCCAACAGACAAGGAAAAAAATTGGCAACATAATTTAGGGTTAAGTGATCCTAATTAGCGATTAACCTTAATATATAACCACATGGCCTTGGATTCATGTGAAGTTTGATTAAGAGAATGGCTTAGGGACAGGAGGATTGTGATCACAATATCATAAGAAGTTGATGGAGAAAATTCATTATAATTGATAGGCATCAGAACCTCAGCCTGGAGGCCCAAAATGGATTTGAAAAGGTCTCTTAAATGAACTCACCCATGGAACAAAATGGGAAAGTCAACGGGACTTAACGGGAAAATCCAAAGCAACGTGGTAAAGGAGTTAGGACAATGAATATTGAAGGTTGTGCATTGATGTTGCACTATTATGACTCTTGTGAGGAGTTGAGAGAAGGAACTAATAACCGACGCTACTGAAAGGAAATCCTTATCCATGGTACTAATTTATTCAAATATTAAATGTTTTACAAATTCAAACAATTTTGGGCATTTATCTAGTCAAATAGCTTGGCTTAATTGATACAGTCAAAGAATAATTCCCATGGACAAAGCTAAGGACTAACACCCATGGGAATCTAAGTGAAATGTTTATAAAATATAGAGAGAATGAGGGAATATGGTTATATGTACAGATGAAAAGGAAATGTAACTAGAGACATGCTAACGATGTAAAAGTCAGATATGAAGTATTTGCATGAGGTGTATTTGTTTGTTAATGATATGTACAAGAGTGTGATAAACTACATGGTTGGTTGTCCTTATGAAAAATTGGAGGCGAGTCTAGATGTGTGTACTAACTCTGAATGAAAGATATATTAAGTAAGGTAAGATATGAATGTTTATTTTCTAATAGGGTCAAGCTCATAAAATGGTTGAAAGGGTAGAGAAGGCTTAAAGAGTGATGTGAGATAAGAGGGGATATAATAGAGTGTAGAGAGAGTAGAAGAAAAGTTCAAGAGTGTTGAGAGAGTGGAGAAGACACTATAGAGTGTAGAGAGAGACGATAAGATTATGTAGAATGTAAAGAATGAAAATTATAGAAGTGATCAAGAGCGAATATGCTAAGATGAAACTTTCAGAGAAATTTTTGAGAACAAATATTAAAATTCATGATCATATATGGGCTTGAGGGAAGAGTTACAAAGTAGAGATAGAGTTAAAATTAGAAGTGATAACATTCAATACTGCAGTTGAATATCCCATTGAGTGAGAGTTGAAATAGTAAGTGTAACACAAGAAAATATGAAAGAGTAAGATCACACAATACCTATGGATCCAATTTGAAAATTATATGAAAAGGATGTCCATGGGGTAATAGATTGGGGTTTGGCTCCTCTAGAAGGTTCGTGCCTATAAACCAATTTGATAAGTTGGTACATTCAAGAAGTAGGTTCCTAAGAACAGATTTAGGTGTGAGCATCTAAGTGTGGTCTGCTAGGCTAAGAACATTTGTTCCTTCACATCAGGGAGTTAGTTATTCCTTTAGGTTAGAACATGTAAAAAATTAAGGAGTTGGTGGGTTATTCTAGTCAATTCTTGTAAGATTGGGGATTGGTTCCTCCTGCAAGTGGATGCTTACAAATTAGGGAGTTGGTGATTCGTTTAGGTTGGAGCTTCTAAAACATGAAGGAGTTGGTTCTTCCTCAAGGTTAGTTCCTATAAAATATGGGGGAGTTTGTTGTTCCTTTATGTTGGAGATTATAAAGATTAGGGAGTTGGAGCTTCCTTCAATTTGGGGATTGTAAATTCAAGGGATGGGCGTCTCTTTCTGGTTGAAGCCCAAAACAATGATGTAATAATAGAATATAGCCTAAAACATTATTCATACATAAGTTTAATGTTTTTCTCCCTTCATGGGTTTCCATGTAAATATATGTCTCATATGTTTATGTTGTTTTATAGTTTTCTTGTGTGATTCATGTGTTTTTTACATGATTAATTGCTAAATGATGGGGTAATGTTTATGGTTATTAAAAGTATCCATAATATTGATTCACCCCACTCTTAATATTAACTTGTTTTCTAACATAGAAGTGTTAGATTTGGTCTTTCCCAACACTTCTTTTATTGATGAGCTAGCTACAGTGAGTTGTAAGCTCATGCAGGGATTTGTATCTCACTAGTTGCCATAGTTAGCTTTAACTAGAAGTATGCCTCCTCCACTATTATATAATGTAGGTATTCTATATCCTTTTTCAATATTTGGTTAATTCTCAGATGCATAATTGATACTCTTCCATGCTATCATAGTGGGTGTTTAGCTTCCTTGCTGAATCTATTTTGAATGGGGTCTAACAAATATTTATTTTTAAATAGAACTATAAATATGCTTGCGTGATGTGAGTTTTATATACTTCTATTTTCGTCTATGTAAAGGTAGTTTCTTTGATTTCTTTTTCGCTTATTTAAGTTATTTTCCACTTTTGTTGTTGAGTATGCATGGATATATTTGGTATGGTATCAAAGAAAGTTATTCAAACCACTTCTCATATTTTTTGAGAGACTGAGTTGTTTTATCTGTGAGTTTTACAATAAAAAAAAATTCTTCCATAGATCATGTGCACATGCAATCTTTTTTGGTGCATGCTCACTTATTTATTATTTGTGGCCAAAGTTTACACCCACACCATTCTAGATCAAAGTTTTTGCATTGAAGGATAATCTACCTATGGTAACTTGAGCTTTGGAGAATGCCTTTACCAACCAGATTGGTACTCATGGTTTCAAAGTGACATGCTAGAGTTTTCAAACTCTTGAAAGATGGACTATGGTAGTTATATATTTTACTACAATGATTTTTGTTTTTTTCTATGGTGATTTCTAATGTAAAGCCAAAGAGTGAGCATGTATTCAATTTGTAAAAATAAACAAAAGTGTGTTTAACTATTTTCATTGTCCACATTAATAATGTGTCTACTACAGTAGCCATCAATCTTAATGAACTTTAATGATTTCTTTTAGTGAAGCTTGTATGTTATTCAAAAGTCCAATCTATAAGGAGAGGGGATTGTTGGAATGAAGGCTTTGATTTAGTTCGCATAGTCTTAAATTTCACTAGTTTGATCCATTATTAAAGTGGTAATGGATTTTTTTAGAGCATTTGTATTGGTGGAATATATTTTTCCACCAATTCATTAGAGAGATATTATTTTTGAAGGAGAAATCGATTTCTATAAGAAAATATTTTTTTCGTCAGTTCATCAAGAAAAGCATTTTAGTAAAATATTAAAAACCATTTTTTAAATTGACTTATATTCTTGAATTATTTAAATTTAATGGGTCTGATTATTTTAGTAAGGAAAGAGAAAATGAGTCAATTTTAGTAGGTATTCAAGGAAGTGGATAGGATATTGACTTTCAACCATTCACATTTTATATCATATATTGTAGTGAAAATCATACCCAATTGTATAGTTTAGATGTACACTTTTTCTTGCCTCCTTAAAATGTTATAATGTAACATCATTGTTGGAGAGTGGCTCGGCCTCACTTCAATTTTTGTTGTAAAAGTGTCTCCCTTAGATCTCATTGAATCTAAAGACATCCATCAATAGTTGTGATCACAAATGTGTCGTGCGTGTCACTTTTAGCCTATTCATGTTAAAGGAGGTGTACTTTCAGGAAATATGCACGCGGAAAATATTTCCTATCACTTTATTTCAAAAATGTGTTGATGAGTTGTAGCACAAAACAAGGGAAACAACAATAACCCTCTTATTTTATTTAACTTATGGTGATGTGAACAATTTCCCATAATGGGTAAAAGACTGTAAGAACTTTGTGAGCATAAGGTAGTGTATCAACTCTACAATGAGGTTCTTGATTTTCATTCCATATATTCTATCTTGCAAAAGGAAATGTAACCACACTTAAGAATTTCTTTGAGAGAACTCTTGTTGAGAAAATTAGGATGGTTGTTAATATAGAGTCAACCATGGGAAAGTATTTATACAATCTTGCAGATGAGTTTTGGGAAATGATTGTTAGAAATTAATTAACAGAGAAATGAAATGCACAAAAATTGTGGAAACAAAAATATAGAAACACATAAAACAAGAGAGACACATATAGGCATGGTTCACCCAAATTGGGCTACGTCCATGGAGAAACAACGAGTCCTTCCTTTTATATCATCCATGAAAATGAAGAGATACAACCTACAACATATCTGTTGTAATTTCCTCTTCACTCTGAGACAACCTCATCTCTCTCTGTCTCAGAATATTCATGCACAACCACAATATCATTCCCTCATATAAACTAATGGTTTCCTTCTAGGGAAAAGAACCCTAAGTTAATGTATCTTCTACCAGAATATCATTCTCCTAATGAATAGGCCATATTGACTACGAAATTACAATATTTATTTTGAGCTTCGGGGGCATTGCCCCTAAACCCTCTCCAAGGAGGGAATATTTACAAGTAGTCGTCCCCCCCCCACCCCTACTAGCTATAATACAGGTGGATTTGCTACCTCGTTTAGGAATTTCGGTCCAATGTGGCTGAGACCTCTAAATCAACAAGATAATCAAGCTCCACACCCAACTATCTCCCACTTAGAAATTAATTATAGTAATTCCACTTTTCCTTCATTTTATTAAAAATGCTTCCACTTTGGACCTGATTTTTTCTCATCTTCATTGTCATCCTTGAAGACCAAATAAAATTGAGAAAGATCTCATTTTCTACCTGGTTACAAATTTTGTTAACATTTCTGCATGATTTTGGCTAGTGTGTATCTTTTCCAGCTTGAACTATCCATCTTCCAACATTAACCATATGAAATGGTACTTGAGCTCTATATGTATAGTCTTGGAATGAAATGTTGATGTATTTTCAAGATGAATAACACTATGGTTATCATTGTATAACATTCCCATCTTGTTCTTCACTCCCAACTCATCTATAAACCTTTGTAACCAAATCATTTCTTTACTGGCCTTTATAGCAACAACATACTTTGCTTCCATTATGGAAAGTGGAACAATGTTTTTCAATTTTAATACCCAAATTAAAGTTCTTCCACCCACAATAAGCACATACCATGTGGTGCTCCTCTGGTTAACTCTATCACCTACCATACTCGCAGCAAAATATTCCTATACAGTAATGTTTGAACCACTACAGAATAATGCTTGATTTGTGGTACCACTAAAATATTTTAGAATCCACTTCATTTCCATCCAATGCTCTTTTCCTGTATTGTTCACATACCTGCTTAAAACTCCCAATACATGTGAAATATGAGGCCTTGTGCAGACCATTGCATACATTAAGCTTCCAACTGATGATGCATATGGAGCTTTACACATATAATCCATCTTTTCGTGGGTCTCATGACACCTCCTAACTTATTTTGAAATGGCTAGCAAGAGGTGTACCAACATGTTTTCTTTAATTTTTCCTCAAGCTTTGTTATGTTTTCTTTATTAATGTGGACAAAGGCTTCACAACTCAAAGTCTTTAAAAATGAGTAGTTTACCTTTTTACCTATCCATGCCTCCTCTTTAATAGCACCATCCAAATAACTTGAAGGCCCTCTATTTATTTGATAAAAAATAGTATGTACAACATCCGACCTAAATTCTAAGGGTCATATTATATGCAATCACATGCACCTTGTGCACTCCATGATTTTCTTCTCATCCTTTCTGACACTTAATTTTCCTTTGGTGTTCCTAGAACTATATTCTCTCTGTGAACAATAATTGTCAAACTCTTTGTTGCAATATTCACCTCCATTATGTGATCTGAGACACTTCAACTTCCTTCTTGTCTCATTCTCAACCAAAGATTTACATTTCTTGAAAGTATCAAATACATCATGTTTATTCTGAATGTTCTGAATATATGTTTTTCTAGTTGCATCATCAAGGAAAATTTTAAGGATGGAATTTTATCCTAAAGTTTATAAACCTTCGCGAATCTTACTAGTCCCTAATATGCACATTGTAAAATGTTTGACAATATTTCTTGTAAAAATATATATATTCCAAATGATTTTATATGAAGTCTATATAAAATTTTGGCAATTTTTAGGGTAAAATAATTTTGTACTATAAAATATGGGCGAATCATTTTAGAAAAAATAGAAATTGGCGAATCTTCTTTTTGGAAGAAATATGGAAAATTAGCCCATCTCCAAATATTAGCCCCTAAACTTTTGCCTGTGCATCATCAATAAAGTAACATAATAGTGAGAGCCACCAAGAGATGACACCTAAGCTGTTCCCCAAACATTTGTATGCACAAGCTCTAATTTGTCTCTCTTCTTTTCCTTCTGAACTCTGATAAATATTACTCTCTTCTATGTTTCAAAAGATGATGCTCACACAAATCCAAATCAACATGCTTCGAACCCTACAACAAATTTCTTGAGGGAAGAATCTACATCCATTTCTCAGTCATGTGCCCAAGCTAATCATGCCATAATGTCATATCTTCTCCTGTGGAGTTTAAACCATTAACAAAATTATAAATACCATTACATAAATAAAACATACCAACCTTTTCTCCTTTTGATATTATCAAGTATCCTTTAGTGACCTTCGAGGTTTTTTCTGTGAATGTAGTTATACACCCTTCACCACCTAATTGCTTCATTGAAATTGGATTTTCTTTATATCCGAAGCATGCCTTACCTCCTTTAATACATGCATTAATTTCCATTTTGTTTTTTTTTAACCTCACCCATTCCAATGATTTTACATGGTTTGTCATCACCCAAATGAACATGTCCAAAATATCCTTGGACGTAGTCATGAAACATTTCATATCAGGTGTGGCATGGAATGAGGCCTCTGAATATACCACCCAATCATCAATAATATTATCTAATGAAAGAATCAAAGCATATTTCAACACATCACCTATCACATTTTCTTCATGATTTTCCTCTTATTTTCCATCTCCTTCTTTTCCTTTCCAAGATTTGAAGTATTTCTTCAGGTGTCCTTTCTTCCTACATTTTCAGCACACTATCCCTGATATGGATTTGGATCTACCTTTTCTTGACTTACTATGATTTCCTGGGCTCCTACCTCTTTCCATTTTTCTTCCCCTAGTCTCTGCAGTCAAAGCATTACCTGAAGTCCCACCTGAGATTTTTCATCACATTTCCTTACTAAGGATAGCACCACCAACATCATCAAACTTTAAAGTACTAGATCTAGAGATAGAGTCAATGGTAGCCATAACTAAGAAATTCCAACATTCTGGAAATGAGCAAAGATACAATAGACCCCTAACTTCATCATCAAAATTTAGCCTTAAAAAACTTCATTGACTGGTAACATGTTAAATTCATTTCAATGATCAACAATACATCCACCTTCTAATATGTTCATATTAAATATATGCTTTATAAGATATACCTTATTTGAGGCTGAGTGTTTTTCATATAATTTTTCAAATGCTATCATTAAACCTTTTGTTGTCTTTTCCTTTGAAATGTTGAATGCAACCAATGCTGCCAGACATAATTATATTGTTACTAGTGCCTTTCGGTCGAGAATATCCCATTTTGCATCTACCATACTTTTAAAATTCTTTATTTTCCCGCTGAATGCTAGGTATAGATATTTCTCATAAAAATAATATTCCATCTGCATCTTCTACAACTAGTTGTTTTGGCAGTTAAATTTCTCGTCCCTAAACCTACCATCTTCCTCCATTGCTCCTAGTCGATCTAGGAACCCTTCTCTCCTACGAGTTTCTTAGCCAAATAGACATTCAGCTCTAATACCAATTGTTATAAATTAATTAACGCAGCAATGAAAAACAAAAAACATTGCGGAAGCACAAATACATAAACGCATAAAATAAGAGAGACACAGATATACCTGGTTTACCCAATTTGGGCTACATCCACGAAGAAATATATAGTCCTTCCTTTTATACTATCTAGCAAAATGAAGAGATACAACCTCCTCTCTCTCTCTCTCGGAATAAACATGCACAACCGCAACACGGTTTGCTCATATAAATTGAGGGTTTTGCTATAGGGAAAAAAACACTAAATTAACATAAATCCTACCATCAGATTATTCACCTAATGAACAACCCATATTTACTATTAAAATACAATATTTTACAATGCAATATTTCAACTATTTTTAGCTTCGAGGACATTGCCCCTGAACCCTCGCCAGGGAAGGCCTCTTTAAAAGTAGTCATTTCCCACGCTGGAACCCCCTGGAAGCTATCATATGGGAAGTGTTGCCATGCCATTTAGGAATTGGGGTCCAAAAAAACTAGGACCTAAGAATCAAGAAGATAATCAAGCTCCACACCCAAGAATGATTGATGTACTTGATGATTTGAAGGAGGAATTTGACTCCCTAGCTTACTCATAAAATGCAATTTTGAAGAAGAAAATTTTTAAGCTAGACCAGAAGAATAATCAATGAGTTATGGAGTTTTTCTATTTAAAATACTAGATGGAACTACTTAGTGAGGAATAAATCCCTATTGAAATAAATAATAATATGTTTTTGGATCAATATAAAACTTTGAAATAAGATGATCTTACTTTGTCATAGCAATTGATTGAGAAGGATAAGGTTATTTAGCACTTGCAAGAATGCAAAAAGTACCTTGAATTTAAGGTTTGTTTCCTTTAGAAGGCTCCAAGGGATAATGCTATTATTGAGTTTTTATTCTCACCTACTGATGTTGATAATGGTCCTTTTGTTTGACCTATATTTGAAAACTACATCACTAGTATTTTCTTTTGATTGTTGAGAAAATTGAGATATACAAAAGGAGGTCTTAGGAAAAATGAATAGTGGATAATTTTTTCTATTAACCTTGTAGTGTAGATATCATGATCAGGACTTGGATATGATATTTTCATTGTGTCATGGCTGACATCCAACTCTATTGAGACTTGATAAGTGTTGTTTGTTATCAGAGGAATTATAAATAAGGTATTATAATAACATTCAAATATTGATTATCATAAATAGATAAATAACATGGATTCTAGTGTCATTTTATATGACATTCTTACTACATCCAACTTTAAGTCTGGATAGCATAAAATTGGGCCATATCAACATCTTCATAAGGATCAAAGGAATTCATCTAGGCATTAGAATTCATGCTTAGATAGTAGCCTTCAATTCAGATAATTATAGAAGAGACATGAAAGGATAAAATGTGGAATAATGCCGACCTTAAAAATCAATTGTAGTTGGATTTATGGATGGTCATGGAATAATTTCAATAGATTTTTGTGAATTTATACCATTTTGTTTCAACTCCTCTTATTAGTTGGTGATTTATGTTGGTCCCTTAGTTGTGTATATGGGGTAGAATGTATTCATGACAGGGACTATTGATTCCCACCACTCCCACAATTGTGTTTCAAGGGGAAAGTATGATAATGAAAAATATTCTTATTGTTGTTGTGTTGATTAAATTTTTATGATTTTCTTCTATGTGATGGTGACGACGTCTAGACATTTTCATGACTATTGATGTACTATGTTTGAGCTGAGTATTCCATACTTACCTACATCATTTTTTTTATTTTTTTGGTTGGTGGTGTTGCTTTTGTTTGAATCCTTATATTGATTCTTTACTAGTGCCTATTTTCTCTTAAGAATTTATGGTTGTTGATAGTTTTCTCTTTTCTTTTGCATCTGCAACATTTTCTACTTCATAGATCAACCAACCTCATCAAGTTTTTATGTCTCTCATCTTCATAGTTTTCATACTTTATCTTTTCATACTTCCTATATGGAGCAAACTTTTTTTTTACCTTTTAGTGGAATGTTGTACAATCTATAGCTTTAGCTCAAAGCTTTTCTAAGAACTAACATATTTCTCTCTTTTAGAGAGGATATTTTCCATCCTGTGGGTTTTTCTCCCTTTCTAATCTTATGAGAGTTTATACTTGGGTACCTTATAAGGCCTCATTACCAGGACTCATTTTTTCTTTATGTTTACTCTTTACACTTCACTTAGGGTGGTGTTAGAGTTGTTATTTTCCAACACTCCTTTTTCCAATGAGCTAGCTGTAGTGAGTTGCAAGCTTATGTAGGTATTTTTGTACATGATATGTTTTCAAATTTATCTTTAACCAACAATGGACCCCCTTCATTGTTACATCGTCGACGTATTCTATGTACTTATACAATATGTGATTAATATTATGTAATTGATACTCTTATAATAAATGTTTATAATAACAATTTCATCCATATAAAAAGGAGAATGACTACAAGCATTGCAAGATTAGGTCTAATGTCCTTGTTCTCTCAAGTCAAGCTCTTAACATGTGCATTTGAGTAAAATAAGTGTTAAATAATCTTACTTAACTCATGTACTATAGTTAAATTTCTGATTCATTCTTATTCACTTAAAATTTGATATACACTTTTATAAATGTAATTAGCTATATGGCATTGATTATAATTGAAATGAAATTATATACATTAAAACAACCATATAAATTAAACAGATGGTAAATGATTGGAAATCCTTTTATGATAATCATCAAAACACTTACTTCACAATAAATGAGCTAAATAATATTACTTAACACATGTATTATAATTAATTCTTATCAATTTAAGAATTGATATATACTTTTATAAATGTAATTAGTTATATTTCATTCATTATAATTGAAATGAGATAATATAGACTAGAACATGGTAATTGACAACTCATGATAAACGTAAAAACACTTAGTTCAAAATAAATCGTAAACAATAAATGAATTTTAACTTAACTTTAATTTATTATAGCTACTAATTATAAAAGAAATTAACATATGTGGTAAAACAATTTACATATAAAATAATCTATAACAAGATTCTTAATCGTGGAAATTCATGTCCACTTTAACATAGATATTTTTAAGTTGTAAATAGATTGTTTTACCAGACTATGTGTCGATATCATAGCTTATCAATACCATATCCCCCAAAATCCATAACTCTTTGCATTGAGATTTCCATCCAAGTATGGTAGAGATGTTGCAATGTTTAACATTTTCACTAGGTCAAAAAAAAATAAATATACAAATAGAAATAAGATAAACTTATAAAATAAAATAAAAAACATAAATTATCTATCCCATTGTTTTTCCCATGGTTGCATTCTCAAATGTAGCCTATTTAAAGGCTAATAATTAAACGAACATAGATCCATCTTAATTTTGGATCTATCAAGAACCAAGAGGGATCAAATACCTTTTCATTCTAAAAGAGGCATGCACGTCAAGATATTTGATCCCTATCGATGCTTGATAGATATAAAGTTAGGATGGATCTAGGATGATTCCATATAACGCTCATAAATATAACATTTTTCAATTAATTACTCTAACAAGGAATATAAGAAAGGGCATAACAATTTTTTAGATAAATCTTAACCCTTAATCTGTGATTACTAGTAAGAATATTTTAAAATATTATGTAGAGGTTAAAAATCAATATCATCTATTGAAATCTATTCCAAGATAGACATATATATATGCATAATTGCGCTGCGAGGTGCTCTACAACCTGATATAGGGGAGATGCCTACGGGTAATGTAAGTAAATAATTATGTAAACATTTTTTAAATGTTGAGAACACACACACACACACACACACATGAATTAAATGTTGGCCCAGTTGTGATGTAAATGTTTGTAAACATTTAAATGTTCGCTCAATCAATAATGAAAATTTAAAAGTAATCAGAATAATAAAACTTAATTTGTTATATTTTTTATTTTTTATTTTTTTCCGGAGGAAAAATCGTAATTTTATTCAACGTGAAGCCAAGAAAAAAATTACATTTTGTAGATGTTATTAAGCATTCAATCATGTCATCCTTTGAACTGATGAGAAATGCAAAAGACAAAAAATAATTTACATTCAAGTATGATGGGGGTTAACTATGATAACAATCACTTAACTTCCCCTTCTTTCTTTTCACCTTCTGAACCTTTTGTCGAACCCCTTGGGATGGTTCAATTGCTACCGTGGCTAATTCTTTCTTCATACTTGCATATGGGATTCTTTGTCTAAGTGAGTGTTAGCACTCGGTAATTTCGCAAGGTTAAAGAAACAAATCACCGAGGTAACCACAAACCTACTTTTGAGACTAGGATCTAGCCTTCCTAATGCTCAGAGAGGGCTCTTTCTTTAAGATTTAACTTTTGTTTTAGTTAAAATGATTTTAGGCTAGTTATGTAAGCTTGATTTCATTTTGATTTGAATTTGGATGGTGGGGTCACTTACTTAGATGAAGAGATGAATGTCTATTTTTCCATTGGGCTATGGAGTCAGTCGGGCTTTGAAAACAAAACAAAAACAAACCATAAAGAAAATGTTACAGGGCAAGATAGTTGAGCAATATCAGATCTCAAAGGCTAGATGGTGAAATGATTTCCAATCGTGATCAAGGAGCAGTTTTGGATTCCTTAAAATAGACAATGAAGAAAGTGAAAGAGGTCAATTGCACTAGGGAGAAATGAAGAATTCCCTACTCTAGATATAAGAATAAAACATAGAAATGTATAAAAATAAAAGTAGAGTGTGCTTAAACAATTTCTGCAATAACATCCCTGTTATAGCATTCAAATTTAGAACACATATGAGTTTATGGAATGCTTAGAAAAAGAACATAAACAAGATGAAATTTGTACTTCACTGAGATAGCTCAACACATGAATCCTGTAAAGAAGTTTATTTATAACTTGTCATGTCTGTCAACTGGAAATTGGTACAATAACCCTTAGGTAGTAGATCAGTCAGCTAGAACAATATTCAGAAATCCCCCCTTAAGACTTCAATTTATGAAGTATTTATACAAAAACTATTACAAAATATCCTAAATTGTTTTAGGATTAGAGAAAGCTATTGAACTACTATTTGTTGTCCCTTTTATTTAGGTTCTGTTGGCTTTTAGTCTTTGATCTTTTGCCTTTTAATATGCTTTGTTGTTTAGTCTTCACGCTGGATGTTCTGTTTAGTTTTACCTTTTACTATAAATCTTATTCACTCTTTCATGCTTCCGTGTTTTTAGTAAAATTAATTTTTACTAAAAGACACATGTAGAACACAAAATGCTTCTTGGAGAGTAGTTTGTAAGAATATTTTGTTGTGCTAATGAAAATGATTTCATCTCTGTTTTAATAATTATTGTGTAAATTGTTTCCTTCTGCTCTGCTACTGTATTAAACTTGATTTTCTTCTTCGTACATAAAACACCTACTCAATGAAGCCTTTGAATAAATTTCCTGAAAATCCAGAGCAAAAATGTTCTGTGACTTGTATCAAAACTTGTTTTTCCAATCTCCTGGCCTTCTAATCACCTGCAAAATGAAACAATCATTAATAAAGCATAGGTCTGTGGGAAAGGAAATGAATGGCTTTATTGAACTGAGATGTCTGTAGACAGAGTACGGAGTGTGTTCAGAAGGTAATTGGGGGTAAATTCGGTTATAGGTGCTAAGGGTGGCACAAGAAGGCTTAGGCAGCTTTCACTGTGAAAATGAGCTAAAAGAGTAAAAAATAGGTGTTTTCGGCCTTTTAACGGGTAACGGTCAAATTTGGCGCAGAATTCAATAAATGAATAGTGAGTGGTTTCGATTTTTGGCGGGGAGGCGGTTTTTGGGGCTATCACACCACTTTTGGCCATTAGGCAGTATTTCCTCGAGAGCACGTGAGTTCAGCTAGAGCTATCACGTAGCCGAAAAGGGCCCAAGAAAAACCGTGAATTTCGCGTGCTCTCAGACAGATAAAGATTGGAGAGGGGATGAGCGTGATATGGATGTGCTTCGTTAGATCTGGGGGTGAGTGATCAGAGAGCTATCGCGCGATGAATATGGTGGGGTGTTAACCTTGACATGGGGTTGGGTATGGAAGAGTTGTTTGATATAATGGAGGTGGGGTCAGGATATATACTAATATAGTTTAATATATGTGGGTTTGTATTATATGGGTTTGGGATTAATATATATGTGCGAATTATTTTAATACGAGATACATGTTTCAGGGGAATTAAATAATTAGAGTTAAATTTTAATATTTATATGAGCAGGATTTAACATATTGTGATGTGTTAATAAAATGCGGGACCCAGGAATAAATACACTAGGGATATAAGTTAAAAGGGTATCGGGGAGGGTTTTTTTTAATGGGGTCCAATACACTATTCAAACTTAGGATAAGGGGTTTTAGTGGGTTTACAAGGGAAAAAGGAAATTAACAAGGGTGGATGATTTTGAAAGGGAAATGTCTAGGGAAAAGGGTTGAAATTAATGAAAAAAGGTTAAAATGAGGGGAAAGGGTATTTTTTCTTCACTTTATTGGGTGCATTTAAGCTAGCAGACCCTTTCTTTCCTTTTTCTTTTGCCAAACAAACTATCTAATTCTAACCTTATATCTTCCAATGGCTCAGATTACGTTGTTGAGCACATTTTATTTCTCTACCTAACTATTGATCTGCCAAGATTAAACAATTTTGCTAGATCTTTATTCTCTAACTATAAACATGAAATTTAAAGCATGAACTAGTCAAGATTAAACTATTTTGACTATCATGGGTTGTGGAATTTATGACAAACTACACACAATCATTATTTTTCACAGTAAAGTAAAAGGTAGTGGCACTTGGACTTGCACACTTTCATGATCTGTTTTTGTTTGTGGTTCATATTTTTTCACTTTTTTGACCTTTTGTTATTCTTTTTATCCTCTGATATTACTTTTAGGACATAGCCTCTTTACATTTTTTAATATTCTAAATATTGGAAAACATTTGCAGAAAGCAAATGTATGTACAATATTACAAAACTTACATGGTCTATTCAAAATTATGAATCCTATTATTATAGGACACTAACAGTGGCTCCACATGGGGATGGAATCCCCTTGTCAGATGTCAAGAACACCGTTGACTAGTGGCCTGATCCATAGGGCCGATCCCAAGCTTGCACATGCTTTGTTGTCTAATCTCTGTGAATGAAAATATTGAACTAAAATCATAAAATTTTCTGCAAACTAAAATCTAACACATGTTGTATTGAAATCTGATTAGAAATAGACTTGCGGCTGAAAAACTGGATTTATTCAAACTGAAATCCTACCTACTTATTCTAATCAACTGTCCAACTACTGGTTAGGTAAAATGAAATAGGCAATGCAACCATTCAAGCATCATTTACTTTGATGTATTTTTTTTCTTGTGCTTGTTTGTGATTAAAACTGAAGTTCTATAGCCAAATATAACCTTTTTAACAAATGAGAAGATAAGGAAATACTTGATTTCCTTTGTTGACTCTAAAAGGTGTACAGAAGGATCTTCCAAAATATATACACTATTGTTCAACCGATTTGAGCAATTGTACAATTTTTTTGGATGGCCTCAATGCCATGAAACGGAAATGTCATTTTTATCTTTATCCCCCTGCAGATTTTCAAATAAACTTTGTGATGATATTTCTACCGATTGAATTGTTTAATTGATGAAACCTTTATCATCTTGATCCTAAATCTCATAGTTAGTTAATGGAGAAAAATTCTGATTACATTCATTATCCAATATATCAGCTATTGGATCATAACAAACTTGGAAGGATTGCTGCAACTTATTGCATATAGGTTTGAATGGAACTTCATAGACTTCTACAAGCTACTCATGCTTTTCTTTAGAGATTTTATACAACATTTCCTTTAAAAAATGAAATGATTCAATACATAGTGGTATAGAAATTTCCTGTTTCATTTGATCAGGTGTTTCAATGAAATTTGATAACTGTAATTGTGAAACCAAAGAATCCTGATTAAGATTTTTATGGTCTTGTTTGTTGTCAATATCAATACCTAAAGACTACTGATTTTTTATTGTTGTAAAGTGTTCTCTGATGAACTAAAATGAAGCAAGACAAAGAGGCAAAGAACCTCCACTTATTTCCAAGTTTCCTGCACTTCCTTTCTCATTTTCATATCTGATATGTATAGGCTAATCACTATATTTAATTTGTTGAAACTGAATTTCCTCATCCTCCAAACTAGTTTCTGATTGCTCTATAAGGCTAGCTTGAGTTCGAAGAACATAATTATCATCATACTAATCATACTTAGGAAAATCATTAAAAGAAGGAATGTCATCAAACATACACATTAAATCAGTATATTCCTCTTCCACATTTTCTTATCTATGGTAGTTGAAATTAGCAGGAATTTATTCATGGCTATCAACCTCTTCTTTTTGTGAAATATATGTGTCAAGGTGATCTTGCACAAAAAAATTATCTTGCACGGTGATCTAGTGTATCATTTCCTCTTTTTTTCTTACCAAAATGTTGAATTTTACCTCTTCAATGTTGTTCTTCTCTGCTTCTACTTTCAACTTTTCTCTTTTGATTTGCAGATTAACTTATACATCTACTGCAATGTTCTGCATTTGTTCAAGAGTTGTTGAGCTTCTTTCCCTTACCTGAAATTCTATTTCTAGATCAAATGCTTTTGGATAATGAAAGAGAGCTTAATCAGGAGGAGGTCTTGTATTTGATGCCATTGAATAATAGACTTGATTAAATTTGTTAGAAAATTGTTGTATTGTTTCATTTGGCTATCTTTTCAACTGATTATATTCTTCTACGATAACAAAAAGATTGACTCTGATTATCCATTTATCAAGGAAAAATTTGACAAACTGTTGGAAAGTTGAGATGCTTGCCATAGGTAGATTCTTGAACTAGCTCTTTACTTTACTTTGCAAAGAAAAAGCAATAATCCTGATAATAACATCATCTTCATCAATCTCAAATAGATCCAGATAATTCTCAAAGCCTTGAATATGTTTTTGGGTGGTGATACCATTCTCTCCATCAAAACCCGGGAGATGTTTGTAACAATTATCAGGGAAATCATGGAGTATAGGAGGTAACATGAGGGGCTTATATCTATCAGGAAATTTGCAAGGTGTAGGAATATGTACAGGGATTGTAAGATTAGTCTTGATTGTTTGAGGCTTCTCAATTGGAAAATGATCATCATAAGATTTAGAAGAAAGCTACTCTAATGGATAAGGAGAATTTATATTTATAATCTTCAAAGGAAAATAATAAAAAATTAATCTAATATCTTCTTTAAAATACAATATACATTGAAAAACCTTCTTGATGAGAAAGAACATGATGTCTTGGATAACAAGCCAAGTTAGAAGCCTGATCTTCCCATATTGTTCTTTCAGGTTCATTCCTCCAGTGGAGTGTTGATTGTGAAATTGATTTGGACGTGGAGTCATGATCCGGATCTAAACAACAACGCAACAAATTACATAAATAACCATAAACACAGAGATGCAGTGGAAATAATACTTCATTCCATTAATGTAAAATATTGAAATATGCTTACAAACAGAAATGGAAATAAACAAGCTAGGGCGATGGTAGCTTATCTTTCAGAAGAGATGTGGTGGCTACATGCCTTTGAACTATATTATAATGAGGATCGAATGCCTATTTATTGTTCAGAAACAATTGAAAATGTTAAACATCCAAAAACCTAACCCTAGGAGATGAAACACCAAACTATGGGGCCAGTTTTCGGTAAATTGGTACATCAACTTCTCAGGGTTGTAACTTTTGCATACGATCTTCCTTTGACGTGCACAATAGCTCATTAGATATATATATCCGAGGACTACAAATTTGGGAAGGGAAACGTCAGACCATAGAACCATGTTTCTCCCAAATTTCCTAAAAAATGTCGTTTAGGGCCTCAAAATGGCTCCAGAAGTTCAGGACCTCAAAAACTGCTAAAAATAGTAAATTGTGCTACAATTAAGGAAATTGAAAAACTTAAAGAGATAGTTGTGGGCGTCCAAGTGGTATAGGTGGTTGGCCACCAACATCCACCTGGATCATTCCTCCCCCTTAGGAAGAAATGGTTCCCATTGCGTTGAGTTCCTCCCTGATATGAGGAAGCTTTTGCTGAGTTGGGCCCTTGTGAGCTGTTGTGCAACCTATTATCTATCCAGTAATGGTGGGAAACATGGTCGACTATGGTCCACATTGAATGCTCGATGCAAGCGAAGGAATGGGGGAATGTTGTGCTCCAAAGCATTATTTCCCACTGCCTTGGTAATGGTGTAAGGACCATATCGGAATGGTCGAAGCTTCTGATGGGCTCTTGTAAGGCATTATTTCTACAGATGCAACCAAAATTTGTCGCCCACTAGAAACTTGTGTGGTACTTGATAGTGCAACAATGTCCCTATGGGTGAGGAGAAGATGTTCCTATCTTCTTTCATGACCATATCCATCTGTTGTTGCTGCTCCATGGAGGAACCCTTTGCGGGGGTCATGGATGTGGCAACGATCTTCCCCTTACTTTGGGAGTAGACCAAGTAGAAAATAAATTTCCTTGTTTGGGAGATGATCTTACTACATTTCTTTGTAGAGATCAAAGAGGTGGCAGTAGATGGGGCTACCTCTGGTATCCTGTATAATGAATTGTTTAAAAAAATAATAACAGTGCGAGGCCTTGACTCATACACAGCATGTCGCCTCCACAAATATGACTGGCCTAATAATGCATCACAAACATCTAGAGGTACAAAATCACACAATAACTCATTTGTGAAGGGTTTGATGTTGTAGGGAAGGCAACATTGCTAGTGGAATCAGAGATCTCGTCCTTGGTGAAGCCACCCGATGTTGTATGGTTGTAGCTATGGTATGGTCGGTAGTCCTAGCCGCTTCACAACCTCCACTGAAATGATGTTCTTTTGGATCCTACTGTCAATAATGAATTGCAATGGTGAACCCTTCACCCAAATTTGTGAGTGGAAAATATGTTCTCCCTCCTCTGGATATTTGGGCTCATTCTTCTGGACCTTAGAGGTGGCAACCGTGGCATTGAGCTCCACGTCAATGATCTGCTTCCCTTTGCCATCTCCTTGTTGGGTTCTGACTTAGGGTCAGAACATGCATATAATTCTGAAGCCTTCAACTCAGCCACCAGCAACTGCTTGGTCTGACACTCATTTGTGTTGTGAGTGGGGCTCTTATGGAACTCGCACCACTTTCCTCTGTCCTTGTTTGACTTCATGGTGTTGTTGTTTTCTTGTAGCTTCGATGGGTTGTCTTGGTGTTATAGACATATTTGGGCACATCAACCCCAAACTTATATGTCGATAAAATAGGGCTCATCAACCCCTAAAAGAGTTGTTTCATGCCCTAAAGGAACATAGTCATCTGAATACATAATTCCCCAAAAGTTCCACTTGAGAAACCATCCAGAAATGACCTAAATTAAACCATATTGATTGCTCCACTGGTAGGGTGCAATGCATACTCAGCGGTACACTACCAGGGTGCGATGCATTCTGATTAGGCCTTCTATAGGGTGCGATGGGCGAGGATGGATAAATGTCTAAGACAGTTTGCTAGGTGGTTGCTCATGGAATCTTCTAGAAACTTCTCCTGTGCCACTTGCCTCTCTGAATTTGCCCTAGGATGAATAAGGGATTTGAAAAATCTCCAAGTGGAACCAACTGTAACAAGTAGAATGACACTAATCAAACCCCATGGATGACTCACACCCTTGCACACATCTATAAATGGATTTCCAATTCAAGAGATCCAGAGGCTGGAATATTGTGAATTGCAAGGAAGTGCTGATAACTTGTAATTGCGGAAAAAGCATTGTAATTGGAGCTAGGAGGATGATGCTGGATCAGACAACTGGGTTGTAATTCACCCTTCTATTAATAAAGTTCTTCAAGTTTTCTTCCATATGATTGTGAAATTGTGAATGTTATCATTTGTGAATGCTATCATTTGTTCATTATATATCTGATTCTGTAATTTTTATGTTGTAATAGATCACGATGCTTTGACAGTTCTTTGTTGTTGTACTTGTGCATGTACTCTCGAAGCGCGTTAAGTACAAGGAGGAGTTGCTGGATCTATCAAAGGGAAAAGAGAGAAAGCAATGGATTAAGTGGAAGTTCTAGGATGGTTCGATTATCTTTCTCTTATCTGTTACACATAGAAGAAATCATTGAATTGCTTTAAACTATTGTTTCTAGGGTAGCTGCCAAACCTAGAGGGCTAGCATTATATAGGAATACTAGTTTTCCCATAATCAAATTGGCAAACATACTAGGGAAGAACATATGTTTTTTTGTTGTTCTTGTTTGTTTTATAAACTATAGATAGAGCCTGAAGTTAGCCAAGTAGCCTTTGAACTGATTTTACTCTGCAATTGCATAGTAGATGAATGTTGCTTCAGTCAATCTCTGGTTTAGTTTATGAATTAAACATTTGAATTACAAGCATTCTAGATGCCATTTTAGTAGCTCAGTAACCTCTCAAGACATTCCCTCATACCTTGCTCTTTATTGTTCATTAAAACTCAGCTTAACTCACTTAAAACATTTGCACATCTGAGCCAAAACCCCTTTCAGTTGCACTCCCCGGACCATCGCACTATCTTCCAATGTAACCCAGTATGCATCACACCTCCCGAGTGTGGTAAGTGTGATGTATCCCTATTTCTATGAAGCCTAGGTGCGATAACTGACTGAACTCTTTTTCCATTCTAGAAATTGGGGGGTTTTGATCTTGTTTTCAGTTTTGTTTAGTTGTTTTGCTGCATATGAACAGTGCCTCCTTACTGAAGCCTACTTGCATCACATAAATCAGCCTCAATTAGAATAGGATTAGTGAATTATTTTTTGTATTTGTTAATCATTTACAATCCTTTGTCGGAAAGTTGTTTAAATTGATTTGTCACTTTGATGCAAAAATTGTCGTAATTGTCAATTTGTGTCAAAAGGAGAAGTGTCGTGGGTTCTTCCTTCCCTTGATGGTTGATTGAAATTTTCTTCATGTGTTTGGTTTGATTTATTTATATTCAAAGTTTCTAAAGCATTTTTTATTCAAAATTGAAAAGTGTTGTGGAGTCTTCCTTTCTCTTTTGAAGAAGAAATTGTAGAAAATGTCATTTTGAATGAAATATTTCATATCTTTGCTGCATTTAGTTTTCCTTTTTGGTAATTTTCACATTAAGGAGAATGAAAAAAATACATGCATTTGCATTTAGAAGTTGTAGATTTGTGTTTGAAAAGATGATTTAGGGAAATGCATTAGTGTGTGCTCTTTGCTCTTTGTTCAAAAGCACTGTAATTTTCTTTCCCTAGTAGCTAGGATTTTCATTGCTCAAAATAAACAAAGATTGTTTATCATTGTAGATTGCATTTTAGGAATTTCAAATCATCATCACGCAGTGAACCATTGAAAGGAAAACTCTAAACAATATCAACTTCAAAGTAAATTTCAATGAACTTAACAACGCTTTGGAACTTAATGCAACATATCTAGAGGTCTAGGCTAGAGACATGTTTTGGCGTCATTAAAACTAGTGGCTATCATTTTCATTGAAGGTTGGGTGATTCCTCCTCCTTGATATGACAAGTGCTAGCATGGACTTGTGCTCCCCGTACCATCGCATATATATTGGGAGATCACAATAGGCTTATATCCTTTATCCATAGGAAGCTCAGTCTGCTACCTTATTGATCGCAATGCACTAAACACAACATTCAGGAAGATTGATTTTTGTACATAAGTCCTTGGTAATTTCTCTTTAATTTATCACCAAGGTGTATATTGCAGTTTTGTGATTGGTTTGGTAATCCCTCTATATATATTTTCCAAAGTAGTCCCTTTCGTTTCTTTTCAACTCTTTAGAAGAAAAGGTCCATCTGAGCACTTTCCCTTTCAGGCTTATTAAAAATCAAAGGAGACTAAATTCATCTTTAGATTTTTCTCGACTCTTAAAAAATGAAAAAGAAAAGTTGTGTCCAAGTGTCATTAAAATTAATTCAATTCAGAATAACATCATTTTTCCTTAGTTGATCTTAGGTTGAGACATATGGCGACGAATCTGAAGTGCACTGATCAAGGGATCCCTTTTGAGGGGAATCCTAGTCCTTTTCCTTCTTGGGGAAATATTGGTGCTCCTTATATGGCTACATTGTCCCTTCTGGGAATTACCATTGGCCTGCCAGTATGGTTGTTTTCAACCTCTGTGGTTCAAAATGCTATGATTTCTCTGCAATTGAGTACACCTCTGGTTGAACCTGAAATTAACCCTTTTCCTTCTTCCTCATTTGTTTCTCCATCCCTTTCTTGCTCTTCACTTTGTAAATGTAGTGATACAAGTAATCAGGTGGCTGAGAAGAAGAAGAAGAAGAAGCCAATTCATCAAGGGGGCAACCAAGCAACCATTGCTTCGAATGCATCATCTAATGAAAATCCACCCATTAAACTTCCCAAACCCAAATTTCCATGCATAATTTGTATGGGAGACCATTTTCATTGAGATTGTCCTTGCTTTCCTCAGATCTTGAAAGAATGGTCTCCCTGTTCACGCCATCCCATGTCATCAACTTCTAGAGATCATGTTGGTAACACACCTTCAACTAGTGATAGTAAAGTTCCTGGATACAGGAGAAAAGTTAAGGTTCCATGTAGGTTATGTGAAGGTAACCATTCCCTTCATCTTTGTCCCTTTTTGGATGAATCCAAAAGAGTGTTGGATAACTGTCCTGCTTCACTGTAGGGACTCCCATCTGGTTACAAGAAACTCTCTCTAAGTCCTTCACTAGTTGAAAAACTGACTGACTTAAATCAACTGTCGGTCGAAACCACTCTCTCTGAAAGTGAATCTTATGAGTCCATACCCAACCCAAGTCAACAGGTCGAGGTGACAACTGGCCCAATTTCACCTTCAGCTAATTGTACCTTTCCTAAAGAGAGTGAAAATAGTACCATTCAAGTTCTTTTTGTTACCTTGGATTCTAACGAACTTGGGGGCGATTCACCTTTTCCATCTAGACAGGAGGAAAACCCTCCAGTTCTTGTAACTCAAGGGGTTAATTCTCCCATTTATTCGGTACCCCCTCTAAATAGTCTAGTCACTTCCTTTGATTGGATTCGACTAGCAAGATCCCGCCTTCCTTTTTATGTACCTTTATGGATCATAGTACAAGTTTGTAAAATGATCATGTCTAGCACTATTATAGATGAAGGTGCATCAATGAGTATCCTTTCCTCAACTGCTTGGAAAGCGCTTGGTTCGCCATCGCTTAGACCTGTTACATAGAATTTTTTAGGCTTTAAGAAAGGAACCAATCGACCATTACGGATCCTTCCTAAATTACCTATTACTTTGGGAGGGAAAACCGTTTATCTGAACGTGATGGTAGTCCTAGGACCTTTAGACTACAATTTACTTCTTGGGCGTGACTATGTTTATAACATGGAAGCTATTGTTTCGACACTCTTCTGAGTGATGTGTTTCCCGCATGAAGGCAAAATTGTCACCATTGACCAACTTTCATTTCCCGGTCCAAGCATAGCTCCAAGTCAATCATCATCCCTAAATGGTCTATTTGCATCAACGATATCAATTGAACCTTCATTCCATCCACCTGATAACCATGAGTAGTCTGGTGAGTGTAATGAAGCTTAGGGGGCATGCACCTAGTTGTAAAGATAAGTTTCCCTGTAGGTTATGTGATTGGTCTAACACATCATTCACCTTTGTCTATTCTAGACAAAGCCAAAGAGGTGTTTTGTCTATTCTGGACGAAGCCAAAGAGATGTTTTGTCTATTCTGGATGAAGCCAAAGAGATGTTTTGTCTATTCTGGACGAAACCATCTTACCTCATCATAGTGACTTCCATTTGGTTACAAGAGACTCTCCCTTTTATCATGCAAGGGGCATCCAAACCTTTTTTCAAGCATAGTTTTGTTGTTTCAAGCTTGTGTAAAAATGAAACCGAATCCAAGCATAGTTCCCCATGGTTCAATCTTGTCAAAAAATGAACCCATTTACAAGTAATTAACCTTTGTGATTGCCATTCTATTAGCCATTTGAGCCTTGGTTGTGTACATCTCATCACCACTATCTCTTCGGCTGATCATATGCTTCCACTTGGTTGTTTTACCCTTTTTAAGGAACAGTTATGATGAGTGGTCTTATTAGCCAGCCTCTTCGCAAAAATCATCATGTTTTGAGAAGTTCCAAAAACACCGAAACTAGTTGCTACCCTAGACGCCACTCATTCCTCAAAACCGAGTCCTCTTTAAACCCTTTTCACACTCGTTAAATATGAAAATATTGTCGAGCGCTTGTCGTTTTTAGCTCGTTAAAGTGACTGGAAATGCCATCCCTCCTATACTATTTTATCATTTTTCCGACCTGAGGAATTATTTTACAAAAAAGAACTGGTGGAGTTTTCTTTTCATCCCTTTTCAAACTCTCTAAACATGAAAAGGACTGAGTTATCCTTGTCATTAAACTCGTTAAAACAATAGCGAAAAACTTTTCCATCTAGACGAGACCAAGTTTCACTATCACTAGACTCGTTAAAACATTAAATAGTGACAGGTTTACCTGAAGGGCGAATTATAGAACAAGCATATGTTATCCTCCTCAAGAATGACAAAAATAAAGAGGTACTAGTCAGCAATGACTGGGGAAAAAGGGGAAGAAAACTTGAAGAATTTAAGGTTGCAAGTTGCTCTTGAACATGACACTTTCATTTCATCACCATTATTGAGTTGGGTTGGGTTATTCCATTCACCTATCATCTCACCATTGGTCTTTCATACCATACATCTTTTGGGGTTAACGCTACCAATTCACATCAGTGTCGCTGACATGTTCAGGAGAAGTCATTCAGTTGAGAAACCACCATCCAGTTAATGTCTCATCCACTGCAATACCTTCAACCTTCATTTTTTTCTTGACTGCCATTCCTGAACCTTGTGTCGACAGTTCATTTTCACCTCCAGACATCATTTGCTTCGTTTCGTGTCGTAGATGTGGGAAACATCAAGTCCCTCCAACGACGAGTCACTTCTTGTCAACATCAGCTTATTATCCAAGAAGTTGACTTAGAAACAACCCTTTCAGTGCTTTGAAGCTTGCATACATCAATGCCAAGTTTCTCACTTCCGGTGACAGGTTGACATCAATGGCCTTCGACCGAAAGATTTTGCGTGGTTTTTGGCATAGGATCATATATTTACACCACGTGAATTGTACTGTAGTACCTTGGGGGTCGTTATCATTATCGGTGATTCCTCTCGTGTTTGTTAACAGCTTGCATCATTGGTTGGTAATCAGGAAATGTCTTTCCATGTTCGACGTCAAAACATCTCTTCACATGTATTGACTTGTACATCAAGGGAGGATTGAATGGGTTTGAAGACCCCGGATCTAGTTTCATCCATCCAGGCTGCGATATATTCAGGGATATAAAAAAATCAAATATACAAAGGTGCTACACATATGGTCATCCAAACCATGGATGATGACTCTACACCTGAAGAATCACCAATTTGCATCTACATACGACTATATGATCTATGTACTTGAAATGAATTTATAAAGCTGAGCATGGGAATGCCTCCGTCAGCTAGATCATGAAAATTATATTATGATGATTTATTGTATTGTAACTTATGCAGGTCACCTTCCAGTTCGAAACTTCAGATCCTCATGATAAAGCATTTCACCCGACATCAATATTTACAACTTCATGCTTTAGGGGGTAACTGTTATAGACATATTTGGGCACATCAACCCTAAACTTATATGTTGATAAACTAGGGCTCAACAACCCCTAAAAGAGTTGTTTCATGCCCTAAAGGAACATAGTCATCTGAATACATCATTCCCCAAAAGTTCCACAAGAGAAACCATCCAGAAATGGCCTAAATTAAACCATACTGACTGCTCCACTAGCAGGTGTTTTCGGGAAAACTAGTGTTTTTTCGATCTGCAAGTCCCACTAAGATTGGAAGCTATCTTAGAAACAAACAAATCAAATCACTTTGTGATTTCCTTTATGTATGATAGATAAGAGAGAAGCAAAGGGACCAACCTAGATCTTCCGCTTGACTCTTTGCTTGATTTCCCTCTCCCTTGATAGAGCTTGCAACTCCTCACCTACTTGTCCCGTTTAGAGAATACCTGCAGAGACAACGTAACAAAACACCATCAAGGAATCTCAATCTATAATATCATAAACAATGCAGAATCAGAAATACATTGAAGATACAATTGCATTTACAAATAACAAGATTCACAAATACACGATTGTATGGAGGAAAACTCAAAGAACTTTATTAAAATATAAGGGAGAATTACAACCCAGCTATCTGATCCAGCATCATCCTCCTAGCATCAAAGCCCTCTTCACCTCATGAAACGCAAGATCACCCAACAATACAATGCTCCTTCTCCAAGACAAACTAACAACACTTCTTTACAAATTACAAAATTCTAGCCCCTATATCTCTCAGATGAGGGATCCATTTATAGATGTTTGTAGAGGTGTGAGTCATCTCTGGGTTTTTGATTAGTGTCATTCCACTTGTAGCTCTTAGTTGCACTTGGAGATTTCTTGGATCTCTTACTCATCCCTGGGAAAATTCAAAGAGGCAAGTGTCATAGAGGAAGTTTCTAGAAGATTCCATGAGCATCCACTTAGCAAACTGTCTCAGACATTTGTCCATTCTCACTCATTGCACCCCACAAAAGGATACTTCAGTATGCATCACACCTGGCTAGTGTAGCAGTCAGTATGCATCGTACCTTGATAGTGGAGCAATCAGTATGGTCCAGTTTTGGCCAGTTCTGAGTGGTTTTTTAGGTGGAACTTTTGGGGAATGATGTAATCAGTTGACTATGATCATTTAGGGTATGAAACAACACTTTTAGGGTTAAAGAGCCCTTGATTTATTGACATATAAGATTGGGGTTGCAATTCCCAAATATGTCTATAATAGTTGCCCCCTAAAGCATGAAGTCATAAATCTTTTGATGTCGGGTGAAATGCTTTATCATGAGGATCCGAGGTATTCGAATTGGAAGGTGACCTGTATAAGATACAATACAGTACATCATCATCATATTATTTTCATGATCTAGCTAAGGTGGGCATTCCCATTCTCAGCCTTATAAATTCATCTTTATGTACATAGGACAGATAATCATCTGCAGTTGCAAACTGGTGATTCTTGTTATGTAGAGTCATCATCCCTTAGCTTGGATGACTATCTGTGCAACTTTTGTGTACATTTGATGTCTTTATGTTCCTGAATATATCACAGTCCAGATGGATGAAACCAGATCCGGGGTCTTCAAACTCGTTCAATCTTCACCCGATGTGCAAGTCGATCCATGTGAAAAGATGTTTTGAAGTCAGACATGGAAAGACATCAAATGATTACCATCCAATAATGTAAGCAGTTAACAGGCGCATGAGGAATCACTGATAATGATAATGACCCTCAAGGTACTATAGTACAATTCACGTGGTGTGAATATATGATCTGATGTTGAACACCACGCAAAATCTCTCGGTCGAAGGCCATTGGTGTAAACCTATCGCCGGAAGTGAGAAACTTGCAACTGAGGCATGCAAGCTTCAAAGTACTAAAAAGGTTTTTTCTAAGTCAACTTCTTGGATAATGAGCTGATGTCAATAGGAAGTGACCTGTTGAAGGAGGGCCTTAATGTATCCCATATCTACGACACAAAACATAGAAAATGATTTCTTGGAGGTGAAAACGATTTGATGATACAAGGTTCAGGAATGGTGGTCATGAAAAATGGAGGGTGAAGGTATTGTAGTGGATGAGGCGTTAGCGGGATGGTGAATTCTCTGAATGAATTCTCTTGAACATATCGGCAACACTGAGATGGATTGGTAGCATTAACCCTAAAGGATGGATGGTATGGAGGACTAATGGTGATATGACCGGTGAACAGAATAACCCAACCTGACTCAATCATGGCGATGGAGTGAAAGTGTCATGTTCAAGAGCGACCTGCTACCAACAAAGTTCTTCAAGTTTTCTTCCCTTTTTCCCGAGTGATTGCTGACCAATACCTCTTTATTTTTGTCAAGCTTGAGGAGGGTAACATATGCTTGTTCTATAATTTTCCCTTCGGGCAAACCTGTCGCTATGTTTTAGCGAGCCTAGCGACAGTGAAACTCGTCCTTATCTAGACGGACAAGTTTGTCGCTATTGTTTTAATGATTTTAACGACAAGGATAACTTGGTACTTTTCATATTTAGAGAGTTTGAAAAGGGACGAAAAGGAAACTCCAGCAGTCCTTTTTCGTAGCGTAATCCCTTAAGTCTAAAAAAGTATAAAATAATACAAAAGGGATGACTTTTTGATCGCTTTAGCGAGCCGAAGAATACAAGCGCTTGATCTTTTTGTGGGATAATCCCTCAGGTCCAAAAATATTAAAATGTACATGAGCGATGGCGCTTTCCCTTACTTTAACAAGCTGGAAAGGCGAGTAGCTCGACAGTCTTTTCGTATTTAATGAGTCTAAAAAGAGCTTAAAAGAGACTCATTTTTTAGGAACGAGTGGCATTTTAGGGTAGCAACTTGTTCTGAATAAGCTTGGAACTTCTCAAAACATGGTGATGTGAAGAGGGTGGCTAACAGAACCACTCGTCGCAGTTGTTCCTCAAAATGGCAAACAATCAAGTGGAAGCGTATGATCAGTCAAACGGATGGAGGTGATGGAAGGAACACAACCAAGGTTCAAAAGGCAGATAGAATGGCAATCACAAAGGTTATTTACTAAAGGCAGGTTTATTTTTTAATGAGCTTGAAACTTGTGTTAACATATGCTCAGTAACGGATTTATTTTTTAACGAGCTTGAACCTTGCGGAAACATTGCTCATACCAGTAGTCAAAGATATTCAATTCACCATTTAACATGTTAGATTCCTTCATCGATCGTACAACCTGCTCAATCGCTCCATCAAATTGATTAGAAATACATATATATGCCTAAAAAATGAATTAAAAACTAATATTTTAATTGATGTACGTGAATAGTAATATAAAAAGTAGGTTTACCTCTCATTTTTATCATTTCATTTCGAATTTGGGATTTTGGAGCTCTGGAGTGGTTTTACCCCTCAAATTTCATTAGCTGATTTCTTGAGATCCAATGGAATATTCTCCACACCGTCAGGACTAGGTAGGAGCTAACCCTGAGCTATTCATTTTCATACCATTCTTCTTTGATTTTGAGCAAGTTTTTCCCTTCTTTTGGGCCCTTGAGGTTTGAAGAACTCATTCTCCATCCATCGCACCTAGCCTGAATCAAAAAGCGTGATGCATATTTGAGCTAGACAGTTGCCAGTCAGTATGCATCTCACCCTGTGCACAGGCAGGGTGCGATGGGCACAGAAGGGAAACTTTACATAACGATTTTTCATGAAATTTTTGCCTGTTTTTGCTCAAATTAGTATCCTAATTCATCTTTTGTCTGTGTTTCATAGATTTATCAGATCGAGATGGTCATCACATGGCATGAATGTGAACACGAAGAAGAAGACATCATTGCCTTACATGATCAGGGCACAGTTACTGCATTACAAAACTGTGGTTTGCTCAAATTTTTCCACATATCCAGCATGAGGAAACAAATCAGTTTGTTGCAGTATTTCCTCAATGCTTGGTATCCAATCAACCAGGTATTCTAGATTAGAGGCAAATTCATTCCATTGATAGTCAAGGATATCTACTTTCTAACGGGGTTATCGAGATGTGGTGCCCCTCTCTCATTATCAGGATCCACCCGTGGGGGTGAATCCGTGAGAGATTATATTCGCCAATTTTGTAGAGATGGATATCAGCCTAGCAGAGACGACAAGATAAATATCCGAGATGTCACTGATTGGCCCTTGAGGACCATTTTATTCACCTCTGCTAGATTGGCTGGTAGTGCGGCTCTTCATTTGGCAAACAGATCTTACATGCAGTACACCGTGGAATGCCTAGAACCAAAGGTGTTCAGCTGGTGCGAGGCGATACTTCCGGTCATAAAAGAACAGCTCTCCAAGGTAAATAATGGAAGATCAAGGAATTTCAGTTATGATTCCATCTTAAATGTTTTCGCCTTGGAGAGGATTCCACTGATGCAACCACAGTACATTTCACTAGGATTGCCAGCACCAAGGGAACCACGGATGTAGAGATGGGTTGATCTCATGGCTAGACATGTTGGTCAGTCACAAATTTCTTTCTCTGATGCATTCTTTGAGTGGTTCAACCTTTAGGAGATGGTCTTTGCAGAGTATCCATACGTTGGGATGGATTTCTGAGGTGACCCAAATTTGGTGTTACTGGCTGGCGAGCAGTGGAGTGTTATGGGTAAAATGATTTGACTATGTCTTTGTTTATCAGTTTTATAATGTTTTTGCATTTTTAAATGTTATCAAGACTAATCAAACTCATATGTGTGTGTAGATATCGGGCCAGTGCGACCAGTGGCACGCCCACGGGCGGCAGCTGATGTTCCAGCAGGAGAGGTTGTAGGGAGGGTTGTCCTTCATGATTTGGACATAGTGGAGACCCTATCAGTGCTGTAGGATCAGATCGAGGGTCTCACTCTTGGTATTGAGGATGTAAGGACTGACGAGTTACCTTTGAGATTACAGCGCCATACTATTGGCATGCCGAATCGATGGACTACGTTGTTGCTTATGATCGCACAGGCGGTGACATGTTATCACCAGCATCATTACTCTAGGATGCTTTCATACATTCATTTTTGAGTTCCTTGGTCATAAGACCGATTTTGTCTTGACACAAAACATTTTGTAAAAATTATAAACAGTTATATATTTTTTGATTTTCGGAGTTTTATCTTGGCTAAGTTATGCGATCCTGATGCAAATGTTCATGTGAAATACTTTTCTTTACAGGTGTTTCAAATTTCTATCTAACACGTAATTTGTTAATGAATTAGTTAACATTTTTAAGTTTTTGGAAATTTGTTGATATTGAATGGAATCAAACTATCTTTCCAAAACCCTGACTCTTAGGAACATATGATAGATAGCTGGGTTCCGAACGGAATAGACGCTAGTAAGCTGTAGAATGACGAGTTGCGAATCTAGTCTGACAACAAGTCACCATACGCCATGTGAAATGGCATCAGAGAGAAGCTCCATCAACGTGCTATACTCAGCGATGTTGTTCATTGATTGACCAATACATATCCCCCTGAAACTCACTAACTCATCGCTTGGAGCAAAAATGGCCCAGGCTGCAAAAGATAGGTTACGCGTACTATGACTAGCTTCGTCGATGTACCCAATGAATGTTGCCAAAAAGTCTGACATCTACAACAAATGCAAAGTGGATTACTTAACCAAAATGACAACTCTTAAAGAAAACAAAAATGTAACAAAAGCATATCTATAAAGAGATTACTACACTTAATCAAGCATAGTAATGCTTAAGATACAACCCTTTTCAGGGCTGTGATAGTGGAATCCCATCATAATCTACCAGCTTGTAGGCTTCTTTTGTCAGTGCTTGTTTAACAATGTAGGGGACCATCCATGATGGTTCGAACTTACCTGCTCCCAGTTTGTTGGAGTCCTGATTGTACAGCAAGACCAGGTCACCTTTTGAGAAGATAGGAGGCTTGATATTTTTGTCAAATTATGCTTTGACACGTTTCGTATGTGCTTTGTTAGCTAGCACAGCGTCACGACGGGTTTCATCCAAGTGGATTAGTTCCAAGAAACGAGCCTCTTCCTCCGAAGTTTCGGGAAGTAGATTAATTGCGAGCTTGAGGGATGATATTTCACACTGAATCAGTAAGACAATTTCTGACCATAAACCAACTAAAAGGGCGTAAATCCAGTTGCATTTCTTACCAATGTCTGATATGCCCACAGGGCTGAGTAAAGGATCAAATGCCAATTTCATTTGTGGACTCCAATCATTCTCTACAGCATGCGCTTAAGGACTTTGTTGATCGCCTCAACTTGTCGGTTAGCTTGCGGATAATATGGAGTAGAATTATCGTGAGATAGTCCTAATTTGGCAGTTGATTCAAGCATCATGTTATTGCGAAAATGCGATCCATGATCTCTGACTATAGCCTGTCGGACACCAAATCTAGAGACTACATGATTAAAAAAAAGAGAGCAGTTGTTTCGCTGCTATTGTTTAATGTAGGCATTGCCTCGGCCCATTTTGTAAAATAGTTGACAGCGACTATAATATACCCATGCCCCGCAGCCGAGGTGGCGTTACATATCATGAAATCTATGCCCCATTTAGTGAATGGCCCAATAGCAACTACTGGGTGCAGCGGTGCAGGTGGTAATCTAGTTTTGTGATAAAAAATCTAGAAAGCTTGGCGACTTCTGACTGCAATTATCCAATCTTTGAATATAGTGGGCCGGAAGTAACCATCTCGTAAGATCTTTTGCATAGTAGAGTAACCCGATATATCCCCCCCACACGCACTTGAATGACAATCATTCAGGACCTTTTCAGCCTCCTCATGTGTGAGGCACCTTCACAGAACTGTATCGACACCACAATGGTAAAGTGTATCACCGATGATCATGTAGTCTTTCGCTTGGTATAGAATACGTCTCTGTCTAGAGCGAGAGGTGTTAGCCCTAAAAGTTTAGGTTTGGAGATAGACTAGTATATCTCCATACCATGGATCGCTTAACGATATGAGAAACAGTGTCTCATCCATGATTGACACTTTAGATGTTGAATCGTTGGACGACAATGGGAGGTCGCAAAGTAACTCCGTGAAGACCAAATATTTCTTTGATTTGGATTTGGTAAATTCCAGATCAAACTCTTGCAAAATGGCTATCCATTCGGAAAATTTTCCCTCTAGTAATTGACGTGACAGAATGTAGGTCATAGGGTTGCAATTTGATAAAATGGTAGTTTTACGAAAGAGAATATCGTGTCGAAATCTCTGTAATTCTTGAACAGCTGCTAAAGCTAGCTTTTCAACATAGGAGTACTTTCTCTTTGTATCATTTAAGTTTCTGCTTAAATAATAGACAGGGTGTTCTATCCCATTGTCCTCTTGCACTAAAACCATTGCGATGGTTGTATCTGTGGCGGTTAGATATAGCTTAAAGTCTTTTTGATAGTCAGGAGCATACATTAATGACGCTTTTACTAGGGAACCTTTTAAAACATCAAAGGAAGCTTGTGCAACCTGATCCAAGTTGAAGGGTACTTCCTTTTTCAAAAGACGTGTATAACCTTTAGTGAATTCAGCGTAATTTGGAATGAACCTTCTTAGAAAGTTTGCGTTCCCTTGGATTTTCTGAATTTGAAGCAAATTTGAAGGTGGATGCATGTCATGGATTGCCTAAACCTTACATCGGTCGAGTCGAATTCTATCCTTAGAAACTATGAAACCAAGTAACCGACCATAACCAACACAAAACACACACTTGTGTAGATTGAGTCATATCTTGTAGTGCTAGTAACGAAAAAATATGGCTCTCAAATGTTGCGGATGATCGGTTCGCTTTCGTGAATGAGCCAGAAAATCATCAAGATATGGTTGAACGATGTGTTTGATTTCATGGAAGGCGTAGCTCATTTCCCTCTAAAACGTTTCCCCTGTGTTCTTCAAACTGAAAGGTAGTTTACGGTATGCGAATGTGCCCCATGGACATATAAATGCAGTCTTTGACTAGTCCTGTGGGTGGATATTGATTTGGTTGTACCCGGAAAATCCATCCATGAATGAAAAGATTTCGCATCCAGCACATTCATCAATTATCTGATTGATGAAGGGTGTAGGGTAGTTGTCCTTTGGACATGCTTGATTTACGTCACTATAATCGACACACACTCTAATCGTTCCTTGCTTTTTCATCATAGGAACAATATTGAATACACAATTAGTGAGAGGAATAGGGTAAATGAAACCAGCATGCAAAAGTTTTTCAACTTCTACTTTAATGGCAACGACTTTCTTCGAGTGAACTAGTCGAAGCCGTTGTTGTACTGGTTTGACATCTGGATACATCTTGATTTCATGTTCAATGATGCTCGAGTCAGTGCCTAGCATTTCTTCATATGACCATGCAAAGACATTTCTGAATTCGCAAAAGAAAGCGCAGTATATTTCCAGTTCTGAAGGAGAATAAGTTTTGCCAGTGTGAATATTCTCTACAACATTAGGTCTGGTCGAGATATTAATGGTGATAGTTCCTCAATATTGGACAGATTTAGCTTGGAATCCACTGTATTTACAGTATTTGATAGAAAATAAAAAACTGAAGGATGATTAAGGTCGTTGGAATAATCTTCATTGTTATCTTGAAGGTGGGAACGATGGTGGTGATCTTCCTGTGGTTCCTCTCCTATCATCATTGAATGAATGATTCCTTCGTCTGTAGAATGTACACGAGACCAAGGATCGGAAGAGGTACCATACACTAGAGACCTATCTATACAAACACTTGCTGAGTGTTGATTTGGGTTTGCCGCCCAGGCCCAGAAAATTGATTGCTACAAAAATTTTATAGGGCTTGAGGGCAACACCTGGCGATGATCCACATTATCAAAATGGTTAGAGTTCTTCTCAATCTCGGATGATGTAGAAGATATCATATGACAGGTTTCCACTGTGGCCACTTCAACCAGATTACTTTGAGGCAAGGGGGAAAAAGTACCCATTAAGGAAGGGTCTTTTAGGAGACCTACTCTGATATTTTGAAGCGATTGAGAACTTCCATGGATCAATGGAATGCTTCCAGTAACTTGAGAATTATTGGGGGAAAAGGCCAGTTGGTCAACGACTTTAATCCCACATTAGAAGGGAAATGCAAACTTTCTAAAATATGTTGACACAATAGTAGCCATAGCATAAATCCAGGGCCTACCCAGTAAGATATTGTAGTCAAGGTTTCCATCAATGACTTTGACTTCGATTTCTACTGTTTTTCCCCCAAGTTCAACTTGCAAGTTACTCAATATCCCATACGGTTTGTATGTTCTTCCATCGAATGCTTTTAATGCCGTTGATGATCATGACAAGCATGGTGAGCCCAAAGTTCTCCAGCAACTCATTGACATAATACAGGTAGATGTCCCCTCATCAATGATTGTTCGATGAATAGTTTTATTAAAGGCTTTTACCTATATAAGGAAAGCAAGTTGGGCTGGTAACTGAGGTTCGTATCCCTTATGGTTAAAGGCCACAAGATTGTAATCTGCTAGGTCAATCCCACCTATTGCTGATAACAAAGCTTGCTTTTGGGAAGGGCAATTCTGCAGTGCTGCAAGTGTCGACATAGTATGTTGGGTCCCTATAATACTAGTGATTACCCCATTACTATTGTAGTTATACCCATTATTTATATTGTTGTGCCCCTATTACCCCCATATTGTTATTTATGTGCCCCATAGAATCCCTCTATTGTTATTTTTGTGGCTTTATATTATTATTGTTAGGTCGGCTGGATTATATTGTGACTCCCTAGACTCCTATATATAGAAAGGAGGTTTTGTCATTTGTATCATCCAAGAATTGTTCATTTATGTAATGTAAAGGAGGTTGCCCCCTCGAAGAGACTGAATTCTAAGGCGTGGATCTCTCTTTTCTATCTTTGTGTGAGCTGGTTTCATAACATTTGGTATCAGAGCTTTGGATTCTAGGGTTTCGCTCCTCCAAATAGGTCATCGTGGAATTTTCACTATAACTTTTTTTCTGTGACGTTTCAGAAGTTGCAAAAAAAACCCATTTGAGAAGAATTGGCGCTGAACCTTGGGTCTGATTTGCAGAGCTTTTCTCGCGATATTTTCGGAGATATGATCTAAGGAAGTTGGTCTTTTTGCAGACTCCTGAATTACATTCAAAACAGGTGACCGGGGGAAAATCGTCATAACTCTCTCTCTGAGGATCAGATTGAAATTTCATAAAAAGGTACAGAAAGAGGACGGACTCTAGTTTCTTGTGCGTGTGTTTCAGATTCAGAGGTTGAAACAGTGACTCGTGGCACGTCATACAAGTTTGCTCTACTGAACCAGTCTAAAAGCGAGTAACTGTGGGAGATTTCACATAACTCTTCCTTGGAGAATCCAATTTGGTTCAGACTTATGGCATTGGAAAGAGGACGTAGAAGGCTACTACAGGTAGCAATTTCAGAATTGGAGGATCCGAAATTACAGAGATACATCAGATTCAATATCAGGCTTCTATAAAGTGAAAAAAAGGTGTGTAGTTTTTTTTAATTTTTGTGTAAGCTTGGTTTAACGGAATTCAAAGGGCATAGTAAAACTTTATTATCGGTAACTGATGCCCCGAGGAAAGAAAATGCAAACACCTAGTAAGGAACCTGAAAGCTCTAGCATGACTCATGAAGAAGAGGAAGAAATGCTACATGATATATCAAAATTACAAGAACAAGTGCAACAAATGTCATGCTCACAAAAGCTAACAGAAGCTAAGATAAGTGGTGTGGAATCTAAGGTAAATGGCGTGGAATCTAAGATAAAGGGAATGGAAGCTAAGATGGATGGCATGGAAGCTAAGATTGACGCTAAATTTGATGGCATGGATGATAAGATGGATGAATTGAAGAAGTTGCTACAAGAAAGGGTCACTAATGGTGAAAAGGTAGTAAAGGAAACTCATGATGAGAATAAAAGAAATGTTAATCATGATTCCATAGACTCTAATGTTGGATCGAAGACTCACCATGTTCCAAAAATTGATGTGAGGAAGTTTGATGGCAAGGATCCCGCCACATGGATATTACAGATGGAGCAATTCTTCGATCTCAATAATGTGCAAAACACACAAAAGGTACGTATGGCAACTTTATATTTGGAACCAAATCAGTTTGTATGGTATCAATGGCTTTGTTCTCGTAAACAATTTATCACTTGGGCAATTTTTACGGAAGAATTGATAGCACATTATGAGGATACAAAAAGCAACACTTTTTTTAGCCAATTGATAAGTCTCAAACAAAAGGGTTCAATAATGGAGCACATTGAGGAGTTCCAAAAATTGAACATAAGGGTAAAAGATATTCCAGAGGAGCATAGGATTGATGTGTTCATAGGGTCTTTAAAGGATAATATCCAACATGATGTGCGCCTTTGGGAACCTGATTCATTAGAGAAGGCATTCAGGTTAGCAAGAAAAATGGAAAGCAAAATTATGGCAACTAGGAAGCATACCGTTCACAACTATAAAGACGGAAGTGTTGTTGCCCATAGTCTTCCACAACCTACAAGGTTGACACCACAACAATTGGAAGAAAAAAGAGCAAAAGGGCTTTGTTACAATTGTGATAGCAAATACACTAAAGGTCATAAGTGTGCTGAGAAGAAATTATTCTACATAGATTGTGAAGGGGAAGAAGAAAAGGAGCAAGAAAGGTCAAAAGAAGAGGATATATTCCAGGAACAAAGCCTAGATGAAGAACAAATAAATCCGACCATATCTTGTAATGCATTGGCAGGAATTACCACTCCTCAAACCATCAAGATAGAAGGACAAATCAAGAAGAAAAAGGTAATAGTGTTGATTGATTCAGGAAGCACCCACAATTTTATTCATTGTAGGGTAGCAAAAGAATTGAATTGCTTCCTATATCCAGCACCAGAGTGTCAAGTGATGATTGCAAATGGAGGAACAATAAATTGTTCTGGAAAGTGCCATAATATCAAGCTATCCATGGGAGAATATGTATTGACTAGCCCAATGCTTTCCATTCCAATGGGAGGTGCTGATGTTGTACTAGGAGTCCAATGGCTACAATCCTTGGGTACAATAGCTTTTAATTTTCAAGAAATTTTCATGAAATTTTCTGTGGAAGGAAAGGAAGTTGAATTAAGGGGTATTGTAGGGAAACCAGGAAAGATAATCAGCTCTAATGGCATGACAAAGCTTCTAAAAAAGGAGCAAAGAGGTGTAATTGCACAATTATGTTCGCTAGATGTTTCCACATTGGAATCATCTATTTCTCCAGATCTCCAAAAAGTCCTGGACAATCATTCCAAGGTATTTGAGACTCCCAAAGGTCTCCCACCTATGCGTGATCATGATCATGCTATTCATCTGATTCCAGGAAGTGTTCCTCCAAACATCAGGCCGTACAGATATCCCTATGTCCAAAAAAGTGAAATTGAACGTATGGTTGCAGAAATGCTAGAGGCTGGTATAATTCAACCGAGTCAAAGTTCTTTCTCAGCTCCAGTAGTATTGGTGCACAAGAAGGATGGATCATGGCGCATGTGTCCAGATTATAGGGAGCTCAACAAGCTCACTATTAAAGATAAGTTCCCCATTCCTGTTATTGATGAATTACTGGATGAATTGCATGGATCAATTTACTTCACCAAGTTGGATCTTCGTTCAGGATATCATCAAATCAGAATGAAGATTGAAGACATTCCGAAAACGGCATTTAGAACTCATGAGGGTCATTATGAATTTTTGGTCATGCCTTTTGGCCTTACCAATGCACCTTCAACATTTCAAGGTTTGATGAATTCAATTTTCAAACCATTCCTTAGAAAATTTGTGTTAGTATTTTTTGATGATATACTAATCTACAGCAAGTCTTGGAAGGATCATGTTGAACATGTTGACAGGGTGCTACAACTATTGGAGGAGAAACAATTATATGCAAAAAGATCCAAATGTTTCTTTGGAGTCCAGGAGGTGGAATATTTGGGTCATATTGTATCTCATGAAGGAGTTAAGGTAGACCCTAGAAAATTAAAGCCATTAAGGAATGGAAAATCCCCACATCCATAAAGCATCTGCGAGGATTTCTTGGGTTGACAGGGTATTATCGCAAGTTTGTTAAGAATTATGGGAGAATAGCAGCACCTCTAACAACATTATTGAAGAAAGATTCATTTTCATGGACTCCGGAAGCAACAAAGGCCTTTGAACATCTTAAAGAGGCAATGTGCCAAGCACCGGTCTTAGCTACACCGGACTTCACAAAAACCTTTATTGTGGAATGTGATGCTTCAGGAAATGGAATTGGTGCTATTCTAATGCAAGATGAAAGACCCATTGCTTTTGAAAGTCGTCCAATCAAGGGAAAGTTTTTAAGCAAAGCTATTTATGAGAAGGAAATGTTGGCAATACTCCATGCACTTAAGAAATGGCGACCCTACCTAATGGGAAGACACTTCAAGGTAAAAACGGATCATGATAGCCTTAAATACTTTTTAGAACAAAGATTATCCTCTGAAGAGCAACAAAAGTGGGTCACAAAGATGTTGGGTTATGACTTTGAAATCATCTACAAAAAAGGGAAGCAAAATGTGGTGGCAGATGCACTCTCAAGAAAGGATGAGGATGTGGAAGCATTGTTGTGTGCCATTTCTATTATCCAACCAGATTGGATAAACGAAGCAAGGGAGGAATGGAAGAATGACGAAGAAGTGTGGGCACTTATTCGAAAGTTACAACAAGATTCCAGTACTTCTGATACATTTAGCTGGCAAAATGATTCGTTATGGTACAAAGATCGCTTATACCTCTGTAAGGATTCCCAGCTAAAACAAAAGATTCTTATGGAATTGCACACTTCTCCCTTAGGAGGGCACTCAGGATTTTAAAAAAATTACCACAGGGTTAAGAAGGAATTTTTTTGGGATGGCCTTAAATCAGATATTCAAAAGTTTGTGGCGGAATGTTTGGTTTGCCAGCAAAATAAAGTTGAAACAATTAAGACACCGGGTCTATTACAACCTTTATCCATTCCAAGCCAACGTTGGGAGGAGGTTTCAATGGATTTTATCACAGGTTTACCCAGGTCTGAGGGAAAGAGTGTCATCATGGTGGTAGTTGACAGACTTACCAAGTATGCACACTTTTGTGCATTATCACATCCATTTAAAGCTAGTACAGTTTCTACTGCATTTATGGAAACAGTTCAAAAGCTACATGGAAACCCAAAGATTATTGTAAGTGACAGAGATCCCATTTTCACTGGAAATTTTTGGACAGAATTATTTTCTTGTCTTGGTACTCAGTTAGCTCATAGCTCATCTTATCATCCTCAATCTGATGGGCAAACTGAGATAGTAAACAAATGTTTGGAAGGATATCTTCGTTGCTTTGTATCTGATACGCAGACACAATGGGTCAAATGGTTGCCTCTGGCTGAATGGTGGTGTAACACTTCCTTCCATACAGCAACAAAAATGACCCCATTTATGGCACTTTATGGGTATCAACCACCATCCATCACATCATATTTAAGAGAAAATTGTAAGGTTCAGGCAGTGGAACATCACATCGAACATCAACAACAAGTCCTCCAACTCTTAAAGGATAACCTAGTGTTGGCACAAAATAGAATGAAACAACAGTCAGATCAACATCGCAGTGAAAGAAGTTTTGATGTAGGTGATTGGGTATTCCTACGGCTACAACCATATAAGCAAATGTCCCTAAAGCAAGCTAAGAAGGATAATAAATTATCACCAAAGTATTATGGTCCGTACAAGGTGTTGCAAAAGATTGGTACTATGGCATACAAATTGGAGCTTCCTGCAGCTTCTCGATTGCACCCAGTTTTCCATGTTTCATGTTTAAAGAAGGTTATAGATGACAAGCTCCCAATTCAAACAATATTGCCAGAACTTGACGAGGAAGGAAAAATTATATTGGAACCGGAAGCAGTCACAGAAACAAGAACTCGACAGCTACGAAATCGATCAATTTCAAAGTATCTTATCAAGTGGAAGAACTTATCCGCTGAAGATTCCACATGGGAGGATGAGAATTTTATGCAGAAGTATCCAGAACTACTCAAGCGTTGAGGACAACACTTTTTTGAAGGAGAGGGGCATGTTGGGTCCCTATAATACTAGTGATTACCCCATTACTATTGTAGTTATACCCCTTATTTATATTGTTGTGCCCCTATTACCCCTATATTGTTATTTCTGTGCCCCATAGAATCCCTCTATTGTTATTTTTGTGGCTTTATATTATTATTGTTAGGTCGGCTGGATTATATTGTGACTCCCTAGACTCCTATATATAGAAAGGAGGTTTTGTCATTTGTATCATCCAAGAATTGTTCATTTATGTAATGTAAAGGAGGTTGCCCCCTCGAAGAGGCTGAATTCTAAGGCGTGGATCTCTCTTTTCTATCTTTGTGTGAGCTGGTTTCATAACATAGTAGATGGTGATTGAGCCATATCCTCCACTATATTTTTGTGCTGCTCTAGCACGAGGATTAAATGTCAATTTATGTGCTACTCCTTTAGGCAACTTTATAGTTAATTCAGGAATGATGGGTAGAACAACTTCTGACAAAGTTGTTGTCAAACTACTAGGTTGATCTGTAGCCTTGTTGTTCAACATCTGTGGATTCCCATAATCTTTATTCCTTGTCGATATCAAAGCATCATTTTGATATTTCAGGACGAATAACATAAGCACTTGGGATGGGGAAGCATTATTGATAGCAACCAGGTTAGTTTCTGGGTTTGGAAATGGATCAGTCAACACTGCTGAGGTACTTGAAGTATTTTTAAAAAATTTCGTGACCTCAGCTCTATGTGGACAATCTTTCGTCCAATGTTCCTCGTTACATATGAAACATGGTTGACCTAGTTTCTTTTGCCCAGTAGGGTTGACAGAAGATTTTTCAAGAGTTGAATCATCGTGTTTCTTCTTTTTGTCCTTCCCCTTCTTCTTGCTACCTAGCTTCTTTGGATTCTTGCCCTTGTCAAATGACACGGCATTAATCTTTGAGGCAAGAGGTTTATCATTTGCTTTTTGACTAGAGACTGCAAGGGCTTTACCAAATTGAGCCTTTGTAGTTTGCGTGATTGAGGTACCGATCACGCTGTCACCGGCGTGAGAGTCCCTCTTTGATTTAGGAGGTGGGGGAACGAAGAATTCTGGTCTAGGAGCATCAAGAATTTTGTTGTAGAGCATGCCAGACTGAGTATAGATCAAGTCTAAATATTGTGCATGAGCAATGACTTGCTCTTCAGTGACAACTCCTCCCTTTGTGAAATCTTCAGTAATAGAAGGTAATAATGACTTAATAAACCACTCAGCTAGAAGCTAGTTAGGAACATACGTCTTTAGCATTCGACGACGATGTTGCCACTCATGAATATGATTAGATATGTGAGTGGCTATTGTCTGTTTAAAGTTGGTAAGGAGTTTTGTTCCCATTTCGTACTTTATGGGTAATTGAATGTGGGTTAGAAAAGTAGTGGCAAGGGCACTAAAGTTATCAAATGAAGCTCTATGCAATTCAATATACCATTTTTCTGTTGGACTAGTTAGCGTTCATTGAAAAAGGTGAATCCTAATCAAATCATCATTTAGGGTGTTAGATGAGCACCACAAATGAAAAGTCATTACATGATTCGATGGATCTTCACCTAGATTTCCATTGAATTTAGAAATATCGGAGGGAAGTTTATGAGGAATCGATGGCCACCAAGGGGCGTATGCAGTTGGATCATTCGTCAGCCGATTCAAATCTGGTAATTCTAGAGTTGCTAGAAAAGGCAACTGTTGATTCAGGGTCGGCGAAGCATACCCAGGATAAGATGGGATCACCTGAGCAGTAGGTCTTTGCATACCAGCATAATGTATCTGGTGCTGGTAACTTTGATAAGGTTGATGGGCATAACCATTATAGTATGGTTGTTGATAACTGTTTGGAAAATGCGGTTGCCCATTACCTAAAAAACCTTATTGCTTAGGTCCTCGATAAGTTTGCTGGAATTGCGGTTTTTGATATTGTACCAGCCATGGTTGTTGGACCATTTGCTGCTACCCAATACTGGATGATTGACCAAGATGCAGAGTGATAGTACCTGTTTGAGCCTGAGTCATTCCAAGTAAGGAAACACTAACCTGAGGTTTTGATTGAGCTGTAGAGACAAGAGGTTGTTGTATTGCAACTTGAGAGACTTGAGGTTGACACACAATAGGCAGTTCTTGTACTTGCGACATAGTCCCAATAGTAGGGGTAGTGGGGATATTGGACACAGATTGGGCTAGTTGCATTGAATATACAACCCTTGGTTGTTGAGTTAGTATTGGTATCCAACCACTGGATGTAATTCCAATTTGACCTGAATTTTGTTGTGAACTCTCATATGGTTGTTCTCCAGGAGGGAACAATGAAAAAGCATACTTCCCTCCATATCGCAGCAATCCAGTGTTCAAAGGATCTACCGGTCTTTGAAAACTAGTCTGCCCAAATTGATACTGGCATGTAGGATCAATTTGCTGAGTTTCAACATAAGAAATACTGGATGGGATTGCAGATGAACAAATAGGAACATACCATCTTGTTGAAACAGTCCCTGAGTGGACTCCAGCTAGTGGTTGATAACTAGTTGGGACAGATGGTATACCAGCAAACATCATCGGAACGACAACAGGAAGCTTTGATGTTGCTATATCAGATGACACAGTCCTAGATGTTGATGGTTGCTCAGACATTTTTAGTCTATCCAAAAGATTTTCAAGCGATTCAACAGGAACTTGCGATGAAGGATGATTAAAAGAACTAACTTCAAGTGTAGAAGGATGCAAGTGGATCCCAGTTCCAAAATGGAATGGAGTACTAGATGGAGGATCCTCTACTATCTCTTCTATAGCAATCAGTCCAGGTGGAAGAGGTAGACTGTCAGGTTCGTAAAATATTTCTGGAGCCGAATAAGGCATAGCTTCTGTAGTGACAGATATCGGGGGGTGACACCTTTTGAATTCTAGAATTCAACTTCCAGATGTTTAGGCAAGTGAACTTCAGTCTCTGGATCAGATCTAGCTAGAGCTATTTTAGGAATAGAGGTGTTTACCATTACACTAGGATCAGTTCTAATGTCCTCTTGTAACTGCAAAAATTCTTCTATAAAGGTGGATATACCAAAAATGATCGGAGTAACTGTTGACACACAAGTTTCAAATAAACCAGGAGAAGTGGACTCATTTAAACGAGATTGTTTGTCCCAGAATGGTTTTTTTTTGGAGTCAAAGACTATTGACTCACTAGTCTCCACAAACGATGGGGTTTTGATTGACTTTCTTCCATGATTGCGGATTACTTGATCAACTCAAAAAAAAGGGGGAAAATGTTATTCTGAAGTAAATAAATTTTAATGACGCTTTGACACAACTTTGCTTTTTCAATTTTTAAGAGTAAAGAAAAAGCTAAAGATGACTCTAGTCCCCTTCGATTTTTAATGAGCCTGAAGTGACAAGTGCTCAGATGGACCTTTTCTTTTAAGGAGTCGAAGAGGAACGAAAGTGACTACTCTGGAAATCTAGACAAAGGGATTACCAAACCAATCACAAAACTGCAAAATACACCTTGGTGGTAAATTAAAGAGAAATTACCAAGGACTTATGTACGACAGTAAATCTTCCCGAATGCTGTGTTCAGTGCATTGCGATCGATAGGGCGGTAGACACTACTTCCTATGGATAGAGGATATAAGCCTATTGTGGTCTCCCAATATATACTCGACGGTATGGGGAGCACAAGTCTGTACTAGCACTTGTCGTATCAAAGAGGAGGAATCCCCCAACCTTTGATGAAAACGATAGTTACTATATTTTACGACATCGGAACACGTCTCTAGCCTAAACCTCTAGATGTGTTGCGCTAGGTTCCAAAGCTTTGTTAAGTTCATTGAAATTTATTTTAGAGTTGATCTTGCATGGAATTTTTCCTTTCAAGGTTCACCATGTGATGTACATGTAAAATTCCTAAATATGCAATCTAAAATGATAAACAGTCGTTGTTTACTTTTAGCAATGAAAATACTAGCTACTAAGGAAAGACGATTATGATTTCTTTCGAACAGAGAGAAAAGAGCACACACTAAATTCACTTTTCCTAAATCATTTTCTGCACATAGTCTAAATGCAAAGGCAAATACATGTATTTTTTTCATTCCCTTTAATGTGAAGAGTGCAAAAAAGGAAAATTAAGTACAGATCTGAACTATTTTCTTCAAAGCGACATTTCGACGATTTCTTTTCAAAATGAAAGGAAGACTAAAATGACACTTTTCGATTTCGAATAGTGAAATTCTTTTAATGCTTCAAATATTAACAATTCAAATCAAATACATGACAAAAAGTTCAATCGACTATCTAGAGGAGGAAGACTTTACGAAACTCCTCTTCTTTGACACAAAACGACAACTATGACACTTTTTGCATCAAAATGACAGTTCGATTTAAGCTACTTTCTGACGAAGGACTGTAAATGATGGACAAATACATAAAAAAAACTACTAATCCTAATCAATGGAGGTTGAAATATGTAAAGAAAGGACGCATCAGCAATGAGATACTGATCATGAGCAGCAAAACTACTGAATAAAGCTGAAAACAAGGACAAAAAACCCAAATTTTAAAGAGAGAAATAGGATGACTCAGTCATCGCACCTGTGCTTCACAGAAACAAGGATGCATCCCACTTGCTACACATGGGAGGTGCGATGCATATTGGCTTCCAGTGATAGATAGTGTGATGGGCTAGGGAGCGAAACTGAGGTGGGTTTTTGCTCAAATTTGCAGCTGAGTTCAGTGATTTAGGTTGAGCTATGATGGACAGTAAAAAGCAAGGTACAGGGGTACGATCTTGGGAGGTTATTGAGCTACCACAAAGGCATTTACAATGCTCGTAACTCAGATGTTCAGTTCATAAACCAACCTGGAGATTGCCTGAAGCAACATTCATCTACTTTGCAATTGCATAGCAAGAGCAGTTCGAAGGCTATATGGCTAACTTCAGGCTCCATCTGTAGTTTATAAAGCAAACAACAATAACAAACAAACAAACTATTCACTCCCCAGTGGAGTCACCATTTTGTTTCCGGGAAAACTAGTCTCTTTTCTATCTGCTAGTCCCACTAAGATTGGCAACTATCTTAGAAACAAATAAAGAAAACCACTTTGCGATTTCCTTTATGTATGATAGATAAGAGAGAAGCAAAGAGACCAACATGGATCTTCCACTTGACTCCTTGCTTGATTTCTCTCTCCCTTGATAGAGCTTGCAACTCCTCACCTACTTGTCCCACTTAGAGAATATCTGTAGAGACAAAGTAACAAAACACCATCAAAGCATCTCGATCTATAATATCATAAACAATGTAGAATCAGAAATACATTGAACATACAATTGCATTTACAAATAACAAGATTCACAAATACATGATTGTATGGAGGAAAACTCAAAGAACTTTATTAAAATAGAAGGGAGAATTACAACCCAGTTGTCTGATCCAACATCATCCTCCCAGCATCAAAGCCCTCTTCACCTCATGAAAAGCAAGATCACGTAACAATACAATGCTCCTTCTCAAAGACAAACTAACAACACTTCTTTACAAATTACAAAATTCCAACCCCTAGATCTCTCAGATGAGGGATCCATTTATAGATGTTTGTAGAGGTATCAGTCATCTTTGGGTTTTTGATTAGTGTCATTCCACTTGTAGTTCTTAGTTCCACTTGGTCATTTCTTGGATCTCTTACTCATCCCTGGGTGAATTCAGAGAGGCAAGTGTCATAGAGGAAGTTTCTAGAAGATTCCATGAGCATCCACTTAGCAAACTGTCTCAGACATTTGTCCATTCTCTCTCATTGCACCCCACAGAAGGCTACTTCAGTATGCATCGCACCTAGATAGTGTAGCAGTCAGTATGCATCGCACCTTGATAGTGGAGCAGTCAGTATTGTTCAGTTTTGGCCAGTTATGAGTGGTTATTGAAGTGGAACTTTTGGGGAATGATGTAATCAGTTGACTATGATCCTTTAGGGTATGAAACAACACTTTTAGGGGTTAAAGAGCCCTTGGTTTATCGACATATAAGATTGGGGTTACAGTACCCAAATATGTCTGTAACAACAGGGTGCGATGCATACTGAGTGGTACACTGCTAGGGTGAGATGCATACTAATTAGGCCTTCTATAGGGTGTGATGGGCGAGGATGGACAAATGTCTGAGACAGTTTACTAGGTGGTTGCTCATGGAATCTTCTAGAAACTTGTCCTGTGCCACTTGCCTCTCTGAATTCACCCTAGGATGAATAAGGGATCTGAGAAATCTTCAAGTGTAACCAATTGTAACAAGTGGAATGACACTAATCAAACCCCATGGATGACTCACACCCTTGCACACATCTATAAATGGATCTCCAATTCAAGAGATCCAGAGGCTGAAATATTGTGAATTGGAAGGAAGTGCTGATAGTTTGTAATTGAGGAAAGAGCATTGTATTGTTGGAGTGATCTTGCTATTTCATGAGGTGAAGAAGGATTGAAGCTAGGAGGATGATGTTGGATCAGACAACTGGGTTGTAATTCTCCCTTCTATTAATAAAGTTCTTCAAGTTTTCTTCCATATGATTGTGAAATTGTGAATGTTATCATTTGTTCATTATATATTTGATTCTATAATGTTTATGTTGTAATAGGTCACGATGTTTTGACAGTTCTTTGTTGCTGTACTTGTGTAGGTACTCTCCAAGCGTGTTATGTACAGGGAGGAGTTGCAGGATCTGTCAAAGGGGAGAGAGAGAAAGCAAGGGATTAAGTGGAAGTTCTAGGTTGGTTCCATTATCTTTCTCTTATCTGTTACACATAGAAGAAATCGTTGAATTGCTTTAAACTATTGTTTCTAGGGTAGCTACCAAACCTAGAGGGCTAGCATTCTATAGGAATACTAGTTTTCCTAAAAACACTTGGGTTGACCCATCTTGGTTTTGTCCTTGGTTTTTCGATTTGGAGAAGCCTTTCCCTTGCTTTGGATTCGCAAATCCAAAGTCTCGCTTCTTCTGTTTAAACTTTTGCTCGATTTTGATAGCATATCGGTACGCCGTGTCGAGCGAGTAGATGTTTAAGAAATCCATATCATCCTAGATGTATCTGTCTAGGCAGCTGCAGTATTTGAGTACTAAATACAGCTCAGAATCCTTGATACCCAACTGTGTGCGAACGGTATGAAAAATTTTTGTGAACTCTAGCACATCTTGGTCCCTTCCCTGCTGCAATGTATTCCACTTTATGTATTTGTCCTCATAGCTTTTTACAGGGTAGTACAACTCCTTGATGGCATCCAAGAATGAATTCCAAGTGGGTGTGGTTGAAAATAGTGAGCTCTTGCTTTCATCATTCTACTCACACTAGGTTTCCCACTAGTCCTCGACATGGGGGGTTGCTTTGAGAAGAGCGAAAATAATCTTTTCCCGACTAGAAAAATCATGAAAAGAAAAATACCCTTCTAGCAGATTTAACCATTTATCTATGGCATCCGCATCTATTTGACCCTCAAATATGGGGATTTCAAAATTAACTTGTACCTTAAAGGGTGTGGCATTTCTAGAGTAGTTGTTGGAAGCTGATGCGTCACCTTTGGGTAGCCGATAAAGGATATGGGCAAAGTTGTCCATCATCGTGTACCTTTGTCGCTTGAGGGCTTCTTCAAGCAATATTTTGATAGGATCTCCTACCCCCTCATCTTTCTTCTCATCTACCATTAGGGGCCGTCAGGATTTGCCGGGCTAGTATTGCAAAGGTTTGACCAGTTCAAGCCCTAACTCCTTATATCCCGACCTCGTTGGGGACATGCAAAGAAAAACTGAGAAAAAGTAGACTACTCTAATACCACTGATCCAGATTTAAAGAGGAACACAAAAAATTATAGAAATAACCATAAACATAGAGATGTAGCAGAAATAATACTTCATTTCGTTAATGTAAAATACTGAAATATGCTTACAAATAGAAATGGAAATAGACAAGCTAGGGCGATGGTAGCTTATCTTTGAGAAGAGATGTGGAGGCTACATGCCTCTGAAATGTGTTACAATGAGGCTCGAAGCACTATTTATTGCTGAGAAATAATGGAAAACCCTAAACATCCAAAAACCTAAACCTAGGAGATGAAACGTCAAACTGTGGGGCCTGTTTCGGGTAAATTAGTACATCAGCTTCCCGGGGTCATAACTTTGGCATACGATCTCTGTTTGATGCGAACAATAGCTTGTTAGAAATAACTATTAAAGGAATACAACTTTGGGAAGAGAAACATCCATCCAAATACCCATGTTGCTCCCAGATTTCCCAAAAAACGTTGATTAGGGCCTTAAAAAGGCTTCGGAAGTTCTGGACCCGAAAAAATGCTAAAATAGTAAATTGTGCTACAATTAAGGAAACTTAAAAACTGAAAGAGACAGTTGTGAGGGTCAAAGTGGGATAGGTTGGTGGCCATCAATATCCACCTCGACCAAGTCGCCAGGTGGATGATTTTAACCTTTGTGTGTCTGATCACTGTACACCATCAGAGATCAAATCTGATCTTTATATAATGCTCCTGAAGAAAATGTCCCCAGTATGGTCACCACTATGTTAGCACTCAGTAATTTCTCAAGGTTAAAGAAATAAATCACATAGGTAACAAAAAACCTACTTTTGAGACTATGATTTACCCTTCCTAATGCTTAGAGAGGGCTCTCTCCTTAAGATTTAACCTTGTTTAGTTAAAATGATTTTAGGCTAGTTATGTAAGCTTGATTTGGTTTTGATTTGAATTTCAGTGGTGGGATCACTTACTTAGATGAATATATGAATGTCTATTTTTCCATTGGGCTATGGAGTCAATCAGGCTTTGAAAACAGAAAAATAACAAACCATAAAGAAAATGTTACATGGCAAGATAGTTGAGCAATATTAGATCTCAAAGGTTGGATGGTGAAATGATTTCCAGCTGGGACCAAGGAGCAGTTAAGGTTTCATTAAAACAGACAATGAAGAAAGTGAAAGAGGTCAATTGAAAATAGAGAGCAATGAAGAATTCCCTACTCTAGATATTAGAAGCAAACATAGAAATGTATAACAGTAAAAGCAGAGTGTACTTAAACAATTTCTGCAGTAACATCCCTATTATAACATTCAAATATGAGTTTATGGAATACTTTGAAAAAGTACATAAACAAGATGAAATTTGTACTTCACTGATATAGGTCAACACATGAATCCTGTAAAGAAGTTTCTTTCTAAATTGTCCTGTCTGTCAACTGGAAATTGGTACAATAACCCTTAGGTAGTAGATTAGTCAGCTATAACAATGTCCAAAAATCCCCCCCCCCTTAATACTTCAATTTATGAAGTATTTATACAAAAACTATTACAAAATATCCTAAACTGTTTTAGGATTTATTCTAGGAAAAAGAAACATCTTCATGCAAGAAGATAGAGATAGCTATTGAACTTCTATTTGTTGTCCTTGTTATTTAGGTTCAGCTGGCTTTAAATCTTTGATCTTTTGCCTTTTAATCTGCTTTGTTGTTTGGTCTTCACACTAGATGTTTTGTTCAGTTTCAACTTTTACTGTAAATCTTACTCACCCTTTCATGCTTCTGTGTTTTTAGTAAAAATGATTTTTACTAAAAGACACATGGAGAATACAAAATGTTTCTTGGAGAGTAGTTTGTAAGAATTGTTTGCTGTGCTGATGAAAATGATTTCATCTATGTTTTAATAATTACTATGCAAATTGTTTCATTCTGCTCTGCTGTTGTATTAAACTTGACTTTCTTATTTGTACACAAAACTCCTGCTCAATGAAACCTTTGAAAAATTTCCTGAGAATCCGGAGCAAACATGTTTTTTGACTATTATCAAAACTTTTTTGTCCAATCTCGTGGCCTTCTAATCACCTGCAAAATGAAACAATCATTAATAAAGCATAGGTCTGTGGGGAAGGAAATGAATGGATTTATTGAACTAAGATGTTTGTCGATGGAGTCTGGAGCATGTTTGAAAGGAAATCGGGGCTCAAATTCGGTTGCAGATGCTCATGGTGGCGTAGGGAGGCTTAGGCAGCTTTCACTGTGAAAATGAGTGAAAAGAGTAAAAATTGGGCGTTGTTGGCCTTTTAACGGGTAACGGTCAAATTTTGCGTAGAATTCAATAAATGAACAATGAGTGGTTTTGGTTTTTGGTGGGGGGGCAGTTTCAGGGTCCATCGCATCACTTTTGGTGGTTGGGCGGTAATTCCCTGAGAGCATGCAAGTTCGCCTAGAGCTGCCACGTAGCTGATAGGGTCCCGAGAAAAATCGCGAATCTTGCGTGCTCTCAGGTGGGTAAAGATCAGAGATGGGATGAGCGCGATATTGATGCTGATGTTAGATTTGGGGGTGAGATATTGGAGGGCTATCGCGCAATGAATATGGTGGGGTGTCAACCTTGACGTGGGGTCGGGTACGGAAGAGTAGTTTGATATAATGGAGGTGGGGTTAGGATATATATTAATATAGTTTAATATATGTGGGTTTTTATTACATGGGTTTGGGATTAATATATATGTGGGAATTATTTTAATATGGGATACATATATATGGGGAATTAAATAATTAGAGTTAAATGTTAATATTAGTATATGAGCGGGATTTAACATATTGTGATGTGTTAATAAAATGCGGGACCTGGTAATAAATACACCAGGGATATAAGTTAAAAGGGTATCAGGGAGGGTATTTTTTTTGAATGGGGCCCGATACACTATTCAAGCTTAGGATAAGGGGTTTTAGTGGGTTTACAAGGGAAAAAGGAAATTAACAAGGGGGGATGATTTTTAAAGGAAAATGTCCAGGGAAAAGGGTTGAAATTAATGAAAAAAGGTTAAAATGAGGGGAAAGGGTATTTTTTCAAGGGGAATGGGTTTCACACTTAGGGAAAAGGGGTTTTGGGTTGGGAAATAAGTTTTGGAGGGTAATTTTCTAGGGAAATGTATGAAACCAAGGGGTAAGGGTTAAATTAGTAAGTATGTAGTGGGGGTGAAATGAAATGAGGGGAAGTTAGTCAAATAAGCTTCTAAACATGCTTTTACTCTCATAACTGCTCCCACACACTGAAACATATGGTTAAGCATGATAAGTGTGCTTATGCTTTAACAACCTTGTACTTCTGCAACCTTTCTTCTATCTACCCTTTACCTACCCTAACATTTTTTCTTCACATTATTGGGTGCATTTAAGCTAGCGAACTCTTTCTTTCCCTTTTATTTTCTCAAACAAGTTATCTAATTCTAACCTTATATCTTCCAATGGATCAGATTAAGCTATTGAGCACATTTTATTTCTCTACCTAACTACTGATCTACCAAGATTAAACAGTTAGGCTAGATCTTTATTCTCTAACTATAAACATGAAATTTAAAGCATGAACTAGTCAAGATTAAACTATTATGACTATCATGTGTTGTGGCATTTATGACAAGCTACACACAACCATTATTTTTCATAGTAAAGTAAAAATTAGTGGCACTTGGACTTGCACATTGTTAGAGCCTAGATTGACCTCAAGCTGAAGGGAGGGAATCCTACGATAACCACAAACCAAGCTTAACCTGGTAGCTAGCCCTGCCAGGTCGGGAGAGGGCTCTCTCCTTTAGAATATCAATCAACATGATTGGATCAAATATAGATTTTAGGCTAGGTATAGTAGCTCTAGGGATTTTTTATTGATTTTGTTAGTTTTGTTGCTGGATCAAATGGAGGAGGTAGTTTTGGGTCCGAGAAATAAAATCAAGAATGTAGGGTGTTCTACGGGGAAAGATAGGTAGGTGTTTTGGCACTTGAAATTGAGTGAGATGGTAGGATTAAGACTGGTGAGGAGCTGAGGAGGGCATTCAAAGATCATGTATCCTTCTCAAACAGTAGAAAACATCAAAAACTAAATGGTTTCCCAAGGCAAAGCACTGTAACCAATGTATTCTACCTATATATCTTGTTATCATTTAGCTAGAAGAATGAATTAGATTATGGCACACATAACACATGAGAAAAAATAATAACAGAAGAAGAAACTATGCAAAAACACTTCACCAAAATTATCCCATAAAAATAGTTGCAAATCATGATTTATTTCCTTGCCAAACTATTGATAAAGGTGTACAATGTAGCTCAGAGCATCCAAGAGAGTCCAACCTTTGCTAATAACTGAAAAAATACATAATATATACATCAAACCACCTATGCTAGCCACTAGGGGTCAAATCCAAGAGATAAGGAACTGTTACAACCATTTCCAAACAAGGAACAAGAATATAGGCAATGGAACAACTTGCCTCTATAATCATGGAAACTAATTCATTGACCCCCAAACCACCTCAAACTAATGAATCTACCCTCGAAGATCATTTCACAATTACATTTACATAGCATAGCATTAATTACAATCATAAATTCATCCATGAAGAGAGAAAAAGTCAACTTGCAGAGAAACTAGGAGAAAACTGGATTTTTTGGGTAAACTGGCTCTATGCGCAGGACCACTGGCCACGTGCGTAGTGCTGCTTTACAACCACTTTTGGAGGCCTTCCCCTTAGCCACATTGAGCACAAGATAGCTCATTGGAAATTTTTTCCTATCTAGTTTCTAGAGCATCTTTAATTTTTACATTTGGATGTCATTTCCCCCTTAAAAGTGAAATCTCCGAAGGCTACTTCTATGTGTCCAAAAAGAAGCAGAGTGGTCATTTTTTGGTATTTTTTGCTGTTTTGGTGACGTAGATTTGCTCAAAAATTTCTGAGATTTTCTGCGTTTGATGCTCTCATCATGTAGAATCCAAATATACAAGCCATTTCTTCAAAAGTCCTCCAGTGAAAAGCGCAGTGCTGGTGGCGCTGTGCACCTAGGGCAATTTTCTATGTTCAAAATTTCAAAATTTGAAAATGACAAAAGTTATCAAAACCCGCCAAAATTGGCAGAAGGCACCACCATTAGTTGCTTTGATGGGTTAGTGAGGCTTCAGCCAATGTTTTCAACTTGTCTTGCTCCTTTTGGCTCCTTAAGGCCTTCCTCAACCTAGACTTAAGCTTCCTCATTCTTATGTTGCAGATCTTGTTGTGAGTCATGTAGTGGTAGTCCATATGGCGAAGCATCTTCTTGTCTCTATTTGCCTTCTCAATCAACTTCTAAAGGTGTATGTTGACCCTCTCTAGCCATGTTTCCCTGTCATTCTCAATCTCTTGCTCAATAGGGGTCAATGGAACATTGGCCTCCTTGATCTTTTGCTTGTCTTCTTTGATCATTTGTAGCTCCATGAGGACCTGCTTGTCACTTAATTGTTTGTTTTCTTGATCTAAATGGTTAATGATCCACTTAGCCTTCTCCAAGTTGTCTGACAAGGCTTGTATCTCAACCTCTTGTTCTTTTATGATCCTGTCTTTGGCCAACTTTGGATCCTGAGTTTCCAAATCAATAATTTCAACTCCATGGTGAATGAAATGTTGTTGTGACTCCTCATGATCAACAAGAGTGAAATATCTTTCCTACCCATCACTAGGATCCTTCTCTTGCATCTTTTCCTTGCCCTTACTTTTGCCCTTGCTCAGCTGCTCTACTTGTACCTTCTTTTCTCTACTTGTACCTTCTTTTCTGAAGAAGAAGGCAAGAACCCTTCCACACCTTGTGGAGATAATACTCGCCTAGCAGCTGCAAAAAGTTTCCTAGTACCCCTCTCATATGTCACAAACGCTGGTGCTCCAACAGTTTCACTCTCTTTGACCTTTTCACGTCTTCAAGGTACACCTTCTTCATGATGCACTGATGAAAATATTTGAGGGCCTTTGAACATTTCATGAGAAATGAAAGTATCCCATGGCATGTTAAAAAGGTTCAGCTGATGTAGAACAATGATTTTAATCAAAGAGTAGTGGTAAATGATAGTCAACTAGTGGGGATATGGTTTCTTCTTTACAAAAAGTGTTATCTTCTGAATGTTTCTGAACATGAAGTAAGGGATATTGATCATTCCTACCCTAGTGAAATGCATCAGCAGTCTAATGTGGTAGGCATACAATTGGGAGAACCTACCTTCACAAGTGAAGTGCTTGATGATGATCTTCATCAATGGAGCAAACCTGTCTTCCAAGAACTTGAAGGGGAATACTCTCTTGAGTTTGTCTTTGTATCTAGCCTTGATGTAATGCTCATAGTACTCCCTATCAATATCCTAACCTTTCACCCACATTTGGAATACATGTAGCCTCTGAAATGACAACTAGTGATATGGTGAATGTAATTCCAGCAAGGTTCACTTCATTGGGTTCCAAATGTGTCTCAAATAATCTTGCCAACTCATGATGAAATTTAACCCTTTCCACCATTTCACAAAAACGAAAACATGACTGGTGTTTAAAACAAGAAATGGCAAGTGGGCAGGCTTTCAACACCCTCAAACTAGTGGGCTCCTCTCTGATAACCCTTCCTCCTTTATGAGGCTTCCTGTGTTGTATGTTACTCTCCTTAGAACTGTCACTAAGGGTGTCTTATTCAAGCTCATATTCACTGTCTCTTTCGATTGTTTTTATTGCTATGATCGCTTGTGGTGAATGAGGAGATAGAGTGGACAAATGAAAGACGAGTATGAAGAGATTTTATGAATGAGTAGATGAGAGTGAATGGGATTTAGGGAGTGAGTAGGGTTTAGGGATGTATGTAGGATAAAGTGTGTAGGGTTTTGGGGAGAATGTATAGGGTTTGGGAAATTTTTATGTGAGAATGGGATTTAGGGAAAATATATGAGGGAATATGGTTTAGGGAACAATAGGAAATGGATGAGATAGGAAAAGAAATGAGAGAGTGAGCTTGTCAATTTTATGAGACAGTTTGGTGAACACTAGGGTTTTAATTTTATGAGTGAAAGAGTTGCGAAGACTTGATGCAAAACCCTTTTCAATAAGAAAGATTAATGTACTCACTTGGCAAAGAGGTAACTTGGAAAATTTGAGGCAAATTGGGGCGATTTGGAGTGATTCAGAGCTTGGTTGCCAGGTGCATAGCGCTTCCCAGATGCACAGTGCCTATTCAAATTAACACTGAGGAAGTCTGCCAAGTGTGTAGCGCCTGCTAGGTGCGTAGTGCCAGCCTCTGGTGCGCAGCGCCGGTCTGAACTTGTCCAAAAACATAGCGATTGCACACCTTTGCTCAATGACACTTCAAAATCGCCTTTTAGCTCTTGAATTTCAACTCAAACAATGAAATGATCAAAAGAGGGATGATCCTTATATAGCTTCTCAACTTTTTGATTTTTGATGTTCAAAACCCACTTTGTCTATTTTCTTTTTGAAATAGTATGTTTTTTTTATATTTGACTTTTTTCTTGGATAGGTGAACTGATGCTCAATTTCTTTGACTTTTTGCAGTGGCATGTACCTGGAAATATCACCAAGTGACCAGGAGCAGCATGGAACAATTTATTACATATAACATCAATAAAATTACATGAAATTTAACATTAAAATACAAATGCTTTGTTTTCACCTCAAAACTAGTTTTGAGGCGAGAACTTTATTAAGCTTACAAATTAAGAGATAAGAATTTTTCTGATCATTATTATCATCCTCATGTATCTACTAACCATTATTAATCAATAGTCAATGAAATTTGACCATGGTAAAACCATAATACCTAATGAAACCGAAACCATAAGACCTAAGACCTAATTGATGAAATGAACTGAAAATAAGCATGAATCATGGACTGAAAAGTATGAAAGGAGGTCAGCAGATATAAGTCATGAGGGAAAAAATTGAAAGGGACCCTACCATCAATTGATCCATGATCTAATGGAATGCAACTCATCAGAATGGGACTCCTAGTATGAAATGCAAAAGAGTAAATTTTGTTCACTGATGGCAGTGTGAAGACACTGACACTAACATTGGCTCCAATGGGGATGGTACCTGCTTGGAGGTGCCAAGAACCATAGATCTCTAAGACAAGTAGACTAGTGCCTCATCCATTGGGCAATACAGTCAAGATACGTCAAAAACTGAAACTGACATTATGAAAACTAACTCAAGACTCAAAGACTAAAATAAACACACAAACTGATACAAATCACTCAACCTTATAGCCTTCACCTTGGGCCCCAAGTTGAAATGACTGTGTACCTTTGAAAACTTGCAATGAAAGGGAAAAGATATATACAATGATCACTTCATGATTTCAGAAATCACCTTAGAAGAAGTAGCACTTCAGGAGCCTACCATTCACTGGTCCTCCTGAACAATCTTGTCCATCCATCTATTTGAGCAAAATTGCATTTTGTCCTCTGTATGTAGCAATCTTGTAGGGTCCCTTCCATAAATTTTCAAACTTACCATGCTTTCCTTTATCTTCATTCCTAGCATCCCACCACAACACTACATCCTCAAGTTGGAATTTATCTGCTATTGTTTTCCGGCCATAGATCTTTTTGATCTTCTCCCTCAATCTGAAAGTGTTTTGGAAGAATTCCTCTCTTGTCTACTGTAAATGGATCATCCGATTGATTCATCGTTGAAAATCATCTTCCTCACTGCCAACCTCCTGTAAAAGTTTCACAACCGGAACTGCAAGAGAAGTCGGAAAGATTGTGTCAATGCCATAAACTAGTTCAAATGGAGACATACCGATGGAATTCTTCTGGCTCACCCTATTAGCCCACAAGGCATTAACTGAATTTTTATGCCAACCTTTCTTATTTGTTTCCAATAGCTTCTTGATGATGTTCACCAATGACTTATTTGATGATTCAGCCAGATCATTACCTTGCGGATAATATGTTGTAGAGTGACCCAAGGTAATCTTATATTTGCTGCAAAAATTGATCATCTTTTTAGATTTGAATGGAGCTGCATTATCTGCGATGGTTTTACTAGGACAACCAAAATGAGATAAAATATTTGATTCCAAAAATTGAATGATTATCGTATATGTTTCCTATCTGGTTGGGATTTCTTTAATCCACTTGGTAAAATAGTCTGTTGTTGTTAGGATCCACTTGTCCTGAGCCGACAATTTTGGATGGATTTCCCTGATAAAATCGAGTCCCCATTGCTGAAATCGTGCATTAACTTCAACTGGTTTCAAAGGAAGAGGCCGAAAATTTCTTTTACCTTGAAAGACATGACATTCATGATAGCTCATGACTATTTTGTACACATCCGAAAATAAGGTTGTCCAGTAATAGCTTTCCCTCAATATTTTGTTTTATGTTGTCTTCCAGAACAAGTGACCACCACAATCACCCTTGTGAAAGTCACTCATCACTTACTGGGCTTCATCTTCAATTCAACAATTTAGCAAAACACCACCCAGATCTTTCCAATACAGGGCATTATTCAAAATGCAGAATTTAGCAGCTTTAAGTTTGAGAGATCCACCTTTGTTCTTTGTCATCCCCGAAGGTGGTGAGAGGTGTTGAAATACATACACAATATCTTAATACCATGGTGACTAGAGGAACATTTCAGACACTTGAATTAGGGAGCTTTCCTCTTCATCTTCGGACATGGTTGCAATAAGATTTATATCTAAAGCATGCAAATTTGATTCCGCCATGAGCCTCGCCAGGCCTTGTCCTTTGATAAGCTTTGTAGGCCTGATCTCTAGATCATACTCTAACACTGCTGCAATCCATTTTCCCCACCTTCCTTCCGGATCGGTCTGTACCGGCACATCTTTAACTACTACATTGGGAATGTATGCTAAGATGTGTAAATGCAGAATATACACTTTGAAGTCCTTCAAAGCTTTGACAAGAGAAAGATCCTATTTCTCAATTATGATGTACTGCAAAGCAACATCTCTAATGGTCCTACTGAAAAATGCAATGGGATTTTCTAGCTGATCTCTCTTTTACATTAAAACCGTTGCCATGGTATGCTCAGATGCAATTGAGAATAAAATGAAACCTTGTGTATAATCGTGACTAATCAAAACTGGGGTTGTATATAAAGCATACTTTACCAGATTAAATGACTTCATAGCATCCTCCATCCATTTTACCACATTGTCCTTCTCTAACGTATTAGTAATTTCTCTCAAATGCTTAGCTAGATTGGGTACAGATCTTCATAAGAAATTCATCTTACCGTTAAATGCTTGTATCTCCTTCTTATTCCTGGGAAAATCTACCTGCTGAATTGCTTCTACCCTTGAAGGATCAAAGTGAATTCCTTCCTTTGAGATAATATGGCAAAGCAACTTCCCTTCATCCATATCAAAGAGACTTTTCTTCAGATTGAGTGATATCCCAAATTTCCTACATCTCTGAAACAAAATCCTCAAATGGTGAAGATGCTCATCATCTAAATTTGAAAAAATTGTAAAATCATCTAAATATACAATAAAAAATACATCCTTTTCATTGGAAAAAGCGATGTCCATTGCACGCTGAAATGTGGCTCCAACATTTTTCAAACCAAATGGCATTTTAACATAATGAAATGTTCCCCAAGGGGTGGTAAATGCAGTCTTATCTCTTTCATCTTCATGCACTAGAATTTGATTATATCCTGAATATCCATTGAGTAGTGACGTGCGTGATGCTCCAACCACTCTTTAGAGGATACGATCCATCTTCGGCAGCGAGTAATTATCCTTCAATGACACTTTATTCAGATTCCAGAAATCAATACACAATCTAATCTCGCCGGTCTTCTTTCTCACAGGAACAAGATTCGAAATCCAATCAGAAAATCTGATTGGGAAAATTATACCAGCCTTGCATAATCTGTTTACCTCTTTTTCAATGGAAGGCAGCAAATTGGGATTGATTCTTCTCAGCTTCTGTTAGAATGGTTTCTGATTTGTCTTGATGGGAATAGTGTGTTGAATTATATCTTTTTTATACACCTTTAGATCTGAATAATCCCAATCTAAACATCAACAAATTCATATAACAGTCTAACATATTTAGATTTTACTTCGGGGGACAATATCTTCGACAATTTCACAAACTTGGTCTTATCCGTTGTTCCAAGATTAACATCCTCAACACCTTTGTTTGTAGGCACCAAGCTTGGCTTTCTAGCCACATCATCTTGATCGAAAACTTCTTCTAAAGGTATGAGACCTTTAGGGATAGTGTTGTCCTTCAGTTGCAATATTTCCATCTGCTTCACCTCAATTTGTGGTTCATCAGTATTGTTAGTGTCAGTCTTTGCAGCCTTCCTCCAGTGATCAAACATGCTCTTACAAAGTGATTTTAAAGTGTCAAGGTCAAATTTTGTCATTTCAGTGAGTCTTCAAAGCAAAATTTGGTCCCTTGGCATTAGGTCTAGGGTGTGATTTTACCGTTGTCAAAGTTGTGCAAATGACGTTCCATGTCACCATTCAACTGAGTGTATCATCATTCAAATGGTTGTCATCATAATGTCAAGTTCCACTGGTCCATTTTACACCTTGTTCATGCTTCAGTTGCACCTAGGCAAGGTTCATTTCCCTCTCCTAGGGTTTTGAAGCTAATTTCTCTTGGATGGTCAAATCATCGGAAAAAATTGTATCTTGATGTTCATACACCTTTCCCTATCCATAATGTACTTTATTAAACACCTCCCATCACTAAAATCCCCCAAATTCCTCATTTTCACACAAACCCTAGTTTCTTACTACAACTTGGCAATTTTCTAGGTTGGATCTATGTTTTGCCTTTTTGGACCCCTTCCCCTCACTCAATCTCTGAGATTTCACTTTCCCCTACTTTCTAACATCCCTCCCTACTTCCTAATATTTCCTCAAGAATTTAGAAGCTCCCTATCCCCTTCATTTCGCTTCATTTCGACAAATCCCTTGTTCCCTACATCGGGATAGGTTTCACTCAAATGATGTTTCTAAGAAATAAAAGATGAATTTGGGAAAACCAAGAGAATTTGTTGTCCAAAACATGCCAAGGAAGATAAACCTCCTTCACTTTTTACACATGTGTCATTGTTTTAGAGAAATGTCAAAAATATAGTTGCCTCGGGAGAATTGATGCACCTCTGAAGTGACCTTGGGAAAATCAAGTTTTCTCCTAGCTCAGTTGGCCAAATGACTTTCTTGATGAATCAAATGATAACTATACACAAAGATATTTCCAATGAACTATCATGAGCTCAATTTGGATTTGAGGAAGGCATTCCAAAGTTCACTGTAACCTCACTCTGCCTTTAGGCAGCCTCATTTCGCACATTTTGACCAGTCTTGGGAGATTTGATTTTTGACAGGTCAAATAAACTCCAAAGTGAACAATTCTAGTTGATTTGGAAAGTATACTCGAAGACATTTCCAACGAGCTATCCTGCACCCAATTTTGACACCAGAAATGCCTCCAAAAGTCTCCTGCAAGAACCGCTACACGCAGGCTATATGCGCCGCGCCTCAAGCCCACTGCACCACGCCACTTCCCCGTGCGCCACGCAGTGGCACGGCGCTAAAAATATAGAACTCCAAATGAGGAATGGTTTTCATTTTTGGATTCAGCATGAAAAATCATGACTACTGGTGCCCAGACAAGAAATTTGGAGCATTTTTGGGGCATTTTGGGTCACATGACAATTTTTTGGGCAAGATACAAGGTTTTTCTCCTTGTGGCGCGACGCTAAAATTCTAGAGCTCCAAATGAGGAATGGTTTGCATTTTTGGATTCAGCATGGAAAATCATGACTATTGGTGCCCAGAAAAGAAATTTGAGCAAGATATGAGTCTCCAAAAAGTCAAAAAACACCCAAAAATAGCCTCTCTACCCCTTTTTTGACACACAGGGAGCAGTCTTGGGAGAATGAAGATGTGGAGGGGCAAATGAGCACCAAGTTCAAAAATTATAGTGGGGTTAGAAAGTAGACAGGACAAGATTTCCAACAAGCCCACTTGGGCACATTTTGGACACCAGCAATTGCCCCAAAACAGGCCCCAAAGTAGCGCGATGCACAGAGAAAATGGCACGGCGCACAGAGGAAAAATTGCCAAATTTGTTTTCGTTTCGTGAATTTTCAGTTCACGACTTCTCCAAGTGGGCCCACTCATCTACACTTCGGTTTTTTGACACCAAAGGCAGAAGTTAAAGTATTTTTTCTCCAGATTGGCTTCTATCCAAGTGGTGAAGGAAGGCAAACGGTCACCCAAGCCAAATGTCATGTTTGTAGCACTGCACCTGTAGCTTATGGTTGGCTCTTCATCTCCATTTTGTAATGATTTGAGTAACTCCACAAACCTTGGGAATTCTATCTCTTCCTTACACATTCTATATATTGTACGCAAGCTATCTGCAAAGGGTTGGTTGGCTTTTAACTTCTGGGACACTGTGGAAAAGAAACTCTGTTTCTTCACTGTATATTTTTGACAGAGAATTAATGAAAGGCAGCGGCTCTGTTTCATGATATTCTTGTGGTTGTGAGTGTAGCAAATGTGTCTCTTATATTTTCATATGTATTTCATAATGTTTCATAATTCAATTCATGTTCATTTCTAGTGAAATTTTCTGCGTGAGAATAGGTAGAATTCAATTTTATTTCTTTGCTTGTGGGAAAATTTCATGTTCAGTGTTTTTCTTCTGTTGAAAAGGATTTATGTTCCTATGCCCTTTTCACACTCCTCAAAAATCTCTCCATTCTGTGTTATTTCAAACTAAATTGCTACACTTTCCGCCTGCCTTGCCTCACGAAGTAATCTGTGCCTTTGTATTAAATTCTCTGTTCTTTGCTAACCGTTGGTCCCATACCATCCCAGAAGCTCAATCATTCATAGAAATTGTTTCTTGTATCCCTATTCACATACTAGCCTAAGATCAATATTTCACTGTAAGTCATCTCAAACCATTTTTGCTTATATATTCACTAAGCATGACTCGGAGAGAGCCCTCTCCTGTTCTGGTAGGGCTAGCTACCAGACTGAACATGGTTTCTGGTTACCCTAATTTTTACCTTCATTCAGCCTAAGGCAGATTTAGGTGCTAACATAGTGGCGACCATACTGGGGAACGAAAATGGTTTACTTGTAGATTGTCTTGCCCCAGTACATATCTCAAGTTCAGATCTGATGGTTGATGGTGGACAATGATCAGATAGAAGATGGTTGAAATCATTCACCTAGCAACTCCATTCACTGAAGAATCCAACAATCGGTGCTTCATGGTGACTCCACTGGAGGACTAAATTTTTCTCTGTGAAAATGGAAGGATCTTACACAAAGTTTGGGTATCCAAAGTGGAATGGTATTCAGGACCTACTCAGCTTCCTTGTGAATTACTTCTTTGTTGTTCTTGAAGCTTCCCTGAAAATGTTTCAGAACTTGTTGTATGATAAAGGTGATCAGAGTCTTCACTCGACCTATTCAAAAAGTGTAAAGATTGAGTTCCCCTTAGATCCTGGCCTCCTTACTTTTCCCACATCTTATGATGCCTCTCTTCAGAGTGATGAGCCTAAAGAAAAAAAACTTGACCCCATCGCTCTTGTACATATTCCTACAGCTGTTATAATCCCACATAGGTATAAACCTCTTGTTTTACCTTCTGTTCTTCATGCTTTCCCCAAAAACTATGATCTATACTTGCCAAGATTCGACGGTGAATGTAAGAATGTTAATGCCGAGAAACATGTGCAGAATGTTGAGACTTTTCTAGACCTTTTATGAAATTGATGAAGAAGATGTCAGTATAAGGCTTTTTGCGCTTTCTTTGCAAGGCAAAATCAAGAGTTGATTCAAAGCCCTGCCTGATGCGAGCATCACAGATTTACAGCAGTTCATCAAATTTTTTCTTGACAGTTGGAGGATCAGACAGAACCTTTTCCTTATCGTAGAAGAGTATAATCAGCTGAAAAGACTGCCAGGGGAGACAGTATAACAGTTTTTAGCTAGATTTAATCAATTTTATTATTCAATGCCAGTTGATATAAGACCCACTCCTGGATCTGCTCTCTTGCACTACCGGGGTGCCTTTGATCTGGAAATGGAGTTTCAGCTGAGAGAAAAGAATGTCGCAACACTTGAAGAGATGTAGAACAATGCAGTAAATGTAGAGGCTCATTTGCTGATCAGAAGGGCAAGGTTGAAAGAAGAAGAGATGAAAAACGTGGATCCAGAGAAAACTACACCTTTAGAGGAAAATCTTGACATTTTGGTGAGTGCAGTAGAAGAGATGGTGAGGAAAATGACTGCAAAAGATGAAAATGACGTTCATGAACAAGTGGCTGATCCAAAACATTTTGTTTCTTATCTCAGTAGTCATAAGGATTGTTTTGTAGATCATCTTGGAGAAGAAAGACCTGTTGATATGACATGTATGCTTGACGACGTGTTTTATACTGATGATTTGCCTCAATTTGATCATTATGATGATGATGATTATGCTCTCCAAACAAAAGCTAATCTTGCAGAAAAATCAGAAGCTAATTTGTGGGATGAGGATGTTCGCTTACAGTAGCTCGAGTACAGTGATCAAACAATGCATATCAGCTATGGAAACGACAAGGAAAGTGCATCAGATTTTGAAGTAAGTGAAGGATCTTTGCCTTTGTGCTTTGATTCATGTCAGTTCATTAGAGAAAATTTCCATGCAATCAGACATCAACTATCAACAAATCTGGATTTGGATGCTCTTGAGGGCAATGAAAACTTTGTTCCAGACTTCTTATATTCAGAGTTCCAGCCCCTAAATGCCATTAATAGTCAGGTTACACATGAAGACATAGAAGCTGGCTTATATGACCAAATGATACAAGCAGATTCCTTACCTTTATGTTTTGAATCATTTCAGTTTTTGTGGGGTAAATTGCATAGTAAATATTCAAATGAAAATCTTGTAGGAAATCAACAATCTCTCAATTTTAATGTTGAAGATGACACAAATGGCGAAATTTTTGAGCAGGTCATTAATAAGGAATCTTCCCCTGAAATGATTGATGAAATAATTTTGGGTACAGAACCAGATTTGCAGCCACCAAACACAATTCAAGGTCAGATTACAGATGAAGGTGAAGTAGTCGAAACACATTATTTAATGATGCAAGAGGATTATGTACCCTTGTGTTACGAAGCATTTCAGTTTATAAGGCAGAATCTTTGTAATATCTCTAAAGAAAAGGATGAACATCCAATAGGATGTCATAGAGTTTCAATAGATACATCGCGGCAGTCTCCTCAAGTTTTTGATGATCCTTTTGCTCATGTGTTAGATTTTGTTTGCTGTAAAACTTCTTCTCCATCAGCCAACTAGGAGACAAAAGAGAATGTTGATAATCATCTATTTCAAGGGTCACCTTCATTGTCTTGTTTAACAGATTGTTCATTTCATAGCCCATACCAAAGTTTGCAGTCATATGAGGAGATCGATAAAAGAGGCTTTGGTTATGTTTGGAATCAAAAACAAAGTTTGGTTCTTAACGAAATTCAAGATCCTTTTGACCGCTTGTTGCAATCATCAGAGAAACACAATGCAGATGTGAGGAAAATTTTAATATCCAGCTATGAAGATTACTTGGACTAGAGCAGTAATGTATTAATGGAAATCAATGGCGATGCTTATGAATATCCTTTTACAGTATTCTTGAAGTCATCCAGCCAATTCATGCTTTGCAAGTTTGTCAGCAGTGAACTTGATTCCAAGTTTCCATGGGAGCTGCCTTTCGATTCTTCCCTTTTCCTACGCATCAAAAAGCATTTGGGAAGAAATCAAATATCAGCCATAATGCTTACCTGGTTGCATTGGCTATTCCATCTCACTTGACCGAGTGGTGGAAAGAGTAATTAGGGTAGGTTTGCTGAATAAGCTCAAATATGAGCATCTTTCCAGTTTGTTAGTTAGGATCTAGTCTGTTAACACCCAGGTTGTTCCCTTTGACTCCCAAGGGAATACGGCCGGGGTAACCACTAACCAATCTTTGGATTATAGGTTCTAGCCCACCTATAATCAGAGAGGGCTCTCTCTTTAAGGTTTGTCTCTGTTTTGTGAAAATTTTAGGCTAGTTATGAGTTCAGGTTTTGATTTATGTTTTGGTTGAGGGATATCTTTCTGTACCTAAGGTGAAAGTCTTCAGATAGTGTTAATCCATTGGGCAATGGAGTCTCTAGCTACAGGTTGTTTGAAATATTGAGTTGGGTTGCTGAAACTACAGGGCCATTTAAATACTTCATGAAACAAACTTAAATTGTGATGGTGAAGTGTATATAACCAGTGGAAAGCAATTAAGAATTTTCCACTAAGCTGGGAGTGCGAGAAAGAGATATATTGCACAGGAGCAGACTCGAATTACTGAAACAATAATCACTGTGAAAGATATAGTGTGGAGGTGCAGCAATTAAGAATTACACCTTTATTACTATAACTGAAGAAAAACATTTATAATAGCTTAGATTGAGTTCAGGGTAATCTATGATTAAATCCTGGAACTATTCTTTTTCCTTGCTATTAACTATGAAACATTGAGCATGAATGAGCTATGAAAAGATAACAAAAACACATAACGAAAGTTTGAAGAAAAACTTATTCTGCCATGAGATACGCAGGAATCCTGTAACGTTCAGCAAAACACCACAATGCCTCAGACAACGCAGAGCTTTGGAAATTCCATCGGCTATTGTATTAATTCACTGAGAATTTACAGCAGAAGAACTCTAGAAAAGAAATCAACAACAACCCCTGCAAGCTTATGCGAGGGGGAATATATACAATCGGTTACACAAAATATCTGAAGCGTTGAGTCATCTAAGAAATAAATATGTTCACCAACTTGTACAGAACAGTAGATAAGTTATTACAGCTTTGAATACAAAATAAATGCTCTTTAATTCTGTCAGAAGACTTTTTGACCTTTGGAGGCCACTGAGTCGGTTTGAACGCTCTGTTATAAATGTTGAATGATATGTCTTTATGTCCCTGTCATCCTGTAGACTTCTCGGCCCTGTCATCCTGTGACTGTCAGTGCTGCTTTAGTGGCCGAGTAGATTTGCTGAGTTGGCTCAGCCCATTTTTCTTCATACATGCATGAATTCATCAACTTTTCCTGTGCATGATAACTTATTTATTTTAATGAAAAAACTTGATTACAAGCTCTTGTTTACAGTATTAACTGTATCATTTTAGTCCAGAATTCGTGTGTGGGCAATTGATGTCTCAGAATTGCCTCTAAGGTCTCGTCTGTCTCTGTGTATTTGTAGAAATTTGGAGGCACTTCAAACAAATGTTTGATCTCATTCATAATAAAGAATAAGTTCTCTACCCTATTGTAGAGACTCTGTCCTGATTTGTAGCAAATGTGTTGACCCTCTTGGAATAATTTTCATGTGAAAGCAGTCTCCCTGAGTTGTTCAGTAAGCTAGGAAGACCTCTGCTTTGCAATGCTACAAATTTGTCCATAAACTTGTTAACCTCTGTCTGCATATCCTGGCTTCTTCTTTCTAGTGTTTCTACCAGGCTTCTTAGTGTTAGGACTCTCTTAATCAGCAAGATGGTCTCAGTCTTGTTGGAAATTCCCATTGCTGCCAACTGAGCACTTGTTCTGTTATTAAGCACATTAATCATTCTATTGGCAACCTCATGCATATTGCCTAGAGATGCCCTTGCTCTCTGGATTTCCCTGTGTGCCTTTCCTATGAGCTCTATTTGCTCATGAATGGTCTCAATGTATTGCCATTGATTAGTGATTGATTGGCCAATGTGGGCCCATAAACTGTCTTGAGCTCAGCTATCACTTTGTCAAGTGTGAGCTCCTTCTCCAGCTCCTTTATCTTCTCCTTAAGGGCCTTTATTTCCCTTCCTTCTTCTGCTACAGTCTGCTTGGATTTATCATATTTTTCATTGAGCTTAGCCAGATTCTCCCTGGCTTCATTTAGCTCTGCCATTTGGGCCTCTAAGGCCTGAATTTCATTCTTGAGCTTCTACATATCCAAGCTTGGAGCCTGCTATGTAGTTGGTGCTGGCGCTGATGTAGATGGTGCTGCCTGTTCTGTCTGTTCAGTGGGAGGAGCAGTAGTCTGAGGAGGTTCCTCCAAATTGATTATTTCCGGAGGGGGCTGAGAAGTTTGGCCTCCTTCCTTCTGTTGCAGTGCTGCTTGCAGTGCAGCCTCAGATTCTCCCAACTTTTCTTGTGTCTGGTTCAGCTATTTATATAATGATACCAGCATAGCTGCTGCATCTTGGTCATGTCTCAGCTGGGCAACCTCTTCTGTTTGAGGATGAAGAGTTGCTGGGATTTTGATCATTTTCCTCAATTCTGCCATATCTGCATCCCTTAATTTCAATAGTGCTTGTACAGCCTTGATGTCCTTGGGATCATGCCCAAGTTCTATTATGATGTCCTCCAATGCTTTGATTCGGTTGTCCTTTGCTTGGGAGGATGCTCTTTCCAACTCAAGTTGGGCAGTTGTGTTGTTTAGGCTATTTTCCAGCCTGTAGTTCACTAATGTTTTGTCTGCCAAGGAGGCATACACCATCTCACCCGTTTGTTTATGTAATTCAATTTGATCCATTGGGTGGATGTCTTTAGCAAGGACCTCAAGATTGGTCCTTATGTAATCTGCAGCTGACTGTGGCTGCAACACGGCTGGCATAAAGTGGCTCATGATCATTTTTCCCTCCTGGACATCATATGCAGACATTAATCTCTGCTGGTTAGTGGGAGCCATCTTTAACAAATGATTGTACAGCTGTATTCTTATTGGTTCATTCCTCTTCTTTATATCAATGAACTGTTGTTTGATGCCTAGTTCACCTCCCCTTTGCTGGCTTGAGGAGCTGACTTCTCTTCCCACTGTCCTTTCTTGTTCCTACTGGAAGGAACTTGCTGAGGCTTCCATGCTAGGTGGGCCCATGCCCAAAGATTGCCCTATAGGCATTTCTTCTTCTGAGAGGGGATTCATTATGTGCCTTTTCTCTCCTTGATTTGTGGATGTTGTGAGGGGAGTCTCTCTGTCCCTCTTCCTATTTCTGTCCTCATTTTGTGGAGTTTGGAGGACCGAGGCCTCGAATGTAGTCTCCTGCCTAGGAGGTAGAGTGTCTTGAGCCTGCTGCCCTGTGGACATTGGGGCTCCTAATGTTTGTTCTTGCTGCTTTGATTGCTCCTTTTCTTGCTGCCCCTCTTGTTGCTGTTCCTTTTGCTGAACTTCCTACTGCTGTACTATTTCTCATGGGGTGGCTGCTCTGGCTCCATCTCTTTCTCTTTTCCTTTGCTGGAAGTTTGATCAGTAGCTTTGACTTCTTGTTGAAGTGTTGTAGAGGATGAGGTAGCCGCTCCCACTTGAGTACCTGGAAGAGAAAATACCTGTGAACAAAGCTCTAAGTCAGCCAACTTTTGGAGATTGTTTACTTCTCTTTGACTTAGTTCTTCGTGTGTAGCAGCCTCCTCTAAGGTGCCTTTCCTCCACTTTATTTGATTTGCATATTTTTCTATGTGAGGCAACCTTAAGTGGTCATAACCGGTCAGTCTATATTTGACCCTTCTTAAACTTATGAAATGATTGGGGTCGTATGGTTTCCAAAGGAAGCTGGTCTGCAAGCCAAGGGCTTCTAGCATGCTATCTGCCTCTTGCCAACCTTCCTCCCTTTTGTTATAAATGAAGTGGCCTAATTGGTTTCTGACCTTGAGTTGTGCTTTCTTTCCTTTGCCTGAAAAATGGAGTATATCAGCATTGCCAAATTGCCTGAAGTATTCAAGGGCAAACAATCTCATAGGCACATATTTGGGTAATCTGTATGGGGGCAACTCACACCCATATATCCTGATAACTGTATGGTTTTGGTAATAGTACCAATCCCCAATGCTGTATACCTTAGACAACTGAAGAATCCTCTGCATCTCATCAGTTAGTCTAGGAGGAGGTGAGCTCAGAAGCAGAGACATGGCTGGGTGGATGAAAAGGTCTATAAACTCACAATAAGTGTATGGAGAACAAGATCTGCGGTGGAAAACAGAGGACCAATAGACTACTGACCTTGGATTGCCTTGTGCATCCACTCTTTTCACAACAAAAGGAAATTTCTCATGTTGATAATACAAGATTAAGTGGTAGATGTATGAGGTGTATCTGAACACCCTTTCTCTTGACAAGTTCATCAATTGCTCATGCATTTTACCAGATATGTAAGTGGCATAGTCATAACAGATTGGGGACTTGCCAGGGGAAAACATGAGCATCACAACCAGCACAGTTTCATCAACAAACTCAATTGAATTATAGCCCAATATGGGACTAATCATATCTACAAGGTCTCTGCCCAATTGATTGAGGTATACATGAGAAATGGGAGGGTACTTCACAGTGTTAGAGTCAATGTACAATTGATTTAGCTTGGTGACCTGGGCATCTGTCAGTTTAGATCCTTGCTTTATCAGATTTATCAATGACAAAGGAACCAATTTCTTATTAGTATTGAAGTGCAGCATGTCTCTGATGGCTTCAGGGGTGACATAAAAAACAACTGAGCCTGAAGGGTCAAGCACAACCCTCTGAGTGGGGTCATAGCAGTCAGCACATAGGTGGATTAGGTCAGGAAACTGGTTAACCTGAGGGAGCTTGAAGATTGGGAGGAAAGAGTCCCAAATGCCCAATACATCCGTTCCACACTCATGCTTAATCTTTAATTCATTTAGCAAGTGGATGTGGTACTTGCTATGCAGCAGCATTTCCTCTGATATATGATAATCTAGATCTGCTAATGCTTTCCACTCCAACTCTCTCTGAGGGGCATTTAATGGAGCAATATTCAAAGCTACAGGTGCTACCGGTGCATCCATGGTTACTTTAGGACTCTGTTTGTATGTGAACTGGTGTTACTGAACAGAGCGACACAGAGGAGTAATTCTTGGACCAGAGAAGTGACTTACTGAGGAACAGAGGGCAGAATGGCAATGGCAGTAATTGAAAAAGTGCACAAAGCACTGATAGAGTAAATGCTTGGCCTTAAAAACTCTCTTCACGGTGAATTGGTGCAGCTTGGGTTCTCAGTTCACGAATGCGCAAACTAACTGTATGTTTTGTGAAAACTTGGGTAAGTAAGGCTCTACAGGTGAATTTCGATTTTACAACTGAAAATGGAGGCTAGCCATAGGGGATTTATCGGCAAACACAGTGTTTTCTTACTCTTTAAGCTATTGTTGGAGAATGCAGGATAAAGCCAGGCGCAGAGGGAATGACTGGGATAAATACCTGGTAAACTGTCGGCAATAGTCACAAATGCAGGTGGATATGGCGTGCCAACGGTCCTCGGGTTGAATTCAGCAGGTTGACGCTTATTTGGTCGTAAAATACATGCAGAGGTGCAACAGTTGTTTTTTGCAAACGTAATGAAAAACACGATTTTTCGGCCAAAATATAGACTTTTGGGTTATTTGGCGCTTTTTTTGGATGACATCAGCATGACGTCATCAAGTGGGGTCAAGGTGGGATGACGTCAGCATGACGTCATTGGGTGACGTGGCGGTCTGTGAGTGGTCCACGAGGATGGTGAGGTGGCGGGCAGGTCAGAGCAGTGGCGGACGGGGGCGCTAACGCGGCTGTGATGTAGCGGTGACGCGGTAATGACGTGGTAGTGACGTTGGCATGGCGGGTTCACAGAAACCGAAACCGGTAAGCGGTATGATATCGCACCGCTCATTATACGGAAGCGGAATTTTCAGAGGACGCTCCAATACGATTTGGGGGTGACGCGTGGCAGAGGCCTGACGTCACCCTCTGACAAATTTCGGAAGGTAACTTACGGACGTCGGGCCCGGTCCGATATTGATGAGAGCCGTCGGATGAAAAGGGCAAGATCTGACGGTCGACGGATCGCCAAGGTGCCAGGACAATACGGAAAGGGGCGGGGAATAAAATAATATTTTCTTTGGAATACGTGCCCAGCGGGGATTATGGAATTTTGGCGAGTTTGTATGGTTTTTCAATGTATTTTATGAAAATGCACTTTTGCACCAAATTTTGGGTAAAATGGGAAAAGTGGGTTAGGGGTGAAAATGGGGTTTTTTTACAAGATTCTTTAGCAAATGAAGGGGTTAAATGGTTTAGATAACTTTTGAAAGGGGAAGAGGGGTAGGGTTCGGGTTCTTAAATTGACCAGATGTCACTTTAATCCCTGACTATGAACATATGGCTATAATGCCAAAGGGGAAGGGATATTTATAAAATGCTTGGGGTTTATACACCATAGTGTTTATAATAGTAAGGGAAAGGGGAAAATATGGGATTTAGATAATACGAAATTAGGGGTTAGTATGAATGGGAGAAGTGAATGAGAAGGGATTCTAGAAGTGGATACACTAAGTTTTGGATGGAATTAACTTAATATAGGAAGTAGATCAAAATGAAAAGAATTTTAGACAAGAAATGTGGCTCTTAAAGAACCAAGAACCAACACAAGACCTTGATTTCTTTCATGAACACATCTGGTGTAGGGGTGTTAGCAATGAATGTGGAGGGGGAAAATGGGAAGTTAGACATGCTCCTTTGCTTTGCTGCAAAATGATAGAGAAGAGGAGCTTTTCTATCCATTGATGCCTCCTTTATTTTAGACCAGCAAGACTCAGTTGAAATGAATGACATTTCTGCAACCCCATCTGCCTACCCATCTATTTGTCTAGCATTTTTTGTTTCTTCATGGAGGGTGCACTTGGACTTGCAGACCCTTATGTGCCTTTTCTTTTCTTTTGGCTTTTTCTTTTGATTTTCTATCTAAGGCTACCCTTATTGCTTCCAAGGTCCCATATTAAGCAGTTGGGAACCTTAATTATCTACCTAACTACTAGTCTACCAAGATTAAACAGTTTGGACAGACTTCTTTCTCTATTCTACAACAAAAAATTGAAACATGGCATGATCCAGATTAGGCTGTTGGAACATCCATCAAAATTGAGTCAACATCAAGCTATATACCCATGTTATCTTCCCTTGAAAATATGGGATCTTTGTATCACCAAAGCAGAGCATATTTGGAACTTTCTTTGCCAATCATGAAATATGAAACCTATTGGTATAGGTAGCTAAGAGTGGCTCCACATGGGGATGGTTCTTTCATTTGAAAGATCAAGAACAACAGGTCAGAATGCCTTGGCCCTTGACTTCTTTTACCAAAACTTGGAGTATTGCTCTTTGAAATCTCAAAATTGTGATCTTGCCATCTTAGTAGGTCTCTGAACTTATTTGCCTTTTGCTGATAACTTATAAAACTTGAGAAACTGCATTTTTACATGTTAACAGAAAGTAATATATACACCTAAATATGTACAAGGGAAACATAGGCTGCACTTAGGGATAGTAGTCAAAATAGTGCTTTAACATCCTGCCATTCACAGGACCTTCATCCAAATTATCTTCATCAAGACTTTTAAGGAAATAAGTATTGTTTCCTTGTACTGCTTGAACAGCAAATGGTCCTCTCCAAAGGGAATCAAATTTTCCATGTTTTCCCTTATCTTCCCTTCTTGAATCCCACTTGAGGACTTTGTCACCGATGTTAAAATCTTCTGCCTTGGTCCTTCTATCAAAAGCTTTCTTTAATTTTTCTTGTAAAACTTGAACTCTGCTGTAAACTTGGTCTCTAGTTTGCTGCAAACATATTATTTGATTGATCCTTCTTTGCATATCATTTGGTTCAGCCTGGCTTTCTTGAAGAAGTTTCATGACAGGAACTCCTAGTGATGAAGGGAATTTAGCTTCTAGTCCATAGACTAACTCATATGGGCTGACCCCAATTGATCTCTTGGTTGTTAGTCTATCTGCCCATAAGGCATTGACCAGCTTCTTATGCCAATTCTTCTTATTTTCTTCCAACACCTTCTTTATGATGTTTACAAGGCTTTTATTTGATGATTCAGCAAGGCCATTTCCTTGTGGATAGTATGCAGTAGAATGGCCCAAAGTAATGTGAAATTTGTGGCAGAAATTGACCATCTTCTTAGATCGGAAGGCAGCAGCATTGTCTATTATTATCTTATCAGGACAACCGAATCTAGAAAGAATATTGGTCTCAAGGAACTGAAAGATAGTGGAATCATTTGCTTGTCTGCATGGAACAGCTTCAATCCATTTAGTAAAGTAGTCTGTAGCTATTATAATCCATCTATGTTGGCCTGAAGATGAGGGATGAATTTCCCCAATGAAATCCAAGCCCCATTGTTGAAAAGGTCTCTCTGTTGCAATAGGTCTCAAAGGAAGTGGTAGTAGCTTTCTCTTTCCCTCAAATACTTGGCATTTATGACATGAAGTTGTGAATTTCTTGGCATCAGAGAAAACAGTGGGCCAATAGTAACCAGCCCTCAGTATCTTATCCACGGTGGACTTCCAATACAAGTGTCCACCACAGTCACCTGCATGAAATTCTTTGGTGACATTGTTAGTCTCATTTTCTATCAAGCAGTTTAGCAGTATACCCTCATGGTTTTTCCAAAGAAAATTGCCATCCATAACAAAAAATCTTGAAGCTTTCATTTTTAGGAACCTACACTTAGTTCTGGACAATCCTGGTGGAGCACACAGGTTTTGTAACACATAACATATATCAGAGTACCAAGGGGATTGTTCAAAGGCTACATTGATCTTTGGAGTCGCCAGCTCCGGTTCATTGTCCAGCTGGTTTATGTCTAAGGCTTGGAAGTTTGTTTCAGACATTAACTTGGCCAAACCTTGCCCTTTTATCAGTTTTGTAGGTTTTATTTCAATGTCAAATTCTAAAATGTTAGCTATCCATTTTCCTCTTCTGCCCTCTAAGTTCTCCTGAGTAAGTATGTCTTTTACAATAGGACTTGGTACATAAGCTATAACATGGGAGTACAGGATGTAAATACTAAAGTCTTTAATGGCCTTGACCAAACCATAGGCTTGCTTCTCCATGATCTGATATTTCAGGGGTGCATCTCTAAGAGCTCTACTAAAGAAAGCAATGGGTTTTTCATTTCCTTGGTCATCTTTCTATAATAAAACAGCAGCAATAGTATGCTGGGAGGCAAAAGAAAAAATGATAAATTCTCTATCAAATTGAGGATTTGTTAGGACTGGTGTTTGGGTAAGGGCCAATTTTATACCTTCAAAAGCTTAATTTGCTTCTACTGTCCATTTCACCTTTGAATCCTTCTTTAGCATGTTGTTTAGTAATCTGATCAATTCTGCTAAGTTTGGGATAAACCTCCTTAAAAAGTTGATCTTACCCAAGAAGGCTTGTAATTCTTTGATGTTTCTTGGGTGGGGCATTTGTAAGATAGCTTGTATCCTATCTGGGTCAATTTTAATGCCTTCCTTTGAGATGATATGACCTAATAGTTTACCTTCTTCCAAACCAAATAGAGACTTCTTGGGATTCAAGGAAATGCCATATTTCCTACATGTTAAGAATATTTGTCTCAAGTGTTTCAAGTGTTCTTGGTCAGATTTTGAGAAAGGTGTGAGGTCATCTAAATAAATGACAAGGAAGTCATGAATCTCTTTGGCAAAAGCAATAGCCATTGCTCTTTGAAATGTAGCCCCTGCATTTTTCAATCCAAAAGGCATTTTCACATATTTGAAGGTTCCCCATGGGGTTGTGAATGCAGTTTTGTCTTGATCATCAGGGTGCACTAGGATTTGATTAAAGCCTGAGAATCCATCAAGTAATGAGATCCTTGATGCTCCTACCACTCTTTGGAGAATGTGATCCATCTTAGGTAAGGGATAGTTGTCTTTGAGGGACACTTGGTTTAGGTTTCTAAGATCAACACAAAGTCTTATCTCACCAGTTTTCTTTCTTGTGGGCACCAAATTTGAGATCCAATCAGAAAACCTGATAGGGGCTATGATACCAGCTTTAAACATTTTTTGTACCTCTTTCTCAATTGAAGGGAGAAGCATGGGATTGATCCTTCTCAATTTTTGCTTAAATGGCTTTTGATTAGGCTTGAGAGGGATGGTGTGTTGGATAACAGAGGTGTCATAGGATTTTAAGTCCTCATAACTCCATGCAAAGACATCTTGAAACTCTTTGAAAAGGTCAATGTATTTAGGCTTCTGATCAGGAGGTAAGGACGCAGACAATTTTATTATCTTGGGTTTGTCAACAGTTCCAATGTTGCATTCTTCAATGGCAGAATTAAGGGGCTGCATTTTTGGTTTTCTAGGGACATCATTTGAGTCAAAAATATCCTCTAATGGAGTTAGGCCTGTTGGAAGAAAATTGTCTTTCAATTGTATCACTTCAGCTTCAGCATCAGCTATTTCTTCACAACTGATTTGTTGAATTTCTTGTATGTTGTCTTTGTTGAAAATTGATGGATGTAGCCTTTGGTTAGCTGTTTTGGGTGATATTGGCTTGTTGTTCTGTTCATTCAGTATTTGTGATTGACTTGCTCCCTCAGTGTCAATGTTTAATCCTGCAAATTCTTGTTGTAATGTCAAGAAATTATTTATTTGTGTATCATCTTCAAATACTTGCCAATCTTTAACATTGTTTGGGACAGAAGGTCTGTGTTTTACCTCAGCTGTAAAACAATGCTTAGGTTCAAAGGGTAGTTTGCAGGTACTTGCAAATGTAGCTAAACTATGAGCGTGAAGATTGTGGGTCCTAGAGATTTTGGTGATTTGAAATTCAGTGAAGGAGTTTAGTATTTCAGCAGCAGCAGACCTATAGGATCTCAATCTTTTGTCATTAGTGACAAAATTTCCCTTCACTTGTTGGATAATTAAGTCTGAATCTCCCATGATTGAAACCTTTGTGGCTTGTAAGGATTTTACTAGTTTTAGGCCTAGTAAAAGAGCTTCATATTCTGCCATATTGTTGGTACACCTGAAGTTTAGCCTATAGGCTCGACCTTCTGCATGACTGTTCTGCTTGTTATGTATCCAAACTCCTGCTCCTGCCCCTAATTTGTTGACTGACCCATCAAATTCAAGAAACCATAGGATCTCTTGTTTCAGGGGAGGCTTAATAGCTTCTCTGTAATCTGGAATTGTGAGTTGAAGTTCTGGTTTTTCACTTAGTTTGCCTTCTAGGACAGTCTCATCACTTGATTGCATCAGCTTGATTTCTAGAGCAGCGGTTTGTTCATTTATATGCTGATTTGTTTTGAGTGTATTAGTTTCATCATTATTTGTAGGGCCTGTGTTATCATTGAAGAGAATATAGGAATCTATGTCAGAATGAACAGCATATATGGGAAAGTTTTGAGGTTTTTCTTCACTGCTTACCATGTATTTCATCAGTGTTTCTCTGTATAGTCTCTTAGGTTGCCCAAAGACAGATATGGTGGCATATGACATGTCTAACTGTAGGGAACCTTGAAGTTTAGCCCCCCATGATCTTGATAACAGCATTCCATATTTGGGTGGGATATCAGCAACTACAACATCCATCAGGATTGTCTTATTTGGGTATTGGACAAGTGATACACAGAGATCCTTGATGAGACCTACACACTTAACTTGGCTGGAGTCAAATGAAAATAGGTCCTTGTATGGTCTTGTAATATCCAGATTTAATATTTCCATGACTGATTTGGGCATCAGGTTGTGGGAAGCACCAGAGTCAAACATTGCATTGTGTAATATCTTATCATGAACATGCAGGCTGACATAAAAAGGTAAGGTTCCTGTAACTGCTATCTTTCCATCAACTTTTGGGCTGAAAAGTAGTTCAGGAGTATCATCCAACACATTAACATCATCTTTGTTATTAGTAAGTTGAAGGGACTTCTTGATTTGTTGTTTATAGATGTTATGTTTGGCCAACTCTGAAAGAGGAATGGCTATCTTCAATTTTCCAATTTCAGCTTCTAAGTCAAAAGGTTTTTCAGATTGAGTCTTAGTATTTTGGTTAATAGCCCTTTCTTTTTCAATGGAATCCTTGATGCCTTCCTCATGATTCTCTTTTTGATCTTGAGGCTTATCCTTTTTACTTGTCTTTTGAGAAATGTTGCTTGGGTTATGTTGGAAGGGTGTTGTATCTACCGGTTGCTGTTTTGAGGGGGATGTTTCAGTTATTTCCTCAACTGTTACTTCCTTTGAGATTGGATCAGTTTTGTCAATTGGCTCTGTGACAATAGCCTTCTCAGGCTGTGGGGTGTCCTTTGTTTTGTAAGGCTGTGTCACATTTATTGTTCTACTCCTCAATCTATATTGCTTGTGAACTTCATAAACAGCTGTATCATATCCTTGTTTGAAGTCAAATGACTCACCTGATTTGGTTTGGAATTGCTTGATGTCATCATCCTTATGATCTTCTTGTGTTAAAAAGACTTGATTTTCACCATCCAAACCCATTAGATTAATGTGAGGGTCTTCATTGGGTTCACTAGATGTAGAAGCCTCAGCATAATTTTCTTGGAAAGGGGGTCTGACATGTTGGTCAGGATCAGTCCTTCCAATATTGGGATTTTGAGTTTTTCTAAAATTTTGGTTTCTTACATTGCTTTTTTGCCCTTCCCATGATGACTTTCTTTCTATGGTTTCCACTCTGTCCCGAAGCCTATCCATACCTTTGATGATTGCATCTAACTTCTGCTCAAATGCTGAGGGTTCTTCTTTAAATGTTGTTCTTCTTTCAGTTCTTGCCCTATTTCTTTTGGCAATTAAATTTGCTTCTACACTTACTGCTATGTCTTGCATGTCTGCCAAAGTAGCAGGGGCTCTTTCTCTCAATTGATATGCCATATCAGCATCAAATCCATCAGGGAACTTAATTAATGCTAGATCAGGTGGAGGCCTGAGGTTTTGAGGAATGGCACTATAGACAGAATTGAATCTAGTGCAATAGTCTGAAACAGTTTCTTGTGGACCCCTCTTTATGGTGTCATACTCAGATAAAATGTGTAGAGGGTCCTTTTTCTTTTCCCATCTGTTGAGGAAGGACTGATACAGGGTACCCGAGTTAGGTATAGAGTTTGCAGCCAGTGCTCTGAACCATGTTCTTACATCACCTGTCAGACTTTGTACAAAGATTTTCATCCTTACATCATCATCATATATCTCATAGTTTTCGAAGTAGTCTTGCATTTTCTTAGTATGTTGTAAGGCAATGTATGTACTAGTTCCATCAAAATAAGTTATTTTTCCTTGGCAATCCTGAGGCATGGCCCTAGGATTGTTGGGTAATTGTAGGGGTGCATAATGATTAGCCATATTTGGTGGGATAGGTGGGACAACCGGAAAAACAGGAACAACGATAGCAGTTTGTGCGTTAGGTGTTGCCAATATATTTTGTGAAGTGGATGACGAAGAGGGGGAGGAATGAGTGGTATGGAGGTGAGTAGTATGTTTAGCAGGGGTGGGGATAAAACTATGCTGAACTGCCTCAGGGCTGGATTCAGGAGACTGCTCCCATTCCTCTTGGATTTTATGAGTTTTATGGATCAAATTGGGGTTATTGAAAACAGGAGGAGGATTTGGGTCAGGATTTGACCTAGTGTGCCTAGTTTTCCTTTTGGGAGCCAGCTTCTGAACTTCTTTTTGGTATTTTTAGGATATTTTTTAGAACTGTTTCAAGGAACTGCTCATGCTTTTAGAACCACTGTCTAGGGACAGACAACAGTTGAAAAATATGCATCCCCAGTGGAGTCGCCATTATGTTAACACCCAGGTTGTTCCCTTTGACTCCCAAGGGAATACGGCCGGGGTAACCACTAACCAATCTTTGGATTATAGGTTCTAGCCCACCTATAATCAGAGAGGGCTCTCTCTTTAAGGTTTATCTCTGCTTTGTGAAGATTTTAGGCTAGTTATGAGTTCAGGTTTTGATTTATGTTTTGGTTGAGGGATATCTTTCTGTACCTAAGGTGAAAGTCTTCAGATAGTGTTAATCCATTGGGCAATGGAGTCTGTGGCTACAGGTTGTTTGAAATATTGAGTTGGGTTGCTGAAACTACAGGGCCATTTAAATACTTCATGAAACAAACTTAAATTGTGATGGTGAAGTGTATATAACCAGTGGAAAGCAATTAAGAATTTTCCACTAAGCTGGGAGTGTGAGAAAGAGATATATTGCACAGGAGCAGACTTGAATTCCTGAAACAATAATCACTATGAAAGATATAGTGTGGAGGTGCAGCAATTAAGAATTACACCTTTATTACTATAACTGAAGAAAAACATTTATAATAGCTTAGATTGAGTTCAGGGTAATCTATGATTAAATCCTGGAACTATTCTTTTTCCTTGCTATTAACTGTGAAACATTGAGCATGAATGAGCTATGAAAAGATAACAAAAACACATAACGAAAGTTTGAAGAAAAACTTATTGTGCCATGAGATACGCAGGAATCCTGTAACGTTCAGCAAAACACCATAATGCCTCAGACAACGCAGAGCTTTGGAAATTCCATCGGCTTTTGTATTAATTCTCTGAGAATTTACATCAGAAGAACTCTAGAAAAGAAATCAACAACAACCCCTGCAAGCTTATGCGAGGGGGAATATATACAATCGGTTACACAAAATATCTGAAGCGTTGAGTCATCTGAGAAATAAATATGTTCACCAACTTGTACAGAACAGTAGATAAGAAGTTATTACAGCTTTGAATACAAAATAAATGCTCTTTAATTCTGTCAGAAGACTTTTTGACATTTGGAGGCCACTGAGTCGGTTTGAACGCTCTGTTATAAATGCTGAATGATATGTCTTTATGTCCCTGTCATCCTGTAGACTTTTCGGCCCTGTCATCCTGTGACTGTCAGTGCTGCTTTAGTGGCCGAGTAGATTTGCTGAGTTGGTTCAGCCCATTTTTCTTCATACATGCATGAATTCATCAACTTTTCCTGTGCATGATAACTTATGTATTTTAATGAAAAAACTTGATTACAGGCTCTTGTTTATAGTATTAAATATATCATTTTAGTCCAGAATTCCTGTGTGGGCAATTGATGTCTCAGAATTGCCTCTAAGGTCTCATCTGCCTCTGTGTATTTGTAGAAATTTGGAGGCACTTCAAACAAATGTTTGATCTCATTCATAATAAAGAATAAGTTCTCTACCCTATTGTAGAGACTCTGTCCTGATGCTGGCCCTGTTTCTTCTGAAGTGCTTGGTCTTTCAGTGACCTGATTTGTAGCAAATGTGTTGACCCTCTTGGCATAATTTTCATGTGAAAGTAGTCTCCCTGAGCTGTTCAGTAAGCTAGGAAGACCTCTGTTTTGCAATGCTACAAATTTGTCCATAAACTTGTTAACCTCTGTCTGCATATCTTGGCTTCTTCTTTCTAGTGTTTGTACCAGGCTTCTTAGTGTCAGGACTCTCTTAATCAGCAAGATGGTCTCAGTCCTGTTGGAAATTCCCATTGCTGCCAACTGAGCACTTGTTCTGTTATTAAGCACATTAATCATTCTATTGGCAACCTCAGGCATATTGCCTAGAGATGCCCTTGCTCTCTGGATTTCCCTGTGTGCCTTTCCTATGAGCTCTATTTGCTCATGAATGGTCTCGATGTATTGCCATTGATCAGTGATTGATTGGCCAATGTGGGCCCATAAGACTGTTTTGAGCTCAGCTATCACTTTGTCAAGTGTGAGCTCCTTCTCCAGCTCCTTTATCTTCTCCTTAAGGGCCTTTATTTCCCTTCCTTTTTCTGCTACAGTCTGCTTGGATTTATCATATTTTTCATTGAGCTTAGCCAGATTCTCCCTGGCTTCATTTAGCTCTGCCATTTGGGCCTCTAAGGCCTGAATTTCATTCTTGAGCTTCTGCATATCCAAGCTTGGAGCCTGCTCTGTAGTTGGTGCTGGCGCTGATGTAGATGGTGCTGCCTGTTCTGTCTGTTCAGTGGGAGGAGCAGTAGTCTGAGGAGGTTCCTCCAAATTGATTATTTCCGGAGGGGGCTGAGAAGTTTGGCCTCCTTCCTTTTGTTGCAGTGCTACTTGCAGTGCAGCCTCAGATTCTGCCAACTTTTCTTGTGTCTGGATCAACTGTTTATATAATGATACCAGCATAGCTGCTGCATCTTGGTCATGTCTCAGCTGGGCAACCTCTTCTGTTTGAGGATGAAGAGTTGCTGGGATTTTGATCATTTTCCTCAATGCTGCCATATCTGCATCCCTTAATTTCAATAGTGCTTGTATAGCCTTGATGTCCTTGGGATCATGCCCAAGTTCTATTATGATGTCCTCCAACGCTTTGATTCGGTTGTCCTTTGCTTGGGAGGATGCTCTTTCCAACTCAAGTTGGGAAGTTGTGTTGTTTAGGCTATTTTCCAGCCTGTAGTTCACTAATGTTTTGTCTGCCAAGGAGGCATACACCATCTCACCCGTTTGTTTATGTAATTCAATTTGATCCATTGGGTGGATGTCTTTAGCAAGGACCTCAAGATTGGTCCTTATGTAATCTGCAGCTGACTGTGGCTGCAACACGGCTGGCATAAAGTGGCTCATGATCATTTTTCCCTCCTGGACATCATATGCAGACATTAATCTCTGCTGGTTAGTGGGAGCCATCTTTAACAAATGATTGTACAGTTGTATTCTTATTGGCTCATTCCTCTTCTTTATATCAATGAGCTGCTGTTTGATGCCTAGTTCACCTCCCCTTTGCTGGCTTGAGGAGCTGACTTCTCCTCCCACTGTCCTTTCTTGTTCCTGCTGGAAGGAACTTGCTAAGGCTTCCATGCTAGGTGGGCCCATGCCCAAAGATTGCCCTATAGGCATTTCTTCTTCTGAGAGGGGATTCATTCTGTGCCTTTTCTCTCCTTGATTTGTGGATGTTGTGAGGGGATTCTCTTTGTCCCTCTTCCTATTTTTGTCCTCATTTTGTGGAGTTTGGAGGACCGAGGCCTCCACTGTAGTCTCCTGCCTAGGAGACAGAGTGTCCTGAGCCTACTACCTTGTGGACGTTGGGGCTCCTAATGTTTGTTCTTGCTGCTTTGATTGCTCCTTTTCTTGCTGCCCCTCTTGTTGTTGTTCCTTTTGCTGAACTTCCTGCTGCTGTACTGTTTTTCATGGGGTGGCTACTCTGGCTCCATCTCTTTCTCTTTGCCTTTGCTGGAAGTTTGATCAGTAGCTTTGGCTTCTTGCTGAAGTGCTGTAGAGGATGAGGCAGCTGCTCCCACTTGAGTGCCTGGAAGAGCAAATACCTGTGAACAAAGCTCTAAGTCAAGCAACTTTTGGAGATTTTTTAACTGTATGTTTTGTGAAAACTTGGGTAAGTAAGGCTCTGCAGGTGAATTTCGATTTTACAACTGAAAATGGAGGCTAGCCACAGGGGATTTATCGGCAAACACAGTGTTTTCTTACTCTTTAAGCTATTGTTGGAGAATGCAGGATAAAACCAAGCGCAGAGGGAATGACTGGGATAAATACCTGGTAAACTGTCGGGAATAGTCACAAATGCAGGTGGATTTGGCGCGCCAACGGTCCTTGGGTTGAATTCAGCAGGTTGACGCTTATTTGGTCGTAAAATACATGCAGAGGTGCAACAGTTGTTTTTTGCAAAAGTAATGAAAAACACGATTTTTCGGCCAAAATATAGACTTTTGGGTTATTTGGCGCTTTTTTTTGGATGACATCAGCATGACGTCATCAGGTGGGGTCAAGGTGGGATGATGTCAGCATGACGTCATTGGGTGACGTGGCGGTCTGTGAGTGGTCCACGGGGATGGTGAGGTGGCGGGCAGGTCAGAGCAGTGGCGGACGGGGGCACTGACGCGGCGGTGATGTAGCGGTGACGCGGTAATGACGTGGTAGTGACGTTGGCATGGCGGGTTCACAGAAACCAGAACCGGTAAGCAGTATGATATCGCACCGCTCATTATACGGAAGCGAAATTGTCAGAGGACGCTCCGATACGATTTGGGGGTGACGCGTGGCAGAGGCCTGACGTCACCCTCTGACAAATTTCAGAAGGTAACTTACGGACGTCGGGCCCGGTCCGATATTGATGAGAGCCGTCGGATGAAAAGGGCAAGATCTGACGGTCGACGGATCGCCAAGGTGCCAGGACAATACAGAAAGGGGTAGGGAATAAAATAATATTTTCTTTGGAATACGTGCCCAGCGGGGATTATGGAATTTTGGCGAGTTTGTATGGTTTTTCAATGTATTTTATCAAAATGCGCTTTTGCACCAAATTTTGGGTAAAATGGGAAAAGTGGGTTAGGGGTGAAAATGGGGTTTTTTTACAAGATTCTTTAGCAAATGAAGGGGTTAAATGGTTTAGATAACTTCTGAAAGGGGAAGAGGGGTAGGGTTCGGGTTCTTAAATTGACCAGATGTCACTTTAATCCCTGACTGTGAACAAATGGCTATAATGCCAAAGGGGAAGGGATATTTATAAAATGCTTGGGGTTTATACACCATAGTGTTTATAATAGTAAGGGAAAGGGGAAAATAGGGGATTTAGATAATAAGAAATTAGGGGTTAGTATGAATGGGAGAAGTGAATGAGAAGGGATTCTAGAAGTGGATACACTAAGTTTTGGATGGAATTAACTTAGTATAGGAAGTAGATCAAAATGAAAAGAATTTTAGACAAGAAATGTGGCTCTTAAAGAACCAAGAACCAACACAAGACCTTGATTTCTTTCATGAACACAACTGGTGTAGGGGTGTTAGCAATGAATGTGGAGGGGGAAAATGGGAAGTTAGACATGCTCCTTTGCTTCGCTACAAAATGATAGAGAAGAGGAGCTTTTCTATCCATTGATGCCTCCTTTATTTTAGACCAGCAAGACTCAGTTGAAATGAATGACATTTCTGCAACCCCATCTGCCTACCCATCTATTTGTCTAGCATTTTTTGTTTCTTCATGGAGGGTGCACTTGGACTTGCAGACCCTTATGTGCCTTTTCTTTTCTTTTGGATTTTTCTTTTGATTTTCTATCTAAGGCTACCCTTATTGCTTCCAAGGTCCCATATTAAGCAGTTGGGAACCTTAATTCTCTACCTAACTACTGGTCTGCCAAGATTAAACAGTTTGGACAGACTTCTTTCTCTATTCTACAACAAAAAATTGAAACATGGCATGATCCAGATTAGGCTGTTGGAACATCCATCAAAATTGAGTCAACATCAAGCTATATACACTTGTTATCTTCCCTTGAAAATATGGGATCTTTGTATCACCAAAGCAGAGCATATTTGGAACTTTCTTTGCCAATCATGAAATATGAAACCTATTGGTATAGGTAGCTAACATAGTCATGTCTGGTTTTATTATGGTTTTCAGTTTGAGTCTTCAGTCAGAGTTCGTCTGCATAATGTCAGGAATCCGTGTTTTGACTCCATAGCCTAATGGACAAAGGCACTGTCCGCTCACCCAAAGATCTGCAGTTCTTGGCACCTCCAAGGAGCTGGAGCTGCCATCCCTATTGGAGCCAATGTTAGTGTTAGTCTTTGTAGCCTTCCTCCAGTGATCAAACATGCTCTTACAAAGTCAAGGTCAAATTTTGTCATTTCAGTGAGTCTTCAAAGCAAAATTTGGTCACTAGGCATTAGGTCTAGGGTTTGATTTTACCCTTGTCAAAGTTTTCCAAATAACGTTCCATGTCACAATTCAATTGATTGTACCATCATTCGGGTTTTCATCATCATGTCAAGTTCCACTGGGCCATTTTACACCTTGTTCATGCTTCAGTTGTGCCTAGGCAAGGTTCATTTCCCTCTCCTAAGGTTTTGAAGCTAATTTCTCTTGGATGGTCAAATCATTGGAAAAAATTGTATCCTGATGTTCATACACCTTTCCCTATCCATAATGTACCTTATTAAACACCACCCATCACTAAAATCCCCCAAATTCCTCATTTTCGCACAAACCCTAGTTTCTTGCTACAACCTAGCAATTTTCTAGGTTGGACCTGTGTTTTTCCTTTTTGGACCCCTTCCCCTCACTCAATCTCTAAGATTTCACTTTCCCCTACTTCCTAAAATCCCTCCCTACTTCCCAAAATTTCCTCAAGAATTTAGAAGCTACCTATCCCCATCACTTCGCTTCATTTCGACTAATCCCTTGTTCCACACATCAGGATAGGTTTCACTCAAATGATGTTTCTGAGCAATAAAAGATGAATTTGGGAAAACTAAGAGAGGTTTTTGTCCAAAACATGCCAAGGAAGAAAAAATTCGTTCCCATTTTACACAGGTGTCATGGTTTTGGAGAAATGTCAAAAATATAGTTGCCTCAGGAGATTTGATTCACCTCTGAAGTGACCTTGGGAAAATCAAATTTTCTCCTAGCTCGGTTGGTCAAATGACTTGCGTGATGAATTAAATGATAGCTCGACACAAATATCTTTCCAATGAGCTATCATGAGCTCAATTTGGAGTTGAGGAAGGCATTCAAAAGTTGACTGTAACCGCACTCTGCCTTTAGGCAGCCTCATTTGGCACATTTTGACCAGTCTTGGGAGATTTGATTTTTGACAGGGAAAATGAACTCCAAATTGCAAAATTTCAGTTGAGTTAGAAATAAGACTAAAATACCTTTCAAACAAGCTATCCTTCACCCAATTTGGACACCGGAAAGGCCTCCAAAGTCTCCTGCAAAAACCGCTACACAGAGGTTATATGCGCCGTGCCTCAAGCCCACTGCATCGCGCCACTTCCCTGTGCGCCGCGCACTAGCGCGGTGCTAAACATCTAGAACTCCAAATGAGGAATGGTTTGAATTTTTGGATTCATCATGAAAAATCATAACTACTGGTGCCCGAAAAAGAAATTTGGAGCATTTTTGGGGCATTTTGGGTCACATGACAAATTTTTGGGCAAAATACAGGGTTTTTCTCCCAGTGGCGTGACGCTAAAATTCTAGATATCCAAATGAGGAATGGTTTGAATTTTTGTTTTCAGCATGAAAAATCACAACTACTAGTGCTCGTACAAGAAATTTGAGCAAGATATGAGTCTCCAAAAGGTCAAAAAACACCCAAAAATGGCCTCTCTGTCCCTTTTTTGACACATAGGAAGCAGTCTTGGGAGAATGAAGATTTAGAGGGGAAAATGAGCACCAAATTCAAAATTCCAGTGGTTTTAGAAAGAAGAAAGGATAGGCTCTCCAAAAATACCACTTTGGCACATTTTGGACACCTGCAAATGCCCCAAAACAGGCCCCAAAGTAGCATGACGCACAGAGAAAATGGTGCAGTGCACAGAGGAAAAATTGCCAAATTTGCTTCCGTTTCGCGAATTTTCGGTTCGCGACTTCTCCAAGTGGGCCCGCTCATCTACACTTCAGTTTTTTGGCACCAAAGGCGGCATTTAAATTATTTTTTCTCCATATTCGCTTCTATCCAAGTGGCGAAGGAAGGCAAACGGTCACCTAATCCAAATGTCATGTTTGTAGCGCTGCACCTGTAGCTGATGGTTGGCTCTTCATCTCCATTTTGTAATGATTCGAGTAACTTCCCAACCCTTGGGCATTCTATCTCTTCATTACACATTCTATATATTGTATGCAAGCTATTTGCAAAGGGTTGGTTGGCTTGTAACTTCTGGGAGACTATAGGAAAGAAACTCTGTTTCTTCACTGTATATTTTTGACAGAGAATTAGTGAAAGGCAGCGGCTCTGTTTCATGAGATTCTTGTGGTTGTGAGTGTAGTAAATGTGTCTCTTATGTTTTCATATGTATTTCGTTATGTTTCATGATTCAATTTATGTTCATTTCCAGTGAAATTTTCTGAGTGAGATTAGGTAGAATTCAATTTTATTGCTCTGCCTATGGGAAAATTTTGTGTTCAGTGTTTTTGTTCTGTTGAAAAGGATTCATGTTCCTATGCCCTTTTCACACTCCTCAGCAATCTCTCCGTTCCGCGTTATTTCAAACTAAATTGCTACACTTTCCACCTGCCTTGCCTCACGAAGTAATTTGTGCCTTTGTATTAAATTCTCTGTTCTTTGCTGACCATTGGTCCCATACCATCCCAGAAGCTCAGTCATTCATAGAAATTGTTTCTTATAACCCTATTCACTTACTAGCCTAAGATCAATATTTCATTGTAAGTCATCTCAAACCGTTTTTTCTTATATATTCACTGAGCGTGACTCGGAGAGAGCCCTCTCCTGTTCTGGTAGGGCTAGCTACCAGACTGAGCGTGGTTTGTGTTTACCCTAATTTTTGCCTTCCTTCAGCCTAAGGCAGATTTAGGTGCTAACAGGTATGATAATCAACATCTATGCAAGAATCCTTGTAGTTCCCTTCATTCTGAAAAAACATATTGATCTCCTTATCATCCCAAAACACCTACCAATACCTTAAATTGTCTGGAACAGCTGGGCGGTGCTTGACATGGATCTCAAACTTGTTATTGGAATTCATCAGAATCTTCAAATTACTTGTAGCGGTGGCAAGAGAATCTGCAATAACATTTTGAGCATGAGATATTGCTATCAAGGTATAATCTGGAAACATCCTTAAGATATCTAAAACTGCATTTCAATAGGCCCTCATCCTTGAGTGTTTGGCTTGATATTGACCCTTGAATTGCTTTATTAGTAGCTCTAAATCTCCATAGACTGATATCCTTTTTGCATTTAGCTTTTTGAGAATTTTCAAACCTAAAATCAATGCTTCATATTCGGCTTCATTGTTAGAAGAGTCAAAGGCCAATTTATATGAACTAATTGTAACATTACTAGGGACTTTGTTTGGATGGAAAACAGGGTTGTGAATCCAAATCCCTATGCCAGCACCATCCTTATCCACGGCTCCATCAAAATCCATGCTCCATAGGCTTGCTTCTTCTTCTAAATGCTGAAATTCTATTTCAGTCTCTTCATTACTTTGACTGATCTCTTCGATTTGCTATTGCTGGTATGTGGACTGCTCGGAAGTGCTTGCAATTTTGTGTCTTTCTTGATCAAGGATTGGTCTAAAATTTTCTAAAATCTCTGTCACATCTTCTACTTCAACTAACTGACTATCAACATCATTCAAACCACTATTTGAATATAATAAAAATGACTCTAAATCTGTATGTACAACATTAATTGGATGATTAAGTGATTTCTCCTTGCTTGTAATCATGTACTTCATTTTCTTCTCCCTATAAAGTTTTCTCAATTGGCCAAACACAGGAATGATGACATAGGAGAAATCTAGTTGTAAAGTCCCTTTAAGATTTGCACCCGACGATCTGGACAAAACCATACCAAACAGTGGTGGAATGTCTGCAACAGCCACATCCATGAGAACATTCTTTCCTGGGATTTGGTATAGAGACACCACCAAGTCTTTGATAAGACCAATACAACGGACCCTACCAAAATCAAAAGAATATAGGTCATGATATTTACGAGTAATGTCAAGGCCTAGTTTCTCCATAATGACTTTTGGCATCAGATTATGGGAAGCTCTGGAATCAAACATGGCATTATGGAGGACATACTCGTGCAATCTAAGGCTTATATAGAATGGAGGAACTTCACTATCCTCGGACTAACCTTCTAAACTAGGGCCAAAAATGAGCTCAGGGTGATCAGCTTCTACATTAACCATATCAAATAACGGATCTATATTAAAAATTTTGGACACTTGGTGTTTATAGCTACTATTCTTCATCAGTTCAGTCAAAGGGATTGAAACTTTTAATTTAGCAATCTCATTTTCTAAACTAAAAGCCGAAACTTTATCTACCTCTTTGATTGGAGGGTCCTTCTTTTCGACTTTTTCCTTTGCTGCACTTTACTGATTGGTCTTCTCAATTGCAAATGATCCTTTGCTGGAAGTTGGGTCAGTAGGATCCTTCCCTTTCTTCTGAATGTTTTAAGAGTCATTTTTGGATTGCACTTCCTTTCTCTTTTGACCTGGACTGACTGGTACATCTTTGCTTCTAAATGAATATTGTTTTTGTTTTGCTGTCAATGTGTTCATATATCCTTGTTGATAATCATTTCGAATCATCCTCCAAAACTGCCTCATTTGCTAGTATGAAATCTTCATCCTTTTGAGCATCTAGGACCTCCAAATATTCTTCATCTTCTGTGAGATAGATGGGTAAACCATCAGCAGTAAAGAAATTATTTTCCTCCACCATTGGATCATCATCATCATCTTCAATTTCTATTCCATGTACATAGTTTTGTTGCAAGGAAGTTTTGACCTGCTACTACGATGACTGATCTTGTGCCTTCTGCTCCCTTTATTTAATCCTGAACTGAGGTTGTTGCTGTCCTCTGAAGTTTGGATTTCTGATTGTGGTTTCAAGCTTGTCTGCAATTGTCAACCGATCAAACATCTTCTCAATTTTTTGGAGTATATGATCTTCCTTAACATATGAGGAAGATGCTTCTTCCTTTATAGTCACCTTCTTTTCAGTTTTCATCCTTGATCTTTTGGTTAGCAGATTTGCCTCTACACTCATAGCGTTCTTCTGCATATCCTCAAGTGTGGTAGGATCTCTTTCTTGCAACTGATATGCCATATCAGCATCAAAGCAGTCTAGAAATTTGATCAATGCTAACCCCATCAGTGGTTTAATATCACCTGGAATGGCATTATAAACTGCATTGAACCTTACACAGTAATCTTGGACACTTTCACCTACATTCCTTTTGATATTTTCATAATCAGATAGAATTTGGAGAGGATTTTTCTTTACCCCCCATCGATCCAGGAATTGTCTATGGAGAACCTTCAAAGTATTGATAGATCCCGCTGGTAATGCTCTGAACAACTTTCAAACCTCGCCTCCAAAACTCTGCATAAATAATCTCATGGACATATTTTTTGCATCTACCTCATGAAGATCAAAGAAGTCATTCATCATATGGACATGTTGTTGCACTGTAATACTTTGAGTGGCGTTGAATAGAGGTATCTTACTTTGGTAATCACTGGGCATATCATCCAAATTCTGAGGCAGAACGAAAGGTGCATATCTGGCAGCCATGACTTGAGGTGGATTTGAAACTGGTCTTGGGGAAAGAGGGGGATTTATGACAACAAGGGCAGTTGATGTAGCAGAAGTGATAGGTGTTTGAGGGGTAATGATAGGTTTTTTAGGGAGTGAAGGTATGAATGGAGATGATGGATGAGTCTCTGAAATATGGGGAAATGATGGAGAGGCAAAAGATGTTGAAGCTGAATCAGAGAATTTAGGAATTCGATCAGTACTAAGGGATGACTGAGGAGAGTTTTGAAGATTTCAGTTACTTATCAATTTGGCCCTTTCTTTTTCAAGTTCTCTTGTGAATTATGGGTCTGCAAATATGTCCAATAGCTCACTATTAGATGTGGTTCTAAACAGGGAGAGACCAAAATATTCATCAAAACGAAGATCTTCAAGGAACAGCCACTCCACAGGGTATGAATGAGATCTGAAAACTGGTCTTGGACTTGGTGAACTTTCTTATTTGAGTATCCTCGAAATGAGATTAGTATTTTCAAATACTATAGGAGGATCATGATCGGGATTAGACCTGGTGTATATTCTTGAAGCCAGTGTGTTCAAAGTTCTCAAGATTTTTATATTGCTTTACAACTTTCCACTTTTTAGCCTAATGGATTCTAAGCCTATCATCCAAAAGTTTAGAACTTCTCAATAGTACTAAGGTGATTTTTCTTTCTTCCCCAGTATGGTCACCACTATGTTAGAGCCTAGATTGACCTCAGGCTGAAGGGAGGTAATCCTAGGATAACCACAATCCCAGCTTAACCTAGTAGTTAGCCCTACATGGTCGGGAGAGGACTCTCTCCTTTAGAATCGCAGTCAAGATGACTGGATAAAATATAGATTTTAGGATAGGTATAGTAGCTCTAAGGTTTTTTGATTGATTTTGTTAGTTTTGTTGTTGGATCAAATGGAGCAGGCAACTTTGGGTCCGCGAAATCAAATCAGGAATGCATGGTGTTCTATAGGGCAAGATAGGTAGGTGTTTTGGCACTTGAAATTGAGTGAGATGGTAGGATTAAGACTGGTGAGGAGCTGAGGAGGGCATGCAAGGATCATGTATCCTTCTCAAATGGTAGAAAACATCAAAAACTAAATGGTTTCCTAAGGCAGAGCACTGTAACCAATGTATTCTACCTATCTACCTTGATATCATTTAGCTAGAAGAATGAATTAGATTGTGGCACACATAACACATGAGAAAAACTAATAACAGAAGAAGAAACTATGCAAAAACACTTTAGCACAAGTATCCCATAAAATAGCTGCAAATCCTGGTTTATTTCCTTGCAAAACTGTTGATAAAGGTGTAAAATGTAATTCAGAGCATCGAAGAGAGTCCAACCTTTGCTAATGACTGAAAAAACACATAATATAGACAAAAAACCACCTATGCTAGCCATCAGGGGTCAAATCCAAGAGATAAGGAACTGTTCCAACCATTTCGAAACAAGGAACAGGAGTATAGGCAGTGGAACAGCTTGCCTCTATAAGCATCGAAACTGATTCATTGACCCCCAAACCACCTCAAACTAATGAATCTACCCTCTAAGATCGTTTAACAATTACATTTACATAGAATATCATTAATTACAATCATAAATTCATCCATGAAGAGAGAAAAAGTCAACTTGCAGAGAAACTAGGCAAAAACTGGATTTTTTGGGCAAACTGGCTCTATGCACAGTGTCACTGGCCAAGTGCATAGTGATGCTTTACAGCCACTTTTAGACACCTTCCCCTTAGCCAAATTGAGCCCAAGATAGCTCATTGGAAATGCCATCCTGTCTAGTTTTTGGAAAATCTTTTATTTTTGGATTTCGATGTTATTTTCCCCTCAAAAGTGAAATTTCCCAAGGCTGCTTCTGTGTGTCCGAAAAGAAGCAGAGAGGTCATTTTTTGTTAGTTTTTTGCCCTTCTCGTGACCTAGATTTGCTCCAAAATTGCTGATATTTTCTGGGTTTGATGCTCTCATCATGCTGAATCTAGATATACAAGTCATTTCTTCAAAAAGTCCTCCATATGCACCTAGGGCAATTTTTTGTGTTCAAAATTTCAATATTTGAAAATGACAAAAATTGATCAAAACTTGCCTTTGCAACTTGTCTTTGCTCCTTTTTTCTCCTTAAGGCCTTCCTCAACCTAGCCTTAAGCTTCCTCATTCTTATGTTGCAGATCTTGTTGCGAGTCATGTAGTGGTAGGTCATGTGGCAAAGCATCTTCTTGTCTTTGTTGGCCTTCTTAATCAAATTCTCAAGCTGTATGTTGGCCCTCTCTAGCCATGTTTCCCTGTCATTCTTAATCTCTTACTTAATATGGGTCAGTGGAGCATTGCCCTCCTTGATCTTTTTCCTATCTTATTTGATCATTTGTAGCTCCATGAGGACCTGCTTGTCACTCAATTGTTTTTTTTCTTGCTCTCTATAGTTAATGATCCACTTATCCCTCTCCAAGTTGTCTGATAAGGCTTGTATCTCAGCCTCTTGTTCTTTTATGATCCTATCTTTGACCATCCTTAGATCTTGAGTTTCCAAATCAATAATGTCAACTCCATGATGAATGAAATGCTATTGTGACTCCTCATGATCAACGAGAGCAAAATCTCTTTCCTGCCCATCACTAGGATCCTTCTCTTACATCTTTTCCTTTCCCATAGTTTTGCCCTTGCTCAGCTGCTCTACCTGTACCTGCTTTGCTGAAGAAGAAGTCGAGACCCCTTCCACACCTTGCGAAGATAATACTCACCTAGTAGCTGCAAAAAGTTTCCTAGTGCCCCTCGGATATGTCACAAACACTAGCACTCCAACAGTTTCACTCTCTTTGACCTTTTCATGTCCTGAAGGTCCACCTTCTTCATGATGCACTAATGAAAATATTTGAGGGCCTTTGAGCATTTGATGAGAAATGAAAGTCTCCCATGGCATGTTAAAAAGGTTCAGTTGATGTAGAACAATGATTTTAATCAAAGAGTAGTGGTAAATGCTAGTCAACTGCTAGGGATATGCTTTCTTCTTTACAAAAAGTTCCATCTTCTCAATGTTTCTAAACATGAAGTAAGGGATATTCATCATGCTTCCCTAGTGAAATGCATCAACAGTCTAATGTGGTAGGAATACAATTAGAAGAACCTACCTTCACAAGTGAAGTACTTGATGATGATCTTCATCAATGGAGCAAACCTGTCTTGTAAGAACTTGAAGGGGAATACTCTCTTGAGTTTGTCTTTGTATCTAGCCTTGATGTAACGCTCATAGTACTCCCTATCAATATCCTGATCTTTCACCCACATCTGGAATACCTTTAGCCTCTGAAATGACAACTGGTGCTAAGGTGAATGTAATTCCAACAAGGTTTACTTCATTGTTGCCCAAATGTGTCACAAAAAATCTTGCCAATTCATGTTGAAATTTAACCCTTTCCCCCATTTCACAAAAACCAAAACTTCACTGGCATTTAGACAAGAAATGGCAAGTGGGCAGGCTTGCAACTCCATCAAACTGGTGGGCTCCTCTCTGATAACTCATCCTCCTTTATGAGGCTTCCTGTACTGTATGTTTCTCTCCTTTGAACTGTCACTAAGGGTGTCTTCTTCAAGCTCATATTCAATGTCTCTTTCCATTGTTTTTATTGTTGTGATCACTTATGGTGAATGAGGAGATAGAGTGAACAAATGAAAGATGAGTATGAAGATATTTGATGAATGAGTAAATGAGAGTGAATGGGAGTGTCAATGGGATTTAGGGAGTGAGTAGGGTTTAGGGATGTATGTAGGATAAAGTGTGTAGGGTTTTGGGGAGAATGTATAGGGTTTGGGAAATTTGTATATGATAATGGGATTTAGGGGAATTATATGAGGGAATAGGGTTTAGGGAACAATAGGAAATGGATGAGATAGGAAAACAAATGAGAGAGTGAGCTTGTCAATTTTATGAGACAGTTTGGTGAACACTAGGGTTTTAATTTTATGAGTGAAAGAGTCACCAAGACTTGACACAAAACCATTTTCAACAAGAAATATTAATGTACTTACTTGGGAAAGAGGTAACTTGGAAGATTTGAGGCAAATTGGGGTGATTTAGAGTGATTTGGAGCTTGGCTACCAAGTTCGCAGCACCTCACCCAGGTGCACAACGCCCATTCAAATTAACACTGAGGAAGTGTGCCAGGTGCGTAGTGCCAGCCTTTGATGCGCAGCGCCATTTGAACTTGTCCAAAAATGCAATGATTGCACACCTTTGCTCAATGACACTTCAAAATCGCCTTTTAGCTCTTGAATTTCTACTCAAGTAATGAAATGATTGAAAGAGGGATGATCTTTATATAGTTTCTCAACTTTTTGATTTTTGATGTTCAAAACCCACTTTGTAATGTCTATTTTATTTTTGAAATATTCAGTTTTTTTCTTTTATATTTGACTTTTTGCTTGGATAGCTTAACTGATGCTCAATTTCTTGCTCAATTTCTTTGAATTTTTATAGTGGCATGTACTTGTAAATATCACCAGGTGACCAGGAGCAGTATGGAACCATTTATTACATATAACATCAATAAAATTACATGAAATTTAACATTAAAATACAAATGCTCTGTTTTCACCTCAAAACTAGTTTTTAGGTGAGAACTTCATTAAGCTTACAAATTAAGAGATTAGAACTTTTATGATCATTATTGTCCTCTTCATGTGTCTGCTGACCATTATTAATCAATAGTCACTAATATTTGACCATGGTAAAACCCTAATACCTAATGATACTAAAATCCTAAGACCTAAGACCTAATTGATGAAATGAACTAAAAATAAGCATGAATCATGGACTGAAAAGTATGAAAGGAGGTCAGCAGATATATGTCATGAGGGACAAAACCTAAATGAACCCTACCATCAGTTGATCCATGATCTAATGGAATGCAACTCATTAGAATGGGACTCCTAGTATGAAATTAAAAAGAGTAAATTTTGATCACTGATGGCAGTGTGAAGACACTGACACTAACACGCACTTTCATGATTTGTTTTTGTTTAGGGTTCACATTTTTTCACTTTTTTTATATTTTGTTACTCTTTTTGTCCTTTGATATTTCTTTTAGGACATACCCTCTTTACATTTTTTAATATTTTAAATATGGGAAAACATTTGTAGAAAGCAAAGGTATGGACAATATTACAAAACTTACATGGTCAGTTCAAAATTATGAATCCTATTATTATAGGAACCTAACAGTGAGAACTATTGTACAAATTAATTATGTTTGCACCCCAATGGCTCATATTCTAAGTGTTTCCTCTTTCTGTTGTTCAACTACGTTGATCTCTACCAATTCAGTACCCTTCTAGATACAGGTCACAATTCCTATCTGGTCCATGCCCCTTCATCTTCATGGTTTCCTTCTATTGTTATGGTTCCTTCTTGGAACTTTCCTCCACATTCTCCCCCTCTTCTTCTTCAAAAAGGTAAGGTTCGAATACTTTCCATCCCTTTCGAGTATGAACTTGCCACAATTTTTTAGGAGCTATTTTTCCTATGGGAAATTGTTTTGTAGTTGTCCTATTTGAAAAAAACTACGAGATCTAAATTTCACGTTCTCATAATTTAAAACATGGGCCCACTAAATTTTTTTAGTTTATTTTATTTTATTTTATTTTTATTTATTTATTTATTTTAGTTTATTTTATTTATTTATTTATTTACTTTATTTTATTTTATTTTCATATGGATGCGATCTGGTAGAACTTTGTTGAGGTCTACGTCTAAATAGATTCACGGGAATGTGAAGATTCCTTTCTATGTTCTATTATGGTCCACCTTTTTTAATGTTCGCATAATGTTTCTGGCGTATTCTACAACCTAAGGGTTCCAAAATGGAATATGAAGAATTGGTAATTTCACCCAAATCAACATTGTTGTGACCACCATAATTGGGCATCAAAATATGGGAACCTTGGGTTGATAAAGAGCCATTCCCAACTCGAGAACCAAGGCCCATCATTTAGGACTTTTTCTAAATCTTTATATTTTTCAAATTCAATTAGGAAGAATCCTTTTGAACAAAAGAATATGTTATAGTTAGGGGTCTAGGAGGAGGATACCCACTAGTATAAATATTTATATCTTGAACAAAACCCATTAAACTTGAACATTGTAGCCATAGATTGAAAAGCTGAGAAAAGTGAATTTACCTTTATATTTTTAACTTCCATGGCTAGAGCTTATTCCATTTGTTCAACAATGTTGCGTCCTTGTAAATTTTGGTTTTGGTATGTAGGAAAATCCTTCCCTCTCATATCATCCTTGAATGATATTAATCCATTAGGGTTTCTAGAACCTGTATTATGGTTTATCAAGCCTGTAGCCCCACACCATAACCTAAAACTTAATATTATGGTTGAATCCCTTGCCATGCCGTAATATTTCATCTAGAAGGAATCTTGGAGAAATTTTCCCTCATATGTCAAAACTTGAAGTTTCACTAGTATTCCCAATAGATATGAGCCTCAAAGCCAGAGGATAAGTGTCTTTCGATTAAAATATTTGAATAAAATATGTTGTTTTTCATTCTCTATCTATCTATTCTCCATAATGCGAGATAAGGATAGAGATGATACCCATAAGAGGGTGGATCTAGATATAATATCTGAAAAGTATCAGTGTCTACATGTATTTTGGCAAGATTTGGGAGTAAGGTACAAATGGCCTCCTTTTGATCTAGATTTTTATACAAATTTACTATGTCCTAGAGATCGGGGAAATAAAATATGTGTATATATGAAATCCCCCATAATATAAAAAAATAAAATGATACATGCCCTTCTCTCTAACGGAGATGCCGAACAAAAACCATACCCCATAACACAACTGGATCTGAAAAAAATCAGGTGCACCAACTCTGATAAATTTTGTTTCCTTGTTAATGCACCAATGGCATATGTGATTTCCCGTTATATCATTGTCTACCTGCAACATCAATCACTTGAAAATATCCATTGTTTATCATCCCAATAGATCCATTGGAATGCTCCATCACCACACTCCTTATTGGAATGGATGCAACAAACTTAGATTGCAATCCATTGGAAGCCCTTGAACTCTCTTGTAGTCTCTCAGTGATCTTCCATGCCTAGGAAAGAATCAACGAGCACCAAAACCCTAGCACAAACCATCATCTCCATTCGCAATTAAAGTTCAATATACGTCATTATAATATATTTTTTAATTAATAAAATTATGAGCAATTTTTTACATAAAAGAAAATCAAAATATACATATCACATTAAAATATATAGCATATAAATAGTAGCTATAAATTAGGATCCATTTTACCATATAAATTAAAACAAGTGGTGTAGTCCTATAGTATTTCTTTGGAATGAGCTAATAAATTGACATGTGAAGTGGATAAATTAATTGATTATTGAGGCACAAGGACTTGCATAAATTTTTGTCAGTAGTAACCACTTGTAATTCTATATATTTACAATGTTATTCCCACAAAAGTTTCGAGGAAAACATAAATAATGGTGGGTAGTGACTTGTGATAACTATATCTTATTTCTATCCTTTTTTTATGCAAGAAATTGGTTAAATTATGGTGGGAAGTAACATATGGTAAATATATTATTTACATGAGTATGAGTTATTTTCAAGGATTTTTCTTTTTTGGATTAAAAAATGACTATAACCCCTGGTTTATTTCCTATGTAAATAAAAGTAATGCCAAGGTCATGGGGCACATATTCCAAGTTGAATGTTGGGTAAAGCATGGTGATGGGTATCACTAGTCATTAATTTATGGCTATGGAAATTGGCAAGGGAAGTGGAAAAGGAAAAGTGACAATAATTGGCATTTTGTTTATGAAATGAATGAAAATAGGATAAAAGCAAGGTTAAATGTAACATATTTGCATGGGGAGGAAATTGAAGGGAAAATGAAGAAAATATAGGTCTCAATAATAAAAATGGTTTGAGGATGAGTTCACAACCTTTTTTCATTTCAGTCTTTGGTTCTCTGATTGATTTTCTCATTCTCTCATACTCTTGCACTCTTGGAGTGTTCTTGGAGCACTTTCGCATACTTGGTATTTAGAGAAAGAAGGAAAAGGAAAGCAGGAAATCACAGGCAAATAGGTGGATCAAAATCTACATCTAGATTGATTTGCAGGTAATAGGTTGCATGCATGATTTACTTATTTATTTATGGATGAATGGTGTATGCATGTGATTATATGGTTATTTTCTATCATTCGCATGGAGGATTTATCTGGATTGATAGTGGTTTTAGCCTTGCCTTTCCATTTCCCGGATAGCCATGGTGTTGTGGCTTTTTCTGCTTGATCATTTTTTGGTTGGTGCTCATATTTCCTTATGGATGTGTGTTATAGGCTATTTTATCTCATCTGATCAATCGACCTCCTAATGGGATCAATCAACATCCTATTCACCCATTACATCATCATTGCACAAATACCTATGCATGACTCTCTCATTCCCCAAAGTTTCTTCTCTAAACTACATCATCTAAGAAAATTTTAGGACCAACAAACCCTGGCCACTTGCTTGATAGAATCCACCTATAGGTTTCTCCACTGTGGTCACCTAGTGTAGTTCTTTGGCCCCTAAGTGTCCTATAGCCCTGAGGGATTTTGTGTGTTGTTAGTTTATGGTCATTTTGTAGGCGTGACTTCCTTAACTAGAGCTTGGAGGAATGGTCATGTCATAGAAACTCTTTGTCTCATGTTTACCTGGCAGGACGGTGAAATTGGGTAAATGTGGGAGGCGTGGGTTACAAATTGATATTAGAGCTCCTAGGTTTAACACTTGGATTGGATGGGTGGACTGTGCTTGTCATGCATGCATGTTAGTTGTCTATGGTTTCATTCCACATGCATTTTCATAGCCATTGTTGCAGTAATGTCATTATGTAGAGGTTGATGATGTTGATGTTAAGATGATCCATATGTTGATTTCATTATATATACATATGTTGTGCTAATCAATATTTATTGTGTAGAGGAGATAGCCTCCCCTGAACTTCACTAAGGTATGTTTGATTATTTTCTGTATTTGGTTTATCTGACATGGTATGTTTTCATGAAGTAGAAGATAAAGATGACAAGAAAAATGGTGGTCTATAGTTCAAGTGATTCTCCTTAGAGATCAGATAAAGAAAATGGCAATGAGTATTTCCCTGACATAGCAGATAGATTGATAATGTTAAAAGTAGAGATCAAATGTTGTAAGTTAGATAATGATAGGACCATTCAATCATAGGAAAAACTTTCCAGAGCATAGGAAAAGCAAGCGGAAGTTAATGCAATCACTCTTCAGAGACTGAGATTTGTAGCAATAGTGACTACTTAGGATCTATCCTAGCTAGGAGGAAAGGACTAATGGGACATATGGCAACACGTCTCAATCAAGATATAGGGTTGACAAGGATGACATAGTCATAGATGGTAGGTTATTGGATACACCTGATATGAGGGGTAATAACCATGGGTTCTATTCTAGTTTTGGTTTAGATAGACATAATCATCATCATCCCCACCATTTGTATAGGAGGAGTGAGAAGTAGTACCTTCTAAAGGAGTTCAAGAAAGAAAAGCCTCCTAAAATTAATGGAGAAATGGAGAAGCCACAAGATGTAGAAGCTTGGTTGTTTGGGATGAATATTTTTTTTTAGATTGCATGATTATTCAAAGAATATGAAATCTAGGATAGTTAATTTCATTCTTAAAGGAAAAACAGACATTTGGTGGGAATATGTAAATAATTTCAGAGGCATTCGAGAGGAGAATCTAACTTGGAGTGAATTCAAGATAATTTTTAGGAAGAAGTATATATACGGAAGATATTGTGATGTCATGGAAAATGAGTTCTATGAGTTGAAGATGGGATCTATGATTAATGAGTATACTAGAATATTCTTGGAGTTGTTGAGGTATGTTCATTATCTTAAGGAGGAGAAAGAAATGATTCAAAGATTCATCAGTGGGTTTTTTATGTCATTCAAAGACATGATTGAGTTTGATGAGCCTAGATCGTTGGAGAAGGCCATTAGAAAGATGAAGTAGTGTTATGAGCAATCAAAGTGCAAGAGTGAGTCTAACTAGGATTGGAAAGGTAATGGGAAGAATAAAATAGAGTGGGCTAACAAGAGAGGAAAAGCTTGGGATACAAATGACAAGGAGAATGTAGTGTTTCATAATAAATTCAATGAGGCTAATGGAGGACATGTATTTTAGTTTTAGGAGAAAAACAATGATGATCGCAGAAAGTCTTTGTAGTTTTAGACTTGTGTTAAGGAGAGATTGTCCACAACATCATGGTTTTAGACTGCAAATTTACAACACTCAGGAGGCATACATAGTTGGGGATGTTGGAAAAATAATTCCTTAGATTTATGCAGCATTAGATAATAGGCAGGTTAATCATCAGGAATCTATTTTTGAGATGGAAGGTGGGATTTTTTATCAAGTTGTTTCCATTTTGATTGACGCTAGATCTAACTATAGTTATATCATTCATGACATGGAAGATAAGTGTTGATTTAATAAATAAATACGTGTAAAGTATTGGTTTGTGCAATTCGCTACAGGTACCAAGAAAAGAGTTCATCATTGGGTCAGATCTTGTGAATTTGAGCTGAATGGTTTGTCTGCATCAACACATTTAAATGTGATTTTGCTGGTATCATACAACATGTTATTGGGTAGGGATTGGTTATACATTCACAAGATCAAGGTAGATTTCTACGATAAGGTTATTTAGTATTTGAATGATGGAAGAGAGAAGATAATCTTGCAGGGTAAGAAGAAGCCTACATAAGTGAGAATGCCTACAAATATGCAGACAAAGTGTAGTAGAAGGAAAGTATGTGTATTGTTTGCAGTTCACATTTCTAGTGATAAAGGGAAGGACATTAAGGATGTTGAAGTCTTGAAGAGGTATTTGATTTTGTAGCAGTTTCAAGATGTATTTCCATAAGATATCTCAGAGTAACCACCTCATAGGAATTCAAATTTTGTATTGAGCTAACTCTAGGAGTAGCACTGACATTGAAGGAACCTTACAGGATAAGCACTCTAGAGTTGGTGGAATTGAAGTTGCAGTTGAAGGAAATGCTTGATAAGGGATACATTTTTCCAAGTGTGTCACCTTGGATTGCACTAATGTTGTTTGTGAAGAAGAAGGATGGTACTCTTAGGTTATGCACTGGTTACATGCAACTGAATAAGGGGACGATTAAGAACATGTACCCCTTATCACAGATTGATGACTTGTTTAATTAGTTGAAGGGAGAAAAAAATCTTCTTGAAGATTGATTTGAGATCAAGATATCATGAGGTACACATAAAAAAATAGGACATATAAAACACTTCTCTCTAGACTAGGTATGGGAATTATGTGTTTGTTGTGGTTCCTTTAGGTTTTAGTGGTGCTCCAACTACGTTCATGTGTTTGATGAATAGTGTGTTGCATCCTTATCTAGAAAAGTTTGTGATAGTATTCATTTATGACATATTGATATATTATAAGAATGAGAAAGAGCATGCAGAACATCTAGTAGCAATGTTAAGATTTTTGAGAGAGCATTAGTTGTTTGCAAAACTTACCAAGTGCAGTTTCTTTCAAATATAAGTTCATTACTTAGGGCATGTGGTTTCACGGAAGGTATAGTAGTGGACCCAAGAAAGATCAGAGCTATCATGGAGTGGGAACTCCTAAGAATGTCGATGAGGTTAGATCATTGATGGGACTAGAAATTTACTATAGGTGGTTCATCAAGAACTTCTCACAAATTTCCTATATTCTTACATCGTTGCAGTGAAAAGGGAAGAAGTTTGAATGGACAAAGGAGTGTGAAACTAGTTTCGAGCAATTGAAGCATTTTCTTACAAATGCTCTAGTCTTGAAGTTTGCAAAGTTTCATAAAGCATTTTTTGGTTTGTAAAGATTCTTGCAAGAGAGGACTTATTGGAGTCCTAATGTAGGAAGGGCAGGTGTTATGCTATGAGTCAAGGAAATTGAATGTGCACAAGAAGAACTATGTGACACACGTTCTTGAGTTGGCAACTATTATCCATGCATTGAAGATGTGCAGCCACTATCTTATTGGCAGGATGTTCATTCTAATGAGTGATCACAGTGGGTTGAGGCACTTGTTTCACCAACCTAATCTGAATATCAGGAAATCTAGGTGGTTGGGTAAGCTCATTAAGTTTGATTACGAGATTAGGTACATTAAGGGTAAGGAGAACAAGGTTGCAAATTCTCTCAGTAGAAGACTATAGGTAAAGAACATTTCAGTTGTTAGTACATATGGGACATATTTATAGGATTAGATATTACAGGCATGATAAGAGGATGATAGGTACCAACAACTTAAGCACAACTTACAATAGTAGAGTACAATTGAACAAGATGTCGACTATCACCTCACGGAAAATTGTTTGGTCATATTTAGGGACAAGAACTATGTGTTAGACAACAATGAGCTCAAGAATCATATGTTGAAGAAATTTCATGTCAAGTTATATTCAAGTCACCCGAGATATTAGAATAAATTGACAATGGTTAAGAAGTTCTACCATTAGTTGAACTTGAATAAATAGGTGGTTAAGTATGTTACGAGATGTTTGGATTGTCAACAGGTAAAATAAGAGTGTAAACATCTAGGTGGTTTATTGCAACTGATTCGAATTCCATAGTGAAAATGGGAGGTCATTTCCATAGACTTGATTACAGGTTTGCTGAGGACATCTAGACAACGTGATTCTATTATGGTTGTGGTTGATAGTGTTGAAAAATCTATAGGGAGATAGTTAGGATGATTTCTCTTATACTTGACAACTACTTGTCATGTATTTTTACTTTTTCTTAATTATAATCTTCTTCTCTTGTTATTATGTTATTCTTATCATCAAATAACTACCAAAACAAGAACATCAACAATACAGAAGAACACATGATATAGGATGCAAGACAGGGATAAAACCTCTCCAGTTGAGAGGAAAACCCGTAAATATCTTCTCTAATTATAGGTTATTCAATTGAAGAATTCCAAGACCTCTAGACCAATACCAATACCCTTCCAAGCTCAATTCCAAGATTCTTATGATGTGCTTCCTTTGTGCAAGTAAAACCCAGTAAGATCTCTTCCAGCAGCACAACTTCGACCCTGAGCTACATAATTTTTGCCTCTAGAGTAGGTCTAAAATTTCTGGCCCCTCCAGTAATTATTTCCTTCACACATGTGAGATGATTTACGTATTCTATGGATTCTAGGGATTCTCTTGACCTTCAATTTAGTTTCTTCTTCTTCTAGTGCTTGAGGATGACCTAATGAACCCTCCTTAAACCTTCTTTCTCCACTTTCTTCAAATTCGATCTTGTAGTACAAAAGCCCTAGCCTTTTTTCCTTCACACGTGTGAAAAGAGAGAGATAAATAACCCAAACACTTTTCTTTGTCCTTCTTCTGTCTTTTTTGGCCTTCTTCTTCTTCTCTTTTTCTTTATTTACGAGAGGATGAATGTTGTCCTTTGGAGGTCGAGTTCCCTCCTATATATATGCCTCCAACATGGATGAATTTCCCTAAAATAGGTCGACTTTTTTGTTTCTAGGCCATCTTGGCATTAAAAGGTATCTTGACACTTCAAAATACAAAATTATTTCCTTTTACAAGTTATAATGGTCCCAATGGGGTCTTCCTAATATGACAATGACACTTTTGACTTCTTGACCCTAAGACAAATCCTAGAAGAACTCAATGCGTGCTTGACCTCTAAAATATAATATATTGAGAATCAAACCCACACTTCAATAATAATAATAATATTGTTTTCTTTCATTCTACAATATATAATAATAAAAGGTACATTTCATATTTGTGAACACTGAACCTAGTTACACATTTTCCAACACTCCCTCTTAACTAGGGAGGTATTCATAAATGGAACATGGATATTATGAATATAAAGAGATCTCATAAGAAGAGTTGGATTGGTAAGCCATATATTTTCATCAAATCAACTACCATTGTCACATAGCAAGGCCTTAACTAACAACTCTATCTCTCCACAAGATCATAGGAAAATGATAGCGAGACCATTGACTGATAGACATCATCATCATTGTCTCTCAAGGCACATACCCCACCTAGTTATTTATAGGGTATTTCCTTCTAGGATAATTCCCAGAAACTCTTATCTTGGATTCCCCACCTCATCCTCAAAGAGTGTCGGATTCGAAATGCTTAGCCAACCATCCATTCTTTATTCATGAACTGAAGACAATAATGATGTGTCTATCTCTCCTTCTCAACTAGCCTGGATATTATATTAACCAAACCAAGTATGTCTCTGAAGTACACACTCTTCTTGTTAATAAGACATTTTGTCAGGATTTCATCTACATGTTCATCAATGGTGATATACCATAGCTACAATACTCCATCCTAAACCAGATTTCAAAAATAGTGATACTTGTTATCTATGTGTTTTGCCTTTCCATGAAACATTGGGTCTTAAGATAACCTTATACAATTGGTGTTGTCTCAATGTATCACTTTAGGGTCCATTAGTCATTCAAACAAGTCAAATAACAACTTCCTCAACTAGAAAACTTCTCTTCTTACTTCAGAAGCTATAATATATTCAATCGATTCTTCCCTTTTTCTCATCCAAGATACCATGGCAGATCCCAAACTAAAACATCCTAAAATGGTGCTTCTTCCATCCTGCTCACTACCTCCTCAGTTAGAATTTGTATATACAATCAAGTGGACATCATTCCTCTCGTCATACTTAAGGAAATAGTGGATTGTTCGATGCAGATATCTCAATATATGCTTGGCTCTCACCCAATGATTGTGCTTAGTATTTACCTGGAATTGACTAAGACATTCACTACAAAACAAATGTCTAATTGAGTATTTACCAAGTACATCAGCAAGCCAATCAATTTTCTATACCTATTTGGCACCATTGGACTTGATTCAAAACTTCTTAGCCTATTTAAGTTTGTGATCATGGGAATTGTCATAGGTTTGAAATCCATCATGTCAAACCTCTTCAGATTATCGATCACATAATTTCCTTTACCTAGATAAATATCATCAGGTCCCTACCAAACTTCCACTCCCAAATAATACTGCATCATCCCTAGATCCTTCGTGTCGAATTTTACTACCAGTTTCTTCTTGCACTCTTGAACACGACATTCCATACCTATCATGCGAAAATCATCCACATACAGAAGAATGATTATGGTCTCATCTTTATATGTATACATCCATCCTTGTGTACCATGCCCTTGATGCTTTCTTAAGGCTATACAATTCCTTTTTCAACCCGCGAACATAAGTATCTCTATATTTTACTTCAAATAACAAGGGTTGATCTAGATAGAATTCTTCATCAATATTTCCATCCATGAATGAAATATTTACATCCATTTGATGGAAGTTCCATCCCATCGATGTTTCTAAAGAGACTAGTGAATGTATAGTTGTATACCTTTCTATAGGTGTAAATATCTCTTCATAATCGATGCATTCCTATTCATAGAAACCCCTAGACACACATATTTCCTTATATTTATCAATACTTCCATCTGTTGCATGTTTAATATTATAGAGCCACTTGGAAGTTACCACAAATTTGTCTTCAGTCCTAGGTACAATCTCCCAAAATCCAGTTTTGATTATCGATTGATACTCTTCATTCATGGCATATTTCCACTCTTGATGTTTGACAACCTCTTTAAAGGTGGATGGTTATGCTTCTTTAGTTTCGTCATATAGGCTGCATATCCTGAATATCTTTTGGGCTTCTTACTTTCCCTAAATGTGCCTTTGGTTGCTCAATGTCCCTTTGCATCTAAAAGAGTAGATCTCAACCAATTAGGTCTCTTTATACTTTCAGAGATGACCACAGGTTGCACAGGTTCACTAGGACCTTCATTTTCATGATTTGAATCATCTTCCTTCCTAGTACATTCCTCTTCAAATATAGGAAGTTCTTCATGATCAAATTCCATTGGGAAGTCTTTTCATTTCTTAAATGCAATACTTTCAACAAATATCACATACCGTCTGACTTATATTTGTTGTCCTCCCTTTATGTAGATCATATATGCCTTTGAAGTATTATTATATACAACAAATTTTCCCTTCATGCTTGTAAGATCCAATTTCTTTCTCTTATCCTTCGGTATGTGAATATAGATAGGATATCCAAATATTCAAAGATGGTCCACACTTGGTTTCTTCCTAGTGAATGATTCTTTAGGATTCATGTTGTCCAGTGATCTATGAGGACTTCAATTTTGAATATATGTAGCATTCTTTGTTGATTCAGCCCACAAATTTTTTGGCAAATCTTGATGATGTAACATGGCTCTTGCAATTTCTTCAATAGATCAATTCTTTCATTTTGAAGCTACATTTTTTTCAGAATTATATGGGACTATTATATCCCTCTTAATCCCAGCTTCCTTATAGAAAGATATGGTTTCCTTTAAAGTGTATCGCTTCCATTGTCAGACCCTGGTACCTTTATTCTTCTTTCTGTAAGGTTCTGCACTTCAACTTTGAATTTTTGAAGTTTGATGAATACTTCATCCTTGGATTTCCACAAATAAACCCAAGTTTTCCTTCAATTTCATAAATTAATGTCAAATAATATAGATGACCTCCAAGATATTTAGTAGACATAGGACCACAAACATCCAAATGAATGAGATCCACAATTTATTTTGAGCTTGAAGCACTACTTCCAAATGGTCTTTTGACATTTTTACCTAATGCACATGAGTTGCATACTCCTTCATGATCCTCCTTAAGTTCGGGGATGCCATTCACCATTGAATTTAGAGCTGGTAAGGTTTTGTAGTGAAGGTGACCAAAACTTTATGCCAAAGTTCACATGGACTTATTTCAATGTGAACCAAAGCTTGAGAGAGAGGAGTCAGCCATCTGTATTGTCTTCCTTCATGAATCCCAATAAAATTTGCATTTTTTATGCTAGAATTTTTATTCCATACAAAAATATTTCAATTTATAAAAGAGGTTCTATCTCCCTTATCTGCTAGACATGAAATAGAGACTAGAATCTTTTGCAAACCTGGAACAAATAGGATGTTGTTGAGATGAATATTTCGTCCATTCCCTAGCTCTAGTGAGGTTGATCCAATTCCTCTTACAAAATAACTCTTCTTGTCACGAAGATCAACGAAGTAAGTGGATTTTCCTCTTGATAAGGTATTTAGTTTCTTGTGGTCACTAGTAATATTTCTTGACACTTCATTGTCAATTATCTAAATATTCTCATCTTCAAATGTTCTAGTAAGTGCTATGAATAATCCTTTGTCATTTGTAAATGTCTTGGTCATACTATTCTTGATGAATAATAGGATATTCCCCAATGGCTTGATACCTTTCTTGAGATGAATTTATACCATATAACACTTTTGTAAATACTTCTTCAAAGGATTAGTGATCTTTGTCATGCCCTTAGCCAACCTTAGCTTTGATACTATGTTGATAAATATATAGGCCAATAGTTAGGATGATTTCTCTTATAATTGATAATTTCTTGTGATATATTTTTACTTTTTCTTACTTATTATCTTCTTCTCTTTGTATTATGTTATTTTTTATCATAAAAAACTACCAAAACAATAATATCAACAATACATAGGAACAAAGGATAAAGGATTCGAGCCAGGGCCAAAACCTCTCCAATTGAGAGGAAAACCCACAAATCTCTTATCTTTTTATATATTCTTTAATTGATGAATTCTAATACCTTTAGACCAAGACCAAGTCCAACCTTCTTGATGATGTGCTTCCTTTTCCCAAGCCAAACCTAGTCAAATATCCTCTAGCAACACTACTTCGACTTTGAGGTACATAATTCAACTTCTACTGAAGATCTAAAATTTTTGGCCCCTCCAACAACTATTGCCTTCGTACGTTTGAGATGATTTAGGGGTTCTAGGTCTTATCTTGACCTTCTCTTTATTTTCTCCTTCTTCTAGGGCTTGATGATGACCTAATGAGAATTCCTTCAGGATTCTCTCTACACTTTCTTGAAATTCGATCATGCAGCAGCAAAACCCTAGTTTTTTTTCCTTCCCATGTGTGAGAAAGAGACAAAAACAACCCAAACACTTTTCTTCGTCCTTCTTTCTTATTCAATAGCCTTCTTCTTCTTCTCCTTTGCTTGAATGATGAGAGGATGAATGATTTCCTAAGGAGGTCAAGTTCTGTCCTATATATATGCCTCCAAGGTGGACCAAATGTCATAGAATAGGTCAACTTCTTATTTTCCAAGATGACTTGGTCTTGGAAGCTATATTGAGACTTTAAAATACAAAAAAAAAAAAAATCAAGTTTAAATGTGCTCGATCGGGTCTTCCATATATGAAAATGAATCTTTTGACTTCTTGATCATAAGAATTCTAGAAGCACTCAATGGGTGCTTGACCTCTAAACTAAAATATCTTAAGCAAGCAACCCATGCTTCAAAAATAACAATAATAATTTTTTTTTCATTTTATAATATACAAGAGTACAAACTAGATTTCATTTTGTTTGAAGAGTGAACCTAGTTACACATTTTTCAATAGACAGGTTGACTAAGGTAGCTCACTTTATTCTAGTGAAGTCTATGAATTCATCTAATGAGGTAGCCCAGGTCTTCATCACGGAGATAGTGAGGTTACATGGCATTTCTAGGAATATTGTGTCAAAAGGAGATGTCAATTTCACTTCTAGGTTATGGAAGGACTATTTTGTAGGTTTGAGGATAGAGTTAGCTTTGAGTACAACTTCTCATCCGCAAAAATATGGAAAGACAGAGAGAGTCGATAGTATTATTGAGGATATGTTGAGGATATATGTCATGCATTAGTAGCGAAAATGGGAAGAGTATGTTCTACTAGTGGAGTTTGCATGTAATAATTGGTATTAGGAATCTTTGGGGATAAGTCTGTTTGAGGCACTTTATGGGCAGAGTTGTAATACTCCCATTAGTTGGAGTGATGCAGTGAGCAGGATATTAATTGGATCGGATATGTTGGCTGAGATGGAGCAAGAAATACAGGTTATGAAGAAAAATCTAAAGGCAACGCAAGATAGACAGAAGAGTTATGCAAATCAACACACAATATTTAAGGAGTTTTATGTTGGGGAGAATGTATACTTACACATCAATCCCAAGAAGAACTCCTTGAGGATTAGATCATGTGCTAAGATGGAACCTTGGTATTGCGGGCCTCTCGAGATCCTTGAGAGAATTGGACTAGTGACCTACCCACTAGCACTGCCTCTAACAATGAAATTCCATGATGTTTTCCATCTGACATTGCTTAAAATACATTTGAAGGATGTTGATCATGTGATTGACTAGTCTATATTGCAAGTGGAACCAAAAGGAGAATTCCAGCCGAAACCTAAGTGCAGTTTTCATTGAAAGGCACTCATGCTCTGGAACAGATGAGTCAAGAAAGTTAAATTTTAATGTAAGTACTTTGCGCTAAGTGAATGATAATATGCGAGCTATGTATCCTTCTTTGTTCGCTAGTTGAGTGGATGTATTTTCATATATGATTTGATTATGTGTTTTGATTATGTCTATATATGCATATGTATGTAAATACCACAATGAGTTGTCTTATAAAGCTCCAATAAGCAGTATGGTGCTCATGGTATGATGGTCATCGTGTCAACAATATGGTATGATGTAAATGTTTCATCGAACTATGTTATAAATATGCATGGGAAACATGTGTTTTTCTGGTTTATAAGTGTCATTAAACACCGAGGATTGTGTTCCCCCAAGGAGGAGGGGTTTGTAATAGCCCCTTGTTGATTTTCTATGTAAATAAAAATAAGACTAAGGTGATGGGAAATGTATTCCAAGATGAATGTTGGGTAAAACGTAGTGATGGGTATCACTTGTGATTAATTTATGGCTATGAAAATTGGCAAAGGCATTGACAGAGGAAAAGTGGCAATAATTGACATTTTATTTATGAAATAAAAGAAATAGAAGAAATCGAAGATGAAAGGTCACAAATTTACATAAGGAGTAAACTAAAGGAAGAAAGAGGGAAAATGAAGAAAATAAAGGTATCAATAATAAAAAGGCTTTTGAGGGTGACTTCACAACCTTTTCTCAGTTCATTCTTTGGATCTCTCATATATTTTTTCATTATCTCATACTATTGCGCTTAGATTATTCTTCAAGAACTTTTGCATACATTGGATTTGGAGAAAGAAGGAAAATGAAGTAGGAAAGCACAGGGGAACATGTGGATCAACAACTACAACTAGATTACTAATTGCAGGTAAGAGGTTGCATGTGTGATTTCCTTGTTGATTTATGGATACATAGTGTATGCATGTGATTATATGGTTATGTGATGTCATCAGTATGGAGTATTTGGCTGGCTTGACAGTGGTTTTGTCCTTTTCTTTCCATTTCCTGGATAGCCATGGTGTTGTGGGTTTTTTTGCTTGACTATTTTCTCATTGGTGGTCATAATTCCTTTTTGTTGTGGGTTTGAAAAAACACTTTGTAAGCCCTAGAACAACTTGGGTTGAGATACGAGTCTGAGATCCTAGGTTAGGACAAATGCTTTGGAGCCCTTGGTGGGATGAATTACTAGTCCCTGGAGCCAGGTTGGACAAATGCTCTAGAGTCCTATAAGATTGTGGGTTGAGTTACTAGTTCCTAGAGCCCTAACTAGCTTGGGTAGAGACCAATCTAGTTGTTGTTAGTGATGTCTAACCATGAGGTGGAATCATTGGTTGAGGGTTAAGATGGTTTGGCATATCGAAGCCTTGGTTTAGTGTTGTTTGGTTTATTCCACGAGGTCCCACATTCATGCTTGGAATATGGTGTAGGGGTGATTGGATGAAAGAGAGATTTGGTTCATCCCAATCTAGGGTTGAGTGGTATGTGGAAGTCACTCACTTGGTTGGTATTTTCATATGTTAATAAGAGTTATTATTCTATTATGATTCATGTATATTTGTAGCAATGATGTTGGTGATGTCATGGATGAGTTACCATGGTTTAGATGCTAGTTATTTTCTGGTTATCTGTTGTTTATATGATGTGTATCTTCTACAACTCTTGTCTTGAATTATTTATCTATTGATGTATTAATGAATTTATGGACTAATAAATGTTGTTGTTGTTATGTGGAGAGGGCATGGGGATTTTATGGTGATTTTGAGATGCATCTCTGACTTTTATGATCATATATGCATTCATGACCTATAGCTTACATATTTTCCATGTGTTTGACAAAATGGCTAGTATGTTTTGGTTAGTCTAGGTCAAGTTTTTTATTCGAGTTTGAATGTTTAGCTTGGTTTTCATGTCAATAATGATTATGAGAAGTTGCAAGCAATTATGGGTAGTATTATGGAGGCTGATGTGGAATTGTAGCTCAAATCTCGGTAACGCACCTTCTAAACTTGACAACTTGGGTCACAACTAAACTCTTAAAGGCTTGTGAGTACAGTTGGAGGCATTCAACCTCATGTAGGCCTTGTCATATGTGGAGTTTGAGGTTAAGTTGTGCGAAAAGGAGTTCCAGCTCAGGGTTTGGTCACTTGGGCTTGTTCTTTGGCTATTGAGTGTCATGTAGCCATGAGGGATGTTGTGAGTTGCCACTTTGTGGTCAACTTTTAGGCCCCATTTCCTTAACTAAAGCTTGTAGGTTAGGTCATGTCATAGTAACTCTTCGTCTCATATTTACCCTAAGAGGCTCATGAGATTGAGTAAATGTGAGAGGGGTGGGTTACAGAACCATATCCATAAATTATGGCATAAAATATGTGATGTAGTTATCCACATGATATTATGCAAAGCCTATAATCTGAGCTTGAGTTATGGTAAAATCAAATGTTTGAAAAATATTTTCCTAATAATATTGAAAAATAAATTTTATTTTTCAAACATTATAAGTTGCATTGTTCAATGCTAAACTAATGAAGGTCAGTGGAAACATGGATGGCTAGTGGTGCCTTGGTAGAGACTAATAATGATTTTGTAACCATATTCAAATTTAATAAATAAGTACATCAAATCCTTATAGTAAACTTACAATATAACAAGATTCTTAACCATGGATAGTCATCCCCACTTTACCATGCATATTATTAACTTGTAAATAGTTTTATTTCCTATACTATAGGCCAATACCATAGCTTATCAATACAACATGACCAAAAACCATAAGTCACTTCACAACCTAAATATTCTATTAATATTTTATTCTAATATAATTTTATAACATTTTTTAATTGAACTTAAAGGGAAGATGTTTATACTTATGAGATACATCTAAACACCTTCACTAAAAAAAATAAATTATTTAATGGATATTCAATGAAGAATAAAGAGCAGTTTTAATAAAATTAAATATGAGAATATTTTTATATAGAGATCTAAAATTACAAAATTAAATATGAGAATACTTATAGATACGAATTTGAAATTTATATAACATCATATTAATCTATGTTAACTCGGAATCTACTAAAAGCACACAAATATTAAGTGGTTTGCAGAAATTTGATTTTTTTAAACATGGTAAATCTAGAATTAAAATAAATATAAACTGATTAATACTTTCAAACTTAAATAAAATACAATAAATAAATAAATAAATAAAATGGAGAAAGCAACCTCTCATACTTAACCAAAATAGTTTTGCACCTAGTGCAATGTAAGGTAATTTAGTTTTTATTTTCCATAAAGAACATATAAGTTTCATTTTTTCGTTTCGTTGCATAATCTTATGTATTTATATGATTTATTGCGTCATTCCCTTGCACCCTGTTTTCTTGTAACTATTCCTTGTTATATATAACAAAGAAATCATGTTTCCAAAAGGTTCACGTTTCAGCTAAATTGTCAAAATACTTATAGGTTATCTGCTGATCCGAGTGGTTGGTCGTCAACGTAGGGAAAATGGAAATTATTTTTCCTCCAGGAGTCTTACGACAGAAACAAAGGAATCTTGTAAGATCATGTTATTACAGTTGTCATATTGATGAGCCATATGCATATACAGGTTTTATGTTATTTCTACTCAAACGAATCCAAAACAAAACATAACCTAACAAAATATATCTTTTATTTCGTTTTTCCTAATAACAAGTTGGATATCTACAGATAAGGTAGGGCCTAGCCGTTATATCGTTTTCCCTAATAACAAATTGGATATTACAGATAAGGTAGGGCCTAGAAATTATGGGGGTGTCACAATTTTCTTTCTTTCTCTTTTTTTTGCTGTTTTTTTGGTGTGGATATCGACGGATTCGATAGGCACTGGATAGTGTGGGGCATCCAACTATGAATTTATCAGCCATCTTTTCTTTTAACTATCTTGCAGTATCCCAAGACAGCAATAGAAATCGATTGCACATGCAGAAAATTGTGCAACCTGACATTCACGAGCATAATCTTTTAACTTTGATTCTACGTACAACTATTACAGAACCTGACTTATACCGTGGTTAAGTTGAGAAATACATGGTGAGACTAGTTACAAATCCATTCTAAACACTGCTTGTTTTTATGTTGCTGTATCTTTCTTACACTACTGGTATGTGAGTGATCCTCCTACACTACAGGCATATGAATAACACCTCGGGAAATTAAATACAAATGATACTCCTTTTACTCAATAAAAAATTAAATACAAATGATACTCTTTTTACTCAATTAAAAACTTTTTGGAGCCTTTTACAACCTGTTTCCAATTTGAGCGTCTGAGTTCCAGTCAGGTAATTCGTTTCGGCTACATACCAGATAAAGGATTTTAAACGCCGCTCTCATCAGAAATACACTGACATGGCAGGCCTGTTGGACCTCTCTCCTCGCTGCTGTTATGCATTCTCCCAACCAGTAACACACCCTTAATGTTTAAGCAACTTAGGTCGTAACCTCTACCTGTTTTTCGGAGGAGATTGCAAGTTTAGTTATGTCTCTACCTGTTTCTCAGAGGAGATTGCTAGTTTAGTTATGCGTGGAACAGCTTATTCCATTGGAATGCCTTGGCCATATGACACATATATACATAATTTTTTTTTTATATATTTTTCAAAATTGGTTTTTTACTATTATTATATTTTTAAGTATATAATTCATATTTGAAATTTTATTATATACAATATTAAAATATTTTTATTTGCTAAAATTTTTTGCATATAAAGTTGATATAGCTCCAAGGGTTAGCTCAATTACTAGAATCTCTATTGTTAAGTACCTCCCTGATCCAGAGGTCACAGGGTCAATTCTCCTTGAGGGCCTTGGGCTTAGGCCCTACCAATTCTCCTTGACGGCCTTCGGGTTAGGCCCTACTAGTTTGGCTGACTTGATATATAGATATACTTACACATAGATCCAATATACATCCATCTTAACCATGGATCTAACATGAGTCAAGAGGGATTCACATATAAACTTCCTTATAGTGCAAAATATAATGCGTAACATTGGAAATTTTATTATATACAACATTAAAATTAGTTAATATAGATCTTCAAATAGTCTATTTAAATCCCATGTTGAAATATCTTATTTTTTTTTTTATTTCTAGATGAAGTTACTTTAATCCATAACATATTGATTTTTTTATTACAGCTGACATTATTTTTCTATTTAAAATGTATTTTATTTTTATTTTAAGAGGAACAAGTGCCAATTCTTAGACATTTCCTCATACTCAACGGTAAAATAGAATAAGTCTCCCTCCAAAATAACTTATATCTAAAACATTTTATTGGTGTTGTTTTCAAAATGGAGTGTCATTTTTCTATATAAATTAAAAAAAATGAATTTAAATGTATATTAGCATTAGATTTATCAATCATAGATGTTTTGGACTATGATAAAGATTTGCCTAACAAGAATTGGTCCTTCTTAATGCTTCATAAATTTTTAGTAAATAGATTTTTATTGATAGTCAAAATTATGGAGATGTGTAATTCCTTAAATGCTACAAAATTAATAGATGTAAATTACACATATATAAAATAATTAAGTTAAGCTAATATTAACTCCAAATCTATCCGACTTTAAAAATAATCAAACCAATCAACCTACAATTTTGTTTTTAAATTTCCGTGTGTAAAAAACAGAATTAGAAATGCTTTCTGCTCTAAATATTTAGATCTACTTCACTTGCAGCCTTCTTTTACATTATAATTTCATACATAGATGCATGAGAAACCGGCTATAATGAATCATGTTTTCAACGAAGTTGTTTGCTGATCCAAGCAGGTAGTCAGGAATGTGGGCAGCATGGAAATAACTTTTTCTCAAGAAATCTTACAATAGAAGTAAAGGAAACCTCAGCAATCATGTTATTTCATTTCGTATTCTTGTGCGGGTTAAGCGTCATGCATTAGGAATCTTGAAAAGCTTTATTAGGAGAAAGCAGAACTCTCATTTCCTTTTCTATAATGGCAAATTGGGTATCTACAGAATCGATAGGCCCGAGATAATGTGGGCCTTCACTGATCAATATATCAACCATCATTGTTTTAACGTTGTCAGAGTCTTCCAAATAAAGAAAACTAACAAATTGCAAATGCAGATGTTGTACAACGGGTTCCTTTCAACTTTATCCGCCTTGCAGAAAGCAAGGATTGCACATGAGCTATTACAGAAACCCACCATCAAAGCGGTACTGAAGGTGAGCAGCAGTAGGAAGCGATATTCTGTTGGCGTGAAAAAGGGTTTTCAGGGCTTTTGGCACCTACTTCCAATTTCTGTGGCTGAGCTCTGCGCAAGTAATTCGTTTCTGCTGCATATTTGAAGGATTGTAAGTGCCGATCTCATCAGAAATACACTGTGATATGGCAGGCGTGTTGGACCTCCTCTCCTCGCTGGTGTTATGCATTCCATCAACCAGGAACATACAATTAATGCTTAGGCAACTTACGGCTTTAGCTCGCACCCTCTACTTGCTCCTTGAGAGGAGGATTGGTAGTTCAGATCTGGGTGGCCCAGGTTACTCCACTCGTACCCGTTCACCATATTACACTTATTATGAAAACGTTCAAATATCTGTTATTCCATGGAATAATGTTATGGCGGGCTATGGTGGCTCCGCGTAATACACCGCCTACTCAGTCTGTCAATGTTATTACAAGCTGTGTGTATTCATGTGGAAGGATATAGGTATTGCCTGTACATACTTCCCCCAAAATTTATGAAAGTGAGGTTAGTAGTGAGCCGTGAGAACGTGTATGCATGGAAATTTGATTGATCCCACCATGTAAGTAGAACGGATCGTCTTTTCTCTTCCACACTTGTTATCTTTTCGATACATTACTACTTCGGCGATTTGCCTCACTTGTGATTGTGTTAATGTAATAACTGCAGTTCATATTTTCATCTTGGCTGCGTATGAAATCTTAAGGATGTGGCTTTCAGTTTTCAAGAAATACTGTGTAAAATTCCATTTAAGTCTTGTACACAGCTAAATGTGTCAAACATAACGTCACAAATTGTATATAATCACTGTAAAAAATTATATGCTATTGTCTTAATTTTTGGCGACATACAGGAGCTATAATCAACATCGGCTTTTGTCAATCAAGGCTGGATGTATTGCAGATACATATAAAATAGATATATATGATCAATGTGAATGCATTCTCTCCAGCTGCCCATCGATCCTCCCTTTCGATATATATATATTCTTTCTTTCTTTCTTACATTAGTTTCAAATGCTGTTGATATATTTTCTCTTTATTTTCGGAAGGGATGAAAAAATTGCAATAAGGATAAAAACGTATTTTATTTGTTTGTGTAAAGTTTTAGTATGTTAGTCAACTACCAAAAATAAAACTATATATATAATCCTCAACTTCATAATAGAGATATGTGCATAAAAATCATTTAATAATCTCTATATTTTTATATTTAATTTTATTAATTTTGTTTACGATTTTTTTACCATAAACAAAGGTTTTAACCTCATAATAAGATGAGAGAGTTATGTCCATTCATAGATTTAATTTTTCACGGCAAATTTCAAAATGAAAAAAGATAAATATATACTATAAATTGTGATATATATACATACATGTCTCTAGTCAAGTATTTAGATCTATGTTTTCTATAAGAATATTTAAAAAAAAAAAATTATTTTAAATTTTAAGAATTTCTAATTGATAAATGTGTAGCAATTGATTTATATTTTTCTTCCACTAAAATCAAGTTATAATGGCTTTGTAGAAAGAGAGTAAAATAATTCTCATGAAAAATGTGGAACTCTTATAGAGCATTTTTTGAAATATGTAAGTTCTAATCTAATGGAATAGTACTTGAGATCAAACTCACAACCAAAAAAATATGAAAATATTTAATGCTAAGGCAACCATTTAGCATTAGGGTTAGCATTAGGGTGCATTATGGTACCAAATATAGCTTTGAAGCTCAAACTTTCTCCTTACATGGGACTTGGGACTTGAGAGTCATTTCACTTTCCATTTTCATGTAAAAATGTTAATTATATAGTTTCCACATGTAAAATATTCATAGGTAACTTAATAATTAGTTTGAAAAGCACATCAAAGTATATTATTCACCATATTCCAACTATCCTTCATATTTCTATTCTTAAAAGCTTAGGCTTGATACTTGTTTTATTGCTAAGTAAAGATTTTTTCTTTTCATATTTAAATAAAACTTCTAACTCAAATTCATTTTTTACTTTATTTTGAATTTTTTTGGTATTTAAAAAAAAAATAAAAGTGATTCTATTCTAAGTCTTCCGTTCTTATATAATATCCGTAGGTATCCCTAACAAATTAAGTCATATATGATTTTTTTCATTTTATTATGCCAATATAATTAGGAAAATAAAATTAAAGTTTTCTCCTAATGTAAATATTTACACAAATCAAAGTTCATACCATGAGTGAGACAGAGGCAAGTCAAAGGTGTCCAAGTATTTCGTACCAAGCTCTAGGAACAATTTTACAACTTTTCATGAACAAACATAAGGTTAAGTTAACTTATGGCCTTCAAGTATTAATTTTTCATGTTGGGTAATACTACTAGAGTGGTACCTACCTAATCCGATTTGTTTACTCCTAATGAAATATTAACGATAGAAAGGGAATGAAGATTAAGAACTTATTCTATACCCTTGAGTAGGTCCTCTTGAGTGACTAAATCCATGACCTACTATTACGACAACCTGTAATTTCCAAGAGAAACCATGTGTTATTCAACATATTACATGGATATAATGGCAGTAGCCTAGAAAGGGCTACATATACCTCCTCTCTCTAATAGTATGTATATCACAACTCTATGTAGAAATATTTCTAAATGTCTTAGATTAACTAGAAAATGTTATTCTCATATCTTCACACATATAGAGATAAACATAGCAAATAATGGTTTCGAATAATCATGAAAACACAATAAGAAACAAGATATGAATGATAATTATCAATATCATGACTGCATGTTGGGTCCACACATAATGTTTTATCCTAAAGTCCATATGTTCCCATGCTTCTCCTTGTCACACTTGATAATCCATAAGTAGCATAACATAATATAGTAAAATTCATAATATAACATGTATTCAGTTGTGTCATCTCATGTAATCACTTATCACTAGAATTTCATATCGCTTATAAGAATATTACTCACATGCACATCAATACAAATGTATATCCCAACATGATCATATTCCATAATAGGCCATCATATCATATAATATAATCTAATCATCTCATGTCATATCAAGACGATGGTTATTTATCAACCCATTTGGTGATTCCTTTAACTATAATTCTCTTAAATAAGAAGAAAACATCATTCAAATATCTTAGGAAAAACCCCTCCCTTAACAAAAATTGATATTTTTTATCATTGAATGAGAGATTCATCTATTGACACCTCTGAAGGAATTTAGTAGGAGTGGTGAGAGATTCCTAAAAAAGTATTTCCATAAGGTATAAATTCATTCATATAGATCTCCACTACATCAAGAATGAGATCAAAAAATATACTAACTACTTCCCTTTGGAAAGTGGGTAGGGTATTGCATAACCAAAAGGGAAGAATTTTACAAGAAAATGACCCTGAAGGTAAAGTGGAAGTTGTCATATACTAATCTTCTATGTTGATTTGAATTTGGTTATACCCACTAAAACAATCTACGACTGAGAAGAATTTCTTCCTCGATGAAACATCTAAGACTCGATTAATGAAACATAAATGTAATTTTGATCTTGCTATTTCATGCACATCATCAACTTTCCGTTCTTTTTGCAAACAATAAGCAAAGGAAATACCCACATAATATTATAAATAGGATAAAACAACCCAACATCCAATAATTATTGTACTTCTTCCTTGAAAATAACTTTTAGTTTAGGGTTCATCCTTATCTAGGATTGGACAATGGGCTTGCCACCATTATTAATGAGGTACCCTGATGTTCTAGGAAATCCAAATAGACCCCAAGTTAGGAAATCAAGAGAAGCCACACAAAATGAATGACACCGATTGAGAAGGAGAAGAGTTCAACAAAAATAGGGACCATAATCAACAAGGACAATGTAGTCTTGTCATTCAATTAAAATGATGGAATACCTGACATAGATAGAGGGTTATTGATGGCTACATAATGTGACCAATGAAAACTTTATAGAATTTTAGGGAATAGTCAATAAGTAGTAAAAGAAGTGACTAATATAAATTGTTGAAATCAATCAATTTCATTATACATAGGTAGCAACATGAAGAATCCTAATCAATAAATAATATTACTCTATCAAAAGAGAGAGTGGAATAACATGTATCTAAAGATGAATAAAAAGGGTTGTAGGGAATGGGCATAAAAAAACAAGGTAGGCCTCATATAAACTGATGGGCATAGAGAGAGAAAATATCGATAAGGAGAATTTTTCCATTCAAAAATATCATCAAAAACAAAAGGTTAATGAAGATGCTAAAATATAGGAAAAGGATTTGGAGGAAAAGAAGTAAACATAGAAAGATAGAAATTGTGTAGAAGAATAGAGAAAGTAAGAGCTTGAGGCCAAGGAAAAATGCCATACCATTGAATAGTTCCACTTAGAGAATTGATAGATAACACATGTAGGACATAAGAGAGGGAGATAAAATCCACATCTAGTGATTAATTGTGAATCTTACAAGTGTGAGCTATGTCAAACATAATTATGTTAACAGACCCAGAACAATTGAGGAGGTTCAAACTGATAAATTGTCTGTTATGGTTGATAAATGCGACAATTGAATAAAAGCCAATATTCGAACACTACAATAAGAGAAGAAAATTGGGAAACATGGAAAGATTTCATAAGAAATTAATGATCATGTAAGAATTTCATCAAAAAATTTGATAAACAATGGGAAGATAAGAAGGGGGAATGAATAGATTCCAACTGGAACTCAAATAAAAAATCAAAGAAAAATGGAATGTTGGGTAGTGAATAGTGTGAGAAGTTATATAAACAATGCACATTTCCAATCAATATCAGGTCATGTTTGGATTATTAGTTTCAAATTCCTATTTATTTGACAATTTTTTTTTCATGTTTGAAATAGAAAATGTTAGACTCTAATTCTTAGGCATCTCAAAGTAGGAGGTCATGGAAATATATGACTAATATCTATAAAGATCATTGATTATTGAAGTTGACATCCGATAAAGAGGTAACCTAATAGAGGTTATTGATAGGTTAATCATTTAAAGTACTTTTATATTATACAATGGACTATGAATCAACAATAGTTATTTCCACTAACTTCGATAAAACCCATCTAATAATGGGGAAAAGGAGGAGCATGTAATTGTTAACACTATGACCAAACATTCTATAGAGAAAGCTAATGAACTTTTGAGGTGCCTTCACAACACATTTATATAAAGTATTATGAACAACAACGTGAGCTACAGGGAAATGGAAAGATTATAAGAAAACTATGTTTCTTAGTCATAATTGCCTTTAACCAGCTTTTTAGGATATTTTGATGACAATAGTTTTGGAAGGAAAATACACAAAGAAGAAATTTGGCTAAGAATATAACATGCACCAGTAGGAGAGGAGAAATCTAAAAATTATCATACCAAAGAAATGTTGAAAAGAAGGTTACCAAGGAGGTGTTTTCTAGTGCATCTATCCTTTTGGCATTGAAGGAAACATTAATGACACTTTTGTCATGTGACCTTATGAGTTCTATCAATGTCATGGACAAAAGTACTTTTCATGAGCTTTGTACTATGTAGTTTAATTTATTAACGTCAAATGTGCTATAAAAGTGACTTTATGAGAAAACTACTCAGTACACTTTATAATATTAAAGTGAATTGTGTTTTAAAAGCGACTTTATGCAAGAAAAAGTGAACATGGTACAAAACAGTAAAATGTACTAGGAGGCTCATTAATTGAGGGGGACCACAAGAACGAGGGGGTAATGTGGGGGACTTGATATCATCCATTAAGTTATTGGACCGATATTTAATCTCAACCCTTGATTTCTATGGGTTAGGGTTCTCATCATTGTAAGAGACAAAAAGGGGAAGAGGACATAAAATCTCATTCATTATCGTCATGAAACTTAAGGAGAAGGAGCGGAGCAAGCATGATGAGTTTGTAGATTTGAGGAAGAGGGATTCATACACCAAAGAATAACCTATGTTTACTGTTGTTATCTAGCATGACTCCTAAGAATTTCAAGAAATGATTTCAAGTCGTGTTTGTAGCAGTTTTTAGGTGAATTTTAAAGTATGAAATAGACCAGGATTCTAGGTCAGGGTCTTCGCTGATAGATGGAGTAGTGATTAACTAATTCAAATATTTCTTCTGAAATAGAGGAGTTGTTGGAACCCTTTGTTTTTGTCACATATAGAGTCAACAGGGCTGAGAATCTTAGTGACATTGAATGTTGGTTTTGGGCCTCTAATGGAAATTTTTTGTGGTAAAGTGAGGTACCTTCGAGTCATATTTAATGAAGAAATTTATGCTAAATTTAGTTATTACTTGGAATGAATTCCAAGGGAAGTTATCAATGTTTATCTGTGCATAAAATAAAAGGTGCTTATGAATGTGCGAGCTTGAATTTATATATATTCTGAAAGTCACTTCTTCAAGCTAAAAAGCAGGTAAGTTGACTTTGTCTCTACTATGTATTTATTTCTTGAAAAGCATTTAAAATCCTCATTGAAGAGTGGTTTCCCCTTATGGGTTTTTCCAGAGTCATTACATCAAATCACTATGTAATTTCTAAGTGTGTGCTTGCATTTATTTCTTGTATCAGTTGCAAAAAGTCAAAAGAGTAGAGTAGTTCTATGTTTGGAGTAAAATGCATGCTAAAATATATATCAGGTCATATGTTATGATGGGTTTTGTGTATTAATCCTATGAAAAAATATGAAACGGGGAAGGGCTACAACGTACATAAATTTTCCACATGGTATGAGAGCTTAAGGCACTTCAGATCTAAAAGTTTTATCAGTTGCTAGAAGAGACAAACAAGCAATTTTTTTTGTTATTAATGAACAACAAACATTAAACCTCAGTTAGAAACCCAAGGAAATATTGGTTGAGAGGGAGGAAGATTACCTAGTAAAAAATTTGTTCTTTTGTGTTGGTTGTGAGGGCCATGGTGACTTGTTTGAGTGTAGAGGATAGATTGAGTGGGGTTGATAATTTTGGTCCTGGCAAGGAGAGAATGATGCTTATACATGAGGACGTTGAAGTGTGGGATATAGTGGAGGATCCTGTGAAACCTCTTATTGATCCCGCTTAGTTGGTGGGCTTCAACAAGAGGAATGTGAAAGCAAGGAGAAGCATCATTGGTGCTATCAAAGACAAGTTAATCCCTCATGTGAAAAGAATGAAGTTTTCCGTCAGACATGAGATTCTCTTGTCACTTTACACTATATTTCCAATGAGAAGAGGAATATGGTGTTGAGGAAAAAGCTAAGAAACACCAAGATGACCAAGACTGGAAATGTCACTTCATACCTAACCAACATATCATAGGTTAAGGATGATTTGGATGTTATGGGAGAGGTTATCCCGAGGAGCATTTGGTGAGGATTGCACTAGATGGTTTCACCTAAAGTGGGATGGATTCAGGCATGACATTGTCGATATAGAGCATTTTCCAAACTGGAGGAGGACATGGGATGATCTTATCCAAGAGTGCTAAGGTTGACAGTTTCTATGGTGGGTTAGATGAGGAGGAGGATATTTCTATTGCAATAAAGGGAAGGAAGAAAGAAACTAATGGGTACTCTAGTGGAGTTAAGAAGAAGAAGGGGAAGCAAAAGGTGAAGGAGAAGGATATGAGAAAATTAAAATGCTCTGCTTATGCGAAGATGGGTCACTGCTTTGTCTAATGGCCCAACAAGAAGGGAAAGAAGATGAAGGGAGTTTCACCTTCGGCAGAGGTGGATGAGTTCATGTCTATATTTGACATAGAGTTTTCCTTATAGTCGAAGGTGGATTAGTTTTCCTTAGTGGCACCTTTAACCACTAATGTTACCTATTCCGGCTTTTGGCTTATAGAAAGTGGACTATCCTACTATATGACTAGAGTGAGTAAGTGCTTCACAAGTCTCTCATAGAATGTTATTGACTTGGAGGTTGTGCTTGGAGATAATTTGAAGGACAAAGCAGTAAGAGTGGTGATAGTGTCATTTTAGATGGACTTATTAGCTCTTTTGAAAGTCGTGGATGTTCTTTCTGTTCTTGTGCTAAAGAAGGACTTGATATCAATCTCAAGTATCGAGGATAGAGTGTATAAGGTGGTTTTCTAAGAAGGACAGGTGTTGATATATCCCATAGGCTAAAGTATCAACTCTTATAAATTGATTGGCATCCACAGAGGGAGGTTATAGTGGTTTATGTTTCAGCCTAGTAGACCCTTAGTGGCGCAAACCAATAATAGTGAGTTGTGAGATGTTTGGAATAAGAAGATGGCTTGCTTGCACCATGGAGAAACTAAGATGTTAAGGGATATGGTTAGTGGTTAAAAAAAGTTCAACAAAGAGCATTGTGATGTGTGGAGGGGGTATGCTTTGGGAAAGTATAGGAAGACACCTTTCCTAAGTAGTGAAGATAGAGTAGGAGCTATCCTAGACTTGGTACGCTTTGATGTTTGTGGTCCTATGTATCATGTATCATTGAGTGGATGTGAGTACTATGTGACTTTCATTGATGATCTCTCCAGGAAGACCTAGATTTTCTTTCTCAAGGCCAAATATGAGAGTGTGAAGAGGTTCCAAGGGTTTTAGGTTTTGTTGAGAATCAAAGAGGGAAAAAGATCAAGGTGTTGAGATCATATAACAGGGGTGAGTATACCTCCAACAGGATGAAGGATTTCTATAGGAGTGTGGGAAATCAACAAAATTCATATAATATGTTATTGGGCACATTGAAATACTTATGTAAAATATGACATGAATCAGTCAAATGACTAAAATACTTGCAAATTTCACAAAACCTGTTCATAGACATACCTTGGTGATTCAGGAACACTTGATATTGACAAGGTCCTCGAAAATAATTTCTAATGAAATATGCAAAATCCCAACACTATGTGGTGGCAACTAAGGAGGTCCCATAGGAATGCTAGATTGTCCTAGACCCCTAAGTCATGGCATTCCATAACATGATTCCCTTCAACTTCAAAGTATGTGCACCAAACTTGAGGTTTCCTGGGCCGTGTCGAACAAATATCTTTGAATTTCTCAGTCTAGATGGAAATTTGATTTTGAAGCCCCATAATAGTAGGATCAATAGAAGAAGTTCCCAATTTATAATCCTTAGGGTATATTTCCATTTCTTAAATCTACATCACCTGCTCTATAGAATCTACAACATATCAATATTCTATTTGACATCAAAATGTCATGGGTAAAAAAGTCCCAATGAAGAAATTTCCCTAATGATGAGGTTCTATGCGATAATATAGTTTAATAATAGCATCTTTGAATCTTTGCATACACTACCAAGTAGATTCTTCGTCCCTCTGTCTGATGTCTAATAATTCTGGCAAACTTGCTAATTAGACCATTGAAACTTCAATTCTTGAAGAAATTATCATTTAACTATATACATGGTGGTGTTAGGATTTGCATCAATACACTTAATGAAGCATCATAACATCTAATCTTGTAAAGTAATATGGAATTCAACAAGCTTGGTCATAGCAGGATTCTGTCTAGCCCTCCAAATAGCCAACATAGATATGAATGTTGTTCAAATTATTCACCATCCCGTCCTGAGAACTCTGAGTACCAGGTAAGCGATCCCACCATGTTTCTAGCCATGGTTGTTTTCCAAAATTGAACTATCATAAATCCCTTGGAACCTGGTAGAGAATAACTAGTTGACCTTGATTGAAAGCCACTACTAGAACTACTTCCTCCACTAGAACTATCGGTACTATATCTAAAATGTACTTGCTAAAATTTTAGAGTCTTACTCAACTTAGAAAAGAAATTATCATGATTTTGATATTGTATCAGGGGAAGGTTAGGGAGAGGAGTAATTGTAACCATATGTTGCAAAATACCACTAGCAAGGAGTTAGTAATCTTCAAGGAAAAATCACATCATCACAAAGTGCATATCACTGTATGCTAGAGTATGCTCATTAGACATCATAATCGACTGTATAAATGGCTCAAGCATATGAAATCCTGCTGACTCTCACTGGGGTTTATTTGTCCCAATTGAACTCCCCACAACACTTACACAGTTACCTCCTATTTCAATAGAAGGAGATCTCTCAGTCTCTCCTCCTCACAACTTTGTACTACCCATGGTATTCCTTCGCGATGCTGAACTCATAATCACTTCTCCTATCCTATGTAATTCCCTTCCTCTACACCTAATTTCCCGAAACTTACCTTCTTTCCAGTCATTATATATCTATGACCTCCACAATGCCCTAAAATGTAGTACCTTACACAACTCTTCTTCATTGCAACAACCCTCATTTTCTCCAACTGCACAACATTCCTCCCCCTATATCGAACCCCAAACACTAAGGGCTTTAAGGAGAAATTCAATCTTCCTCGAATGGTAGTAGATTATATTTATCTATCAAGACTTTCATCCAAAGTAGGATCTCCTTCAATAGTCTTCATCGCAACCTAAACTTAAATACTCGATCTACTATGGAAAACCGCTAGTCTTTTTCACATATAAACTCAATAATATGGCCTTCTAATTTCGAATTCACCCAAAATTGAAAAACCCTTCTAAGATATTTATCTAATCGGTGAATTTCAACCAAATTAGATGTAGACTAGTCTCTATGGAGCCCATGGAAACTTCTAACTCCTACTCTGACTTGCAGCCACCTTAACATATTTTGTAATTTTTTAGGGAACTTGAACCAAAATATTAAGTATTGGTCATAAGCAAGTTTAACATACACAACTTCTTCTTTGACCTATTCCAAACACTTTTACTCAATTGAGCCTATTGCAGAATAAAATGGCCAATCTTCTCATGCCACCAATCCTGTATACCTATATCAATAATTCTAGATGCCACGATCTAGATCCTACTTGTAAGCTTAGGGTCTTCCCAACGAAACCATTTCTTGGAAAACAATTTGGAATATTATAGGCATAGGGTTCAACCTAAGATTTCCAACAATGTACCATCATAGTCTATCTTATCGCCATCATTTTCATTCACTTCAATTAAAACAATCACCTAACCCGAGGCATGCCAAAGCAGAAAATGATATAATGAATCCAGATAGGTGGCGTGAAACTAAAACTATCATCACTTTATTTATTGATTTTAAACATAGTACCATTCTTCGTAGCCAAATCTAATTACAAATAAAACTTTCATGGATTAATAGATAAATAACTACAAATTGATGAAAAATAAATAAAAGGGTCACACATTCATCAAACCATATCACACAAGTAATTCTTGTAACTCCTTCATTATTATTCGATCAATCATTATAATAAATATCTGGACATACTTATGCATTATCATATCTTAATATCAAATAAACTACACCAAAACCTTACAATTCATAGAAGGAATACTCATAACTTTGTGCAAGTTAGAAGCTCTCAAGGCATAAACCATTAGTAGTAAATCGGAATACTAGCTCTGATTCTAGCTTTAGCTACTCTATTTTCCCATCTATGGCTTCTTTTATAGACTAACTCGCTTGATTTATTCATTGCATAGGGTCTTTGATCCTATGCTTGATCTATTCCACATTGAAAAAACATGGTGCATTTGTCCATATCCTTCTTGATCCTTTCAAAATTGAGCTTGTATTTCCTCCTTTTGTAGCTAAGATTTCCTTATTTCACAATTTCAATAATTCACAACACAAGTTACTTGCCATTTTTTTTCTACTAGTCTTCTTCTAGCATATCTATCCATTCTTTTCTCTGTGACTATTATGAACACTGATTTCCCAAATTATCTTCAAAAAATGAAGGAATCAACCATTTCTATGTACACTTCCCTCGCAACGATGCCAAAACTGTTGGTTAATTTAATTTTTAGTTAAATTAATTAATTAAACTTTTCACGAGGGTTTGTGAACTTGTGAAGTGTACATGCACCGTATATGCTAGGACATATTTTTGCATTTAAAAAATATTAATCTAATTACAAATTGAAATCAAATCTAGACTATATCTCATTAAGCATACACATATGTTATGTTTCAAAATGTCATTTCAAACTTCAATGTAAATAAACTTCAAAGTAAACTATCGTGTTTCTTAAGGAATGGAAAACTACTCTAGTGAACAAGAACTCTAATCTATTCTATTTAACAATGAAATTAAATCTAATATAATTGACTTGGAAAAATGAAATATATTCTAGAAAGCTTCTCAAATGGTTCTATTCTAGATTTTATCTACTGAAACTTCAAATAAGTCTATTCTAAATAATTGGAAAGGAAATTTATTTATCGATTTGAAAGAAGAACTATTCTATAAAACTTGGAAATGAAACTATTCTAGAAGGAATTGATTGAAAATTAATGAATTGTTGACAAAATTTCGAATGCAAAATCCTTCAAAGATTACTAATGCGAGCATTCATAACTAGAACTAATAATAACATGTAAACCATAAATCTGAGACTAATCACAAAGGAAATGTTTTTGGACTTTCTTTTTTATTATGAAGTGCTCGACCTATCATGAAACAAAGACAAATAACTAAAACTGTAATTGAAAATAGAGCATCTAATGGTGGAGATTGTAGTAGGGTATCTACTAAGACAAAATCTCCTTAATCTTATTAATTTCTTGTGAACTTCAGTTATATTCATATGTTTCTTTATTAAATATTTTCATCAAACAATTATCAATTGCAAAAACAATAAAGAAAATCGACATAATAAGTAGGATTGAAGGTAGGGGAAAACCTAGAAATAATGTCTTATTTTCTTATAGAATCTACTTCAAATGAGAGAACCAAACCCGAATCCCTATACCAATTCCTCCTCAAAGCACCAAGTCAGTCGTCCAAGAATATTTTCCATGTAGGTAAAAAATCAACCAAGTCAACAAGGGTGCATCCTCCTTCAATATACTTCCAATCTTAGTTTTCGACCCCATCTTTGAATCTACAATCTTGTCCTGCAACTTTTAGTCTTATAATGGGTATAGAAACCCTATCACATCGGTGTATAGAAGAGATCAAATATAAGTCTCCTTCACTTGTTGTTGACTTTCTCCTTTTCTTATATACTTTTGACGTCAAGTCTTGACCTTCTTTCAAAACTTTGGACCTAAAACTAGATCTAAAATCTTGGCCTTGAAGCTGCAACAAAAACCCTATATCCTTCCCACGTGTGAGAGAAAGATACTCACAAAAGTCAAATTTGTGTTTCTCCTTGAAATTCTCTCTTCTTTTAGACCTTTGCTCTTGCTTCCTTCTTGTTCCCAGCTTCTAATCGAAGTTGTTTCTTGTGTGATCTAATTCATGGTGAGAGAGGTTGAGGTTTCTTCTATATAGAGGCTTTCCATGAGGTTGAATACCACTTTCTAGATCAACTTCTTGCTGGTAGGGTTGACTTATGCTAGGAGGCATATAAGGAGTTTTCATACTGAAAATAATATCTTTTTCATGTTAAAACTATCCCAATAGGGTCTTATACAAATGATAAAGACTCTCTTGACTCAAGAAAAATATTCATTTGAATTGAAAAACCCTAGAAGCATGAAGAACACGGTTTTCCTAGTTGATCAACAAAATGGAGCATGAAATCCATGCTTAAAATGATAGTTTTCTTTCTTCTTTTTCTTGTAACATAATATATACATAATGACATGAGTATAATGACAATTATGAAGACTGAATCTAGTTACATTTTCCAATACTCCCTCTTAACTAGGGAGGTATTCATAGTTGTACACATGGTACAAGGATATTCTCAAACTAAAGATTTCTCATAAGAAGAATTAGATTAGTAAGCCACCTTTAGTCATTAATATTATGTCCAACATTGTCAACATAGTAAGGCCTTAACGTGACAAGCTCTTCTTATATCAGAGGATAATTCTAGGAGGCATTAGGTGAGATACAACACTACCTCTTCAAGGTACATACCCCATCTAGATGTTCACTAGGTACGTCCTTTTAGGACTATTCCTGTCTTGGATTCCCAATCCTGAAAGAATATCAGTCATTTCAGATTTCATATTTATGTGACTCTTAACTTGATCCAAATGCGTTTTTGGATCCATCATATTTATGATAACTTGGATATGAATGTTTTGAACCCACAATTATGGTTCATCTTATGGATACAAAGGAATATGGAAAACTAATCAAACCCTAGATTATAATAACAACGTTTTAGGAAGGCGAGATCATTTTTCCTCTTAGCTATAAGTAATCTAACTTGTTCTAAGGAGAAAACTTATTTTATTTTGTCCCTTTTGTGTAGGTTAATGATTTCATATTTTAGAAATTTGTGACTATTAAATTGTTCCAAATGATGTTTTGGATCCATCGCATTCGTGATAATTTTGAGATCAAGGTTTCAAAACCACAATTTTTCTTCATGTTTAGGATAAGAAGGAATATGGAAAATGGATCAACCCCTAGGTTGTAATAACAACATTTTAGGAAGGTGAGATAAATTGTACTTTTAGCTAGAAGTACTTTAATTAATCCTAAAGAGACAACTTCTTTTATTTTGTCCCTTCTGTGTAGGTTGATGATTTTAGATTTTAGATTTTTGTGACTATTAAATTGTTTAGAATGATTACTCCCTAAAAATCATAGAGAATATTCTTTCACTTCCTTTCAATTGGGAAGTCATAACCACAAGATTTATATGTTTTTTTCATAAAAGTATTTTCTACTAGTTCTTCATGGAGACTTTCAAGTAGTATTTGCATGGCTCTTCCTTTCTTTTGCATCTCATTATGTTGAGCTTGCACCTTCCTGGATATTATGGAGGCATTCTCTTCCTTTAATATTTGGACAATTTTTAGGACATCAACCTTATATATCACTTTCCATTAGTTATTATTAATGAAGGCATTATATTAATCCTATTATATCTCCCTCTAAACACAAAAGTGATCTTGATTGAAACATTAGGTTATCATTTTGTACTACTAGCTTTAAATCCAAAGATGACGATGTATACATATTGAGTACATAATTCTTTAAGGATTACAAATGCCATTCACTCAGTGCATATGTTCTTTCAATCAAGTTCAACATCATCAGTTCATCTAGCATCAACTATTATGCATTTGTGCAATATCCTTTTAGGTGGAAAAATAATATGTCAACTAGATTAACAATACCAAAATATTAATATGAGACATACCTGATCATAATGGACCTTTTATCAAAGCATTTTTTTTATTTTAACCCTCTGAGATCAACATCCTTCCATATGATTCACACAATAATCCTTCTCCATGTATTTACTTTGAATGAGGGTGGCCATGTTTCGAGCTTGATTAGCAAGCTACAATATCTTCCTTGAAGTTATCATCAACTCACATTCTTTCTTTTGGATACCATACTTGATGTTGATAATTATGTTTATGCCATGATATATTATGTGAGAAACTTGATCTCTAGTCATGTCAAAATTCTTCTTTCAAGCATCATCTAAGAATATGGAAGGTTTACCAAGCACACTTTTATAACCAACTCTTTTTGCAATATTCTTCTAGATATGAATCCTAGCTTAGAGAAGGGTTTCTTAAAATATGCATACATTAATGATCTAGCCATCCATTCTTGAATAAACTTGCTTCTTATACAAGTTAAGGATAGGATCCTAAGAAATAATTTCATCATGCCTTTCAAGATGAAACTTGACCATCTTTATTACTTCATCCTTCAAGAGCACTGTTTCCATGCTAAATGGAATATATACCAATGATTTCATAATGATCCTTATGAGGACCTTCCAAAATGGTGTCCCTTATATGATCTTGATGGTCCTTCTTTCTAAATTAACAACCTTTAGTTGTATGTTAGAAAACTTTTGGATGAACTTTAATATTCAATATTGTCTGAATATTCTCATTCTTGTAAGTTAGATGATTCCTACCAAAGAAAATTGATTATGTAGACTCTAATTATACTGTTACATGAGTTTTCCTGTTTTTTCACTAACGGTCCTCGTTGTGGCGACTCTCCAAACATGCTTCTCTTTCGTTCAATTTAATCAATTGCTACACGTGTTTCACATGCATGCATAAAAAATTAGTCAGATATGAAATCGAAATCACACCATCTTTCATATCTTCTTTTTTTTCACACTCCCTTTGGGCAGATATGGGTCCCCTTGCCCAAATCTCACTATGCATAGCTTGCTCTGGGCAATCTAGAGACTCACTCCTCTAGCTTGGCTTCTGGAATTGTGCAGAGCCTAGCCTAGGCTAGCTCCAACTAGCACTGCACAATTCCAGGAGCCAGTCTCCTAGATTGGCTGCTGAGACTGCATAATTCATACTCTCTCCAAGGCCTTGGCCTAGACTGAACTGCAAATTGTGTAGTTCCAATCATCAAGCTTCCAAACTGAATATTGGGACTACACAATGTGTACTTCCCAATGTGAGTTAGTCACCCCTTGTAGTCAAAATTACATAATCCTTCTCATCATGAGCTCGACTTACTAATTGATTTTGTCTTAAAGTTTTTTTTCTTTTAGCTGACAGTTTCTTGCCATGAGTATCCTCTCTCTCCCACAAGTATAGCAGTTGTTAAGAATCTCTTTAGTAGTTATAGTTTACATGAAATCCAAGGGAGCTTCATCAAAGGAAAACATTGAGAGTAGTACTGGGGAAGCAGTTGAGCATATATCAGTTGATCTACTAGTATATGCAAATACCCAACTATTGATTGAGAAGGGAACAACACTGACATGGAAGGAGATCAAAGACATTTTTGCAGAGGACTTCAAGCTAGACCTCGAAGACTCATAGGTTTATCTTAGCACCGAGCAGTTAGGATCATTCAAGGTTGCTTGCATATACCATGGCTTTGCTTGTGCAAACATCATTAACTAGATTTTCTCACATACGGATTAAAAGACTATGACATTGAGCAGGGCCAACAAGAGAGATCTTTCTACCTTCAAGGCAGACAACATTCAATAGATGTATCACTTTCTCTAGCTGCTGAAGCACATGGAATCACTCTTCCATGCCACCCATAGCTATTTTAATATGAGAGAAATTATTAAGAGTTGGGTGAAAGAACAATAGAAGTTTAGACAAACACACACCCATGTTTACAAGACAAAGTCCCTTGGGAAGGCTTACTAGTTATTGATCATCTTTTCTTGCAGAATATATCCTCAAGAGAAGACATAGAACTTTCTTAAAGGTTGGGCAGTCATACTAGATTGGTTTATGAATGATGTGAGGCCATTCAACTCGTCGGATATTTTGGTTCATCATTTGAAGTCCCATGTGGCTAAGGCTCAAAATCCACCAAAGAATGAGAAAGCAAGGTTTTACATGTCCTCACATTCACTGGATGCAATTTGTTCCCGGCATGAGTTCCCTAACATGAGATGAAGATGGACATTGCAAGAGATTGTTGTGAACATTTATTACAAGTTTCCTTCTCACTACAACTATCGAGGATTGATGGCAAGGTTAACTAACCATTTTATCATCTTGTTATACAAGATTATATTTCAACATGATCCACCTTGCATGTCTCGATAAGCAATGAAGGTGATAGTAAACATTGCGTATTGATATGCCTCACCAGGTGGAACCTTCATCAGAGTGTTTGGTGGAGATAAACTTATGCATGCTCTACCAAGGTATGCCACTGACAAACTAGTCATGCAAGAATATTCATACCACCTTTCTATAGGGTTGTTAGCAGGACTGCATAGGAAGAAAAAGGTGCCATGGCCCACTCTTCGTTTGCGGATCAGATTATACACAATTAAGATCTTAAAAGAAGTAGATGTTGATGCCAAGGACATAGTAAAATTTGAGTTCGGAAGGAAGGAATTTAATACATATGATCCCCACAATATTTTCAAGGACCACTGTACATGAGAGTACTTTCCATGGATCCATGAGACATTTCACTGCCCAGAGGAGGACCCTTGGAGGTACTTCTATAATACCTCCAGACTCCATGAGTTGGTCAATATAGAAATAACTTCGAAGGCTTCTTTAAATATAGAAGTAGCTCCAAAGTAAACAAAAGAAAAAGTAGAAGGAAGCAATCCAATGCAGGACAAGGGAAAGAGGAAGAGTTTTGAGAACCCAGAGGGAGAGAAAAGTTGAAAAATGAAGGCAGATCCTATCCTGGAGAAGGAAACTTTGGCAACGAAAGAAAAGAGGGAGCAGCAGATAAAGAGAGTAGAGTGAAGGAAGAGAGGAAAATAGAGGTTGCAAGAAGCAAAACTGAAGTTGTAGGAGACGACGAAGAAGTTGAAGGAAGAACAAGAGTTGAGGAGGAGAGAAAGAGAAGAGAGGTAAAAGTAGGAATAGGAACAAAGGGAAGGTGTGATGAGAGAGGAAACAACATCGATATAGGATGATGAGCTGGAACAACCAACGGTTGAGGAAGAGGGTAAACAAATAGAGGATCGGAAGCTTACTCAGCATATTGAGCAATTGATTGAAGTGACAGACATGGAGTTAGAATGGGTGTCACAATGGGAAGACACTAAATTGATCCTGAAAGCACCACAATTCATCCTTCAGTCTCCACTGCCTCTAATATCAAAACCAACGCCAAGTAAGCAAGTAGATGATGTTCTCCTTCATGATGATCCGGTAATGGATGTGTACAATCTATCATTTGACCAATTACAGAAGAAGATTATACAAGCATGGAGGAACCACTTTCCGGATGATCACGCATCACCTGCCTTCATCAAGGAAAGGGTGATAGTGTCAGACATGGGGAAGCATCCAACTTCCCTTTCCGAAGCCAACTTGACCTATGAACAATGAACAACTAGAAAATAACTTGCAGCTCCGAGGTGAGAGATAGAACAATTTTGGGCAACAACACAAATGCATTTTCCACATTGGGTTAGATGAGGAAAGCGATACCTGCTGAGGCATCATCACTTTTAGAAACCATGTGGAAGCTCTATGATGGATTTGTCACTATGGATAAAGTAGTTTCCTATGTGCATGGCTTACAATAGTGGATCAAAGAGTTTTCTCAAACTCTCAAGAAGATACATGCTACCATTGGCCTTGTAAAAGAGTGGTAAATGTGGTACAATGGGGCCCCGCTTGACTTAGAGAAGAATATGAAGCCATAGGTAGAGCTAGGTAAAGCGAAGGTCTAAATGTTGATTTAGAAAAATGAACATTTCACCTCATTCATTGGCAACATACAAGCCTCATATGTGTGGTTGTACAATTCTTTGGATGTCACGGTGAGAAAGCATAGGATCCCATCAATCGGTTCCACCACCAATGCTAAACCCAAGAACCAAGTCCAACTAGATATCGATGAGTACTTGGAAAAGCTAATATGAGAGGCCACCATAGAAGACTTGGAGCTAAACACACACAACATGCAAAAGTACATTGTAGGTCCTGTCAAGGTTAAGACCATGCTACTCGTGCTTCAGAATGACTTGGATACAGGTTCTAAGACAGTGCACCTGGATGCCATGTAGGCTATAGTCCACTTCGAGAAAGACACAATCAAGAAGTTTGGGGACACCATACTAGAGTACTAATCTTGGCACCAATATGTGACCGAGAAGCACCAAGTGGAGGTTTCTGAGTTGGAATTCCCCCAAACTTCAGAATCATAGTGTTTTGTCTTTCAAGGTATCTCCACCCTATTTTCTCTTATGTAGGTACATGTGGAAAATGTAATATTATTTGTAAATATGTTGTAAGTGAAATTCCAAGTGTCAATATTGGAATATGAAAAGTCATTATGTAATGCAATGTGTCATTTAGTGAATAAGTTGATGAGTCATGAGGGAATTCAAAGAGTCACAAAGGGGAAGGTCGAAGGTCAACCCACCCTTTGTTATAATTATAACCTCATAACCCATAGAACATGATTTTGGGAGCCATGTTTTTTCTTAGGCTTAGTCTTAGAGAAGGCTTGGGAGTATTGTGAAGAGCCTTGGCTTCTCCATGGCATAGATCAAGTATACTTATTTGGAGGAGAAGATGTTCCTCACTGTAATGTTCCACTATTGGGGCTAGTGTTCATCAATGGTGTATGTATGGATCGAACATTCACTTATAATAATATTATCAGAGCCAACACGCTTTCATGCATATGTTGTTAATATAGTAGGACTATTCATGTTATATTTACCATGTATGTTATTTAACTTATGCATATGCTTATGAACTAATTTGTATGCATTTGTATAAATCTTGTTGAATGTGTGTTGTTGGATTAAATCATCACTTCAACTTGTGAAATATTCTGCATTTTAGCCTGTGATGTCATTTCTCTCTTTTGTTCCTTTCAAGCTATGCACTATTACATTCTTCTAAGGGGTGCACTTCCTTTTCTCCTCCATGTGTAAGAACCTTCATGGATTGCACTTGACTCTCCCCAAGTTCACAGATTTGGTTTCACCCAAAGTTATCATATGTTTCTCTGCACGCTACTACGGTTAAGGCATTACATTATCACCCATTGTTGTGAATATTACTATAAATAGTGTGAGGTCTAGTTGGGACTTCGTATTGGGGAGATCCCTTGAATGTTGGTCGGTCCAGCACCATCAATAGAACAAAAAAAATTAGTGGGGGGTGTTATCACTCAGATTTTCCTAGAAGTTGTCAGAAGTAGGAAATGGATCCGAGGTAACCACAAACCGACTTTTAAGTATAGAGTGTAGCCAATATGTACTCAGAGAGGGCTCTCTCTTTATGATTTATCTTTGTTTGTTAAGGTATTAGGCTAGTTATGAAAGCTTGGGGGTTTTGATTTTGATTAGGTGGTGTAATTTAGAAGCAGATGGGTAGAACAGAGTATTTTAAGCCATTGGGCTATGGAGTCAACTTAGGATGGCTTAACTGAATTGGGTTGATTCAGGAAAGGAGGGCTTCGAAGGGAAAGACATCAAAACAAGAGGCAAATGGTAACTTGAAAGGGTGAAATGCTCTCAAAAGGGAGGAAGGGTAGTTAAGAATCCTTCAAAAAATTTCGAGGGGAGGGAAAGTGGGTGATCACTAATAAAAAGCAGTTAAGAATTTCTTACTAAATGACCACAATGAAAAATTAAGAAATGAGGAGCAACTAAGAATTCCTTGCTTATAATAGTTTTGAAGAAAACATTAAGAAAGATAAACCTTTTAAAACAGATTGCGATAAAGCACTTCCTGAGATATCATTATTTCATTTATCATTCGGATTTCATGAAAACACATGTGATTATTAATAAATAGAGTGAAAACAATAATAAAAAGAGATATAGAATACTTATTTGACCAATGTTTTTCACATGAATCCTATGAAATTCCTTTGCTTTATTCAATGCTTCCAGCCAGCCATACAAGAGTTGTTCCAATAGCACTTCCTTTCCAAAATAATAAGTATACCGAAATGTTTTAGAATCCACCCTAAGTACTCTGAATGAGGGATTCTTTATACAAAAGTTTACAATAAAATATCTCATAACAGATAGAGATATAATCTAGGAAGCCTAACTATATGTTACATAAAAGTAGAGACAGATGGTCTCAAAGATAGAAGCTAAGAATGAATTGATGGCTTGTTGTCCCTATTTTTGTGAATGAACTAGAGGCAGGCCGTAAGATTGAGCATCTTGGTGTCTTGCTCATAATTCTGTGTTGGTTGCTTTCTTTTCATCTTATTACTAATACTATTTGACCTATTCTGATACTCTTTACCTGCTTTATCTTCATTCATCTTCTTTTACCAAAATTGACCATAGTAAATACTTCAATTTCACTTTTTACCAAGGTAAATTACAAAATGTCGGTCATGTCTGTCCAGCAATCTTCCCTTGGTATCTTGGTCCTTTGTAGCTTTCTAAAGATTTCATCAGCCTCTATATATTTTACAAAATTAGGCTGAACTGGAAATAAATGTTTCAATTCATGTTCAACATAAAAAAGGTTCTCTAGACTGTCATAGAGAACTCTGCCTGTAGGTAGTGCCTTGGGTCCAGATGCACTAGCTGATGAACTGGCCTGGTTATTTGCATATTTATCCAATTTGTCAATATAATCTTCATGCCTCATCAATTTATCATTAATAACTAAAGGACTGGGAAGTCCTTTGCTTTGTAAAATGCCAAACTTCTCCATAAAATCATCAATGTCTTCTTGCATGTTTTGACATTTTCTTTCTAAATTCTGCATCAAAGATATTTTGGTCAATACCTTCTTGATTTCTAAGATAGTCCCAGTTCTATCCTCAATTTTCAGCTCTTCTAGCTGGTACTTATTTTTGTTGTTCAAAAAATTTATTAGCCTGATAGCTTCCTCAGGCTTTCCCCCTAGCTCTTCCTTGGTTTTCTGAATTTCTTGAAGAGCAACTCTCACCAGTTCAATCTATTCAAAAATAATCTGTATTGATGACCAAACATCATTTATTGACTGAGTGATGTTGGCCCATAAAATTTTTCTAATGTCTGTTAATGGCTTTTCAAAAGTGAGGTCCTTTTCTAGTGTTTTCACCTACTGAGCTAAGCCTTTATTATTCCTTTTACTTCTTCAACAAAATTAATCTTGGAAACATCATATTTTTGTTCTAAAGTGACAAATTTTTTATTTAACTTTTGGATTTCAGAAACTTGAAGTTTCATCTCCTCCATTGACTTGATTAACTCTTCTATACTTAAACCTGAAGTTCCTGCTGGTGTTGTGCCTGTGCTTGTACTTGTAACTATCTCTGTTGTGGCCAAGGGGACATTGGATGCGAGAGTTGTTATTAGTGTTGAGGGGACTACCGTGGAGACCACTGGTATTACATTTTGAGGCTGAGAGGTTGACTCTCCCTGCCTGCTTTTCAATGATTTTTGTAATTCTTGCTCAATCTCCTTCAATTGTTCATTAAGCTTAAGGACCAAGTCCATAAGCTCTTCTTCAGATTTCTTTTGTATAACTTTAGCAGCTTGTGGATGCCTTGATGGTGGTAATTTTAGCTACTTTCTCAAGGCAGCTAGTCTTCATCTTTTCTCTTTATGAAGGCCTCTGTTGCCCTTACATCCTTTGGGTTATGACCCAGTCCAATAACCAACTCCTCTAGTGATTTGATTCTATTGTCTTTAGCCTATGAGGAGGCTCTTTCTAGTTTTACTTAAGCAGTTGTGTTATTTAATGAATTTTCCAATCTTTGGGCCATCATATATTTGCTTGTCAAGTTGGAATACACCATCTCCCCTACCTATTTATGTAATTCAATCTGATCTAGGGGGTGAATGTCCTTGGCCATAACCTCAAAATCAGTTTTGAGGTAATCTGCAATTGACTGAGGCTGTTGTACTTTGGGTTTGAAAAAGCTCATTAGCATCTTTCCTTCTTTGATGTCATAGGATGACATCAACCTATTCTGATTGGTGGGAGCCATTTTCGAATATTGATTGTAGACTTTGACCCTTAGTGGTTCATTTATGGATTTTATTTCTTTGAAATTTTCTTTAATGTTTATGTTCTTATTACCTCAAGACCTGAAGGATGATACTTCAGCACTTTGCTGTCTCTCCAGCTCTTGTCTTTGTGAGCTAGAAGGTGTCCCACCTGCTGGGAAAGTATGTTGATTATCTGCACCTTCTTTTCTTTGACTCTCTATAGTTTCTTCAAAGTATTCCTCTTCTGAATGGGGATTTAGCCTGTGCCTCTTAGCACCAGGTTGGTCTAATGGGCCACTGGCACGGGTAGCTACTTCCCCGTATCTCTTTTTGTTCCTTTCCTCATTCAGAGGAGTCTGTAAAATTGGGGGATCTCCAATGTTGACTTGAGTTGGGTGGGTCTATGTTTGAGCCTTCTCTTGAGAGGTTTCAGGCTGCTTTGACATGGTTGATTATTCTGTTGCCTGAGTGATGATCTCTTTTTCTCTTCCCTGTGATATCTCTGTAAGTGGTGCACTAGTCCCGTGTGAGTGCCTTTGTGAGGTATCAGTTGTTGAGGCACTAGTCCCTGATGTTGGCTTTTGAGAAGTCTCAAATTGCACCTGTCCAAAAGAATCTAGGTCAAGTGTCTTTTCCAGATCTTTCATTACATTTTCTACATTGACCTTTTCACTATTTGTTTCTATAAGAGTCCCTTCCCTCCATTCATCCGTGTTAGCACATTTTTCAATCTCTGGAATTCCGTGATGAAAATAGGTTGATAGTCTATTTTTCATTCTTTTATCACAGATGAAACTGTGGGGATCATATAGAGTCCAACTAAAAATTTTGTTTAATTTCATGTGGTCTTCTAGGATTTATTCTACTGCTTTCCCAACTTCCCTATTGTTGCAGACAAATGGGCCTAAGTGATCCTTGATCCTCATTTGTGCTTTCTTCTTAGCCTTAGTAAAATGAATCAGATCTGAGTTTATCATCTATCTATAATACTCCAATACAAACAACCTCATTAGAACATATTTAGGTAGCTTGAATGGGGAAAGATCACACCCATATACCTTGATTTCTGTGTGATTCTGGTACAAGTACCAGTCACCTACTCTGTACTATTTGGATAGCTAAAGGATCCTTCTGATTTCATCACTAATCCTTGGGCGAAGATTTCCTGTCAGCAAGGTAGTTGCTGGGTGGACAAACTAGTCAATGAACTCATTATATGAATAAGGGCAAGCAAAATATTCATGGAAGATAGAAGACCGAAAGATGACAAACCTTGGATTTCCCTTTGTATCAAGTTTCTTGACAGAAAATGGGAACTTGTCAGACTAATAGTAGAGGATGAGATGATATATGAAGGTGGAATATTTGAAAACCTTTTCATTCTCCAGTCTCATGAACTGATCATGGATTTTCTAAGCAATAAATGAAGCATAATCATACTTGACAACAGAGGGTTGACCAGGGGTAAAGATGGACATCAACACTAGGGTCAATTCATCTACATACTCACTAGTGTTGAATCCCATGACTGCAGATATCATATCAACTAGGATTTTGCCTATATCTATGAAGAAATCTGACACATAAGGAGGGGGATCTTTGGGTTGATGGTTCTTATCCATAAAAGTTTGACAAAGGCGATTGAGTTCAGATTGGGATAATTTAGTTGATTTCTCAAGCAAATTTCCAAGGGAAATGGGGGTGAGGGCTTGACCAGGATGAAATTGCAGCATCTCATTGATTGAGTCAGCAGTTATTGTGAAAAGGACTATTTGGTTGGGGGACATCACTGCTCTAAGGTTGGGATCGTAATTTGCATGGCACTGATGGATTATGTCAGGGAAAACATGCACAGAGGGAAGAAAGTACATTGGGAGGTTGGATTCCCACAGTCCTATGGCATCATAGCCATTCAAGTGGTTATCTCGGAATTAGCAAAAAACTTTTAGATGGTCTTTATCAGTGGTTAGGTGTTTTATTTGAAAGTCCTTATCTGCCAAGGATAGATAGTCTAAATCATGGTGAGGGGTGGTAATGGATGCAATATTTAGGGCTACCAGAGTTTCCATACTGGTTCTTATGGATTCAGAAAGGAAATTGAGCTTTCTTAAGTGAAAATGATGAAATAGTAGGTCTGGGAACTTGAATTACAAATGCAGTAGCAGAATTATGGTGAATTTTGGCCTTTTCAATTAATTTGCAGTGGAAAACAAGTATTCAAAGGGTTTCTTGATGGGAAATTGGTAAATACCTACTCTTGGGGGTGGGCGATGGAAAGCAGGTATTGAGTGTGAATGGATGGCTCTAGGCAGCGTCGACTACAAAGTTTGAAGTTGGTTGGTGGCTGGAAGCACAATCTAGTTCACCTCATCGTTAATTTTGCAAGCATGTATAGGTTCACAGAATAGAATGACAAAATGATTTGTTTTGTTTTTTATACAAAGTAAAGAATATGGTGGGTTTCAGGATTTAGATGGGTGGTGACAGCAGGCAAATGATGTGATGTTTTGTCATTTGTGGGAGGCGGTAAACGGTTTCTATCGCACCGCTCATGGAGGGGGGGTGATATTCGGGCTTGAACGAGTGATTCGATAGGATGGGCGACATGTGGCACGGGTACTGTTCACAAAATCGCTCTGCGATCACACGCTAATGTTCGGTCATGGAGGGCCATGCGATATGTACAATAGTCATCGGATCTCAGAGACTTGATCAGATGGCTATCGTGGAGGCAAGGTGACATGACTTTAATGAGGGCAAGCCCGATGTAATTAAAGATTTTTTAACCATATTGGAAGCAACGAGATTCGTCGGGAAGGTTATTAATTAACCATGAGGGTTATTTAATCCCTTTTTAATGTGGCAGGGAGACGGGGTTCTTAATTAGTTACTGATTAACTAATTAATCTCTTTGTAATGTATTATGGTTATATTTTAACCAAAGGGGCAGGATATATAATATTTCAGGGTTTTTATATAGTTATAGTAGTACGGGAATGGGTAGATTTTTTATAGGGGATTTATATATATTATTAAGTTAGTAGTTAGTATGAAAATGAAAGGAAAAAATGCTAAGTGTATAACATTTCCATGTGTACATTAAAACTTAGGCTTATTGAATAATGAGGGTCTTTACATAAAATATTTTAATTTCCCTAAGTAAAATAGGATTTTACTTAGAAAAAACTTATCAAGGGAATGAATGATTCATGGAGGGATGAGATGATTAATGATTGAGCTTAAGCACTTAGGCATTATAAATTATTGGGCCAAGGGTCCGGTCCCTCCAGAAGTCAGAGAAATGCTGTAAGCCCCTCTAATTTGATAGATACCTTGGCACTTAGGGGAAATTAGTGAATTTTTAGGGGAAATGGGTAGGGAAGTTAATTATTTTGACTTTGCTTGTTTTATTTGTCTTCCACATGATGTATGCCTTTGTCTTGTGATGAAAGTAAAATATTTACACATTTAGAATCATCATTCACCACATACCATTCTACAACCATCATCTACTTACCCTACCTACTTAACCTAGCATTTTTACTCCTTTATTTGGGTGCATTTAGACTAGCAAACCCTTATCAAACTTTCTTTTCTTTTACATGGTGATGCCTATCTAAGTCTACACTTATTACATCCAAGGGCTCAGATTAAATTATTGAGCTCCTTTTTTCACTCTACCTATCTACTTATCTGCCAAGATTACACTATTTGGTCAGATCTTTATTCTCTATTTCTAAAACATGAAATTGAACTATGAACTAGCCAAGTTTAAATTTTTTGACTATTCATGAATTGTGGCATACGTTGACAAGCTGCACACAATTTTTTATTATACAAAAGTGAAAAAGTAGTGGCATTTAGACTTGCACACTTTCGTGGTCTTTCTTTTTGGTGGGGTTCATTTTCTTTCATTTTTTGATCATCTTTTTATTATTTTTACTCTTTGATTTTTCTTTTAGGGTATACCCTCTTTACATTTTTCAAATTTTTTGTTTTTTTACAAATATGGAAAACCTTGGCAACAAGTAAAGGTATGAACATATTATATAGCTCATCAAGTCAATCATGATATATGACACCTATTGGTATAGGGGCATAACACGGGGTAGAAACTATAATTTCTTAGTCTACCAAAATTTCTTATAATGGTTTCCCTCCACATCTTCTTCATATTAAGCTCCTCCTCTATCCTAAAACCACCATCAAGATCACTGTTGTTATAGGTTTATCACAAGGAAAGACTAAGTTGTCATTTCAGAAACATTCAACTACATTCATTTCTCTCTCTTTTCTCCATTGAGAGCCTTTATTTTATAGATGAATTAACAAGAGTTACTAGACAATCCTAGACATTGTATTGACTAAGTTTGTTTAAGTTATTTCATCCTCATCTTCAAAATCTAGTCATTGTTTACCCTGTCAACCCTTATCCATGTGCTCTGGAAATGATAGTCATTTTAATGCTATGTTGTTGAGGTGTCTCAGTATTGAAATATTATTCTGAACCCATTTGGGACTTTGAAATTCTCCTTATTTTTGTACATGGGAAATTCAAGAGGAAAAACTAAAGATTTTGTAGTGTCTCCATGTAGTTTTTCTAGCATTTCATCCATAATACTATGTCGCTTCCCTAGTAAACCTTGGGGGTATCATTTCTAGCTATAATAGATTCAACCGAATGTATGAGGTCAAAACAAAAAATGATTACTAAAATACATTATAATAATATTGTTGAGCTTCGAAGATAGTGGGATCTGAGGACATGGAACCTATAAGGAGTTGCAAAAGTCATAGATACATATTACATACATCCCCAACGTAGGAATACCCATACTCAATACCAAAGGAATAAATCATGGTTGGCCATAATATATTGCAGACTCATGTCATCAAGGATTAATCATAATACAATGTGGATCTTTGTCACACTAGATATCTGTAGTACCATGGACACCAATGAGATTGATTTTAGGATAGAGAAGGATAATTTGTGTATTTGTGTATTTTTCATGAGAGTTATTTTAGTAGACAAGAGGATAATTTTTGTATTTGTGTATTTTTCATGAAAAAGTTGTCCAAAATCAAGACATTGTGTATTTTTCATGACAGTTTCTTAATGCATCGAGAAAAGTGGTAAAAGTGATCTCATTTCATTCTAATGCTTTAATGAGTGCGAAAATGGAAAATGGATTGTTTATCAACTTTCATCCTAACTAAGGAGTACAAAAGAATTGAAATAACTCAATTTTTTTATAGATTTTAACAAGCTTGAAAAGATAAGTGAAAGGACCTTGATATTTTCATTTTTTAATGAGCATGAATAGATAGAAGAAACGTATACCATTCTAGATAAATGAGTGGCTTGAAGTCACTCATTTTTTTCCTAGAATGATGAAACCAACCTAACAAAAGAAAGATGAAATTGTGAAGTGTCTAGCAATGGAAATTAAATTATTGCAACAATCTCTCTTGAACATTAATATGAGTTAAGAGATGGAAGCAATATCTATGTGAATGAAATAATTGAAACATGAATTAGAAGGTGGTGTGTGACATGAAGGAAAACAACAACATATAACCATGTGGAATTACATTTATGATCATAGTCATTGACAACAAAAAAGAAATGAAAAAGGGATAAGAACTCCCTTCTATGGGATATGTGAGGCTAGAAATAGTAAGAAACGAGATGTATGAGGCTCAATTTAAATTTCATGATTGGATCTGAAGAGGCTTCATGGGCCTACAAATGAGAAAAAATGGGAACCATGACAACAATCAAGTGCTACTATAGAGCACCCATGAAGTGTACGATTTACAAGAGTAGTTATAATATGTACATAATTGAGGTTAATATTGCAATATGATAGGGTGGGACCTGAGGCAAAAGAAAGTAGTACAAGGAAAATGAGTGGAAAATTTGATCCAGATCCTAACTCTAAATTCAAGTTTCAAAACTATTCCTCAAGTCACCAATATATGTCTTGGTAGAAAAAATCCACACTATCCTACAAAACCATCCAAAAGGATAGACCCATATTTAAAGTATATGTGGAAGAAAAAATCATGGATTGGTTAATAACAATAATATATATTTTTATTTTTTTGCATTATATAAAGTTTTCTTTAATTTTTATGATGTATTATATACATATATATAATGCATCAGATACTGTACTAGGTTATGGAATGTACTGCACACTTTTAGGCAAAGCCGAAGATTTCAAGTGATGCATATAAACTTATTTGCCGCTTTTGGTAAAATATGACACACTGTGATGTGTTGAGGCCACATATGTCTGAATTACTACATTCTTGAAGTTTGATGATACTAGGGAATATATAGAACCATAATATTTTCAGGAGTGACCTAAGGACATAAAGGATGAATGATCTCATGATCTAAAACAAGTCCACAATGATGGAAATTGAGGAACAGAGAGGGTATAAGACACATTTTGATGGGATAAGTTGAATTTATAACTGAGTGGAAAGATTGATTCTACAATTTGAGACTTAACTTAGTCTAGGCATGGTAGTTCATTTGTTGACCTATGCAATGCCCCCATTATGATTCAAGGCTTTGTTTGTCAAATTTTCCATTTTTTAAATTTGTGTAGTAGATGATTTATTAGGGGCAATGTACCTTGGTTGATCATGTCAATCGATTGATCGCAAGATGGTCTCCATTGAAGGTAACTCAGTATCAAGGGAGTCATGAGAAAATGATGCAGTGACAACCTATGTGGGTAGAGTATCTTGATCATATTCCATATTGAGATGGAGTTTTTCATCAAATTAAATAAGCATTGTTGGGACCACTAAACAGGTGACCACTTCCACAAGAGGTGGCATTATGCCCCCATGATATTTATCTTCCATAGGCACCACCTGAGGATTAAGCAATCAAGGGGATCCACCGTTGACAGAAGATATTAGGTTCATGGTGGCTATAGATGAAGATGGCTATGGTAGATGACAGGAAAATGTACCCGCCAATGATGAATATTTAAACATACCCTTTCTATAACTGTAAAAAAAATGAGGAAAATCACCCACAAATGAATCTAACTGTTAATCATGGAAATGCGTTTGATGATTAAAGACTTATTAGTGGTTGATAGTGACAATATTTCTCTCATGGGGTAACATAAAGACCCTAAAAATACTGAAACAATATCCATTATTGCATAGAACCAGTTGGGTCAAACATGATGATATTTGATTCTAAAGGATATAGCACAATGGTGGTTAGAAGTTATTTTCATTGTGTAGGGAGACCATGTAAGACATGGGGAAGACATGGCAGTGGGCGCTTAGATTAGATCCCCAAGAATACTGTAATTGTGAGCAACATTTGCATCAAGGTAATGTAACCAATTCTGAAGTGCAACTTTGGGAGGATGTGGCACAACACCAAATGATGGTTTTTTGATGTGAAGAGGGTCATTTGGATGTGTAGGTATTACAAGATCCTATGTGGAAGGATGATTCTTGTTATTCTCATAATTATGTTCTTTTCTGCTCACATGGGTCATTGGATTGACGATAAACATATCTTGTATGGATGAAAATATTAAAAGGATCAAATCTATCTAGAACATACATTTATATACATGATGATGATAGTCTTAAGTTTGACATGTCAACCTATTATTAGATTCAACCTCGATCCATCGTAACTCTGAATATGTTGAGTGTTGATAAGAATCAAATATATTGAAATGTAATCTTTTCTCATATTTTTCTGACTAAAAAGACATTACATATATACAAATTTTATCCCTCTTAATAATTGCTAGATTTGAATTTAAGATTGATCTAATTAACATCACAAGGTCTACATATATACTCATCTCAAGTTGTTTTTATTTTATTTTAATGCAATATCTCAATATTCTAAAGATAATAATTATTATTGATATTTCTTATTTTCACTTTTATATTATTTGAGCTTTCTCATATTAATGATTTCAAGTATATAAAAATGCCTTTTCTCTATTTAATTACTTAACTATTTAAAAAATGAGTAAACAAAAAGATTGTGGATTAGATTGTCAACTCGAGACTAAATGCCTATGAGATTCCATATAATATATATGTATATTCTAAATTCTTTACTCCCGTTTTTTCTCTAATATGTTTGTATCAAAACAAATTACATTACTATCTACCTAAACTATAACCTAAGAAAAAAAAACTCATTCTTAACACTGATCTATTTATATGTGTTCTTATTAGGTTAATGAGGGCACCTCTTCTTTACATAGATAAAAGTTCTTACTATTGGAAAATTATGCCAAACACTAGCTACTTCGGCTTAATTTGCAAAAGTAAAATACTATGGAAAAAATTGGAAAATAGAAAAATAAATAAAAACCTAAAAAATGAAATAAATGACCATTCACTTCTGCAACTCTTTATTCTAATGAAATAAACTTTATCTCAAAGAATAAATCACAATATGTATATTACAATAACTTAAGTATAATAAAACCACACAGTAAATACAAAATTATAAAAATACATTTATATTAAAAAAATGTCATGAAATTACATTTTACACGAACCTAAATTGCACTATTTTCTTAAGCTTATTCCCTAGAAATGAGATATCACTCTCTTTTTATAGATGAATTTTCTTAAAATAGAAATAGTGAAAATGTAAATATGAATCCACTTGATAATAAAATAACTTAGTATCTCATAAATAAATACGTAAATAGAACTAATATTCTTGCTACACCCATTAACATATCGAAGATCGTTATTGATGATTGTGCTAAAGGAATGGCACAATCGATCGTTAGAATATAGTCTTAAAAGCAGGTATGAAATATCATTTCATGGCATTACATCTAGAGAATGAAATGGAAAACAGTTCGAGCTTAAATTTAACATTTAATTATTAAAAATGATTAATTTAAGATGAACAGTGAGCGAAAAATTTGAAACAATAAAAATTAATTGGAATTTTTTTATAAAATTGTAATTCATAATAATTTTTAAAATATTTAAATATTAAATGAAATTTGAAATGAATATACATATATATTAATAATATATTTTATTATATAATTTATTTTAATAATATTTTCACATTTAAAAATAAATAAATATCTATTATATTGACACTGATCGTACTATTTTTTAATTTTAAATATTTATAAATATTTTTTTCATATTATTTCTAAATTGAATTTATTTATGTTATTATTATCTTCAATAGGTTGGCATTAAGTTTCTCCTATTTCAATTCAATTTACATCTTATTCTATTTTAATTTGAAACTTGCCCATATTTCTCAAACAAACTTTTCTTGGAATTCGGTATATTCATTAATATTTACATGAATTAATAAACCATCAATTTTACATATAGATTAATTACCTGTCAAAACAATAAAATCAAAATATTAAAAAAATTATTTAAATTTAATAATAATATAAATAAATTTTAAAACAAAATCCAATATAAAATATATTATAAGAAATTAAATATAAATTTTATATTACATTTAATTGAATTAAAAAAATCAAATTAAATTTCATTAATTAATATTATTATACTAAATTTGATTTGATAAAAGAATAAATGATTTTAGGTTCATAATGATGGTTTTAAAGACATGATTTTGGTGGCTAGTTTTATTAGAGCTTTTGGATTATATGTTTTGAAGTCTTTAAAATGTTTAGACATTCTTTATTGGAATGCGGAAGCCTTACTTGGTAGGGCCAAGCTGTTGCGTAACTTCTCTTCTTTTAAGTTGGCCAATTTCACTTATTTTAAGTGAAATCATTGTTGATTTTAACCCCTAACATACTATTATATCTATTATTAGACTAGTTTTCCCTATTAGAGTTTCTAAGCGTAAATCATGCTAAATATGGGTGATGTGTGTTCTTGCTACTTATGTATGTGAATGTATCATTTGTTTCTCTTAAAATTTCTTTAGAATGAGTATGGTCTAACTATAACTTTTCGGTTGAGCTTGTAATTTTTAACTATGGCTACATCAAAAGAGAACCACTAGAGACATATTGTAATTGGATGCTATGGTGAGTTTCACAAATTTGAAGGTGAAAAATATATGTAATGAAGAATCAAAGGTGTCAGTGTGAATAATCGATGGCCTGTCATTGAAGTGACAACAATGAGGCTCTATATACCATCAATGAAGGGAATTGTGGGCTCAAGGGACCGTTAGCAAAGACTTCCTTGGAGATTCAGTCTCGTATATCACTTGCGAGTGTAGATGCTAAGTAGGAGGTGTTTTTGGGTTGGCCACTGTGAGATATTAACCCGCTATTGATCTTATTTTTTGGAGATCTACAAGGGGAGAGTCAAATCAATTCGACAAAGGAAGAAGTTGTGCGAATTGTGCTAGAAAAGTTATATAAATAGATTGATATTGAGGGGTTCGATATTTAGAAGAGAGGATAATACAATATATTGTGAATTGCCATATTTATTTCCTAATGGTGCATCGGTTGATCTCCTTACCAAAAAACCCATTAAGCTTTGGAAACTGGGAAAGACAAGCTGCAAGTCTAAAGATGAGAATGGAAAACAGGGAGCTGACAACATGAAAGGTGAGAAAACGAAATCATCATAATCATTGAGGTAGGATGCAAAGGACAAGTCTCTAAGAGGCTAGAAATCTAGTAAGCCCAAAGAGAGAAAGAACCCTAAGATCGAGTAGAAGACCAAATGAGATAAATCATCTGATGGCAGGCCTGCCATTTGAAATGAGAAGAATAAGGAAGACGATAAAATTGATTGTGCTTCGATCAAAGGAAAGAGATTAGACCAGGATGCAAATTCATATGTAGAACAAAAGTTAGATAGGGAAATGAAACAAAATGAGAAGAAACATCATAATAATAATGAAAGGAAATATGAAGATAATTTTTCCATGAATGACAATGATCAAAGAACTGAGAAAGGACAAAATCAAACTAATAATTAGGAAAATAAACACAGTGAAAACCATTAAAATTCACCATAAACAGCATTAACCATAATTACACAAAAGTATAACTGGGAGGGGCAACACCCTATAATGAGTCTTCAATATATATGTAAGTTACAATCTTGAAAAAACCCCAAATTTACACTTAGAATAACTTTACATTCACAGGCACAGCTTAATTATCCCAGCTCGTTAGCACACCCACACGATCATACGAATGACTCTGCCCAACTCTTCGTTTGCCTCCACACATTCACCCAAATGCATTTTGTTCAACTCATCCAACTCATCGGGCGCTTCCATTGAACGCCCAACTCGTCCACCGGCGGGTCATGTCACCCGTTCAACACTTCGCCTGGTTCACCGTTCGACCAACTCGAGTCTTTCGAGCGGACACCCTATTGTGCCCTCGAATGACTCCTCGAATGATCATTCAAACAAATGCCCTGCCACGCCCTCGAATGAACTCGAATGATCCTAACCAAACACCCTCGAATGATCCTGCACGAACGCCCTCGCTTGATGACTTCGCATGACTTTTCTAAACGACGCCCTCACTCGATGACTTCGCAAAACTTTTCTACATGACACCTTCACCCGACGACCTCACACAATTTTCTTGAACGATGCCCTCGCCCAGATGACTTCGCATGACTTTTCTGTATGACGCCCTTGAACAACTTTCTTGCACGATGCCCTCGAACGACTTTCTAAACAAACGCCCTCGAATGACCGCCTGCACGAATGCCTTTGAATGACCTCCTTCGGCTCGGCTCAGGTGCTTCGGCCCTGCACTTCATCCACCTGCACCTTCACCTAAATTTCAAACCAACCTTTTCACTTTCACCTTGTTCCACCCTTGGACGCTCTGAATTATGTGTTTTATTTGATGCCTTAGCTAATGCCAAAGCACGCCCATATATATAGCTCGTCCTCCATGAATCATTGTGACTCCATGCTTGGCCAACCACCATACATTCCTTCTTTTTAATTTTTGAACAAATCGGCTTGCCCATCGGCTGACCCAAACGTCATGTCTCCTTCGTTTGGTCGTTTGGACAAACGCCCTCCGACACCCTCGCCCGGTCATTCAGCCTAATGCCCTCACATGGTCATTCAAACAAACGCCCTCAGACACCCTCGCCTGGTCGTTCAGCCCGACACCCTCACATGGTCGTTTGGACAAATGCACTTGGACGCCCCCACCCATCGTTCACCCATGCCAACTCCCATCGACCCATTGGTTAAACGCATCTGTCTAGCACGCCCGAGTCGTGGGCTTGACATACTCCCTCACTCTAAATGGTTGTCGTCCTTGACAACACCATCATACAACATCGCAAAGTGTCACTAGCTCCAACATCCAAAGATGCCCATGTTGTCTGCCTCTACTCTGCCATCGCACAAACCATTAAAGGCTCATGTCTCCATAAATTGGAAAATCTCCCCAATCCATGATCATCAACCACATCTGTCGCAATCCCCACATGCTGCCTCATCGTGGAAGGTTGGCCCCTCCAACTCAAGCTACATGCTCACTGCAACATATATTGTGTTGACTCCATCATGTATCGTCATTGTGTGAACTGCTACCATGATGCTCCAACACAATGCTAACACATCTCTGCACACTGCTAGCCATCATGACTCAAACTAGTCGGCTAGCTAATCCAACTGTCACGCTCAAACCATGAGAATGCACATTCTCATGCCATCATCAGTCGTTTCTCAGACTCCTATCACAGCATCAACATAATCAAGAATCCATCTCCATCCAAGTAAGCCATGTCCATGTCCATGAAGCAAAACTCCATCTCATTTGCAACATGTTGTCCATGATGTTTAGTATCAATGTGCTGCATGAAATTAGCCGCATCTATCCAACATCATCATCTATCTCCGTAACATCCATCTCCTCAATATGAAGAGATCATCTCATCAAACCCGACTCTCGATGTGCCACATCCAAGTCCATGAAGCCACCTCCATCATATCTGTAATGTGCCATCCCTCAAGTCTACCATAGAATCAAGTATACACATGTCTCATCTCCTATATGTAAAAAGTTGGCTCAACCCATGCCCAAGTGTTGCCACCAAGTCATCATCATCATTATAACTCCATCACTCCAAAGTGTCTCATATCGATCCTCTTCATCAAGTCACTCTTTCAAGCACAGCCATACATGTACTCAAAAGTATGCACCCCATCTTGCATCAAAGTCCCTGACCTTAGCTCCTCAATGCATCAGATCCTCTAAGTCCACCATAATATGAAGTCCACAAAAGTCAGAACCTCATGTCATCATGAGCTCCATGAGTCATCTCCAACCAACACCCTAGCAAGCATGAATGTCTTGGCCCAAAGGTCTCTGCAAGATGCCTCAACTCTGCATGTAGTAGTAATGCTCCATAGTCTGCTCACAATTCCAATCAATCCACGACCTTGTTGTACAAGAGTACACAACATCTCCATCGACTCACAAGTAAAACATCTCCATGTCACATTAGCAAATCCACTTGCACAACATCCCTGCCTTGGTACTCCTCATTGGATGCCCATAAGAAACACCTCTACAAGTGCTCCTGCATAATGTCCCTGCATAAGACTACCATGCTCCATGTCTCCAACTCGATGTCCATGACTCAAGTTTCCCATGTTGTCCAACTAAGTAAACCCATCACAACAATCGGTCATCCTTATCCAAGTCTGCAGTCCTGTCTAGTGAACTTGGTCACCCAACCATATCATCATCACATGAGTCTCTTCCACCATTGCTCCCCCACTGAAGATTCCACCAAGACTTCTTCTTGGTCTTGGCCATGAGAAATCCACCCAAATATCACCATACCCAAGTGTGTGCCCTCCTCTAATCTGTCCATGAGTCATGCTGGGCACTTAGCCAATTCTCCATTTGGCTAAAGCATGACCCATTCCTCCACAATGATCATCACTTTCCTCCCTAGTCACGGGCCTTCGTACCTTCTACCATAAGGTCACCAATAACCCCAACAAGCCCTGTAATAGTCAATGATTCTTGCCTCTTCATACAAGGTCTCATCGTAGAAATCCATGGTAAGATCCTACCTTGCATCGACAAATTGATTTTTCTCTTCCCTGCATATGGTCCATCTTCCGAAAGTCTCACTGAAACAAAAGTATCAATAATAATTACTTCATCATGAGGCTCCTCCAAGTGAGTATTTTCATCCACCAATGTCTGCAAACTACACGATCCTGGTCCAACTTGATCGATTCCAAGTTCATCCTCCATCATTGTCGTATCTGCAACATCCTCAAACATCACAACTTGCTCTTTTTTGTCATCGCAATTTGCAGCTACATCCTGCTCCATTGCCCAACCAAGTCGAAGAAGTTCATCTTCAACATTCCTTTCCAAGACTTCAAGTTTATCACGAATCCATGGGTTCTCTTCTTTCATCCTCTTCAACTTTTATAAGGTCAGCAAGAGCTTCCCTTCACATTATTCCAAATCTGCCATGTCTTGTCATTCAGCTTGGCCCAAGCAAGATGCTTCACCCCTGCTAAACCTGTCACAAAGTGTAGTGGGATCAGTTTCTTTGTAAATCCTGAATCACCTTCCAGATTTGTGAATCAGCTCTGATACCACCTATCATGCCCCTACACTGGTGGTACTCTTCTAACCACACTATAGGAGGTGCGGCACTACCGACCACTTTCTTTTCACCAATACTTGCAATCGTGGACTACGCCTACTTTTGATACTTCATTTATTTTCTTCTTCTACCAAGTATATGTTTTCATTATAACACAGTGAAAACCATTAACATTCACCATAAATGCACAATAGTATAATTGGGAGGGGCAACTCCCTATAATGAGTCTACTTGAAATATCAATATATATATATGTAAGTGACAATCTTGAGCAAGCCCCAAATTTACACTTAGAATAATTTTACATTCACTAGCACAACTCAGTTAGCCCAACTCGTCAGCAAGCCCACACGGTCATCTGAACAACTCTACACAACTCTTCATTTGCCTCCGCATGTTCACCCGATTGCATTTCATTCAACCTGTTCCACTCGTCAGGTGCTTCCACCAAACGCCCAACTCGTCCACAGGTGGGTCGTGTCACATGTTCAAGACTTCACCCGGTTCACCGTTTGACCAAATTGGGTCATTTGAGTGGACGCCCTGCCGTGCCCTCGAATGACCATTCAAACGGATGCCTTGTCGCACCCTCGAATGACCTCAAACGACCTTGCCCGAACACCCTCGAATGATAGAGCACAAACTCCCTCACCTGACAACTTTGCATGACTTTTCTGAATGACTCCCTCGCTCGATGACTTCGCATGACTTTTCTCCATGATGCCCTTGCCCGATGCTCTTGCACAATTTTGCTGAACGATGCCCTCACCCAAATGGCTTTGCACGACTTTTCTGAATGACGCCCTCGAATGAATTTCTTGCATGATGCCCTCGAATGACTTTCTGAACGAACACCATCGAATGACTGCTTGCACAAACACCTTTTAACGACCTCCTTCAGCTCAGCTCGGGTGCTTTGGCCTTGCACTTCATCTACCTACACCTTCGCTCGAATTTTAGACCCACCTTCGCACTTTCACCTTGTTCCACCCTTGGATGATCTGAACTTTGCGTTTGATTTGATGCCTTAACTAATGCTAAAGCACGCCCATATATATACCCCGCCCTCGAGGAATCATTGTGACTCCATGCTTGGCTGACCACCATGTATTCCTTCTTTTTAATTTTTCAACGAGTCGGCTCGCCCACCGGCCAACCCAAACATCGTGTCTCCTTCGTTTGGTCATTCGAAAAAACGCCCTTGGACGCCCTCGCCTGGTCATTCAGCCCAACGCGCTCGTACGATCATTTAGACAAATGCCCTCTGACGCCCTCGCCTTGTCATTCAGCTCGACGCCCTCACACGGTCATTCAAAAAAATGCCCTTAGATGCCCTCGCCCGTTGTTCGCCCGTGCCAACTCCCATTGACCCATTGGTTAAACATGTCCATCCGACACACATGACTCATGGGCTTGACATGGGGTGTGCGGGTGCCGCGACAGGTTTGATGCAATGTCCAAGGCAAGAGAGAGATGCGAGGGGCATAACATAGCATACAAGGTAAGTGAGTAACCCAATAGGAAGGACATAACAGCCAATTCAACTGAGGTTGTGGCGAGTTGAGATGAGGGGCAACATGATAATGGAGTAGGCGACACAACATTGTGATGTGGGAGTACCGTGGATCATAGGAAGGGGTGCCTGCACAAGGTGGAAGGTTAGCTCAACATAGAAGGGGCATCAACCCACACTTAACCAAAGGGTAGGGACACCTTTAAGTAGAGGAGCTCGACACTTGGAGGAGGTAGAAAGAAAGCTTTCACAAGAGAATTAATATCACATACTATTAATAAAGTTTTATTTTGTTGTTTGTGGTGAAGTTATGGCATCGCCTATAATTGTATAACTATTGAACGAAATAATTAAATAAATAATATTGGTATTGGAAAATTAACTAAGTCCTTAAGTGTTAATAAGTGAGATATAGTCTAGTTTAAAGTAGTTGTATAACACGACGAAATATTGTCAATGGTGCAAAATTCCCACAATGGTCTTTGTTATCACCCCAAGGAACTCACCTAGGTTGTAAATCGGTGATGCTCAGGAACATTAAAAATTCAACAGTTTTGTTGGATAAAATGATGGACGAATGAAGGATGTGCAGCCAGATAACCACTTCTACTATAATTTACAGCAGACATGGGTGAAGACCCCCAAACTACAAGGCTTTCAACCGCCAACTACTCACGGTTTAAGGTAAAAGTGATGATGGAGAAGACTGATTGCACCAACAGATGCACAAAGCTCTGTGATGGCCAGCTGCAATCAGTTAAAGGATCTGCAAGACTATTATTCAATAGATAGTGAGGATGATAGCTCTCTGCTATCTGAACAACAGCAACCTGCATACAATTTCAATGAGCCACTAAATTATAATACAGAGGTGGGATGACAGCCCCTCTGATATCAAACATTCACAGCACATCAAATAAATGCAAGCAGGCACGGCCTGGAACAAGAAGAAGAAGTAGAAAGTGAGCAGGTGACATCAAAAGAAGCTTGTATAAATGGAAATCAAGACCAGAAGCTGCAGGTCTCATAGTATTAACAATCTCCAGAAGTTAAAAGGCTACAATAAGCTCTCATTCATCAAACACTCATCAATCCATTACATCTCTGTTCTGAGTATATATATTGCTACAATACAAAATATCTCTACTGAACAATACGTGGAGGAGCCCATAAATGGCCACCAACCATATTTACATTCAAGAATGGGCCTCTGGTACAAATCTGGCCGTGCTTTGAATAAATTTGTCCCTCTCTGGTGCTCTGCGATCCTTCTAGGGCAGGTGAGATGAAGTATGGGCGAATCTCATAACCAATGAATGCTATGACTGGATCTGTGGCGTCCTATCTCCTCCTCGGCCATACTGCTGATTAAATGCTGCTGTTGAATCATTGAATGGCTCCAATATGACTGCCTGGCTTGGCAACAATGAAACACTGCCACACTGTTCATTCCCGCCCACAATGCTTCATCTGGACTTGAATGTTTCAACCATGGGTCAATCATGACTGATAAATGTTGATCTATCTGAGGCATGTCTTGCTTCCTGTTAGGCCATACTGTCAATTGAAGGCAGCTGCCTACTGCGCTGTACTGTTGTATGCTTGCATTAATGATTTCTGCGCCACTGCAAAACTGCCGCAAAACATGAAAAATTGGCCTTGGTGGACTTGAAATATATATATTTGGCCTTTTAGAACCCTATCGGGCCCGAACCCTGTCAGCGATCGGCGCTTGCCATAAGCTTCTTTTTGTATTTTCTTTATATAAAGAAAATACACAAAATATATTTAAAACACTATGGACGCAGACTTTACAGAATATAAAATGGAGTGTTGTGGTCATCGGGTCCGGCCCATCGGGTCGGAACACAGCCTACGTGAAGACCTTGTCCACTTTGACAGTCCCGACAGCGAAATGCCGATGCGATATCGGCGACCACCGCGGACCCGATATAATATAAAATGCAGCGTTGTATGGCTGTCGGGTCCGGCCCATCGGCGATTGCACCTGCCCCTTTGTAAATCCTCCATTGCGATACGCCGATGCGATATCGGCGATCGCTCATTGGCGAAGTCTCATGTCGCTGCCACTGCCCGCCTCCTCCAATTTCGACCCGCCGATGTGATCTGGACCGTTGATCGGCCAGATCAAACGGCTGTCACTCATTTGAACTGCTAGGCCTGTGATTTTGAATTTTGCTTGTTTTGGAGTGCTTTAGGCCTCCCGATAGATCATTTCCGCCTTCCCAAGGGCTTTCCTCTCGCAAAATTTTATCGGTGGAAGACCTTTTAGCCCAACATGAGTGTTTTCATAGCATGAATGGATCTTGAGCATGACTATACGTATATTCGCTGCCTTTGAGAGCATTTTGAATCCAATTTTGCTTTTTTGTTCAGCAAAGCTAACACTGGCTCCTTCTGGGGATGAGATCCTCCCTGTGAGGTCTCAAGAACCTGTAGATCAATGCCTTTCCAACAACAAACAAATTAGCCAAAATTCCTAGTGTTCCATTGGGCATGGAGTCTACTATGGCCATACTAAAAACTGATAAAAGCGGACTATTTACAGCTTTTAAGGCCAGAAGACCTTAAATCACATAGTTCTTTAGAAACCGCCCATTAACTGGGCCATCAAAAACTGGTTCCCCTCCCATACTTTTCAGTATGAAAGTGTTGTTTCCTTGAATCTGTGCAATGCTGAAAGGGCCTGTCCATAAAGCATCAAACTTGCCATGATTGCCTTTCTTTTCTCTAAAAGCATCCCATTTCATGACCAAATCCCCAACCTGGAAATTGTTTCTTTTTGTTTTCTTGTCAAAGGCTTCTTTTACCTTTTGTTGATGTGCTGTAGCTTTTTCAATCAGCTGTTCTCTGGTCTGATATAATTCTATTAAATCGGTGATTCTGTTGGCCATATCATCCTCTTCATTTTGCGCTGTTTGGAACAACTTTGCCACGGGAAGGGTAAGTTGAATGGGAAAAATACCATCAGTACCATATACCAACTTGAAAGGAGAGCAGCCTGTAGATCTCTTAATGGTCACTCTGTCCGCCCAAAGTGCATATTTCAGCTTGGCATCCCAATTCTTCTTATTATCCTCTAATAGCTTCTTAATAATCCTGATCAGACTTTTATTGGAGGACTCTGCTAAACCATTCCCTTGGGGGTAATAGGAGGTAGAATGAACAAGTTTAATGCCCATTGAATCACACATTTCCACCAACTCCTTAGCCTTGAAAGCTGTTGCATTATCTGTTATAAGCTTATGTGGGCAACCAAATCGACTGAAAATGTTTTCTGATAAAAATTTCATTACCACATTATGATCAGCCTTCCTTGTTGGGATTGCTTCAATCCATTTTGTAAAATAATCAGTGGTGATTAATATCCACCTGTGCTGGCCGCTGGAATGTGGGTTGATTTCACCAATGAAATCCAAACCCCATTGCTGAAAAGGTCCTTTTGCAATGATTGGCTTGAGGGGCAGGGATTTCAAATGCTGCTTACCTTCAAATCTCTGGCACCTGTCACAAGATTTAACAAAAGTGAATACATCAGAAAATAAAGAGGGCCAATAATATCCAGCTCTGAGAATCTTTTGGGCTGTAGTTTTCCAATAATGATGTCCTCCACACAAGCTGTCATGGAACTGCTGCATAACTTCTATTGACTGTTGTTTATCCAGGCATCTTAAAAGCACTCCAGATGGATCCCTCCAATAAAGCAAACTACCATTGATGCAATATTTCGTTGCCTTGAGCTTTAACGTTCTTGCTTGACTTTGAGAAAATTCTGAAGGAACTTCTAGCTTTAGCAGGAAATTAATTATTGCAGCATACCAGCTACATGAAGCTAGGTTCTTGGCCACTGATTGTCCTCTTTGCATTTCAGCTATTTCGTGCTCTTCCATTAGACCATCTTCTGCTACATTGAACAAGAAATCAATGTCCAAAGACCTGCAATTTTCTTCAGCCAACAGTTTAGCAAGCCCTTGACCTCTTACCAGCTTGGTGGGCTTCAGCTCTATGTTGAATTCTATCATTTTTGCAATCCATTTCGCTCTTTTTCCATCAGCATCAGGCTGCGTTAAAACATCCTTTATTGTAGCAGAAGGCACGTATGCAACTATTTTGGAGTGCAAGATGTATATTCTGAAAGCCTTCAAAGATTTGATAAGAGCATAAGCCTGCTTTTCAATAATATCATACCTTAGTTCAGCATCCCTCAGATTCTTGCTGAAAAAGGCAACTGGATGCTCTTGGCCTGCTTCATCTTGCTGCAACAGGACAGCTGCAATGGTATCCTTAGAGGCAAATGAGAAGAGATGAAACTCCTTGCTATAGTCAGGACTTTTTAAAGTCAGAGCTTCTACAATAGCCCTCTTAATGGACTCAAAAGATTTTCTGGCTGCATCAGTCCACTTTACCGTTGCTTCCTTTCTTAACATGGAGGTTATGTGCTTAACCAGCTCTACAAAATTGGGGATGAACCTCCTCACAAAGTTGATTTTGCCAAGAAATGACTGTATATCCTTCTTTGATCTTGGAAGGGTCAAGGCTCGAATCGCTTTGACTCTTTCTGGGTCGATCTAAACGCTTGCAGCAGATACTACGTGTCCCAACAATTTCCCTTCTTCCAAAGCAAATTGGCACTTTTTGGGATTGAGTGAAATTCCAAATTTCTTGCATTTTAAAAACACCCTTTTTAAATGTTGTAGATGATCATGATGGCTGCCAGAATAAACAGTTATGTCATCAAGATATATCAACACGAATTTATCCTTTTCACCCACAAAAGCAATATCCATAGCTCGCTGAAAGGTGGCTCCAGCATTCATTAGCCCAAATGGAATTTTTGCATACATGAACGTGCCCCAAGGAGTGGTAAATGTTGTCTTTTCTTGATCGTCTGGATGCACAGCGATTTGATTGAAGCCTGAAAACCCATCTATGAAAGACATCACTTTGGCACCTGAGACTTGCTGCAACAAATGCTCCATTTTTGGCAAGGGATAATTATCTTTTTTGGAGCATTTATTTAGATTCCTGAAATCAACGCATAGTCTAATTTCTCCATTCTTCTTCCTCACAACAACCAGATTGGCCACCCATTTAGAGTATTTGAGAGGCACTATAATTTTAGCAGCCAATAACTTTTTAATTTCTTTCTTGACCAGAGGAAAGAGCATAGGGTTCATTGGCCTCAGCTTCTGTTTGAAAGGAGTAGCGCCTTTTTCAAGTGGAATTTTATGCTGTATTATACTCCTGTCATATGTTTTCAGATCACTGTACTCGCAAGCGAACACATCAGCAAATTGCCTCATTAATTTGCAATATTCAGCACTCTGATCAGCAGATAGATTAGTGGACAGATTTATGAATTTGGGCTGACCTGGACCTCCTATATCATGCTTGCAAACTTGAGACTGATCTTCTTTTTGGGCAGCTTTGTAAGGCACATCATTGTGGTCAAACAATCTTTCAAGAGGAATTAGACCCTTAGGAATATGGTTACTAGGAAGCTGGACTATGCTATTTTTGCCAATTTTATTTCTAAGCTGGGACTTGGGATCTTCTAACAAAACATCATTGTTTTGGTCAATTTGCATTTCAGAGAACTCATCAATGACTTGAAGGAACCTACTTAACTCATCATCATCATCAAAAACCTTCCAATGGTGGACATTATCAGGCACAGAGGGTCTATACTTCATTTGTACCTCATAAACTAGTTTGGGAAGCGATGGAGGGATGAATAAACTAGCAGAGACAGCAAGGGAATCAGCAAGCTAATTTTGGGCTCTAGGGATATATGAAATGCAGAAAAAATCAAAGAACTCTTTGACTCTCCATACCTCATCTCTATAAGCTTTCAGCCTTGGATGCTTTGCTTGGAACGTTCTATTTACTTGCTGAATTATCAGATCAGCATCTCCAAATACCTTCAGATTTTTTATTCCTCTATCTTTGGCTTCATGAAGGCCCAACAACAGTGCTTCATATTCTGCTATGTTGTTTGTCACCTGAAAAACTAGCTTTAGAGATAACTGAACTGTTTCTTGTTGTGGAGACACTAACACCACCCCCGCTCCTGCAATCTCCTTGGTACATGCTCCATCAAAAAACATTTCCCAAATTTGACCACCCGTATCATGTTCAGCCAGAGCTGTTGGTTTCCGAATATGCAATGTAGCCTTCTGAGACTCTTCTATTTGGAGGATGAAAGCTCCAAAATCAGTGTCCACTGCATATATGGGATGGTTTGTAGGATTCTTCTCATCACTAATAACATATGCCAGCTGTGCTTCTCTATATAACCTCCTGCTTTCTCCTCCAAACACTGGAACAGTTGCATAAGATAGATCATTCTACAATGTCCCTCCTAGTCTCTTAATCCACCCTCTAGACAACAGCATACCAAACTTAGGAGGAACATCGGCCACCACTATATCCATTATCATACTTTTCATGGGCAGCTGGGTTAGGGTAATGGCCAGATCCTTAATTAATCCAAGGCATTTTACCTTCCTTGAATCAAATGAGAATAAATCATGATAGGGTCTGGTGATATCAAGGCCTAGCTCTTCCATGACAGTTTTAGGCATTAAATTGTGACTGGCTCCTGTGTCTAGCAAGCAATTGTGGAGGATTTTATCATGGATAGTCAATGAAACATAGAAAGATGGAGAAGTATCATCTGCAGGTTCAATCATGGGGCTAATAATAATAGCAGGCTTATCATCTTGCAAATTGACAGAGTCAATGGAGGATTGTTTAGGTTCTAGCTCAAGGGCTTCAAGGATGGGCTTCCTAAATAATTCACTCTTCACCAACTCAGTAAGAGGCATGGATATTTTCAATTTCTGAATTTCTGACTCAAAACTAAAAGAAGAGGATACTTTATCAGCAGTTTTTACCTCTTGAACTGGAGCTCTGAGGGTGATAGGATCGGTTGCTGGTCTTCTTTGCCTGCTATTTTGTGGCACTGTTCGAGCAACTGCTTCTTGCACAGTATTTTCTTTGACATTCTTTGCATTGGATCTTAGATTATATCTTTGCTGCTGCTCACCAGATTGCAGAACAGCACCACTGTCCCACCTCTGGCTGTTTTGCTCTTGCTGCAATGACTCTTCATATTCGGCCAATGTTAAAAATGCAGCACTACCTTTATCCTCTAAGCAGTGAATTTCATCTTCATCTTCTTCAGATTGTTCCCCCTCCATGACTGCATTCTAAAAGGGAGCTTTTACTTTATGATCTTCTCTTGCTTCTTCACCCCTTTGCATAATCTGTAGCTGCTCATTTGCTTTTCTGAATGGGTTTGGATTTCTTGGGCCAAATGTGTTTTGCTGCCTTGTTTTGCCAGAAGTCTGGTCAACTTTTAACTTAGAAATTTCGGCAGCCAATGACTCTATCATTTTGGTCATTTTGTCTAACTTAGGCTCGGAAGTTGATGCAGTGGAAGAAGAAGCCTCACCTCTCGGCCTTCTTCTGTCACCTTGACTCTTTAACTTCTCTGCTGCCATAATATTTGATTCCACCTCCAAGGCTGCCTCTTGCATATCACCCAGCGTAGCACATCGTCTTTCTCTCAACAATAAGCAAAAGTCAGAATCAAAAGCATTGGCATATGTGAGTTTGGCAGCAGTAGGGGTAGGCTTTACCTCAGCTGGTATTTTACTATACATTCTATTAAATCTTTTATTGAAGTCAGGCAAAGACTCACCCTTTTCTCTTTTCAAGTTTCCAAACTCTGTATGATAATACAGCAAGTCCTTCTTATCTCCCCATTGCTTCAAGAATGCCTCATCTAATGCTTCTATATCTGTTATAGATCTCTGGGGTAATTCTCTAAACCACTTCCTAGCCTCTCCATCAAGACTCTGGACAAAAACTCTCATCCATACATCATTCTCACTTATGTCTAAATTATCAGCATAACTGTAAAAAGCTTCAAGATGTTCTTCTGCTGTGACTCCCTCTGTTCCAGTGAATTTGGGCATATATTTTTGATATTCTCCTGTAGGCATGGCATTTAAAGGTGTAGGCAATATCAAAGGTCCATATCTAGCAGCAACAATCCTCTCAATCCTAGTAGGTGCTTGCTGTCCTGCCATGTTTGGAATATGTGGAAGAATACTAACAGATGGAGCGGTAGGAGATAATGTAATCGATGGGAAAGATATTGGGATGTTTTGGACAGTATGGGAAACCTTCTTCGGACTCAGATTCAAAGGTGAATTAAATGGAGAAGGAGCTTTATAAATCTCTGCAGGTATTTCTCCCTTAACGTTACTAGGCTCTAAGGCTTCAAATTGTGTATCTTCAACTAAAAACTCCTCATGTAGAAGATTTCTTGGGCTTACCTGATCCTGATGCTCCTTTCTGTAATGTTTTCTTTGAGTTAACAATCTTTTCAGGGTCAGGCACTGGAACAGCTGGAGACTTTTGTGGATTTCTTCTAGTATGCCTCACAAACTGCGCCAGAACTTCAATGTGGAGTCGCCGAAGGATGGCCTTCCTCCAGTGGAGTCGCCAGACAGATGATTACAACCAAAATCTGTGTTCAAAACTTTGTTTGTCATCAAAGTTTGAAGCTGTGTCGTTCTCCCAGGGAAGCTGAGCTTCGATTCTCCTCTCCCCGGCAACGGCGCCAATTTATGTTATCACCCCAAGGAACTCACCTAGGTTGTAAATCGGTGATGCTCAGGAACATTAAAAATTCAACAGTTTTGTTGGATAAAATGATGGACGAATGAAGGATGTGCAGCACCTTTAAGCCAGATAACCACTTCTACTATAATTTACCCCAGACATGGGTGAAGACCCCCAAACTACAAGGCTTTCAACCGCCAACTACTCACGGTTTAAGGTAAAAGTGATGATGGAGAAGACTGATTGCACCAGCGGATGCAAAGCTCTGTGATGGCCAGCTGCAATCAGTTAAAGGATCTGCAAGACTATTATTCAATAAACAGTGAGGATGACAGCTCTCTGCTATCTGAACAACAGCAACCTACAAACAATTTCAATGAGCCACTAAATTATAATACAGAGGTGGGATGACAGCCCCTCTGATATCAAACATTCACAGCACATCAAATAAATGCAAGCAGGCACAGCCTGGAACAAGAAGAAGAAGTAGAAAGTGAGCAGGTGACAGCAAAAGAAGCTTGTATAAATGGAAATCAAGACCAGAAGCTGCAGGTCTCATAGTATTAACAATCTCCAGAAGTTAAAAGGCTACAATAAGCTCTCATTCATCAAACACTCATCAATCCATTACATCTCTGTTCTGAGTATATATATTGCTACAATACAAAATATCTCTACTGAACAATACGTGGAGGAGCCCATAAATGGCCACCAACCATATTTACATTCAAGAATGGGCCTCTGGTACAAATCTGGCCGTGCTTTGAATAAATTTGTCCCTCTCTGGTGCTCTGCGATCCTTCTAGGGTAGGTGAGATGAAGTATGGGCGAATCCCATAACCACTGAATGCTATGACTGGATCTGTGGCGTCCTATCTCCTCCTCGGCCATACTACTGATTAAATGCTGTTGTTGAATCATTGAATGGCTCCAATATGACTGCTTGGCTTGGCAACAATGAAACACTGCCACACTGTTCATTCCCGCCCACAATGCTTCATCTGGACTTGAAAGTTTCAACCATGGGTCAATCATGACTGATAAATGTTGATCTATCTGAGGCACGTCTTGCTTCCTGTTAGGCCATACTGTCAATTGAAGGCAGCTGCCTACTGCGCTGTACTGTTGTATGCTTGCATTAATGATTTCCGCGCCACTGCAAAACTGCCACAAAACATGAAAAATTGGCCTTGGTGGACTTGAAATATATATATTTGGCCTTTTAGAACCCTATCGGGCCCGAACCCCGTCAGCGATCGGCGCTTGCCATAAGCTTCTTTTTGTATTTTCTTTATATAAAGAAAATACACAAAATATATTTAAAACACTATGGGCGCAGACTTTACAGAATATAAAATGGAGTGTTGTGGTCATCGGGTCCGGCCCATCGGGTCGGAACACAGCCTACGTGAAGACCTTGTCCACTTTGACAGTCCCGACAGCGAAATGCCGATGCGATATCGGCGACCACCGCGGACCCGATATAATATAAAATGCAGCGCTGTATGGCTGTCGGGTCCGACCCATCGGCGATTGCACCTGCCCCTTTGTAAATCCTCCATTGCGATACGCCGATGCGATATCGGCGATCGCTCATCGGCGAAGTCTCATGTCGCTGCCACTGCCTGCCTCCTCCAATTTCGACCCGCCGATGCGATCTGGACCGTTGATCGGCCAGATCAAACGGCTGTCGCTCATTTGAATTGCTAGGCCTGTGATTTTGAATTTTTCTTGTTTTGGAGTGCTTTAGGCCTCCTGATAGATCATTTCCGCCTTCCGAAGGGCTTTCCTCTCGCAAAATTTTATCGGTGGAAGACCTTTTAGCCCAACATGAGTGTTTTGACAGCATGAATGGATCTTGAGCATGACTATACGTATATTCGCTGCCTTTGAGAGCATTTTAAATCCAATTTTGCTTTTTTGTTCAGCAAAGCTAACAGTCTTAATGCTCTACAACATGCAGCCGTGACAAATGGGATGAAAGTAAGGTTTGTGAAGGTGGGAACTTGGAGAAGTTTAGAAGGAAAGGAGCTACAATAAAGGCTATGAACAAGTTAAAGGTTGGCCAGTACGATGGTAGGTTTACAAGAGGGCTATGATAGAATTTTGTAGCTCATGGACAATTAGGCCACATGAAGGAAGAGAGGCCACACTTGCGAAATCAACTTGAAGTTTTAGAAGACAAGGTTAGAAGCGATATTATTCAACTTGGTTGGTTGGTCGAGCATGTTGAAGAGGAAGTTGGTCCAATGGTCAAGTGTGATGTAAGTGCTATGAACATGGTACCAAAAGAGGAAGCGTTCAGTGGCACGATGGCTAGCACAACTGAACCAAATTTGGGCCTATTGGAAATATTGAGGGAGGAAGTTGACTACGAAGAAAGTGTTGCAAGATTACCAATGAAAGAGGAAGGGCTTGGTGAGATGGAGCTTGTCAAAGTTGGACCAAATTCATGCATATCACAGCCTTTGAAGAAATATGAAGCTATTGATGGATTTTTTATGATGGTTTCCATTATCCTGATTGATGGGAACGTGTGATCGATGACTTCCAATTTGAAGGTTGAGGTGAGTTTTCATTTAGTTTTGTGATGGATGATTTTGTTTTTTGCAGGGCCTTTTCGAGTGGTATTCGGCCTTAGAGAAAAAAATTTCAGTGCCCGGAACAAGGGTGGAACATGATGAATTTATGTGATGGGTGAGTCATGCTTAGCCTAAATGGAGATTTTACTAAGTTCCTGGCATGGCTCATGGAAAGCAAGAAGGAAGGGCACACCAAAATGAGGAAGTCAATATGATGCATATTTGGGTGGACTTCATCATTGGAGCCTCGTTGGAACAAGGATAATTGTTTGGTGAACCTCTGATGTGGGAGGCAATGATCATGGAAGGAACCTATGATGGTGATATGAGGGTAGGGTGACTAAGGGAGCTATTCTGACCGAAGGAAAGGATGTGATGGTTGAAGTTTATGGTCCTATCAAAGCGGATGAGTTGGGCAGTTGAGGTTGTGTGCATCGAGTAGTTGTAGAGAAGATCATCACAAACTTCATGCAAGGGAATCAAGCAAGGGTGCTTTAAATAATGTCACATATGGACATCAAGAAGGAGTGCCAAGTGAGTTTTTCATGAAGAAAGGATGTGTTGATGTGATATGAAGATGATTTGCATATTGAATGATCCAAATTTTGGGCACATCCAAACAATAAGGCAATGGTCATTTTGGAGGAAGACATGGGCGAGCTATGAGAGCATTCATGCGAAAAAGACAACAGAGGAAACTTGTGATGGGACTTACGACCAACAAAAGTGCGCTTTCTTGAAGTGTTGAATGAATATAGTTGAAAGGAGCCTATGATGAATCGAAGAAGTTGGAACCAATCAAGACTTCATGTGATGGTGGTCTTGAAGTGTCTCGTTGATTGAGGAACTGAGGTCAATTTTTAACTTGACTTTGATGTAATATGCGATGCATACCTTGGGAATAGTATCGAATGTGCTCGTGAGGAGTTATATGCTATATGTGATAGGAGAATGACACTTTGGAGTTGGATGGTGGTTGCAGCAACAACGTTTCCTTGGTGGGAGCACTTAGGAATGGGTTCAGTTTGATGAGACTTAACTATTTTGATCGACATGCAAGTTGTTGGTCTATGACCAACGGTAGTACATTGACAATACAATGAGGCAAGTGAATACTTTCCCCTTTGACAACGTTCATTAGCAACATATCGCACATGATATGGAGTTTTCTTCATAGACCTAGATATGATGCGATGAACATTATGCATGGAGATGGGGAGAGTCCTTGATTGAAGTTGAAGATGTGACAAAGTGTTGATGATATGACCCATGAAGGCATGAGGAGGTGCATGATCATGGGTTGAATGTGATGGTTAGATTAGCTAGCCAACTAGTTCAAGTCATGGGGTCGTGAAATGTGTTGAGATGTTTTGGAGTTGAATGGGAGTATGGAAACACCAGTTCACATGATGACGATATGCAACAAATTGGCATGATATGATTTGTGACCAAAGCATGCAGCCGTGTGGGAGGGAGAAACCTTCTGTAATTTGAGGTAGTGTGGAGGATTGCGATGAGTTATGGATGATAACTGTGAGATTGAGGAGTCTTACCCACATGGAGGGTTGATTCTTGATGAATTTTCATATGGAAAAGGCAAGGAGTTCATGCATCAACAAAATGATTGACATGGAGCTGGTGGCACTTTATGAATACTTGGTGATGGAGTTTTTAAGTGGATCTATTGTTGAGGAAGAAACCCATTTGGAAGTGGGGTAGGATGTCAGGGCCTTGAGTTAGCACTGAGGCCAATGAGCATCCATGATAACGCATGCTCACTTTGTGGTGAAAAATGGACTTGGAGGCATGACAAGCATGCCTATGAAACATGCAAAACCACATGGAGGAGGGGTGCCCAGGCCCACATAAGGGAAACATGCATGAATTGGAAGGTAAAGCACCCTAGGAATTCCCACATGAAGGCGGGGTGTTAGGAACTACATCGGGCGAGGCACAGCGTGCACGTCATGATGGGTGCGACCATCCAACAACATGACATAGTGGAGGGCATGTAGGAGAGACCACCTGGCCACACATAACATAGTAGTGGCCCAACTGGGTAGGACCATGGCCGCGGGCATGCCCGCACCCATGGTGGGATGCCTGGGTGCCACGATGGGCATGATGCAGTATCCAAGGTAATCAAGAAATGCGATGAGAAAAACGTAGCGGATAATGTAGCTAAGTAACAAGATGTGTCAGATTTAGTGGCCAAGGAAAGCGAGGGTACAATGGGGTGAGATGAGGGGCAATGTGACGATGGAGTAGGTGATAATACATTTCAACAAGGTAGTAACGTGGAGCACATAGAGGCAAAATGCCCAGGTAGGGGTGTACCCACATGACCCAACAACAGGTCGCCCCAGGGGTGTGTCCGCCCATGAAGAGGCACCTGCGCAAAGTGAAAGGTTGACTCAACACATAAAGGGGTGGCAGCCCACAGTGAACCAAAGGGAAGTAACATATATAAGTAGAGGAGATCGGAACTTGAAGGAGGCAAGAAGCAAGTTCACACAAGAGAAGTAATATCGCATACTTTTAATGAACTTTTATTCTGTTGCTTGTATTGAAGTTATGATATCGCATAATTGTATAACTATTGAATGAAGTACTTGAATAAACAAGATTGGAATTGGAAAATTGACTAAGTGTTGAAGCGCAAAGGAGTTAGGTGTAGTCTAGGTTAGCATAGTTGTATAACTTTGATGAAATATTTTTGGCGCCACACAATTCCCATGATGGTCTTAAGGCACCATAGCATGTGGTCATCAGACAAGGGAAGTTTGGTAGGCCAAGAAGAGCATGGGATGATGTGCAAGAGATGACCATGCCTGGTTAGAATTAGAGAAGCCAATGAGAAAGTCAATGTTAACGATGGGGAAGAGTGTGTGCATTCACAACAAAAGGCTATTGTCATTATGATAAATGAGAATGATGACTCTTAAATGGACATGATATGTGTTTATGGGAAATCATGTGGATGTAATGAGTGCAAATTGTGTTAGAAGGGCGGGTCAAGTATTGATTGACATGGACTGGAGATATAGCAATAGATGTTTCATGGCTACTTTGATGTGAAAATGGATATGGATTCAATGGTGTTGAGGACTGGTGAAGGAAGAAACATGTTATGGAGAGATGTAATAGTGTTTGAACATCATAAAGGATTTTGGTCTAGCTCATAAATCATAGTTATAGTTATGCTATTTTCCATAAGGATGTTGTAAGACTTGTTTTTAGGTATACATGCAGCATGGTAGCACATTATCTTCCAAGTTATTTAATGAACCACTTGTATAGGTACAAGTGCATTTGGTTTACTCGGTCGTTATCTTCAGCTTATATTGTTGTATGACCTCCTATTCTCTCATAATTAGTAATGTTCCGTGCATGAATAATTAAAATATGGAACACACTACTTGAATAAGTACAAGTGTAGTGAGTGTACTTAAATGTTAGCTTGAGGGAGGAAATGTGAGATGTGAAGAAGTGAGATGGTTGATGAGCCATGAACAAGAAAAAACATGCTAGAAAACTGGTAGATATAGTGTTTGGTTTCCCATGTATTCCGATTGATGGTAATATTTTTATATGGACTTTGATAACAAGATTGAGACTAGTTTGATCTCCCCGATTTAAGTTTAAGTGGGGGATCGGTTCCCCATATATTTCGATGGATGATAACATTTTTATATAACCTTCTACAACAATATTTAGAGTAATTTTATCCCCACAAGTTATGTTTAAGGGGATATTTTTAGAGCAATTTGGATATACTTGACTTGATCATAGAGCCAATTTACAATATTGGTTTTTATGCTAAATTTTAATAGCACAATAACACATATAATACTTATATAATGTATCTTATCTCTATTATTGAGTACCCCATTATAATTATTTTAAGGGCCAAGATTGCTACAACTACAATTTAGTTACTTTTCTACCAGGATTTCCTACGTAAAAAGCCACTATGTACATATTTATGTGGTTATATTGTAAATGAAGCTTAGGGGTCATGTACATCGAATTGAGTCATTATGTTGGGGGAATTGAAACTTATTTCACGCATATTTTTTCTCTATTCCAATCATGTGTAAAAACAAAACAAATTTTAAGCATAGTTTCCCATGTTTCAAGCTTTTGTAAAAATGAAACCGTTCCCACTTTACCGCTTGTGATTTCCATTTTTATCAGTGTTTTTCTATCAGGTGAGCCTTCATTTTCTCATCCCATTATCACCATATTATTTTCTGATTATACACTTTCACTTCATTTTTACCCTTTCCTGAGGAACTGCTTCAATGAGTGGTCTTATTAACCAACCTATTGACCTTTGCATGTTTTGAGAAGTTCCACCATGACCAGAACTAGTTGCTACCCTTTACACCACTTCTTCATCCATAAAGAGTCCTCTTTCAACTCTTTTTAGACTCCCAAAATATGAAAATAGTTTCCATCATTTGTATTTTCAGACTCATTAAAGTAAATGAAAAGAGATCTGTTGAGTATAAGATCAACCCTTTTCTAGACTGAGATAGATGACTCACGAAAAAGGAATAGCTTAGTCAAACATGCTAAGATGTTATCTTGGGTATTATTTTCTACCTTTTAAGACCTAAGGGAATATCTACGAAAAGGAATATATGTATTCCAACTTTACCTCTCGTGATTTCCATTTTTATCATTCTTTTTCTGTCAAGTGAGTCTTGGTTTTCTCATCCCAGTGTCACCATCTATTTTTTCGATTATACACTTTCACTTGGTTTCTACCCTTTCCTAAGGAACGCTACAATGAGTGGTCTTATTATCCATCCTATTGACCTTTTCATGTTTTGAGAAGCTCCACCATGACAGGAACCAATTGCTACCATTTATACCATTTGTTCCTCTAGAAGGAGTCGTCTTTTAGCTCTTTTTAGACTCCCAAAATATGAAAATATTGTTGAGCACTTGATATTTCGAACTCATTAAAGTAAATAAAAATACATCTAATAAGTATAAGTTTAACCCTATTCCAGAATGAGATAGAATAATTCCAAAAAAGGAATACCTTAGCCGAGCATGGCTAGGAGGTTATCTTGGGTATTATTTTATGCCTTTTTGGACCTAAGAGACTATCTACGAAAATGAACATTTGGAGTTTTCTTTTCCACCTCTTTTTCAAACTCCCTAAAAATGAAAAAGATGTCAAATTTTACCTTCGTTGGACTCATTAAAACATGAAACAATAATGGACTTGTCTTTCATGACAAGACTGAATCACTCCTTCTCTAGGTTTGTTAAACATTCTAAGAGGGATTCATCTAAAGGATGGACTTATAGATCAAGAATATTTTATCCTCCTCAAGAATGTTAAAATATAAAGAGGTATTGACCAGTATGGTTAGGGAAATTGGCAAAAGAAGGTACTCCATTTTGCTAATGGAAGTCAGTCACTCTTGAACATGATAGTCTTCCACTTCATCTTCGTCGATGTTAGGTTGGGAAATCTACTTGTATTTTGGTTTATCATACCATTTCAAACCCTCTGCTTTTGTTTTTTGGTCAAAGATTCCAACTCCATTCAGTGTCTCTATTGTGTTCAAGAGAAATCATTCAGTTAATATATACTACAATACTCTTAATCCTTCATTCCATATATGCCTTTCCTGATCTAGTTCCATATCAACATCATTTTGACCATTCTGTCTCAAATCATCATACCTGTTTTGCATCATTAATGGGGTATACATCAAGGCCATCATGTGATGGGTCGCTTCCTATTAACATCAACTCATTATCTACGAAGTGGACTTGGAAACATACCTTGGTACCTTGGTGCTTTCATACATCAATGACAAGTTTCATTGCTCTCGGAAACATGTTTACATCATTGGCCTTCGACCAAATATTTTGTGGTGTTCGACCTCAACTCATTTATTCACAAAATACAGAGAGTACCTTGAGAGCCATTAACATCATTGGTGATTTCTCTTGCATATGTTAACAACTTACATCATTGGTCGGTAATCATATGGTGTTTACCATGTTCAACTCTAGCTCATTGATTCACATGGTTAGACTCGTACATTAGCTGGTTGTATGGGAAAGATAGAAGACCCCAAATCTAATTTCATCCATCTAGGATATAATTTCATGAGTAATACAAGATCACAATGTATGATGGCTATGATCATATATTAATTCATACAATCATAGGTCCACAATCAATCATCCGTGGATGCATCTTTTGATCATTGTTCATGTAATGTTAGTTTGTGTGTTGATTATGGGTATGCCTCCCTCAACAAATATATCATGATTTATTGTAATAGATGATGATCTCACCTTTGTTCTTGATCTCGACTTGTCAAAAGGTAAAGAACTTCATTCCTTTGTTATCATTTCTAACTTTGTGCTTTAGGGGGGAATCTCTTATAGGCCATTTTGTCACATCTGGTCAATACGCCTTCAAATGGATTAGCCAACATCCTATAACTTCATTCTCATCATCCTAGCACAAATACCTAACCATGACTCATTCAAATCCCTGAGTTTCTTCCTGAGAACACCTTGTTTCATCCATTTTAAGGACCAACACTCCTTGATCTCCTACTCGATAGCATTGACTACTAGATGTCTCCACTTTGGCCTGCCTTGATCACCTACAGGTTGCTCCACTATGCACCTGTCTTGGTTCTAGAAATTCAGGAAAAAGAAAGAGAATCCCAAAGCCTCTTCTTCTAGAAGCTTTGAGGATATGTTGTAACCATTTACCCCAGATAAAATTCTCAAATCGTATCCTATCCTACCTTGGATATTGTTGGATTGATGGGGCCTGACCTAGGTTTAGCATTAATTAGCCAAACCAATTCCTACACTACTGGCCCTTCCAGCATCAGCCCGCGGAGCGCAGACTGAATTCTCAACCAAATTAGTATGGGGGATGTTGGAACCAAGTTTTTTCACCCTGAGATGGTTATGATGTCATTTGATTCCTTCTATCCCTGCCTTCACCTAGGTTGCTTCTTTCTAGGGCTTGCAAGATGAGCCCTTTATTCCGTTCTTCCGTACCAACACGAAAGGGTACGGTCGACCTTCGCATAGCCCTAACTTGCTGCTCAAGTACTTTTGGACTTCTATGGCAACGTGCCATGTAGATTTACCAATTAGTCTAAGTGATTTTCTTATCTCATTAAATACTTAAAGTTAACACCGCGTAAGTAGATATTCGTAATTGTGTTCAATTATTCAATGTAATTGCGTTCATTCACACATCATATAAGAATAATAAAGGAAATTCGTACATAAAATACCCAAATGCATTAACTGAACAAACTCACAGAAATTTCAGAATATCTCCTTTTATTAATATCTTCCAAGTGTTACAAATTCTGTCCACCCTGCACACACAGCTGCAGGGGTCTGTGCACTTAGTTGCGGACTTCTACCCTAGGCCTCTGCACACTTAGCTGCAGAACCTCTACTTATGCTACAACCCAAGACATAGACTTCTTGCTCCAAATCTATGACTCTATTACATTGTGTGTCTTTTTATCTCTCTAGAGATTAGCTCCTTTTATACAATCCCATGGTCCGCGATCTCTTACAACCAACTTTACTTTACAAAACTAAGGGCAGAATACCCTTTTTGACAGATAACACCTTCATGCTATGCGACCACAAAATGTAGAGACTTTAGAATTATATTACAAAAATTGACTTGAACATGGGATTCTAGTCCCAAAACTGCCCTTGGGGGATCCCACTCCCAACAAGGCCCCAACACAAACATCGTGACTCCCCCTCAAGTCACTCGGTACACGCAGAGATCTTTGTGCGAAGCCTGTCCAGCTCGACCCGGATGATTGCAACCTCAGCCATGCACTAAGTTGTTGCCTGCTTCGCATCTTCAACTATTTTCTCAGTTACCATTCCTGCACTGTCAGCCTGAAGCTGTTGTTGCATCGCTTACAGAGTCACAAGATTACCTTCGATGTTTCCTGTGAGTGCGTAATATTCCTCCAACCAAGGATTTAGTTGTACCTTTAGCACTACTTCCTCGTGCAGTGGTACGTTCACCTATTCCTTTAGCTTCTTGGCTTCTTGCAGCTTGGATAACCTCTATGTTAGCGTGACGATTCGCGTTGTGCCCTTAACTTTGTTATAGCGCTATTGTAGCTCACGCACTTCCGTCTCTAGCCTCTGGATGTTTGGGTCCTCCTACAAGCTGGTCAAGACCTCAAACAGTTGCCCAAACAACTATGTGTAGTCTGCTACTGCCCACTCCACCACCGTGACTGCTTCTGTGACAACGACCGCCGGCTATTCCTTTACCTTTGGTGGTGTTGAAGGTCGGGCCCTCAACTAGAGTTCTGTAATATGTAGGTTCAGCTCCAACAAAACCTGCACCATCTCTGTCCAAGTGTCGCGCACCCCTGTTGCCAATTTTTGGATGCAGACCTCGACTGGCTCCTCCTCCAGAACGACCAAATCTAGGACCATTTTGCATACCTCCTCAATGACCTACATGATCTTCTTGCTCTATTTGTTCATCTCGGCCTCAACAGTGATGGAAACATTTCTTTGTAGGGCCATCTATTTGTTGTTTATCCACTATTTGCTGATCACCTCGAGGGTGCGGTGCTCACAAGCCCTCAACTCTGCAATTACTCCATACTGCAAGAGGTGGAGTGCTTCATGCAGAAGTGTTACCAAGTTCAGTCCAAGTCCCTTCAATGCACTGATAGTGGGCCTGTTAGCCTCATTTTTCATGGTCAGTGCTCCATTACGTATCACTATCGTACTGGAAGCCTTCGTGCATAGCATATCAGTAGCCTCTGAAGTGCCAATGGCCAAGCTGGTAGACACCATACCAGCCTGCGACGCACGGGTCTGCAACTCCTGCAACCTGGTTTGGACGGCCCTTAGTATGATCTGCTGCTCCTTTTCAAATTGTTGCAAGGCATCCACAATGACACCTCAGACTGTGTTACCAATGTCATATAAGTCACCCTCCATTAATGTGATAGGGTCGAGCAAGGTCTTCATCACTTTAGATTTGTTTCTGGACCCTCCGTTCTCAGCTCTCTCGGGTGATTAATGTAGGCGTATGTCTCCTGAGGGTCTGCACCATGCTACTCTATGTCCTCCTCTTCAGTCTCAGGTGAAGGTGAACGCGTTCCTTTGTCAGATCTCTGTTCTGTTTCACCTATCTATTTTCTTGCCGCCTTTCCTACCTATTCTATGCGGGCCTTCTCAGTGGCCTCCATTTCCTCTTTTTGACTAGCTACACCATCTTCAGCTTGGCCTCTTCCTTCTTCTTCTGTGCAGCAGACTTGCTTCCACCCACCACCAAGTTCGTGGTAGTGCACCACTTTGCCGAACATTTATCAAGCACCACATCAATGGCATCATTTGTGGCTACATACGAGAAATAATGCTACTTCTAAATAGGGTCACTCCATGCCCTGATTGATATTCGATGGAAATCAGCTTTAAACTTGGCAGAGCTCTGTAGGTTAGTGTATGCCCTGGGTGACAATATTGGCTTGCAATTTATGGCCATTCTGATATTCATTTCCATCAAGATCTAGAAAATCTTGCAGTCCTGAACTTGATCTGCGTCCTTGGTCGCCCACAGGGAAGCGTACTTCACTTCTTCAGGAAGGTCTAGCACGACCAAAGGGAATTGGCTCTCCTCTAATAGCTCCCACTCTACCAGCACAATCGACATAAAGAGCGACGCGTAGTGGAATGTCTTGCTTTGTTCCTGCACTTCACGGCAGTTCACTAGGAACTCTCCACGAAGGTAGTCTGACCAGTTAAATTGGACTCCTACCGTGCACTGCCATGTGAGTATGATGACAGGCACTGGAAACTTGTCAACATAACACTTCCGCATCACCTTCCTTACAAGGATTTGCGTTACTACCTTCATAGTGGGGTCATAGATGCTGGAGATAGCGTACTCACGCAGCTTCTTCACCATCTTGAATTTCTCCTTCATTGACTCTGTGAGCGCCTACTCGTCACCCTTGCTGCCAAAGATCACAGCTGGATTTTCGCCTGTTTATGGCAGGCACGTTATGCAATGAATCGACATATCTGTGATGGGTATCGACTCCTCCAGCCATAGACACCCACCATGCACTAGGAACAATAGCTGCTTGATGATCAAAACTGTCACTGGGGTGTGGTTATAGTGCAACACCTAGAGTAGGTTCAGCAAGCCTACCTTATCTACCCCATTGAGCCACCTCTGTGGCTCTAAGGTGATCATTCCCATATTTGTGTCTATGATGCAGTGCATTAGCTACTCAATCATCAGGTGCAAGAACTTCTCATGGTACACCAAGTCCCAGTCTTTAACATTCATTATTAGCACTTGGGCCAAGCATGGACCGTCGAAAGTAATTTCATCTAGTAGTAGAGGGGTTTGCAGGAGAGTCTTACTCTCATCAATGTCCTTTCGGACCTTGGACTTAGGCATGCATGGAGGGACATACTCCCACAACTGTGTAATGGGGTCTACACCCTGGGTTTCAACCTCCTTTACTTCCACTCCCACATCCTCAATGTCCATCAGGATGTCTTCGATATCCTCCTCCCCTACTTCTAGTTTTATAGCCTTGCCTTTCTCTTGGGCAGTGGTATTTCGTGGGTTTCTCCTTGGTGACGTGCGCACCGATATGATACGCTGCTTTCCCTTCTTTTCCCTCACAGTCTCCATGGTTGGGGTTGGCTTCGGTATTGGTGTTCTCGGCAATTTAGGGACCTCCGCCAATACTTCGGCCACTTTTGGAGCGACTACTTCTGGAGTAGCTACTTTGGCCTCCATAACAATTTCTTGCACATTCTCCTCGGCTACCACTTCTTCGATGTTCATAGCTTCTGCATGTCTCGACATGACGCTATTCACTAGTTCTCGTGTCTCCTTTGACAATTGTTCAAATGCCGAACTCGCTATCAGATCTTGAAAGAATTCACAGTTCATGTGCACTTGAGAGCACAACAATTCAACGCTCAAAATGCCAAGTGTTTTTCATTGGAAAGCTACATGTAATTTATAGGGAATTTTGAATTCAAATCTGACCGTTCCCCCTAAGATAGGTTCATTAATTTCAAATTGGTGACAGATTTTCAAGGATCTAAGCCATAAATTTCATCTTAAATGCTGACTACCTACTCCATTTTGCCTCACTTTTGCCATCTTTTCTTAAACAGTGACTTTAACAGTCACTTTCCGGCTGGCTTGCGCAATTTATCCCTAGGTAGCACAACTCCCTCGACCCTGCCGCAGACCCAGTGACACTTCCTTGCTTCACACCATCTTCCAATCGTGCAACTCCCCAACCCAGGCAATGTAGTTTATAGTCCCGCATCTCCTTTCCGCTTCCTAGAGCATTAAGACTATGCTACCTTTATTTAGTCAAAAGGTTTGTCCGCCGATGTATGACTTCAAGTGATTGTTATTCACCTTTCCTGGGAAGGGTTCTCCATTAAATTTGACCAACTGTACCACTCCTCCATCAGTAATCTCCTTAATAATGTAGGGCCCTATCCACTGCATCCTGAACTTCCCTGGAAATTTATCAAACCTACTATCATATAACAAAACCAAGTCATTTACCTTAAATGTGCACATCGTAACGTGTCAATCATGCCATGCCTCTTCATGCTAATTTTGGACCTGCTGGTGAAATCTTGCTAAAAATATTTCTTCCTACAATTCATCTAGCTATGCGAGGGCTCCATGATCTGTCATACCTGTGAGCACTACTATGCGTAGGCTAGGCATGATATACTCCATAGGCATTACCGCTTCCACACCATAGAGAAGCCTAAAAGGGTTTTGTATAGTCAACTTCCTACATGTCATTCGATAAGCCCACAATACTACAGGTATGCATAGGTCCCAATCACTTTGCTGAGCATTGAAAACCTTGGTTAGCATGTTTTCTAGCACTCTGTTCAATGCTTCCACCATCCCATTAGCCTGTGGTGATAAGGTGTACACTTCTAGTGGTATACTTGAAATTCCTCCATCTGTGCACTGATCGTCTCATTCAAGAACTGCATACCACGATCACTCATCAAGATCTTTGGACAAACAAATCACGTCAGTACATTCTCAAATAGGAACCTCGCGATAGTCATGCCAGTGAAATCCTTCACCAGCTGCACTTCTATCCAATGAGTCAAATACTCCGTTGCGGTGATAATATACCTTGCTCCAGTCTTTCCTTGTGGCTGAATGCGTCTTGCAAAATCTATCACCCACTTCTCAAAGGGTTGCAACGTCATTTGTGGATTCAAAGGCATCTCATCCCACCATGATGGTTTGCCAGTGCTTTGACACACATCACACACCTTGCAATATGCTTTTGAGTCCTGATGAAGGGTTGGCCACCACAACCCTATGCGTAAAATATTCTGTGGAGTTTCTCTCCCTGCATAATGGCCTCCTACAGCACCCCCATGAGCTTCCACAAGGATTCTACTTCTTTCAAACTCAGGAACATATTGTCCTAATATCTCATCAATCCCGATCTTGTACAGATGTCCAACAATGACAGAGAAATCTACCACATCCACCACTAATTTCTTCTTTTGTTGGATAGTGTATCCTTCCGGTGCAGTCCCTATTTTTAGGAAGTGTATTATATCCTCGAAATGACCATCCATGATGCACACTACAAATAACTGTGTGTCAAGCGATCCTTCTTCCAAGTTAGTAGGTTCCTCCCTTGCTTTGATTGGCGACAGATGGTCTGGTCCCACATTCAATCATCCAAGCTTCACAACCACTTCAAAATCATACTCCCGGAATAATAAGAGACACCTGTAGATTCTCCCCCCCAACATAGCCTTATTGACCAGGTACTTCAACATAGAGTGACTTGTATTCATCTTAAAATGGCCTCCCAGCAAGTGGTGCCTACACTTTTGGAGTGCATACACCATAGCTAGTCCTTCACACTTGATGGTGGAATAATTCTTGTTTGCATTGGATAATCTTTGCCTTGCGAATGCGATAGGATGGTCCAAGCCTTCTCTGCCAACTTGTTAGTACTATTCTCAACGCTATACATGATGTGTTGACATACACATGAAACTCCTTCTTCCAATCCAAGCAGACTAGAATCGACGCGGTGACCATCTTTTCTTTCAATAAATCCAAGATCTTCTTACAATCATCATGCCAGCATAATGTGACATCCTTCTTTAGAAATTTCTCCATAGGCATGGTGATCTGGGCATAGCCTTTGATAAGCTTCCTGTAGTATCCCGTATATCCCAGGGTAGCACGCAGTTGCTTCACACTCCTTGGCACTTCCAAGTTCAATATCACCGCTATCTTCATGGGATCTACCATTAGTCCTTGTCTGCAAACTACATGCCGTAACAGGTTCCCAAAAGGAACACAAGCGAAACACTTCTTCAAATTGAGCGTGATTTGGTATCTTCTACAGGTTTCGAGCATCAGGCATGAGCTTGCTACATGGCGTTTAACTAGCCCAGATATAGTCCAATCATCAAAATATACCTCTAGGAACTTATGAAGAAATTCCTTAAACACGACAACTACGTGTGAGAAGATCGCAGGTGCATTCTTCAACCCAAATGGCATCACGGTGTACTGAAAGCAACCCCATTCAGTTTCAAAGGTTGTTTTGCTCTTGTCCTCTAGCATGATTTTGATCTGGTGGTACCCAGAGAACCCATCAGTGAAGGAATATGCTTCCTGTCCAACTACATTGTTGAACATTTTATCAGTGAACGGAGTCAGGAAAGGATCATGTACACAAGAGTCATTTAGCTTCCTGAGATCCATGCATATCCTTATTTCATCGTTCTACTTCTCTTCATGTACCACAATTGGACTTACCCTATTTGATTCTTCCACAGGCTCAATGATGCCTGCTGTGAGCATCTTGTCTAACTCTAAGTGGACCTTCTCCTTATATTTTGGATTGAGATGGTAAAGCCTTTGCTTAACTAGCTTTGTGTCGGGTTTCAATGTGATCTTCATCATTCCTAGGTCCCTGATTATCCCTTTCAAATCTATAAACTTGGTAGGGAATAAATCCTGGAATTTGAAGAGCAATTCAACGACCTTATCCACCATCGCATCATCCCAATAATCTCTAACCTTCATGAATTTGGGTTCATCCTTAGTACCAATGTTTACTTGTTTCATTTTCAACGGCACGGTTATATCAAGGTTCTCAATCTACGACCCTTCAACCTCGCGATGACCTTCTATTTCTGGAATGTTAATCTTCCATTGATCCTCGTCCTCTTCTTCAATAGTTAGGTTATAACATTCTAGCATGCGACTTGGTTGAGTAGGCCATTTAGGCTGAATCAGGTCTAAAGAATGCCACGTATCCTAAAGATTGCTACCTTCACCTCTTGTAGCACTTCATCAATGCTATCAAACCCGTCCTCAAAACTAAATGATAGCATGGACCCTTCATGTAGGATATCCCATTCGCTTGTCCCAGGGTAGAGCTCTGTTTCTACGTAGCAATTCATTCGGGCAACATCCAGCGTATGATAGAACAAGTGCACCCATTTAGGTTGTGGTGTTTCTCCATAAGCCTACGTCCATTTGGCCAAATGTGTGCATGGATCATCCTGCCCATCATACTTTTTTGTCTTTCACATCTTCGCCTTCCCAATGTGATTTCTCATCATTCTCCTATATTCGTACCAATCATCAAAGCTTCCCTTGTGCGTACCCCAACATCTTGTGGCCGTAGCACGCAGTTCCTAGTTCAATGCTTGGAAGTGCTGCTTTTCTAGTACCTCCCTTTCAAATGCATCCAAAAAGATATCTACCTCATTCAGACCATCATAAATAGGCAGATCTCTTACCTATGAGGACACACAGTGCAACGATTGGGTCATCATGTTGCAATTTAGCGTAGTTACTTCATGTAACTATTTCTACGAGTTTTCTATTTCTTCATCAGATTCTGAAGTGCAGGAACTCTCACGATCCCATGTAATCCATCCATCTACAGTGGAGTGGGATTCACCCAATCTTGGTCTCGCATTGTTATCTTATAGATACAGTCCATATCGTCATCACTTTCATAATCGCGGACTGGTTCCGTATAGCATGATCCTTCCGTCTGGTCTAGGGGTATTATTATGTGCACTGATTTCTTCTCGAAGATCATGTTATGCTTCTTTCGATGGATTACCCCGTTCATACCAATGGCCTAGTCAATTCCCAGGAGTACAGGATAGGGATTGCTGTCACCCACTATCTCTATTACTTCAAAGTCTGCTAGCACGCTCACTCCCTCAATATCCATGGTCACCCCCTGCAACCACCCCATGGGGATGATCTTCTACTGATTCACCATCCTTAGTTGAATCAAAGACCATTGTAGTGTAGGTCTCCCCATTTGCTCCCAAGTTTACTTCGGTAGGATGTTCACGTCTGACCCCAGGTCCGAAATAACTTGATCCATTTCATACTTTCTATCTACACGATCAGTCTCATATCCCGTCCCGTCCTTGTTTTATGCTTTCCAATCTTTCATACTACGTGTGGCTCACCCGACGCAGTTCCAGTGCATTTGTTAATGAGCTCCTGTAACCCTTTCACAGCCTTACTATCATGCAATAACTTCATACAGGTCTCTAGGAAAGTTGTGAGCATAGAGGGGTCCATCTCCTGCTTAAGCTTAGCCTTGCTTCCTAAAGTGGAGGCCTCAGCGAAGCTCTTCTTAGATTCCATGAAGGTTTCACGTGTGCGCTCCAAATCAAACTCAGCTTCCCTCGCCGAAGCTTTCTGGACCCACACACTATCTTCTAGTTGTTTCCCTCTGTCATCTCCTGTCACGATTCCACTCCTGAGCACTATATTCACGTTTGGATCTTCCTCGCATGGCTCAAACCTCATCATTTGTAGGTTCTGAGTTGGCGGAGGTGGTAGTGCCCCTTTGTCACGTATCCTAGATATCACCATAGGACAGTCTTCCATTTCATGATCAAACAACATGCAATACTTGCATGATGAACACGTTGGATTAGTGCAATCGCAGGCATACTGTCCTGGTACCCCGCAACTATATCAAATCAATTGTCCTCGACCTCTACTAGGTCCTCCTCTACCTCAACCTCTTCCGTGCCCCTGAAATCTTGTCTACGCCATCCTTGCACTCTGGTCAAGGGGCTGTGTTTCGGCCTGAACTGTATAGGTATGAGTTCTATCCATCATCAATTCATAGCTCCTGCAAGTACTCTCATCATATCCTACCGACCTACAAAAGTTGCAGAAAAGAAATTGCGGTGCCTGTACAAACTTTTGTAAGAAGTGACAATTGTGCGTGGCATGTTTTCTGGCTACCTGAAAGATAGCACACCATAATACAGGTCCCATGCTAGGTCCTGCTTGAGCTTCTGGCCTTAAAGGAATTGGTCCTCCTCCTGCAATATAGTTTTCAAAGACTGGGCAATTATCTTTGTCATTACCTGACTCTTGCATTTCAAGTACCATACCTCCTTGCACACCTTTGGTCAAACCATCCTATCCTACTTCAAACTTTGCATCTCAAGGCACATATTCTTCAACTGCACATGGATCTGCTAAAATCCTAGATTTGGATCTTGTATCAGATTTTCATGTAGTCTCATGGCAATATCCAAGACATCTACCTGAGTTCTTATCTTCTGCTATGACAGCGCAGTCCTTAAGTGTGGTAGTAGTGAAGATACAAACCATTCACGATGTTGTCCATCAGTCAAATTCATGTTGTCTTCATGGATTGTACACTTCAACCACTAATCTAGTTCCTAAGACATCTCGCCTGGTTGCATTGCGATCTCTTTGAATCCCACAATCGACTGTGCCTCAGATTTAGGCCTACTAAATTCTATATTCAGTGTTGCTTGGATGTCTGCCACTCCAACATTCAGATTATCATTGGAGTACTTAATATACCAAGTTAGTGCGCGATATTGCAGAGCACTAACCAGCGTCGCCTTATTTATATGATCATCTCTAACACCTTGAGATTCCCATACAACCCTTACAACAAACTAGAATTGGTCCAAGTCCTCATTTCCCAAGCCTTTGAACAATGGCAGCTTCACTGTATTTGCCATAATAAACTGCGGTGGAGGTGGAGATAGTACGGGTGAAGTTGGAGGTAATGGCGTTGAAGTTGGAGGTGTTGTTGGCGGAGGTGGTATTCGCAGGAATCCTTGTCTTATTAACTGAATAGCACTTCACAGAGAAATGTTTGCTATTCCTTCTTCATCACCTCGTAGAGGAGAAATAAATGGACTATACTCTGGACCCCTTTTTCCTTCGTTCCTGTAAGTTTTTCTACTTTACGTAGTCCTAAACATCAAGGTAGCTACGTAACCCGTTTTTCACACAATAGCATTTTAATCCAGGTATTCAGAGATTTTACGAACCTACCTCGCGGTCTTTTGACAAAGAATCGCTCTACCTCACTATAGCTGATTGAGGTGTCGGCCATGAATTCAGTCCTAAATCCTCCTATGACATAATCAAGTCAATGATTGACAGCGTAGGCAATATTGTCCTCATATGCTTCCAATTTCTGTATTTTCTCCGAGGTCCACACAATAGGACCGTCAAGTTTCCACCTTCCTTGGCTATCTTCTAGCGTCGTGATCTAGTCGTATAGCTAAATAGGGAAGGAGAAGAAAAATATCTCATGGATCTCTGTATACAGGTATTTTTCCAACCAGTATTCCTTTGTCAGTCGTGGGTTCCTGTTCTCCTGCGCCATGAATTGATGGATCTTCCTATCCAACAAACCTTTGATCTCTTTCTTAGTTGGATTCTAGTGATACGACATCACACATCTCTTATGCAGATTTCGTTCCCAGAAATGTAACCATTTCTTGGCTTGATGGGGCCTAACCCAGGTTCAATGTTAATTAGCCAAACAAATCCCTGCACTACTGGCCCTTTTGGCATTAGCCTGCGGAGTGCAGACTGAACTCTCACCCGAAGTAGTATGGTGGGATGTTGGAACCACATTTCCGCACGTTGAGATGGTTGTGATGTCGTTTGATTCCTTCTATCCCTGCCTTCATGTAGGTTCCTTCTTTCTAGGGCTTGCAAGATGAGCCCTCTATTCCGTTCCTCCGTATCACTGTGAAAGGGCATGGTCGACCTTCACGCAACCCTAACCTACTACTCAGGTACTTTCGTGCTACTATAGCAACATACCATGCAGATTCCCCAATTAGTCTAAGTGATATTCTTATCTCATTAAATACTTAAAGTTAAAACCGTGTAAGCAGATATTCGTAATTGTGTTCAATTATTCAATGTAATTGCATTCATTCGCGCATCATATAGGCATAATAAAGGAAATTCATACATAAAATATCCAAACGCGCAACATAGCAAAGACATAAAAATTGCAAAATATCTCCTTTTATTAATATCTTCCAAGTGTTACAGCTTATGTCTACCATGCACACATAGCTGCAGGGGTCTGCACACTCAGTTGCGGACTTCTACCCTAGGCCTCTACACCCTCAGCTGCAGAGCCTCTACCTACATTACAACCCAAGAATTAGACTTCTTGATCCAAATCTATGACTCTATTACATCATGTGTCTTTTTATCTCTCTAGAGCTTAGATCTTTTTATACAATCCCATGGTCTGCGGACCATGGGTAGATCTCTTACAGCTGACTTTAATTTAGAAAACTAAGGGCGGACTACCATTTTCAACGCATAACACCTTCATGCTCTGCCACCACAAAATGTGGAGTCTTTAGAATTATATTACAAAAATTGACTTAAACATGGACTTTTAGCCCCAAAACTACCCTTGGGGGATGCCTCTCCCAACAGAGATTTCATCCCTTATCCCTTGAGCTCATTCTCCCATCAAGAGTGGACCTCAATCCTAAATTGCTGAAAGGATAAGAGTTCATGAACTACCTCCTTTAGCTATATTTTTGTTGTTATCCATAGGAAATGGGTTGGATTTTGGAGCGTGATTATATTCTTATGATGCTATTGTGAGAGATATATTTCAATGCATTAGAGTGATTGGAGGTGCACTTTGTGACAAGGAAAGGAAAAGTCAACTTGGAAGAGCTCTTTTATAGGATCAACACCTATTTTTGGTTGTAACTCACTCCATTTCTATTAATGAAAAGTGTTCTTTGTTTTCCTATATATGATATTATGGTTTCATATATTTCAACACTATGTTGATCTATTAAATAAAGTGATTATATGATGTTGTATAGATTTCATGGATCATTGGCTTGTGTTATCTAAATATGTAGGTTCTAATAATAGCAATCGGAGCAAGGATTGTTGCATTCAAGCCAAAGGAGTGAAGCATGCAACAAATTCCAGGTAGGATTCATCCCATTATCTATTTACTTTAAGGAAAACATTAGTCTCTTTTCCTTTCTATTTTTCTAGGCCAATTCACCATTCCTAGTGAAGATACTTTTGTCCGTAGTCATAGATTCCACATAGCAACAATAAAACAAGATTTTACATTGAAATGAATTACTATTTCCTACTATTATCTCCCAAGGTATATTGGACCACACCCAAAATTGGACTCTATGAAGGGTCATAAGAGCCATACATAACATAGCATAACTAGAATAAAACATGCCTATACTATAAATTGTGTACATCTAGTCACAAGCACATTCAATAACCAAAAGAAAGTCCAAGTCAAAATTCATTACATAATCAAGATATCGGATTAGATTCTAAGCCTACTACCATAATTGGGTTCGTTGGGTCTAATGGAGGTCTTGGCATCACCAAGGAGATACCAAAGCGGTATTCAGTGTGAGCCAATTGTTGGTCCATCATGTCAAGTCTACAATAATTATGCTTTAGATGAGCATGGATATTGTCCAACGTCTAAAGCATATCCCTCCACAATTCCTTTATCTCCATTATCACTCTTCCCAATAGGAATTTCACTATCGAATAAAGGTTTATGACCTACATGTAGTTACTTGTCATTTTCGTCATTTTCCCAGTGTTTTGGAACCATGCTTTGCATTTTTCCTTTAGTGTAGGATCATGTATTGATCCTCATTGAGCCACTACTTCCCTTTCTACATAGTTCTTCTCTTCTTGTACATGTGAGTGAATCTGATACCAATACCAAGCTACAAATCCTTTATCCTTATTTTGTAGGCTAGTGTTCCCTCTCTTAGGTCTTTTTGCATAATATGTAGAACCCGTTCTCACATTCTCCCTTTCCCTTAGCATGGTAATATTTTGTTTAATGACCAGAAATTGAATTGAAAAGTTATTATGTGAGAGCCAAGTTGGAATATCTAACCAAGTAGAGAGAATATAGAGGTTGACATTAAAAGAGACGATAGTCTTGTAGCACACAATATTATTTTTCCCCGCCCTGAGAAGTAAGATAATTCCACTAACTCCTCCTCATATATTTCTTTGGCATAAGACAAGAACAATGCAACTCCTATCCCCCCACTTCACTGAAAGAAAATAGGTGACAATTTCATTCTCTTTCTAGAATACACTCATGAAATTATCAATCCACACGAACCTAAGGTAGTAACTCGAAGTATCCATACAACTCTTATTGAATTTTATTCCAAATCCAACCCAACGTTACCAAAATAGTGAGAAATTAATGAATTTGAACAACCTTTCCCACCACTACATACTAGCATGGGTTGTAAAACATGTAGTTCCTTTCTCCACCCACCAAATATTGACTATGCTAGATTTTTGCCCATAATAATTTTCCCAATTGCCTAATAAATTTGACTCTTTTCATAAAGGCTAGCACAATCACAAGGAAATAACATTATGTGAATATACCATTTTCATTTCTACCCAAGTTCCAAATAAAATGGCAGGGGGTTCTAAAATAAAACTGTAAAAATACTGATTGTAGTTATGAATTACTAAGAGATGCCAATTCTCAAAGTAATAATTACTTTGGAGACCTACATTAGGAAGTCTTTTTTCTTGGTGGTATTGCCACTACTCCTCATACTCTGGCATGCAGTTAATTTCCAAGTTGTTGGGAAGAGAAGGCATCCATATTGGTGTAACCTGACTCTCCTAGTACACTCGAATGCTAAGCCTAGCAATGGCCCCCCTCATAGAGCTCCTACAACTAATTATAAATTCTAGCTCCCATGCTTCAACTAGATAGAGAATTGATCTAAACCGAACATAAATATCTATTATTATTTTCATTCTCTCCTCTCGGTGAAACATTGTTCCCTATGCAACTATAATGTTGGTCCCTTCTTCTAGTTTCATTCTTCGTATAACCTACACCATCATAATGGAACACTTTCTAAACATAAATATTTATTCACTCACATGATTTTGGCCACCCCTATCCACTGATTGGCTACCATGAAACTAGTAAATCATTCTTACAATTAATTTTGATGGAATTCTTAAGCTAATACCTAGTATTATGTTAAAATTTGAACCCTCCTATGACGTCAAATTTGTTTTTTATTATACTTCTGTTGTAGTAGCTACAACCACCCTCTAAAATTTTTCCTTAGCCCATTTTGGAGCCTCCCTACCAACCTTTCACAGCACTTTGTCTTGCTTCGTCAAGTATATAAGGTTCTATGTTTTTTAGGCACAAAGGTAACCTGTCGAGCATAGCTTGATGCAATCCTCTCAGAGGCTATTCACCAAAACTTGGTCCAACTGCTGGTTGAGTAGCTTCCCCAAGAAAATTGCACATTTCTGGAGGGCAACTAGCCTCCCATCCAAAATTGTGCAATTCTATCTAGAAGACTGTCGGGCTCAAGTGTTGTGCAATTCTACTGGCCAACACTCTTAGCAGAAATTGTGAAAATTTCCCTAGCAAGGTTGCTCAGCCTAGAACTTGGGAAAATCTAGGTAGCAGTTAGCTGCTCTGCCCTGAAATTGCACAAACCTCTCGGGTAGTTTGCCCAGCTCCTAGCCATAAATGCACATTTTTCTCAAGCAGTTGAGAAGTTACATGCGTGAGCGGTCAGGTTGATTAGTTCCACCCGGGACCAAGGAAACTTGACTTGCATGCATGCATGACTTCTTCTTCTGGGAATAGCAGAAGGTAACATGCAAAGGGCATCCCATGATTTAGGGAGATATTTTTAGCAGCTGGGGGTTACAAGCAAAGTTGTTTTAGAAGTTTCCCTCCAAATGTCATTTTTTCCTAGATTTTTTGGCATGTGCATCATGCACCCAAACTTATTTATTCGACGTATCAGAGCTCATTATTTCGCAACGATCTTGGAGCTCTAACATCCCACAGCATGTCAAAGACTCTAAGACACATTTGGCTTAGCTATTCACAGGTAAGTGGCCTCAACTTGTATTTTTCATCATTTCTGTCGCTTTTTGTGTATTCACTTGTATTAGTGTTTTTTTCTTGATTTCTTTGAACTCTTGCTATCATTACATGTATATTACCTTGTCCTAGCCTTGTTTCATTTTTTGTTGCTATCTCACTGTTGTCGAATGCATGAAATTGTTTTGCACGAATGTTCGCCGAACCGGCGAATTGCCTAACTCACATGCATGTTGATCTGTTTGTTGAATCTTTCATTCATTTTTTGCATGCACTTTGAATCACTTTTTCTATGACTTAGTGTCACCATGCATTCATTGTCTTATTTTATTTTAGTTTCTAGTCGGCGAGTCGGGTCAACCTTGGCCCGAACTATGCCTCACTAAGACTTGTTTGTGCAATCTGGGGAAGGAAGGCTCTGCCTTGCTCTCCAAAAATACACATTTATGCCCTGCACTAGCCTCCACAACTTTTTTGTGCATTTCTGGAGGACACTAACTGCTTGGGCCAGGAAATTGTACAAATCAGTCCCTAGACCTGCAGTCCTTCCCAACTAGAGTTGCACATTGCACAATCCCAACAGCTAACATCCAGAATTGATTGTGCATTTTGTAGATCCAGCAGCCAGTCCTACCTCCTAGACATGCTAGACTTCCTTTTAGGGCCTAAATCTTCCTCAGGCTAAGAAAGGCAGGATCTAGGGTAACATCAAACCACGCTTAACCTGGTAGCTAGCCCTACCAGGTTGGGAGAGGGCTCTCTCCTTATCAATCTCATAAAAGATGGCCAATAAAGCTTGAGATGACTGATGTAAAGACTGATTTTAGGCTAGGTATGTGTTCAAAAGAGTTTGATTGAATTTAATGTTGGTTTGCTAGCTCAAATGTGAAAGGAAATTTTGGGTCTGGGGAATGAACACAATCTTGCAGAGATATCTATGGGGCGAGGTAGGCAAATGGTTTAGTATTTCAAATTGAGTGAGATGGAGAGCTTTAATACTGGTGAGGAATTGGAGAGGGCATGAAATTCTTAGGGATCCTCTTCAAACAGCTGAAAACATAAATAACTAAACAAACCCTAGGTAGAGCACTGCAATTTCAATGAATTCTACCTTTATCATTGTTTCATTTAGTTAAGATGAATAGAGAGAGATTATGGAATACATAAAACACATGTAAACTTTCAATTATAGAAGGAAACACAATACCAAACCTAGTTGCCACAAGAATCCCATAAAGTGTTGAAAACCCTGGTCTATTCCTTTGCCAAACTGCTGAGATGAATGTACAACAATGCTCAAAGCATTCAAAAGAGTCCATCCTTTACCAATGACCGAAAAACTACTAGATATAGGAAAAAAACAACTTATTCTAGGCTTTAGGGGTCGAATTCATGAGTTTGGGAGCTGTTTCAACAAGATCTAAACTAAGAGCTGAAAAGTAGGCAATGGAACAAATTGCCTCTAAAACCTAGGAAACTGATTCATTCAGTTGCAAACTACCTTTTCATGATGAATGTACCTCCATGAGTGAAAATTTAGCATAATTACATCAAAATCCATCAAGTTACATCAAATTACATCATGAGTTTGACTATTAGAAAGAGAAAAGTCAAACTGACAAGAAACTAGGTGAAAAAGAGATTTTTTTGGCCAAAATGAGAAAATTTCATCATGTGCACCACGCTACTTTGGAGCTAATTTTGGAGGCCTTCATTTGCACCAAATTTACTTAAAGTGGGCTTGTTCGAAAGATCTACCTATCTACTTTCTAGAACAAGTGGAATTTCTCAATTTGGTCTCCATTTGCCCCTCCAAAAATGAGTTCTCCCAACATTGCTTCTTGCGTGGCCAAAAAGGGGCAGAAAGGTCATTTTTGAGGTGTTTTTGACGTTTATGGAAGCTCAAAACTTGTCAAAATTTCTTGTCCATGTGAGGGCATTAATATTTTTCCATGAGGAATCCAAAAATGCTGAGTTTTCCTCAAAACAAGGTCTCGAGCAAAAGTGCATGCTAGGTGGCGTGGCGCGCCAGGTAGAAAACCCTGTCTTTTAGGCCAAAAATTCAAATTTGCAAAATGTTTCCAAAATTTCTTGAAATTTGGGTTGAGTGTCCTTCATCAAGTGTTGTGTTGGGCTAAGGAAGCCTCAACCAAGATCTGAAGTCTATCTTCCTCTTTTCTCTTCCTCAATGCTTTCCTCAACTTGGCCTTTAAAGTCCTGATTCTTGCTTTGCAACTTTTGTTTCTCGCCAAGTAGTGATAGGCCATGTGCCTCAACATGTTTTTCTCTCTATTGTCCTTCTCCAAAATCTTTTCCAAGTGCATGTTTATCCTCTTAAGCCAAGATTCATGATCAGCTTCAATTTCTTGTTCAAGTGGTGTCAACTTGGTTTTCCTCCTCTTGGTAGCTTCTCAGTTTGCCCTTATGTTTTGGAGCTCCATAATGGTTTGTTGATCCTCTAACTATTTGTTTCTCTACTCCAAATAGTTGATTATCCACTTGTCTCTTTCCAGGTTGAGATACAAATGATGAATGTCATCTTGCTGCTCCCGAATGATCTCTTTGAGCTTTGTGCTCAAATCAGTGTCATCATCCTGAATAAGAATGAAATCTGCCTCTTGACCTCATCATGTAATGGCTGCTTACCCTTGTCCTGTACCTACTCTACTGATGGAGGAAATGAGACCCCTTCCACACTGGGTGGACATAGTACTCATTTTGTTGCTGCAAACAATCTCCTAGTGCCCTTTTGTTATGTGACAAACACTGGCACACTAGTGGTTTGTGTCTCATGCACCTCTCACTGTTGTGAAGGCTCTCCTGCCTCATGAAAAACTGATGGGGGCACTTGAGGACCAGTAAAGACCTCATGTGAGATGAAATCCTCCCATAAAACATTTAGTAGACTAAGTTGATGCAAAACCACAATTTTGATTAGTACAAAGTGATAGATGTTGTTATATTGCTGATGAGGAGGCTTCCTTTGCACTAGCGTGGTCATCTTGTCAATATTATGGCAAATGAAATAGGGGATGTTCATCATCCTCACCCTAGTAAAGTGCATCAACAATCTGATGTGACATGTGTATAGACGAGAGAATCTGCCCTCAAAGCTGAAATATTTGATTAAGAGTTTCATCAAGGGACCATATGTGTCCTATAGGTACCTGAATGGGAAGACCCTACTGACATGTCTCTGGAAACCAGCCCTGATATAAGGCTCATAGTGATCTCTGTCAACTAGCTGCCCCTTATTCCACTGCTCACCTACATTCGGAATACCGGTTGCTTGAGCTATAGTCTCAGGTGTCAAGGTGAATGTCACACCTACCAAATTGACTTGGCCATTGTGAAGATGGAGTATAAACAGTCTGGCAAGCTCATGGTGGTATTTGACTCTTTCCACCGTCTCACAAAATTGAAAACAAGATTGATGTTGGAAGCATGTGACTACAAGAGTTCAGGCCAACAACTCAGCAAGTGAAGTAGGCTCCTCCCAGTTATGTTTACCACTCTTATGGGGTCTCCTTGGTGCATGAATTTCTATAGAAGAGTCACTGACTGTTTCCTCATTTCTGTCATAGGAAGAATCTGACTCCATGTTTGCCAATGCTTGAGTTTTCTTAGATGAGTATGAATAGATTTTAGAGTGACAATAGGAAATTGCTGCTAAAATATACAAATTGATGAGGGACTGTGAGGGGATTGTGTATAAGGGGTTGGGGATGTTGTTTGTAGGATTATTGGGAAATGAAAGGGTTTAGGGAATAATATTTAGGGTTTGGGAAAAGTAAAGGTAGGTATTTAGGGTTAGTAGTTTAGGGATATGGGAAATAGGGAATGGGTAAATATGAATGAAAAGGGAGGGAGAAAATGAAGTGAGGGAATGCAAATGATAGGGGTAGGATTTAGCGGCAAGAAAAGAAATTTGTAAATCCTAAGCAGTGTTTTCTTTTTTAACAAGAAATACAAGGAGCTAGGGTTTCAATATTTCCCTATTGAATCACCATGAACACTAAGCAAACTCATTCATTGGCCATGAGGGAGTGTCAACTGACTTGTAAGATGAGGAGTTTACAATTTGAGAGCCTTTGGAGGAATATGTGAACGACTTCAGGCTTTGTAGACCTGTGTGCCATGCCACCTCATAGGTGTGCCATGCTACCTTGGTGCATCACGCCCTTTATAAGAATACACTGTAAACTACTACCTGGTGCACCACGCAAGATGGGTGCGCCGTGTCCACGCTCAGGTGCGTTGTGACAGGGAGAATGTCAAACTTGCTTCAATTTTGCCTACTTTGCCCCAAAACGATTTTTTGATTGCTCACTCTTTCTCCCTTGGGCACAAATGAACTTTTTAAACATGAAAAATAGTTTATATACATATGGTTTTGATTTTCATTTACAAAAACCCACTCTTCTAATGTTTGACTTTCACTTTCTTTTTGAAACTCTGTTTTGGCATTTTGCTTAGTTTTTGCCTTTAATGTACTAAATACTTTGGCATTTGTTTCTTTTGTAGGAACTACAGTAGTAGAGGCTTGGCAAGGTGACCAGGGTTGCCTCTGAAATTATTACATATAGGAAAAAATGAAATTACATGAAATCTTGTACATAGAACATAAAAAACTTAGTTTTTCCTCAAAACAGGGTTTTGAGGAAAAATCAATCACTGAGCATGTGATTATGGAAATTATTGTTGCTGAGACTTTATTTGACCTCGTGTGCCTACTGACCATTATTGAGCATTTTCAAGAACTTATTAACGAAACCCTAGACCTAATGAGACCTAAAACCCTAAAAATGACTTTTGCATATTTAAGGACAAAAAATGATTGCAGATGATCTAGATGTATGAAAATGTGCTTGCAAGTAAAGAGCATGAGGGAAAATGTAAAAAATGCCACTACCATCAGATGATCCATGACCCTAATGGAATGCAACTGATCAGATGAGACACCTAACATGCAATGCAACAAGATGATTTGATCACTGATGGAGGGATGAAGATATTGACACTAACACTTCCTTTCACATAGTTCTAGCAGCTAGTCACCCAGCCTCCAACAAGAAATTGTGCAATCTTTCTCATCAGTTTCCTAGGTATGAGATATGTCATTCCCTGGATTTTCTTTGTTTTCACTGACATATTTCTTTCCATGCATGTTTCTTATTTCTAGATCTTCCAGGTGTTCATCTATCTCAATGGCTTCCAAGAGAATAGGATCACAAGACACTGATGGAACTATATTTGAAGTAGTATTTGAGCAGGTGTCCTCTAATCTATCGATCTATGAATACACGAAGTTGTATGTAGACAAGGACATGAAACTAAAGTGGAAAGAAGTTAATGAAATATTCGCAGGAACTTTTGGGTAAGACCTCGAAGATCGTCAGGTGTACATGAACATTCACAAGTCCGACCTGTACCGGATTGCATGTAGATACCCCATGTTCCCATGTGCAGACATGATACACTAGACCATCTCTCAGACTGATCTTGAGATGATGACCTTGGGCAGTGTTAGTGGGAAGAAGAAGAAGCTTACGACCTTCTGGGAACAAGATTATGATGAGATGTATCAGATGGCTGAGCCCGTGACTGCCATGAGTCTGCCATTCAGCTTACCCAACAACAGAGCTAACTCCAGAGACATTCTCAAGGATTGGGTAAAGGAGTGTTGGCTTGAGGGGGCCTAACCCAGGTTCAATGTTATTTAGCCAAACAAATCCCTACACTACTGGCCTTTTCAACATCAGCCCGTGGAGTGCAGAGTGAAGTCTCACCCGAAGCAGTATGGGGGGATGCTAGAACAAAGTTTCTACACACTGAGATGGTTGTGATGTCATTTGATCTCTTCTATCCCTACCTTCGCACAGGTGGTCTCACTCTAGGGCTTGTAAGATGAATCCTATATTCCAGATTTCAATACCTTCATGAAAGTATATGATCAACCTTCACGTAGCCCTAGCCTGGGGCTCATGTAATTTCACACTGTTATGGCAGCGCGCCGTGTAGATTCCTTAATTACCCTAAGTGATTTTCTTATCTTGTTGAATACTTAATTTTATTGCCGCGTAATCAGATATTCGTAATTGTGTTTAATTATTCAATGTAACTATATTCATTTGCACAACATAGAAGCATAACAAAGGAAATTCATACACAAAATATCCAAACCCATCAACAGAACAAATACACAGAAATTATAGAATAAATCCTTTTATTAATATCTTCCAAGTGTTACAGACTCTGTTCACCCTACGCATAGAGCTGCAAGGGTCCGTGCACTCAGGTGCGGACTTCTACCATAGGCCTCTACGCACTCAGCTCCAGAGCCTCTACCTACGCTACAACCCAAGACTTAGACATCTTGCTCTATAGCTATGGCTCTCTTACTCCCATTGATTGATGCCTCTAGCTACTTAGAGCTTAGCTCTTTTTATACAATCCCATGGTCTGTGGACCATGGGTAGATCTCTTACAGCTGACTTTACTTTACAAAAATAAGGGTGGACTATCCTTTGTGACACATAATACCTTCGCGCTCTGCGACCACAAAATGCAGATTTTTTACAATAATATTACAAAAGCTTGACTTAAACATGGGCTTTTAGCCCTAAAACGGCCCTTGGGGGATCCCACTCCCAACAGGCCCCTAAAACAAACATCATGACTCACCCTCAAGTCACTCGGTAGGTGCGGAGGTATTTGCACAAAGCCTGTCTAGCTCAACCCTGATGACTGCAACTTCCGCTGTGCAATGAGCTACTTCCTGCTTCACATCTTTGACTATCTTCTTGGTTACTACCCCTGCCCTATCAGCCTAAAGTTGTTGTTCTGACGCTTGTAGAGTCACAAGCTTGCTTTTAATGTTTCCTGTGACTGCATAAGATTCCTCCAACCAGGGCTTTAGTTGTACCTTTAACACTGCTTCCTTGTGTAGCATTGTGTCCACCTATTCCTTCAGTTGCTTGGCTTCCTGTAGCTTGGCTAACCTTTGTGTCAGCGTGATAGTACGCATTGTGCCCTTAACTTCGTCATACCGCTGTTGGTATTTGTGCACTTCCGTCTCGATCCTTTGGATGTTTGGGTCCTCCTGCAAGTCAGTCAGGACCTCAAATGATTGATCAAGCAACTGGGTGTAGTCTACTACTACACTCTATACTACCGTGACTTCTTCCATAACAGCGGCCACCCACTGTTCCTTTATCCCTGGGGGTGTTGAAGGCTGAGCCCTCAACTAGAGCTCTGTGATCTGCAAGTTCAGGTCCAATTGGACCTGCGCCATCTCCGTCCAAGTGTCGCACACCCCTATGGAGAATTTATGGATGCAGACCTCAACTGGATCCTCCTCCAGAATGGCCAATTCTAGGACCATTCTGTAGGTCTCCTCCATGACCTATATGATCTTATTTCTCTGGCTAGTCGCCTTAGCCTTGGCGGCGATGGAAACATCCCTCTATTAGGCCATCTTCTCATTCTTTATTTTTTATTCACTGATCACTTGGAGGGCGCGGTGCTCGCGGGTCCTCAGCTCTGCAATTACTCCATCCTACAAGGAGTGGAGTGCTTCGCACAGGAGTGCTGCCATGTTCAATCCTAATCCCTAAAAGGTACTGACAGTGGGCCTGTCAGCCTCATTTTCTATTGTCAGTGCTCCATCCGGCATAACTAATGTGCTAGAATCCTTCATGCGCTGCACATCAACAGCCTCTGATGTGCCGATAGCCAAGCTAGTAGACACCATAGCAACTTGCGATGCATGGGTCTACAACTCCTGCAGTCCCTTCTAGATGGCCCCTAGGATAATCTGTTGCTGCTTTTCAAATTGCTGCAAGGCCTCTGCAGGGACATTGCTGACTATGTCACCGATGTCATATAAATCTCCCTTGGTTAGTGTGATAGAATCCAGCGAGGTCTTGGTCGCTTTTGATTTCTTTCTGGACCCTCCCTTTTCCGACTCTCTTGGCCGCTTAATGTGACTGGGTGTTTCCTAAGGGTCCACGATGTGCTGCTCTGTGTCCTCTTCTTCAGTATTAAGTGAAGGCAATCGCGCACCTTTATCAAAGCCTTGCTCTGTGCCACTTGTCTATTTTTTTGCCTCCTTCCATGTCTTTTCTTCCTTGGCCTTCTTAGCGGCCTCCTTCTTCCACTTTTCAACCAGTTGCACCATCTTCAATTTGGCCTCATACTTCTTGTTTTGTGTAGCGGACTTGCTTCCACCCACCGCCACGTCCATAGAGGTGTGCCACTTTGCTGGCCATTTATCCAGCACCGCATCATTGGCATCATCATTGGCAAGCGAGTCAGGACCTCAAATGATTGATCAAACAACTAGGTGCAGTCTGCTACTGCACTCTATACTGTCATGACTTCTTCTGTAATAGCGGCCACCCGCTGTTCCTTTACCTCGGTGGTGTTGAAGGCTAAGCCCTCAATTGGAGCTCTGTGATATGCAAGTTTAGCTCCAATTGAACCCATGGCATCTCTGTCCAAGTGTCACACACCCCTATGGCCAATTTACGAATGCAGACCTCAACTGGATCCTCCTCCGGAATGGCCAATTCCAGGACCATTTTGCAGGCCTCCTCCAAGACCTGTATGATCTTATTTCTCCGGCTAGTTGCCTCAGCCTCGGCAACGATGGAAACATCCCTCTATAAGGCCATCTTCTCATTGTTTATTTTTTGTTCACTAATCACTTGGAGGGCGCATTGCTTGCGGGCCCTCAGCTCTGCAATTACTCCATCCTACAAGGAGTGGAGTGCTTGGCGCGGGAGTGCTACCAGGTTCAATCCTACTCCCTAAAAGGCGCTGACAGTGGGCCTGTCAGCCTCATTTTCTGTTGTTAGTGCTCCATCCAGCAGAACTAATGTGCTAGAATCCTTCATGCGCAGCATATCAGCAGCATCTGATTTGCCAATAGCCAAGCTGGTAGACACCGTAGCAACTTGCGATGCGCGGGTCTACAACTCCTGCAGTCTCGTTTGGATGGGCCCTAGGGTAATCTGCTACATCTTTTCAAATTGCTGCAAGGCCTCTGTGGGGACATCGCTGACTATGTCACCAATGTGATATAAATCTCCCTTGGTCAGTGCGATAGGGTCCAGCAAGGTCTTGGTCGCTTTTGATTTCTTTCTGGACCCTCCCTTTTCCGACTCTCTTGGCCGTTTAATGCGACTAGATGTCTCCTGAGGGTCCATAGTGTGCTGCTCTATGTCCTCTTCTTTAGTTTCAGGTGAAGGTGACCACACACCTTTATCAGAGCCTTGCTCTGTGCCACTTATCTATTTTTCTGCCTCCTTCCATGTCTTTTCTTCCTTGGCCTTCTTAACGGCCTCCTTCTTCCACTTTTTTACCAATTGCACCATCTTCATTTTGGCCTTGTACTTCTTGTTTAGTGTAGCAAACTTGCTTCCACCCACCGACACGTCGGTAGAGGTGCGCCACTTTGCTGGCCATTTATCCAACACCACATCATTGGCATCATCTATGGCTAGGTATGATAATTTGTACCACTTCTGGGCAGGGTGCTTCCGTGCCCTGATTAAGATCCGATGGAAATCACCATTGAATTTGGCATAGCTCTGCAAGTTAGCATATACCATGGGCAACAATCACGGCTTGTGATTGATAGCCATTCTAATGTTCAATTCCATCAAGATCCAGAAGATCTTTCTATCCCACAAGTGCTCCGCATCCTTGGTCGCCCACAGTGAAGCGTACTTTGCTACTTCAGGAAGGTCTGACGCAATCGAGTGGAATTGGCTCTCTTCTAATAGCTCCCATGCTATGAGAACAATCAATAGCAAGAGCCATGCGTAGTGGACCATCTTACTTTGCTCCTGCACTTCGCGGTAGTTTTGCCAAGAACTCACCGCAAAGGTAGTCCAACCAGTTAAACTTAACTCCTTCTGCACACTGTTGTGTGAGCGTGACGACAAGCATCAACACCTCATTAGCACAACACACTTGCATCACCTTTCCTGCGAGGATCTGAGTTTCCACCTTCACAACAGGGTCACATATGCTGGATATTGAGTACCCATGTGACTTCTTCACCAATTTGAACTTTTCTTTCATTGATTCTGCGAGCACCAGCTTGCCACCCTTACCACCAAAGATCATTGCTATATTTTTGCCTGTATACAGTAGGCTATTATGCGGTGAATCAACATATCAGTGATGGGTATTGGCTCGTCTAGCCACAAGCACCCATTATGCACCAAGCACAACAACTGCTTGATGACTAAAACTGTGACAGCGGTGCAGTTATAGTGCAGTACCTAGAGCAAGTTGAGTAATCCTACCTTCTCTACTCCTCTGAGCCACTTTAGTGGCTACATTTTAGTACTCCCCATAGTTGTGTCTATGATGTGGTGCATCAACTGTTCGGTTTCCAAGTGCGGTAACTTCTCATGCTCCGCCAATTCCCAGTCTTCGAGCTTCAAAATTAGCACCTGTGTCAAACGTTGATTGTCAAAAGTGGTCTCATTTGGTAGCAATGGGGTTTGTAGGGGAGTCTTACTTTTGTCAATGTCCTTGGGGACTATGGACTTAGTCTTGCACGGAGGGACATACTACAGCAACTGTGTAATAGGGTCTGCACCCTGGGCTTCAACCTCCTTTATTTCCACTCCCACATCTTCATCATCCATGGGGATGTCTTTGATATCCTCCTCTTTTGCCTCTAGGTTTATAGCCTTGCCTTTCTCCTAGGAAGTGGGATTTGTTGGGTTTCATCTTGGCGATGCACGCACTGTGATGCAAGGCTTCTTTCCCTTCTTATCTTTCATGGTCTCCTTTGTTGGGGTTAGCTTCTGTCTTGGTGTTTTTGAGAATTTAGGGACCTTCGCTAGTACTTCGGCTACTTCTGGGGTAGCCTCTTCTTCCTGTTTCTCCATCTCTTGTGTTGGCTCTTCTACCACTTGCTGTGTATTGATAAGTTCTGGGGTTGATGACATAACTGTAGAAATTCACACGGTAGATCAACAGAGTATGCAATATACTAAAACACAATACAAGATCTACTTCTACGACACTTTTTGGAAGCTTAATCGAATTGAGAAAGATCAAGAGAACACATATAACTAAGAATGAGAAATCAATCACACATAACACAAGAAATATCATGGGGAAAGACTCAACCTAAAACCCCAACTCTGTATTATCATACCAGTGGAAATATTGTTCAAGTTACAAAAAGAATCAGCTCTCAAGCCATCCTGCTCTCTCTCCAATCAAACAATACAACTCATAGACTGAATAGACATTGTATATGTCCTCCTCAAGCCATCCAAGCCTCCTATTTCCTTGCACAATTTTTCTTGGGGTCCAATGATGTCACATGTGTGAATTGGCCTCATCACACTCACTAAACCTGAAGAAGTAACTGTGCAATCCTCAAGGAAAGAATTCCTTGTACATGCAAGGAGTACAAGGAATATTCAAAATGAAATATTCTAGCGACTGATAGTACACTGCCCCTCCATCTGATCTCAACTGGGTCTCTATCTGAACTGACATGCATGAGTTATTTATGAGAGAATACTCAGTTATTTGAAGTGCAGTAGTTACATGCATGCAAGCATTAACTAACTGAACTTACATTAATTCAACAAATGGTTTGAAGTAATCTAACTGGACTTGACTCAATTAACTGAGCCAACTAATTAGAACTCATCCTTATCCTTTAACTGATGGATAAATTCCTCAATTAATGGAGAAAATGTTGCATGTCCCCACATAGACTTCATGTTTGATTTTCCTTAACTAATTAACTCAAGATGGATTAATTAATTAATTTACAAACTGCTGCTAAGATCAAATTCGAATTTTACTTCACTATTTTAGTTTAGGGACTGACTAAAATAGGAAGGTATCCTAAAATGCTATTTATAGAATGTTATTTTTAGCACTTCCAATTTTCCATCCATTGTTGCTAAGATCAACACTGCTAAATTGCTATTTATATCAGTGCTATTTTTAGCATTTCTTGTTGCTATTTTCAACACTCCCTCTCAACAAGAAAGGGATTATGAGTGACCCCAATCTTGTCTCTGTGGAACTCAAACTTGCATCTTGACAATTCCTTAGTCAAGATAACTGCGTCTTGTTCCTTGGTCAAAACATAAAACAACAACATGATCCTCTTGACCACACAGTCTCAAAGATGGTGATACCAGATATCTATGTGCTTGGACCTGTCATGAAAAATTGGATTCTACGAGAGTTTGATACAACTCTGGTTATTGCAGTAGATCACTGTAGGATCCATCATCTGGCCAAACAATCCCACTAGAATCTTCTGCATCCAAATGGCCTCACATGCAGCCTGACTAGCAGCCATGTATTCAACCTCTCATGAGCTAAGTGCAACTGATCTCTGTTTCCTGTTGTCCCAGGAAACTGCAACTGAACCAAGGTTGAAGATTCCTCCAGAAATGCCCTTCTGGTTTGATGGACTCCCTGCCCAATCTGAATCTGTGAAGCCCTAAAGCTTCACTCCCTCTTTCCATTTGTACCACAATCTGAACTGAGATGTGCCTCTAAGGTATCTCAACACATGCTTCGTTGCCTTCCAAAACAGCTTGGTAGGCTGAACCATTTCTTGACTCAGCTGGTTTACAGCAAAGCATAAGTCGGGTCATGTGTTCACTAGATACATAAGTGAACCCACCAGCTTCTGATAAGCAGTAGCAGCTACTACCTCACCTGAAGTATCATCCTCCTTCCTCCAGTTCCCAGATAGAGGAGGTTGCATGGGCTTGCACTTCTCCATGTGAAAGCACCTGAGTATCTCATTGGCATACTTGCCTTGAGACACAAATACTTCCCCATCTTTCTGCCACACCTCCATGCCTAGAAGGTAGTGCATAAGACCCATGTCCTTCATCTCAAACTCTCTTGCAAGGTCCTCCTTGCAAGACTGTATAAACTGATCATCACTTGTCAAAATCAGATCATCGACATAAAGAACAATGATCAATGGTTTACCTTCTAGCATGATGTGGTAAAGTTTCACATCTGCTTCACTCTTGGTAAAGCCCAAACTGGTGAAATAGTTGTCGATCCTGGTGTACCAAGCAGAGGGTGCTTACTTCAGCCCATACAAAGCCCTCTTTAGTCTGCACACATGCGACTCATGATCGAAGGTTTCGAAAACTTCTGGTTGCTCAATGTACACCTCCTCCTCAATCTTCCCATTGAGGAATGTTGTCTTCACATCCATCTGGTGGATCTTCCACCCCATCTGAGCTAATAGTGCCAACATCGATCTAATCGATGAGTACCTTGCTACAAGAGCAATAGTTTCATCGTAGTCGATCCCTTCAACCTGTGAGAAACCCCAGGCAACAAACCTTGCCTTATGTTTCTCAAAATTGCCTTCAGCTACCTGATTTACTTTGTAAAGCCATCTGGAACTCATCACTGACTTGCCCTGAGGCCTTGGAACAACATCCCACACACTGTTCCAAGTGATAGAGTCGTACTCCTCTACCATTGCATCAACCCAGACTGGTTGTTGCACTGCCTCCTCGAATTAAGAAGGTTCAATATCTACACACTCCCCAACAGGGCCGTGTACCCAGTGTGCCGCTTGGGTGACCTCCTCTGTCTACACTGAGAAGATGGCCGTCCCACATTCTCCTACGCATCTAGCATCAACCTGTCAGCTTCGCTTGAGCATTTCTACCCATCTCTGGAAGTATTAGCATGAGTGGATGTCTCCACTCCTAGATCCTCTGCATGTAGCTGTTCTGCATCAATCTGAGGCTCCTCATCCTTAGGAACTGAAAGTTCCTCAACTACATGCAACTTGAGCTCCCTCTCAAGTGATAAGGGCATGGCTTTCTATTCGTTGAACTTCAAATCCCTACATACTACAATCCTCTGAGTGGAAGGTAGTTACACCCAATAGTTGTGGGGTGTATCCGTGTACCCCACAAGTATTCCCAACTCAGCTATTGGGTCTAGCTTCTTCTTGGCACCTTTGGTCACATGACAGTAAACTGATGATCCAAAGATTCAGAAGTGACTTACATCAGGTCGCTTCCCAGAATAGGCCTTCATAGGTGTCTTCATCCCTGGTATATGGTGCGGGCTTCTGTTCTACACGTATACTGTTGTATTGCATGCCTCAGCCCACAAATGCAGTGGTAGGCTTTGGTCATGCAACATCGCTCAAGCTGCTCCAACAATCGATCTATTCTTCCTTTCGGCCACCCCATTTTGTTGTGGGTTATGGGGTTCTGTTAATTCCCATTTAATACCTTTCGCAGCACAAAAGTATTTAAATTGTTGGGAGACATACTCCCCACCATTGTCACTACGCAAGGCTTTTATTTTCTTTCCATATTCTTTCTCTACCAAGGCTTTAAACTCACAAAACCTCAAGAAGGTCTGATCCTTCTTTTGAATAAAGTAGATCTAATATCTATGAGAAAAATCATGAATAAAAATAACATAGTACCTTTGTTTAGCGGTGGAGGCTGTAGAGAAGGGCCCACAAACATTTGAGTGAACTCGCTCTAGGATGGATCCAGCTCTACTGTCTTGATCTGGAAAGGAAGATTTCGCATACTTACCTAAGGTACAACCTTTGCATGTAGTCATCTGCTCAAGTTTTCCCTTGGATAATCCGATTGAAATTTGCCGCATGATCTTCAGGGCTCCATGGTGCAAGTGGCCCAGTCTTCTATGCCATAGCTTGCCAACATCTTGGCTCTACACCATCTCAGCTTTAGAAGTCAAAGCAGCATAGTCATCTACCTCTAGCTTGTAGAGATTCTTGACTTGAATCCCTATTTTCTTTGTTTGTCGAGTATCGATATGCCTCGGGAATAACTTTCCTTGACTAAAGACTACATCATAGCCTTTATCTTCTAGCATAGTGATAGACACAAGATTCTTCTTCAGACCTGGTACATACTTTACATTAGTCAGGGTGAGGGGAGCTCCATGCTCCCTCTGAAACACAACCGTACCTTCACCTGAAACGTGGTACTTTCCATCATCACCCATCTCAATCCGTCTTTTGGAGATCCTTCTCCTCCAAGGTACTGAAAAGATTCTTGTCAGTTGACATGTGGAATCAAGCTCCACTATCCAGGTACCACATGCATCCCACCATGGATGAAACCATGCATGCAATAAGTGAGAAATCCAGCTCAAACTGTGAGGCCAGTTCCTCACCATCAGATCCCTTTGAGGAACCCTTCTTGGATTTCTTCTGTGGACAATTCGTAACATAATGGCCCACTTCATGACAATGAAAGCATCACACTTTTGATTTGTCAATCTTCTTCCCACCATGGGAAGAATCGTATTTGGCATGGGATGCCTTCCCTTTCCCCTTCCTCACCTTACTCGCTAAGGCTAGATTTTCGTCATCATCTTGCTTCGATGAGGATCCATCTCTGGTGATTCTTCTGATTTCCTCTTACATTATATCCGACCAAAGTCATTCCAAATCTGGTAGTTTTTCTCTCCCATTAACCGAGTCTTGGTAGCTATGCCAGCTCTTAGGGAGACCAAGGAGTGCAAGACTCACCATGTCATCATCAACGGTCACGATCCCTACACTTCCACGCTCATCCCTGCAAGTGGTGAGATTGTTCAGATATGTAGAGATCATGTCGCCCTTTTCACACTTGATCTTATAAAGCTTGTCTTTCAGCACCAACTTCCTCTGATCATTGTTGTTATAATATAAATATTAAATATTTCAATTTTTTCCACATCGAAAACAAAGTCTCCTTCCCATGGAGGCTCAAGACAATGTGGTCTTGAACTCCCTCCACGAGGATTCTCCTTGCTCTAGCCACACATTTCTTCCATTCTGCCAATTGAGTAGCATCAGACGGTTTGGGGACTTCTTGATCAATGAAGTCCTTTAGATCGTTATCCTCTAACACTACCTCCATGTGATCCTTCTAGGCTATATAATTCGAGATGCCATCAAGGGAATACTCTAGTCTTAAAGAACTAAATTCCATAGGTGAAATAGAGATGTGATAAGAACTCAATTTCTATATTCAAGAACCAAACTTTGAACTTCTCCTTTTTGTATATTGTTCTTCGCCTTGATCACCTTTGCTCCGATACCATGTAGAAATTCCCAGTGTAGATCAACAAATTATGCAATATAATAAAACACAATACAAGATCTACTTCTACAACACTTTGCGGAAGCTTAAATGAATTGAGCAAGATCAAGATAACACATATAACTGTGAATGAGAAATCAATCACACATAACGCAGAAGAAATATCACAGGGAAAGCCTCAGCCTAAAACCCCAACTCTGTATTATCATACAAGTGGAAATCTTGTTCAAGTTACAAAGATAAACAGCTCTCAAGCTATCCTACTTTCTCTACAATAAAAAAATACAATTCACAGACTGAATAGACACTATATATGTCCTCCTCAAGCCCTCCAAGCCTCCTATTTCCTTGCGCAATTTTTCTTGGGGTCCAATGATGTCACATGTGTGAATTGGCCTCATCACACTCACTAAACCTGAAGAGGTAACTGCACAATCCTCAAGGAAAGAATTCCTTCTACATGCAAGGAATATTCACAATGGAATATTCTAGACACTGATAGTACACTGCCCCTCCATCTGATCTCAACTAGGTCTCTATCTGAACTGATATGCATGAGTTATTTATGAGAGAATACTCAGTTATCTAAAGTGTAGTAGTTACATGCATGCAAGCATTAACTAACTGAACTTACATTAATTCAACAAGTTGTTTGAATTAATCTAACTGGACTTGACTCAGTTAACTGAGCCAACTAATTACAATTCACCCTTATCCTTTAACTGATGGATAAATTCCTCAATTAATGGAGAAATTATTGCATGTCCCCACATAGACTTCAAGTTTGATTTTCTTTAACTAATAAACTCAAGATGAATTAATTAATTAATTTACAAACTGCTGATAAGATCAAATTCGAATTTTACTTCACTATTTTAGTTTAGGGACTGAATAAAATAGGAAGGTATCCCGAAATGCTATTTATAGAATGTTATTTTTAGCACTTCCAATTTCCATCCATTATTGCTAAGATCAACACTAGCTGAATTTCTATTTATTGCAATGTTATTTTTACAATTCTATTTTTAGCATTTCTTGTTGCTATTTTCAACAATAAAACTCTCTATCAGTACTTGCAATGTCTCAGGAAAGTTCACAAATGTAGGAGTCTGTTTGAGAGCCTAAAAAAACTCTTGGCCCATAGGTGTCTGAGAGCTCAATAGCTGAATACTTAAAGTACCAAGTGTTTCTTACTAGACAACCACTTGTAATTTATAGGGAAAATTGAATTCAAATCCAACTGTTCCCCCTAAAATCAGTTCATTAATGTCAGATTGGCGAGAGATTTTCAAGGATCTAAGCCATAAATTTTGTCTTAAATGTTGGCGGCCTAATTTGGCCTTACTTTTGCCATATTTTCATGAATAGTGACTTTAACAGTCACTTTCCAGCCGACTTGCATGATTTCTCCCTGGGTAGCACAACTCCCTCTGCACTGTCGTGGACCTAGTGACACGTCATTGCTTCGCACCATCTTCCAATCATGCAGCTCCCTAACTTGGGTAGTGTAGTTTATAGTCTAGTGCCTCCTTTTAGCTGCATGGAGCGCTAAGACTGTGCTACTTTCATTTAGTCACATGGATGGACCGCCGGTATATGGCTTCAGGCAACTGCCATTCACCTTTTCTGGGAATGTTTCTCCATTTAACTTGACCAACTGTACCACTCCTTCATCGATAATCTCCTTAATAACATAAGGCACTAACCAGTGCATCCTGAATTTTCTGGGAAATTTATCAGACTTACTATCATACAACAATGCTAGATCATTTACCATAAATGTGTGCAGTTTGATGTGTCGATCATGCCATGCTGTTTCACGCTGCTTTTAGACCTGTTGGTGAAATCTAGCCAAAAATATTTCTTCTTCAAGCTCATCCAGTTGCATGAGCCTCTCTTCCAGGGATCCGCGATCCATCATACCTATGAGCACTGCTATGCGTAGACTAGGCATTATATATTCCATAGGCAATATGGCTTCCACACCATAGACAAGCCTAAAAGGGTTTTGTCCCATCAACTTCTTGCATGTCATTTGATAAGCCCACAATACTACAGATATGTGTAGGTCCCAATCACTTCACTGAGTATTGTAAACCTCGGTCAATGCATTTTTGAGCACTTTATTGAACGCCTCCACTATCCCGTTAGCATGTGGGTGATAAGGTGTGCTCTTCTGGTGATGTACCTAGAATTCCTTTGTTAGTGCACTGATCGTCTCATTCAGCAAGTGCGCACCCCGATCAGTCATCAAGATCCATAGACATCCAAATCACATTAGTACATGCTCAAATAGGAACTTCGTGTCCGTCGCACCCATGCAATCTTTCACCGGCTGTGCTTCAGCCCAACGAGTCAAATACTCTATCACAGTGATAATGTACCTCACTCCTGTCTTCCCTTGTGGCTGGATGGGTCCTACAAAAACTATTGCCCACTTTTCGAAAGGTTTCAATGTCATTTTTGGATTCAAAGACATTTCATCCCTCCATAATGGCCTGCTTATTCTTTGAGATACATCACACAGCTTGCAATATGCTTTTGATTCCTGATGAAGGGTTGGCCACCACAACCCTGAGCGTAGAATCTTCTGCATAGTTTCTCTCCCTGCATAATGTCCTCCCACGGTGCTCCCATGAGTGTCCACGAGGATGCTACTTCATTCAAACTTAGGTACATACCATCGCAATATCTCATCAGTCCCCATCTTGTATAAATGCCCATGAATGACAAAGAAATCTGTCACGCGCACCACTAATTACTTCTTTTGCTCAACAAATTATCCTTTTAGTGTAGTTCCTATTGTTAGGAAGTGTATTATATCCTCAAAATGACCATTCACGATGCATACTTCAAATAGTTGCACGTCAGGAAATCCTTCTTCGAAGTCAGTAGGTTCCTCCCCTGTCCCGATGCACGACAAATGGTCTAGTCTTGCATTCAATCATCTAGGATTCACAACAACTTCAAAATCGTAATCTTGGAATAGGAAGAGCCATCTACAAATTCGCCCCCCCAACACAAGCTTATTGACCAGGTACTTCAACATGGAGTGATTTGTATACATCTTATAATGGCCTCCTAACAAGTAGTGTCAGTACTTCTGGAGTGCATACACCATAGCTAGCCCCTCACATTTAGTGGTAGAATAGTTCTTCTCTCCTTTGGATAATATGTGGCTTGCGAATGCGATAGGATGGTCCAAGTCTTCTCCACCATCCTGTGTTAGTACTACCCCTAGCGCTATACATGACGCGTCAACATGTACATGAAACTCTTTCTTCGAGTCCAGGAAGACTATAATCAGCATAGTAACCATCATTTATTTCAATAATTTTACCATCGACGCAGTGATCTGGGCATAGCCTTTGACAAACTTTCTGTAATAACTCGTATGTCCCAGAGCAGTGCGCAACTATTTCACTCTCCTCAGCGCTTCCAAGTTCAGGATCACATCTTCACGGGCTCTACCATTAGTCCTTGTCTGCAAACCACATGCCCCAATAGGTTCCCAAAAGTAAAGCAAAACAGACACTTCTTGAGATTGAGCATGATCTGGTATCTTCAAAAAGTATCCAGCATCAAGTGCAAGCTTTCTACATGGCGCTTAACCAGCCTAAATACATTCCAATCATCAAAATATGCCTCTAGGAACTTATGAATAAATTCCTTGAATGTCGCAACAACCACGTGCAAAAAGATTGTAGACGCATTCTTCAATCCAAACCTTATTATAGTGTATTGAAAACAACCCCACTCAATCGTGAAGGTTGTCTTGCTCCTATCCTCTGACGCGATTTTGATTTGGTGGTACCCAGAGAATCCATAAGTGAAGGAATATGCTTCCTAGCCACCTACATTGTCCAACACTTCATCTGTGAATGGAGTCGGGAAAGGATCTTGCACACAAGCATCATTCTGTTTTCTAAGGTCCACACATATCCTTATCTCATCCTTTCGCTTCTTCTCTTGGACCACCATTGGGCTTACCCAATTGAATTCTACCACAGGCTCAATGATGCCTATCACTAGCATCTTGTCTAGCTCTAAGTGGACCATCTCCTTATATTTCGGATTGAGGCAGTACGGCCTCTGCTTAACTGGCTTCACGTCGGGCTTTAATGTGATGTTCATCACTCCTAGGTCTCTGATTATTCCTTTTAGATCCATAATCTTGGTAGGGAATAAGTCCCGGTATTTGTATAGCAATTCAGCGACCTTATCCACCATCACTTCATCCCAGTAGTCTCCAATCTTCGCGAATTTAGGTTCTTCCTCCATACCAATGTTCACTTCCTTTGTTTTCAATGGCACGATTATATCAGGGTCCTGAATCTATGATCCTTAAACCTCGCGGTGGCCTTTTGTTTATGGAATGTTAATCTTCTGTGGATTTTCATTCTCTGCTTCAACAATTATATTATAACATTCAAGTGCATGACTTAGTTGAGTAACCCATTTAGGATGAATCAGGTCTAAAGGCGCCTATAGTATCTTAAAGATGGCTACATTCACCTCTTGTAGCACTTCATCAATACTGTCAAACCCGCCATCAGAACTAAATGTCATCATGAATCCTTTGCACAGGATATCCCATTCACCTGTCCCATAGAGGAGCTCTATTTCTATATACCAATTCATTGGGATAACATCCAGGGTATGACAGAATAGGTGCACCCACTCAGGTTAATCTTCTGTGGATCATCGTTCTCTGCTTCAATAATTATATTATAACATTCAAAGTGCATGACTCAGTTGAGTAGCCCATTTAGGATGAATCAGGTCTAAAGGAGCCTGCAGTATCTTAAAGATGGCTGCTTTCACCTCTTGTAGCACTTCATCAATACTGTCAAACCCGCTGTCAGAAATGAATGTCATCATGAATCCTTCGCATAGGATATCCCATTCACCTATCCCATGGAGGAGCTCTATTTCTATATACCAATTCATTGGGATAACATCCAAGGTATGACAAAATAGGTGCACCCACTCAGGTTCGGGCTTTTCTCCATAGGCATGCATCCATTTGGCTAGATGCATGCACAGATCATTCTTCCCATCGTACTTATCTATCAATCGCATATTAGGCTTCCTGGATCATGTTCTCATCATCCTCGTATATTTGCGCCAATCATCAAAGCTTCCCTTGTGCGTACCCCACCATCTTGCGGGCGTAGCGCGCAGTGCCCAATGCAAAGCCTGGAAGCGTTGCTTTTCTGGTTAGATATGTAGATTTCTTATCTCATTTATACCATCATAAATAGGTAGATTTCTTACCTTTGATGACACACAACATAACAACTTGCTCATCATGTTGCAATTCAGCGTAGTTACTTCATGTAACCGATTCTGCCAGCATTATATTTCTTCATCAAAGTCTGAAGTGCAGGAACTCTTGCAATCCCATGTAATACATCCACCCATGGTGGGATTCACCCAATCCTGGTCTCATGTTGTTATCTTATAGATACATTCCAGGTCGTCATCACTCTCATAAGCATGGACAGGTTCAATATAGTGATATCCTTCAATAGGATTGAGGGGTATTATTACGTGCATTGATTTCTTCTCAAAGATCATCTTTCGCTTCTTCAGATTGATTACCATGTTCATATTAGTAGCCTAGTCAGTTCCCAGGAGTCCAGGATAAGGATTTTTGTCATCTGTCACATGGAATAAGTCGATCTTGTGGACAAGATAGACCTTCCTAGAATCTAATGAAGACCTAATGACAAGCAAACCAACCAGACACTATATTTCTCTAAATATGTTTTTATAAACAATGGTAAACAAGTGTTTTTAGGGCCTACTTTACGTCCAACACAAGCTTGTGGATGCCCTCGCTCCTTCGATCCAAATGAGCTCCTTTGTCATCAATCTTCAAACACAAACAAGGCAAACAAATTAAATAGCACTTGAAAAGCCAATTGCATAAAACATATTTAACATGAAAGTCAAGGAGTCCATGAAACAAATAACATCAGATACTTGTTGAGAAAAATGAGTCTGATTGTATTAATTCAAAAGAAGAAGAACTTTACAACCTTTGCCTTGACGCTATACAAGCTCCTCCCAGGGTCCAGCAAGAAGTCTCCTCTACTTTGACAAGTTTCACTCACTCCCCAATGAAGCCAAAAAGGTATGTGATCTCTCCTCTTAAGCTCAACTAGGAAGTCTTAATTTCACCAGCATTTACCCTCAAAAATCTTCAGCTTCTAACCTCCCTAGCAACCAACCCAATGCCTTAATTTATAGTTCAATGGAGAGAAGTTACTAGGTCCTCCTTCAAAGGGATAGCTCCTCTCATCAAGGGATTAGCTCCTTCTCTTTTGGGATGCATGAACCACCTAAGAGCAGCCAATCCACGTCAAAATTCCTTCTAGGATCATCTAGAATTAACCCAAAGTTAGTTTTTTAGAATAAACTTGCACCTTTTTGACTTTCACAGAGGTCCGGACCCACACCTTTAGGGACAAAGCGGGCAGATCCGCAGTTTTTGTAAACAGAAGGTGCGGGACCGCAGGAAATAGTGAGAGAAAGTGCGAAACCAGATTTTTATTGATTTTCAATGTCTTTCTCTCAATTTCAAAGCTTGACTTGAAGAGCTGAGGTCTGAGACTTGCTTAGGAGGATATTACAAGTGATGATAGACCCATACTGACTGCAAATAATCATGGTGACGATATTTTTGTGTAACAGATTGCCCCCTAAAGTGCTAAGTCTGTAGTAGATGAGGATTTCATTTATCAGTTAGGAAGAGTGAAGTACATTATCATTTCGAGGATCGTCTTGTGGAGAGCCTGGTCGGAACCTGTAAAAACATTCAATGCAAGATATATATATGAGATCATATCATCGCTGAGGTAGGCATTCCCATACTCAGATCAAAACTAACTTAGCAAACTAACTACTGCTCTGATATAGGAATGATCTTATAATACACCACAAGTATAAACTCATGTGGACACAGTATGGACGCAACCATCTGTTCGTGAATAGTCCATCATATAATGAATACAAAATTCCTCGCAGCCTGGATTGTAGAAACTAGATCCAGGGTCTCCATTTCTACTTCCTGAAACAGTACAATTCTATCTATGTGAATAAATGTGTTGATGTTGAACATGGTAGAAACCACTTGATTACCAGTCAATGATGTAAACTGTTAACAAGTGTGAGAGAAACCACCAGTGATGTCAATGGCTCTCAAAGTACCAAGTACAATCCATGAGATGTGAATAAATGTGTTGATGTCGAACATGTCACGGAATCCTTTGATCGAAGGTCAATGATGCAACCTGTCGTCAAAGGCGAGAAACCTGCCATTGAGGCATGCAGATTCCAAGGTATTGACGATTTCTAGATCATCTTTATATATAATGAGCTGAAGTCGATAGAAAGCGATCCATCGCAGGCAAGCCCACCACACGAAATCATAGATCAAGTTGAAGAAATTTAGTTGCAAGGACTGACTCAGGGATGGTCAAGATGGATGACAGATATTTTGCAGATGAATGGCTTATTGGCAGTGACCTCTTGAACGCATAATGACACAACAGATGGTTTGGTGACAATTGACCCAAAGTTAATACCCAGAAACTGGCTGAAGACTTTCAATGTGGTTTGATCAACTGTTATGCAAAGGATTTCCCAACCCAGGTGAATAAAAGTGTCGTGTTCAAGAGTGGTTACAAAGTATGACAAACAGTCTCATTTTTCTCTCTTTTCCCCCACCATTTCTGGCAAGTACCTCTTTATTTTTGACAAGCTCGAGGAGGATAACATTTGCTTGATTATAAGCTCATCCTTCGGATGAGTCCAACTTAGTTTAAATTCGAACCCTAAGAAGGAGTGGTTCGTTCATGTTTGTAATTGAATAGGTCCTTTACTGTAAAATTTTAACGAGTCCAGTATAGGAGAAACTCGGCATTTTTCAATTTTAGAGAGTCTGAAAAAACTTAAGAAGACTCCAGGATTGACCGTTTTCGTAAATTTGTGTCTCCCAAGCCCGAAAAAGTATAAAATAATACTTGAGAGAACCGCTTGATCTTTACGACCAAGGAGTACTTTTCGTAATTAGTGCCCCTGATCCGAAAAAGTAAAAAAGCGATCAATGACATGTCATTTTATAACCAATATCGAATTTGAAACAACAAAAATCGAGCAATCTTTTCATGTTTTTACGGTCAGAAAAGAGCTGTAAGTGGACCGTCTTTTTAATTCCATTTTAACGAGTTTAAAAAGAAAAACTCAACAATCTTTTCATATTTTGAGAGTCTGAAAAGGGCTTAAAAGAGAACTCCAAGGTTTCACTTTTTCGTAAGTTTTAACGAGTTCGAAAAAATGATAAAAATGTACTCATAGTTTTCACTTTTTTGTAAGTTTTAATGAGTTCAAAAAAATGATAAAAATGTACTCATATGGCCGACTTTCAATTTAATTTACGAGCAGGAAACGACAAAAAGAACTCAGCATTTTCATTTGTTTTATGAGAATGAAAGATAGCAAAATAATCTCGGTATTTTCATGAGTTTAACGAGTCTTGAAAATAACTGAAATTGACTCGAGATAGGTTTCATTTTTACAAAAGCTTGAAACTGAGAAAAACTATGCTTCAAAGTAGTTTCATTTTTACACAAGCTTGAAATAGAGAGAAAACTGTGCTTGATGCCCCCTAAGCATAACTACTAGAGCGCATGTCCCCTAGCTTCATTTCATTCAACTAAGTACATTAATTAATAGCTGGATGGAATGAAGGTTCAGTTACAAGATCATTTGAAAGACTTGACCTACAACTGTAAGAAAATTATGCAAAAAACTGAGATAACTAACCTAAATATACAACTTAACATTTATGAGATCTAGTCAAACTCTCGACTCAATTAGAGGAGGATTTGTTTCATTTTTTAATGAGCTTGACATAGGAAAAGAACTATGCTTGGATTCGATTTCATGTTTACGCAAGCTTGAAACAAAAAACTACGCTTGTTATAAGTTCGCATGCCCCCAGCATAATGACGCAAATCAAGGTACATGCCCCCCAAGCTTCATTGCATTGAACCAGGTGGATGAAATGAAGGCTTACTTTCGAAATCTTGGAAATACTCGTGGGAGTTGTTTCATTTTTTAGTGAGGTTGACATAGGAAAAGAACTATCCTCATACCTGATTCATTTTTTAATGAGGTTGACTCAGTAACAGGAACTTTGCTCTAACCAACTGATTCATTTTTTAACGAGGTTAACACAGGAAAAGAACTATCCTCAAACTTGATTCATTTTTTAACGAGGTTGACTCAGTAACAGGAATTATCCTCGAAACCCTGTATCATTTTTTAGTGAGGTTGATACCAGAACAAAACTATCCTCACACCTGATTCATTTTTTAACGAGGTTGACTCAGGAAAAGGAACTATGCTCATAACTACTCTCTACAATATACCTATATAACCTACAATCTACCTCATTAATTCTTTAATGAGGTTGACTCAGTAACATGAACTATCCTCTAACACCCTGTCTCATTTTTTAACAAGGTTGACACAGGAACAAAACTATCCTCGATTCTACTCTCTACAATCTACTGATATAACCTACCCTTGTTTCATTTTTTAAAGAGCTTGACACAAGACAAGGAACTATGCTCAAGACTCCTTGTTTCATTTTTTAATGAGCTTGACACACGGAATAAGTCGATCTTGCGGACAAGATAGACCTTCCTAGAATCTAAAGAAGACCTAATGACAAGCAAACCAACCAGACACTATCTTTCTCTAAATATGCTTTTATAAACAATGGTAAACAAGTGTTTTTAGGGCCTACCTTAGGTCCAACGCAAGCTTGTGGATGCCCTCGCTCCTTCGATCCAAATGAGCTCCTTTGTCACGAATATGCAAACACAAACAAGGCAAACAAATTAAATAGCACCTGAAAAGCCAATTGCATAAAACATATTTAACATGAAAGTCAAGGAGTCCATGAAACAAATAACATGAGATACTTGTTGAGAAAAATGAGTTTGATTGTATTAATTCAAAAGAAGAAGAACTTTACAACCTTTGCCTTGACGCTGTACAAGTTCCTCCCACGGTCCAGCAAGAAGTCTCCTCTACTTTGACAAGTTTCACTCACTCCCCAATGAAGCCAAAAAGGTATGTGATCTCTCCTCTTAAGCTCAACTAGGAAGTCTTAATCTCACCAGCATTTACCCTAAAAAATCTTCAGCTTCTAACCTCCTTAGCAACCAGCCCACTGCCTTAATTTATAGTGCAATGGAGGGAAGTTACTAGGTCCTCCTTCAAAGGGATAAAGCCCTCCTTCAAAGGGATAGCTCCTCTCATCAAGGGATTAGCTCCTTCTCTTTTGGGATGCATGAACTACCTAAGAGCGGCCAATCCACGTCAAAATTCCTTCTAGAATCATCTAGAATTAACCCAAAGTGAGTTTTTTAGAATAAACTTGCACCTTTTTGACTTTCACAGGGGTCTGCACCCACACCTTTAGGGACAGAGCGGGCAGGTCCGCAGTTTTTGTAAACAGAAGGTGCAAGACTGCAGGCAATAATGAGAGAAAGTGCGGAACCAGAGTTTTATTGATTTTCAATGTCTTTCTCTCAATTACAAAGCTTGACTTGAAGAGCTGAGGTCTGAGACTTGCTTACGAGGACAATACAAGTGATGATAGACCCATACTGACTGCAAATAATCATGGTGACGATATGTTTGTGTAACATCATCCACTATCTCTATTACTTCAAAATTCGCCAACGCGCTCGCTCCCTCAATATCCACAGTTACCCGCTGTAGCCGCCCCATGGGGATGATTTTCTGTTGATTCGCCATCCTTAGCTCAATCAGAGACCATTGCAATGCAGGTCTGCCCATTCACTCCCAAGTCTACTTTGGTAGGACATTCGCATATGATCCTAGGTATAAAATGACCTAATCCATTTCATACTCTCCTATCTATGTGGCCAGTCTCATCTCCAGTCTTGTCCTTGTTTTATTCTTGCCAATCTTTCTTACTATGCGCAGCTCACCTAGCACAGTTCCAACACATTTATTGATGAGTTCTTGTAACCCTTTCACAACCTTACTGTCGCGAAATAACTTCATTTAGTTCTCTAGGAAAGTTGTGAGCATAGAGGGGTCCATCTCTGGCTTAGGCTTATCCTTGCTTCTTGAGGTGGAGGCCTCAATGAAGCTCTTCCTAGCTTCCATGAAGGTTTCACGAGCGCGCTCCAAATCGAATCCAGCCTCTTTCACCAGGGCTTTGGGAACTCATGTACTGTCTTCTGGCTATTTCCCCTTGTCATATCCTATCATGATTCCACTTTTGAGTACTATATTTACATTTGGATCTTCCTCGTGTTGCTTAGATCTCATCATCTACAGGTTCTGAGTTGACAGAGGTGGTAGCGCCCCTCTGTCACATATCCTAGCTATCAGCATAGGACAATCTTTTGTTTCATGATCAAACAGCATGCAATACTTTCATGACGGATGCATTGGATTAGTACAATCATAGGCATAGTGTCCTGGTCCTCTGCAATTGTAGCTAATCAACAATCCTCAACCTCTACCAGGTCCTTGTTACACAGTAATTTGTCACTGTCTTCACTCTAGTCCTTCTACTATGTCATGTGTCCAAATCAAACATGCTCAAATACTCTCTTGTGCTGCCAAATGACCCTTTTTCCGAAGTTATCTGCCTCATCTCTACTATGGACTAAATATACACGCTGAAAGGCGCTCGTAAACAGTCCAGTTGTGTTGCCAGCGCGGAACTACATCTAATTCCCATGATGGTCCGATTTCATGCTCCAGTGCGAGGTTACTTATTATCTTTAGCGATGATCTGACTGGCTACATTGATCACTAGCAATGTCAGCGCTAAGAGTCTATTATGCCTCCGCGATTATCTAGATTGGGCGAGTTTGTTCCAACAGTCGGCCTTCCAGATGACTCCAGACCTTGTTGTTGGCATAGTTTGTATCGCCCTTCTTTCTCTGGCATGGCAGTTTCATCAACTGTGCTACCTTCCTTTGGGATAAGCTCACTTTTCCACCTTTCATGGAGACTCCTTCTCCTATTTAAACTCTCAGCATTGGTATGCATTGCTAGTTTCTGATAGTTGGCTAGTTGAGTAGTGTTGTTAGTGTTTGTGAGTTTGCTAGATAGTTGGTGTGAGTGTGACAAGTGTGGGATTATTGATAGCTTGTGGAAGGTTGTGAAGTGCCCTTAATCTTGTGTAAAACTTATGAGTGAGAGCGATCTTGTATGTTGCGAGATCCATCTTCAAAGAGTGAATGCTTGAAGGACATGCTGATTGGATCCCTCTGAGAAGGCTTGCGACATCAAGACTTTGCTTGTAAGCTTACTCTTATTTCATTATCAATATAGTCAATGATGTTTTCCTATGTCTTGTATGTAGTTTACTTGATAGCTCATGACTTATTGACTTTGTGAGTAAATAGATCATTGTTGTTTTTCGGTTACATGCTTTGTTGTATTTCCTCTACATTGTTTCAGGTTAATCATTCATTAGGAGAAGGAAATGGAAGCCGGAGCAGTGCAACGGAACTCCATCGACCACCAGTTGAGGTGGGCCTCCAACTATGACTGTTTAAGGAAAACTATTGTTGATCTGTCCTTGTTTGTGACTAGACCCATTCTAGGGCTAGAGGGGTTGCCTCTATCCGCAGAGGGAACACTTTCCTGCATCACAAATTGGCAACTCCACTGGGGAGTTTCACCTTAGTTCTTACTTTGTTTGCTCTTGTTTTGATTTTTGATTTGGTCTCTTTTGAAGTTTGGGGATTAGTTATCAGTATTTTGAGTTTCCTGACTTGATCTGGGAACTACCTCTATTTGATTGAAGGATTGACTGCTTTTGATTTGGGAGTTTTGGTATGCCTATCATTGTTTTGAACATCATCACGGATTAAATTTTAACATTCACACTGTCATCGCGCTCACCCTTTTGTAACATCCTGTGCATTGTGTAATTACATCACACAGTCACGACGGTTCTATAAATCCGACCATCGCGGAAAATTCATGTACTTTCGTGCTTACATCGCTCTGTTGTTGCAGTTAGTTCTTTATTAGTGCTTGTTGCTTGTGTATTACTCGTGATGATTGCTATAGAATTGATTTTCTCAATTCTGCCTCCTAAGTCCATCAATCCTGCTGGTCCCTTGCTTTTCTTGCCTGCTTATTAGCTTGTTTTTCATTGTTTATGGTTAAGGCACTCTTTTGTGAGCTTTGTTGAATGAATCTTGCCTTTTTTCCCATGTGACCTAGTTCATTATTTCAAGTTTCTTGAATCAGTTGGCTTGGTTGCTTGTTTGCTCAAGCTTAGTTTGCAGTTTTTTTTTGGTTTGATTGAGAATTCCCCTTTGCTTGTTTTTGGTTGATTGTTTAGTGACTGTTATTGAACCAACCTTTCGCATTGATTCAATTTCTTGTCACTACCAAACATAGATTACAATTGTTTGGATCAACCGCGTTTTTCCACACTTGCTTGTTGCTTATTTGTTTCTTCTAGATTTAAAGACATCAAAATCAAAAGGATTGCATTCATTTAGTGTACAAAAGTGAAAGCGAATTTGCATTTCAAGTTTGCATGTTGGAAAGTGAATGATAAGATCTCTAATTAGTAGTATCCGTGCACTTTCGGAATTGATGTCTGTATGCATTGAGTGACTGCCTTTGTTGTCCTGGTTTTCTTGGTTTGGGAATAATCTCTCTACCCTCCCATAGGTAGATGTTCATTGAAGAAAAAGGATTTTTCATTCATTCTAGCTGCATCCTAGTATTTTTTATATACATACGGTAAGGCCAGAAAACCGAAACATAATCCAAGATCAACTCTAAAATGAACTGAATAAATCTAACAGCACATTGGAACATAACGCACACTATTTAGAGGTCTAGGCTAGAGACGTGCTCCCGTGTCGTTAAACCTAGTCACTTTTGTTTCCACTCAAGGTTGGGTGATTCCTCCTTCTATGACTCAATAGTGGTCTAGTACGAAATTGTGCTCCCATGTACCATCGAGTATATGTTGGGAGACCCCACTAGGTTATCATCCTTTATCCCTAGGAAGCTGTGTCTGCCACCTTACAAACCATAGCACATCGAACACAACATTCGGGAAGATTGACTGCCATACGGAAAGTCCTTGGTTTTCATATGACTGCCAAGGTGTATATGCAGTTTTACGGGTTGTCCGGTAAACCTTTTGCCTAGTTCTCCAAAGTAGTCACTTTCGTTCCTTTTCGGACTCCTTAAAAGAAAAGGTCCATCTGAGCACTTGTCACTTCAGGTTCATTAAAAATTCAAAGGCGACTAGAGTCATCTTTTGTCCTTTTCTCGACTCTTTAAAGATGAAAAGGTCAAGTTCTGTTCCTATGTCTTAAAATTTATTCAGCCACGTTCACATTTACCCCGTTAGATCTTGTTTGTGTTAGCCTGAGTAGGGTTATTTCTCGTTAGCTTTCCTAGGGTTTTTGAATCAAATCATCCTGGCGGAATCACCGATCCTGTCTCCCATTCTAAGTGACCAAGGATATCTCTCCTTTGTTGCTCCTGAGATACCGGTTGTTAGTGATACTCTCCCTATTATTCTGAGTATCCAACCGATTAACTCTCGCGCTCCAGAAGACGAGTCTTACGATATTCATTGGAACCCCATTTGGGAGCCTTCCAAAGAATATATTCTCGGTACTCCTCCTAGTGTTTCGGTCCCAATGTCTTCTTCTAACATGGATGACACATCCCCCATTATGAGTGAAGAATCCGTTTGGACGAGTGGTGAAATCCCTATCTCAACAGAGACTACACCCTTCCGTGTCACCCCTCTCGATGTCACGCCGCCTTTACGCTATAAGGCTTTGAGGGATGTTATGGGTTCTAGGACCTCCCTTATGAGTTCTATGTGGTCTCATACCGTTACTCCAACCTCGGAGTCTTTTATTCCTCAAATTCACAATGTGTCTGTGACCTCAGTCCCGACTATTCCAATTGTCTGTGTGGCTTCTTTGACCCCTGTTTTTGGTGCTATCACTACATCCTTAGTTTTGACCACTGTTGTTGGACCTTCATTCGGATTTGTGAATAGTGGGCCATCATCATCTACACCTGGAGTTGTTGATCCTACACTAAATGCCCCACCTTCTTCTGGTTCCATTCTAGCAGGGGGGGCATATAATCAATATTTTCACGCTCTTCAGAATCCGGACCCCCAAGATCTGTTTCATTATTATGATTCTCGAGGAGCTCATATTTATTATACCCGACCTTTGCCCTCTCAACCTGTGGTTGAGGTTACAGTCCCATTATCCATTGCTTGGGGTACCACCGGTTATCATGGTGGCCAAGTACCCCCTGCCAATTTTCAAGGACCACCTTATCAAGGTCAGCCGTCTTACATGCAGCCCTCCTATGGGTAGTAGTATTATGGATAGCCTTATCCAAGGCAACCTGGAGGCCCACAAGGACAACCCTTCCATGGACAACCTTCGGCTTCTGGTGGGTCATCTTTTACTTATTTTGGGAAACCTTCTGGTAATCCAGGACAACCTTACATGCAAAAAGGTCAACCTGGTGTCCAGTAGGGCTACCCTTCTGGGAAAGCTAGTCAGCCTTACATTTAGCAAGGCCAACGCACTGTCTAGTCTGGTCAACCATCTGGACAAGTTGGTCAGCCTCAAATCCAATCAAGTCAACCAACTATCCAGTTTGGTCAGTCATCCGGTCCATCAGGACAACCCTCATTTGTGCAAGGACAACTCAATACCCAACAAGCTCAACCTTCTAGGCAAATGGGTCAATCTCAATCTCAACTAGGTCAACCTTCTGGCTAGGTGGCTCAGCCTCAGTTCTCTGAAGGACATCCATCTGGGCCTGCTCAACCAGGCACTCAAATGATTGTCACTTCTCAAGCTCCACCCAGTTTTCAGCCCCAGTCTGGGCTACAGACCCAATCTGGTCTTCAAATTCTGGTTGGATCCCAATCTTAGCCTGCTTATCAAACGTAGCCTGGCTCCCAGGCTCAGTTTGGAGCCCAGACGCCTTATGATTTCCAGCAATCCCAAGGGCAAACCCAATTTTCCCCGTAAAAAAATTATCAACAACTGCAGGTGAGTCCCTATCAGAATTACTAGCAACCGTATGTTGCTCCTGTAGGACAAGTTGGTAATCAATGGAGTGCTGGGGGGCAAATCCAAGGTCAGCCATCTAGTTATAACTATAACCCCTATGGACAAAATCCCTACAGACAGAACCCTTCTGGTCCAAATCCATTCGAACAGAATCAATGGTGGCAACAAGCAGCTGGTTGGAACTCTGATGCTACCTCCTACCCATGGTGTCAGATATCCTTTAACACTCAATTACCCTTTTTAGCAACGTTGGAATTACCGGATGTGTCCAAACTGATCAATGATCCTATTCTTCATAATCTGTATTGACCGCCGGTTCCAACTAAGATTCCTGGTGATTGCCCCAAATTTGATGGTAAAGATAGAGAAGATCCCCAAGCCCACGTTATGACTTATCATCTATGGTGTTAATCAAATTCGTGGCTTGATGATTCAATCCGGCTCCGCCTTTTTCAAAGGACCTTCACTGGCTCTGCTACTAAATGGCATATTTAGTTAGCTCACAGATCTTTCTATGATTTCAACTAGTTCGCTATGGCATTTTTAACTCATTTTCAGTTATCGATTTGATATGAAACAGGCACACGTCTCATGACATCCTTAAAACAAACAATGGCTACGCATATCTACAATCATATCCATGAATGGAGACGGCATCACCATTTGATTAAGTTTTGGATTCCCGATCAGCTTCTGACTAACTGGTTCACAACGTCATTTCTCGGTTCAATATCACAGGACATTGCTATGGGGGCATGTGTAACTAAAGAGTAGGCTATTGTGTGTGCTCAATACCTTTATTTGGTTTACTCCCAGTTCGGTACACTATATGATTATTTGCTTGATGCCCCAAGGCTTGGAACTTCCAAAGCCCTGCGAGCACCATCTGTTGATGGCATCATTGGTTCTGTTAATCTGTCCTCTAAGAAATCTTCTGTGAACCCTGAGAAGCAAAAGTCGAATGCTCTGAATGAAAATACTTCTTAGGCTGTTTCCAATTCCAGTAATAATTCCAAGGTTAACGCCATCTAGTCCACCACGGTGGAAAAAGCCTCGAAAGGAAATAAGAAGGGGAAAGGCAAGAATAAAGCTGATCAACCCAGGCAGGGTTCCCCTAAACCTCCACCCGAGGAAGGTGCCAAACATAATCCCAAGTATCCTTGCTTTATCTGTGACTAGGATCACAATACCAAAGACTGCCCGAGGTGGCCTGAAGTTAGTCATTTGTTGAAAGGTGCTCCTGGGACTCCTGCCGTGCTCAAAGAGCCTTTTCCCTCATAGGAAACGCAGATGGTGTTTGATCCATCCGAATCCTCTTCTCCCTTTGGTTCTCAAGCATTTATGGCTGGGAAAATTCCCATCCACATTAGTACTCAAGCAAGAGAGTATCCGTCACCTGCTGGGAAAGAGCCTGAGGTCCCCTCTAGTGCTCCTCCATCCAGTTTTGGTCCACTCCATATTGAGAGACCTAGCACTGAGACGCCCATCCGACCCCCTCCTAAAGGTGTACTCCGGAAGTCTTCTTACAACCCTAATTCTTGTGCTTCTCAGCACTATAGCATCATTGAGGACTTAGCCTAGGCTCTGTCAGCTATGTCTACTTTAGAAATTCTCCAGAGTTGACCCTCTCAGAGGAAGTCCTTGCTATCAGCTATCGGTGGCATCAACCGAGCCGACTCAGATTTGATCGCTTTTGACCTCGATAGTCATATACCGAGACTACCTTACCAAATTTCCTTCCTTATCCAGGTCATCATCAATTCTAAAACAATCCATCGTACGGTCATTGATGAAGGTGCTTCGACTTGCATAATGTTTGTTGCTTGCTGGAAGGCTATCGGTTCTCTGACTCTAAGCCAGTCTCCTACGACCTTGGAAGCCTTTGATGGGAGAGAGTCTCGCCCTTATGGTATACTCCAACGCTTGCCTATTACATTAGAAGGGAAGATGGTCGAAGTGGAAGTTGAAGTCATTGATGCCAATTTAACTTACAACCTCCTTTTGGGACGGAGTTGGACATATGCCATGTGAGTCGTGGCTTCATCTCTATTTCACGTCATTCGTTTCCCTCATCAGGGGAAGATCGTCATAGTATACCAGCTAACTTTCTTCTCCTCCTCTTCCAATGGCAACGTGCACTTTGTGGAGCATACCTCCATCCCATGTGAGAGTGTGGGTGCTGGACTCTTTAAAGATCCTGCCCTTATGGGTGTTTTTTCACTCCCACCTCCCGACGTCGCTCCTATTAATATGATTTATGTTCGCTCTGACCCGTGGGTTCTTCCCCCCACTGATCAGATAGAATCCTGGGGCGATGAGATGTCATTGAGTCCTGCCAAGCTTAACTACGTTGAAATTGTTTCTGCATCGGCTCCCCCCCAGAATCTGTTCCTTCGAGCAGAACTCTTGACTCGTATGCTCATTCTCCTTGGCTTGGAGGTGACACTTCTTCAGACCCTTTAAAGGAAATTTTTCCTTCTGATGAAGCCATTATCAAGACCATGTCTCTCGAGGAACCCCCTTGGTCTGATCATCACCATCGTTCCTCGTTTCTCCCTACCCATTGGGAAATGCTTACCTGCCTTGGGCAGTTTGCTCCTTGTCCCCCATCCCTACCCCTTTGGACACCCATTCAAGTTTATCAAGTGCCTTTTGAAGGGAACATGGGAAGCATCATGCAAACCCAGCCAATCAACATCTCTGTTAAACCAAGGATTGTAGAGCATATCCATGTTCAAGTAACTTGTACTCCAGAGGAGATTCAGCTCTATAATGATCTTTTTCGCGAATTATGTGATGTTTTTGCTTGGTCTTACGAAGAGATGCCCAGCATCGATCCTAGTGTCATGGTGCATGAGATACCTACGTATCCAAGTGCTAAGCCTATTCGACAGCATCTACACCCCATGCACCCTTGAAAGGCTACGGCTATTAAAGCAGAACTTGAAAGGCTTCTTAAGGCTAGTTTTATTTACCCCATCCCACTCATAGATTGGGTCTCCAATATCATCCCTGTGACTAAAAAATAGGGCACTATCAGGGTCTATGTTGATTACCATGATATTAATCGGGCCTATCCCAAAGATAACTACCCCACACCCTTCATTGACCAGCTCATTGATGAGTGTGCCGGGAGTGAAATGTATTCATTCATGGACAGATTTCCTCGTTATAACCAGATTAATATTGTGCCAGCAGATCAACACAAGACTGCCTTTATCTGTCCCTGGGGCACTTTTGCCTACAAAAAGTTCCCTTTTGGTTTGAAAAATGCTAGTGCCACCTTCCAATGTGCAATGTCTTATGCATTCCATGATATTCAACAGATTGTGCAACCTTACCTGGATGATCTGCCATCACATCCAGCAAAACGCCAGGACCATCCCGCTCACCTTCGCGGAATCTTTCTCTGCCGTTGACACTACTGCATCCGGCTTAATCCACATAAGTGTATCCTCTGCGTTGAGTCAGGCAGACTTGTCGGGTTCATCGTCTCCCAAGAGGGTATCTGTTTGGATCCCATTAAAGTTGAGGTCATTCTGAATCTCTCTCCCCCTGCTTCTTTGCAGCAATTCTAGAGTTTGCAGGGCAAAGCGAACTTTTTACGACATTTCATTCCGAACTATGCCAAAGTGGCCAAAGGCTATACGCAGTTATTGAAGTGGGATACCCCTTTTCTTTGGGATGCCACTGCTCAAGAGTCCTTCCAGTGCCTCAAGGTTCTCCTTGTTTCTGCTCAATTTTTGCATCCTCCTAATTATCATCGTGACTACACTCTATATTTGGCCGCTACCAATACCACTATTGGCAGGGTTCTTGTTATACACATTTTTCGGCCCTACAATCCCAAGCATGAATTGTCCATAAACCAAGGGCTCCTAAGTCCCTAAAAGTGTTGTTCTAGCCCCTAAAGGAACAAGGTCAACAGATTACAGCTTCTTCCGGAAGTTCTCCATGAGAAACTCCTCATAATTGGTCAAAACAGGATCATTGTAGCTACTCCACTGGCTAAGTGCGTTGCATCTCACCTAAATACACTGTGAGGGTGCGTTTCATTTCAAAAGTCCCTTCTGTGGGGTGCGATGGGCGGGAAATGACAAATGGCAGTGTCATTCCGCGAGGTGGAGAGGCAATGGAAGCTTCCAGAATCTTCTCCTATGACACTTGCCTCACTGAATTCGACCAAGGATGAGTAAGAGGCCATCAGTCTCCAAGTGCAAGCAAGAACTATCAGAGAGAAGACACTAATCAAATCATAAGCCAACTCATCCCCCTTACAGATATCTATATATGGATCCCTCATCCCAGAGATCCAGAGGCTGGAATTTTGCATATTGTAAGGAATTGCTGTTGGTTTCTAGAGAAAAACATCAGATTGTTGGGTGATCTAAGCTTTGTTTGAGGTGAAGAGGGGCTTCTTTGCTGGGAGGTTGATGCTGGGTCAGAACAACTAGTTGTAACTCCTCCTGGCTCTTTTCTTGTTTATCAATAAAAGCTATTTGAGTTTTCCTCCATGCTTTTGTATCATTGATGCTTGTTACATTTGTATGGTCAATTTACATCTGATCCTAGATTGTTTATGATTATAGATCCATGTATTTGTATAGTGCTATGCTTCTGTGATCTTACAGGTACTTTATGAAGCTGGGCGTGAAATGGAGCAGGTAGCTAAGGACTATCAAAGAAGGGAGGGATCGAATCGAAGGATTAGTGTAAGACAGAGGTTTGTCTTTCTGTTCCTCTCTATCTATAATTCATAAAGGAAAAACAAAAATAGTTTTTCTCTGTTTGTTTCTAAGGTAGCTGTCACACCTTAGTGGGATAGAGCAGTTCTAAATAGACACTTTTCCCTATAACAAAATGGCGACTCCACTGGGGAGCTAATTAGTTTGTTTGTTTATCATTCTTTTTTGTCTATTTCATAAACTTACAAGTAGCATTCGAACTGCATTTGCCATAACAAATGCAAAGTAGACAACTGCTACTTCAATCCATCTATTGGATCTATTTATGATTTAAACAACTGATTCACAAACTATCTGATTGCCCTTGTGATAGCTCTTAGATCCTCCTCAGATCTACCCTTGATTGTTGCATTACTGATTGTTTTTGCTCGGCCAAAACCCAAGAACTGAACTACAAACTATGACCCGGAACCCGAACAGAGTCTCGTTTCTGGCCCAACGCAGGTACTGTTCAGAGATTTTGAATTTCAGCGCACTTCCCAAGTGGACAACCTGCGCTGCATTTCAGATTCTCTATGTTACAGGTGCGCTGATCAGACTAGCTTTGTGTAGTTGTGGCTCCTGTGGTTCATTCTTTCCAGTTCTATTCTTGAATTTTGCTGCCTGTGATCAGTATATGTCTGCTTGAAATCCCTTTTCCTTACTGTTATTCCACCTCCTTTGTGAAAAAGAACTGTAGATGTTTTTATGTGTTTGTTGAGTCATTTATAGTTCTCCTTTGCAAAAATAGCGTAATCGTACTGTCGCCCTTTGATTTGAAACTGTCGCAAGTGTCGATTTCAATCGTAGGAAAGAGTTTGATTGCTGTTGATGGTCGATTATCCTGTTACTATTTCTTTTGGTCTGAATTTGTAATCTTCTAGTGTCGAGAACAAGTATTCATTTCAAAATCGTAAGGTGTTGTAATCGTCTCCATTTTTTGATTTCGAAAAGAAACTTGTTGATATTTGTCACTTGAAAAGAAATTCAGATTTGTGCATCAACTTTCTTTTTAGCATTCATATACTAAGAAAGTCGAAAAACAAATACATGCATGTGCATTTGCATATAGACAGTCTGATTGGTTTGATTTAGGAAAGTGCATTTAGAGTGTGCTCTTTGCTCTTTGTGAAAAGATTCTGTCTTTCTTTTCCCTAGTAGCTAGGATTTTCATTGCATAAAGGAGATAAAAAGTTTTTTTATCATCTTAGATTGCATTTTAGGAATTACATCTACATCTCGTGGTGAACTCGAAAGGCAAACTTCATAAACAAGATCAACTTAAAATAAATTCAATGAATCTAACAACGCTTTGGAACTTAACGCACAACATTTAGAAGTCTAGGCTAGAGACGTATTCCGGCGTCGTAAAGCCTGGTAATTGTTGTTCTCACTGATGGTTGGGTGATTCCTCAACTTTGAGATGATAAGTGCCAGTACGGACTTGTGCTCCCACGTACCGTCGAGTATATTTTGGGAGACACCAATAGGCTTAATCCTTTATCCATAGGAAGTCGTGTCTGCCGCCGTATCGATCGCAATGCACTGAACACAGCATTCGGGAAGATTGACTGCCATACCGTAAAAAGTATTCTGCAGTTTTGCGATTGGTTTGGTAATCCCTCTACCTAGATTTCCAGAGCAGTCCCGTTCATTCCTTTTCAGACTCCTTAACAGAAAAGGTCCATCTGAGCACTTGTCACTTCAGGCTCATTAAAAATCGAAGGAGACTAGAGTCATCTTTTGTTTTTTCTCGACACTTAAAAACTGAAAAAACAAGTTGTGTCAAAGCGTCTAAAATTTATTTAATTCGGAAACATACTTCCCCTTTATTTTAGTTGATCGAGTAATCCGCAATCGTGGAAGAAAGTCAATTGAAACCCTGTCGTTCGCGGAGGCTTACGAGTCAACCATCTTTGTCTCCGGAATCGAAGCCAGTACGGGCAAAGCGAACTCGTTTAACCGGTTCCAAATCTCCTATTAAAGTTAGAACAAGTGTTCCAACGACATCAGAGACTCCGGTTACTCTAAAAATTTCTGGATTCCCTGCCTCTACAGAAGAAGTTCAACAGCCACAGAAGGACAGTGATACTGATCCTAGTCTGAGAGTAAACACTTGTGTTACCGAACCAGTTCCATCTACAACCGGTTCGGACAGTCCTGCCCTTCAAACATCTGTCGCTACTGATTCCATACCTTCTTCGGCACTAGAAATATTCTATGGACCTGACGGTCTTCACCTTCCACCTGGTCTGATTGCCATAGAAGAAATTGTAGAAGATCCTCCAACAAGTACTCCATCGCAATTTGGAGTCGGGATCAATCTATATCCTTCTTCATCAGAAGTTAGTCTACCACCAGCGGAAGCTCCTGTAGAATCGCTAGGTAATCTTTTGGATAGAGTACAAATGTCTGAACAACCATCAACATCTAGGACTGTGTCATCTGACACAGCGACGACAGAACTCCCTGCTATCACTCCGACAATGTTCGTCGGTATACCATCTGTCCCGACTAGCTCTCAACCGCTAGAAGGAGCCCAGTCAGGGGCTATTTCGACAGTATGGTCTGTTCCTGTTTGTTCATCTTGAATAATATCCGGAAACTCTTATGTTGAGTCTCAACAAATTGATCCATTTTGAGGTCAATTTGGGCAGTTTGGTCCCCAAGGGCAAACAATTCCCTTGAGTTCTGGATTACCACCGTATAGGGGGCAGTATACCCTTTCATTATCCCCTCCGGGAGGATATCCATACAGGAGTTCACAACAACATTCAGGTTATACTGGAATTACCTCAAGTGGTTGGGTACCAATACTACCTCAACAACCAAGAATTGTATATTCGATGCAACAATGCTTACCTATGTCAAATATCCCAACTATGCCAGCTATTGTGACGGTGTCGCAAGTTCAAGCGCTGCCTATTGTATGCCAACCTCAGGTTTCTCAGGTTTTAATGCAACAGCCCTTTGACCCTGCGACTCAACCACAATCGCCAATCAGTGGAACGACACAGGTTCAGATGGGTACAATTACCCCTCATCTTGGTCAAACTGTTAGTATCGGGCAACAACACATGGCTTCACAACCATGGCTGGTGCAATACCAACAACCGCAATTCCAACAAGTATACCAAGGTTCTAAGCAACAAATCTTTGCTAATAGTGGAGAGCCGTACATTCAAAACGGTCAAAATCAACCATTTTACAATGGTCATGTCCACCAACCTTACCAAACATACCAGCATCAAATGCATTATGCTCGTATGCAAAGACCAACTGCCCAGGCAATGCCATCTTATCCTGGGTATGCTTCACCTAACCTGAGTCAGCAGTTACCCTTTGTGGAAACTTTAGAGTTACCTGATTTAAATAGGTTAACAAACGATCCAGTCGCTTACGCCCCTAGGTGGCCAGCGATTCCGCATAAACTTCCATCAGATATTCCTAAATTTAATGGAAATCTGGGTGAAGATCCATTGAATCACGTGATGACCTTTCATCTATGGTGTTCATCAAACACCCTAAATGATGATTCGATAAGACTTCGCCTCTTCCAGAGGACGTTAATGGGTCCTGCAACAAAATGGTACATCGAATTGCCTAGAGCTTCGTTTGACAACTTCAGTACCTTAGCCACAACCTTTTTAACGCATTTTCAGTTACCAATAAGGTACGAAACGGGAACAGAACTTCTTACCAATTTCAAACAGACAACGACCACTCACATATCTGATCATATACATGAGTGGTGACGTCGTCATAGAATGGTAAAAGCATATGTCCCCAATTAGCTCTTAGCTGAATGGTTTATCAAGTCATTACTACCTTCCATCACGGAAGATGTGGCAAAGGGGGGAGTCGTAACAGAAGAGCAAGTTATTGCTCATGTGCAATACCTGGACTTGATTTACACTCAGTCCCGCATGCTCTACGATAAAATACCTGACGCCCCTAGACCAGAATTCTCAATTCCTCCTCCTCCTAAATCAAACAATGACTCTCATGCCGGCGATGGTGTGATTGGCACAACAGACACGAAATCGACAAAGGCTACATCCAAAAAGGCTCGTAAGATTTCAAGTCAAAATGCAAAAGATGAACTTCTTGCTTCGGAAGTAAATGTCGTATCAACAGATAAAGGCAAAGAAACCAAACAACCAGGGAGCAAGAAGAAAGGCAAAGGGAAGAAGAAGAAACAGGAGGAATCATCACCTGAGAAATCTTCTTCAAACCCTCCTGGAGATAGGAAACCAAAAAATGCATGCTTTATATGCGATGAGGATCATTGGACCGCAAATTGTCTACATAGGGCTGAGCTTAAGAAATTCTTCAAGAATTCGAAAACCTCCGCAGTGTTAACTGATCCGTTTCCAAATCCAGGAACAAATCTGGTTGAAAGTGGAAATGCTTCCCCGTCTCAAGTGCTAATGTTGTCGGTTTCAAAACAGCAAAATGATGCTTTGATATCGACAAGGAACAAAGATTATGGGAATCCACAGCTATCGAACAACAAGGATAAAGATCAACCTAGTAGTTCGACAACAACTTCGACAGAAGTTGCACCACCCATCATTCCTGAATTGACAATAAAACTGCCAAAGGGAGTAGTACACAAGTCGACGTTTAATCCCCACGCTAGAGCGACACAACATTATAATATAGTGGAAGATTTGGTCCAATCGCCATCCGCTATGTCGACTCTTGAAGTACTACAGAATTGCCCATCCCAAAGGCAGGCTTTATTATCAGCCATTGGTGGGATAGACCCAAAGGATTCCAATCTTGTATCCTTCAATCATAAAGGATATGATCCTCAATTACCAGCTCAACTAGCTTTCCTTGTTCAAGTGAAAGCCCTCAACAAAACTGTTCATCGAACAATTATTGATGAGGGGGCATCTACATGCATTATGTCGATGAGTTGCTGGAAAACTTTAGGATCTCCAACCTTGTCGCGATCTTCGACGACATTAAAAGCATTCGACGGAACGACATATACCCCATATGGTATTCTAAGTAACTTGAAAATTGAACTAGGAGGTAAAACAGCAGAAATAGATGTTGAGGTAATCGATGGCAATCTTGATTACAACATCCTACTAGGAAGACCATGGATATATGCTATGGCGGCTGTTGTGTCAACCTATTTTAGGAAGATTGCATTTCCCTTTCAAGGAGGGATTACAATCGTCGATCAACAAAACTTCCTCCCCAATGGTTCTCAAGTTACAGGAAGCATTCCCATGATCCATGGAAGCCCCCATTCGCTTCAAAATATCGGAGTAGGCCTACTAAAAGATCCTATACTAATGGGAACTTTCGCCCTTCCACCTCCAATCAACCTGGCGGAAGTGGCGTCGATAGGAACCTGCAATATGATATCTTCTAAAAAGATCTCAGAAAACGATATCGACATGGATCATGCAATGGTTTTGCCCCCAAGCCCAATGGAAATATTGTAGCAATGAATGTTCCTAGCATGGGAGGCAAACCCAAATCAACGCTCATCAAGCGTTTGGATAGATAGGTCTAAAGAATATGGTACCCCTTCAGATCCTTGGTTGCAAGTGCATGTCACCGACGAAGGAATTGTCCAATCAATGGTAATTGAAGGAGCACCATGGAATGATTCCCACCATCGTTCCCTTCTTCCAGATTATGGAGAAGATACTCAAAATGACCTTTATCATCCTTCAGTCTTTGATTTCCTATCAAATACTATAAACACAGTGGATTCCGAGCGAAACTTGTCCAATATTGAAGAGACTATCGCCATAAATATCTCGACCAAGACAGATGTTGTAGAGAATATTTATGTTGGCAAATGTTGTTCTCCTTCAGAACTGGAAATATATAACGCTCTTTTTCGCGAATTAAGAGATTTCTTTGCTTGGTCATACAGTGAAATGCCAGGCATTGACTCGAGTATTGTTGAACACGAAATTAAGATGTATCTAGATGTCAAACCAGTACGACAACGGCTAAGGCAGGTGCACCCCATGAAAGCTGCTGCCATTAAGGCAGAAGTTGAAAAACTTCTCCATGCTGGTTTCATCTACCTAGTTCCTCTAACCGATTGGGTATCGAATATTGTCCCTGTTATGAAAAAACAAGGAACAATTAGAGTGTGCGTCGATTATAGGGATGTAAATCGGGCTTGTCCAAAAGACAACTACCCTACACCCTTCATTGACCAGATAATTGATGAATGCACCGGATGCGAAATATTTTCATTCATGGATGGATTCTCCGGGTATAATCAAGTAAATATCCGCCCACAGGACCAGTCAAAGACTGCATTTATTTGTCCGTGGGGCACGTTCGCATATCGAAAATTACCCTTTGGTTTGAAGAACGCAGGGGCAACGTTTCAGAGGGCAATGAATTATGCCTTCCATGACATCAAAAACTCACTCAACCATACCTCGACGACCTTCCGGCTCATTCACGAAAGCGGACTGATCACCCGCAGCATTTAAGAGTGATATTTCTACGTTGCTGACACTACAAGATACGACTCAATCCACACAAATGTGTATTTTGTGTCAGTTCTGGTCGTTTGCTTGGCTTTGTAGTCTCGAAGGACGGGATTCGTCTCGACCCATGTAAGGTCCAGGCAATCATAAATTTCCCTCCACCTTCGAATTTACTTCAGATTCAGAAACTCCAAGGGAGAGCAAACTTTCTGAGGAGGTTCATTCGAAATTACACCGAACTTGCTAAAGGTTATACATGTCTTTTGAAAAAGGAAGTGCCCTTTGTCTGGGATCAGGCTGCGCAAGCTTCCTTTGATGCTTTAAAAGAATCACTAATGAAAACATCATTAATGTATGCTCCTGATTATCAAAAAGATTTTAACCTGTATCTGGCTGCAGCGGATACGACCATCGCAATGGTTTTAGTTCAAGAAGTCGATGGAATTGAACATCCTGTATATTATTGAAGTAAAAACTTAAATGATACATAAAGAAAATATTATTACGTTGAAAAGCTAGCACTCGTAGTTGTTCAAGCGATACAGAGATTTCGACACTATGTCCTCTTTCGGAAAACTACCATTCTGTCAGATTGCAACCCCATGACTTATATATTGTCGTGACAGTTGCTGGGGGACAAATATTCAAAATGGATAGCAATCCTACAAGAGTTTTATCTGGAATTTGTAAAATCCAAGTCGAAGAAAGCTCTAGTTTTTGCAGAATTATTATGCGATCTCCCATCGTCGTCCAACGATGAAACATCCGAAGAAACAATCGTGGACGAAAATTTGTTTTTGATATCTTCAAGCAATGAGTGGTATGGGGATATAATAATTTATCTCCAAACCCAAAAATATAGGCCAGACACCTCCCACTCCTAACAAAACCGTATTTGATACCAGGCAAAAGACTACATGATCGTCGGTGATACACTCTATCGTCGTGGTATCGATACAGTTCTGAGAAGGTGCCTCACCCATGAGGAGGCCGAAAAAGTCCTGAATGATTGTCATTCAGGCGCGTGTGGGGGGCATCAGTCTGGATATGCTACAGCGCAAAAAATATTACGAGCAGGATACTTCTGGCCAACAATGTTCAAAGATTGCATAACCGCAGTCAGAAGTTGCCATGCTTGTCAAATTTTCGATAGCAAAACTAGAAGACCACCCGCACCTCTGCAGCCAATAGTGGTTGTTGGGCCATTCGCCAAATGGGGCATCGATTTCATGACATGTAACCCCACCTCGACCGGGGGCATGGGTATATCATAGTCGCAGTTGACTATTTTACCAAATGGGCCTAGGCGATGCCTACATTAGATAATACTGGTGAAACAGCTGCCCTCTTCCTTTTCAATCATGTAGTCGCCAGATTCGGCGTACCACAGGCTATAGTCACAGATCATGGATCGCATTTTCTCAATCACATGATGGTCGAATTAGCTGCCAAACTAGGGTTGTCTCACAACAGCTCTACTCCATATTATCTGCAAGCCAACGAACAAGTTGAAGCAATCAACAAGGTCCTAAAGCGCATGCTGCAAAGGATGATTGGAATTCACAAAAGAGGGTGGCACCTAATCCTGTACTCAGCTTTGTGTGCCTACCGAACATCGGTAAGGAATGCAACTGGGTTTACACCTTTCCAACTGGTATATGGCCTGAAAGCAGTCTTACCAATCCAGTGTGAAATCTCGTCTCTCAAACTCGCAATTGATCTCCTCCCCGGAACTTCAGAAGAAGAAGCTCGTTTCTTGGAATTAATCCAATTGGATGAAACCCGTCGTGATGCCGCTTTGGCTAATGAAGCCCATAAGAAACGAGTCAAGGCACAGTTCGACAAAAATGTCAAACCCCGTGTCTTCTCAGAAGGTGACTTGGTCTTGCTTTACGACCAAGAATCCGATAAATTGGGAGTAGGTAAATTTAAGTCTTTATGGATGGGCCCCTATATTGTTAAATGAGTGTTAGCAAAAGGAGCCTATGAGTTAATGGATTATGACGGAATTCCACTGGCGCAACCTCGTAATGGGTTGTACCTCAAGCGTTACTATGCGTAATGGTAACCTGTATGCTTTTGTTATGTTTTTGTTTTCACTAAAGTGTTTATTTTGGTCAAGTAATCCACTTTTTACATTTGTTGCAGATGTCAAACCTATTGGAATCATGTGTTGGATATGCCGACGGAGCGAGTCATAGTTCGCGGAACCTATCTTCCGCAGCCTGGGCTATTTTTGATCCAAGCGACGAGTTAGTAAGTTTCAGAAGGGTATGTATTGGTCAATCAACAAATAACATCGCTGAATATAGAGCATTGATAGAACTTCTCTCTGATGCCATCACACATGGTATACACCGACTAATTGTCAGGCTAGACTCACAACTCGTAGTACTACAACTCAATGGTATATATTCCGTTCAAAACCCAGCTATTTATCGTATGTTCCTAAGGGTTAAGATTTTGGAAAGACAATTTGATTTTATTCAATATCAACACATTTCCAGAAACTTAAACACTTTAACTAACTCATTAGCAAATTATGTGTTAGATAGACATTTGCAACATTTATAAAAATAAACATATCATCAATGTTTGCATTTGGATCATGTAACTTAACCAAAATAAAACTCCGAAAATCAAAAATATATATAAAACTGTTTATGGTTTACACATAATGTTCTGTAACCAAGACAAAATCGGTCAAGTGACCCAAAAACTCAAAATGCTAGGGGGCACCCTAGTCTAATGATGCTCATGATAGCAAGTCACAGCCTGTGCAATCATGCGTAAGAGACGAGTCCATCGTCTTGGCACACTAGTAGTATGCTGTTGTAGCCTCAAAGGTAGCTCGTTGGTCCTCACATCTGGAATACCAAGAGTGAGGCCCTCAACCTGCTCCTGTAACGCTGTGAGAGTCTCGGCCACATCGAGGTCACGAAGGATAGCCCTTCCGACAGCCTCTCCTGCTGGGGCGGTAGCTGGAACTCTCAGGCAAACTACTGGACGAACAGGACCAACATCTGCATGTACACATGAGTTTGATTAAAATCTTGATAGAATAAAGCACAAGAACATTATAATTGAAAAAACAATAAACAGGAATATGGTCAAAGATTTTACCAATGGCGCCCCACTGTTCGCCATCCGGCAGTACTAAATTTGGATCACCCCGGAAGTCCATGCCAGCATATGGATACTCGAAATAAACCATCTCCTGACGATCAAACCACCTGAAGAAGGTATCAGAAAATGAAATCTGAGACTGACCAACATGCCTAGACATATGGTCAACCCATCTCTGCATACATGGTTCAGTAGGTGAAGGTAAATTGAGTGCAATATACTACGGCTGCATCAGTGGTATCTTCTCCAAGGAAAAGGCGGTCAAAATAGAACCATACCCAAAGTTCTTCAACCTCCCGCTCTTTATCTTGGTCAACTGTTCTTTCATCACAAGAAGTACTGCGTCGCACCAGTTGAACACCTTCGGTTGGAGGCATTCCAAGGCATACTGCATATAAGATCGGTTGGCTACATGAAGAGCCGCACCACCGGCCATCCTACCAAAAGTAAACAGAATAGTCCTGAGGGACCTGTCAGTGACATCACGGATGATGATGTTGCCATCTTTACTCGGCTGAGATCCTTCTCTGCAGTACTGGAGAACATAATCTCTCATAGAGTCGCCTCCTCGGGTCGAACCTGATAAAGAGATGGGGGCACCTTGCCTCGACAAGCCAGTCAAGAAATAGATTTCTATTACAGTCAAGACGATAGATTTGCCCCTGATCTGGAAAACCTGGTTGGTAGGATCCCAAGCATCGAGCAAATACTGCAATAAGTTGATCTGTTGTCTCGTGCTAGAAATGCGGAAAAGCTTCAGCAAGCCACAGTTCCGCAGTGCGTTTACTGTAACTGGATCATGTAGGGCAAGCATGTCCTCTTCTTCATGCTCACGTTCTCACCATGTAATGGTCATATTACTCCAAAGATCTCTGAAAAAAAACAAGAGAAGAGTTAGATCCTGATTTTGGTAAGAAACAGGCAAAATTTCCATCAAAAATTGTGCACAGAATTCCTTCTCTGCGCCCATCGCACCTACAGCAATGCTCTAGGTGTGTTGCATGTCAGATGCCCTTCAGACTGGCCAACATCTAACGCACATTTCGATACACAGAAGGTGCACTGAAGGCAGAACGAGTTTTTCAAACCCCAAGGGCTCAAAAAAACTAGGAATCAAGCTCAAAATGCAAAATGGAAACCATGAAATGAAAGAGCTCAGGTTTAGCTCCTACCTAGTCCAGACGGCGCCGAGAATCGTCCACTGAATTTCTCGACATCAGCTGATGAAAATCAAGGGGGGAAAGCACCTCCAAAGCTCCAAAAAACCAAAGTTCAAATGAAATGGTAAAATGAGAGGTAAAAACACTTTTTCATTACTTTTTACGTAGTTCAAAATAAAATATTAGTGTTCTAACTCGTTTTCAAGCATATATTGTTAATTTCTGACTAGTTTGATGAAGCAGTTGAAAATACAGTACAATCTTTGAAAGAACAAAGCTATTTATGGTAAAATCAAAATGGGACCATTCAATCGAGCAGTTTTAGCACATAGTTCAAGCTCGTTAAAATATAAAAATAAGACATGAGCAAATGTTTCCACCCACGTTTAAACTCGTTAAAAAATGAACTATTCCCCGGTAAATAACCATCGTGAATGTAGTACTTCAGCCATTAAAGCCTTGGTCGTGTTTGCACCGTCGCCTCCATTTGATTGGCCGATCATTCACCTCCATTTGATTTTTTACCCATTTTGACAAACAACTGCGAAGAGTGATTTCACTAGCCATCCTTGTGACACTGCCGTGATTGGAAAATTCCAAACCTTACCTGGAATCAGCTGCTACCCATTTTATCACTCGTTCCTCAAAAGACAAGTCTCCTTTAAGCTCTTTTCAGCTGACTCGTAAAATATGAAAAGATTGTCGAGCCATTGGCCTCTCCAGCTCGTTAAAGGGACAGGAAGTGCTATCCCTCCTCTAGATTTTAATCTTTTTGGACCTGAGGGATTATTACACAAAACGATCGAGCGCTTGTTTTGTTCGGCTCGTTAAAAGTATCGAAAATTCATCCCTTCTGTATTGTTTTATACTTTTTCGAACTTAAGGGATTAGATGACGAAAAAGGAATTTTGGAGTTACCTTTACGTTCCTTTTCAGACTCTCTAAAATTGAAAAGGACCGAGTTATCTTTGTCGTTAAACTCATTAAAAAGATTAATAGCGACAAACTTGTCTATAGACGAGAACGAGTTTCACTATCGCTAGGCTCGTTAAAACATAGCGATGGGTTTGCCCCAAGGGCAAATTATAGAACAAGCATATGTTATCCTCCTCAAGCTTGACGAAAATAAAGAGGTACTGGTCAGCAATGACTGGGGAAAAATTGGGAAGAAAACTTAAAGAAACTTTGCTGGTAGCAAGTCGCTCTTGAACGTGACACTTCCACTCCGTGTCCGAGTCGGGTTGGGTTGTTTCATTGACCGGTCACATCACCATGGTCACGCTATACCATCCACATTTGGGGTTAATGCTACCAATCCATCACATCAGTGTCACCGATATGTTCAAGAGAAGTCATTCAGTGAATTCACCTGTGTCTCACCCACTACCATACACTATACTCCATTCTTTCATGACCGCCACCCTGAACCTTATATCGCCAGATCGTTTTCACCTCCATTAAAATCATTTGCTCCGTTCCGTGTCATTGATGGGGGATTCATTAAGGCCCTCCTGTGACAGATCACTTCTTGTCGACATCAACTCATTATCCAAGAAGTTGATCTAGGAACACACCATTCAGTACTTTGAAGCTTGCATGCCTCAATGTTAAGTTTCTCACTTCCGGCGACAGGTTTACATCAATGGCCTTCGACCAAAAGATTTTGCGTGGTGTTCGACGCCAAGTCCTTTATTCACACCATGTGAATTGTACTGTAGTACCTTGAGGGTCATTATCATTATTGGTGATTCCTCTCGTGCTTGTTAACAGTTTACATCAGTGACTGGAGATGTCTTTCCATGTTCGACTTCAGAACATTTCTCACATGGATTGACTTGTACTTTGAGTGAAGATCGGACGAGATTGAAGACCCCAGATCTAGTTTCATCCATCCGGGCTGCGATATATTCAGGGAAATAAAGACATTAAATGTACATCATTGCTGCACAGATAATCATCCACTCAAAAGGATGATGGCTCTATCAGAATCATCAGTCTACACTCATATGATTGTTTTTCCTATGTACATTAAAATGAATTTATAAAGCTGAGCATGGGAATGCCCGCCTTAGCTAGATCATGAAAATAGTATGAAGATAATGTATTGTATTGTATCTTATTACAGGTTTCCGCCCAACATTGAAAGAACTTCGGATCCTCATAATAAAGCATTTCACCTGACACCAAAAGATTAACGGCCTCATACTTTAGGGGGCAACTGTTATAGACATTTTTGGGCCCTACAATCCCAAGCATGAAATGTCCATAAACCAAGGGCTCCTAAGTCCCTAAAAGTGTTGTTCTAACCCCTAAAGGAACAAGGTCAACAGATTATAGCTTCTGTCGGAAGTTCTCCATGAGAAACTACTCAGAATTGGTCAAAACGGGATCATTGCAGCTGCTCCACTGGCTAAGTGCGTTGCATCTCACCTAAATACACTGTGAGGGTGCGTTGCATTTCAAAAGTCCCTTCTGTGGGGTGCGATGGGTGAGAAATGACAAATGGCAGTGTCATTCCGCGAGGTGGAGAGGCAATGGAAGCTTCTAGAATCTTCTCCTATGACACTTGCCTCTCTAAATTCGACCAAGGATAAGTAAGAGGCCATCAATATCCAAGTGGAAGCAAGAACTATTAGAGAGAAGACACTAATCAAATCACAAGCTGACTCATCCCCCTTACAGATATCTATATATGGATCCCTCATCCCAGAGATCCAGAGGCTGAAATTTTGCATATTGTAAGGAATTGCTGTTGGTTTCTAGAGACAAACATCAAATTGTTGGGTGATCTAAGCTTTGTTTGAGGTGAAGAGGGGCTTCTTTGCTGGGAGGTTGATGCTGGGTCAGAACAACTAGTTTTAACTCCTCCTGGCTCTTTTCTTGTTTATCAATAAAAGCTATTTGAGTTTTCCTCCATGCTTTTGTATCATTTATGCTTGTTACATTTGTATGGTCAATTTACATCTGATCCTAGATTGTTTATGATTATAGATCCATGTCTTTGTATAGTGCTATGCTTATGTGATCTTACAGGTACTTTGTGAAGTTGGGCGTGCAAGGGAGCAGGTAGCTGAGGACTATCAAAGAAGAGAGGGATCGAATCGAAGGATTAGCGCAAGACAGAGGTTGGTCTTTCTGTTCCTCTCTATCTATAATTCATAAAGGAAAAACAAAAGTAGTTTTTCTATGTTTGTTTCTAAGGCAGCTGTCACACCTTAGTGGGATAGAGCAGTTCTAAATAGACATTTTTCCCTGTAGCAGTTCTCGTTCAAGATGATGATGATGACACTGATCATGTCATTTATTATCTCAACTGCAATCTACTAGATATGGAAACTCGATTTGCTTATGTCGAGAAGTCGGAATTGGCCACTGTTTGTGCCATCCAACGTTTTTGCCATTATATCTTATTGCACACCATGACAGTGGTTTCTAATTGCAACCCAATGACGTACATCCTGTCGCGTTGGTTGCTGGGGGGCAAGTACTCGAGGTGGATTGTTATCCTCCAAGATTTCGACTTGGAATTCACTACTACCAAGTCTATGAAATCCCTCATCTTTGCTGAGTTGCTTTGCTCTCTGCCATCTCTTACCGTGCCCTCTCAGTTAGAGGACCATATCCCAGATGAAACTTTGTTCTTAATTAGCACCCTCGATCCCTGGTACGGGGATATCATTGTCTATCTACATACGTCCTCTTTTCGTCTTGATGTGTCTAAGGATGCTTGATGACGAATTCGCCATCAATCTCAGCCCTACTGTATTATTGGGGACACCCTGTATCGTCTCAGCACCGACTGTTCTCCGCCGATGCTTAACATTTGAGGAAGTTGAGCGAGTTCTAAATGACTGCCATTCTAGTGCCTGTGGTGGTCACATGTCCAAATATGCTACTGCTCAAAAGATCCTTCGTGGTGGTTACTTTTGGCCCTCCATATTCAAGAATTGCATTCCTACTGTCTGCTCCTATCACGAGTGCCAAATCTACCAGTGGAAGATGCACGCGCCTCCTGCTCCATTGCAGCCTGTTGTTCCCGTTGGCCCTTTTTCCAAATGGGGCATTGATTATATGACTTGTAACCTTATCTCGGTCGGGGGGCATGGATATATCATCGTTGCCATTGATTACTTCACAAAATGGGCCGAGGTGATGCCCACACTATCTGAAGACGGTCACACAGCAGCGTAATTTTTGTTTAATCATGTTATCTCACGGTTCGGAGTCCCTCAAGCTATCGTCACTGATCACGGTAAGCATTTCCGTAATCATATGATGACTGAGCTAACAACCCAGCTAGGCTTGCGGCACGATAGCTTGACACCATACTATCCTCAGGCCAATGGTCAAGTAGAAGCTGTCAAGAAGGTTCTAGTTACGATGCTTCAACGCAACATTAGCATGCACAAGTCTAACTGGAACTTGATGTTGTTCTCTGCCTTATGGGCCTACCGAACTTCTGTGAAGGATGCCACCGGTTTCACCCCATTCCAATTAGTTTACGGACTGGAGGCTACCCTTCCCATCGAGTGTGAGATCCCTTCTTTGAAATTAGCTGTCGAATTACTCCCCAACACTACTCCATTAGAAGAATGCCTTCTTTACCTAGAATGGCTGGATGAGACTTGTCGACTAGCCTCTCTTGCTATTGAAGCACAGAAGAAGAGAGTGGAAACTCACTTCGATCATACTGTCCATCCTCATTCTTTTGTTGAAGGAGATTTAGTCCTACTCTACGATCAAGCAAATGATAAGCTGGGGGCAGGCAAATTCGAGCCCATGTGGCATGGGCCTTATATTGTAAAGCGAGTTTTGCAAAAAGGGGCCTACGAGCTGATTGATTATGAAGGGAACCCTCTAGATAAGCCCCGAAATGGGCTTTACTTGAAAAAATATTATGCGTGAACTTCATACACTTCGATTTGTACATACATGTGTTTTTAGTAGGTGTGTGTGTGTGTTTTCATGTTTTTGGCTTAGTGTGTAGGCGTATTGCCGCTTATTGTGTCTTTTGCTTCTTGTGCAGATGTCTGGTGCACCTTACGTTGGTTTCGCTGATGGTTCCTGCCGCAATACCCACAACCTGTCTTCTACGACATGGGTGATCTACGATCCTCATGGTGAGTTGGAAGACCTTCAAGGTGTTTGTCTAGGTTGTACCACAAACAATGTCACTGAATATAGTGTTGTTATTGAGTTACTGGCCGAGGCGATCAATCTTGGTATTCGTACATTGGTTGTGAACCTGGATTCTCAGCTTGTTGTCCACCAGCTCAATGGGTGATATTCCATCAGAGACCATCAGATTTTAAGGTTGTATTTACATGTTAAATTGTTAGAAAGGAATTTTGATTTTATCACATATTAGCATATTCCACGAAGATTAAACACATTAACTAATGCATTGGCAAACCATGTATTAGATAGACAGTTGTGTAACATGTAATCAAAACAGCATATAAGAAGCATGTAAAACACAATAATAAACCATAGGAATATGTATGTATATATATATCTCATGTGGCACACTAAGGTGCTCAAAAGATAAGTGTATATGTCCAAATAGAGTCTATGTTCTCCATACATCCGAGACACATGCATCTCAAAAAATCATCAACAAGAAATAAAACCTAGGCATCTACTACGATGGGTTATGCTCCTTATAGCACACCACAGCTCATGCCACCCACCTCAACAGGCGGTGCACCCTGGGTACCACTCCTACTATGTGGATCTGGAATGTTATGGGGACCTCCTTGACCCCCATGTAATCAGGAATCTCTACCGTCAGGCCCTCAAGATTTCGGGCCACTCTCTCCACTGGATCATCAGCTGGAGGAGCCAAGGCCAGCACTGCAATGCCCTATACATCCCTCCGTGCCTCTGGAGCCAGCCCAAAGGGTCTCACTCGTCCCACATCTGCAATACCATAGCATTCGTCATTAGGACATATACAAGAAAAAATCTAAAAACATTATAAAAAATAAAATGCAAAATTAATGTGATCAAGTGTCTTACCACTATCATCCCACTACTCCCAGTGGGCAGCTACATGTCAGGATCTCGGCAGAATTCCATGCTAGCATATGGCCAATCCTTAACAAAGATCATCTGGCACTCCAACCACTCTTGAAATAGTGTCCCCCACAACACTGGTCATCCACCACCTCCTCGTGGCATAACGTGTGCCCACTGTGTGGCCCTGGTCTCATGTGCTTTGGGAAAATCCAAATCCATGTCCTATAACTGCAATGCTGGCACCTGCTCCAGCATGAGCAGGACTAAGATCGACCCACAGCCAAACTTCTTTGTCTCTCGTTGACGGCAGTTGATAAGTTGCCTCTTCATATTGGTCATCATTGTTTCTGCCCAGTTAAACATGGTTGGATTGAGACATTCGAGAGCCAACCGAAGATGGGTCTTCAAGGCCTCGTGTTGGGCTTGGGAGCCCGCTTCCCATGTCACCATAAAATGAATAGTGCGAAGAACCACGTCTTCCACTGTTGGGATTTCCACCTTCTCGCTCCTCGTTTTGTGTGCATGTGGGCACACTTGTGCCATCAGCATGTCTAGAGAATCACCCCCGGGTCGCTGCCCCTCGAGAATGGGCCTCTCACCACGACGAGATAGCTTGGTCATGAAGTATATATCTGTGGCATCGAACTCGATGTCTCGGCCTCGGATTATGAATTTCCCATCTGTTGGATTCCAGGCGCGGATCAGTAGCTCCAGTAAATCAGGTTGAGACTGAAGGTGCGGAGTAAGGAATAACTTTAGCAATCTGCATGCACGTAATGAATTTTGGCACCCAACATCAGTGAAAGATTCTACATCGTTATCATCATGCATTTGTTCCTACTAGACAAATTCCATTACGGCCTTCATGACGAGAAAAAACGAATTAGCACTTCGTTTGCAAATTTTAATCCATAATTTGTACAAAAAAATAAGTGTCGCCATCGCATCTATTTTTAAAACAGAAGTGGTGACACGAGGTTTCCAGTTCAATTTTCTCACAGTCATCGTGAAAGTACATCACTTTCCCGCAATGATCGGAGAATGTTATGTGTAAATATTTTTGGTCATCGCGGACACAAGCAGTATACCCGCGATGACCGAGTGGCAGAGCCTGACTCAAAAAATCCGCCTAAACTAACACATCTAACGTCAAAATGCATAAAAAAGACACTGAATTGAAGTGCGGGATGAGATTTAATTACCTGGAAGAAGTTTCAAGATGAATAGTGGATGAATGAGGCCAGAATTAGCTTGCCAACTTTGCTGCTCCAAGGTGAAATGAACAATGCCAATGGTTAAAATGATTGAATTACCCCCCTTTTATATTAATTTTTGGAAATTAAAAATTTATATTTTATAAATGTGGGTCTTTTCTCATTTTTATCACATGGTTTGTTAAAATTTGGTCTTTTAACTATGTTTCCACGTATATTGTTCATTTTATGTCGAATTGGTTTATGTTTGATGTGTTTTGTGCAAGGATACAGGTAGTAGAGTTATGTCATTCTTTGTGTACACTTGATCCGTAAAGTCGTCTTTAACGCTCTTTTCCATCTTGAAAAATGAAAAGATAGTCGAGTTGTTCCTCTTAACTCGTTAAAAGAAACATGAGGTGGTCACCTTTAAGCTCTTTTCCAACCATGTAAACATGAAAAGATTGCCGGGATTTTGTCGTTTCAAGCTCGTTATTGGTTATGAAACGACATGATTTCGATCGCTTTTCTACCTTTTCGGGTCGGAGTCACTAGTTATGAAAAGTACTCCTCGGTCATAATGGTCGGGTGGTTCTTTTGAGTATCATTTTATACTTTTTTGGGCTCGAGAGACACAAATCTACGAAAAAGGACCTCCCTGGAGTTTTCTTTTCCATGTATTTTTCAAACTCTCTAAACATGAAAAAGACTACGAGTTTTACCTATGTCAGACTCGTTAAACCCCGACAACATTGGACTCATCACCATGACGAGACTTGAGCTTCTCCTTCCTAGGGCTCGTTAAACCATTACTAGGTTGAACATCAACACTTGTGCTTCTTGTCGGGTTAGGACATCCATACATCATCATTTGGCCTTCCATAGGTTCGGGTTTCCATTTAGCCTCATTCCATCCGATTCATGCCATCTTCATTAATCCTCTGATCCCTTGGTACCTCAATGCTGCCACCCTCCGGAGTCGTGTCACCGACATGTTCAAGAATATAATCATTTTATAGTTTACACCCTTGCTTTCTCCTCTGATACTCTGTTTCGCCATCTACTGCTTATTCCTTATCTCGCGTCATTGATGGGGGAAACATTATGGCCCTCCTGTGATGGGTCGTCTCATGTCGACATCAACTCATTATCCAAGAGATTGATCTAGAGATCCCCTTTGGTACCTTAGAGTTTGCATGCCTCAATGACAAGTTCTTCACACCTAATGGTTGACTTTCATCATTGGTCGTCGATTGGGTGATTCCACGAGTGTCTGACTTAAGCTCCATTTTCACACTTCGTGGATTGTGCTAGATAGTATCTTGAGAACCATTGGCATTATTGGTGGTTTCTCTCGTGCTTGTTAATGGTTTTCCTCATTGACTGGTAATCAAGCGACTTTCTATCATGCTCGACCTCAACAAATCTATTTGCATGCTAGAATTTGTACTATGATCTGATAGGTTCCAAACCCCAAACTCAGATTACCCATGTTCTGGCTGCGTGGATCGATTTGTGATTACATGAATCATTGATGGATGGCTGTGACAGTACCTTTATCATTATCATGGTCTCATTAGATAGATGGCTGCGTCCATACCATAGACCTAGTTCGTATGTCTTCTGGATGGCTGTGCCCATGCCTAGACTACATGTACTTCATTATAATAGATATCAGTTGTACTTACTTGTAGGTTCTTCTAGATGGTGTTCCAGCTCGGTCAGTTTCGTAAAGCATTTCACCCCTCCCACTCTCTCAGGCTTCATACTTTAGGGGGCATCTGTTACACAGTAATTTGTCACTGTCTTCACTCTAGTCCTTCCACTGTGTCATGTGTCCAAATAAAAAATGCTCAAATGCTCTCTTGTGCTACCAAATGACCCATTTTTCCTAATTTATCTACCTCATCACAACTATGGACTAAATATATGCGCTGAAAGGCACTCATAAACAGTCCAGCTGTGCTACCAGCATGGAAGTACATATGATTCCAGCGATGGTCCGATTTCATGCTCCAACGTGAGGTTACTTATTATCTTTAGTGATGATCTGACTGGCTACATTAATCACTAGTGACATTAGTGCTAAGAGTCAGTTAGGCCCCCGTGATGATCCAAATTGGGCAAGTTTGTTCCAACAATAAACCTTCCAGATGACTCCAGACCTAGTTGTTGGCATAGTTTTTTATCACCCTCCTTTCTCTGGCATGGCAGTTCCATCAATTGTGCTACCTTCCTTTCAGATAGGCTCACTCTTCCACCTCTCATGGAGACTCCTTCTCCTATTTAAACTCTTACCATTGCTATGCATTGCTAGCTTCTGATAGTTGGCTAGTTGAGCAGTGCTGTTACTATTTGTGAGTTTGCTAGATAACTGGTGTGAGTGTGACAAGTGTGGGATTGTTGATAGCTTGTGGAAGGTTGTGAAGTGCCCTTAATCTTGTGTAAAACTTATGAGTGAGAGAGATCTTGTATGTTGGGAGATCCATCTTCAAAGAGTGAATGCTTGAAGAACATGATGGTTGGATCCCTCTTAGAAGGCTTGCGACGTCAAGACTTTAGTTGTAAGCTTACTCTTATTTCATTATCAATACAGTCAATGATGTTTTCCTATGTCTTCTATGTAGTTTACTTGATAGCTCACGACTTCTTGACTTTTTGAGTAGATAGATCGTTGTTGTTTTCCGGTTACATGCTTTGTTGTATTTCCTCTGCATTGTTTCAGGTTAATCAATCATTACGAGAAGGAAACGGAAGCCGGAGCAACACAACAGAACTCCATCGACCACTGGTTGAGGTTGGCCTCCAACTATGACTTGGGAACTAGATCAGAGGCTGAAATGTACAATCTGCGAAGCTAACATGAATTTGATAGATGGACAGCATTGTGAGTGGTTTGTGGCTTTGATACAACCACACTTAAGTAGTGCGTTGTCACAACAAAAGATAACAACTCAGGTAGAGGTCTTGGAGATTGCCATGAGACTACGTGAGACTCTAATTCAAGATCCTAATCTAGGAGTTTAGCAGATCCATGCACAGCTAAAGAATTTGTGCCTTGAGATGCAATGTCTGAAGCAGGACAGGACGGTTCGGCCAAGGTAAATGAGGAGGTATGATGCTTGAAATGTAAGAGTTAGGGTCATGGAAAAACCATTGCCTGGTCTTTGCAAATTACATTGCAGGAGGAGGATCGATGCCTTTAAGGCCAAAGGCTCAAGCAGGACCTAACACAAGGCCTACATTATGGTGGGTTGTCTATCAGGTAACCGGAAGACATGCCATGGATAACTATCACTTGCTAGAGAAGTATGTACAAGCACCGCAACAACAGTTCTACAACTGTTGTTGGTTGGTAGGACATGATGAGTGTAATTGTAGGAGCTATGAATTGATGATGGATAGAACTCCCGCCTACAAGGTTCAGGATGAAACATGGCCCCTTGACCAGAATGCAAGGATGGCGCAGATAGGATTTCACGGGCATGGATGAGGCCAAGGTAAAGGAGGACTGTGATGTAGGAAAGTGTTCCCTCTACGGACAAAGACAACCCCTCTAGCCCTAGAGTGGGTCTAGTCACAAACAAGGACAGATCAACAAAATTTTTCCTTAAATAGTCATAGTTGGAGGCCTACCTCAACCGGTGGTCGAGGGAGTTCTATTCCACTGCTCCAGCTTCCATTTCCTTCTCCTAATGAGTGATTAACCTGAAATAATGCAGAGGAAATACAACAAAGCACGTAACCAGAAAACAACAATGATCTATTTACTCACAAAGTCAAGAAGTCATGAGCTATCAAGTAAACTACATAGAAGACATAGGAAAACATCATTGACTGTATTGATAATGAAATAAGAGTAAGCTTACAACCAAAGTCTTGACGTCGCAAGCCTTCTAAGAGGGATCCAGCCATCATGTTCTTCAAGCATTCACTCTTTGAAGATGGATCTCCCAACATACAAGATCTCTCTCACTCATAAGTTTTACACAAGATTGAGGGCACTTCACAACCTTCCACAAGCTATCAACAATCCCACACTTGTCACACTCACACTAGTTATCTAGCAAACTCACAAACACTAACAGCACTGCTCAACTAGCCAACTATCAAAAACTAGAAATGCATAGCAATGGTGAGAGTTTAAATAGGAGAAGGAGTCTCCATGAAAGGTGGAAGAGTGAGCTTATCTGAAAGGAAGGTAGCACAATTGATGGAACTTCCATGCCAGAGAAAGGAGGGCGATACAAACTATGCCAACAACCAGGTCTGGAGTCATATGGAAGGCGGACTGGTGGAACAAACTCACCCAATCTAGATCATCGCGAGGGCATAACTAACTCTTAGCGTTGACATCACTAGTGATCAATGTAGCCAGCCATATCATCGCTAAAGATAATAAGTAACCTTGCGCTGGAGCATGAAATCCCACCATCGCGGGAATCAAATGTACTTCCACATTGGAAGTGTAGCGGGACTGTTTACGAACGCCTTTCAGCGCATATATTTAGTCCATAGTTGTGATGAGGTAGATAACTTAGGAAAAATGGGTCATTTGGCAACATAAGAGAGCATTTGAGCATGTTTGATTTCGACACATGACACAGTAGAAGGACTGGAGTGAAGATAGTGACAAATTACTGTGTAACAGATGCCCCATAAATTACGAAGCCCAAGAGAGTGGGAGGGGTGAAATGCTTTATGAAACTAACTGAGCTGGAACACCATCTAGAAGAACCTGCAAGTAAGTACAACTGATATCTCTAATAATGAAGTACATGTAGTCTAGGCATGGGTGCAGCCATCCAAAAGACATACGAACTAGGTCTGTGGTATGGACACAGCCATCCATCTAATGAGACTATGATAATGATAAAGGTATGGTCGCAGCCATCCATTAGAGGCTTCTAATCACAAATCGATCCATGTAGCCTAAACATGGGTAATTTGAGTTTGGGGTCTTGAATGTATCAGATCATAGTACAAATTCTAGCATGCGAATAGATGTGCTGAGGTCGAGCATGATAGAAAGTCGCTTGATTACCTGTCAATGAGGAAAACCGTTAACAAGCGTTAGAGAAACCACCAATAATGCCAATGGTTCTCAAGGTACAGTCAAACTTATATTACAAGCATATGCTATCCCCTTCAAGCTTGTTTTCAAAAATAATACAGGTACTCGCCAGCAATGGTGGGTAAAATTTGGAACTTGTTAGAGTCGCTATGTTCAGGCCTCCATTAGAGATCAAAACCTATTTTTTTGCATTTCATTTTAGGTGTCTCATTCAACTCGATCATCTGCATTGCATCAGGAGCATTGATCTTCTGATGGAAGGGTCTTGTCTCCATACTTCCCTCATCTCTTGTACCAGTTGATTTCTGTCTGATCATCAAAGTTCATCAAATTACTTTTACAGTCATCATGAATGGTCTTTTGGTCAGCCAAGAGTCATTTCAGTCATTAGGTCTAGGGTTTCACAAATTTTGTCTACAAAGTGTGCAATAATGCTAGCAGGCCCATGAGGATCTCTCCAATAATTTTTCATTCCAAACTTTTCATTATCAATAATTCTTGAGAATGATTCTTCTTCAAAAATTTGTTTTGAAGAAGAAATCATCAAATGTATTTTTTGTAATAAATATGTAATTTCCAAGGTTTTTCAAAGTTCTACAGTTCTTCAGTGCAGCCCTAGTCATCCTTTGCCGAAATCCAAGGCCATCATCTCTACAAAAAATTTCCAAGAGTTCATCATTTCAATCAAAAGTCAAAGGAAACAACAAAAAACAGAGTTTGTATTAAAAAGTGGAAAGTGCCAAATTCCAAACATAAGAAAGTGGTTTTTTGCAAAATAAAAATCAAGTCCATGATTATACAAGATATTTTCACCATTCAAATGTCATTTGCACACAAGAGGTTGTCAAAGACCCAAAGGAAAATCGTGGAGGACCAAATTCTGTGTTTTAGGCCGAGACTGTGTGTTGGAATGTTGTGCGGCGCACTAGGAGAAAGTCGCGGCACACCGGGAGGTCGAGGCACATAGGGCCGCAGTTCACAGTGTCGTTTTGAACATGTGTGGCACACATAGACAATGTGGCGCACTGATTATACCACGTGGCCATACAACCAGAGGCCCGCAAACGATCAAAATTCGCTCAAATTGCTCAACAACACACAGATTTTCCTCGTTTCAAGCAAGTAGAGTCTCCAATACTGTTGTGCATTCAAATGTGATGATTGTGTGATGGTGTTTATTACATGATGAATGTGTAAAGGAGAACAAACCCTATCTCTTCAAAACCGTCAAAAAAAATTATGCTTAGGGTTTTGATGATTGTCTGCCACCAAGTTTATTCCCTTGTCCCTTTGTTTACATTTGACTCTGTTATCCCCTAGTTCCCCTACCCCCTAAATTCACTAATCCCCTATTCCCTCATTTATTCCTATCCCTACCCCTAAAACCCTACGATATCCCATCCCCATCCCTATCACTGTCCCATGTCATTTGCAAAAAGTTCCCAAACCCCACAATCCTAACACATAGTCAAGTGACTGTTATTGTATTTTAATTTTACTTGGCAGTCCACTTTATCCATTGTCCCTTTTCTTTTCCCACACTCCCTTCCCACTTAGCACACATTTGGAAATTGGAGGCAAATACACCAAATTTTTGTTTTCACCTCAAACAGATCAGCATACACAGTGGCATCAACCTGCAACACCATGACAAACACTGAGTCATCATATGAACAAGACAATGATTCTATCACAGAGCTTCATGCACCAAGGAGCCCTCATAAGGGTGGCAGACATGTTAGAGAAGAGCCCACCTCTTTGACTGAACTGCAAGCTTGCCCACTTGCCATGGCATGTTTCCAACAATAGTCATGCTTTCAGTATTGTGAAATGATTGCTCAAATTCAGCATCATCAGGAGTTGGCTCAGTTATTTGTTTTGCATTTGCATGATGGTCAGGTGACTCTTGCTGGTATAAATTTCACCTTGACACCAGAGACCATTTCTCAAGAAACAGGAATACCGAATGTAGGTGAGGAGTGGAATAAAAGAATGCAGGTAGAAAGAGTACATTATGAGCCATATATCAGGCCTAGCTATTTGAGATGGCTCATCAGGGTGTTCCCATTCCAGTTTTTGAAAGAATCCTATGTGCCATTGATGAGACCCATTATCAGATACTTCAATTGGGAGGGTCACTTCTCACGCCTCTATGCATACCATATCCGATTGTTGATGCATTTCACGAGATTGAAGATGATGAACATTCCATATTTCATGTGTCGAAACATCAAGAGGATGACTAATCTTGTGCAGAAGAAGACTCCTGAACAACAATACAACAACATTTATCACTCTCCGCTCATCAAGATCATTGTTGTGCATCAGCTTGGCTTGCAGGGTATCACATGGGAAGACTTCATTTCCCGTGAGTTCTTCACAGCTTCAATAGCTCATCAGGAGGTTTTCCATCATGCTAGTGAACCTTCACATCAGCATGGAGGTCGGGAGGGAGAGACTACTAGTGTGCTGACATATGTCACCTATCAGAGAGGCATGAGAGGATTGTTTACAGCAGCCTGACAAGTACTATCTCCACCTGGAGTGGAAGGGGTCTTGTTGCCATCATCAGCAGCACAGGTATAGGTAAAGGATAGAGGAAAGAGGCCTATGTAGGATGAGGGTCATTCAGGAAGCTAAGACACTAATTTCATCCTCATTGATGATGATGTGAGCTCTCCTAACTCAAAGCTGAGGGAGATTATTTAGGAGCAGAAGGCCGAGATAGATGCATTGACCGATAAGTTTCAAAGAGCTCAATGGGTCATAGATTATTTGGAGTAGTGGAACAAACAACTGGAGGATTAGCATATAGTCATGGAGTTACAAAACATTCGGCAAAACTGCCAAGTTTCCAAAAGGAGGAGAATAGAGCTCACTTCATTGGAGCAGGAGATTGAGGCTGATCAAGAGACTTGGCTTGAAAGAGTCAACATTCATCCTAAGAAGCTGTTGGCAAAGGCAAACAAGGATAAGGACATGCTCAGGCACATGAAAAATCATTATTGGGCACGAACTCATGTTTGCAATGCAAGGATCAAAATCCTGAAGGCAAGACTAAGGAGGGCACTAAAACCACCCAAAAGGCATGATAGGCTCTAATATTGGCTGAAGCTTCTTTGGCTGAGCATGATACTTGACGATGGACCTTCAGTCCAAATTTCAACAAATTTGGAAAAAAGTTTGTCAATTTTGAATTTTTCGACTTCAAAACAAATTTTCCTGCCCAACGCATAGCGCCACTTGGCATTCACTTATAATTGGGAGACCCTCTGGAGGAAGACTTTACATTTTTGGATTTTTCATCAAACGTTAGGCATGCTCATGGATTACCTAACCTAAGGATTTCATCAAGTTCTGGGTTGCCTAAAGCGTAAAAAACACCCTAAAAATGACCTCTCTACCACCTTTTTGACCCATAGGAAGCAGTCTTGGGAGATTAAAGTTTTGGAGGGGAAAATGACATTAAAATCCAAACATTCCACTTGAGTTGGAAAGTAGATAGGAAGGGCTTCCCAACGAGCTATCATGAGCTCAATTTGGACTTTAGGAAGTGCCTCAAAATCAGCTCTAAAGTTGTGTTATGCATACAGGTTTTGGGCACGACGCATAGAGAATTTTGGCCTATTTTTCACTCAGCAGCTCAGAATTTCACCCAGTTTTGACTAGTTTCACTTTTTCATGTAACTCTTGATCTACATTGATGTAATTTCATGAACATGTTGTAATTTTGGCACATATTCACTTTTTTTAGTAGATTCATTCACTAAAAAGTGAAAAACAACTAAATGAATCAGTTTCCTAACATATAGAGGCAAGTTGTTTCATTGCCTTATTTTCAGTTCCTTGTTTAGATATGGTTGAAATAGCTCCTGGAATGATGAGCTCGACCCCTAGAGGCATGGGAATGAGTTAAGCTTGCCTATATCATGTAATTTCTCAGTCATTTTTAGGGTTGGACGCTTGGGATTGCTTGGCACTCCATTGTACATTTGATTTCTGCATTTTTGGAAAAGGAAAGACCAAGATTTTGCAGCCCTAGTTGGGATCCTTGTGGCTCTGTGTTTTGATGGTGTTTTCTTCATGTAATTGTAAGTTCATTGACGTTTTATGTATGCCATTTTCCTTCTCTTTGCTTCTGAATTAAACAAATTGAGTGACAAAGGTAGAATCCATGAGTTTGTTGTGCTCTACCTTAAACTTTGTTTAGTTTTACATGTTTTCATCTATTTGGAGACGATTCTTGCAGCCACTTGCCCTCTTCAGCTCCTCTGTGGTCTTTTCCATCCATTCATTTAATCTAAAGCATCAAAACTACTACCTACCTTACCCCAACTGGAACTCTGCAAAAATTTGGCCTCATCCTCGGACCCAAATTTGCCTTTCCCTTTTTTCCAACAAAACCCTCAAAAAATCAAATCAAATCCTTGCACTTCATACCTAGCCTAACATCAGAAGATATTTCAGTCATCTCAAGCCCCAATTGATCATCATTTGTTGAGATTGACCCAGAGAGATCCCTCTCCTATCCTCGTAGGGCTAGCTATGAGGCTGAGCGTGGTTTGATGTTGGCCCTGGATCCTACCTTTTTAGCCTGAGGTGAATCTAGGCACTCACAAGTGGCGACCATACTAGGGAATCTAAACATTTGTTTGTTGGTATTCTTCATTTTTTAAACTACAGATGGAGCCTCAAGATTAGGTAGGTAGCCTTCGAAACGCTTTTGCTTTGCATTAGCGCAAGTAGATAAACACTACTTCAGTCAATCTCCAGTCTAGTCTTATAAACAGAGTATCTAACTTGGAGATCACCCTAGTACATCTGAGAATTATAAGCTTTTGGATGATAAGTTTAGGATTTGATAGGTTGAACGAGTTTTTAATGTCCATTTGATTTCTGGAAATAGTAACACATTGGCTTCCAGAAGACATACCAAAGCAAATCCGAATCCTGATCCCCCTCCTGTCTATGAAAATCCCAAGCTTATTCCAAGAATCTTCTGCCAAGGAAGCTCTATCATTCCCTTGTTCAAAGCTCAATCACGTCCTGTTGGTTTTGAGTATCTTGAGGATCAAGATTTTGATGAGCATTTTGAGTTGTCCTTGTTTGAAACCAAATCTGAAAGCGTTGTCGCTTCAACTATCTTAAATCCTAAGTTTGTTCGAAATATTGAAACTAAAAGGGATAATAAATCCATTGATGATTATATTTTGAACCAGCTCCAGACTTCAATTGCAACTTCTAATATTGCTGATTTCTTAGAGACTGCTTGTGCAACCCTTGGGTCATCCACAGTTGCGTCTAGTTCAAGAATTCCCACTGAACCGCCTTTCATTCCTACCCTTCCCCCGTAGCCTACTATCTCTGATAAAAAATCTACAGTCGTATCCCCTCCATCCACTCCTTCTACTCCTAAAATAGCCAATATTGCTTCACCTCCGCATACACCTCCTCACACCCCTCATACATCAGCTCCACCTACTCCCCCAAAATCACCAAGACTGATTGCAAATCCACCATGAGCAATGGCTGCTCATTTTGCACCTCTTGTACTGCTTCAAAATTTGGATGATATGCCCGCCGGCTACCAAATAAAAATCCATTTGTTTGATGGCACTCCTCATGGTATCATAGCTCAGCAACATGTGGACAGAATGACGGATTTTTTCGATCTTCATGAGATTGATGCAGAAAATGTAACCATGAGACTGTTTGTACAAACATTTGGAGGTGAATTAAGGAAATGGTTCAGGGGCTTGCTAGCTACAAGTGTCACTACATTGGCTGATCTACAGAGATAGCTTTTGAACCACTGGGAAGTGAAGAAAAATCCTTTGCAGATCCTTTCTGAGTATGAGCACATCAAGTGGAATGCTAGTGAGTCTATTCAAGATTATTGCATTAGGTTCAATTTAGTTTAATTTGCAATCCCTGATCACCTAAAGCCACCCATGGAGCTAGCCTTGATAAAGTTTCTGGATGGTTTCAACAGTGATATGGCTTACCAATTAAGAGAAAGAGATCCAACTACTTTAGAAGACATGCAGAAGATTGCTGTTAGCGTGGAAGCTAATCTGCTGCCCAAAAGAGCTAGAGAAAGAGCTGAAAAGAAAGTCACAATAAAAGAAGAATCTTCCTCATCAGATCAAGTGCTTCGAAAGGTGGAACAGATCTTGGATAGACTGAAACTTGACAAGCCTAAACCACAGATCAGAAATCCTAACTTTCGTGGCCATCAGTAGCCCCAATATGAGATCAAACAAAGAGAGCCGCGAGCCCAAGATCAAACAATGCAGTAGCAAGTGCAGACACCTCTCCAAGATAATGTTGTACTTGGTCCTGAATCAGAAGAGGAGGAGAATGTGATTGGAGAAGAAAACCATTTCTTTACGCCTGATGGCATGCCAATTTACATCATTGAAGATGAGGAGTATTCCGAGAATCCAGCTGAACGAGGGGATGAAAATTTTATTTTGGCAAATGATACAATGCTTGACGAAGAATCCGATGATTACCAAAGAGGATACATGAATGCTTTGTCAGCTCAGCAGTGACAATATTCACTTCGAAACAGAGATGTGCCTATAAATCCAATTTAGAAAAGGAAGGAGGCAGTAGCCTCAAAGAATGATCCTCCTAATGCGCAGAAAAAGGGAAAAGAGACAGTTGATCCTAGCAGCAACAAATCGACATCAGCAAGTGAAAGACCAAATCAGCCTAATGTGTCAAAGGAGAAAGCGGAAAAGAAATATGTTCCAGCAAAAGAGGTAGATAAAGTTTCAGTGTTTAACTTAGAAAATGAAATTGCTAAGTTGAAAATATCTATTCCTTTGACCGAGCTGATGAAGAAAAACAATTATAAAAGTCAGGTGTCTAAAATTTTGAGCTTACATCCATCATTAGACATGGTAAATGTGGAGGATGACACTCTCAAGTTGATTTTTGGGCCAGCGTTGGAAGGTCAGTCCCAAGATAGTGATGTTGCTCCTTTCTATATCAGTCTCATGGTGCATGACTTTGTTTTACATAATGCTATGTTTGATTCGGGAGCTTCCCATAATCTTATGCCAAAAGCCATCATGGAGAAATTTGGATTGGAAATTACTAGAAAATACCATGACCTTTACACTTTTGATTCCGGTAGAGTAAGGTGCATCGGGTTTATCAAAGATTTGGTGGTCAGTTTCGATCAGATTCCGGCTAAAAATATTTTGATGGGCGTGGTGGTGGTGGATATACCTCCTAGATTTGGCATGCTTCTTTCCAGATCTTAGGAAGAAAATATTAAAGGGACAATGCAACTTGACTTCTCCTATTCTATGATTCTCGTGTTCGGTCAGATGAGGAAATTATATCGAGAGCAAAAAATGAAGTACATGATCACTAGCAAGGAGAAACTAGTAAATCATCTGATCAACTATGTACATACTGATCTAGAATCATTTGTTTTGTATTCATATAGTTTTAATGATGTAAATAACCAATTAGTGGAAGTAGAAGACATTCCTGAGATTACTGAAAAGTTTAGAGAAGTCTTGAGACAAGAGTGCCGAAGAGTTGATGGCACCGCTGAAAAATCAGCAGTCCGACAGCAGCAACATAATGATGGACAACAAGGTAAAGAAAAAGAGTTTCAGCATTTAGAAGAAGATGAAACAGGCCTATGGAGTATGGAATTTGATGGTTCTGTAGGAAGAGAAGGTTTTGGCATTGGTATATGGATACGCAACCCAGTTTTTGCCCCAAACAAAGTGCCAAGAAATGTAAGGGTCTACTCTTATAAATTAGCTTTTGACTGTTCAAACAATGAGGCTGAATATGAAGCGTTGATTGCTAGTTTGAAAGTGCTTAGGAAATTAAATGCTAAGAGGATTTCAGTATATGGCAACTCCAAGTTAGTCATCAAGTAGGTGAAAGGCGAATATCAAGCTAAGCATCCTTGAATGCAGGCCTATTGCAATGGATATCTTGAAAGTATTTTCTGATTATACTATCACTTGTGTGCCCCGTGCTCAGAACGTCATTGCAGATTCACTTGCAACAGCAGCAAGCAACTTGAAGATTCCTATGAGCTCCAACAATAATTTTGAGATTCATGTGAAGCATCGCCTGGCGGTGCCTGACAAACGAAGGTAATGGAAAGTGTTCCAAGACGATGATGAGATCGATGAATCTCTGCAAAACAAAGGTAAATTCAAGGACATTTCTATTGATATGGAGAATGATGACGGTGATGAGAATATGGAAGTCAATCAGATTGAAGTGTTGCAGCTCAAAGATAACATCATCCCAAAAGGTTTAATGCCTTTAGAGGAGATTTTTGATCAGGACGATGTGACTAAAAAACCGACCTTGCTGCCAACCGAAAAGGGAGTCGAAGATGTGAACACTGGATCAGCTGAACATCCCAAGATGGTAAAATTATCAAAGGCACTTCCCCATAGGTAAAGGCAAAATATATCATTTTGTCATCCTCCTTTATTGATGTATTTCTTGGGATTATTCAGATTTGAAAGCATATGACACAAGCGTAATTCAGCATGTGATCCCGATCAAGCCGAATCAAAAGCTTTTTCACCAAAAGCTAAGAAGAATCAATCCAAAGCTACTGCCCTCAATCGAAAAGGAGGTGAACAGGTTGTATAAAGTTGGTATCATAGTTCCTATTCCATTTTCAGATTGGATATCAAACTTGGTTCCCGTTCGTAAGAAGACAGGTGAGATTTGGTTATGCATTGATTTTAGAAATTTGAACAAAGTCTCCTTGAAAAACAATTATCAATTGCCAAACATGGATCACATACTTCAGCGAGTAGTTGGAGCATCACGAATGTCACTACTCGATGGTTATTCAGGTTATAACCAAATTTCGGTCCATGAGGATGATCGTGACAAGACAACGTTCACCACTTCGTGGGGCACTTTTCATTATGCAAAGATGTCATTTGGATTGAAAAATGCTGGTGCAACCTTTCAACGGGTGATGGATATAGCGTTCGCTAATGAAAAAGATGTTTTTCTTGTTGTTTATATTGATGACTTAACAGTTTTCTCCAATACAGATGAGGGGCACCTCTATCATTTGAAAGTTGTTTTTCAGCGGTGTAGGAAGTATGGCATTTCGCTAAATCCAAAGAAAATTTTGTTTGCCATGGATGAAGGAAAACTTCTCGGGCATATAATCTCAAAGGAGGGCATCCGAATTGATCCATAATGGGTGGAGGCCATTCAAAAGATTGATCTTCCATGATGTAAGAAAGAAATCAAATCCTTCAATTGTAAGATAAATTTCGTACGCCGATTTGTTCCCAATCTTGTAGAACACTTAAGAGAGATCACAAATATGCTGAAAAAGGATAGTGCAGTAAGGTGGACAGAGGAAGCGGTTAAGTCTTTTAATTTGGTGAAATTATCTCTTTCTTCAGCTCCAATTTTGATTAGCCTGGACTATACTCAGGATTTTATTTTGTTTTCCTTTACCTTGGATCATACTATGGTAGCAGTCTTGATGCAAAAGAGAGACCAGCTCGAAAAACCAATTGCATTTTTTAGCAAAACCATATGGGATGTGGCATTAAAATATAATATTATTGAAAAACAGGCCCTTGCATTGGTTAAAGAATTAAAAGATTTTCGGGTTTATATTTTTCACTCTTACATCCTTGCTTATGTTCCTAATGCTACTGTCAAAGATGTCCTAGTGAAAACAGATCTGGAGGGAAGGAGAGGCAAATGGATTGCTGCCTTGCTGGAATATGATGTAGAAACCAAACTGACAAAGCTCATTAAAGGACAGGGGCTAGCAAAACTTATGGCTTAGTCAAATCTGCACGTTTTGGACATTAATTTAATTGCTACTATGTTTGAGGAAGATGAAGAAAATCTTCCCACACAGGTATCAGAAATTTTCCTCCTTTCTCCTTGGTATTTAGACATTGTTTTTGTGCTTCAAAATTTGTCATCACCTGCCAAAATGGCCAAGAACAAAAGTAGAACATTGAAGTTGAAGGCTGCTGAGTTTTGTATTTTGAATTCTGCACTTTATTGGAAAGATCCCAGTGGTGTTTTGTTGAATTTTTTGGTGGAAGAAGAAGCGAAGCAGGTCATGGAGGATTTCCATAAAGGAGATTGCAGGGGTCACCATTTTTGGAAAACAACAGCCAACAACATTTTGAGAGCTGTATATTATTGGCCGACACTTTTTGCTAATGTGTATAAGACTATCAAGAGCTGTCATAAATGTCAGATTTTTGAAGGAAGACAAAAATTACAGCCTTTTCCACTTAAACCTATTGAGGTATGCACTCCTTTTCAGTAGTGGGGTTTGGATTTCATTGGTGAGATCCGTCCTCTTTCCTCAGCTCAGCATAGGTGGATCCTCATGGCGACTGATTATTTCACGAAATGGATCGAAGAAATTCCCACCAGGCAGGCTACGAATGTGGTAATAATTTCATTCCTTGAGAATAACATTTTGTCTCATTTTGGTTTCCCAAATAAGCTAATCATTGATAATGCAGCAGCTTTCAAATCAAAAAGGATGGTTGAGTTTTCTAATAAGTATCACATCACTTTGGGACATTCAACCACTTATCATCCACAAGGCAATGGTTTGGGTGAGTCTTCCAACAAATCTTTGGTTAACATAATTAAAAAGTTCCTGGAAATAAATAAGAAAAGTTGGCATAAAAAGTTAGTTAATGCACTTTGGGCAGATCGAGCGAGTTAGAAGAAATCCATTGGTATGTCCCCCTTTGAGTTAGTATATGGAGTTCACACAGTGTTTCCTACCTCACTCACAGTTCCGGTAGTCAAACTTCTTCAAGAAGCTGACAGTGAAGAAGATCATATGCAGCGAAGATTAAATCAAATGATTCATTGCAGCAACTGAGAGAAGAGGTTTTCCAAAACACATTCAAGCTACAGGAGAAAATTAAGAAAATCTATGACAGAAAAGCAAAGGCGGATAAGTTCCAATTGAACGACATGGTGCTGAAATGGGATGCAAGGAATGAGGAAAAGGGTAAGCACAGTAAGTTCGAGATTCTCTGGAAAGGTGCCTTCAAAATTGCTGCATATCGGGGTCAGAATGCTTTTCTTCTAAAGGATATGAATGGGGAAGACTATCCAGAAGGGCCGGTCAATGGTTGGCTGCTCAAGCAGTATAATTTTTGAGATGTTTTCTGCTAATTACATTATCATTGTATATACCATGTTATTTCAGTTTCATTGCAAGAGTGTGTTGTGATTTTTTCTTCAGTTTGGGGCCCGAAGTGAAGGCTATAATTCTGAAGAATGATTCCAGCTTTGGTTTAAGTGTGTCGAGTCATGTTTTTAAGTCATTTTGATTTCAAAAGTCAGTTTGAGTCAAATTTCAGTCAATAAATGAGACAGAAGTCTTGTGTCAGTTTTTTAAGTTATCGACTCCATAGCCCAATGGACGAAGGTACTGTCTATCTCTCCCAAAGATCTGTAGTTCTTGTCACCTCCAAGGAGTTACCATCCCCATTGGAGCCACTATTAGAGTTGGTCTGTTTAGCCCTCCGTCAGAGATCAAAACCTCTTTTGTTGCATTTCATTTTAGGTGTCTCATTCAACTCGATCATCTGCATTCCATTAGGAGCATCGATCTTCTGACGGAAGGGTCTTGTCTCCATACTTCCCTCATGTCATGTACCTACTGGTTTGTGTCTGATCATCAAAGTTCATCAAATTAATTTTACAGTCATCATGGATGGTCTTTTGGTCAGCGAAGAATCATTTCAGTCATTAGGTCTAGGGTTTCGCAAATTTTGTCTTCAAAGTGTCGAATAATGCCAATAGGCCCATGAGGATGTCTCCAATAAGTTTTCATTCTGAACTTTTCATTATCAATAATGCTTGAGAATGATTCTTCTTCAAAACTCTGTTTTAAAGAAGAAATCGTCAAATGTATTTTTTGTAATAAATATGTAATTTTCAAGGTTTTTCAAAGTTCTACAGTTCTTCAGTGCATCCCTGGTCATGCTTTGCTGAAATCCAAGGCCATCATGCCCGCAAAAAATTGCCAAGAGTTTCATCATTTCAGTCAAAAGTCAAAGGAAACAACAAAAAACAAAGTTTGTATTAAAAAGTGGAAAGTGCCAAATTCCAAACATAAGAAAGTGGGTTTTTGCAAAATAAAAATCAAATCCATGGTTATACAAGATATTTTCACCATTCAAATGTCATTTTCACACAAAATGTTGTCAAAGAACCAAAGGAAAATCATGGAGGAGCAAATTCTATGTTTTAGGCCAAGACTGTGTGTTGGAATGTTGTGTGGTGCATTGGGAGGAAGTCGCGGTGCGCCGGGAGGTCGCGACGCATAGAGCCATAGTTCACAGTGTCATTTTGAACATGCATGGCGCACATAGCCAGCGCGGCGCACTGGGTATACCGAGCAGTGCATACAGCCAGAGGCCCGCAAACGATCAAATTTTTCTCAAATCACTCAACAACACACAAATTTGCCTCATTTCAAGCAGGTAGAGTCTCCAATACTATTTTGCATTCAAATGTGATGATTGTGTGATGGTGTTTATTACATGGTGAATGTGTAAAGGAGAACAAACCCTATTCTTCAAAACTGTCAAACAAAATTTTACTTAGGGTTTTGATGATTGTTTTCCACCAAGTTTATTCCCTTGTCCCTTTGTTTCCATTTGACTCTCTTATCCCCTAGTTCCCCTACCCCCTAAATTCACTAATCCCCTATTCCCTCATTTATTCCTATCCCTATCACTAAAACCCTACGATATCCCATCCCCATCCCTATCACTGTCCCATGTCATTTGCAAAAAGTTCCCAAACCCCACAATCCTAACACACAGTCAAGTGATTGTTATTGTATTTTAATTTCACTTGGCAGTCCACTTTATCCACTGTCCCTTTTCTTTTCCCACACTCCCTTCCTACTTAAGACACATTTGGCAATTGGAGAAAATACACCAAACTTTTGTTTTCACCTCATACAGGTCAGCATACATAGTGGCATAAACCTGCAACACCATGACAGACACTGAGTCATCATATGAACAAGATAGTGATTCTACCACAGAGCTTCATGCACTGAGGAGGCCTCGTAAGGTGGAATACATGTTAGAGAAGAGCCCATGTCTTTGACTGAACTGCAAGCCTGCCCACTTGCCATGGCATGTTTCCAACAATAGTCATGCTTTCAGTATTGAAAAATGATTGCTCAGATTCAGCATCATTAGGAGTTGGCTTGGTTATTTGTTTTGCATTTGCATGATGGTCAAGTGACTCTTGCTGGTGTAAATTTCACCTTGAAACCAAAGACCATTTCTCAAGCAACAGGAATACCGAATGTAGGTGAGGAGTGGAATAAAAGAATGTAGCTAGAAAGAGTACATTACGAGCCATATATTAGGCCTAGCTATGTGAGACAGCTCAGCAGGGTGTTCCCATTCCAGTTTTTGAAAGAATCCTATGTGCCATTGATGAGACTAATTATCAGATACTTCAGTTGTGAGGGCTGCTTCTCACGCCTCTATGCATACCATATTAGATTGTTGATGCATTTCATGAGAGTGAAGATGATGAACATTCCATATTTCATGTTCCGAAACATCGAGAGGATGACTACTCTTGTGTAGAAGAAGACTCCTGAATAGTAGTACAACAACATTTATCTCTATGCGCTCATCAAGATCATTTTTGTGCATCAGCTTGGCTTGCAGGGTATCACATGGGAAGACTTCATTTCTTGTGAGTTCTTCACACCTTCAGTAGCTCATCAAGAGGTTGTCCATCATGCTAGTGAACCTTCACATCAGCATGGAGGTCGGGAAGCAGAGACTACTAGTGTTCCGACATATGTCACCTATCAGAGAGGCATGAGAATATTTTTTGTAGCAGCCCGACGAGTACTATCTCCACTTGGGGTGGAAGGGGTCTCGTTGCCATCATCAGTAGCATAGGTATAGGTACAAGACAAAGGTAAGAGGCCTATGTAGGATGAGTTCCCTTCAGGAGGCTAAGACACTGATTTCATCCTCATTGATGATGATGTGAGATCTCTTACTTCAAAGCTGAGGGAGATCATTCAGGAGCAGAAGGCCGAGATAGATGCATTGACCGACAAGTTGCACAGAGCTCAATGGGCCATAAACTATTTGGATCATCGAAACAAACAACTGGAGGATCAACATACAGTCATGGAGTTACAAAACATTCGGCAAAACCGCCAAGTTGCCCAAAGGAGGAGAATAGAGATCACTTCATTGGAGCAGGAGATTGAGGCTAATTAAGAGACTTGGCTTGAAAGAGTCAACATTCATCTTGAGAAGCTATTGGCGAAGGAAAACAAGGATAAGGACATGCTCAGGCACATGAAAAATCATTATTGAGCACGAACTCATGTTTGCAATGCAAGGATCAAAACCTTGAAGGCAAGATTAAGGAGGGCACTAAAATGACGCAAAAGGCATGATAGGCTACAAATCTTGGCTGAAGCTTCTTTGGCTGACAATGATAGTTGATGATGGACCTTTAGTGCAAATTTCAACAAATTTGGAAAAAAATTTGTCAATTTTGAATTTTTTGGCTTCAAAACAGATTTTCCTGCCCAACGCATAGCGCCACTTGGCGCGCGCTTATAATTGCAAGATCCTCTGGAGGAAAACTTTACATTTTTGGATTTTTCATCAAAATTTATGCATGCTCATGGATTACCTAAGGATTTCATCAAGTTCTGGGTTGCCTAAAGGGTCAAAAACACCCTAAAAATGACCTCTCTATCACCTTTTGCACCCACAGGAAGAAGCCTTGGGAGATTGAAGCTTTGGAGAGAAAAATGACATCCAAATCCAGAAATTCAACTTGGGTTGCAAAGTAGATAGGCAGGGCTTTCCAACGAGCTATCATGAGATTAATTTGAACTTCGGAAAGTGCCTCAAAATCAGCTCCAATTTTGTGCTATGCATACAGGTTTTGGGCACGGTGCATAAAGAATTTTGGCCTATTTTTTACTCAGCAACTCAGAATTTCGCCCAGTTTTGACTAGTTTCACTTTTTCATGTAACTCTTGATCTACCTTGATGTAATTTCATGAACATGTTGTAATTTTGGCACATATTTACTTTTTTTAGTAGATTCATTCACTAGAAAGTGAAAAACAACTGAATGAATCAATTTCCTAACATATAGAGGCAAGATGTTTCATTGCCTATTTTTCAATTCCTTGTTTAGATATAGTTGAAACAACTCTTAGAATGATAAGCTCGGCCCCTAGAGGCATGGGAATGATTTAAGCTTTCCTATATCATGTAATTTCTCAGTCATTTTTAGGGTTGGACACTTGGAATTGCTTGGCACTCCATTGTACATCTGATTTCTACATTTTTGGCAAAGGAAAGACCAAGATTTTGCAGCACTAGTTGGGATCCTTGTGGCTCTGTGTTTTGATGGTGTTTTTATTCATGTAATTATAAGTTCATTTATGTTTTATGTATCCCATTTTCCTTCTCTTTGCTTCTAAATTAAACAAATTGAGTGACAAAGGTAGAATCCATGAGTTTGTTGTGCTCTGCCTTAAACTTTGTTTAGTTTTACATGTTTTCATCTGTTTGGAGAGGATTCTTGCAGCCACTCACCCTCTTCAGCTCCACAATGGTATTTTCCATCGATTCATTTAATCTAAAGCATTAGAATTACTGCCTACCTCGCCCCAACTGGAACTCTGAAAAAATTTGGCCTCATCCCCAGACCCAAATTTGCCTTTCCCTTTTTTCCAACAAAACCCTCAAAAGATCAAATCAAATCCTTGCACTTCATAGCTAGCCTAACATCAGAAGATATTTTAGTCATCTCAAGCCCCAATTGATCATCATTTGCTGAGATTGACCCGGAGAGAGCCCTCTCCTATCCTCGTAGTGCTAGCTACGAGGTTGAGCGTGGTTTGATGTTGGCCCTGGATCCTACCTTTTCAACCTAAGGTGAATCTAGGCACTAACAGAACTCATCATTGGTAGCTAATCACTCTTGAACATCGACACTTGTGCTTCTTGTCAGGTTGGGACATCCATACATCGTCATTTGGCCTTCCGCAGGTTTGGGTTGTCCTTTAGCCTCATTCCATCTGATTCATGTCATCTTCATTAAGCCTCTAATCCCTTGGTACCTGAATGCTGCCACCCTCCAGAGTCGTGTCACTGACATGTTCAAGAATATAATCATTCTACAGTTTACACCCTTGCTTTCTCCTCTGATACTCTGTTTCTCCATCTACTGCTTGTTCCTTATCTCATATTGTTGATGGGGGAAACATTATGACCCTCCTGCGACAGGTCGTCTCCTATTGACATCATCTCATTATCTAGGAGATTGATCTAGAGATCCCCTTTGGTACCTTAGAGCTTGCATGCCTCAATGACAAGTTCTTCACACCTAATTGTCAACTTTCATCATTGGTCATTGATTGGGTATTCCACAAGTGTTTGACTTCAGCTCCATTTTCACACTTCGTCGATTGTGCTAGATAGTACCTTGAGAAGCATTGGCATTATTGGTGGTTTCTCTCGCACTTGTTAATGGTTTTCCTCATTGAACAGTAATCAAGCATTTTTCTATCATGCTAGACCTCAGAACATCTATTCGCATGCTCTAATTTGTACTATGATTGAATAGGTTCAAGACCCCGAACTCAGATTAGCCATGTTTGGGCTGCATGGATTGATTTGTGATTACATGACTCATTAATGGATGGCTGCGACCAAACCTGAGTCTTCATGGATGGTTGTGATCATACCATTATCATTATCATGGTCTCATTAGCTGGTTGGTTGTGTCCATACCATAGACCTAGTTCGTATGCCTTTTGAATGGCTGCGCCCATGCCTAGACTACATGTACTTCATTATCGGAGATATCAGTTGTACTTACTTGCAGGTTCTTCCAGATGGTGTTCCAGCTCAGTCAGTTTCGTAAAGAATTTCACCCCTCCCACTCTCTCGAGCTTAATACTTTAGGGGGCATCTGTTACATAGTAATTTGTCACTATCCTCACTCCAGTCCTTCTATTGTGTCAAGTGTCCAAATCAAACATGCTCAAATGCTCTCTTGTGCTGCCAAATGACCCATTTCTCCTAATTTATCTACCTCATCACGACTATTGACTAAATATATGCGCTGAAAGGCACTCGTAAACAGTCCAGCTATGCTGCCAGCATGGAAGTACATCTGATTCCTGCTATGGTCCGATTTCATGCTCCAGCACGAGGTTACTTATTATCTTTAGTGATTATCTGACTTGCTACATTGATCACTAGTGATGTTAGCACTAAGAGCCAGTTATGCCCCCATAATGATCCAGATTGGGTGAGTTTGTTCCAACAGTTGGCCTTCCAGATGACTACAGACCTAGTTGTTGGCATAGTTTGTATCGCCCTCCTTTCTCTAGCATGGCAGTTCCATCAATTGTGCTACCTTCCTTTCAGATAAGCTCAGTCTTCCACCTTTCATGGAGACTCCTTCTCCTATTAAACTCTCACCATTGCTATGCATTGCCAGTTTTTGATAGTTGGCTAGTTGAGTAGTGCTATTAGTGTGTGTGAGTTTGCTAGATAGCTGGTGTGAGTGTGACAAGTGTGGGATTGTTGATAGCTTGTGGAAGGTTGTGAAGTTCCCTTAATCTTGTGTAAAACGTATGAGTAAGAGAGATCTTGTATGTTGGGAGATCCATCTTCAAAGAGTGAATTCTTGAAGAACATGATGGCTAGATCCCTCTTAGAAGGCTTGTGACATCAAGACTTTGGTTGTAAGCTTACTATTATTTCATTATCAATACAATCAATGATGTTTTCCTATGTCTTGTATGTATTTTACATGATAGCTCATGACTTCTTGACTTTGTGAGTAAATAGATCATTGTTGTTTTCTGGTTACATGCTTTGTTGTATTTTCTTTGCATTGTTTCAGGTTAATCACTCATTAGGAGAAGGAAATAGAAGCCGGAACAGTGTAATGGAACTCCATTGACCACCGGATGAGGTAGGCCTACAACTATGAATGTTTAAGGAAAACTATTGTTGATCTGTCCTTGTTTGTGACTAGACCCACTCTAGGGCTAGAGGGGTTGCCTCTGTCCATAGAGGGAACACTTTCCTACATCACAGTCCTCCTCTACCTCAGCCTCGTCCATGCCCCTGAAATCTTGTCTACGCCATCCCTGCATTCTAGTCAAGGTGCCATGTTCTGTCCTGAACCTTGTAGGCGGGAGTTCTATCCATCATCAATTCATAGCTCCTGCAATTACACTCATCATGTCCTATCGACCAACAACAGATGCAAAACCGTTGTTGCGGTGCTTGTACATACTTCTCTAGCAAGTGATAGTTATCCATTGCATGTCTTTCGGCTACCTAACAGATAGCGCCCCATAATGTAGGCCCTGTGCTAGGTCCTGCTTAAGCTTTCAGTCTTAAAGGCATTGATCCTCCTCCTGCAATGTAATTTGGAAAGACTGGGCAATGGTTTTTGCCATGACCCTGACTCTTGCATTTCAAGCACCATACCTCCTCCCGTACCTTTGGCCGAACCGTCCTGTCCTGCTTCAAACTTTGCATCTCAAGGCACAAATTCTTTAGCTGTACATGGATCTGCTGAACTTCTAGATTAGGATCTTGAATCAAAGTCTCATGTAGTCTCATGGAAATCTCCAATACCTTTGCCTGAGTTGTTATCTTCTGCTACAACAACGCACTACTTAAGTGTGGTTGTAGCGAAGCCACAAACCACTCGCAATGTTGTCCATCTGTCAAATTCATGTTAGCTTCGTGGATTGTACATTTCAGCCTTCGATCTAGTTCCCAAGCCATCTTGCCTGGTTGCATCATGTTCTCTTTGAATCGCACAATCAAGTTCGTCTCGGATTTAGGCCTGCTAAATTCCTTATTTAGTGCTTCCTGGATGTCTGCTACTCTAGCATTCGAGTTATCGTTAAAATACTTAATATACCAGGTTAGTGCGCAATCTTGCAAAGCACTAACTAGTGTCGCCTTCTTTATATGGTCATACATAACACCTTCAGCTTCCCATACAGCCCTCACAACGAACCAAAGTTGGTCTGGGTCCTCATTTCCCAAGCCTTTGAACAAAGGAAACTTCAGGGTATTTTCCATACTGAACCTCGGTGGAGGTGGAGGTGGTACGGGTGAAGTTGGAGGCGATGGTGGTGAAGTCAGAGGTGGTGTGGGTGGAGGTGGTATTCACTAGAATCCTTGTCTTACTAACTAAATAGCACTTCGTGGAGAAACCTTCGCTATCCCTTCTTCGTCTCTTCATGGAGGTGAAATCAAGGGGCTATACTCTGGACCATTTTTTCCCTCATTCATGTAAGCTTTTCCGCTTCCTGTAGTCTCGAACATCAAGGTAGTTGCATAACTTGCTTTTTGCACAAAAACATTTTAATCCAATTATTCAAAGATTTTACGTACTTACCTCCTGGTCTTTTGAAAAAACATTGTTCTGCCTTGCTATAGATGACTGAGGTGTCAACCACGAATTCAGTCACAAATCCTCCTAAGATGTGATCGAGCCAATGATCGACAACACAGGCAATCTTATCCTTCGATGCTTCCAACCTTCACACTAGCTCTGGGGTGCACACAATAAGACCATCAAGTTTCCACCTTCCTTGGCTATCTGCTAGCTTTGTGATCCACTCGTATAGCTTAATAGGGAAAGATAAGAAAATTATCTCATGGATCTCTGTATACAGGTACTAGTCCAACCACTGTTCCTTTGTCAGTTGCGGGTTTCTCTTCTCCTATGCCGCAAATTCGTGGATCTTTCTATCCAACTAGTCTCCAATCTCCTTGTTAGTTGGATTCCAGTTATATGACATCATACATCTCTTATACAAATTTTGGTCCCAGCAACGAAACCATTTCTTGGCTTGAGGGGACTTGAACCAGGATCAAAATTATTTAGCCAGACAAATCCCTACACTACTGGCCCTTTTGACATCAACCCGCAGAGTGTGTTGTAAAGTCTTACTCGAATCAGTATGGGGGGATGTTGGAACCATGTTTCTGCACCCTGAGATGGTTGTCATGTCGTTTGATCTCTTCTATCCCTGCCTTCACACATGGGATCTTGCTCTAGGTCTTGTAAGACAAACCCTTTATTCTGGCTTTCAATACATTCATGAAAGTATATGATCAACCTTTGCACAATCCTAGCCTGGGGCTCGGGTACTTTTTCATTGCTATGGAAGCATGTTGTGCAGATTCCTTAATTACCCTAAGTGATTTTCTTATCTTGCTAAATACTTAAGTTTATCATCGCGTAATCAAATATTTGTAATTACGTTTAATTATTCAATGTAACTATATTCATTCATGCAATGTAGAAGCATAAAAAAAGAAATTCATACACAAAATATCCAAACCCATCAATAGAACAAATACACAGAAATTGTAGAATAACTCCTTTTATTAATATCTTCCAAGTGTTACAGACTCTCTTCACCCTGCGCACACAGCTCCAGCGGTCCGCGCACTCAACTGCAGACTTCTACACTAGGCCTCTGTGCACTTAGCTGCAGAGCCTCTACCTATGCTACAACCTAAGACTTAGACTTATTTCTCTACATCTATGACTCTCTTATTCCTTCCATTGATCAATGCCTGTAGCTACTTAGAGCTTAGCTCTTTTTATACAATCCCATGGTCCGTGCACCATGGGTAGATCTCTTACAACCGACTTTACTTTACAAAACTAAGTACGGACTACCCTTTGTGAAACATGATACTTTCGCACTCTGTGACTACAAAATGCAGAGTATTTACAATAATATTACAAAAACTTAACTTAAACATGGGCTTTTAACCCCAAAACTGCCCTTGGGGGATCCCGCTCCCAACAAGGAGCCAACTCATTTCAGGATGACAACCAACCAAATCTACAAGATGAGGATACTAAGGAAGGCATACCAATACTTGGTCATATTCGCTTGTTGACTGTGTGGCCAAGAAAGCACTAAAATACTTCCTCATAGTTGGGTGATTACATTGGACCAACTGGCTAGAGAAGGAAAACCATGTAACTAGTCTAGCATATTGGCTCATTAGCTGAAGGAACAAGTCACGAAGGCTCGATAATCACTCGAAGGTATGCATGCAGAGATTTACATGTCTGCCTATATCCTAGATGCAGTCTATGCCCGGCATGAGTTCCAGGCTTGGGGTGGGCATGGTCACTGGTAGAGACTATTGTGAACACATATTTCAAGTTGTTTTCTCAATGCAGCTTCAGAGGAGTAATAATATAGTTTTCTGACCATTTTGGCACCCCAGTGTACAATATGATATTCGAACAGGATCCACCCTGCATGTCAGAGGAAGTAATGGAGGCATTTTTAGGCATTGCAGATTGGTATGCCTCACAGTCTGCACTTTCATCCTAATGTTTAGTGCGAAGAAGCCTCCACATGTTATACCAAAGTTTTCCTTCGAAGTACTTGTCATGTAGGAAGTAACATATCACATCTCAGCAAGATTGACAACTATATTGCAGGGGAAGAAGAAAGCACCTTGACCTGCTCTTCCATTGTGGATTGGGTTATGTGAGATCCAGAGTATCAAGCAAGTGGATGTCGAAGTAGAATAGATGAAGAAGTAACTGTTCGACCTTCGAAGCTCCAACCCGTATGACCTACATTGCATTGTGAAGGACCAGTGCACAAGAGTTTAGTTCAACTAGATCCATGGGGAATTTCATTGGGCCAAGCAGGACTCATGGAGGTATTTCTATAGTTCCTCCAGACTTAATGAACAGGTCGACTTCATTGTGGAGTGGTAAGTGAAGAAACATGAAGCAACATCATAGGGAGCACCAACAGTAGAAGCAAAAAGAGAATAGGTAGTAGATCTAAGAATACCTGTGCACGACTGTGAAGTAGGAAAGTGTTCCCTTTGTGGACAGAGGCAACCCCTCTAGCCTTAGAGTGGGTCTAGTCACAGCAAGGACAAAACAACAATTAATTCCCTTAAATAGTCATCGTTGGAGGCCTACCTCAAACTGGTGGTTGATGAATTTCCATTGCACTGCTCCAGCTTCCATTTCCTTCTCTTTAATGAGCAATCAACCTAAAACAGCATGAGAAAACAACAGAGCATGTAACCGAGAACAACAGATGATCTATTTACTCATAAAGTCAAGAAATCATGAGCTATCAAGTAAATTACATACAAGACATAGGAAATCATCATTGATTGTATTAATAATAAATCAAGAGCAAGGCTTACAACCATGTTTTGATGTCACAAGCCTTCTCAGAGGGTCCAGCCAGCATGTTTCTTTAATCATTCACTCTCAAAGATGGGTCTCCCAAAAAACAATATCTCTCTCTCACTCACAAGCTTTAATACAAGGTTAAGGGCACTCCACAACCTTTTGCAAACTATTTAGTAATCCCACACTTGTCACACTCACACCAAAGCTATCTATCAAACTCAAATGCACTAGCAGCACTATACAACCAAAAGAACTAGCAGATCATAGGAATGGTGAGTGACTTTATAGGAGAAGGAGTCTCCATGAAATGTGGGAGAGGGAGCTTATCCTTAAGGAAGGAAGCACAAAAGACGGAACTACCACCCCATAGGAGGAAGGGAAACCTAAACTGATCCAACGACCAGGTCTAGAGACATCCAAAAGGTTTACTGTTGGAACGAATTCACCCAATCTGGATCGTCGCTGGTCGTGAACTAAGCCTCAGTGACGACATCACTAGGAAGCAATGCATGCAGACTAAACGTTGCTATAGATAGTTAATAGCCTCATGATGGGGCTTGAAATTTGACCGTCACGAGAAACAGGTGTACACCTACAACAAAATCATGATTAGACCATTTATGACAGAGGTTCGTCGCGTATATTAAGTGTACTCTCATGACAAGGCAGAAAACTTAGGAAAATGAGGGTCAATTGGCAGCATTAGAGAGCATTTTCTTAATCTTCTTGTATTGGTGGGAAGATATGAGCATGTTTATTTGACACATGACACAGTAGAGGGACTGGGATGAAGACAGTGACAAATTACTGTGTAACAGATGCCCCCTAAAGCATGAAGCCTGAGAGAGTGGGAGGGGTGAAATGCTTTACGAAACTATCTGAACTGGAACACCACTTGGAAGAACCTACAGGCGCAAGTACAACTGATATCTTTGACAGTCTAGGTGTGGGCGCAGCCATCCAAAAAACATACAAAACTTGGTTTGTGGTATGAACGCAGCCACCCAGCTGATAAGACAATGATAATGATAAAGGTATGGTCGCAGCCATCCACCACAGAGTCATGTATGTAATCACGAACCAATCCACGCAACCCAAACATGTGTAATCTTAGTTTGGGGTCCTGAAACCCAACCGATCATAGTACAAATTCTAAGATGTGAACAGATGTGCTGAAGTCGAGCATGATAGAAAGTCATTTGATTACCTGTCAATGATGAAAACCATTAACAAGCGCAAGAGAAACCACCAATAATGCCAATGGCTCTCAAGGTACTGTCCAGTAAAATCCACCAAGTGCGAAAAATGAGCTGATGTTGAACACTCATGGAATCACCCAATCGAAGACCAATGATGAGAGTCTATTGTTAGGTGCAAAGAACTTGCCATTGAGGTGTGCAAGCTCTAAGGTATCAAAGGGAATCTCTAGATCAATCTCTTAGATAATGAGCTGGCGTCGACAGGAGACGATCCGTTTCAGGAGGGCCATAATGTTCCCCCATCAATGACACGAGATAAGGAACAAGTGGTAGATGGTGAAACATAGTATCAGAGGAGGAGGTAAGGGTGTGAACTGCAGAAGGATTATACTCTTTAACATATCAGCGACACGACTCCGGGAGGTGGCAGAATTTAGGTACCAAGGGATCAGAGGCTCGATGAAGACAACATGGATCAGATGGAATGAGGTGAAGTGGTAACTCAAAACCCCAGAAGGCCAAATAATGATGTATGGATATCCCAACTCAACAAGAAGAAAAAGTGTCGATGTTCAAGAGTGACAAGCTGCTACAGGTAACCAATGATGATTCCTAAATTTCTCCCCACCATTGCTGGCGAGTACCCCAATTATTTTTCGAAACAAGCTTGAAGGGGATAGCATATGTTTGTAATATAAGTTCATCATTCAGACGAATTCAACCTAGTGATAGTTTAATGAGCCCTAGGGAGGAGAAGCTCGAGTCTCGTCATGGTGGTGAGTCCAATGTCCTCAGGGTTTAATGAGTCCGACATAAGGTAAACTTGGAGTCTTTTTCATGTTTAGAGAGTTTAAAAAAAACACAGAAAAGAAAACTCTAGGGGGGTCCTTTTTCATACATTTGTGTCTCTTGAGCCTGAAAATGTATAAAATAATACTTGAGAGAACCGCTTGACCATTACGATCAAGGAGTAGCTTTCATAACTAGTGGCCTCAATCCAAAAAGGTAGAAAAGCGATCAAAGACACGTCGTTTTGTAACCAATATCAAACCTGAAATGACAAAAGTCTGGTGATCTTTTCACATTTATACGGTCGGAAAAGAGCTGAAAGTGGACCACCTTTTATTCCATTTAACGAGTCCAAAGGGGAAACTCGGCAATCTTTTCGTCTTTTAAGTTAGAAAAGAGCTTTAAAGAGGCATTTTGCAAAACATGGACCAAGTGTATATGGATCATGACATGTACCAACCATCTGTGTTTCCGCACAAAAACACCACATCATAAGACCCATTCAACATAAAAATAGTATATGTGTGGATACTATGTCAAAAACTCAAAAACCTAACCAAAAACACTAAAATAAAAGGGGAAAACCTAAACCATGTAGTGTAAAATTTTAATTTTTTGAAAAAAAACACTATAAAAGGAGGATATGGTAAGTTTATTTTTACATTTACCTTTTTGAGTTTTTACCTTTGGTGTTTTGGTGTGAAAAACTGAGCAAGTTCCCGAGCTTTATTTTGGCACCGACGGTCAACGATCTCGCCCGAGGCTTTACCAGGTAAGTAATCTTTCCCTTGCGCTGCATTTCAAAGCTTTTTTCATTCAATTTGATGTTAGATAGGTGGTTTTTGGGTGGATTTTGAAATCCACATCGGCCTCTCGGTCGTCGTAGAAGATCCGCTTGGGTTGGCAACAACGGAGCGTGTTAACACATACTACCATCAGGATTGTTGCGAGATATAGATGTACTCCCGCGATGGTTGTTGAAAAAATCAATGGCCGACCTTGAGCCATCGCCGTTGTTTGAAAAATAGCCACGATGGCGCCGTAAAGTCAATTTTTTTTATAATTTATGCATTTAAGCTTATGAAAAGGGCTCTAATCATTTTTTCCTTTAACACAAGGCAAAATGGCTTTTGTGTGGTAGGAAAGAACTCATGATATCAATGACAAACAAGATTTTAATGATCCTAGGTGCTGAAGAGCACTACTCGAGTGCAGATTGCTGAAATTCTTCCTCACTCCACGTCTTTGAGCACAACTTGACTTGCTAGAGCTGTTAATTCACTCTTGGAACCCGACGGACAGGAAGTTCATCATCCGGGGAAAAGACATCGAATTTGATGCCATGGACATATATTTTCCGACTGGATTGTCTCGCCATGGTGAGAAACCAATCTTAGTGGGTCAACAAGTCATCAATGAGACTTTAGACGTGCTGATAGCATGAGTGTGCCCAAGGGCACGAAAATCAGCCACTAGCAGGAAATTGCAAATCTCGACAGTGGAAGACTTGACTCTTCACTTGGTATTGTTCATGGTGATGAGAACGGCAAGCTCTCAAGCCCAACATGAGGCAACAAAGACTCACCTTTGGTTAGCTCTTGATTGCCTTAACCCGACCATGTATAACTTGGCCGAAGTAGTGGCCATTAACATGAAGAGACAGCAGACGAGGTGTTGGGGCGGGGAGGCGAAACAGTTCGGGTATGGATCTATTCTTGTCCCACTCATGCTGGAGCAGGTACTAGTTCTTCAGCTGCAGGACATGGACCTATATGTGCCTGGGCCACAAGAGACCTGTATCACCCGCTGGGCACATGTTATGCCATGAGGAGGTGGCGGTCGACCGGTAACATGGGGGATGTTGTTCTGAGAGTGGCTAGACCGTCAAAAGGTCATAGTCGAGAACTGGCCATACACAGGCATGGATTTCCATGGAGACCCAGATATGCTGCTTCCTGCGGGTGAGCAGTGGGATGAGGGAGGTAAAAACTTGATCGAAACATCACACTATTTATTCGTTTTGATTTTTATGATGTTTTTAGATTTTATCATGCATATGTCCTAATAATGTCTCTTATGTTACTCACAGATGTGGGACTGGAGAGACTGGTAGGACTAGCTCCCAAGGCATGGAGGGACCCACCGGGCAACATGGAACTGACCCTGGTTCACCCTTGTGGTAATGCAGTGGAGGAGATAGCCCGTAACCTTGAGGGCTTGACTGACGGGATCCCGGATTATAAGGGGATCAAGGAAGTCCCAGTAGAGTACCAGAGACATACAGTCGAAGTGCCACATAGGGTGCATAGGCTCTTGAGACGAGTCGCACGGGCAGTGGTCTTCTATAGAGAGCAGAACCCACCACAATAGATAACTAAGCTTTACGTCCTACTGATTTTTTGAGAGACATGCTTCTCAGATGTATGGGAACAAGACTCTATTTTTGACATACACACTTATTTTTTGAGCGCCTCGTTGCGCCACTCGGTATATATATATATATACATGCTATCTATGGTTCATTATTGTGTTTTGAATGCTTCTATACAATATTTTGATTACATGTTGCATAAATGTATGTCTAATACATGATTTTCTAATGCATTAATTAATGTGTTTAATCTTCTTGGAATGTGTTGATAATAAAATCAAAATTCCTTTCCAATAATTTAACACATAAATACAACCTTAAAATCTAATCATCTCTAACGTAATAACGCCCGTTAAGCTGGTGGAGAATAAGTTGAGAATCCAAATTCACAACCAATGCATGAATATCGAGGTTGACAGCGTCTTTTAGTAATTCAATGACAGTGCTATATTCAGCGACATTGTTTGTGGTGCAACCCAGACAAACTCCTTGAAGGTCTACTAACTGACCGTGAGGATCGTAGATCACCCACGTCACAGAAGAAAGGTTCTGGGTACTGTGGCAGACACCATTAGCGAAACCAATGTAAGGTGTACCAGACATCTACACAAGAAGTAAGAAGACACAATAAGTGGAAATTATGCCTACGCACCATGCCAAACATGCAAAGACGCACTGAAAACACACCTGCTGAAAACACACGTATGTACAAATCAGATGCACAAAATTCATTCATAATATTTTTTCAGATAAAGCCCATTTTAGGGCTTATCTATAGGATTCCCTTCGTAATCAATTAGCACATATGCCCCCTTTTTCAAAACATGTTTCAAAATGTAAGGCCCATGCCACATAGGCTTGAATTTGTCTGCCCCCAGCTTATCATTTGCTTGATCATAGAGCAGGATGAAGGACCTCTTGCATTTTTGGCTTTTTGACCTAGTTTTTTCAAATTTTTGAATTACATGGCTTGGTTGCCTGTTTGCCCAAGGTTCATCTGCAACCTTCTTATTGATTTGTTTGAGGCTTCTTCATTGCTTGTTTCTTGCTGGTTGATTTTTAGTGACGATTTTTTAACCAATTTTTGATATTGATTTGATTTCTTTTCACTACCAAACATAGATCATAATTGTTTGGATTGATCAGTTCACACTTGCTTGTTTGTCTCTTTAAATTCAAAACAATAAAAATCAAAAGACTACATTCATTTAGTATACGAAACTGAAAGTATATTTGCATTTCAAGTTTTCATGTTTGAGAAATTGGAAAGTAAATTTAAAATCTATCATCAGTAGTATCGATGCACTGTAGGATTGATGTGTTTATGCATTATGTCTCTTAGTTGATCTTGGTTTTGCCTTGGTTTGGGAATGATCTCTCTACCCTCTTGTAAGTAGGTGATCATTGAAGTAAAATATGCTTTACTCATTCTAGCTGCATCCTAGGTTTTTTGATATACATATGGTAAGGCCTGGAAACTAAAACATAATTCAAGATCAACTCTAAAATGACCTGAACAAACTTAACAAAGCATCGGAACATAACACACATTATTTAGAGGTCTAGGCTAGAGACGTGCTCCGGTGTCGTTAAACCTAGTCACTATTGCTTTCACTTAAGGTTGGGTGATTCCTCCTTCTGTGACTCAATAGCTGCCTAGTACGAACTTGTGCTCCCAGTACCGTCGAGTATATGTTGGGAGACCCCACTAGGTTATCATCCTATATCCTTAGGAAGCCATGTCTGCCGCCTTGCAAATTGTAATGCATTGAACACAACATTCGGGAAGATTGACTGTTGTATGGGAAGTCCTTGGTTTTCATATGATCGCCAAGGTGTATATGCAATTTTATTGATTGTTTGGTAAACCTTTTTCCTAGTTTCTCTAGAGTAGTCACTTTCATTCCTTTTTAGACTCAAAAGAAAAGGTCCATTTGATCACTTGTCTTTTCAGGCTCATTAAATATTTGAAGGTGACTAGAGTCATCTTTTCGTCCTTTTCTCGACTTTCTAAATATGAAAAGGTCAAGTTCTATTCCTGTGTCTTAAAATTTATTCCACCACGTTCACACTTTCCCTGTTAGACTTTTTGTGTTTAGTTTGTGTAGCGTTGTCTTCCTTACTCGATTAGTTTTCCCTAGGGTTTGTGAGTTAAATCATCCTGGCGGAATCACCAATCCCATCTCCCATTCCAAGCGACCAAGGATCTCCATCTTCTGTCGCTCCTGAGGTACTAGTTGTTAGTGATACTCTTCCTATCATTCCGAGTATCCAACTTCTTAACTCTCGTGCTACGGAAGATGGGTCTTATGATATTCATTGGAACCCCATATGGGAGCCTTCTGAAGAAGACTTTCCCCAGTGGAGTCACCAACTTGTGGAGTATGAAAGTGTTCCGTCTGCAGACAGAGGCAACCCCTCTAGCCCTAGAGTGGGTCTAGTCACAGCAAGGACAAAACAACAATTAATTCTCTTAAATAGTCATCATTGGAGGCCTACCTCAAACTGGTGGTTGATGAAGTTTTGTTGTGCTACTCCAGCTTCTGTTTCCTTCTCCTTAATGAGCAATCAACCTAAAAAAACATGAGAAAACAACAGAGCACGTAACCTAGAACAACAGATGATCTATTTACTCATCAAGTCAAGAAATCATGAGCTATCAAGTAAATTACATACAAGACATAGGAAATCATCATTGATTGTATTAATAATAAATCAAGAGAAAAGCCTAGAACCAAGTCTTGACATTGCAAGCCTTCTTAGAGGGTCTAGCCAGCATGTTTCTTCAAGCATTCACTCTCAAAGATGGGTCTCCCGAACAATAATATCTCTCTCTCTCTCACTCACAAGCTTTAATACAAGGTTAAGGACACTCCACAACCTCTTGCAAACTATTTAGCAATCCCACACTTGTCACACTCACACCAAAGCTATCTATCAAACTCAAATGCACGAGCAGCACTATCCAACGAAAAGAACTAGTAGATCATAGCAATGGTGAGTGACTTTATAGGAGAAGGAGTCTCCATGAAATGAGGGAGAGGGAGCTTATCCTCAAGGAAGGTAGCACAAAAGACGAAACTACCACCCAAGAGGGGGAAGGACGACCCAAAGTGACCTAACAACCAAGTCTAGAGACATCCAAAAGGTCAACTGTTGGAACAAATTCACGCAATTTGGATTGTCATTGGTCGTGAACTAAGCCTCAACGACGGCATCGCTAGGAAGCAATGCATGCAGACCAATCGTCGCTATAGATAGTTAATAGACTCGTGCTGGGGCTTGAAATTTGACCGCCGTGGAAAATAGGTGTACACCTATGACAGAGTCACATTGAGATTGTTTCTGACATAGGTTGGTCACATATATTAAGTGTACTGTTGCGAAGAGGCATAAAACTTAGGAAAATGAGTGTCAATTGGCAGAATTAGAGAGAATTTGCTTAATCTTCTTGTATTGGTGGGAAGATATGAGCATGTTTATTTAACACATGACACAATAGAGGGACTGGGATGAAGACACTGACAAATTACTATGTAATATTTACAAAGGGAAGAGGAACATTATCGATCACATGGAGGAGGAGAAAAGCTGCAAGTTTCGAGCGGATCCACTTATAGAGAAAGCAGCTATGGCTATAGAGGCGAAGAGGTAGTAATGCGACAAGCAAATCACACAAAGGCAGAAGGATAAGAAGAAAATGGAAGAAGAAGAGAAGGAGTTTCATGAGATGAGAGAGGAACTTTGAAAGGAAAAAGAGTTGCACAAACAGGAGAGGGAAGCATAGTAGCAATAGATACAATAGGGGGCGCAAAATGTGCAAACAAACGAAGTAGTGCCCATACAAGTAGTTGATTAATCTGAACAACTGACATTAGGCAAATAAGGTGAACCATTGTAGGGGAAAGACTTTGCTCATGAGATAGAATAGGCACTTCAACAATTGGATGTAGACATGGAGCAGTAGGAGTTGGAACAGCACCCGACCTCATGCCTCACCACAAAGTGGTCGACTCACCCACTTCAATGCATCTAGAAGAGGAGTAAGTCTCGGATGACAAAGGAGGCACTGAGATCCTTGGTGATCAGTTGGAAGAAGAGATGCACAACATCTATTTTGATGAATCCCAACATAGAGTTGTACAATCTCACAGAGTGTCAACTCCAGAGGATCAAACATCCCCTACACAAGTTGAAGAACAAGTGATCGTTACTGATGGGCACACACATCCAGTTATCTTGGCTGATGAAACTAGAGTGTATGTTGAAGCCACTAGCTCAAGTGTTCATTTTCTTATAGCTAAGAATGAGAAAATGACAAAGGAACTACAAGTGGCCAAGCAAGGTGAAGACTTGGTGATAATGTCTGCCCGAGCTGAACTTAAGAAGGCAACACTAAATGAAGTATTGTTCCTTGACATAGTTATGTGGGCTTTGTACTCCAAGTTTAGTACTGTGCACAAGGCGGTTGTCCATCTCAGTAGATGGCGACAATGATGTGCTAGGAGAGAACGCATCTTGACTAACATACACACTGTTGTTGATGACACGCAAACATGGACAATGAAATACAAGGGATCCCCACTCCACTTATCAAAGATGATGAGGCCAAATGCAGTGGAGCTAAAAGCACGTATCCAGAGTTAGATCTAGAACTATAAGGACCTCCAACAACTCATCAATAACATACAAGCTTCCCATGCATGAGTATTCAAGAGCATTGATGTTGTGGGATGCACACATGTGATCCCATCACTTGGGACTCCCACCCAGGCGAAGACCAGGAAGCAAGTTCGACTAGAGCTTGACTCATACTTCAATGAGTTGATGTGCATCACCACCAACCAAGACTTGCCTATTACTGTAGACATCATGCACAAGTATGTTGCTGGTCCGGCCACATTGAAGACAATGATGTGCATGCTTTCAGACAAGTTGTACAGAGGAAATCGAGCAGTGTACCCGGATGCTATGGAGGCGAAGGTCGGGTTTCAGAAAAATTTCACCCCAGAACACATAGACACTATCAGAGACTACAGGGCTTGAAATCAATATGTTACTGTTGAATAGCATGAGGATGTTGAGCTGTTGGACTTCTATAGCTGTCTAAGTCAGAGTGATGTCTAGTTTGGCTTGTTGAAGCCATTGTGTTCACATGGGTAGATGTTCATTAGAATGTTGAGTCATGTCAAGTGTAAGTCAAGTATCAATAGTGAATGTAAGAGTCATAGAGTAGATGAATAGGCATGAGGGTAGTTGAACTGTCACAAAGGGCAATGTCAAGGGCCACCCAACCCTTTGCTATAAATAGTCCCTCATAACTCATTGTATGGGCTTTTGGTCAGCCAAGCTTCTGATAAGACTATCTTCGAGAAAGCTTGGATAGTATTGTAATGTGCCTTGGCTTCTCCACTCCACAGAGCTAGTTCATCTCTTTTTGAGGAGCAAGCAGACGTGACTGTAACATTCCACTGTTGGGGATAGAAGGTTTACATGGATGCATTGTATGATTGGGACTTACACTTCTTTATATAATAAGAGCCAACACATTTAAATGCATATGTTGTTATTGTAATTGGACCATTCCGGTTGCTAACAATGCATGTTGTTTAACTTACGTAGTTGTGTATGAACTAATTTGTATGTGATTATATGAATCTTGTTGTAGATGTGTTGTTAGTTTGACCATCACTTTGGATTTTCGATTGATCTTCTTTCCAACTTGTGATGCATCTTCACTCGTGTGTGCCCTTCTCAACTATGTATTGCTACAGGTTGCCAAGGGGTGTACTCATCTCACCCCCCATGTGTTAAAACCTCTCATTAACCTTCCTTGATGCGCTTCAGTGGTCACACCCTTGATACTGACAGAGTTATCTTACTTGCCTCTATGCGACATCGCGGTCAAGCTATTACCTTACAACCCAATGCTAGGAATCCTGCACCAAATGGTCTAAGGTCTAATTGGGACTTCTTATTGGGGATATCCCCTTGAAATGTTGGTGGTTGGCCTGATGACAAGATGTGTCCTCTTATCCAATTTTGAACCTTTGCATACCTTTCATGGATTCTTTCACTCTTCCCCCTCTGCAATGTTTTTCGAATCATGAAGATGTCTCCATCATGGGGGAGTTTTTTGATCTCTTGTCCACTTTCATGTATGATGGTGAAGGTGAAGTGGCCTGGCCTGAGTACTTACATGCCTTTCTTTCCATACTTCATGAGGAAGATGGGTGTTCTAACGAACAGGCCAGCTTGCTGCTTACACACACACTTCGTGAATCTCCATGTAAATGGCTTCTCAGCCTATCGGCTGACAACGTGCACTCACTTAAGCACTTCTGTGATCTTATTGAAGACACTTTCTATCATTTTGATCTAGACTATCTTGACCAAAACCTGTTACAACAACATAAGGCTCCACATGAATCGGTTATAGATTTTTTGTAGCACTTCTATGACTTGTAGTTTGAAGCTCTGAGGAAGCAGATGAAATCTTCTTATCTTTGGTACCGGTTCGAGTATTGCCTTAAGAAATATTCTTGTCCCTAGAGAAAGTTTCAAGTCAAGCCTCACTCAACATTCTTCATTGTTGGAGTTGCACAATATCATGTGGATGCAGTCACTGTCTCAAAGGACTTGCTACCTCCCTCTCATTCAATAGATCCACCGCGGCCCAGTGATGTTGAGGATCATGCTCACACACCTGTTCATATTTCACATTCTCCCAACATAATTTCACTCAATTTTTGCATAGATTTGGTTGTGGGTCCTTCAAGTTCTCATATGCTTTCTTTTCTATGACCTAGATCCTAGCACTTGGGTGTTCCTCTGAATGATGTTGTCTTGTGTTCGTCCATTCTGGACTCTTCACTTGTTGTGAATGAGGAAAAACCCACTAGCGGAGTTGGTGTTGCACAACCAACATGCATTGTCATTCATGAAGAGTATGAGTTGGAGATTGAACATCAACACTCGACGAAAGATGACTACCTTCCGTTAAAGCCCCCTTCGTTCCTTCTTGACCTCTTTGGGGAACCTACTATCCATGATTTTGCATGTGTGTATTCATCCATGGATGCACCAATTATTGATCACTCCCAAAACATGTCAGATGTTGGTCCATCATTTGACAATGGAGAGGATAAGCTATTTGTTCAAAATACTCTTGATCCTTCATCCGCCTTTTTTAAAAACACAGAGGATGAGTCTGTTCACTTTTAATCTACTTCTATATTTGATTCATCTGATCATGAGGATGCCAATGAATTCATTGATTTTTTTTATCGTGGTGGTCGTGATCCATTTGTTTCCATTTTTTATCATGATCATGACTCTATCGCAGTTGATCTTTTGAAGACACTAGTTTATGATGATCTATCTAATGATGAAGTTGACACACCCAAGATTGTCGAGGCACTTCAGGCCAAGCTGATGGTTATGTCAGGTCCTCACTCTCTTAGGGTTAGTCTCACTTCCGATCATGAAACTCTTCAATCACCCAAAGCTCCTCATCACTCATTTGTATGCATTGAAGATCCATCTCACACACAGATCACACTTCCTCCACTCGAACTGCACGATCCCATTGCTCATGAATTGGAGGAATCTTACATTACAAGCACTCATGCAAGATGCAAGTTATCTTTCTTTTTTTTGTTTTCTTGCACGTCACAGTCAAGAATGTGTTTATGCTTCAAAGTTGCCTGCAGTGTTAGACAAAACAATGATAAGTCCAAATACTAGTCGTCATGCACTTGCAATCACTTATTTCCTATGGGTTATTTGAAACATGAAGTGTGGTTGTCTTCATTATTATATCTTTCTTGCTTACTGGTTCACACAACTGGGTTTCTCGTAGACCAAGCCTTCACCAACATGGGTCAACCAATGTGTCGGTGGCTACATTGGAAATATCACTTCACCTGATCAGGCCATGCACCATTAGTGTAGGAGTACGAGTAGTGTTTTCTTTCAGTTGTTTTCTTGCATGCTTGTTTGCTTACATGATTTGTTTGCTAGTATGTTTTCCTTCTTGTTTTATTACTTTCTTTTCTTTCACTTTTTCTTCTACTTTTGCTTTTCTTCATTGTTTGTTAGTTCACTTGTTTCATTCATAGGTCAGTTTTTCATGAAACCATGCATGATTGTTGAAACAAGCTAGGTGAAATATAAGAGGGCTTGTCCATCTATCACTACTTGGTTATATGTCATCTTGCCTCTATATGAAGAGCTTGTTACTTTTAGTCCATGATACGTCGAAGGAAAATACATACTGTTCAAAGTGAACCTTCGTGAAAACACAATGCTTGTGCACTAATTAGTGTCACCTTCTCTAGTTGGTTGGTTTTGGAGTTAACCCTTGTCAGCCTAGTCAAGTAGAGTAAGGTGAGGGGGGAACCCTTAACAGGAACGTCAGAGATACATAAACTAATTCTTTGCTGGAACAACCTCTTTTTCTATCAATAAGTCAGGATCCCTCTTTTGCCTCTGAAATGAAGAAGTGTTATGCGCAGTTGAAAAAATGAAAAATGAAAAAATAAAAAAGTTAAAAATTTTCGAAATTTCAAAAATGAATAAGTTGAAAGAAGAGAAAGGCTTCCTATGCAGGGAGGTGATGCAAGTAACTCCGTCAGGGTACTGACTAGGCTCACTGGTAGTAGAGCCATGCTTGTGTTCCTATGTGAATCCACCAAGGTACTATCTAGGCCTGCTAGTAGTGGAGCAATGCTAGAGTTGAAACTAAGACTCTGATGACTATACTGCTTGTGCACCTATATACCCCTCAACCCTAATCGAAACAATTATGTTGCCTTGGCTTGGAATTTGTGTCAATCAACCAAGAGCTTGACAGATGCTACATATTACAATTAGGCTAGTGTGAAACCAAGATGAGATGAGAACTGAACAATACTTCTGGAGGTGTTAGAGTTGTTTCCCATGAACAAGGTCCATTGAAAGAGATGGATTTCTACCACTGTGTTGCCAAGTGTTGTAGTGTCTAAAACCAACCTCCAAAATTTTTCCTTAGCCCAATTTGGAGCCTCCCTACCAACCTTTCACAACACTTTGTCTTGCTTCATCAAGTACACAAGCTTTAGCGTTTTTCATGCACAAAGGTAGCTTGTCTAGCACAGCTTGATGCATTCCCCTCACACGCTCTTCACCTGGACTTGGTCCATCTACACGCTAAGAAGAATCCCCAAAAAAATTGCACATTTCAGGAGGGGAACCAGCCTCCCTGTTTGGTCAACTTAGTGTGTCCTAAATTGCTATTTAAAATGCCAATCCAGGAGTTGTAAACTGCTAAAGTGAAGTGCATTGTATACGCAAGATAACCGATTTGTTAGTTCTTTGTCGTTTTTGAGTTTTCGGTTTGTTTTTGGGTTTATCTTTTGTGGATTCCCTAATGTGAGATGGCGAAATTGAAAGTCAAATATGGATGGTAATGGGGATTTCTACAATGATTCAGTTATGGATGGTAATGGTGATTTCTACAATGATTTTCCGAACTTTAAAGTTCTCAAAAAGAAGGTTTCAAACTGACTGTGATGAAATCAATTCTCAAAAGGAAATAAATGTACCAAAACAGTGAACTAGTGACAATGGCCCAGTATCCTTACTGTTGTATGAAAAGAAAATAAAAACTGAACTCAAAGAAACTCAAAGACTGAAAGCAAAGCAAACTAAGTCACACTACTCCAACCCACATTCCGACCCTTCACCTTTAGACTCACTCCGGCTATAGGAAGTAATCATAAACAAGATGTGTAATATGATATCTAAATTACAGGAAATCAAATTGTATAAAAGGAAACTAAGATTTAACTACTCATTCATATTTCAATTCTTGAAAATGACATAAGTAATTTAATCTCTAACCTACAAGAAATCAAACTAAATCATACTACATCAAATAATATTCTGATTCCTCACTAATTGAGTGGCTTGGCTATAGGAAGGAAATCATAAACAGATGAGTAATATGATATCTAAGTGGCAAAAAAGTAAATAACCAAAGCAAAACTGAAAGAAATGACAATGCTGGAATTAAAACTCAGTAAATGGATCGGCAGAAAGGACAAGATGATCTCATGTCAGTAGTCATTAAAACTATGTAATTTTCCCGGGCTGCATACAAGAACCTGAAAGACAAAGACTGATCAGCTAGCAACCATGAGAAAGCATAAAAGAAAAGATAAACAACAGTTAGTATAAATATCAGGAAGTATATACAAGCAACTAATTATAAAAACAGTAACATAATGAAAGAAGGCAAGAAATTATACAGTAGATACAGAGCTTTGGTGTACAGGGGCCCTCTGCAACCTCAGCCAGTCAATACTCAGTCACAAATGGAACTCAAGAATGATGTCTTCTCATATATTAAAGTGCAGTAAAACACGGTACAGTGGCTCGGAAAACACAGTCAAGATTACATAACAAAAGCTAGCTGTCAAGCATTTGATAATGCATTATTTATAAGTGAAAATTCTATAACTAATTCCTAGATTCTATGCTGCCAATCAGACACGTAAATCTCCACGGCATGAGATCTAGCGGTATGGTAATTATGACAGATAAATACATGGAGTGGTAGCTGCTCGATTCGGTTCACGAATTGATCCACAGGTGTTGGCACACCTCCAGAAATTTAGGATCTTGCCACACAAAACTTCACGTGGGAAAAACAGAGCCGTGCCACCCCAAAAATTCTTGGTTTGACCCCTCCTTTGACCGTCTTTGACCATGGCTGTTTGTGAGTGATTCGGCTAAACCAAGGGCACACGCTCCATGTACATGTCATTTGCAGCTTGCCCATGTGGCCGGATTCTCCATTGGACACCTATAACATAGTCTTTGACAAAATGGTTGCGGAAAGTAACAAGTTTCCGCAGTTGATTGAACAAAAAACTAAATCAAACAATAGTCATAAACATAGTTAGGAAACCATTTCATAAGCTCTTTTTAGAATATTATGCAATGATTTGATAGCTTGGTGGATGATGTAAATGGAAAAGAAGGCTGAAAAGGTATATAGGGAGGACGCAGGTTTGGGACTCAACATACCCCCACTGTGAAGGTGTTGCATGTCCTCATGCAACCAAAATTTAGTCATTCCCCTTTAATCCATATGTTCTGAAGCCTTTGCTAGGACATCTAGCCCTCTTTTCTTCTTCTTTGGTGCCACCACCATCCTGGGTTTCCTTATTAGACATCTGAATTTGAGATTGATCAATTCTCTGCTCAATTTTATGCACTTTTTCTTTAGTTTCTTGTTTTTCTTTTGCCATAGTCCCAAATGAAGCATAGTGTTATCATGAATAATTTTATATACTTTGCTCTACTCCTTAAGTGCTTCATTTTCTTGCTTGATATGCCTGTTTAGAACCTCTAATTCAAATACCTCTTGCTTTAAGGATTGAACTTGTGCATCTGGTGTCATCTGGGGTAGAGTGGTACTCGAACCTACAATTGTTTTTTCTAAAGATTCAAGGTAGTCATATACCTCCTGTTGACTGGGATCTATTTCAGGTGTCTTTCTTGGACTGAGTTCAAAATCTTATGGAGGAGCAGGACTGCTCTCTAGCTCTGGCCAAGAAGGGCTTTCATCAAGATGTGGAGGACTAGTTTCAATACTTGGCTAAGGATGAGGTGGACTAAGACCAGCTATAGGTTTCTCGAGTGTCTCCCCACCCAAGTCAATGAAGTGGGGCCGTTTTTCTTGTGTTTTATTCCCCTTTCCTCTAAGCTTGGTGCTTCTCCTTAAGTATTGTGGACTAGTACTCCCTTCTTGTATACTATGTTTCCCTTTTTCCTTTTTCTTTGCTATAGCAGCCTGTTCTTGAAGATGCACTAATCTCTCCGACAGTGTTTGATAATATTCCTCTATAGATGGCTCAGGTGATTGGTAGACTTCTTGTATGTTTCTTTTGCCTTTCACTTTTCTATTTTTCTTATCTTTAGTTCTGTTCTCTTTTTCTTTTTGACCAACTTCTTGAGTTTCTGTAGTAGGAGAGTGTTGGAATATGGCACTCTTTTCTTTTCTCCTACTCTTTCTTGGTGTCTTTGGTGTACTACTTTCAGATGCCTCAGATGGCTCTTGAAAGTAGTTTCTTATCAAGAATTGTTCCCAGGTATCTTTGTTTTTCTTCAGTTGGTCTTCAATGAGAATCTTTACAGTCCATGATGATATAGATGAGGTTCTATATTTCCTATGTGTTTTTGGACTGTGAAACTCATCTTCTTGAAACTTAGCAGTAAGAAATAAGGAAAATTAAGAGTTTGACTCTCTAAGAAATTCATCAACAGTCTAGCATGGTACATGTACATTGAACCAAAGTGTCCTTCGCAAGTGATAAATTTTTGGATAAATAACAGCAGACTGACCCATTCTTCTTTCAATGCATGAACAGGAATTCCTTTTGTAAACACAGTGGTGTCCATACCTGGGTTTCTTAGCATAATTCTCCATGCCTGTTCGTCCACGCTTTTGTTTTTAAACCATCGCTCACCTTCTTGGGGTAAGCCTGTGGCAGCTGCTACTGCTGTTTCAGTCACCATGAGCTTCAAGTCTCCAATCTCCACCATTTGGCCATCGAAAGACCGTGCAAAAGATTTGGTTACCTCTTTATTATAGCCCTTAAACTTTTGGATGAAGTGTAACCATTTGGCTTTCTTCAGTAAATCTTTTGCTTGAGGGTAACCTTCTAAATATTTCGGTCCTTCTGGTTCTGCTCTTAGTAATCTTTCCATTCCTTCCTTTGTTTTGAATTTCAACTGGAAACTCAATTGCGTGTGAGGGTTTAGCAGAGGGAAGGTGGCCCGGTTGCAGGGTTTATGGCGAAATACAGTGGCTGCAATTGGTAAATGGATAGCAAGTAACGGGAGTGCTATAGGCGGAATAGAGGATGAGTAGCCGTAATAAGTTCACAAAATAAAATGCGGTTGTATGTGAAGAAGATGGTTTTAATAGAATGGTAAGGGAACGAAGTGAAGTTGAGATTTTGAATTAAAGGTTGCGTACGAAATGCTACACATTTTAATGGATGGTTGCGGAAAATGCGGTGGAGAGGAGCCGTAATGGGATAGGTCACATCTCATGATTACAGGTGGTGAATGAAAGTGCAGTCGACTATGAGTTTAAACCCGAAAATCAATCATGAGACTGTTAAGAAATGAATGCATGGTGTGCGGAATAATATTGTGGAATGGGAGTGGGTAATGGAGCTACCGTAATGATCATTGCACATAGTAGAGTGTTTATGGTTTGATAACTATGCATAATCATGACTTTAATTGCTTTTGATTAAAAACTTTTTCTCATACCTTTGGAAACCTTGTCATTTCTTGCTCATAGCTTTTAACCAACTGCTCTTCCTTGATGTCTTGGAGATGCTCCATGTCTTCATAGCATATGCTCAATTACACCTGCATTTTCATGATTATTGCACTAACATTTTCACTGTGGATCTGAAAAACAGAGTGGTGGCTGCGGAAATTGCTTCTGGCTGCGGAAACTGCTACCAGCTGCGGAAACTGACACAACACCCTCTTAGCTAAACAAAGATAGTTAGATCATAACTAACTGAGTAAAAATAGTCATGAAAGAGACTTTTATTGATGAAGTGAAAGGAAATGAGTGAAATGGAGTGAAATGAAGTGGAGTGAAGTGAAATGAAAATGAGATGAAGATGAGGTGGAGTGAAGATGGAAAAAGAAGGAGAGAAGAGATTTTTTATTTTTTTTGGAAATGTAGAGTGTCAGGTGTCCCGAATTTTCACTCTACATTTTCTGTATAAGACCGCCAATCTGTGATTGGTTTTCAGTCTTATACAATTTTTTTTTTTTTTTTTATTTTTTTTTTAACTGGAAGAAGCAAAGGCTAGCCTGGTGGGGAAGAAGGATTCTTCTTCACCAACCTTATTGCATAATTCTCTTGAAACATTTTGACAAATTCCTCTTTTGAGAGTGGCTTATGATAAATTTTCAATCGGTGGCCATTCACAATGAGAGGGGTTTGAAATTCATCAATGGTCTTGATTCTTACCGCTCCATTGCTAAGGACTTTGTCAATCTCATATGGCCCAAGCCAATGAGTCTGAAATTTACCTTTGAAGTCTTTAAACTTGGAATCAAACAGTACTGCCCAATCTCCCTCTTGAAATTTTTTCTCTTTCATGTTGAACTAGATCAGTTCTTAAAATTGCTTCTTGTCTGATCTCATCTAGCTCGTTCAGCTGCTCCATTTTGTGCTTTTGGGCTTCTGATAGATTCATCCCCAACTGAACTGCCATCTTTAAAGTCTTGACTTGAAATTCGATGGGGAGCACGACTTCTTTCCCATAAACAAGTTCATAGGGAGAATGTCCTGTTGTGTTCCTCCATGTAGTTCTGTAGGCCCACAAGGCTTCAGGAAGCCTCTCTGCCCAATCTCTTCTGTGTAGATGGACAGTTTTGGTGATAATGCTTTCAAGAACTTTGTTTGTAGACTCCACTTGGCCATTTGCTTGCGGATGGTAAGGAGTAGATTTTCTATGCTTGATTTTGTATTCTTCCATCAGCTTCTCCATCGAGTTAGATGTAAATTGACTTCCCTGATTTGTCACAATTTCTCTTGGGAAACCAAAACGAGTAAAAATATCCTCATAAAGAAAATGAACAACTGAATTTTCGGTGGCGGAAGGCAATGCTTTGGCTTCTACCCATTTAGTGACATAATCAGTGCATACTAATATATACTTCTTCTGTTTAGATGGTGTATTAATGGGTCCAATGAAATCTAAAGCCCATTTTTCAAAGGGTTTGATGAGTACCTATGGTTGTAATGGAATTTCATTTGAAAGAGTCGGTCTCCCAACTCTTTGGCAGCTGTCACACCTTCTGACATATTGTTTTTCATCTTTGAAGAGGGAAGGCCAATAATATCCTAAAGAAAGGATTTTGTAGGCCATCCTTTTGTCAGCAAAGTGTCCACCGCATGGTTCATCATGACATGCCTTGAGGATGTCAGGCATTTCATCTTCCAGAACACATCTTCTGATCACACAATCTAGCCCTATTTTAAACAATTCGTTAGAAATCCATGAATAATTCGAACTCTCCTAAATAATTCTTATTTTTTCACTAGGAAATAAATGTGGAGGTAGCTTCCTTGTAACCAAATAGTTATCAATATCTGCATACCAAGGAGTTTTAGTAGTTACTACAAATAAATATTCATCTGGAAACTTATCCTCTAGAGGAGAATCTTCGTTAGTATTTTGGATCCTAGACAAGAAATCAGCTACTGTATTTTGTTTCCCTGTTCTATCCAACACAGTAATATTGAATTCTTGTTAAATTAAGAGCCATCTTGTAACTCTACCATTAGTAACAAGTTTGTTCATTAGATATCTAATTGCAGAATGATCAGTATGGACAAAAGTTTCATAGCCTGTTATATAATGTCTAAACTTATTGATTGCATGAACAATAGCTAAGAACTATTTTTCAGTCACATTATAGTTTAACTCGGTGGGAGTCAAATTTTTACTCGTGTAGTAAATGGCATAAGGAACTAAATCCTTTTGACCCACCACAGCTCCTAGAGCTGTATCTGAAGCATCTGTAGAAATATGGAGAGGAAGTTTCCAATTTGGCCCTCTCAAAATGGGTGCTTCAGATATTCTTGTAAGTAATTTGAAGAGTGGAGATGCTATTTTGGTGAAGTTTTCGATAAATCTTCTATAGTATCCAGTAAATCCAAGAAAACATCTAACATCTTTCTGACAATTTGGAATAGGCAACTTGGAGATGACTTCAACTTTTGATCTATCAACTTTAATCCCATCTCCCGAAATATGATGTCCCAAAACAATACCTTCAGTAAACATCATAAAGCATTTTTCATGACTCAATGAAAGGTTTGTTTCTTTACACCTTATAAGGACTTTTTCCAAATTCTCTAGTGCTTCTTCAAATGAATTACCATAAACTGTAAAATCATCCATATAAACCTCTACACAATCATGGATTAGATCAAAAAAGATTCCTAGTACTGCCATTTGAAATGTTGCGGGTGCATTGAATAATCCAAAAGGAAGTACTCGGTAAGCAAAAGCTCCCCATGGACAGGTAAATGTGGTCTTATCTTGATCTTCAGGTGCTACCTGAATCTGATTATAGCCACTAAAACCATCCAAAAATGAAAAATACTTTTTGCCTGCTAAAGTATCTAATACCTGATCGATAAAGGGTAAAGGAAAGTGATCCTTCAAAGTTGCTTTGTTCAATTCCCCGTAATCAATGCATACCCTCCATTTACCATTCTTTTTAGGTACTATAACCAAAGGAGAAACCCATCGGCTATCTGAAATTGGATAAATGAAGTTTACATTGAGTAGTTTTTGGAGCTCTTCTTTCACTATCTCCCTAAGGTTTGGATTCATCCTTCTCTGAGGTTGTCTGATTGGTCTACTATTTTCCTCGATATATATGTGATGAATGCAAGTCTAAGGGTCAATACCTTTCATATCGGTATACTCCCATGCAAATGCAGTGGAATGTTTTTGCAAGATTTTGGTTAGCTCTTCTTGTTGTGATTTTTCCAAGTTTTTGTTGATATTCAATGTTTTACCTGGAAAAATCTCAATGGCGGAACTACCAAACTCTTCCATAGAGAAAAGAGACATTTGTCTAGATGATAGATACTCAATGTCAGAATCTAATTGAAATTGTGTATGGTCATATTCTGAAGATGTTTCAAAGTTTTCTAATGTGTTTAGAATTTGAGTATCTTCACTGATTTCAGAAATGGTAAAGACAGGTTGTATAGTATCCTCATCATCAACCGACTCATTATCTCATATTTCTATAATTTCTTTTGCTAGAGGATACAAATTGAATTTCTTTGTCGAATTACCATCAGAAATATACATATCCCCAGACCTACAATTGATGAAAGCATCAGCTGTGGCTAGCCAAGGTCTTCCTAAGATGAGAGGGTGTCCTCCTAAATTACTCTTGGGAGTTAAAATCATAAAATCTACTGGATATTCCCAAGAGTCTAAGGAGACTGAAATGTCTTCTAATACACCATCTAGTTTGATAATTGATCGATCTGCAAGTTGCAGTAAAGTAGGTGTAAAATGAAGATTAGGAAGTTTTAGCTGTTCCATAGTCTGCCTACTCATAATGTTGATAGCAGCCCCTAAATCAATCAAAGTATTTGGAATTTCTACCCCATTGATATGTGTTTTGACAATTGGACTACCGGGATCTACATACTTCTGCATAGTAATTTTTCCCATCATGATATCTGCAATTTTTCCTACGAGGTGGATTCTTCTTGTATCTCTCGGTTTCCTTCCTGCTCTTTTAAGACTCAACTCCTTTATTGTTTTTGCTAGAATAGGAATCTCTCTAATGGCTTGTAACAAGGGAATCTTGATACAGACATTCTTTAATTCATCTAGAAAATCATAGTCAGGCAACAAGATTTGTTTTTCCACTCCTTTAACAATTTGTAATCTTTCAGGAAAAGGAGGTGTGGATGAAGATGTAGGTTTCTCAACTATAGGAGTTGTGGGGTTGATTCTTTTTCTTTTTCTTTTTGAGTGTTTTGGTTTTGAAGAGATACTTCAGAACCTTTATTGGCTTCAAGAGAATCTTCCTCAGAAATGCTTTGCTTTTGAGCATCTATAGAAGGCTTATCTAAAATTCTACCTAATTTGAGTTGTACATCATTGAGAGGAACAATCATATAGGTAGGAAATTGTTGTCCTTCTACCATGTAAGCATTTTGAGGGTTTTTATTGTTGGGGTTTGGAAATGGCTGGGAAGGTAGTTGATTTGCCTTCTATTGGAATGGAAGCAAGAGTTGAGAATTTGGATTATGTTGAGAAGGTTGTTGTTGTTGTGGAAATGGCAATGACAGTTGCGGGTTTTGATTTGGAAGTTGTGGAGCTTGTTGATTTTGAAAAGATGGAGGATATTGATAAAATTGAGCAAATCTCCCATAAGGATTTTGCATACCTTGTACCCATGATTGAAAAGGATTTTGAGGTTGGGACCAAGGTTGTTGCCAAGGATTCCAATTTGGTGGGGGTTGAAATTTCATAGAGTTGTTAAACCATTGGTTTTGTTGCCCCTGCCAAGGTCTCCTTGCAACAAAACATAGAGACTCAATTGAATTTGGATCTTCTTGAAAGACAGCTTTGAGCCCAGGAATTGAAGGACAATCCTTGGTCTCATGGTTTTCTGAACAAATCACACATGTTTCTACAACTTTTGCATCCAAGGGACATTCCCTTAGAGCATGTTTCTTTCTACATTTTGGGCAAAAGATGGCCAAATCTTCAACTTCTGCTTTCTGCTTGTTTTGTATTTTAAGGGTGTCTAGTTGCTCGCTAATACTCCCTATGATATAAGTTTTGAATTCATCAAGCATGTTGCCAATCTCAACCCTACATACTGATCCAGTTGCAGATTTGTTTGCTCTAATGAGAGAAGGATCTCTAGGCCCTTTTCCAGTTTTAGATTTTCCCCTTGAGAGATGGACACATAGCTCTGTTATATCATGAAGTGGAAGTTGAGATATATCTCCTTTTCCCATCATGTTGAAAATATCTATCCATTCATCTCTAATGGCTTTTAATAGAAGGGCTTTCAAGGTTTCCTCATGTAAGTTACTCATTTTTGATCTTTTCAGGTTGTATTGAAATATTTCAAGTAAATCCTCTAAGTTTTCATCTTCTCTTTGCACCATTTTGAATTCCTCATCCTTGTGATTGGTGGGCATACAATAGTCCAGATATCTATCCAAAAATGTTTGTTTCATATCATTCCAATTCCTAATGGATTGAGTGACTAATCCCATGAACCATTTCAAAGCAGCTCCTTTCAATGTTGAAGGAAACAATTTGAGTTTTTGAGAGTCTTCCAGATAATCATAGGTTCGACACATGACTTCAAACTCAAATAGAAATGTTTCAGGATCCTCATTTCTTAACCCATGAAAGTTTGGGAGGACAGATGGTGAGATTTTTTTCATTGTTGCTTGAGAATCCTCATCAACTATAGGAAATACGAATGAGTTATCTCCATCCCTATTTCCCCCATTGTTACCTCTACCTCCTCCATTGTTTCCTCCTCCTCCTCCTCTACCTCTACCTCTACCAAATCCGTTTACTACTTCCTCTGTCATGATAGTTTCCTCAGAGACTTCAGAGTCCTCTGGTTCCTCTACTAATGGCGAACGAGGAGGAATTTCTCCCTCTTCTTCTTCAGGTGATTCTACTTCTTCAACTACAATGTGTCTCTCCGTAGAAGGAAAGAAAGGATCTTTTCATGATCCAGATTCGATGGATGGTGTGGGAGAGTCTCCTAATTCAACCATTGCCTCTTGAATTCTAGGAATCCTAAGGCTAGGAGTGTGAGTTGGAGATGATGGAGGTGTCTCTTGTCTATTCCTTGAAGTAGATGGAGTTGTAAAAATTGAACTCTTGGCCCTAGCTAAAAACCTTCCCCTAGAATCTCTTGCTCTATGCATGTCATTTTTTTATTTTTCTTCAAGTCGGGCTAATAATTCTCTTTCTAATCTTCCAGGTCACTCTAGGTGCAAGAAGAGAGCATACTCAAGAAATTATTAAACCAATAACTCTCTCTTTTCTGATCCTCCAGTTCACACTAAGTGCAAGAGGAGAGCATACTTTAAGAAGTTATCAATTTTTCCTTCCTTGAAATTTTCTTGTTTTTTTTTAAGAAATTGGCTACCTAGTTTCACTTCCCCGGCAACGGTGCGAAAATGTTTGGCCAATTTAGTGTGTCCTAAATTGCTATTTAAAATGTCAATCTGGGAGTCGTAAACTACTGAAGTGAAGTGCACTGTATATGCAAGATAACCGATTTGTTAGTTCTTTGTCGTTTTTGAGTATTTGGTTTGTTTTTGGGTTTATCTTCTGTGGATTCCCTAGTGTGAGATGGAAAAATTGAAAGTCAAATATGGATGGTAATGGGGATTTCTAGAATGATTCAAGTATGGATGGTAATGGTGATTTCTACAATGATTTTCCAAACTTTAAAGTTCTAAAAAAGAAGGTTTCAAACTGACTATGATGAAATCAATTCTCAAAAGGAAATAAATGTACCAAAACAGTGAACTAGTGACAATGGCCCAGTATCCTTACTGTTGTATGAAAAGAAAATAAAAACTGAACTCAAAGCAACTCAAAGGTTGAAAGCAAAGCAAACTAAATCACACTACTCCAACCCAAATTCTGACCCTTCACCTTTCGACTCGCTCCGGCTATAGGAAGTAATCATAAACAAGCTGAGTAATATGAAATCTAAATTGCAGGAAATCAAATTGTATAAAAGGAAACTAAGATTTAACTACTCATTCATATTTCAGTTCTTGAAAATGACATAAGTAATTTAATCTCTAACCCACAGGAAAGCAAACTAAATCATACTACATCAAATAATATTTTGATTCCTCACTAATTGAGTCACTTGGCTATAGGAAGGAAATCATAAATAGATGAGTAATATGATATCTAAGTGGCAGAAAAGTAAATAAGCAAAGCAAAACTGAAAGAAATGACAATGCTGGAATTAAAACTCAGTAAATGAATCAGCAGAAAGGACAAGATGATGTCATGTCAGTAGTCATTAAAACTATGTAATTTGCCCGGGCTACCTACAAGTACCTGAAAGACAAAGACTGATTAGCTAGCAACCATGAGAAAGCATAAAAGAAAAGATAAACAGTAGTTAGTATAAATATCAGGAAGTATATACAAGCAACTAATTATAAAAACAGTAACATAATGAAAGAAGGCGAGAAATTATATAGTAGATACAGAGCTTTGGTGTACAGGGGCCCTCTGCAACCTCAGCCAGTCAATACTCAGTCACAAATGGAACTCAAGAATGATGTCTTCTCATATATTAAAGTGCAGTAAAAACATGGAAATAGAGCATGGTATAGTGGCTCGGAAAAAACAGTGAAGATTACATAACAAAAGCTAGCTGTCAAGCATTTGATAACGCATTATTTATAAGTGAAAATGTTATAACTAATTCCTAGATTCTACACTACCAATCAGACACGTAAATCTCCACGGCCTGAGATCTAGTGGTATGGTAATTATGACAGATAAATCCATGGAGTGGTGGCTGCTCAATTCGGTTCACGAATTGATCCACAGGTGTTGGCACACCTTCGAAAATTTAGGATCTTGCCACACAAAACTTCGCGTGGGCAAAACAGAGCCGTGCCACTACAAAACTTCTTGGTTTGACCCCTCCTTTGACTGTCTTTGACCATGGTTGTTTGTGAGTGATTCGGCTGAACCAAGGGGACACGCTCCATGTACATGTCATTTGCAGCTTGCCCATGTGGCCGGATTCTCCATTGGACACCTGTAACATAGTCTTTGACAAAATGGCTGCAGAAACTTGAGCTGGCTGCAGAAAGTGACAAGTTTCCGCAGCTGATTGAATAAAAATCTAAATCAAACAGCAGTCGTAAACATAGTTAGGAAATGATTTCATAAGCTCTTTTTAGACTATTATGCAATGATTTGACATCTTGGTGGATCAAGTAAATGGAAAAGAAGGCTGAAAAGGTATATAGGGAAGATGCAGGTTTGAGACTCAACACTCCCCTCCAGAAATTGCACATTTTTGTCTGGCAGCCTGTTGGGCTTTAGAATTGCATAATTCTAATGGCCAACACCCTCAGCAGAAATTGCACAAATCTCCCCAGCAGGGCTGCTCAGCCGAGAATTTCCAAAAATTTGGGCAGCAGTCACCTACTTTGCCTAGAAATTGCACAGACCTCCTGGGTAGTCAGCCTAGCTCCCAGCCAGAAATGCACATTTTTCAAGCAGTTGAGTAGTTGCATGCATGAGTAGTCCGGTTGACCAGTTCCACCCGAGACCAAGGAAACTTGACTTGCATGCATGCATGACTTGTTCTTCCCGAAATAGAAAAAGGAAACATGCAAATGGCATCCCATGATTCATGGAGATATTTTTAGCAGTCGGGGGTTACATGCATAGTTGTTTTAGAAGTTTCCCTCCAAGTGTCGCTTTTTCCTAGATTTATGGCTTGAGCATCATGAGCCCAAACTTATTTATTCGATGCATCAGATCTAATTCTTTCACATTGATCTTGGATCTTTGACATCCCACAACACATCTAGGACTCTTCGACACATCTGGCTCATCTATTCCTGGGTAAGTGGCTTGAACTTGTCCTTTTCATCATTTCTGTCACCTTTTGTGTATTCTCTTGTATGAGTGTTGTTTGCTAACTTTCTTTGAACGCTTGCTATATTTTACATATGTACTAGATTTTCCTAGCTCTATTTCATTTTTCATTGCTATATCACTGTTTTCGCATCCATGAAACTGTTTTGCACGGTCGTTCATGAACCAATGAATCACCTCACCCACATGCATGTTGATCTATTTTTTGAATCATTCATTCATGTTCTGCATGCACTGTTAATCACATTTTCTATCACTTAGTGTCGCCATGCATCCATTGTATTATTTTCTTTTAGTTGCTAGTCGACAAGTCGGGCCAACCTTGGCCCGGACTCTGCCTCACTGAGACTGCTTTGCACAATCTGGGGAAGGAAGGCTCTACCTTCCTCTCCAGAAATGTGCATTTCTACTCAGCACTGACCTCCAAGACTGTTTTGCACATTTCTAGAGGATAATGACTACTTGGCCTACGAAATTTCGCAAATAGTCCCTGGGCCTGTAGTCCTTCCCTGCTGGAATTGCACATTGTGCAAACCTAGCAGCCAACAGCCATAATGTATTACTCATTTCATAGATCTAGTAGCTAGTCCAAACTCCCAGATAGCCTAGACTACCTTTTGCACAGTTCTGGTAGCCAGTCACCCAGCCTCCAAGAAGAAATTGTGCAATCTTGCTCATCAGTTTCCTAGATATGTTCTATGACATTCCCTAGATTTTCTTTGTTTTTGCTGGCATATTTCTTGCTAAGCATGTTGCTTGCTTGTAGATATTTTAGGTGTTAATCTATCTCAATGGATGCCAAGAGAATAGGATCACATGACACTGATGTAATTGCAACAGGAGTAGCAGTTGAGCAGGTATCCTCTAATCTGCTGATCTATGAAGATGCGAAATTGTATCTAGACAAGGACATCAAACTGAAGTGGCAAGAGGTTAATGAAGCATTTGCGGGAAATTTTGAGGAAGACCTCGAAGACTGTCAGGTGTATGTGAACATTCACAAGTCTGACTTGTACTGGATTGCATGCAGATACCCCACATTCCCATGTGTGAACATGATAGACTTGATCATCTCTCACACTGATCTTGAGATGATGACCTTGAGAAGTGTTAGTGGGACGAAGCTTGTGACCTTCTGGGCAAGAGATTATCATGAGATGTATCATATGGCTAAGCCTATGACTATCATGACTCTATCATTCAACTTGCCCAACAGTAGAGCTAACTCTAGAGACATGATGAAGGATTGAGTAAAGGAGCCAACTAGTTTCAGGATGACACCCATCCAGATCTACAAGAAAAAGATACTGAGGAAGGCATACCAATACTTGGTCATATTCACATGTAGACTATGTGGCCAGGCACGCAGTGAAACCTTTCCTCAGAGTTGGGTGATCACATTGGACAAACTGGCTAGAGAAGGAAAACCATGTAACTGTCTAGCATACTGGCTCATTAGCTGAAGTAGCAAGTCACGAAGGCTCAACAGTCACCCAAAGGTATGCATGCACAGATTCACATGTCCACCTACATCCTAGATGCATTTTGTGCTTGACATGAGTTCCTGGGCTTGGAGTGGGCATGTTCACCAATGGAGACTGTTGTGAACACATATTTCAACTTGTTGTCTAAATGCAGTTTGAAAGGAGTAATCATATGGCTATCCCACCATTTTTTCACCCTAGTGTACAAGATGATATTCGAACAGGATCCACCCTGCATGTGAGGGGAAGCAATGGAGGCATTGTTAGGCATTGCAGATTGGTATGCCTCACCGTTTGACACTTTCATTTGAATGTTTAGTGGGGAGAAGCCTCTGCATGTTCTGCCAAGGTTTTCCTTGGACATACTTGTCATGTAGGAAGCAGCATATCACATCTCAGTAGGATTGACAGCTGGACTACAACAAAAGAAAAAGGCACCTTGGCCTGCTCTTCCATTACGGATTGGGTTATATCAGTTCAATAGTATCAAGAAAGTGGATGTCGAAGCAGAATAGATGAAGAAGTGCCCATTCAACCTTTGAAGCTTCAACCTGTATGACCCACATTACACTGTGAAGGATCACTGCATGAGAGTTCAGTTAAACCGGATCCATGGGGCATTTTATTGGGCCAAGGAGGACTCATGGAGGTATTTCTATAGTTCCTCCAGACCCAATCAATAGGTCGGCTTCACAGTGGAGTGGTTAGCAAAGCAACATGAAGCAACATCACAGAGAGCACCAAAAGTAGCAGCAGTAGTAGCAGCAACAGAAGAGGAAGCACAACCAAGCATACCTATGTATGACAAAGGGAAGAGGAAGACTGTTGATCACATGGAGGAGGAGCAAAGCTACAAGTTTCAAGTGGATCCACTTGTAGAGAAAGAAACTATGGCTATATAGGCGAAGAGGAAGTAGCACGACAAGTGAATCGTGTGAAGACTAAAGGATAATAAGAGAATGGAAGAAGCAGGGAAGGAGTTGGATGAGCTGAGAGAGAAACTCCAAAAGGAACAAGAGCTATGCAAATACGAAAGTGAAGCACAACAACAAAAAATATAGTAGGGGTGAAACATGTGTAAAAGGATGAAGCAACGCCCATACAAGTAGTTGATTCATCTAAACAGCTAGCATGAGGCCAATAGGGTTAACCCTCGGAGGGGCAAGACTTTGCTCATGAAATAGAACAGGCACTTCAATAGTTGGATGCAGACATGGATTAGTAGGAGTTGGAATAGGACAGCAGCCTGATGCCTCACCACAAAGAGGTCGACTCACCCGCTTCAATGCATCCAAAATGGGAGCAAGTCTCGGATGACCAAGGAGGCACTGAGATCCTTGGTGATTATCCAAAAGAAGAGATGCACAACATCTCTTTTGATGAATCCCAACATAGAGTTGTGCAGTCTCGTAGAGTGTCAACTCCGGAGGATCAAAAATCGCATGCACAATTTGAAGAATGAGTGATCGTTACTGATGTGTGCAAACATCTAACTTCCTTGGCCAATGTAACTAGAGTGCATTCCAAAGCCACTAGCTCAAGTGTTCATTTTCTTATAGCTGAGAATGAAATGTCAATAGACATTTTTGTGCCTTACATCACTGAGCATGAAATGTCAATAATTAAGGGATCCCAAAGTCCCTAAACATGTTGTTCCTACCCCTAGAGGAACAAGGCCAGCAAACCACAGTAATTCACAAAAGTTCTCCACCTGAAAACACTCAAAAACAGGCCATTTCTGGATCATGTCAACTGCTCCACTGAGCATCTGCGCTGAATGTCAACTGCTCCACTGTCTACCTGCGCTGAATGTCAACTGCAAAGAAGGCTACCTGCGCTGAGCGTAACTAGACAAGTGGCAGACTCATTTCTCAAGGTGTCAATGCCCAGGAAGCTTCCAAAATGACACTTGGATCAGGGAATTCAACTGGTGATGAGTAAGAGGTTCCAAATCTCCAAGTGGAAGCAAGAACCTCCAAGTGGACTCAAGAACTGAGGTTGGAGAGGACACTAGTCAGCTCCATGCCAGCTTCAAGCTGACTCATCCTTTCTCCAAAACTCCTATATATAGATCTCTCTCATGAGGTCTAAGGAGGCTGGAATATTGTAATTGCAAAGAATTGCTGTTGGATTGTGGTTAGATCATTGGGTGCTTATGCTTTGAAAGGGGCTGAAGAAGGAATTCCATTCTGCTGGGAAGGAGATGCTGGGTTGGAACCTTATGGGTTGTATCTCTTCCTGAACCTTGTTTATCAATCAATAAAGCTTCTTGGTTCTTTCCTATATGCTGGTGTTTATTGTATGATTTGCATTAGTGTATTTGATTTACTTCTAATCCTGAATCATTTATGAATATGTATATTTGCCTTTGTATTGTGTCCTTCTCTTGTCACAGGTAGCTGTTCTCTTGTGATCTCGTGGGAGAAAAAGCGAGGAGGCAAGTAGTTGTGGACACACAAAGAGGAGAGGATCTAGATCGAGGGACAACCGGAAGATAACGGTAAGTCTACCAATCTCCTCTCTTTCATATTTCATAAACGAAGAAACCGAAGTAGCTGTATTCGTTTGTTGCTAAGGTACTGTCACACCTTAGGTGGATAGGATCGTCCTGCATAGGCATTTTTCCCCACAACATTCGCTCGAGCTGAACTGAAGAAGGAAATACTAGATGAAGTATTGTGCCTTGACACAGTTATGTGGGCATTGTACTCAAATTTTAGTACCGTGCACAAGGCGGTCGTCCATCTCAACAGATGGCAGCAGCGTTGTGCTAGGAGAGCATGCATCTTGATGAACATACACAATGCTATTGATGACATGTAAACATGGATGATGAAGTACAAGGGATCCCCACTCCACTTGCCAAAGATGATGAGGCCAAATGCGGTCGAGATGAAAGCACATATTCGGAGTTAGATCTAGAACTATGAGGACCTCCCACAACTCATCACTAACATACAAGCTTCCCATGCATGAGTATTCAAGAGCACGGATGTTGTGGTACACACACATGCGATCCCATCACTTGGGACTCTCACCTAGGCGAAGACCAAGAAACAGGTCTGACTAGAGCTTGACTCGTACTTCGATGAGTTGTGTACATTGGCACCAGCCTAGACATTCCTATTAGTGCAGACATCATGCACAAGTATTTTTTTGGTCCAGCCACATTGAAGACAATGATGCACATGCTTTCAGAAAAGTTGTACAAAGGAGCATGAGCAATGTACCCAGATGCTATGGAGGCGAAGGTCAAGTTTTAGTTGAATGTCACTGCGGAACACACAGACACCATCATAGACTACAGAGCTTGGCATCTATATGTTAATATTGATGAGCATGATGATGTTGATCAGTTGGACATCTATAGTTGTCTAAGTTAGAGTGATGTCTAGTTTGGCTTGCTCAAGCCATTGTGTTCACATGGGTACATGTGCATTGTAATGTTGAGTCATGTCAAGTGTAAGTCAACTATCAATAGTGAATGTAACAGTCATAGAGTAGGTGAAGAGTCAAGAGGGTAGTTGAACAGTGACAAAGGGGAATTTCAAGGGCTGCCCCACCCTTTGCTATAAATAGTCCCTCATAACTCATTGTATGGGCTTTTGGTCAGCCAAGCTTCTGATAAGACTATCTTGGAGAAAGCTTGGATAATATCGTAATGTGCTTTGGCTTCTCCACTACACTGAGCTAGTTCATATCTTTGGAGAAGCAGGAAGACATGGTTGTAACATTCCACTGTTGGGGCTAGTGTGTTTAAATGGATTTATTGTATGATTGGGACTTACACTTATTTATATAATAAGATCCAACACATTTTCTTTCATATGTTGTTATTTTAGTTGGATTGTTCCAGTTGCTTAGCACTGAATGTTGTTTAACTTACATAGTTTTGTATGAGCTACTTTGTATGCGATTATATGAATCTTGTTGCAGATGTGTTGTTGGTTTAACCATCACTTTGGATTGTCGACTGATATTCTTTCCATCTTGTGATGCATCTTTACTCATGTGTTCCCTTCTCAGCTGAGTACTACTACAGGTTTCCAAGGGGCACACACATGTCACCCCCCATGTGTTAGAACCTCTCATTCACCTTGCTTGACTCACTGTAGTGGTCACACCCTTGCTACTGAAAAAGTTATCTTACTTGCATCTATGCGACATCGTGGTCAAGGCATTACCTTATGACCCACTACTGGGACTCCTACACCAAACGGGCTGAGGTCTAATTGGGACTTCTTACCGGGGAGATCCCCTTAACATGTTGGCAAGTCTAGAAATGTCAACACCTTCTCTAGCCTGTATCCATAAAGGATCTCTTTCATCATACACATTCTTGGATGATGTAATTCGTATGAGACTTGAGGATATCCCATTTCGCTAGGATCCACCATCTATAGGGGTAATGTTTCTGTTTCCTATTGGTCAGATGGGGTGATGGTAACCAATCCACCCCCACCCCCCAAAGAAATGGGGTGCTTTAAACATTAAACATGAATAACATTTTGATTTTGTTTCCTTCACTATTCATTTTCCAGCTACCCTTCTTTAATTATTATTTCCATGAGAAACATTGTCTCCTTTTACTTCCTTTAGAGAAAGAAATTTTATTTTATCTCTTGTCATATGAATTCAAGAACCACCTTCTATATACTATCAAGTTTTGTTATTTTGTACATAGAGGGCTAGAATACATTCTTCTTACTTCTTTTGATTCCTTCTCCATACATTTTCTCTTTGATTTATTTTTGATAATATATTTTCTTCTCTTTGATTTAGAGGCCTCAATGTATTGATTCTAAAATCACAAGCTTCAGGCCTCAAATTATTATGCTTGAAATATTCAACATAATCCAATAAGGAGGAAAATAATTTGTACCTTATGAAAAGATTCTCTTTAGAACTTCTAGGATTGTTACTCACACAAAAGTTCTTTGAAAAAACATATGATTGATTTCTTTTATTCTCTATATAGTCATTTCTTAAATAGGCTCTAGAATACATTTTTGTATTACCAAAATTATTAAATGAAAAATAATAGTCGTAAAATATATTTTGGTACTTGGATGAGAAGGGGTTTCCTTATGTAGCAACTCTTCTAAATCCATTCCTAGGTCTCACCTAGTCTTCACATCCTTTCGTGTTGTTTTATTTCTTTTGAAAATAATATCTTTGTTGGTCCTCACCTTATTTTCTTTTATTGTTTTCATTGATTAATCTTCTAATGAAATTAACAGAGATTTCAATTTATTATCTTCATTTCTTTTATAATGGAATTATACTTGATTCTTCATTAGTAGTTTCATGATAACCAATAATTACTTTAATAAAATAAGATCTCTAGCAATTGAGAATGTCATTCATGGTTTGAACACTCCTTCCAAACATCAAAATTTGATTCATATGATCATTGGTTTTTTTCAAATCCTTTCTCATCGAAAATATCTCGGCTTCTAGTTTATCATAATGTCCTTTCTTTTATTTCAATTGGATTAGAAACATTTCCTCTCTTTTCTTTTCCTCTTCTAGCAATCACATCATCGGAGAGTCCATTCCTTTATCAAGGTAGTGGCTTTTTTCTTTCTCATACTTCTACAACAACTCCTACTTTGTATTCTTTCATTTGAGTCTCTTTATTTATTCTAAGCAACTCATTAGTTCTGTTACAATATATACTTCAGCTTCAACTTATTCCTTTGATTACTAATCTACATTTTCATGGTAAACAACTAGAACAATCATTTTGAAGATCTACCTCATCATCACTTCCTTCATATTTTTAAAATGTACATCTGGAATCAAAATTAGCTACTTTTCTACAATTACAATAAACTTTTAGATTACCTTTTCCTTTCCTAGTTCCTCTTGAGATATATTAAATTCCTTTTGCATTTGATGCATCGCTCGAATAATCAAAGGATTTTTGATCTTTTATCTTATATGAAATTTTGAGAAATTACTCCTTTTGAGTTGACTTTCATTGTTGTAATTTCCTATCTAGTTTCCATATTCATATTCTCCTTATCCTTCATCTATTTAGAGTCACCAATTTTATAGGTGTTTTACAGATCCTATATATAAGAGAGAGAGAGAGAGAGAGAGAGAGAGAGAGAATGCATCACCTTTTGAAACATTGATTTTTATAGACCATTAATGACTCCATTCATGTATTTTATGCTATGCTCGTTGGGTTTATTTCCATCTTGATCTATTGGTAGAGTTACATAACCATGTACTATGTACTTCCAAATAACAAGTCCAAGAGTGAGGAGATAATACTTCATTCTTTCATTCGAGAGAGAATAATTTATTCCATCAAATAGAGGAACTTTGATTCAACCTTCATGCTTCACCATGGTCCATTTCTGATCTTCCTTGTAGTGGTTGGACTTATTTCAAAGTAACCACTTTGAAACAAATTGTTGGATTAAAAACTATACTGATAGTGGGGGTTGAATCAATATAAGAATCGTTTTACCTATTCAAACATACAAGCATCACCATAGATCAATCTCAGATGTAGCACATGAAACATTGATTATATATGGATACCATTTTGGGAGAAAAACACAAAACATAATATAATAGTCATTGTAGGAACCAAACTACTATTAAAACAATTCAATTACATGAACATATAAAAGATTCCAATCCCCTCTACTACAAAATTCATAGGCACACCTACAAGAGAGATAAATCTCCTCTACTATAATATTTATAGGTGCCTACCTACATTAGACACCAATCCCCATTGCTACAAATATTCAAAGGAACCAACCTACATCACCCATTATGATTATTTCACAATGTATGTTAGTTTTTTGTACTTTCTCCATGTCTTCTTGTTTCTTTTGGATTCACCGGGTTTGTTAGTTGGTTTTTCCTTCAGAGTGTTTTCTTCTCCCAAAACTTGTTCTTTTTGGCCTCCTATCAAGAACAAACATGTACAAGATGCCACCTATCCAATTTTGAAAATGTGATTATTAATTTGTCATCTCAGGTAGTTCTATATTTTTCCTTTTATATCTAAAATATTCATCGCTTGAAAAGTCTCCAGATATAAGATATAGAAAAAATGCAAAATTAACCTATTTGAAGCTTAGTTTAGGAGTATTTATTAACCCTAACTTACACAAGGCATATCCCTAAAATTGTAGCAAAAAAGGAGTCTAACATTTATATCATAGGAAAACACACACACACACACATATATATGCTCCATATCCTCTATATCTCATAGTGTGAAACATCTTATAAAGAAAGCTACATTGAAAAACAGATGACCTATTTGAAGCAAATTGCAAGAACATTTAGGAACCCTAACATGATTAGAGCATATATACGAAATTATAGTGAAAGAAAGTGTGAATTTTATATCATGTGTATATTGATATCACATATACATCCTCGAAGTTTCATAGAATGAAACATCATAGAAAGAAATTTATAGTGGAAATTCTAAGCTGACATGTTTGAAGCACAAATTTAGGCACTTTCTAGAAGCTTAAATTTGTTAGAGAATATCTCTAAAACTATAGTCAACCATTATTTTCAAGTTATAGAGGTACCTAGATATCTCTCCTCTCTCTCCATTAATTTTACCAATCTAAAGCATCATATAAAAAAATTGTAGAAAAATTTTCAAGATGACATGTTTGAAGTAGAATTCATGAGAATTTAGGAAGCCTAAATTCCTTAGAAAATATATCCAAAATTATCGGTGTCGGGATAGGGTCCCGTGCAGTCAATTTTGGGGTAAAAACCCAAGTTTTGGGGCAGAAAGCCCAAGTTTTTATTACGTAAAGTGTAAAGTCTCCACAACTTGTGGTCGCGGAGCACATAGATAGTAAGTGTCATAAATGGATTTTCCCTTCTTTTATGTAAGTTGTGTCAGCTTGTATAGACCTACCCATGGTCCGTGGACCATGTGATTGTATAAAAAAGGAGAGTCTTAAAGAGTCTATGGCATGATAGTTGATGAGAAAAGAATAAATTTAATGGGTCATTAGAAGTAGAGAACAAAGATTCTTTGAGTAGAAGAGAGGCTCTGTAGCTGTGTATGCAGAAGCCTAGAGTAGAGTCCGCAGCTGAGTGTGCAAACCCCTACAGTTGAGTGCACAGGGTAGTCTCGAGTCTGTAAGGAGAATTGAAGTACCAATAAAGAGATTATTCTGGAAATATCTATGTTTTCCTATTTAATTTTGTTATGAATGAATGTGATTATGTCATGATTAATATTGGGTTTATGATTTAATACTATATAGATGCGTGATTCTACATGGTTTACATTGTTATATGAATGCAAGTAATAATGTCAGTTTACGTGAAGAATATCTCAATACACGTTAAAGATATTAGATAATTAAGTCGATCTAGGCAATAATAGACTTAGGAGTAATTACAGAGGCGCGTAAGTGGTGGATTTACCTATTTAGGGTCCGTGAAAGAATGCCGTAGACCTTCACGAAGGTATAAACACTGATAAGAGGGAGTTATATTGATAAGCCTTAGGGGCTTATCGATCTACTTGAAGGAAGATAAAGGGTATAAAACAACATCAAAACCATATCTGGGTGCAGAAACTTTGTTCCAACATCCCCCCATACTACTTCGAGTGAGACTTCAGTCCGCACTCCACAAATTGATGCGAAAAGTGCCAGTAGTGTAGGGATTTGTTTGGAAAACGTAACTCCGAACCTAGGTCAGCACCCACTAAACCAACAAATGGTTCTGTCACTGGGACTGGGATCTACATAAAGAAATGTGTCATGTCACACCAATGGAATCCAACAAAGAAAGAAATTGAAGACTGGTTGGATAGAAAGATCCACAAATTCACGGTGCAAGAAAATAGAAATATGTGATTGATGAAAGAACAATGGTTGGATAGGTATTTGTACACAAAGGATACACAAAATTTTCTTCTGTTCCTTATTTATTGAGCTATAGGATTGGATCGTTAAATTAGCAGACTGACAAGGAAGGTGGAGGTTTGACGATCCAATAGTGTGGACCCCAGAGTTAGTGTGAATATTAGAAGTCTCTGAAGATAGGATTGCACGCGCTGTCGATCACTGGCTTGATCGCACCTTAGGAGGGTTTGTGATAGAGTTCATGGTCAATACCTTAGTAATCTACATTGAAGTGGAGTGATGCCTCTTTAAGGGACCATGAGGTAAATATTTTAGATCTTTGAATACTTGGATTAAAATGCTCTTGTGCAAAAAGTGGGTTATGTAATTACCTTGATGTTTGGAGCTATGCCAAGTGGAAATTCATTCACGGATAGAAGGGGAACATGACCTGAATATATCCCACTCATTGAGCCTCATCTTAGTGATGATGAAGGAGCAACACAGGCTTCTCCATAGAGTGTTGTCCAGTTAATAGGGCAAGGGTTCACATGAATACCTCATCCGTCCACACCACCTCCATCTTCACCTCCACCGCATACACCTTCACCCACACCACCACCACCTCCACCACCATTCAATATGGTGAATACAATGAAGTTGCCCTTTTTAAGGGCTTTGGAAATGAGGGCCTATACTAGTTTTGGTTCATTGTGAAGGCTGTGTGGCAAGCCCAGAACATTACAGATGATCAGAAGAAGAAAGCAACGTTGGTTACTACTTTACAAGATCACGCTCTAACGTGGTACATCAAGTACTACACTGATAACCCGATAATTGCATTGGAAAACATTCATACTATGCTCAATAAAGAATTCAGTAGACCTAAGTATAAGGTCCCACCTTACCAATCATCAATAGTATAGAGAAGTAAAGGCCACATTGAATACTATTACTCAATTTTTATTTTTATTTTATTTTTGTTTTACCCATAATATGACTAACTTAGCTATCATGTAATCATGTTCCTTCAACTATTTCAATGTAATAATATAACATAAGAAGTCAAGGATAAATTTCCCTTAAGACTAATTCCAAAACATATTTCTTCTCAAGTTTAAAATATCATAGCATGTGCTCTTTTCATACTTATATATGAGCTCTAAGTAAGAGTGGAAATAAATTCTACCATAATTCCATGTGTGAACATTAAGCTAGATCAACCTATTTGATTTCCTAGATTATGCTAAATAAGATTCATATATTGACTCTTCATATGATAACCACAAAATTATTATACTTCTCTTACAAAAATCACACATAAGTGTATGATTATTGACTTACCTATAGCAAGGTAACTGAGGGAAGAATGTGTCTCTCTTCATCAATAAATCTAATAAATATGATATGTTTATGAAATAGAATCATAAAATATATTGACCAAACAACATTTTCAAATTTAACAATTAAAATTCCCAATCCCAATTATTAAGGCAATGCTTACATGATGAGAATTGTATAATGAATGATGAAACAAAAGCAACTATTGTTACTAATTCAGAAGCACGTTATTCTTCAAAAAGTGTCATGTAAAACAATGGAACCGCATAAATTGGGCACAAGTTGTTGTTTTCTATAGTCATTGAAGCACAAGAACGCACCCATGAACACATGCAACTCAGACAAACTTATTATGCTCACCTGCACAAAATCCTACAGAAGGTCACTATAAAATTGTTTCCAACAACCCCCTCTTTTTTTATGAGAGATTTAGATAATAAAAGTAACAACAATCCTGTTCTCTATTCACACTTCAGAAAATTATTAAATTAATTTTCACGTTCATACCAAAAACTCACAGACATAAGAAGCTACATATATCAAATAGTCTATTCATAAATTTCTAGTACATAAAAACTATGGTAAGTAGGACTTTTACTCTAAAATTTTATATGCACAAAAACTAGAGCCATTCACGTCTTTTGATAAGCACTCTGCATGAAAATAAGTAGGGTTTTACTCGAACAATTTACATGCACAAAAACTACAACCATTCATATCCTTTGACAAACACTTTGCATGACGGTAAGTACGACATTTACTCTAAATGTATATGCACAAAAACTAAAATTTCAAGAATGCTTATGAACATACCTGGCAATGTATTTATAAAATTCCAAAAATATGGGAATATGCTCCAGCTCCAATAAGATTGTGTTCCTACTCCAATATCCTTACCAACTCATTATGAACAATCCATTTTTCCTCCCAACCATATTTAGGGAGAACTTCTCCCCTTGGAACCCGCGAGTTGTAAGAGCTCACAAACAGTACCAAAATATAACAATAGAGAAATATCCAAGGCAATCTCAAGAAGATAAGTTTCACTTCCTCCCAACACCACTCATGGTCAGCTCCACCAGGCAAAGCTACATAGTAATTTAGATTAGGAATTTCAAACTTATTTTGAAAGCAATTGGATACTCTCCAAGTCTCTCACTCTCATAATATTTTTCAAATCTCTCCAACTCTTGGTATCACAATGCACCTCCCTCCCCCTCTGTGAGAATACATGAGACACATATATAGGAGGAGCAACAAATTCTTGTCATAAAGGAGGAGTAATATGCATGCATTGTATTCCATTTAGAGGAGTGTAACTCATGCCATTAAGGAGAGGTATGCATGCCTTAGTTAAGGATAGTATAACTTATGCATTAAAGAGAGCATAAAAGGAATCTTTTATGACATATATTTAATGAGTTGAAGAGGAATATGCCATTCTTTGATGAGTGCATAAAATAGAGTGTAATGTATTATTAAAAGAGAGATATTTACATAAAGCCATGTGAGTCATCAAGGAGAGAGGTGTGAAGTGATTGAGGAGATGAATGTGACTTGTAATTTTCTTTTAATAATAATATGATAGTCTCACAAAAGATAATAGTAATATTAATAATATTAATAATATTGAAGATTAATTCAATATTGAATGATTAGGATTGATTAATGATAAGTTAAGTGATTTTCCTTCAACTATACTTGATTATCAATTTATTTAAGGTGATCTACTATTTTTGGAAAGTCATGTTTGAGATGCTAGACATGACTTTCTATATTTAGAAAGCCACTCTAGGATTGTTAGAAAAGAGGTTTTATTAAGGAAATTCATCCTTGAGCTTCCCATGAATGGTATTTTTCTTCCGGAGAATAGGGATTTCATACCCCTATTGCATGCATCTTCATGCCTTAGTAGATTGAGGACTCCGCCCCTGATCTACTCTAAAGTTCCAAGATTCCAAACCTTGATCTTTTTAAATATTCAGGACTCTGCACCCTAAACATTTTATTATAGATACAAGAATCCACATATTTATCTTCCATGGATTTAGGACTCCATGCGCTAATTTCCATGGCTTCTCATCTACTCTGCATTGAAACTCCACGATTCAGCTTAAGGTAATGATTGTGAGCTCATACCCATATGATGGTTTATTGGTAGGGCCCTGTTGCAAGACTTTCACACATCACAATCTCATAGATCAAAGGAATCAATGAATTTCATAATTAACTTATTCACATTTTACCAAAGATTGTGCATGACTTCTACAACCATTTTGGTTCTAGAGAAATGACTTCCGTAGCCATTTAAAATTTGAACCTCCTTGTTTGAAAATAACCACATTCCATATCAAATCCTGCTCAATACAAGATTAAGCATATAAAATCATAAAAATAATGTATCATGACTTCCACAGTCATTTATAATTTGAGCATCCTTGTTTGCAAATAACTATGTACTAGCCACATCTTGCTCATTCTAGGATTAAACATATATAATCATATAAATCATGTATCATCCATAAATCATAATCAACCATATGTTCCACATAACCATGATCATCCATGGATCTATGTGTATCAATGCTGAATCAACATCCATGTCATACACATATTGCGAAACTAAGATACCAAAAGAGAAAACATCGATAATATGTTCTTAACCAAAATCAATTCTTATACACAACCATAGATATTATCCTAAGCACACAACAAGTAGGTGACCCAAGCTAGGTCTATAGAATATAAGCATGCACATAAGTTTCTCACACATAATATCATATCATTATATCAAAATCACCCTCTCTATTGGGTAGTGAATCCCCCAATAAGCGGGTTTTTGGGGCTTAAACCTGAGATTTGGGTCAATGTAATGTAAGACCCCACAAAATGCGGGCACAAAGCATGAGAGTCTAGGGTAGCCTGCCCTAAAATATTATAATTTAATATAGAATGTGTTGGCCTACCCATGGTCTGCGGACCATGAGAATGTATAAATAGAGCGAGGCTCTAAGGGTAGAAGTCAATTTTTTGCTAGTTTTGATCTTAAGTATTATGGGTTTTTGGCTCTAATTATGTAAGTCTGAGGTTTGGGTCGTACTAGTAAGAAGAGGCTTTGCAGCTGTGTGCGTAGAGGCCTGGTAGAGTTCAGAACTGTGTGCACAGACCCCTGCAGTTGAGTGCGCAGGGCGAAGTTGAGATTGTAACATAACAGAAGCTTAATAAAAGATAAGTTAATTCTAAAGTATTGTGTATCTGCTTGTAGATCTGTGTGTTTATGCTTCTATTATAGTCTTATGAATCTCTTTACAGTTTATGTTTGTGTCCACTTGTTATGAATATTGAATGATTGATAAAGACTCCTGGGCCCACAAAATTAAGACAGATATATAATAATAACATATTAAAGGTAAGGGATATAGATAGTGCCTCTTCGCGCTCGGTACAAAGCTATGCGAAGGTCGGACAGCTGCATGGAATAGCACAAGTGCTCAAGATCGATTTGCGAACTTCCCAGACATCATCAGGACATCCCTATGGTGTGGAAACCTGGTTCCAGCACCCTCCCATACTACCTTGGGTGAGACCTCACTCCGTGATCTGTGGGCTATTGCTGAAAGGGCCAGTGGTTCGGGATTTGTTTGGATAAATCACTTATGAACCTGGGTCAGGCCCCAATAAGCCAACAAATGGTTCCATTGCTGAGAATGGGATCTGCCTAAGGGATGTTTGATGTTGAGACATTGGGACCCCACAAAGAAGGAAATTGAAGATTGGCTGGATTAGAAGCTTCACGAGTTTGTGACACATGAAAAGAGAACTCCATAGATATAAAAGAAGAGGTAGTTGAATCGCTACATATATATGGAAATCCATGAGATCTTCTTCACATCCTTCTCTTCTAAGCTATATGATTGTATTGCGAGGTTAGCCGATAGCCAGGGAAGGTATAAGCTCGATCGGCTGATAGTGTGGGCTCTGGAGTTAGTGCACAGACGAGAGGCATTAGAAGATAAGATTATATGGACCATGGACCATTGGCTCAATTGGATAATAGTGGGATTTATCACTAAGTTCTCGGTAGATACGATTGTGAGCTATAGTGAAGCAGAATGACGTTTTGTCAAGGGACTGCGAGGTGGGTACATCAAATCCCTGAATACATGGATTAAGATGCTATTATGTGAAAAGTGGGTTATGCGAATACATTGATGGTGGGAATGATGCAGAGCAGAAAGACCTACAAAGGTATCGAAGGATTAGAAAATAGTCCCTTAATTTTACCTTCACGAGAAAGCAAGGAAGAGTGCGCTCAGGTTTCCCCGAGAAGTGTGGTCAGGTAGCGCATTCTGCAGTTATCACCTCCACTTATGCCATCACCCACTTCACTTACTTCACCTCCATATTGAACCACCCCACCTCCACCAAACCCACAGTTCAGCATGGCAAGCGCGATAAAGCTACCCGTATTCAGAGGAGTAGGGAATGAAGATCTGGATGAATTTTGGTTCATGGTAAGAGCAGTGTGGGAAGCACATGGGGTCACAGATGACAACATTAAGAAGACCACATTGGTAAGCATGCTGCAAGATCACGCATTGACATGGTACATCAAGCACTCAAATGATCACCCAAATGCAGGAATAGCATAGATAAAGAATGCGTTGAACAGAGAATTTAACCGATCGAAATCGGAGACGTAGTCAATCATCGGATTTAAAGAGATCGCGATGCTTCCAGGTGAGATCCCCTCAGATCTGGATCAGACACTAAAGAGTATGATCCGTGAGGCTAATATGATGCTAATGGATGTGCAGCACCATGCATGGTTTGTGGCGTCCTTATCACCACCCCTGAGGATGGTGTTGTCACAGCAGAAGCTTTCAACCCAGGAAGAAGCATTCAAAATGCCAATGAGGTTGCATGAAACACCAATACAGGATCTAGGATTGGGAGTCCAAAAAATCCATGTGAAAATATAGAATATATGCTTGGAGATGTAGAGTTTGAAGCAGGACAGGGCACCACGGCCAGAGGCACGTGTGGAAGTATGGTGCATAAAATGCAAGGGCCAGGGCCACGACAAGGATCACTGCCTAGTATCCGTGAACTACATGGCAAGAACGGGACCAATGCCATTGAGACCAGAGGCAAAAGCAGGGCAAAGTACGACACCTGTGCTCCGGTGCGTGATCTGTCAGGTGGGAGGAAAGCACATGATGGACAATTGTCATTTGTTGTAGAAGTATACAGAGACTCCTCAGCATCTGTTTTGCAATTTTTGTAGATCAATGGGCCACGACGAGCATACTTGTCAGAGCTACGAGCTAATGATGGAGTGGACCCCAGCATATAGAATGCAGATGGAAATGTGAGGCCTTGATCCAGCTGCGGGGATGGCACGCACTGGATTTCACGGCCAAGGTCAAGGGCGAGGAGGAATTGGGCGAGGAAGGGGCTGCAAACAGTTAATCTGCTACAATTGCAGAGGACTAGGTAACTACGGTCACGATTGTACCAACTCGACGAGACTATCTTGTTCATACTGTGCTCAATTCTATCATGAAGCAGTACATTGTCCTACGTTGATCACACAAATGCGCGCAAAATGGGTACTACAACCTACTCCAACCCAGAATATCCAAATGATGAGTTCTGAACCATGCGAAGAAGACCCTAATGTGAACATGGTGCTCAGAAGAGGCGCAACCATAGAGGAAGATTAGGGGAAGTAGCCTGAGGAAGAAAAATGGGTTTGCAAGGCTCCTACAAGGAAACCTAAGTTTGACTTGGAATGTGCAAGGGAGACGTTAATGGAAGCTAAGAAGAGCTTCATAGAGGCCTCTACTTCAGGTAGTAAGTATAAACCAGAGCCAAGAATGGATCCTTCTATGCTTACTACCTTTTTAGAGACATGCATGAAGTTGTTGCGTGACAATAAAGCAGTTAAAGGACTATAAGAGATGATCACTAGGTGCGTAGGGTTGGGTGAACTGCACGTAGTCCGAAAACTGGGAAATCATGCATTATACACTGGGAGGAAATGAGATCGACGATGCAGATTGGCCAGTATGAAATAGATCAGGTAATCCTCGACTTGGGTTTGGATGTGAATGTGTTAGCAAAGTAGATGTTGGAATGCATGGGCAGGCCCGCGTTGCAGTGGTCCCCGATTCAATTACAGATGGCGAACCAACAAAAGATTTTGCCCATGGGGAGGTTGCAAGGGGTAACAATGGATGTCGAAGGTGTGAGCACACAAATGGACTTTGAAGTAATATAGATTGTGGATGACAACAATCCTTATCCTGCATTTCCAGAAATAGATTGGGCCACTGACATGAATGGAGTCATCAACTTGAAGAAGTGGAAGATGATACTTGAGAAAAAGAATCTACGCGTAGTAATTTCACTAGACCCAGTCGAATGAGAGCACTACATTGAACCCGTGTGTGAAGATGGAAGCGATGATGAGCTAGATTGTATCTAAAATATAACTGCGTGAGATCAGGAGTGGGTGAATCCGAGTGCAGATAGAAGGATCTTGTGGGAGTGCGCGAGTTCTTGCACCTTGGATTTAGATGAAGAAAATGAATGCTGGCACAATCAGTTGAACGAAGTGACAACACTAAATTGCAACATGATGACTAAATCACTACATTGCGTAATAGCCCAGGCTCGAGATCTACCAACATATGATGGATTGACAATGGTGGATGAATTCTTGACCAGGTTTGAGAGTGCAGTATCGGAGCACCAGTTGTTCGATGCATTGAAGTGTGGATTGTGTGTAACACCTGTGCATTGGTGGGGAACACATCAAGGAAATTTTGAAAACTGGTGTGGCTACAGTTTGGTAAACCGGAACTACGAATAGCAAATAAATACGATGGACACAATGACCCACACATGCACCTCGTAAAATGGACCAAGGCCTATAGAGAAGAACCTCAGCCTGAATGGGTACACTTATTCTACCATACCCTGGATGTCATACCCATGAACTAGTATACCGAGACAAAACTCTAACATGGTACGGGCGAATGGGATGTCTTGTACGAGGGATTTTTGTTAACATTCACATTTGAAGACCCATGGTCAGATACTGTTTATGGCGTGTTGCAAGACGTGAAAGCCGCCATCTTCAAAATACCACAGGAACCATGGGAAGTAGTTCAACTAGTATCGGCAACCTAGTTAAGCAGTGCCCTAGAATGTTATAACATACAAGTAGAGGAGGATGATGATGACCCTCGAAATATTAATATTCTAGAAATTGAAGGGAGTCACAAAGTTCGAGGACCCTCAATTGAAGACCCCGACATCACTACACCACTGTAAACAAAGTAGGTAAACATTGGTACAGATGCAGAGCCAAAGTACACGATGCTTGGGGACTATTGTGACGATGCTACTGTGGATAAGGTCGCTGAGTTACTCCACGAATATCAAGATTTGTTCCGAACCAAAATCATAGATTTAAAGGGGATCATTGGCGACTTAGGGATGATAAAGATTACTCTAAAACAGGACTCAAAGCCAGTTAAGCAGCGATCCTACCGTTTGAATCTGAAGTATATAGAAAAGGTCCGCGAAGAGTTGGACAAAATTCTTGCAGTAGGAATTATTGAACTAGTGGAAGAATTCGACTAGGTGAGTCCTATGGTAGTGCAAGAGAAAAAACAGAAGGGAGAAATTTGAATCTGCGTGGACCTCAGGAAGCTTAACGATGCTTGTATTCACGATCCATTCCCCACACCATTTACAAATGAACTATTACAGAATTTTGGTAGACATGAAGCTTACTCATTCACAGATGGTTGTTTAGGGTACCATCACATCAATATCGTGCCATAAGATAGGAGCAAGACAACCTTCACAACCAAATGGGGCTGTTTTCAATACACTGTTATGCCCTTTGGACTAAAGAATGCGACAGCGATATTTTTGTGCGTAGTGGTGGGAATGTTCAAGGAATTCATCCACAAGTTTTTGGAGGTCTATCTCGATGATTGGACTGTATTTGGGTTAGTTAAAAACCATATAGCGAGCTTACGGTTGATGGTGGATACTTGCCAACAACACCAGAATGCATTAAATCTTAAGAAGTGCACCTTCCTCGTCGCCTTTGGAAATATGCTTGGCCATGTGGTCTGCAAGAAAGGCCTAATGGTGGACCCTGTGAAGATTGTTGTTATTCATAATCTGGAAGTGCCATGAAGTGTCAAACAACTATGTGCCACACTGGGGCACACTGGTTACTATCGAAAGTTTATTAAGAGCTATGCACAAATCACGGCACCAATGGAACAGTTGTTGGAAAAGGACACAACATATTGTTGGAATGATGATTGTAAGAAAAGTTTTGATGTTCTCAAGGAAAAAATGACATCCGCTCCCATTTTGGTCTTCCCAAAATGGGACATCAAATTTCATGTACATGTTGATGTGTCGTGTATCGCGTTGGGTGTTGTAATTACATAGGAAGGCGCGGAAGGCATGGATCACCTAATCGTATTCACAAGCTGGCGACTATCCAAAGAAGAAAAGAACTATTCTACTACTGAGCGTGAAGGATTGGTGATGGTATACATGCTCCAGAAATACCGCCACTATCTACTTGGTGGGCACTTCAAGATGCATATCGACCATTCTGTGTTGAAATACTTGGTGAACAGGATGGTGTTGGGGGGATGTATATGTAGATGGCTATTACTGTTTCAGGAATATGACTTCGAGGTCATCGTAAAGCCGGGATGCCTAAATACATGACTAGATCACCTATCATGAATTGAGACCGGTGAGGAACCAACAAATTTGGAAGAAGGACTACTGACTGCACAGCTTTATGCAGTGCATGTCATGGATAGCCACTTCGAAGACATTATCCATTTCTTAACTACAGGGACTGCGTGACCAGAATATTCAGTCCAGCAGAAGAGGGAATTTGTGGTACACGCAGCAGACTTTTCTGTCATCGTGGGGCACCTCTATAAAATGGGAAACAATGAGATATTACAAAGATATGTACCTAAATTTTAACGAGGACTAATCCTCGCAAAAGCACATGGGGGGGCTACAGGAGGGCACTATGCAGGGTAGGCGATGGCACAATAGATTATTCGCGCTGAGCTATGGTGGCCAACCCTACATGAAGATTCGAAAGCATACTATCGGGGCCTACGACATATGTCAAAGAAAAGGGAAACCATCACAAAGGGATGAGATGCCACTCAATCCATAGATGACATTGCAGCCATTCGAAAAATGGGCAATAGACTTTGTGGGACCAATCAAACCTTAGGGGAAGATGGGTGTGTGCTACATCATCACCACAATGGAGCACCTGACCAGATGGGTGGAAGCATAGCCGGTTAAGGACTGCATGTCCACCACAGCTGCGAAATTTTTATTCGACAATGTGTTGACATAGTTTGCATGCCCGAAAACTTTAATGAGTGATCGCGGAACACACTTCCTCAATGAAACTATCAATGCACTCATCGAGGAGTTCCAGGTGTATCATCAACAAAGTACGTCATACCATCCACAAGCTAATCAGACAGTGGAAGCATTCAACAAGATTCTGGAGACTATGTTGACCAAAGTATGTAACACGCAATGAAACAAATGGGACTTGCACATACCTACCGTATTATGGGTACACATAACCACGTGCAAGAAATTGATGGGTCAAACACCTTTCAGGTAAGTTTATGGCACGGAAGTAGTCATGCCAATGGAATACATTGTACCCAGTTTGTGGATTGCAGTGATGATAGTCATGGAAGACTATGAAGCCTTGGAAGAGAGGGCTCACGCAATTGGAAGAACTTGAGGAAGAATGGTTTTTCGAGGGATTCCATTAGCAGGTACAGAAAAAACGCAAGAAATATTAGCATGATTGCCATATCAAGTTGCACACATTCAAGGTAAACAATTTAGTGTTGATGTATGATAGCAAGTTCGAAAAATTTCTTGGAAAATTTAGAATGCATTGGTTGGGACCATATGTAGTAAAGGAGGTCATAGAGGGAGGCGCGGTCTAGCTAGTTGAACATAATGGAGAGCCATTCCTAGGAAAAGTAAATGGCAGTCACCTGAAGCCCTACACGGGTGGGCTGACTATCTGACTAACTGACCACAGTATAGTCTTCGCGACCCGAGGAGCTGGATATAGGTGCGGGACTATAAACAAAGGTACTAGGAGGCGGCCTGACAGTAGAGAATCAAGTCAGATGCAGATAATTCCGAAGTAGACAGGGAGCAAATCCAGATAATGGGAGCATGGGGAGTTGTGGACCTTCATGACACATAGGCACAACTGGATGGACTTTGAGCAAAAATCATCGCACCAGTAGAGTGACTAGAGACTATTAGTTCCAGTCTTCGCAACCTGTCACCAGGGATCAAAATGGGCTGCTATTATGTCTGGTTTTTAGAGATGTTTTGCACATGAGTTTCAGTGCAAAGAATATCCTAACTATGTTCATCAAAAGGATCTTGGAAAAATATTTTCAACGTTATATCACACTCCCATAACTGGCTCCCGGATCAAAAGATATGATCGAAATGAATGATTGATTCTTGGTTATGCATGTTTTGAGTTCAGTTGTTGCACACAGGGACATGTTTACAATAAAATCAGTTTGGACAAGAATTATAAAAGTGAAAGAATATTTTGTCCATCACATACCAAATAACAAAAACCTCCTTCAATTTATGCACAGGTATTACTATGTGGGATATATGCAGTGATATTTTAAGCCTACATTAAAACAAAACAAATTTTGCAGTTATTTTATTGTTTTAGTCATTTTAGTACGGTGCCATTTTAAAATAGATGGAAAGTAATTTTGAGAAACCCAAAGAGGTTTTTGTTAACCACAAGACATATAACAAAATCCTTTTTCAATGTATTCACAGGTGTCGTGAATTTCGATATGTGACTAGATATTTACAGCTCATTTTCACAGATTTAAATTTTTAATGATTTTCTGTTTTAGAGATGATTTTGTGGCACAAATTTCGAGCAACTGGAAACGAATTTCCAAAATTTAAGAGACATTATTCTCCAACATGATCTTATCTACAAAAACCTCTTTCAGTTTTGTAACATGTTCTATAGTTTAGGAGATATGAGTTCATCTTCAACACCTATTTTTAGAAATTCGGTCCAAGTTTAATGTAACTGATTCTATTTTGAAGAAGATGGTTGAGCTCAATTCCCATAGTACGGGGATGAGAAAATGTATATATTTTATGAATTTCATAGTGTAGAGGTTCGATTTTGGAAGCAGAGAGGCTGCTAGGCATTATGTAAATTTTTCCTGAATATCTTTTTAATAAAGCAGTTTTCTACCCTTTGGACCTGGGATCCATCACGGTGTTATTGTTCAGTATGTTTTTCATGTAACTGACATATTTTGTTTTTTCTGCCTTGTTAGAACATTGTCTAAGATATGTGTTAGGAATTCATCACCTATGATGTTCCTTTCATGATGATTTTTTTGTTAGATGTAATGGTTGTCTTTGCAGAATTCATCCTTTGATAGATGCTCTGTTGAGCAACCTCGTGATTCTCTTTCGTCTAAAGTTGTTGTTGTAGATCCATCTTGGTAGCAGGATTTGTCCCCTATTCTCATCACATTCACAATATTTGTCCTGCTGAACATGGCACTTACTTTTCCCCAAGTTTGCGGGTAGAAACCAGCATCGACTCCATATCGCATTCGTCCTTTCTCTTGTGGTTTCGACCCAAAACTTTTCAAACAAATTCCCATACTCCATAGCTAGCCGAAGATTTGATTTATTGCAGCCAAGTTGTGTTGGCAGGGAGAGAGGCCTCTCCTGACCTGGTAGGGATAGCTACCAGGTTAAGTGTGGTTTAGTGTTACCGTAGACCTACCTTTCTTCAGCCTCAGGTAGATTTAGGCACTAATATAGTGGTCACCATACCGGGGAAGAACTAAAAAATATTATCCTAGTACTTTAAAAAACAAATTCTAAACTTTTGGATGATAGGTTCAAAATTCATTAGGCTGAAAAAATTGTAATGTCCATTTGAATTTTGGGGAAAGATCAAACACAGTGGCTTCAAGAAGATACACTAGGGCCAATCCTGATCCTGATCCTCCTCCCGTGTTAGAAAATCCTAATCTCATTCCAAGAATACTCGGGCAAGAAAGTTCATTGAGTCCTAGACTATTTTTCAGATCTCATTCATGTCCAGTTGAATTTCAATATCTTGAAGAGCTCCCTTTTGATGAACACTTTGATTTATCTTTGTTTGAAACCAAATCTGAAAGTGCGATTCATGATACCATTTTAAATCTGCATTTTGTTGAAGACCTTGAAACTGAAAGAGCGAATAGATCAATTGATGATTATATTTTGAATTCTCTTCAATCATCTATTGTGGCTACCGATATCCCTGATCTCCTAGAATCAACATCTGCTACTCTTGGTTCATCTGCTACCTTATCAAGTTCTGAAGTTCATTCTCAACCTCATTTTATCCCACCCTTCCCGTTCAACCTAGCATATCTGATGAAAGATCTGTCACCTCTGCTCCTCCTTCAACCATTCAAACACCCATCACATCGACCGCCATTGTTGTTATAAATTCTCCTGTTTCTCCAAGGCCAGTTTCCAATCCACCACAAGTAATGGCTGCCAGATATGAACCTCTCATTTTGCCACAAAACTTGGATGCTACTCAAGTAAGATACCATTGTTTGATGCTACTCAAGGTATCATAGCATAGCAACATGTTGACAGGATGAACGACTTCTTTGATCTTCATGAGATAGATGAAGAGAATGTGACCATGTGATTACTTGTGCAAAGTTTTGGAGGTGAGGTTCGAAAGTGGTTCAAAGCACTATCTGCGGGGACTATCAATACATTGTCAGTTCTTCATATACAATTCTTGGATCGTTGGGAGATAAATAAAAATACACTCCAAATTCTTTCCGAGTATGAAAATATAAAGAGGAATGCTGGTGAATGTGTTCAAGATTACTGTGTGAGATTCAATACTATCTATAATGCTATTCCAACTGATATCAAGCCAGCGATGGGGCTGGCTTTGATAAACTTCCCCAATGGTTTTGATCCCAACATGGCATACCAATTGAGAGAACGAGACCTTGCTACATTGGAGGATATGCAGAAAAATGCAGTGAGTGTGGTGGCAAATCTGTTAGCTAAGAGAGCTAGGATGAAGACCGAGAAAAAATTGACCATAAAGGAAGAGGCTTCTTCCTCAGATGTAAAAGCTGATCATTTGCTTCGTAAAATTGAGAAAATGTTCGACAGATTGACAATTGCAGATAAGCTTGAGACACCAATCATAAATCCAAATTTCCATGATTAGCAGCAACCATAGTTCAAGATCAAACAGTGGGAGAAAAGGGCATAAGATCAATCAGCACAGCAGCAAGTCAAAACACCTCTATAGTATAATTATGTGCACGACCCAGAGTCAAAGGATGATGAGGATCCAATAGGAGAGGAAAATCACCTTTCTATAGTAGATGGTTTGCCTAACTATCTCATGGAGGATGAGAAATATTTGAAGAGCCCGGCTACACAGAAAGATGAGGATTTTATACTAGCTAATGAAACAGTCCTAGAAGAAGAATCAGATGAATATCAAAGGGGATATATGAATGCACTGATAGCGCAACAAAGACAGTATTCAGTCAAGAGCAAGGATGTACCAATCAATCTAGTCCAAAAGCGAAAGGAAGGAGCATAGCCTAAGAACGATTCTTCAAATGTTTAGAAAAAGGAAAGGAGCCAACAGATCATACTTCCAACAAAGTACAATCTGAAAATGAGAAGACAAATCAGCGAAGTACAACAAAGGAAAAGTCTGAAAAGAAGGATTCTTCGGTCAAAGAGGTAGATAAAATTACAACCTTTAGCTTATAGAATGTGATTGCTAAGTTAAAAGTGTCAATACCTCCGACAGAATTAATGAAGAATAGCAGTTATAAGAGTCAAGTGTCAAATATTTTGAATGTAGATCCCCTGTCTAATATGCTTAATGTGGAAGATGCCCAGCCCGAGCTTATTTTTGGTCCTGCATTAGAAGGCCAATCTAAGGATAGTGAAGTAGCCCCATTTTACATCAGCCTTAGATTGCATGAGTATGTTTGCACAACGACATGTTTGATTTAGGAGCATCTCATAATCTGATGCCAAAGGCAATTATGGAAAAATTGGTTCTCGACATCACTCATAAATATCATGATATTTATTCTTTTGATTATGGTAGGGTTAGATGTATTGGTCTCATTAAGGATTTGGTTGTGACTTTAGATTAGATTCCAGCAAAGAATGTTTTCATGGATGTAGTTGTGGCCGGCATTCCGCCTAGATTTGGCATGCTTTTATCTAGGTCGTGGGGTGTAAAACTGAAAGGGACATTGCAATTAGATTTCTTCTATGCCACTATTCCCATGTTTGGTCAGCTGAGAAAATTATATAGAGAGAAAAAGATGAAGTATATGATCACAAGCAAGGAGAAACCTTCGAATCATCTAATTAACTTTGTACATATAGATTTAGAATCTTTTGTTCTTTATTCAAACAGTGGTTTTAATGATGTAAATAGCCAGCTAGTTGAAGTGGAAGATGTTCCAGAGATAACAGAAAATTTCAGGGCAGTACTTGATCAAGAGAGAGAAAAGCTTGCAAGTACTACTGAGCAATGTACATTCTACCAACAATAGAAAATTGATGGACATCAGCCAAAGGTTGAAGAGCAAACCGAATTCCAACACTTGGAGGAAGAAGCCAGTTTATGGAGTATGTATTTTGACGGAGCAATAGGTAAGGATGGTGCAGGTATTGGGATTTGGATACATAGCCCTATTTTCCTACCAAATAAATACCCAAGCAATGTAAGAATTTATTCATATAAAGTGGCTTTCGATTGTTCTAACAACGAAGCTGAGTATGAGGTGCTAATTGCAAGTTTAATGATACTTAAGAAGTTGAATGCAAAGAGAATTTCAATTTATGGAGACTCAGAATTCGTAATCAAACAAGTCAAGGGTGAATACCAAGCCAAACATCTGCGAATGAGGGCTTACCGTAATGTAGTTTTAGATATTTTGAGGTTGTTTCCAGATTATACCTTGACATGTGTCCCTTGTACACAAAATGTCTTTGCAGATTCTCTTGCTACAATTGCAAGTAATTTAAATATCCCAATGAATTCAAACAATAAGTTTGAAATTCATGTGAAGCATTGCCCAACTGTCTCTGATAATTTGAGATATTGGTAGGTGTTTCAGGATGACAAAGAAATTGATGATTTTCTGCAGAATGAAGGAAAGTATAAAGACACATCTATAGATGGTGAGCAAGATGATGGTGAATCAGAAATAGAGGTAAATCAGATGGAAGTCTTACAATTGAAAGATAATGTCATCCCTAAAGGCCTTATACCTTTAGAGAAATTATTTGATCAAGATGATGTAGCCCAAAAGCCAAGCTTAGTTTCGACCGAGAAGGGTGTTGATGATGTAAATATTGGAACAACAGAGAATCCAAAGATGGTGAAGTTGTCAAAGGCATTACCTCCTCAAGCAAAAGCTAAATACATTAGCTTATTGTCTTCATTTTCTTATGTATTCGCTTGGGACTATATAGATTTAAAAGAGTATGATAAAAGTATAATTCAACATATAATTTCTATTAAACCAAATCAGAAGCCATTTCGCCAAAACGCTGAGAAGGATAAATCCGAAGTTGTTGCCGTCAATAGAAAAAGAGGTAAATCGATTGTACAAGGCTGGTATAATCGTTCCAATTAGATTTTCAGATTGGATCTCCAATCTGGTTCCTGTGAGGAAAAACATAGGTGAGATCAGATTGTGCATAGATTTCAAAAATTTGAATAAAGTGTCATTAAAAGATAACTACCCACTGCTGAAAATGGGTCACATTCTCCAGAGAGTAGTTTGAGCATCTCATATGTCGCTGTGAGATGGATATTTTGGCTACAATCAAATTTTGGTTCATGAAGATTATAGGGACAAGACAACATTCACCACTCCTTGGGGAACATTCCACTATGCCAAGATGTCATTTGGTTTAAAGAATGTTGGAGAAAAATTTCAGCATGCCATGGACATTGCCTTCGCAAATGAAAAAGATGTGTTTTTAGTAGTGTATCTTGATGATTTGATTGTATTTTCAAATTTAGATGAAGAGAATCTTTACCATCTGAAATTGTTTTTGAGTGTTGCAGAAAATATGGAATATCACTTAATCCCAAAAAGAGCTTGTTTGCTATGGATGAAGGGAAACTTCTCAGTCACATAATATCAAAGGAAGGAATCTGCATTGATCCTGCTAAAGTGGAAGCTATACAAAAGATAGATTTTCCTCGTAATAAGAAAGAGATCCAAGCATTTAACCGTAAGATGAATTTATTACATTGTTTTGTGCCTAATCTAGTTGAACACTTGAGGGAAATTACTAATATGTTTAAGAAAGATAGTGTGGTCAATTGGAATGAGGAAGCTGTGAAGTCTTTTAACCTAGTAAAGTTGGCTCTATCTTCAACCCTGATTTTGATTAGTGCAAATTATTCACAGGATTGCATATTATTTTCATTCACTTCTGAACATACTATGGTAGCAGTTCTAATGCAAAAAAGAGATTAGCTTGAAAAACCAATTGCCTTTTTCAGTAGGACAACAAGGGATGCAGCCTTGAAATATAACATCATTGAGAAGCAAGCTCTTGCCTTAGTTAAAGCTTTGAAAGATTTCCAAGTATATATTTTTCACTCTCATATCCTTGCTTACGTCCCTAATGTAGCAGTTAAAGATGTTTTGTTACAAACAGATCTAGAAGAAAGGTGGGGCAAATGGATTGCAGCATTGCTAGAATATGACTTCGAGATAAAGCCAACAAAGCTAATCAAGGGGCAGGGTCTAGCAAAGTCAATGGTAGAGTCCAATATACATGCATTGGATATCAATATGATTACAACCACGTCTGAAGAAGAAGAAGATAGTTCGTTGATTTAGGTATCTGAAATTTTTCTCCAATCTCCTTGGTATTCAGATATTGTGTACATGCTTCAACATCTTTCACCACCACCAGGGATGACTAAAAATAAATGTAGAACTCTAAAACTTAAGGCTGCTAGACTTTGTATTCTGAATAATGCACTTTATTGGAAGGATCCCAGAGGTATTTTGCTGAATTGCTTAACCGAAGATGAAGCCCAAAAGGTCATGAGTGATTTTCATAAGCGAGACTGTGGACGTCACTTATTTTGGAAGATGACGGCTAACAAAATTTTGAGAGCAGGGTACTACTGGCCTACCTTGTTTGCTGATTTTTATAAAATTGTCACAAGCTGTCATGAATGCTAGATTTTTCAGGGAAGAAGGAAGTTGCTGCCTCTACCTCTCAAGCCAGTCGAAGTTAGTACACCATTTTAGCAATGGGGCCTAGATTTTATTGGAGAGATTCATCCCACATCTTCAGCTCAACACAAGTGGATCTTAACAGCGACATATAATTTCACAAAGCTGATTAAGGCAATCTCCACTCGGCAAGCCACAGACTCAATAATAATTCAGTTTCTTGAAACAAATATTTTTTCACATTTTGGTTGTCCTAACAAACTTATTTAAGATAACGCAGCCGCTTTCAAGTCCATAAAGATGATTGACTTTTGCAGCAAATACAAAATTACCTTACGACATTCTACTGCATATTATCCGCAAGGTAATGGATTGGCTGAATCTTCAAACAAGTCATTGGTCAACATCATTAAGAAGCTGTTGGAAACTAATAAGAAGAGCTGGCATAAAAAATTGGTTAATGCAGTATGGGCTGATGGAGTAAGCCAAAAGAAGTCAATAGGAATGTCTCTATTCAAGATTGTATACGGTATTGACATGGTATTCCCGGTATCTCTTGCAGTCCTGGTTGTTAAACTTCTGCAGGAAGATGGCAGCGAGGAAGATAATTTTTAGTGGAAAATAAGCCAAATGATCCATTTACAGTCGATGAGAGAGGAAGTTTTTCATAATACCTTTAGGCTGCAGGAGAGAATTAAAAGGATTTATGATAGGAAAGCAAAGGAGTACAAATTTCAGATTGAAGAAATAGTCTTACGATGGGATGCTAGAAACGAGGATAAAGGCAAGCATGGCAAGTTCAAGAACATGTGGAAGAGACCATACAGAATTGTTGCATATAGAGGTCAAAATGCTTTTCTACTCGAAGAAATGAACGGGGAAGATTGTCCAGGAGGACCAGTAAATGGTTGGCTTCTAAAATGGTACTATCTCTAAGGAGTTTTCTGCTATCACATTTTGTCATTGTACATACCATTTTATTCCTTTCATTGGAAAGTTTGCACTATCACCATTCATTTAGTTTGGGGCCCAAAGTGAAGGCTATAAAGATGAATGTCTGGCTTTATTTTTTGATTATTTAGTGTCAATTGTTCGAGTCAGTCTTAGTTGAGTCAGTTTAGCTATGAGTCTTGAGTCAAGGTGTTTGTTTTAGCGTTCCGAAGCTATTAACTCCATATTGCCCAATGGATGAAGGCACTAGTCTACTTTTCCAAAGATATACACTTCTTGGCATCTCCAAGGAGCTACCATCCCCAATAAGGCCAATGTTATTTCCAGTCTTCGCAGCCTGTCACCAGGGATCAAAATAGGCTCTTACTATGTCTGGTTTTCAGAGATTTTTTGCACATGAGTTTCAGTGAAAAGCATATCCTAACTATGTTCATCAAAAGGATCTTGGAAAAATATTTCCAATGGTATATCACACTCCCATAACTGGCTCCCAGATCAGAAGATATGATCAAAATGAAAGATTGATTCTTGGTTATGCATGTTTTGAGGTCACTTGTTGCACACAGGGACAAGTTTACAACAAAATCAGTTTGGATAGGAATTTTACAAAAGTGAAAGAGGCTTTTGTCCATCACATACCAAATACAAAAATCCTCCTTAAATTTGTGCATGGGTATTACTATGTGGGAGATATGCAATGATATTTGAAGCCTACATTAAAACAAAACAAATTTTGCAGTTATTTTACTGTTCTAGTCATTTTAGTAAGGTGCCATTTTACAACAGATGGAAAGTAATTTTGAGAAACCCAAAGAGATTTTTGTTAACGAGGAGTCATATAACAAAATTTCTTTCAATTTATTCACAAGTGTCATGAATTTGGATATGTGACTAGATCTTTACAGCTCATTTTCACAGATTTAAATTTTTAATGATTTTCTATTTTAGAGATGATTTTATGGCACAGATTTCGAGCAACTGGAAACGAATTTCCAAAATTTGAGATATATTATTCTCCAACATGATCTTATCTACAAAAACCTCTCTCCATTTTGTAACAGGTGCTATTGTTTAGGAGATACGAGTTCATCTTCAACACCTATTTTCAGAAATTCGGTCCAAGTTTAATGTAACTAATTCTATTTTGAAGAAGATGGTTGAGCTCAATTCCCTTAGTACAGGGATGAGAAAATGTATATATTTTATGAATTTCATAGTGTAGAGGTTCAATTTTGGTAGCAAAGAGGCTACTAGGCATTGTGTAAATTTTTCCTGAATATCATTTTAATAAAGCAGTTTTCTGCCCTTTGGACCTGGGATCCATCATGGTGTTATTGTTTAGTATGTTTTTCATGTAACTCACTTACATATTTTTTTTTTGTTGCCTTGTTACATCATTATCTAAGAGATGTGTTAGGAATTCATCCCCTATGATGCTCCTTTCATGATGATTTTGCTATTAGATGTAATTGTTGTCTTTGCAAAATTCATCCTTTGCTAGATGCTCTATTGAGAAACCTCATGATTCTCTTTCATCTAAAGTTGTTGTTGTAGATCCATCCCTTGTTTGATGCTTGTAGGGTAGTGGTATTTCTCCCCTATTCTTCTCACATTCACAATATTTATCTAGCTTAACATGCCACTTACTTTGCCCCAAGTTTGCTAGCAGAAACTGGCATCGACTCCATATCCTAGTTGTCCTTTCTCTTGCTATTTTGACCCAAAAAGTTTCAAATAGATTCCCATACTCCATAGCTAGCCTAAGATTTCATTTATTGCAGCCACGTTGTGTTGGCAAGGAGAGAGCCCTCTCTCGACCTGGTAGGGCTAGCTACTGGGTTAAGCGTGGTTTGATGTAACCCTAGACCTGCCTTTTTTCAGCCTGAGGTAGATTTAGGCACTAACAGGGATGAGTCACGATGATTATGTTGGGGGCCTGTTGGGCAACGGATCCCCCAATAAGCAGGTTTTTGGGCCTTAAAGCTGAGTTTTGGGTCAATGTAATGTAAGACCCCGCAAAAATGGGGCGCGGAGCGTGAGAGTCTAGTGTAGTCTACCCTAAAATATTGTAATTTAATATAGAATGTGTTAGCCTACCCATGGTCCGCGGACCATGGGAATGTATAAATAGAGTGAGGCTCTAAGGGTAGAAGTTAGTTTTTTGCTAGTTCTGATCTTAAGTATTATGGGTTTTTTGCTCTAATTTTGTAAGTCTGAGGTTTGGGTCGTAGTAGTAAGAAGAGGCTCTACAGCTGTGTGCATAAAGGCTTGGTAGAGTCCGCAACTGTGTGCACGGACCCCTACAGCTAAGTGTGCAGGGCGGAGTTGAGGTTGTAACAGAACAAAAGTTTAATAAAAGATAAGTTGATTCTAAAGTATTGTGCATCTGCTCGTAGATCTGTGTGTTTATGCTTTTGTTATATTCTTATGTATCTCTTTATAGTTTATGTTTGCACGCACTTGTTATGAATATTGAATGATTGATAAAGACTCATGGGCCCACAAAATTAAGTCAGATCTATAATAATAACATAGTAAGTGTAAGGGATCTAGATAGTGCCTCTTCACGCTCAGTACAAGAGATACATGAAGGTCGGGCAGCTGTGCGGAATAGCACAAGTGTGCAAGATTGGTTCGTTAACTTCCCAGACCTCATTAGGACATCACTAAGGTGCAGAAACCTGGTTCTAGCACCCTCCCATACTACCTCAGGTGAGACATCAGTCCGCACTCCGCGAACTGTTGTCGAAAGGGCTGGTAGTTCAAGAGTTGTTTGGCTAAATCACTTCTGAACCTGGGTTAGGTCCCAATAGGCCAACGCTCTCTAAGTGTCATCAAAGCTATCTCACCAAGAAGGGACACTACATACTCCACCTCTTGGGCTACACTTGGCCCAAAGCTTTTCCTACAGTCATAAGATACTTAGTTATTTTTGATTCTCCTATCATTAAGGTGTTAACCTTATGTATATGTATTTGAGATATTTTTCTTCATGCCAAACCATAGTTTAATGTTTTCTAAAATGGAATCAACTCCATGAAAGTCGAAACATACCATTCTTACTCAAGTAGAAAATATATCCATGCGATATTAGGCATGTTTTTATATAAAATGCCAAATATTTCTACATCAAAACCAACCATACAATTTATAGTACCGTATCAAAATATTATTTTATGTAATTGATATGACATCTACAATATTTTGATATTCTACATGTTCTTTTTCATAGCCTACATGAATCCTACAGGTGTCATCTTCTTGGTTCTATAGTACATTGAGCTTGCCAAGCTATAAATAACTCACACATTGGTTGCAAAAAAAAAACAATAATGGTCCATCCCATCTGACAATGAAATTTTCATACAAGAAGCATAAAATCATCCACATACAATTGCTAGTGAAACTATGCAACAAAACATGATGTCATATATAAAACCCACTCTTACATCTCACTTAATTTATCTCTTCGTAATCCAAGTTTCCATTTTTCATTCCATAGGACATTCTTGAAATCAAAATCTTTAGGATCTACCTATAGTTTCTACTAAATGCTTAATCTTTAAGAAAAATTACAATTTTAGGTTTAAGAGACCATTTTTTTTTTTTTTTTTTTTTTAACTAACAAGCTAAGGTTCCATACAATCCTCATTGACCCACTTTTGTATTATATACCATTCCTTTAATTCACATAATCTTCATTATTATTCACTTCTCTTACTTGAGAATCAATTATCAATGATTCATTTAGAAGATATTCATTCCAAAAGTAATTAAATATATCTTTTCGAAAGTGGCTTGTAATCAAGAACAACTTTTGTAATTATACAAATACAATATCTATATTATTGAATCTATCTTGATAAATATAAGTGAACTTGTTTTCCCACTATAAAATCACTCGTAATTTCTATTCTATAATTAATCAATCCATTTAGTTTCACGTCTTATTCCTTACTATTAATACATACACACAAACAAAAAAACACAAGTTATGAAAACCATACATTTCTCAAATTATGAAGAATGTTGTTGATTTTAAATAAGATTTATACTATCATAAAGACATTTCTAACCTAAGGATAAGTTTTTTTTTTTTTTTAACTACCTATAAAAAGATTATAATGTTTCGAAGGATTAGTAACTACTCATACAACTATACATCCAAGAACAAAAGTCCTAAATCCTTTAATCTCTTCCATTCCACATATAATACAATCATCTTAGGCTTCTAAATCATGCAATAATTCCAATTCACTAGAATGTGACTCACTCTCCTTCAATTTTTGCCTCCAAAAATATCACTTCTTGTAAAACAAGAACTCAACTAAGCTTTTCATTAATCACATACCTTTTTCTTTAAGTTCAAGTAAAACAAAGTTCTCACAACATAAAATGTTTATCTTCTAAACATGTTATTCTCTTAACAATTTACAAGTTAATCAAATTCCAAGAAAACAGTTCATCAAGTTCATAAACAATATTAATTTTCACTTGTTCACCTAACTAGAAGTAGTTTAGAGTAGTTCATGAGTTAAATCCTCATAATTTCTCTAATTAGTTTGGTTAAATATAATTCAACCAATATTCAACTGACAAAATAATTAAATAGACTATTATGGCTTTTCTATACCTAATTTGTCTTGAGCCAATATAAAGGATATTTCATCAACTTTTCACAATAATATTTTTCTACATTTCAATCATTTTAAAATCATTTTAATTCTTCCTAAATCCAACACATACAAAATAATTGAAATATTAGAGGATAGATACCTAGTTCACACTTGAATCCATATATCAAAATCAATTACTGCAAACATTCTAAACCACCTAATGGTTTTTAGTATACCAATCTTAGTATCTTCATTTGTAATAAAAATAAAATAATGGATTTAAATCTCAAGAAAATTCATGTTATGAATCTCTATCCATTTAACTTTAATTACACATAATCAATCCTCCTTAATCATGTTTGAGATTTCATCAAAAATTTTTTTTTTAATTCTATCCAGAAGAATTACTTAGCTCATAGATATATGTTAGTATGCATTCCAGAACCATACCTTACCTTATTACTTAGCTCATAGATATACGTTAGTATGGGCTCCACACCCATGCACCAGCTCATATCTATATATATATATATATATATATATATATATATATATATATATATATATATATATATATATATATATGCCAGTATCGATTCAACACCCATACATAACTTAGGGAAAACATAACCTCCAAGTGTTCCTTCAAATGGCTTCCAGAACCCTTCATGCACCAGTCATTTAAGCATCTTGTTTATTAGGAAGGCCATACCTCAACCTAGTATTTGAGTAATTTCAAGTTATTTGATGCATAAATTCAACCCAAACTACACAATGTCGTGTCAAAGAAATCATAGGAATTCCATTCTTACTCATTAAGTATGTATTCCCAAATCATATTTTAACACATAAAATTAATGCACATACATTACTCTTGAATCTTCATTCACAGTTAAAAGTGACATCCTTCAAGTTAGCTTATGTTAAGTTTCCATTAGTGTAGGTAAGAAAAGAGTCAAAATTAACATGACAAACTCAATAATCATGTTAATTGAATATTGGCCTTACACTTGACACACATTCCCAAATAATACAAACTAATGCCATCATGCTATATTTTAGATTAGGCTAATATTTTTGTTGATAGATACAATTTCAACTAGTAGAGATGACTAGTAAGCCCATATCACATTGATAATGATGCATTAAACATATATGCAACCATGCATCCACTCCACATATCTCACTCACCCTTCAAAATCAAACCATTCACATGCTAGGGTTTAACCCCAACTTATCAACCACATCCTTTCCCTACATGTCTTTAAGTCCTTTATCATATTTCTTATAATTTTCTATAACAAAAATGTAAAGGAATATAAGAAGACATTATTTTTCTTTCACGATTTTCTAAATGACATAATAATAATAATATCCTTTATGCAACCAATATGCTTCCAAGTCAACATACACAATACTTCAACATGCATGAAAAATAAGCATTGATGCATCAACCTACAAGCAAGCATGTTGGCCCATTAGGCCCTAATGTTTTAACTTGGCTCTAATACCATATCTAAGGTCCCACCTTACCAACCATCAATAGTATAGGGAAGTATAGGTGACATTGAATACTATTACTCAATTTTTAGTTATATTTTATTTATATTTTATTTTTGTTTTACTCATAATATGACTAACTTAGCTATCATGTAATAATGTTCCTTCAAATATTTCAATGTAAGAATATAACATAATAAGTTAGGGATAGCTTTCCCTTAAGACCAATTCCAAAACACATTTCCTCACAAGTTTAAACGATCATAGCATGTGCTCTTTTCATACTTATACATGAGCTCTAAGTATGACTGGAAATAAATTCTACCATAATTCCATGTGTGAACATTAAGCTAGATCAACCTATTTGATTTCTTAGATTATGATAAATAAGCTTCATTTATTGACTCTTCATATCATAACCACAAAAGTATTATACTACTTTTACAAAAATCACATATAAGTGTATGATTAGTAACCTACCTATAGCAAGGTAATTGAGGTAATAATATGCCTCTCTTCATCAATAAATCTAATAAACATGATATGTTTATGAAATAGAATCACAAAATATATTGACCCAACAAAATTTGCAAATTCATCAAATAAAATTGCCAATCCCAATTGTTAAGGCAATGCTGCAATCATGAGAATTATATAATGAATGTTGAAACAAAAGCAACTATTGTTACTAATTCAGAAGCATGTTATTCTTCAAAACATGTCATGTAAAACAATGAAACATCATAAATTGGGCACAAGTAGTTTTTTTCTACAGTCATTGAAGCACAATAATTCACCCATGAACACATGCAGCTCATACAAAACTTATTATGCTCACTTGCACAAAATCCTACAAAAATTCACTATAAAGTTGTTTCTGACAACCCCCTTTTTTATGAAAGATTTAGATAATAAAAGTAACAACAATCCTATTCTCTATTCACACTTCAGAAAATTATTAAATTACTTTTCACGTTCATACCAAAAACTTGTAGACATAAGAAGCTACATCCCTCAAATAGTCTATTCATAAATTTCTAGTACATAAAAGCTATGGTAAGTAGGACTTTTACTCTAACAATTTATATATGCAAAAACTACAACCATTCATGTCTTTTGACAAACACTTTGCATGATGGTAAGTAGGACTTTACTCTAACAATTTATATGCACAAAAACTACAGCCATTCATATCTTTTGACAAACACTTTCCATGATGGTAAGTAGGACTTTTACTCTAACAATGTATATGCACAAAAACTAAAATTTCAAGTATGCTTATGAACATACCTTGCAATGTATTTATACAATTCCAAAAAGAGGGAATATGCTCCAGCCCCAATGATATTGTGCTCCTTCTCCAATATCCTTTCCAACTCATTTTTAACCATCCGTTTTTCCTCCCAACTGTATCCAGGGTGAACTTCTCCCCCTGGAACCCCCGAGATCTAAGAAATCACAAATAATACCAAAATATAATAGTAGAGAGATATCTAAGGCAAGCTTAAGAAGATAAGTTTCACTTCCTCCCAACACCACTCATGGTTATCTCCACTAGGTAGAGCTACATAGCAATTTAGATTAGGGACTTGAAAATAATTTTGAAAGCAATTGGCTGCTCTCCAAGTCTCTCACTCTCATAATATTTTTCAAATCTCTCAAACTCTTGGTATCATAATGCACCTCCCTCCCCCTAAGTGAGAATACATGAGACACATATATAAGAGGAGCAACAAATTCTTGTCATAAAGGAGGAGTAATATGCATGCATTGTATTCCATTTAGAGGAGTGTAACTCATCCCATTAAGGAGAGGTATGCACGCCTTAGTTAAGGATAGTGAAACTTATGCATTAAAGAGAGAGTAAGAGGAATCTTTTATTAAATGTCTTTAATGAGTTGAAGAGGAGTGTGCCATTCTTTCATAAGTGCATAAAATAGAGTGTAATATATTATTAAAAGTGAGATATTTACATAGAGCCATGAGAGTCATCTAAGGAGAGAGGTGTGAAGTGATTGAGGAGGTGAAGGAGATAATACCACAATCTCATAAAAGATAATAATAATATTAATAATATTAGTGTTATTGAGGATTAATTCGATATTGAATGATTAGGATTGATTAATCATAAGTTTTGTGATTTTCCTTCAACTATACTTGATTTCCAATTTATGTAAGGTGATTTACTATTTTTTGAAAGTCAAGCTTGAGATGCTAGACACAACTTTCTATTTTTAGAAAGCCACTCTAGGATTGTTAGAAAAGAGGTTTTATTATCGAAATTCATCATTTAGCTTCCCATGAGTGGTATTTTTCTTCCGTAGAATAGGGATTTCGTACCCCTATTGCATGCATCTTCATGCCTTAGTAGATTCAGGACTTTTCCCCCTGATCTACTCTAAAGATCCAAGATTCCACACCTTGATGTTTTTAAATATTCAGGACTCCACACCCTAAACATTTTATTATAGATACAAGACTCCACATCTTTATCTTTCATGGATTTAGGACTCCGTGGCCTAATTTCCATGGCTTCTCATCTACTCTACTTTGAAACTCCACGCTTCACCTTAAGGTATTGATTGTGAGCTCATACCCATCTGATGGTTCATTGGTAAGGCCTTGTTCCAAGACCTACACACATCAAAATCTCATAGATCAAAGGAATCAATGAATTTCATAATTAACTTATTCACATTTTACCAAAGATTATGCATGACTTCCAGAACCATTTTGGTTCTAGAGAAATGACTTCCATAGCCATTTAAAATTTGAACATCCTTGTTTGAAAATAACCACATTTCATATCACATCCTGCTGAATATAAGATTAAGCATATAAAATCATAAAAATCATGTATCATGACTTCCACATTCATTTATAATTTGAGCATCTTTGTTTGCAAATAACTATGTACCAGCCACATCTTGCTCATTACAAGATTAAACATATATAATCGTATAAATCATGTATAATCCATAAATCATAATTAACCATATGTTCCACATAACCATGATCATCCATGGATCTATGTGTTTCAATCCTTAATCAACATCCATGTCATACACATGTTGCCAAGCTAAGATACCAAAAGAGAAAACATCGATAATATGTTCTTAACCAAAATCAATTCTTATACACACAACCATAGTTATTACCCTAAGCACACAATAACTAGGTGACCCAAACCAGGTCTATAACATATAAGCATGTACACATGTTTCTCACACATAATATTATATCATTATATAAAATTCATCATTTCTAAGTGTCATCAAAATTGTCTCACCAATAAGGGACACTACACTATGTCTGAAGGGCAATCAATCATAGGATTCATGGAGATCATGATGAAGCCCGGCAAGACACCCTGGGATCTGGATCAGATATTGAAATACAAGATCTATGAAGCCAACATGAATCTCATGGAGGGGAAACACCACGAATGGCTTGTGGTTTCACTCTTGCCTCATCTAAGGGTTTCCTTATCACAACAAAAGATTGGGACCCAGGCGGAAGCCCTGGAGATTGCGATGAGATTATATGAGACACCAATTCAAGATGATGCTTTGGGGGTTCAGCAAATTCACACAGAGTTGGAAAATATTTGCCTAGAGTTCCAAAGTTTGAAGAAGGATAGAGCGGCTTGGCCAGATGTGCACGAAGAATTTTGGTGCTTGAAATCTATGAGTCAAGGGCATGATAAAGATCATTGCCCTGTCTTCACAAATTATGTTGCATGAGGAAGAACGATGCCTCTAAGGCCGGAAGCTTAAGTAGGGCCAAGTATATGGCCTACACTGTGGTGTGCTATTCATCAGGTAGTTGGAAAACATGTGACAAAAATTGTCACTTGCTACAGAAATTTGTACAGACATCACAACAGCTGTTCTGCAACCTTTGTAAATCAATGGGTCACGATGAGCGTAACTTTCGTAGTTATGAGTTGATGATAGATAGAATGCTCGTTTATCAGATGTATATAGAAACTTCGCCTCGAGACCAAGGTGTTGGGGGAGCGCAAGGAGGATATTAGGGGCACAAATGAGGCCGAGGTGGAGGAGGACTTGCGAGAGGTCAGGGATAGGTTATTTGCTACAATTGTGGAGGACCAAGACACTACACATGAGAATGTACGAAACTGATGCACTTATCATGCTGACATTGTACTCATTTTGACCATGCAAAAAACACTGCCCTGTATTAATAGCTAAGATGTGCAAAAAGTGGACACAACCTCAACAGCTTACCCAGAACCTACAGATGATGAGGGTTGAACCTCACGAAGAGGATCTGAATGTAAATATAGTGTTGTGAAGTGGAATGACGACTCATGAAGATAAGAGAAAGAAGCCTGAAGAAAGTGAATGGGTCCACAAAGCTCTACATAAGTAGGTTGGCTTTGGTTTAGAGCATGAAAATGAAACCATCATGGAAAAGAAGAAAATATTTGCTCAGGCTTCTACCTCAGGAACTCAGGATAAACACTCTAAAGATATGGACCCATCCATGCTTACTACTTTTTTGGAGACTTGTATGAAGCTGCTACATGATAGAAAAGGCATGAAAGGATTGCAGGAGTTGATCAATAAATGCACTGGTAAATAAAATGCTCTTGAGGGACCGCGTGTGATCAAGAAAGTTGGTAAGCATAAGACAAGAATGGGGTGTGAGATGAGGCTCACTGTTCAAATAGGGGAGTATGAAATGGACCAAGTTATTATGGATCTAGGGTCAGATGTGAATGTTTTGTTGAAACAAACATGGGAGAGAATGTGGATACCTATGCAGCAGTGCTCTCTGATTCAATTGAGGACGGAAAATCAGAAAAGGAGCATCCCCATGCAAATATCTGAGGGGGTGACAATAGGTATTGAAGGTACGAGAGCAATGGTTGATTTCGAAGTGATAGAGATCATCGATGACAAAAATCCCTACCCCATGCTCCTTAGGATTTGCTAGGCTATTGACATGAATGGGATGATAAATTTGAAGAAGCTAACAATGTCCTTTGAGAGGAAATTGCTTCGCATAGTAGTGCATTTGGATCCTACAAAAGGACTGCATATACTGAATAAATCTGCGATTAAGAAAGTGACGGTAATTTGGACCATATTTATAGGATAATGACACTAGATCAAGATTGGGTGAATCTAATAGGTGATGGATGTATTGCATGGGACTGTGAAATCTCCTACACATCAGATTCAGATGAGGAATTGGAACACTGGCATAATCGATTGCACAAAATGTCTACGATGCACTTTAATATGATGACTAAGTCATTGTGCTGTGTATTATCAGACGTAAGAAGTTTTCCTTATTATGATGGTTTAATTGATGTTGATAAATTTTTGGATGCATTTTAAATGGAAGTGCTTGAGAAGCATCGCTTCCAATCACTTTATTTGGCTTTGTGCATTATGCCCGAAAGATGGTGGGGTATGCATAAAGATAATTTTGATGGATGGCATGAATACAAAAGAATGATGAGGGTGCAGTTTCATCACCCAAATGTGAGATTGACAGAGAAATACGATGGGAGGAGTGATTGGCATGATCACTTATCAAAATGGACTGATGCTTATGGAGCAGAACCGCAACCGGAGTGGGTGCATTTGTTCTCTCACACTTTGGATGTAATACCGATGAATTGGTACCTTGAACCAGAGCTTCGCCATGGCATGGACGAATGGGATATTTTGAGTTAGGGGTTCCTAATGACATTCAACTTTGAGGATGGATTTGATTGCATCGATGAAGTGTTGCAAGAGGTCAAAGCAACAATCTTCAGATTACCGTAGGACCCCTTGGATTTGATTCAACCAGATTGGACCACCCATTTGCGCCATGTGTTGGAGTGCTACAATGTGACTGTTGAAGAAGAAGAGGAGGATCTAAGTAATATTAATATCCTAGAGACAAAAGGTCACTGCAAAGTTGAGGGTTCACAAATAGAGAATCCATATATCATCGTGCCGCTGAAAACTATACAAGTGAAAATTGGAACAAAGGCAGAGTAGAAGTTTGCAATGATAGGGAACTACTGGGATGATGCTACAGTCGATAAGGTCAATGAGTTGCTCCACAAATACCAAGATTTTTTCCCTACAATGTTTTCATACTTAGAAGAGATAATAAGTGATTTAGGACCGATGAAGATAATGTTCAAACTAGACGTGAAACCTGTGAAATAGAGGCCATATCGCCTTAATACTAAGTACAAGGATAATGTTTGCATGGAGTTGGACAAGATGTGGACAACGGGTATTATTGAACCAGTGGAGGAGTCTGATTGGGTAAGTCCCATGATAGTTTAGGAAAAGAAGAAAAAGGATGAGATAAGGATCTGTGTAGATCTTAGGAAACTGAATGATACTTGCGTTCATGATCCCTTTCCAACTTCGTTCACGGATGAGGTATTGGATAATGTTGGCAGACATGAAGCATATTCGTTTATTGATGGGTTCTTTGGATATCATCAGAGAAAGATCACACCATAAAATATGAGTAAGACGACCTTTGCAACTGAGTGGGGATTCTTTCAGTATAGTATAATGCCTTTTGGACTTAAGAATGTGCCAGAAATATTTTTGTGCATAGTCATTGTGGCATTCAAAGAGTTCATTCACAAGTTTTTGGGGGTATACTTTGATGATTGGACGGTTTTTAGATTGGTCAAATGCCATGTAGCTAGTTTGCACTTGATGTTGGATATGTGTCGGAGGTATCGGATCGTGCTAAACTTGAAGAAGTGTCTATTTTGCATCCCATTCGGAATATTGCTGGGTCATGTAGTCTATAGACAAGAATTAATAGTGGACCAAGCTAAGATCACTATTATAATTAATTTGGGTGCACCAAGAAGTGTTGAACAACTATGCGCAACACTGGGTCATATTGGTTATTATCGAAAGTTCGTCAAGAGCTATGCCTAGATTACCGTGCCGATGGAAAAGCTATTAAAGAAGGATGCTACATTCTATTGGAATGAGGAATGTCAACGGAGCCTAATTGTGTTAAAGGAGAAAATGGTCACCAAGTCGATCCTAGTCTTCCTGGATTGGAAGAAGGAATTTCATGTGCATGTGGATGCATCATGCATTGCGCTGGGGGTAGTGCTGACACAGGCCGGTGAAGTAGAATTGGATCACCCGATTATGTTTGCAAGTAGGAAGCTATCTAAGGCTGAAAAGAACTATTTGACAATGGAGGGTGAAGGTTTGCCTATGGTGTAACTGCTCTAGAAGATCAAGCATTACTTGCTAGGCAGACACTTTCAGATGTACACAAAACATTTTGTATTAAAGTACCTATTCAACAAGCCTATGTTGGGGGCAAAAATACATAGATGGTTGTCGTTGTTTTAGAAGTACGATTTCAAAGTAATTTTGAAGCCAGGATGCTTGAATGCCAGGCCAGATTAGTTTTTGTGCATTGAAATGGGAGAGGAGCCTACTAATTTGGAGGAAGGACTACCTAACATGCATCTCTTTGCAGTGTACATGGTAGACAATCATTTTGCAGAAATCATCCACTTCCTAACTATGGGAATGGCTCCAGAGGGGTACATGAGTAAACTGAAGAAGTAATTGGTTGTGTGCATGACAGATTTTACTGTTATTGTAGGTCACTTGTATAAAATGGGATCAGATGAGATATTATGATGGTACGTGCCTGATTCTAAATGTAACAATATCCTAACTGAAGCTCATGGAGGACCTGTGGGAGTTCACTTTGCAGGAAAAGCGACAGCGTAGAAGATTTTGCACACTGGGTTGTGGTGGCCGACATTTCATAAGGATTCCAAAGCGTATTGTATGGTGTGTGATGCATTTCAAAGGATGAGCAGGCCATCGCGGAGGGATGAGCTGCCTCTAAATCTACAAGTGTCATTGTAACCATTTGAAAAGTGGGCAATCAAATTTGTAGGACGAATTCAGCCAACATGAAAAAAGACGGGTTTGTGGTATATCATCACCACGATCGATTATTTGACTAGATGGGTGGAGGCACAATCTGTGAAGGATTTTATAGGGGAACAGCTGCAAAGTTCCTATTTGAATATGTGCTGACCAGGCTTGGTTTCCCGAAGGTTTTGATGAGTGATTGTGACACGTACTTCCTTAATGAAATGATTAGTGCACTGACGGAAGAGTTCCAAGTTTATCATTAGAAGAGTATGCCATATCATCCTCAAGCTAATGGAATGGTGGAAGCATTTAATAAGATATTGGAGAATGCACTGAAAAAGGTTTACAATGTGCAGAGGAGTGATTGAGACGTGCACGTACCAGCGGTGCTATGTGCTTATAGAACTACTTGTAAGAAGATAACTCGATAGACACATTTTAGGATGGTCTAATAGAAGCTATCATGCCGATGGGATATATTATTCCTAGTCTAAGCATAGTGTCGTTCAAAGGAATGGTAGACTGCGGAGCCTTAGAAGAGAAGCTCATGTAGCTAACAGATTTGGAGGAAGATAGATTCTTGGCTAGATTCCGTCAACAAGTTCAGAAGGAGCGTGAAAAGTCATGGCACGATCGACACATCAAACTGCACACCTCCAAGGTAAACGATTTAGTTTTATTATATGACAACAAGTTTCATAAGTTTCCAAGAAAATTTCAGATGCATTGGCTTGGGCCATATGTTATCAAGAAGATTAGTGATGGTGGAGAACTTCAACTTGTGAAATTGAATGGAGATCCATTTCCAGGAAAGGTAAATGGTAGCTAATTAAAGCAATACACCGGGGATCCGGCTAGATGACTATATGACGGTAGCACACTATTAATGCTCTAGGCAGCTGCAAGGAGGTGCGTGACTATAAACTACACTTCCTGGGTTGTAGAGCTACGCGATGAAGGGTATGCATGGAATAAAAAGGTGTCACAGTATCAACAGACACGTGAAGGGAGCTGCACTACAGGACGAGAGACTGCGCAACATAGCCAAAAAGTGACCGTTACTTTCACTGTTCATCATTTGACTACAAGAAGAAGGTTAAGAGGAGTGGGCTCAGTTATATGGAATTTGCATATATGGATAAAAACATTTTCCCTAGGTGGGTGACTACACCTAGAACAATAGCAAGAAAGTAGTTTAACCTTTTCCTATAGTAGATAGATGAGATTAAGGCACTTACTTGTAGCCTTTCGCTTCCTTGATCTCTTTTGAATCACTCCTGTCACTCCCACTTGAACTAAATCCACTCAAAACGTAGCTGTATCAAGAGGAACAGAAACAAGAAATGATCAAAGCATACATGATCTATATATTATAATCCAATGGAATTGAAGACATTGAAACACATAATCATCACATATATGAACAATAATATGAGAAAAAGAATAAGCTCTTTATTAATGTATAAGGAAGAGTATCACCCAATACAATTCGATCCTGTGCCACTCCTCCAACTTCAGTCCAACCCTCGCCACATCAAAAGCACACCATTCCAGTAGCATAACATTGCTTGATATGAACTCAATTCTCAAACTAATAGAATTTCCTTACAAACATCAGATTCTATCCCCCTGATCAATATGATGAGTGCTCAATTTATAGGAAATTGAGGTCATTTTGTCATAAATGAGGGTATTGAATGGCCTTCCAAACTTGGAGTTAGTTTCCATGGAGAAAGGGATGAGAGGATAGGAGGTTAATGTATCCTTAACCTATCCAATTTCGAGCTCATATGTGGAGATAAGAGATTGGATCCTTCTATAATCATCTAGAATGAAGGAATATTCCCAGAACCCTATGCAAATTTTGCTCAATCTCACCCAGTGCACGTCAAAGAGGGCGTAAGTGCACTGTAGTGTAGGCTAGAATCAGCCTGCCTACTCTGCAGCTTAGTTACTGTTGACCAAGGCTATGCCAATGTCCCAATGAGGCATTTCAGCAAGGGTTTAGGCCAGGAAACTTTCATAGGAGGAAGCATTCAATGTGATGACTTGTCTAGGGCATGTAACAAATGAATTAGGGTTTGATGAGCCATAATGGTACTAATCTGAATGTTTGGAGTGATGTGCCCAAATAGACCTATAACAGTTGCCCCTTAAAGCATGAAGACAAAATGATAATGTCAAGTGATATGCTTTACGATGTGACAGAGAGGAACTGGAGCGGACGGTGACCTACATCGATTACAATACATTACATCATGCAATTTTCAATTTTTTTCATGAATTGCTGAGGGAAGGCATACCCATACTCAGCATATAAACTTTTCATTACATGTACATAGATAGTCATCTACAGATATAGACCCATAATAGGATGACCATCCGTGTAAAGCCATTGTATAGCTGATTTAGTACCTTCCTAAAATCACAGCCCGAATGGATGAAACTAGATCTGGGGTCTTCTATCATATCCAATTGTTCACTCAAGTACGAGTATGACCATGTGAATATATGATCTGAAGTCAAACATGGGAAGACACCATCTGATTACCAACCAATGATGTAAGCTATTAACAGATGTGAGAGAGATCATCAATAATGATAATGATTCTCAAAGTATTGCAGTACATTCTGCATGGTGTGAATAAATGTTTTGATCTTGAACAACATACAAAGTCTTTTAGTCAAAGGCCAGTGATGTCAACCTCTCTCCAGAAGAGAGAAAATTGCAATTGGTGTATGCAAGCCTCAAGGTACTCGAAGGGTGTTTCTAAGTCAACTTCTTGGATAATGTGTTGATGTTGACAAGAAGCGACTCATTATAGGAGGGTCTTGATGTATCCCCTATCAACAACATGAAACGAGTGTAATGATTTTGGAGACAGAATTTAACTAACGACACAAGGTTTAGGAATGGCGGACATGAAAATGAAGCTTTATGAGTATTACAAAGGATGAAGTTTACTGAGTGACTTCTCTTGAACATGTCGACGACACTGAATGAATTGGCAGCATTGACCCAAAACCAAACTGATGGATGGTGTCATAGACCATAGGTATGATAACCATCAAGAAGATAAACCAACACAAATAGTCATGAAGATGAATTGAAAGTGTCATGTTCAAGAGCGACTTGCTACCATAAAGTTATTTTATCCCCTTTCCCATTTTCCTCAGTCATTGCTGACCAGCACATCTTTATTTTATAACAAGCTTGAGGAGGATAACATATTCTTGTAGTATAATTCCACCCTTTGGGTGAATCCATCGCTATGTGATGTTTTAATGAGCCTAGCGAAGGTGAAACTCGATCTTGTCCTGATGGACAAGTTTGTCGTTATTTGATGTTTTAAGGAGTTTAATGACAATGAGAACTTAGTCCTTTTCATGTTTAGAGAGTTTGAAAAGGGACAAAAAAAAACTCCACAATTTCCTTTTTGTAAATTTGTCTCTCAAGTCCAAAAAAATGTAAAATACTATAAGACATAACCAATTGACCATATTCCATCAACGTATTCCTTTTTCATAGGTAATCTATCTCAGTCTGGAAAAGGGTTAAACTTATACTGAGTAGATGTCATTTCCAATCCATTAATGAGCTAAAAAGGACAAGCACTCGACAATCTTTTCATATTTCAAGAGTCTGAAAAGAGCTTAAAGAGGACTCCACTTAGAGGAACGAGTGGTGTCTAATATAGAAACTAGTTCCAATGATGTTGGAACTTCTCAAAGCATGTTGACTTATGTGAAGAGGCTGGCTATAAGGACCACTGATTATAATTTTTCATCGAAAAGGGTAAAACAAGCATGTGAAAGTGTATGATCGACGAAGCAGATAGTGATGATGGAAGGAGAAAAACCAAGGCTCATTTGATGGAAGAGGTTGATAGAATGGCAATTCAAAATGGTTGAAATGGAGATGGCTTCATTTTTACGCAAGCTTAAACCATAGGGAACTATGCTTGGATTCATTTTCATGTTTACACAAGCTTGAAACGAAAAACTATGCTTGGATTCAGTTTACATGACCCCAACATGATGATCGATTCTAGGTGCATGCCCCCCAAGCTTCATTACATTCACCTAAGTAGACTACTCATGGCTATGAGGTGAATGGAATGAACGTTTATTTACAAGTTCAATTCAAAGACTCGACTAGGATTTTACGAGATCTAATCAAAGACTTGAATTGGAACTTTGCTCTAGGGGACCTTGTTTCATTTATTAATGAGCTTGACATAAGACAAGGAACTCTGCTAAGATTCCTTGTTTCATTTTTAAATGAGTCTTGACACAAGACAAGGAACTATGCTTTAGGACCTGTTTCATTTTTTAATGAGGTTGACATAGTAAAAGAACTATCCTCCTAGACCCTTGTTTCATTTTTTAATGAAGTTGACACAAGACCAGGAACGATCCTCATATTCCTTATTTCATTTTTTAATGAGCTTAACACAAGATAAGGAACTATGCTCATGATTCCTTGATCACGACCCATAAGAGATCATGACTTCCAAGAGGTTCTCATCAGATGGGAGAACAATGCTCTGGAAGGGATAGGTAGAAAGGAATCCATTAGAGAGATTTGGTTCCAATGCCCCCAGTACAGAATGCACAACATTACAGAATTGTTCGTCAGTTGATGTAGGCATGGAACTGGCTGCCACATAATTGAACCGTGGCGGTGAAGATACCATTGGGACAAAAGAACCATTTATGGAAGACTATTGACGGGAAGCCATATTTGGACTGAGAAATGAAAGTTGGTCAACAGTGGCAATTGTGCCTTCATGCGGGAAACACATCACTCGAAAGAGTGTTGAAACAATAGCTCCGATATCATAAACATAATCGTACCCAAGAAGTAAATTGTAATCTAAAGGGCCTGGGACTACCATCACATTGAGATAAACAATTTTTCCTCCCAAAGTAATATGCAACTGAGGAAGGATCCCTAATGGTTGACTGGTTCCTCTGTTAGAAGCCAACAGATTCTAGGTAACAAGCACAAGTAGCGGCGAACTGAGTGCCTACCAAGCAGTGGAGGAAAGGATACTCATAGGAGCACCCTCATCTATAATAGTGCCAGATACAGTCATATTATAAAGCTGTACTATGATCTGGAGAGGCACATAAGAAGGAAGATGACATCCTACCATTTGATTCCAATCAAAGGAATTGACCAGACTACTTGGAGGGGGTATCGTAAGAATGGTAGAATTACCCCCTTGAGTTATGAGAATGGGAGGATTTTCCTCCTGACTTGATGGAATAAGAGGGTTGCCTCTAAGCTCATTGCAATTTGAAGAAACGAAAAGAACCTGAGTGGTATGATACTCACTCTCTACAGGAAAGGCACGATTAACTGAAGGTGAAATTAGGTCAAATGTTTCCTCAACCTGTGAATGGTCAGGTATAGACTCATGGGATTCACATTCAGAGAGAGTGGGTTTGACCAATCGTTGATTTGGGTCAGTCTCTTCATCCACTAGTGAAGGATTAAGGGAGAGTCTCCTATAACCAGATGGAAGTCGATGCGGAGAAGCGGGATGGTTATCCAACACTTTTTGGGCTTCATCCAGATAGGGACAAAGGTGAATGGGATGATTCCCTTCACATAACCTATAAGGAAACTTAACTTTACCCTTCTTTCAATGAAATTTACTACCACTAGTTGATGGTGTGTCACCAGCATGATCTCTACAAGTTGATGACACAGGATGATGTGAACGAGAAGACCATTCTTCTAACATCTGAGGAATACCAGAACAGTTTCGAAGAAGATGGTCTCCTGTACAAAGTTTGCAAGGATATCGAAGTTTGTGAGGCTTATCAAATGGTTTCTCATCAGAAGTTGCATTTGAAGCAATGGTTGCTTGGTTGCCCCCTCGCTGAATTTTCTTTTTCTTCTTCTTCTTCTTCCCTTTCTTCTTCTTCTTCTTCCCTTTATTCTTCTTCTCATCCACTTGGTTACTAGTGTCAATACTTTCACCAGGTGAAGAGGAAGAAGGGGAGGAAGAAACAACTGACAAAGAAGGTAAAGCGCCAACTTTAGGATCAACTGGAGTTTTATTTTGTCCAGGTGGAGGAGTAGTCAATTGCAGAGAAATCACGTCATTTTTAACCAAGGAAGTTGAAAACAACCATACTGGCAAGCTAATGGTAAATCCTGGAAGGGATAATGTAGCCATATATGGAGCACCAATATTTTGGAAAGGAGGAAAAGGACTAGGAATCCCATCAAAAGGAATTCTGTGATTGGTGGACTCTGGAGTTGTTGCCATATGTCTGAACCTAAGATCAACTAAGGAGTGATGTGGAGGATGTTATCCACAGTCAATTAATTTTATTTTAATAGAAATAACATAACAAAACAAAAGAGGGAATATCTAGGCAAAAGGAATACCAAGTACCTGTGAACTGCAATATACTGCCTTAGTAAACCAAGGACTTAACATACGTGTAGACAATCTCCCCGAATGTTGTTTTCAGTGTATCACAGTATACAAGGCGGTCAACTTGGTGACCTATGGATGGATAGAAACGTAATGTATTCCTCCCATATATACCCTGTTGTAACATGATTAGTTTTGATAATTTAAATTTGTTGATATAATATGTTTTAGTAGTTTAGAAATAATAAATGGGTCTGCAAGAGTAAATGCACCCTCAAAATGTAAATTTAAGTTTCATTAGCTGGTTGATTTAGTTAATCATGCATTTAAACATGATTAAATGATGTAATAAAGTAAATTCAAACATGGTTTACAAACGGCTGAGAACGAATTTTCAAAAACTGAAAGATTTGTTTATTGCTAACATCCTCATGTACAAAAACCTCTCTCTGTTTTGTAACATCTATTATGGATTTGGAGATGCAAATGCATCTTTGAAGGCATGTTTTCCAGAAACTTCTTGTTTTAGTCACCCTTTTACAGAGGTTATTGTGACTAAAAGAAGATTCATATTTGGAAACTGTAAGAGGTTTTATTTCATAAGCTTCCAAAATACAAAATCCTATCCCACCTTTCATACAGATGTTAGGCATTGGGAGATACACTCTCATCATGTTTAGTGTTAGGGTCCCACCCTAACCCCCTTATTTTTGTCATGGGATCATGTCATAGTTAAGAGTCAATAAAGGCCATATTAATATTTGTAAGTGGTTAACCCACAATTAATGACGGGACCACAGTTAGTTGCAAATGGGCGGTAGTATTAGATAGATGGTAAATGGGCGGTAGTATTAGATAGATGGTATTAATAAAACCCACGATATTGGCCCGTGGTATTGCATGTATGAGTCATATATAAAGGATAGAGACTCCCTGCGATGAGCATCGTGTCTTGTTTTGTAATCAAGCTCTGCTCTATTGGAGGTTGCCCCCTCGAAGAGGCCTGTGAACATTTCTCTCTGAATAATAAAATCATTGCTATTCTGTGTTCTGGGTATATTTTCTTCGCATATTCTGTGTCCTCGGTATCTTTTCTTCACAAATTCTATGTTTGGGTATTGCTTTGCAGGTTAAGAGCATAACAAGTGGTATCAGAGCACTTTCCTGGGCTCGGTGGGATCTCCAAATTTTAGCAAAATGTTTTTGGCTAGAGACGTGTTCCGGCGTCTTTAAACCACGGGATTTGTCGTTAAGCGCATAAACCTGCGGATTTGGGGAGGCATGCACGCAGGAAATACAAGAGGTGGTCACGTCTGTTGGACTCCCTTGTAACCCCTGTGGGTACCCCTTCGAGTAGTAGCACATTAGACAGAACCGCGCATGGACTGTCTTCCACGTACCCTCTGGGTATATAGGAAGCCCCCTAGCTCCCTTGAAACCTCGCCATAGATAAACCTTCGGCCGTCTTGTGGCTACAGTACACCGAGAACAACACTCGGAGAGATTACTCGCCCATACGATAGGGTAGTCGGGTTGTACGGCTAAGGGTACGGTCGATCCTCCTTAGTTAGAGCCCTGAAACATTGGGCCAAGTACTACTGTCAGACCCTTATGTATATTGCGATCTGTAGCACCTGACACTCCCCAAGACCATAGTTCCCTTTCTATTGGGGGATCACACATCATCTATTCCATATCAGCAGCAGCAGTTGTTCCACCATTCAGATCTATCAGATCCACCAGATCGGATATTCCATATCAACAGCAGCAGTTGTTCCACCATTCAGATCTCTCAGATCCACCAGATCGGAGTAGTTGTGAAGGGTTCCTGTACGTGGATATAATTTTCGCAAGACTTTTGGCGGCATTGATATTTTGAGGATTTCGCGACTGCAGTATTGATCAGGAAGGAGTAAAACTCCGTTAGGAGTTTTCCAAAATAAAAAATAAAAAAAAAATAAAAAAAAAAATCTGAGATCTTCCGGGGCACTTATTGGTGACCTAGCCCATCAGTATCAGGACGACGAGCTGAGCAAGGTGGTACCATTCAATTTCTTAGTAAAAATTTATAGGCGGTCCCAATTTTTCATCAGGTTGGTGTATGGTAGAAACTCGCGCTCAAGCGATGGCCAATGAAAGGATTGACAAAATTGAAAACCATGTGCACTCCCTCCAAACTGCGGTGAACAAGATCGAACTTGAGCTTCAAGGAATGAGTAACCACATACAACTTGAGCTTAAGGGAATAGGTAACCAGATACAGGAGGCACTCCTAAAGGGCAAGGAGCCAGCCCATGAGGAGGCGTATAATGGCCATGAATACCATGAGGGTGAGCCTAGCCACTCTCCTCACGTTTGGCACTCCCACCCACCACCCAGTCAGCGACCTCCCAAGTTGGATATGCAGAAATTTGACGGTTCTCACACGTCCGCATGGCTAGCACAAATGGAGTAGTATTTCCAATTGAATCATATCACAAATGAGGGGACTAAGCTTATGGTGGGCACCATGTACTTGGACAATGAATGATGGCAATGGAAGGAATGGCATCAGCATTGCAATGGACATTTTCAGAATTGGGTCCAATTTTCCAAAACTCTTCGCAGTCGCTTTGAACAGGAAGACTCTTTTTTGGGGCGTCTCACTAAGCTCCGACAGATGGGTACAGTGGAGGAATATATTACTGCTTTTAAAGCCTTAGCCTTCCGCACTAAGGGTCTCACAGATGAGTTCTACATGAAATGCTTTATCAGCGGTCTTAAAGAAGCCATCAAAGCTCAGGTTCTACTCCACCACCCTCCCACATGGACAGAGGCTTGCTAGGTAGCCCGTAAGGTGGAACGTGCATTAACAGCCCAATCCAGCCGCCCCAACTTCCCCGCTAAAGGTCGTCCCTCACAGGCTCCCAATATGACTCAGACACTTAAGATTCAAAAGGTGTCACCTGCGGAAATGGCCGAAAGAAGGAAGCAAGGACTATGTTACTACTGTGATGAAAAATATTCCCCGGGTCATAAATGCAAAGAGCACAAGTTTTTTCAAATAGATGCCACTGACTATAGCTCCACCGAGGAAGATCCACCACTTGAGGAACCGGAGGCGATCGAAGAAGATAACCAACAGGAGATTGTATCTGATGAACCAATTATTTCGCTAAATGCATTGGCAGGAATTTCTTCCCCTCAAACTCTCAAAATCAGGGGTTTTCTTAAACATCGCCCAGTAGTAGTCTTGATTGATAGTGGAAGTACCCATAATTTCATCCACCAAAAGATCGCTGAAGCAGCACATTGTTTCGTCCGGGCAGTTCCTAACTTCCAAGTCCAGATTGCAGATGGGGGCACAATGAAATGTGAAGGTCGCTGTGAAAATGTCAAAATTCAAATGGGGGATTATCAATTGAAAACCCACATGTTTGCAATACACATGGGGGGTTGCGACATTGTCCTCGGCGCGGAATGGCTCCGCACTCTTGGGCCAATCACAATGGATTTCCAGGAGTTATATATGAGTTTTAAGCAGAACAACTCCACACATACCCTCCATGGACTACAGGCGGGAGCCCCCTCTATCATCAGCTCGCATAGGATGGAAAAATTGTTAAAAAAGGGCCATCATGGAGTGGTAGCTCAATTTAATGCCATCCAGGTAGTAAACACCATGCCTCCGCCAATTCATCCTGAGATGCAACAGATTTTAAATAAACATCGGACGGTCTTCGACAAGCCTCATGAGCTTCCACCCTCGCGAGGGGAACATGATCATAGCATCACATTGGTTCCAGGGGCCCAACCCCCAAATGTGCGTCCATACATATATCCGTTCACCCAAAAGAATGAAATAGAAAAAATCATCAAGGAATTGTTGGAAGCAGGTGTCATTCGTCCCAGCATTAGTCCTTATTCATCTCTAGTGGTCATGGTCCTCAAGAAAGATGGGGAGTGGCGGATGTGTCCAGACTTAAGGGCCCTCAATAAGTTAACAGTCAAAGATAAATTTCCCATCCCAGTGGTTGACGATTTGCTGGACGAACTCAATGGGGCTCAATTCTTCACTAAGTTGGATCTTCGCTCAGGCTACCACCAAATTTGCATGAAGGAAGTCGACATTCCCAAGACAGCTTTCAGAACTCATGAAGGCTATTATGAGTTCCTGGTCATGCCATTTGGTCTCTGTAATGCCCCCTCTACTTTTCAGAGCCTTATGAATCACCTCCTCAAACCATATCTCAGAAAATTTGTCCTTGTCTTCTTCGATGACATCCTCATCTATAGTGACACTTGGGCGGAACATCTTCAGCATGTAGATCTACTCTTGCAACTGCTCCGCACGCATAAATTATTCGTCAAGATGTCTAAGTGTTCGTTTGGCATGGAAGAAGTTGAGTATTTGGGCCACATTGTGGGGCGTGAAGGTGTCAAGGTGGACCCAAAAAAGATCCAGGAAATGCAAGAATGGCCTCAACCTAAGACCTTGAAAAGCTTGAGAGGATTTTTGGGTCTCACAGGCTATTATCGTAAATTTGTCCGCAACTATGGCCGCATAGCGAAGCCCCTAACGCAACTCCTAAAGAAAAATTCCTTCTTCTGGAACGAAGAAGCACAACAGGCATTTACCGCTCTCAAAACCGCCATGTGTTCCACTCCGGTCTTAGCACTACCGGACTTCACCAAATCATTTGTCATTGAATCTGATGCTTCGGGAACAGGTATTGGAGCGGTCTTAATGCAGGAAGGGCGACCATTGGCCTTCACCAGCCAACAACTAAGTGGGAGGAATCTAGGCCAATCTACCTACGAGAAGGAAATGATGGCCATCTTACATGCAGTCGAGACCTGGCGACCTTACTTGTTGGGGCGACGTTTCGAAATCCGCACGGATCATCACAGTCTTAAATATTTTTTGGAGCAACGCCTATCTTCCCCACAACAAAATAAATGGTTAGCCAAAATGCTGGGATATGATTATGAGATCATTTACAAGAAAGGGAAAGACAACAGGGTAGCAGATGCATTGTCGCGCCAATTTGAGGAGGAAAGTACTCTGCTCGCAATTTCCCTCCCCATTCCAGACTGGATTGAAGAGGCTCGCAGGGAATGGTTTTCACATCCCGGGCTCTCCCAACTCATTTCTCAATTGCAGATAGATCCTAATTCCAGCAAGGGCTACTCGTGGCAGAATGATATTCTTCGCTACAAGGACAGAGTCGTAATAGCACCAACATCCACCCTCAAAAGTCGCATTTTGGAAAAATTGCACTCATCTCCCATTGCAGGACATTCGGGCTTTCAGAAGACATATGCTCGCACCAGAAGATCATTTTTTTGGGCCGGCATGAAACAGGACATCCTTACTTTCGTAGCAGAATGTGACGTCTGTCAACGCCACAAAGGGGAAACCGTCAACACACCAGGCACATTACAACCATTTCCCATTCCGGCGTCAATTTGGACGGAGGTCTCCATGGATTTCATTACAGGTCTTCCAAAGTCTGGGAACAAGTTAGTCATCATGGTGGTTGTGGACCGACTGTCGAAGTATGCTCATTTCTGCGCCCTACCCCAACCATTCACACCCACTTTGGTTGCTCAAACTTTCATGGATCAGATCTTCAAATTGCATGGCATGCCCACTTCTATTGTGTCCGACCGCGACCCAATCTTCACCAGTAATTTTTGGCAGGAGCTCTTCAGAATACAAGGCACTCAACTCAAACTCAGTACTTCATATCATCTGCAAACAGATGGTCAAACTGAAGCCGTCAACAAATGTCTAGAAACCTACCTTAGGTGTTTCACTTCAGAAAAACAACACCTTTGGGTACAGTGGTTACCTCTGCCGGAATGGTGGTATAACACCAACTATCATGCCACCACCAAAATGACTCCCTATGAAGCAGTCTATGGACAACTTCTGACTTCCCCTACTTCTTATCTCAAGGGGTGCTCCAAAGTACAAGCCGTGGATCAACTCCTACAACACCGCGCAACCATGCTTGCCCATCTGCGCGAGAATCTTCATCAAGCTCAGAACCGTATGAAGCAACAGGCTGACCAACATCGCTCAGAGCGCCAATTTCAAGAAGGGGATCAGGTCTTTTTGAGGCAGCAACCATATAAGCAAACATCACTCAAAGACAAGGGTTGTCAAAAGCTCTCTCCAAAATTCTATGGACCATACCAAGTACTTCAGCGCATTGGAGAAGTGGCTTACAAGTTGGCTTTGCCACCTACAGCAAAAATCCACCCAGTTTTCCATGTATCGTGCCTCAAGAAAGTGATTGGGAACAATTGCCGAGTTCAAACCAGTCTACCTGAATTGGACGAAGAAGGATCAATCTGGCTTCAACCGGAACAGGTTCTAGACACACGAGACAAGCACCAGCGCGGAAAGGAGGTCCTCGTCAAATGGAAAGACACCTCTCCGGAAGATGCAACTTGGGAACCAGCCACTATTCTTCAGCAGTTTCCGCAGCTTCAGCCTTGAGGACAAGGCTAGTCTTAAGGGGGAGGGCATGTTAGGGTCCCACCCTAACCCCCTTATTTATGTCATGGGATCACGTCATAGTCAAGAGTCAATAAAGCCCATATTAATATTTGTAAGTGGTTAACCCGCAATTAATGACGGGACCACAGTTAGTTGCAAATGGGTGGTAGTATTAGATAGATGGTAAATGGGCGGTAGTATTAGATAGATGGTATTAATAAAACCCATGATATTGGCCCGTGGTATTGCATGTATGAGTCATATATAAAGGATAGAGACTCCCTGCGAGGAGCATTGTGTCTTGTTTTGTAATCGAGCTCTGCTCTATTGGAGGTTGCCCCCTCGAAGAGGCCTGTGAACATTTCTCTCTGAATAATAAAATCATTGCTATTCTGTGTTCTGGGTATATTTTCTTCGCATATTCTGTGTTCTCGGTATCTTTTCTTCACAAATTCTATGTTTGGGTATTGCTTTGCAGGTTAAGAGCATAAAATTTAGCCTATCTTTCTAACTGTGCAATGTCCTGTTTAAGACACCTTTTTTCAGAAACTATTGTGCATAATCAGGGATGAATCTTAGGAAACTGGAGGATTTTTTTTTTCCTAGGTTACTAGAGTACAAAAACGTCTCTCAATTTTCAGACCCCTAGCATGGATTGAGATATTTGAAGGGATGCCTGGACCCTATGTTTCAAAAATTCGGGAGGAAAAAACTGAAAGAGAGTTAGTGACTTGGAGGCCACCTCATCAAATATGAGTTGCAATCAAATTCAAATTTCTCTTCTTTATCAACAGAAATCCTCAAGGATAGTACAAGAACTCTTCAAATAGTTTTAGTTACCTTTATTTGTGTTCTATTTTTGTAATACAGTTTTCAGATATTTGTAATAGCTCTTGATATTTTTATCAAGATATTTTGTGAGGAAATTGTATAAATACTTCATCAATTGAAGTAATATAGGTGGGATGTTGATGCCAAGGCTCTTCACTTTGTAATAGCTTATATTATAGGATTTCTAATGAAATCCTTCCGGTTCCAGTTTGACATAATTTTGTGTTTTCTAGTATGTATTTCTAGTGTTTCATATCTTGTTTCTACACATGTTCAAAGCATTTATAGGAAGGTCTGGGTAAGTGTAGATTTAGTATTAGAATATTCTTAAATACCCTACAAAATCATAACCTTTAGAAAGAGATTAGCCTATTGGACAATCTATCTGAAATATCTCCTCTTAGAATTGGTTTCAGTTTTTCCTTCTTGAATACTATGCAATGTGTTTAGTTAGGCTATAGAAATCTTCTACACACATCCAAATTTCCCTAGTTATTAAGAAGTCTGTCTGATTGCTTAATTATTAGGAATCTTCTTATATTCTTCTATCATAATCCTTGAAAATATAAGTCATTCGGTCAGGATGGAAGCTGACACATTCTGAAGGGACCCTGTGAGAGAGGAATTTAATCATGGATAGGGATTGTCTTTGATCACCAACTACCCCCAATTAAAACCATAAATCTAGCCATTGTGCTTCAAAGGATGTTGTTGAGTGACACCTTTGGTTCAAGGGCCAGCTTCAACCTAAAGGCTGGTTGAGTTGGTTTCCTAGCATAGTTTTTGCAGCCAAGGACTACCTATGGGAAACAGGTACAACATACCCAAAATTACATGGAGGCCTAATTCGTTTTGGCACTGTCTAATGTGAAACTACACATTGAGAGCATTCCTTTATACTTTTCGTACTATAACACCACCCTATATACCCGAAGGTACATGGACGAGCTATGATACACTTACGTACATGGAATGAGGTATCACACTCGAAATGTATCGTAGAAAATTAACTATAGTTGTTATGTTTTATGATGCTAGAAGACATATCTAGCCTAGAACCTCTAAATGTTATTCGTTAGGTGACAATGCTCCATTAGGTTAATTGAGATAGCTTTTAAGCTGATCTTGATTAAGAGTTTGTCTTTCAGGTTCACCGTGTGAAGACTTTGAAATTCTTAGAATACAACTGTGATGAGAAACATTCTTTTCATTTTATTTGAACAATGAAAACCTTAACTACAAGGGACAGAGCAATCCGAATCTTTAATCAAAGAGCATAGAGCACATCTAATGCAATTTCCCTATATTATTCCTACAAGCACACACGAACCTCTAGATGCATAATGCAAGTTTTTCTTTTCATTTCCCTTAATCTTTAGATGAACAAAAGGAGACTATATGCACAGACAATCAATCAATGCTTTTCACAAGAAACGAAGACTTTTCCACAGTTTCTTCTTCACAGAAATGAATATTTTACGACAATTCTTTTCTAGAAAAGTAAATACTAATCAATATAAGCTAACTTTGATAATGAATTGATAATGATAAAGATATCTCTTAAGAAGCACTAAACAATCAAGGTCAAAGTAGGGCTAGGAGAGGAAATGCAAATTGATTTCAGAGGCATAAAAAACTTTGATCTTTCAACAAACAACATCAGAAGCAACTTTGGAAAAATAGGGCCAAAGGTGGGTTTTTTATCCTAAAAGGAATCAGTGCAGGCCAAAGTGGGAGATATTGTGTTGTAGTGCACTGTCTCTAAGTTAGGGGCTACTGTGCAGCGCACTGTGTCAAGACCAACATTGTGCTAGTGCCAGAGAGTCAAATCAAGAGACATTCAAGCACAATTTTTTACTAAAAACACTTCAAAAAGGCTTAAATAAGATCATTAATTTCAATCAAAGTCTACTAGGGTGTAATATGATGAGTGTAAGTCACTAAGAACGACATTCGTTCCCCAGTATGGTCCCCAATTTGTTATATAGAATTTGTGTGTACGGCTAAACACATTTTCCCTAGGTGGGTGACTACACCTAGAACAACAAAAAGAAAGTAGTTTAACATTTTCCTATAGTAGATAGATGAGATGAAGGGACTTACTTGTAGCCTTTCTCTTCCTTGATCTCTTTTGAATCGCTCCCGTCACTCCCACTTGAATTAAATCTGCTCAAAAGGTACCTATATTAAGAGAAACATAAATAAGAAACAATCAAAGAATACATGATATATCTATTATAATCCAATGGATTCGAAGACATTGAAACACATAATCATCACAGATATGAACAATAATATGGGAAGAGGAATAAACACTTTATTAATGTAGAAGGAGGAGTATCACCCAATGCAATTGGATCTTGTGCCACTCCTCCACCTTCAATCCAACCCTCACCACATCAAAACCACACCATTCCAACAACATAACATTGCCAGACATGAACTCAATTCTCAAACCAATAGAATTTCATTACAAACTTGAGATTCTAGCCCCCTGATCACTATGATGAGTGCTCAATTTATAGGAAATGGAGGTGGTTTTGTCATAAATGAGGGTATTGAATGGCCTTTCAAACTTGGATTTAGTTTCCATGGAGAAAGAGATGAGAGGATAGGAAGTTAATGGATCCTTAGCCTATACAATTTTGAGCTCATAGGAGGAGATAAGAGATGGGGTCCTTCTAGAATAATCTAGAATGAAGGAATATTCCTAGAACCCTATGCAAATTTTGCTCAATCTCACCCAGTGCAGGTCAAAGAGGGCCTAAGTGCATTGTAGTGTAGGCTAGAATGGGTCTGCCTTCTCTGTAGCACAGTACCCCTGACCAAGGTTGCGCTGGTGTCCCAAAGAGGCATTTCAACAAGGCTTCAGGCCAGGAAACTTTCATAGAAGGAAGAATTCAATGTGATGACTTGTCTAGGGCATGTAACAACTAAATTAGGGTTTGATGAGCCCTAATGGTATTGATCTGAATGTCAGGAATGATGTGCCAAAATAGACCTGTAAAAAGCGACCGAAATTTAAGGCATTTAAGGTTGGAATCAAGTAGGAAATATTTGGAAATCTGCCGCCAATATCGCATTTATAAAAGGATTTTGGGGGGAATGTTTGAATTTGAATTCGAAATTGCCTATAAATTATAGATGGTTGTCTAGTGAGAAACACTTTGCAGTCTCAGAATTTCTGAGTTTTGTTGTCTGTTGCATGAGCTCTTTGAGAATTTTCTTACAAGCCTTATGTTTGAGTCTGATCAGAACCTCATCAACAATGTCATGTCTACACCAGTTGAGATCGCTAGTACTGGGGACAATGTCGCTATTGAGGGGGCTTCCCTTGAGATCATGAGTATGGAGGTTCCCCCAGTAGTTCCTAAGGCACCAAGGTCGCCTAGGCCAAAGACTACATCAGTGAGAGGGGCTCCCAAGCTGAAGAAGGATAAACAGAAAAAGATGATGCTGGTGCATGAATCCCCAAGGAAACATGTAGCCACATAGGCTCAGATAAAATAAAATCCAACCGTACAGGAGAGATGAAAAGTGGTTGAACTAGAGACCAAGGAGAGCACAGAGGATATTGACATTGAGGGGATGGACCCTAGTTCGAAATTGTTGGAGTATATCCCTTGGGCGAGGGCAAGGTGAAGGTCCCGAAGGACCCAAATAAGGGATAGTTCTTCCTTAACACACCCCTACTCCCAAAAACCATAATTTTTTAAGGTTTGCACTTCGAGCACATCCCTCATCGGAAGCTTAAATATTGGGATTTGCAGGACATCAAGCAATTCCCCCACCTGGCTACCGATACCTTTATGAGGTGAGTTTTCTACAAGGAGTCTGGTGTCACCATGCTGGAGCCTATGGAATGGATTCACGGGGTAAACACGATAGGGTTGTTGAACGTGCTATGGGTTCCTCACTACCAGTGCACCCCTATAAATTTGAAAGTCATCAAGAAGTTGTTGTGCCTTGTGCATGATGGGTGCTTGGGGTTGAGTGAGCCGATACCAATCATCGATATTCTAATCCATCAGACCATGCTATTACCTCACTCTAGACTAAACCTAGCAAAGGTCTTTGGTGGAAAGATGGGCAAGAGTGACCTCACCAAGAATATCAAGGAAAATTCCTAACTTGTCAAGAAAGTGCGCGGGTATTCTATTTCCATTATTACTGACCCCACCGTGAAGGTGGCCACCCAAATTTTGTCTAGAAAAGTGATGAGAAAGTGCTGCATGGACAAGGTTCCGGCACCAGTGGTTTTATTAGCGGCTCAATGCGCGGAGGGCGTATAGTTCAACTAGGTGCACTACCTGTGCAGCGAGTTCCTCACGAATTGCAGAGAGGCACAAGACCAAAGTAAAACTATCAATTACTCATGGCAATTACTATCAATTGTGCTGGTCATGTGGGAGTTGCCAAACGACATCCAGTTTCCTTTGGTTCAGATATATTTACTAGAAGCAGTGAAGTTTGCTTCAATATGGGCCAAAAAGGATGCTACGCGGGTTCAAGAAAGTAATGTTTTTTGGGTATTAATGGAGATGAGCATTCATATGGCCATTAACCGAAAGCCATGGTTATCACCAACCATTTTTGAATAGCTATCTGGCTATGTGGAGTTGAAGGCATACTTCCACCGTGTTTATATCCGGGCACTGAGGGATCTAGTTCAGAAGTTGTATGATCTTCCCTACATGGCTGCAGATGATGCCATTACTGAAGTCCTTAAGAGATGGCCAGCAGAATGGCACACACCGTCAAATTTGACCACCGGGACTAGAAAGTCCACTAAGAAGTAGAAAGAGGAATTGACGTAGCTAAAGGTTTAGTAGTTTGGTGGAAAGCAGAAGAAGGAGACTGACTAGAAGGCCCACATAGAAGCAAAGTGCATTGCCAATGAGAAAGCGAAGCAGGAAGAGAGTGGTTCTAATAGAAGTCAGAAATATCCTTCGCCCCAAATGGAGGATGAATAATAGTCAGAATAGAGCGGAGAAGATCTGGAGAGCACTCCTTTTCATGTAAAGTGACATAGGGATTACGAAAAGGAGGAGTAGTGAAAGAAGACCAAAGCCTCCAAATAATCGCTACATCCAATCACCTTAATGAAGGGTGACGTGGATGATATTGGTGACAAGGTAAGTGACACAACAACAGAATTGTTGTAGTAGTTTGAGCAGTAGCAGAAGCAAGCACTGGTCACTATACAGAGGGGTCTGCGTGACCTTTATATCGAAACAACTAGACTGCAGGTAGGTGTAGGGCAGAGCAGCACATAATCAACTAGTTTGCAATCAGGGACCACTCAAGCAGTGGAGTTCGTTCGATCCTTGGATCTCTGGGTAGTTGCACTGCTAGATGGAGCTATGAGTGTGGAAGCATATGCTAACAACGCTACTGTTAGCACTTTAAGGAATGTTGGTTTTAACTTGGCTACACTCCCTAGTGAATTCCTTCACACGCTGCAAGTATGTGTGATTGCAAAGCTTAGGGTTTGAGAGCAGCGTGCGTTGAGCATGATCAATGAGAAAAAATTCAACAATGAATATATGTTAGTTGAGAAGAGAGCAACACTAGAAGCATGGAAGCAAGTTCATGTGAAGAACGAGCGAACTGCAACCATGATAGCTGAAGCATGCAGAACTGTTCCAGAACTACACATACCAGAAGAAGCGTCGTTGGAGGCCAAGATTCAAAATTTGGCTGCGAGTGTACACGATGCAATGATGGAGATAGCCAAGGTTCAGTTTGAAGTGAACCTTAAAATCATAGAGCTTGAGTTGAAGTCACAACCTTCAACTCCACTAGAGAATAGAGAACGACATGAGGCAGCTGTCAAGGATGCAGTCACAACAGTAGATGTCGGACTGGTGGATTGCACCATGCTCTTTGATCAGTTTATGGAGGTCGTTAGCACTCTGGAGGAGGATCCTAACCTATATAGGTTGAACACAGAAGCTTGGGAACTACAGCAGTAGTACGACAAATCAAGAGCGACAACATGCATCATCGCTATATCATAGTGATAGGCTAAGTTGCATGAGGAAAAGCAGTTGCTTGAACAGGTGAAGGCAGCGCAAAGGAAGGAGGTGGTCCTCAAGGCTAGATTGGAACCTTGGCTGGAGGAGGCCTATGTTATCTCTACCTCCATTAAAGAGAAGATGGCAAGCCTATAGAGGACACAACAGAAGGTAAAGGAAGATAGTGCAGGACCAACAACAGAGCAGCTAGTGGAGCAGATCAAGCAGGAAGCCACACATATTGCGACTAAGGTAGCAGTGGCGCAAGTCCAGCTGGGACGTCTCTGTAGTGAGATCTCTGTGAAAACGAAGTGAATTGAGGGCGAGTCATGATATTTGTGTTGGGGGCCTATTGGGACAGGATCCCTTGCAGTCAATAAAGGCCCAAGTTTTGGGGCAGAAAGCCCTAGTTTTTGTTATGTAAAATGTAAACTCTCTGCAAGTTGTGGTTGCAGAGTGCGTATATAATAAGTGTCATAAATGGATTTTCCATTATTTTATGTAAGTTTTGTCGGCTTGTATAGACCTACCCATGCTCTATGGACCATCGGATTGTATAAAAAGTAGACCCTTAGAGAGTCTAAGGCATGATAGTTGATGAGAAAAGAATAAATGTAATCAGTCATTAGAAGTGGAGAGCAAAGAGTCTTAGAGTAGAAGAGAGTCTCTACAATTATGTGTGCAGAGGCCTATAGTAGAGTTAGCAGCTAAGTGTGCAGACCCCTGCAGCTGAGTGCGTAGGGTAGTCCCGAGTCTGTAAGCAAAACTAAAGTATCAATGAAGAGATTATTCTGGAAATATCTGTATTTTCCTATTTACTTCTGTTATGAATGAATATGATTATGTTATGATGAATATTTGGTGCATGATTTAATATTGTATTGATGCACGATTCTGTATGGTTTACATTGTTATATGAATGCAATTAATAATATCTATTTACATGAAGAATATCTCAATACACGTTAAAGATATTAGATAATTAAGCCGATCTGGGTAATAATAGACTTAGGAGTAATTACAGAGGCATGTAAGTGGTGGATTTACCTATTTATGGCCTACAAAAGACAGTCATAAACCTTCTTGAAGGTTTAAAGGTTGATAAGAGGGAGTTATATCGATAACCCTTAGGGGTTTATCGATCTGCGTGAAAGCAGATAAAATGTATAAAACAACATCACAACCATCTATGGGTGTGGAAAATTAGTTCCAACATCCCCCCATACTGATTTAGGTGAGACTTCAGTCCGCGCTCCATGGATTGATGCCAAAAGGGCCAATAGTGTAGGGATTTGTTTGGAAAGCTTAACTCTGAACCTGGGTCAGGACCCACTAAGCTAATAATGGGGAAACAACACCTAAGATTTTCTCTATAGGTATGATTACAGTTTTCCTATATCTTATACATATTTTATACTCATAAACATCCTAGAAGAAAAGTTATAGAAATAATTTCAAGATGAGAATTTTTCCTTATAAATTACATTTTTTTCCACCTTAATACTCCTAGAAAAGCCTAAAAATGTTCCTCAGTTCCACTTGGACACCTCATAGCTCTTATTACTTGTATAAAATTCAAATGAATTCCTATATCCTTTATTTATAGTGTTTCCACATTCAGGGTAATTTTTCCTATGGTTGGGTGGAGACTGGTAGCCCCTTCTTCAGTTTTCATCAATTTTTAGAGGAATAGATAAATATATTTCTACCTTGTCTATGAAGGGTGAATGCTATTAAATACTTCTTGTATAAGTATTATTTTGGATTTATTGTGTGTGATAATTTGTAGGTTGATAGTTTTTTTATCATTGTAGTGAATGTGAATGATCACTGTGATAAGAAATTAACATGGTTCTCATCTCCTTCATCACTGTATAATATCTAAGGTTCATTTAGTAACCCCTAGATGCCTCAGATGTTATTTCACCATCTTTCAACTGTGTTTGAAAGGGACAATGTCTAAAGTGGTTTTGTTGGCATAATCTCTTAAATCCCGGGTCAATGATAATGCATAAACAAATCATTCGATTGTTGATACCGAGATCAGTGGCTAAAGGGGATGTGGAGACATACTAAGAAGGAGATATAGAATTTGTTGAAGGAAAAAGAAAATGAGATTCATGTAGTGAAGGCTAGAAATTAATGGATTAGTCCTGAAAATCAATGCAGAGGTATACTTTTATAGATTTTCACGATTTTTTTTATTGATTTTCCAATCAATTGGCCAAGTGGTTACAAAAGGTTGGTAGAAGAGAAAAAAAGCTGGCATCCTATTGTGAAATGAAAATGGATTCTAGAATTGATAAAGAGATTGAACTTTCTAAGGAACAAGGTTCCTCACATAGTTTATTTTTCATTGAATAGTGTGTTGGAAGGATATATTGTTTAATTTGTTATACAAAAAAGATGAAAGAGAGTTATTTAAGGGATTACGGGGATGATATCTAAGATCATTTCCAACATAGATAAAAGTTTCGTCATGTGATAAATATTTTATGTCATTGGAATCTAACAAGGTGAGCATTGAAGTTTCCTTACATGTGACTGGAAGACCACGGGATGACCAGATGATGACCTCTATAGAAATATGGGTGTGTGATGTAGTAAAGAAAAATAAAATAAAAAATTATTTGAGGATCAGAAGGCATCATATGGATAAAGAACAAATATTTCAAAGAGAGTAAGAGCATGTACATCAGGGCATGGTGTTGGAAAAAATACTGAGAGGGGGGGGGGGTGAATCAGTATTTAAACTTTCATAACAATAATTTTCTTTTTCAAACTATATATGCGATTTTACAGAAACCAAATAGTGTATTTCCTCAACTATAATGAATGGTGTTAGCCTCCTGTTGCAACAGGGTTTCATCTTTCATGATTGACATTTTTACATGCCAAATATGTCATACTTTGCAAGCTGCAGTGTTCCATATTTCCAGAAGAAGCCAAAGAAGAAAGCCATGAAGTGTGCTAGTCCAAATGCCACTGCTGATTCCAATTTTGATGAGTTGTTCTAGTTTTGAAGAGTTTTCAGTTTCAATTTCCTGTTTTAGAATATAGAGAAATGTGTCTGTCCAAACAGTTTAATCTTGGCAGATTTGTAGATAGGTAGAGAATCAAAGGGACCCAACTATTTAATCTTGGCCCTGGCAGAAATAAGTGTAGAGCTAGATAGGAAGCATTCAAAAGAAAATTGTAAATCTGGGTCTGCAAGTCTAAGTGCACCCAATTCAAAAGAAGAAAAAGGGTTAGGAAGGTAGGCTGGGTAGGTAGTTGAGAGGTTGCAGAAAGATGACTTATGATCAAATTTTGTGTTACTAAGTGTACATTTTTCCAGATTACAGTGCAGGCAATTTTCATTCAAAGGAGCTCAAAGGTGGACATCACTAACTCCCCCTTCTTCTAATTCCCTATGTCACTTACTAATTTCCCCCAAAGAGGCAAAATCTGCTTGATTCCTCTTAGTTCCATCATCCTCCGCATCAGATTGCCTTGGTGAAGATCTGCTTCACTCAAGGATTTTATCTCTTTTCAAACTCTTTTCCCCAAAATTAGCCCAAGGTCCCTGACCTTAGCGCCTACTTATCATCTACATATTAACTACTAACTCTAGTATATAACTCCCTATCAGTTTTCCCCCTTCCCCTACTAAAACTTTGTATATAAAAACCCCCCTATGCAAAATATCCCCTCCCTGGCAATATAGCCATATTTTTATAAGTCCGGGAAAAAATGGTCCACCTGGGGCTGTTTTTAGCCCATCCGAGTCATAACAGGGGTTAGATGACACCTGGTCATGCTAACAGCCTCCTCCCTAGCCCTAAAACCCTCAAAAATCCCTCTAATCCACCCCTAACCTAAAGTTTGTACATAAAATATTAATCGCGCTCATTTTAAACCCATGTCTCACCCCTTACCCTAAGTCCTGAAATGCAAATACATTAACCAGCCCATATAACTTCAAACCCTGCCTTTCCCTAAGTCTAAACCCACCCACGTGCTTTATTAAATTCGGAATATCCCGCGCATATTCCCTGCCCGTATACCCCCGCCGACTCACCATCGCCGCCAGCCGTTGGATCGTCCGCCCCGCAGATCTACGCCTGATGAGCCCTCCCATCCCCGAACCGCCCGAAGCTTAGCGTCCGGGAGATGGGCGGTATTACCGTCGTACTCCTGCCACGCGTCAAGCTCTCGGGAGTGGTGGACCCCTCCCTCAAAAACCACCCAGGCACTAAGTCAGTGCGCCCAAAATCGCTTACCGCCATTTCCCTTGTGACGTCACCCGCCTGCGTCACCTCCCTACCCAGCCAACATGACATGTCATGCGCCTGCGTGGCCTCCTGCCACTGTACCACCGAGTCACTCGCCATGTGTCTTGCCACATCATCAAAGCCACCATACCTGCCACGTCACCATCTGTACGTGATGACGTCATCATGCTGATGTCATACTGCCACGTCATCATCCTGACGTCATCGCTAACATCACCCGCCGTACGAGGTCCCATCGCTGACGTCATGCTGATGTCATCATCACTTTTTGGCGTGAAGGAGCAAAAATCACACTTCGGAGCCCCGGAATCAGTTTCTGAGGCAGTTTCTGATGAGCTGGATTTTTTAGGCCGAAATGGGGAATCTTTAGGGAATCTTTTCATTTTGCAGCCCCCAGGAAGCCCGAAAGGTGCCAAATGACCCATTTTTCTTCGCGAAGCTTGCCGGAAGGAGCAAAAGACAGTTCTAGAGGAAGCAGAGGCTGAACAACGGCCATTAATTTGTGATTAGACCCGCAGCAAAGGAAAACAATGGCCCAGTTTATTGTCAAAGAGTATCAGAGGAAGAAGAAGAGCCAAAGAGTATCAGTCAAGATTTTTTAGGGGCTCGAAGCACCTGAACATTAATGAGCCCCCAGAAATTCAAATCAAGAGGCGTAAGCCCATCCTTGCCCTCAAATCACAGTTAAAGCTTTAAATGCAGACCGACAGCAAAAAAGCAGAGACCCATACACATTTATTGCAGAAAACACTGCACCAAGCCGCCAAGGACTATATCATTTACTTAGTTTTTGATAAGGCAGCCCCGAGCGCAGCCCAAGATATTTTTTGCATTTATTTTTGGATAGGATTAGGTCAAGTAATCATATTTCTTTCAATCCTGTTTAGGTCAAGTTGTAATAAAAGCAGTTGTAGAGAGTTTTTCCCTATATACCGCACTCTACATTATTACAAGGGTTGGAAAATTGAGAATTTTCATTAGAGACTCACCTTGTATACCTGGGTTTTTCTATAATCAAAGATTGCTGAAAGCTTGGAGAGCAAACTGTCTGTTGTAAATGAATGTTTTTGGAGATATGAAGATGGAATTCTTGTGCTGCAGTCTGAAGAAATAATTGCCTCTTACCTCTGTTTATTTTTTATCACTATCTAGATAGCAGAAAGAAAGAATAGCTTAGAATTTGTTTAAGTACACTCTATGCTCAGTTTCCGCTGTTTCTTTATGTTTTCCTTTGAATGAATTGGTTATGAATGTGAATTCCCCCGGGCTCATATTTACCCCGATTCACCTGTGCTAGCCAATTATCTAGGGATTCTTTATTGCCCCTAGGTAGAGCTCTGTTACCCCATTTGTTAAGTTGATTGAGAGATTCTTAACTGCCTCTCATTACTTAGCATTCTTTCCATCACTTAAACCTGAAATACTGTTTCATGCGCAACTATTTGGCTCCACTTTCCCTCTCTTGTGACTGAAGAATTGCACCAGCAGTTCTCCTCCTCGACTCCACGCCCAATGGTTTGAAACTCCTAGCCTATGCCTTGCCTCTCTGTCTAAAGACATCAATTTTCTCACCAAAAACAAAACAAAAACCCTCTGAACTCAAAACCTAGCCTAAAATCCTTTTCAACAAAGCTAAATATAAAAGAGAGAGCCCTCTCTGATTGCAGGTTGGCTAGAACCTGCAGTCCAAAGTTGGTCTGTGGTTACCTCGGCCGTATCCTTTTCCGGAGCTTAAGGACAACCTGAGTGATAACATAATGGCGACTCCACTGGGGACCTTCCTCGGATAGTTTCACGAAGAAGGTAAGAAAGCTCCACTGAGACGATAAATCAAACTTTCCAATTATTGTTTATCTCTTAAAACTACAGATGAAGCCTGAATGTCAGCCAGGAAGCCTTTGAAACTGTTTTTTGCTTTGCATTAACAGGAGTAAATAAATGCTGCTTCAGTCAATCTTCATGCTAGTTTTAAGTTACAAATAAGCTGTCCCAAATTTTAATTAGTCCTTTGTTGATTACAAAAACATTCCCAGGAAAAATACCCAAAAAAAAATTCGAAAGTTGGCTCCCAAGAAAAATCCACGATATACAAGGTCAAATCCAGATCCCAACCCTCCAGCTATTTTTGAAAACCCTAACCTAATCTCGAAAATCCTTAGGAAGCAAGAAAGACCGGAAAATTTTGCTGATTTGAGCCCTGAAACAGCTTACCCTAGCTGTATTCCGACTCCTGTCAAGGTTTTGTTCTGGTCAACCCCTATTTCCCTTAGTTCATCATCTACATCCCATAGTACTTCTTCCACACCTTCATTCACTGCACATACTAACACTACTATTGTTTCCAGCGTTCCAGTTACTCCTGTGATCCCCGTTACTCCAGTTGTTCCATTTATCCCCGTTGTTCCACTTATACCTGCCAATATGGCTAATAGATATGCACCCTTGCAATTACCTACTAATGCTGGGGCTTTACCTCAAGAGTACCAATCTAAAATCACAGATTTTGACAGCACCGGTCCTTTCACAGCCATTCAGCATACCAAAAAGATGCAAGATTATTTTGAAAACTACGAGATAGATGATGATAGTGTAAGAATGAGAATTTTTGTTCAGAGTTTAACAGGTGATGTAAGAACTTGGTTCAGATCACTTGCTGCAAATTCCATAACCACCCCAGATGAGCTTTACCAATCCTTTACCAATAAATGGGAGAAAAAGAAAGACCCCTTGCACATACTAGCTGAATATGATACGATCAAACGAGGTCCTCAAGAGACTGTTTTGGAGTACTGTGCAAGATTCAATAATGTATATAACACAATACCACAGAACTTAAGGCCTCCACCTGACCTTGCCTTGTACAAATTTCTCGATTGATTCAACCCGGATATGGCATACCAGTTAAAAGAAAGAGCTCCTCAAACCCTTGGGGACATGCAAAATGTTGCTGTTAGCGTAGAAGCCAATTTAATTGCCAAAAGAAACAGAGCTAGAATGGAAAGAAGAACCACCTTTAAGGAAGAACCCTCAGCTTTTGATCAAAAGCTTGATGCTATCATCAGTGGCCTGCAAAGGCTGGGAGAAAGAGTAGAAAATGTCGAGAGAAAAGCATCATGGGAAGGACAACAGTCCAATACCATAAGGAACCCAAATTTTAGGAAAATGCAGAACACAAATGCTGGTAGACCCAACCAAGACCATGATATAAGACCCCCCTTTCAAGATAACTATGTTGAAGGATCTACTTTTGGTGAACCCATAGAGGACACTCACATGAACTTAATGGATCTAAAGGGCGAGGACCAAATTGTCCTGTCCCAAGAAGACCAAAATGAACCCGATTACAATCAGTTTCAGACTAAATCTGGTGAGTCTTTTAATTTTAAACAGGGTTATGATACTGTTGTGTATGAAGTACACAAACAATATAAGCTGAGAACTAGGACCATTGACATTTCCGAACCTAGCAAAACAAAGGATGGTAAACAGCCCAACAAGATCAAAGGCAAGGCTGTCATAACAGAACCAGTTGATATAGATGTTCCAAACCCGCATCAAGTGACGGTAGAAGACATAACAGAAATACAGTCTTCCAAAGATCAGCCTTTGCCACCTCCTTCCTCAAAAGAAAGCTTGAACAGGGTTCCCAAAAACTTTCCTGAAGTTGAAAAACCGCAAGCTAAAACTTCCCATAGCAGTGATAAACAAGAGCGAAATGCAGACAATTCGAATGAAACAGAAAAAACTGCCATTATCAACACCAAGACTCCATTGGAAAAACCATTTAGTTTAGAGGCAGAAATAGCTAAGTTGAAGATATCCATTCCCCTCTCAGAACTGGCCAAACACGATGTATATAGGCAACAAATTCAAAGATCACTTCAAATGCCAAAGGTTAAGGATGATGTAAATGTTTTAGATGACACCCCAGAGCTGCTGTTTGGCCCAGAAGTTAATGGAAAATCAACACATGGACCTGTCCCACCCTTTTATGTCAGTTTGCATATACATGACAAAGTTTTTCACAATGCTATGTTTGACTCAAGGGCATCACACAATCTTATGCCCAAAGCAGTTATGGAAAAATTGAATCTTGATGTTACAAGACCTTACAAAGATTTATACTCATTTGACTCAAGTCAAGTGAAATGTCTAGGCCTCATCAAAGACTTGTGTGTCTCCTTAGTCCAATATCCCAACAAGACCATCCTCATGGATGTAGTGGTTGCTGACATTCCACCAAAGTACGGTATGCTGTTGTCAAGATCATGGGGAGCAAAGCTCCAAGGATCCCTTCAATTAGACCTTTCCTATGCCACCATTTTAGTCTTCGGGCAACCAAACAGACTGTATAGAGAAACGCTCATGAAATATGTGGTAAGTAGTGAGAGCAAGCCTGAAAATTTTCCCATTTACTCAATCCACTCTGATATGGATTCCTTTATTTTGTTTAATGATGATACAAATGTTTCAATTGATAATGAGCCCTTCGCTGTAGAGCAACAAGCACACATCAACGAAGAGTCGGTTGCACATACCTGCGAAACTGTCACAGCAGTTAATGCAACTAGCCTACCAAAAGAAATTCCCCAAACAGAAATTTTAAAACTGCCCAATCCTAAAACAACTCAATCTCTTGATATTGACCATAAGCAAGAAATCACTTGGTATTTAGAGTTTGATGGCTCTGTTAACAAGTTAGGAGCAGGGGCAGGTGTCTGGATTCACAATACATATAACAACCATGCAGAAGGTCATGCCTACAGACTGAATTTCAAATGCACAAATAACATGGCAGAGTATGAGGCTCTGCTGCTAGGCCTTAAACTCGTCAAAGCTCTAGGAGCTGAAAAAGTGTCTATTTTAGGAGACTCTGATTTAATCATACAACAGATGAAAGGAAATTTTGTAACCAATGACAACAGAATAAGAGCCTATAGGACCACTGCTACTAATATACTCCAGGCATTCGCTGAATTCAAGCTTGACAAGATTTCCAGAAATCACAACATTCATGCACAGAGCCTAGCCATGTTTGCTAGTACATGCAAACTTCCTTTTGACCCAAACCATCAGTTCACAGCTGAAATAAAACATAGGCCCGTAGTCCCAAATAACATTAGAGACTGGAAAGTATTCGAAAATGATGCCCAGATTAACAATTTCCTCACCCTTGAGCATGAGTTTTCGAATATTAACATTGACATGGATGCTATGACAGATCCAGAACACCAAACAACTGAAAATCAGCAAGATGTAACAGGTGCAATAGTCAAGCAAATCCTGAAACCAACTACTTTTGACAAAGAAAACATAGAACAACTGAAACAAATACACTTGGAAGATATAGCCAAAACAGAGGCAGAGATCATTGACTTAAGGGATAATTTTTTGCCTGCTGGCCTAACCCCATTAGAAGACATGTTTGATGCTAATGATGTGCCAAGAAAGCCAAAATTGCAGCCCATAAACACTGATATAGAGGAACACAACATTGGGACAACAGAAAAGCCAAAAATGATCAAACTATCCAAAAATTTACCACCTGATCAAAAGCCCAAGTACATTGACTTATTCAAAGAGTTCCAAGATGTATTTGCTTGGAGCTATGAGGATCTGAAATCCTATGACACCTCGGTGATCCAACACACCATTCCTTTAAAACCAAACGAGAAACCCTTCAAGCAGAAACTTAGAAGAATTAACCCTATGCTTCTTCCCCCGATTGAGAAGGAAGTAAAGAGGATGTTTGAAGCAGACATCATAGCACCCATCAGATTTTCTGAATGGGTGTCCAATCTTGTTCCTACGAGAAAAAATACAGGTGAAATTAGACTTTGTGTAGATCTCAGAAATTTAAACCAAGTCTCCCTAAAAGACCATTACCCTTTGCATAAAATGGACCACATCCTACAAAGGGTAGTGGGATCATCTAGAATTTCCTTGCTAGATGGTTTTTCGGGTTTCAACCAAATACTTGTTCACCCAGACGACCAAGACAAAACAGCTTTTACCACACCCTGGGGAACATTTAAGTATGTAAAGATGCCATTTGGTCTTAAAAATGTTGGGGCTACCTTTCAACGTGCAATGGATATTGCTTTTACCAAAGAAATACATGACTTCCTAGTTGTCTACATTGATGACTTAACCCCATTTTCCAAATCTGATGAAGAACACCTCAAGCATCTCAGGCAAATTTTCATGACATGTAGGAAATATGGCATTTCCTTGAACCCCAAGAAGTCTCTGTTTGGCCTTGAAGAAGGTAAATTACTTGGCCACATCATATCAAAGGACGGGATGAGAATTGATCCCAAAAGAATACAAGCCATCCTCCAAATCCCATTTCCAAGAAACATTAAAGAGCTACAAGCATTCCTTGGGAAAATCAACTTCTTGAGAAGATTTATTCCAAATCTAGCTGAGCTGATAAGATTGTTAAGCAATATGTTAAAGAAGGATGCCAAGGTAAAATGGTCTCTTGAAACCAAGCAAGCATTTGAGGGTATCAAATCAGCCTTAACACAAACCCCTGTCCTAACTAGCCCACAATTTGACAAAGATTTTATCATATTTTCATTTGCATCCGACCACACAATAGCAGCTATCCTGATACAAAAGGATGAACAAGGAACTGAAAAACCAATCTCTTTTTTCAGCCGAGCCTTAAGAGATGCTCCTTTGAAGTACCCAATAATGGAAAAGCAGACCTACGCACTTGTTAAGGCCATCAAGGATTTCAGAGCGTACATTTTATATTCACATGTGATTGCCTATGTACCACATGCTGTTGTAAAGGACATATTGACTCAAGAGGGATTAGAAGGCAAAAGAGGCAAGTGGATTGTGAACATCCTTGAATATGACATAGAAATAAAACCAACCAAGCTGATAAAAGGACAAGGTTTAGCTAAACTAATGTCCGAAACAAACTTCCAAGCCTTAGACATTAACCAGCTGGACAATGAACTGGAGCTGGAAACTCCATAGATCAGTGAAATCTTTTTACAATCCCCATGGTATGCTGATATATGCTTTGTATTGTTAAACCTGTGTGCTCCCCCAGGATTCTCCAGAACCAAGAAAAGATTTTTCAAAATGAAGGCTTTAAAGTTTTGTGTTATAGATGGTGCATTATTTTGGAGAAATCATGAAGGTATATTGCTTAATTGTTTAACCATGAATGAAACTAACAATGTCATGAAAGAATTCCATTCAGGTGACCGTGGAGGACATCTATATTGGAAGTCCACTGCTGATAAAATTTTAAGGGATGGTTTCTATTGGACCTCTCTTTTTGCAGATGTAAAGAAGTTTGCCATGTCATGTCACAAATGCCAAATTTTCTAGGGCAAGAGAAAGCTATTACCCTTTCCCATAAAACACATCTCAACCGAACAACCTTTTCAACAATGGGGTCTTGACTTCATTGGAGAAATCCATCCCTCTTCCTCAGGCCAGCACAAATGGATCCTAACAGCCACTGACTATTTCACTAAGTGGGTTGAAGCCATTCCCTGTAGACAAGCCAATGACACCATCATTATCCAATTCCTTGAGTGCAATATCCTTTCTAGATCTGGCTGCCCTGAGAAAATCATCACTGACAATGCCACTGCCTTTAACTCCAAAAAAATGATCAATTTCTGCCATAGATTTCATATTACCTTGGGCCACTCCACAGCCTATTACCCTCAAGTTAATGGCTTGGCCGAATCATCTAACAAAAGCCTCATCAACATCATAAAGGAAGTGCTGGAAGAAAACAAGAAGAACTGGCACAAAAAACTGGTAAATGCCCTATGGGCAGATAGACTTTCAAGCAAAAGATCAATTGGGATGAGCCCTTATGAGTTAGTATACGGCATGTAGGCTAAATTTCCTTCATCCCTGGGCATTCCTACTATCAAACTGTTACAAGAGATTCAGGCTGAACCAAATGAAATTCAGAGAAGAATCAATCAGACCATTCATCTTCAGCAAACCAGAGAACAGGTTTATGACAGAACACAAATTTTGCAGGAAAAGCTTAAAAAGATGTTTGATAAGAGAGCTAAGGCTGAGGATTTCAATGTTGGTGACAAAGTTCTAAGATGGGACTCAAGAAGGGAAGACAAGGGCAAACATGCCAAGTTTGATTTTCTATGGAGAGGTCCATTGGTTATTTTTGCTGTTCAGGGAAATAACACTTATTTTCTCAGATCTGTAGAGGATTGTTCTGCAGAAGAAGGCCCTGTCAATGGCCGTATGCTGAAACATTACCATGATCCCTTTTAAGGGACACAATGCAGTTTTGTATATATCTTTGTACAGTCTTATTTGTATATATCAGCACTCTGTTTTTATTTTGTATAAGCAGATCGATTGTTAAAGAAGCAACAGTAAATTTGGGAAGGCACAGCCAAAACAAGTGTTCCAATTTTAAAGCCTCTGTCTCTGCACCAATTTCAGCAAAACAGCAAAAGGAAGATTGTCATATTACAAGAAATTCACGGTAGAAAAGAACTATTTGCAGTCATTGTGCATAATTATCAAGCACGTAGAAGAAAGTAGGCGATGCTGTACAGTTCACAGTAATTCAGTTGAGGAGGAGGTTGTTCATAGTTCAAAGTTTATATTTGTAGCAGCCAGAACAAATGTTTCCAGTCTACAACAACAAACAGAAGATCAAGGCAGTCTGACCTGCTGTTCTTGGCTTTTCACAAGGAAAAGCCATCCCCAAGTGGAGCCACTGTTAGCCTCCTGTTGAAACAGGCTTTCATCTTTCATGATTGAGATTTTTACATGCCAAATATGTCATACTTTGCAACCTGCAGTGTTCCATATTTCTAGAAGAAGCCAAAGAAGAAATCCATGAAGTGTGCTAGTCCAAATGCCACTGCTGATTCCAATTTTGATGAGTTGTTCCAGTTTTGAAGAGTTTTCATTTAAGGAAGGTCCAAACAGTCTAATCTTGGCCTTCCTAGGTTTCAATTTCTTGTTTTAGAATATAGAGAAATGTGTCTGTCCAAACAATTTAATCTTAGCAGATTTGTAGATAGGTAGAGAATCAAAGGGACCCAACTGTTTAATCTAGGCCCTGGCAGAAATAAGTGTAGAGCTAGATAGGAAGCATTCAAAAGAAAATTGTAAATCTGGGTCTGCAAGTCTAAGTGCACCCAATTCAAAAGAAGAAAAAATGTTAGGAAGGCAGGCTGGGTAGGTAGCTGAGAGGTTGCAGAAAGATGACTTATGATCAAATTTTGTGTTACTAAGTGTATATTTCTCTGGATCACAGTGCAGGCAGTTTTCATTCAAAGGAGCTCAAAGGTGGACATCACTAACTCCCCCTTCTTCTAATTCCCTATGTCACTTACTAATTTCCCCCAAAGAGGTCAAGATCTGCTTGATTCCTCTTAGTTCCATCATCCTCTGCATCAGATTTCCTTGGTGAAGATCTGCTTCACTCAAGGATTTTATCTCTTTCCAAACTCTTTTCCCCAAAATTAGCCGAAGGTCCCTGACCTTGGCGCCTGCTTATCATCTACATATTAACTACTAACTCTAGTATATAACTCCCTATCGGTTTTCCCCCTTCCCCTACTAAAGCTTTGTATATAAAAATCCTCCTATGCAAAATATCCCCTCCTTGGCAATATAGCCATATTTTTATAAGTCTGGGAAAAAATGGTCCACCTGGGGCTGTTTTTAGCCCATCCGAGTCATAACAGGGGTTAGATGACACCTGGACATGCTAACAGCCTCTTCCCTAGCCCTAAAACCCTCAAAAAGCCCTCTAATCCACCCCTAACCCAAAGTTTGTACATAAAATATTAATCGCGCTCATTTTAAACCCATGTTTCACCCCTTACCCTATGTCCCGAAATGCAAATACATTAACCCGCCCATATAACTTCAAACCCCGCCTTTCCCTAAGTCTAAACCCACCCGCGCGCTTTATTAAATTCGGAATATCTCGTGCATATTCCCTGCCCGTATACCCCCGCCGACTCACCATCGCCACCAGCCGTTGGATCGTCCGCCCCACAGATCTACGGCTGACAGGCCCTCCCATCCCTGAACCGCCCGAAGCTTAGCGTCCGGGAGATCAGCGGTATTACCGTCGTACTCCCGCCACGCGTCAAGCTCTCGGGTGTGGCAGAGCCCCTCCCTCCAAAACCACCTAGGCGCTACGGCGGTGTGCCCAAAACTGCTTACCGCCATTTCCCTTGTGACTTCACCCACCTGCGTCACCTCCCTGCCCAGCCAACATGACATGTCATCCGCCTGCATGGCCTCCTGCCACTGTACCGCCGAGATACCCGCCACGTGTCTTGCCACATCATCAGAGCCGCCATACCTGCCACATCACCGTCCATATGTGATGATGTCATCATGCTGATGTCATCCTGCCACGTCATCATCCTGACGTCATCGCTAACGTCACCCGCCATACGAGGTCCCATCACTGACGTCATGCTAACGTCATCATCACTTTTTGGCACGAAGGAGCAAAAATCGCACTTCGAAGCCCCGAAATCAGTTTCTGAGGCAGTTTTTGATTGCGCCTAGCGCAAATCACTCATCGCTGGATTTTTTAGGCCGAAATGGGGAATCTTTAGCAAATCTTTTCATTTTGCAGCCCCGAGGAAGCCCGAAAGGCGCCAAATGACCCATTTTTCTTCGCAAAGCTTGCCGGAAGGAGCAGAAGATAGTTCTAGAGGAAGCAGAGGTCGAACAACGGCCATTAATTTGTGATTAGACCCGCAGCAAAGGAAAACAGTGGCCGAGTTTATTGTCAAAGAGTATCAGAGGAAGAAGAAGAGCCAACGAGTACCAGTCAAGATTTTTTAGGGGCTCAAAGCACTTGAACATTAATGAGCCCCTAGAAAGTCAAATCAAGAGGTGTAAGCCCATCCTTGCCCTCAAATCACAGTTAAAGCTTTAAATGCAGACCGACAGCAAAAAAGCAGAAACCCATACACATTTATTGCAGAAAATACTGCACCAAGCCGCCAAGGACTATATCATTTACTCAGTTTTTGATAAGGCAGCCGCGAGCGCAGCCCGAGATATTTTTTACATTTATTTTTGGATAGGATTAGGTCAAGTAATCATCTTTCTTTCAGACCTGTTTAGCTCAAGTTGTAATAAAAGCAGTTGTAGAGAGTTTTTCCCTATATATACCGCCCTCTACATTGTTACAAGGGTTGGAAAAATGAGAATTTTCATTAGAGACTTGCCTTGTATACCTGGGTTTTTCTATAATCGAAGATTGCTGAAAGCTTGGAGAGCAAACTGTCTGTTGTAAATGAATGTTTTTGGAGATATGAAGATGGAATTCTTGTGCTGCAGTCTGAAGCAATAAGTGCCTCTTACCTCTGTTTATTGTTTATCACTATCTAGATAGCAGAAAGAAATAATAGCTTAGAATTTGTTTAAGTACACTCTATGCTTAGTTTCTGCTATTTCTTTATGTTTTCCTCTGAATGAATTGGTTATGAATGTGAATTCCCCTGGGCTCATATTTACCCCGATTCACCTGTGCTAGCCAATTATCTAGGGATTCTTTACTGCCCCTAGGTAGAGCTCTGTTACCCCATCTGTTAAGCTGATTGAGAGATTCTTAACTGCCTCTCATTACTTAGCATTCTTTCCATCACTTAAACCTGAAATACTGTCTATCTGGCTCCACTTTCCCTCTCTTGTGACTGAAGAAGTGCACCAGTAGTTCTCCTCCTCGACTCCACGCCCAATGGTTTGAAACTCCTAGCCTATGCCTTGCCTCTCTGTCTAAAGACATCAATTTTCTCACCAAAAACAAAACAAAAACCCTCTGAACTCAAAAACTAGCCTAAAATCCTTTTCAACAAGGCTAAATATAAAAGAGAGAGCCCTCTCTAATTGCAGGTTGGCTAGAACCTGCAGTCCAAAGTTGGTCTGTGGTTACCTCGGCCGTATCCTTTTCCGGAGCTTAAGGACAACCTGAGTGATAACAAATGGAACCAACGTATAGATAATAAACTTGTAAAACAACTAGTTCATTGTTTTTTGGACTTAAATAAGAGTGTGATTCATTTACTCAGTAGTAAATGGATAGAGTAAGAACAAAATAAATCAACACACATAAGCAACACACATGAACACCAAGTTTTTTCAAGTGGAAACTTAATGTGGGAAACAACCACCGCTACTATCATCTCAATCTTCAATATTCTTATTATTAAAAGTGTTTACTAGTTTTGTAGTGGTGCAAATCTTTCCAATATGCAGACATCCACCTGCTGAAGGCTACAACCTTCACTTATTTTTTAGCTTCTACTAGAAGAGAGCTATAAGCCCTAGATCTTGTGCTGTCTGATATGATTACGAGTACGTAAGCATTGGCCTATAGAAGGCTACTACCTTCACTCATTCTCCATGGACAACATTTCATAAATTTTCATACTGGATGCTTCTGGTACACATCAACATAATAGGTAGGCCACATTTCATCAAATTTTTAGATTGGACCCATCAATCACCACTACAATACAACCATCAAATACAACTGGATCTACCAATCACTCAAACCCATCAACTCAGAAGCGACACAATCAATCAATATGAACAGTCAGATCATTGTCACCAGAACATAGAGCTGAACCTAGAGCACTGCATCAACAACTAGAACCAACTGCAACATCAAAAATCATATGTCAAAATTTATATGCTACTTCGATGAGGACAACCTGCATGTATACACTACTTTCTACAACTCAACCTGCCTATACCTCTAACGATATTGAATCAAAAGACTTCTGAACAAAAAACTGCACTAACCATAGACACTCTAAAGATCTATTTTCATATTAGAGAGTTCTAGATGGATAGTACTGGAGACCACCCTTCTTACTCAATCAATCAGTCAATTGAACTCAATCTCCTTATATAGTTAGTTTAACTTAAGATCTAATGAAGAGATCATTGACAGACAATAGTAAAACTGCAATAATAATTAGATAGATTAGTCATTTCTGAACAACAAGCCCTTCCTCTGCATACACTACTTGGAAGTTTTGAATCCGCATGTATACACGCCTTCACCGAGGCGAACCTGCATATAGATCTACAAGTAATGACTTATAACTTCGCAGATATTCAAGACTTCATATATACCCAGATACTAGCATTTAAAGGATAAAGCATGTGTTAGCACTCAGATCTAGCCTATCTATTATTAGATCACACAATGAGAAGTCATTTTAGGTTTCATGATCCTAATCCAACATTGTATCAAAGCATGCATGAAATGTTTTAGATTTATATCATAACCATAGTCGTTACAACCCAAAATATCCTTCGAATAGAAGTATTTGTGAAAAACCCTTTCACTTCCACATCTAGCCCTTTGATCTTGTCCTCCTTCTATACTTAGAGCCTTTTTCAATACCATGGACTAAAAAAACAATTAGAACCTATGGTATTCTTATACGGGATCAAGTAACCATTATTCCGCTCAATATTGTCGACTAATATTATGGTATGGACCCTCAATATTCTTTAACCTTAATTTTCTATCCCATACACATTTTTTCTTCTATGAAATTACGTGCATTTTATTCTGTGTACCCATGTGTATATGTGACTTGGACTAGGTTAAACAACGTATACTACTTAAAAGCTTTCCATTCCTCAATTTCTTCATTCTAATCTGTACTCCTTTATCCCATCATCTTGTTCTTTTGTGCCATTACTATGTTACCTTTGAATTGACCTATTACAATGTGAGTTGCCATCATGCTTCACCTTATCATTTTTGAACTGACATGTGGATACATCTGGTTATCATATATGTGAGTTTCCATCAAGGACACCACATATAGCATAATGCCAATAATCGCCCCCTTTCGACTTGATGGAAACCATATAGGTGTTAATCACTTCAAGTTGTAGAACCTGTTAGATATATCAAACAATAGCAATATACTCTCCCGCTTTGACATCAAGGCAAAAGGGCAAACAAAGATATTCTCCCCCTTAATCAATCACCCAACCATGTAAGGATACATCAAATGTTCATACATGACTGAAAATTGCAATTATTACATCATCCTTCCCATGCATACTGCGGGTATAAATTACGTCATGTGTCTAAAAGGACTCACCCATAATAGACTGTGACAGAAAGAGACATATTATTACACCATAGGTCTTTACATGACCTTTTCATCATATAAAATTAATAGTTGAGATCATAGCTTCCAACAATGCATAATATTTTGAAGGCTAATGCTCCCCATGAACCTGTGCTACCTATGCATTGTCAACAATTCATTCATCAAGTCATATTCATCAATCATATAAAAATCAGTGAGAAAATAATATCAACAGATTGTATCCATCAACATTAGACTAAACATGCATGTCAGAAAGTGATTTTGAGTCTGACCCACTTTTTTTCTATCTGAAAGAAAAACATACCCTGCTATTGGCATAGAAACTTGCATATATATGGGACTCTACTTCATGAAATCTGAGTATAGAAATAAATCCTCTGATTTTGTAAATGGGGATTGAAAAAACTAGCTTTAATAGCAAGATGATGTAGAAACAACTCCCAGATTTTGTATGAGATATTCAAATGCTTCTTTGGGAAGAGGTTTGGTAAATATATCAACAACCTGATCTTTAGAGGGAATATACTCTAATTTAACCTTTTGTTTAAGTGGTTGTTCCAATAGAAAGTGGTACTTACTGGGTATGTGCTTGGTCTTGGATTGCACAACTGGATTTTTCGAAATACTAATCGCACTTGTATTATCACATCAGATGGAGATGGGTGGAGAACATTTAATTTGAATATCTTGTAGTGTTTGCATCATCCAGAGAAGTTGTGTGCAGCAAGCTATAGTAGCCACATATTCTTCTTTTGTTGTAGATAAGGAAATCAGACTGTGTTTCTTACTTCAGCAAGATACTAATCGTGATCCCATATTAAAATGCAGCTCCACTAGTGCTTTTTTGGTCATGAAAATTTCAAGCACAACCCTTATCTGTATATGCATGAAGGGTGAGGTTTGTATCTTTAGGATAACATAGACCAAAGTCTTGACTTCCCTGGAAATATTTGAATATTTTCTTTACTGCCTGAAGATGTGATTTCTTCAAATTGGATTGGAATCTTCCAACAATTCCTACCACATGCATGATATCTGGTCTGGTACCTGTTAGATAGAGTAGACTTCCAATAATACATCTACACTATGGTTGATTCACTATAGGAGAATCATCATTAATACTGAGACTACATCTTGTAACCATTGGAGTACATACTGTTTGGAATATTCCATTTTGTACTTCTTCAGAATCTGCTTGAGATAGCTAGTTTGCGAGAGAAAGATGCCATATTTTGTTTGCTGCACTTATAGACCAAGAAAATAGCTTAGTTTCTCCAAGTAAAGACATTTCAAATCCTTTTTGCATGATAGAAGAAAAGTTTTGACTCATAGATTGTTCATTACTGCCAAAGATAATATCATCAACATAAACAACAATAATTAACAGGTTATCATTCTCATATTTTGTATATAAGTTGTTTTCTACGGATCCTTTTGTGAAGCCTTGTTGTTGAAGATATTTGTCAAGATGATAATACCATGCCCTCGCCGCTTGTTTCAGTCCATATAAAGAATTTTTGAGTTTTCATATAATCTTTTTGTCATTTCCTAGAATGAATCCTTCTAGTTGTTCAATGTATAATTCTTCTTCTAGATCTCCATTAAGAAATGCAGATTATACATCCATTTCATAAACTTTGAATTTTTGAAAAGTTGAAAGAGCAAGAAACATTGTTATGGCTTCAAGTCTAGCTACAAGTGAAAAAGTTTATTTAAAGTCTATACCTTCTTGGTCTACATGCCCTTTACAAACAAGCCTTGCTTTATTCCTAATTACCTCTCCATTTTCATTCAACTTATTCTTGAATATCCATTTTATCCCTATAAGATTTTTATCATGAGGTCTAGGAACTAATTCCCAAGTATCATTATTTTCAATTTTTTCAATTTCTTCATTCATGGCCTTGACCCAACATTCATCTCTTCTAGCTTGATTTACATTTTCTGGTTCTATGAGGGATAATAAACCTAGATAACTAGAATATCCTAAAAGAGTTCTTCCTTTTTTGTACTTTAGACCCTTTTTTCTCCTAGAATTTGAGATTCTGGATGATTCTCTTGAACATACCTAGATGGAGCCTTTTCACTGTCATATGTATCTTCTTCTAATGCTTCATTGGTTTCTTGCTCTATATCATTTCGATTTGATACAGGAAGGAATTCACTATCTTCATTATTATCATCTTATTTTGTTGATGTCACATGTTTTATATTTCTGCATGCTTCATCGATTACAACATCAATGCATTGAACAATTTTTCGAAGTCTCTTATTATAACCTTTGTATCCTTTACTTCTAGATGAATAACCAAGAAATATTCCTTCATCTGCTCTCTGTTCAAACTTACCAAGTTTTTCATCAGTCATTTTGATGAAACATTTGCTTCCAAAAAATTTGATGTGTTTTACAGTGGGAAGCTTACCATACCAAAGTTCATATGGAGTTTTATCACTATTTACACGTACATGAGATTTGTTGAGAATATATACTGTAGTATGTGCAAATTGACCCCAGAAGGTGTTAGAAGTTCTAGACTCATCAAGCATAGCTCAAGCCATTTGTTGAACTATTCTATTCATTATTTATGCCACACGATTTTGTTGAGGAGTTTTGGCAACAGAGAATTTTTTATTTATTCCATGTTGTTCACAAAATTCAAAAAATTCATTTGATATGAATTCTTCTCCCCGATCAGATCCAAGACATTTGATTTTTAGATCTAACTCATTTTCAACTAAAGCTTTGAAGACCTTAAACTTTTAAATTGTTCATCTTTATGTTTTAGTAAACCAATCTATCACAGTGTAGAAAAATCATTAATGAATAAAATGTAGTATGCTTCTCCATGAGGTGACGTTTTCCTTGTTGGTCCACACAAATCTGTATGAATGAGTTCAATAGCCTTACTTGTTAATCCTTCTTTGGAATTGAATTGAACTCTGGTTTTCTTACTAAATTGACATGGTTTACAAATGGTATTTTTTGGGATGATGATATCTGGAAGATCACAAACAACCTTGAGCCTGCATGATTTTTGTATTTGAGAAAAGCTTAGATGCCCCAATATTTTGTGCCATAACCAGTTCTCTTATGTTTTTGTTAGATAACATGTTTCTTGTCCTCCTTCTAGCATATATAGATTTCTTGGAGTTCTTGTACCTTTTATTATAGTTTTTCCTGTGTCAAGCTCACGAACCACACATTATTTTGATCAAAACACAACTTCATTTCCTTTATCACAATTTGACTAACACTCAATAAGTTATGATTTAATCCATCAACATACATAACATTTCCAACTTTAACCTTTTATTTTAGATAAATAGAAGCTTTACCCTTAATGACAACTAGTGTCGCATTTCCAAAAGAGACATTCTTTTCCTTTTCTAAAGCATTGTATGAAATGAAGTTATCTTTATCACCTGTCATGTGTTTTGAGCATCTGCTATCAATGTACCACTAATTTTCTTGTTCTTCTGCAAACAGAGATGTGGCACATCTTTCTGACTGTAATTCCTTCTTTTTCCATACCTTGGAGTTTCCTGATGTTTTCTCATTTGATAAGTTGGCTTAAATTTTCTCCTGCATTCAGATTCTTCATGACCAAAGTTATTGAAAAATGAACATTGAATTTCATCTTGAAGAAGTGAAAAGTTATTATAAGAGCTCTTCTTGATTCCTGTCACACTCCTTTGTTTTCTTTCTTCTCTTGTCATGATAGTTTTGTAAGAAACACATTAAGAAACCTTATGACCAAAGTTATGGCATGAAAATCATTGTCCATTAAAGAACAAGTTTCTATGACCATAAAACCTTTTGGTATTGTTCACATTTTGGTTAGTTCTTTTGTTGATGTTCACCCTTGGAGTAAAATGAGCATGATTTACCTAGGGAGTACCTTTAGGATTTTCCTAAGGATTGACGCATTGTTAACTGGTTTTTGCTACATTAAGATAGATTCTGGTGATGGATGAAGAATTTTATGGTTGGGATGTTTCTCCAGTGTATCTAAGACCAGTATTTATAAGAGGAGGATATTGAACCTTGATGATTTCACCTAAGGTTTATGATCCTTTAGCAAATCTAGGATTCATATTTTCTGTCTTCTCAAGTTCCTTTCTTAGACTTACTACTTCACATACTAATGTTTCATTGTGCTTTTTCATTTGCATGAGTTGATGTGTCAAAGTGTCTATGACTATATTCTTTTCTTCCAAGCAAATTTTGAGTTGAATGATTTCTTCAAGAAAATATTCTTCTTCTAAGGCATTCATACACTTATATTTATCACCTATCATATGTTTTAAGCATATTCTATCAATGTACCATTGATTTTCTTGTCCTTTTGCAAATAGAGCTATGGCACATCTTTCTGACTGTAATTCCTTCTTTCTCCATACCTTAGAGTTTGATGATGTTTGCTCCTTTTGATAAGTTGGCTGAAATTTTCTCCAGCATTCAAATTCTTGATGACCAAGGTTATTAAAAAATGAACATTCAATTTCATCTTAAAGAGGTGAAAAGTTATGATAAGAGCTCCTCTTGATTCCTGTCACGCTCCTTTGTTTTCTTGCTTCTCTTGTTAGGATAGTTTTGTAAGCAACACATTGTGAAACCTTATGACCAAAGTTATGGAATGAAAAGCATTGTCCATTAAATAACAAGTTTCTATGACCATTAAATTTTTTGGTATTGTTCACATTTTGGTTAGTTCTTCTATTGATGTTCACCCTTCGAGTAAAATGAGCATCATTTAACTAGGGAGTATGTTTAGGATTTTGTTGTGGATTGACACAATGTTGACTAGTTTTTGCTGCATTAAGATAACATGTAGTGATGGTTGAAGAATTTTGTGGTTGGGATGTTTCTCCAATGTATCCAAGACTAGTATTTATAAGAGGAGAATGTTGAACCTTGATGATTTCATCTAAGGTTTCTGATCCTTCAGCAAATCGAAGATTCAAAATTTTTGTCTTCTCCAGTTCCTTTCTTAAACTTACTACTTCACAATCTAATTTTTCATTGTGGTTTTCCTTTTGCATGAGTTGATGTGTCAAAGTGTCTATGAATATATTATTTTCTTCAAAGAATATTTTGAGTTGAGTGATTTCTTCAAGAAAATATTCTTTTTCTAAGGCATCCATACACTTATCATTTTCATAAGCCATGAGCAGTTTAATATCTTGATCAGATTGACCTTCATCACTATTAGACAGGACATTAGTATATTCATGAGTATAATAACTTCTTCTATTAACAAATTGTTTCATATTATCTTTTTTAGAGTTCTTTCCTTTGTCATGGTTATCTTTATGAGGACATTTAGCAACATAATGACTTACTCTACCACAAGAAAAACATTTGAAGGGAAGCTTACCTATGAATCTTCCAGAACCCAGTTCAATTTTCTTCACAAGGTTTACCTCATCTTCTTCTCATATATATCTTTATTCCTTGAGATATTCATTTTCTTTTCCCTTTGCAGAGGCTTTTAAAGTAACTTCTCTGATTTCTGATGGACCTCCTTTTCTCATTTCAAAGGCAGTTAAAATTCCATGAAGTTTAAAAATAGTAACAGAATGTAGATCTTTCTTCTCTTCAATGGCAGATACTTTTGACTCAAATTTAGAAGATAGATATCTCAAAAATTTCTTTACTATAGTAGCCTCCTTTATTTCTTCTCCCATATTCTTCATATGATTTACAATCTCATCTACTCGTAAAAAGTAAATAGCAATACTTTCATCACTATGCATCTTGAGAGTTTCATATTGAACTCTGAGAGTTTGGAGTTTAGCACATTTTACCTGGGAGTCTCCTTCGTAGATCTGAATGATTTTTTCCCATATTTCTTTGGCTGTGTTGAGTTGCATGACTTTGAAAAATTATGATTCTGGTAGACTTCCTAATAATGCATTCACAACATTGGCATTGGTTTCAGATGATTTCTTTTCTGCTGGATCTATGGGGATTACTGCTAGATATTGGTATCCTCCTTCCACAATTTCCCAAACATCAGCTCCAAGTCACTGAAGATAGGCTTTGGTTCTTACCTTCCAATATGATAAGTTATTTTTGTTGAAGATTGGTGGTCTGATAGTTGCCATTCCATGTTGATTTCTTATCTTGCGAGATCTTCCTTCAAGCGATCAACATTCTTCTAAAGGACCTGCTATGATACCAATTTCTCAGAAAGATATTGAGAGGGGTAGGGTGGGGTGAATAAGTATTTAAACTTTCACAATGATAATTTTCTTTTTCAAGCTATATACGCAATTTTACAGAAACCAGAAAGCATATGTCTGCGACTATAATGAATGGAACCAATGTATAGATAATAAACTTGTAAAACAACTAATTCATTGTTTGTTGGACTTAAATCAGAGTGTAATGAATTTACCAAGAAGTAAACAGATGCAGTAAGAATAGAATAAATCAACACAGATAAGTAGCGCACATCAACAACAAGATTTTTCAGGTGGAAACCCAATGTGGGAAATAACCACCGTTCTTGTCATCTCACTCTTCAATCTTCTTATTATTAAAATTGTTTACAAGTTTTTTACTGGTGTAGACTCTTTCTAGTATGTAGGCATCCACCTGCTGAAGGCTACAACCATCACTCATTTTCTAGCTCCTATCGGAAGGGAGCTCCAACCCCCTAGCTCTTGTACTGGCTAATATGATTACCAGTACTTAGGCATCGGCCTATAGATGGCTACTACCTTCACTCATTCTCCAGGGACCATGTTTCATAAATTTTTGGACTGGATACTCCTGGTACACATCAACACAATATGTAGGCCATTTTCATCACATTTTCAAACTGGACCCATCAATCACCATTGCAATACAACCATCAAATAAAATTGCATCTACCAATCACTGAAACCCATCAACTATGAAGCAAAACATAATCAATCAATTCAAACAATCAAATCACTATCACAAGAACACAGAGTTGAACCCATAACACTGCATCAACAACTAGAATGAACTGCAACCTCAAAAATCATATGTCAAAATGTATACACTACTTCAATGAGGACAACCTGTGTGTATACGCTACTTTCTGTAACCTAACCTGCGTATACCTCTAAAGATACTGAATCATAAAACTTCTGAACCAAAAACTATATTAACCAAAGACATTCTTAATATCTACTATCATATTATAGAGTTCTAAACAGATAGTAGCAAAGATCACCCTTCTTACTCAATCAATCAGTCAACCAAACTCAATCTCCTTATATGATTAGTTTAACTTCATATCTAATGAAGAAATCATTGAAAAACATCAGTAAAATAGCAACACTCATCAAATAGATCAATCATTTCTAAACAACAAGACTTTCCCTTGCATATGCTACTTGGAAGTGTCAAATCCATGTGTATATGCGCCTTCACCGAGGCGAACCTGCGTATAGATCTGGAAGTAATAACTTATAACTTCACAACTTTTCAAGACTTCAGATATACCCAGATCATAGCATTTAAAGGATAAAACATGCGTTAGCACTCAAATCTAGCCTATCCATTATCAAATCATACAATGAGAATTTATTTCGGGTCTCATGATCTTGATCCAACATTGTATCCAAGGTTGCACAAGAGGTTTCAGATTTATATCATAACCATAGCCCTTACAACCCAAAATATCATTCAGATAGAAGTATTTATGAAAACCCCTTTAACTTGCACATCTATCCCTTTGATCTTCTCCTCCTTATATACTTAGAGCCTTTGTCAATAACATGGAGAAAAAAAACACTTAGAACCCATGGTATTCTCAGACTGGATCAAGTAACTATTATTCCGTTCAATATTGTGGGCTAATACTATGGTATGGACCCTTGGTATTGTTTAACCTTAATTTTCCATCCCATACGCATTTTCCCTTCTGTGAAACTATGTGCATATGTATATGTTCCTTTTATTCTATGTACTTGCACGCATACGTATACATGCCTTTTATTTTGTGTACCAATGTGTATACGCGATTTGCACTAGGTTAAACAACTTATACAACTTAAATCATTCTATTTTCTGAATTTCTTGATTCTGACCTATAATCCTTTGTCCCATCATCATGTTCTTCCATCCCATTACTCTGTTGCCTCTGAATTGCCCTGTTACAATGTGAGTTGCCATCATGCATCACTTTATCATTTCTGAAGTGACGTGTGGATACTTCTTGTTATCATCTATGTGAGTTTCCATCAAGGAAAACACATATACCATAAGGCCAACAAATGGAGGAAGCATGCCCGAGGGGGGGAGAAGAGTGTTATGTAGTGGGACAATATTTCAAATTAGTAGACAGACAAGGAAAATTCCTATGTTAGAATTTGTGACTGTAAGAAGTAATCAAAACAATGAATATTGAGAGTTCATGAAAGAAGATGAAGTTGAAAACAACATTGATCACTTGCATGATAGAAAATCATGCAAAAGAGGTAACAAAAGATTGTGCAACCTATGTAATGATGTGAGTAGGAATAAGGAAGAAGAGTATCAACCTAGATTAGGACAAGAACATTCAATATATCTTAGTGACCCTACTTAGGCCATAACCCATTTCAAATCGATGACCCCACATGCATCTCCAATTTAAGAGGTAAGATCATTTGAAAGTTTGATACATGCATTACTAATTAGTGTAGGAAGTAAGGGTAGTAGTAAATACAATATATGTAGTCAAAGTAGTAAATTTAGAGGGGAGGAAACAAAACCATCAAAAAACTAGTTAGGGGGATATCACTAGGTAGTATTATGCAATACATAATAGAAGATATTGATCCAAACTTGAGAATACCTATTTTTCATCGCACTGGGGTAGAGTATCTCAAACAACATTTTTTTGTTTGAGTTTATATGGACTATTAAGTAGGTTGAAGGTGAACATAAAAACTTTATGTAATTGGAAACTAATTTTAGGGATCATGAAGTTACTTGCCATATGAAATATAAGGTTACTACGCCAACAAGGAAAACTAGGTCATTGGTAGATGTTATGAAAACATTGTTGAAGCAATTGCGGGAACCAAAATCAGTATTAGTGTATTACAGAGATAAAAAATATCAAACATAGTGCTAATGAGTTGGTGTGGGACTCCAACTAGATATTTAAGGTGTCGATGTGTTGATTAACATTTTTGATTCTAGATGTGCAACACAATGAACGATTCATTGGAGAACTTTTGCCACACATACATATCCCATTAACGAAAGATTAGATTGTGTTGTAGTCAAAAGCATTAGATATTTTCCATGAAATTAGAAGCATCCCCAACAAAAATAAAAGATGACAAGATAATGGCTCTGGTTCAGTTGTAGCTAAAAACATTGACATTAAAATTACAAAACTTGGTGAAAGAAAATAAAAATTGTGGGGAGGTATGTTGTACCATATGTAGAAAAGGTCATCATATTAATGAGTTATTGACTATGGAAGAGTCTATAGCTACATGTTCTTCCAACCCTTTGGCACAAGGTAGGGGCCTGTCGTGTGAAATTTGTAAAGTATGGGGTCACTCACTAACAACCTTTCCCATGATGCAGAAATGCTAGAGCTCGGTTAAGACTATATTCTATAATTTGTGTAAATCAGTAGGACGTGATATCCATACATGTCATGTAGTGTAACTAATGATGGAAAACACTTCTAATGCACATAGGGTAAAAGAAACTGATGGAAATGAATGAGGAATGCATAATTAGAACCATCAAAGAGCTTACAATTAATCGGGTAGAGGCCAAGGAATGTAAGTAAGAGGACCAAGATTCCAAGGTAAAGGATGAGGAGGATTTGGAAGAGGCATGGATCCATGAATTTAATATAATTGCACAAAACCAAGACATATTGCACATGATTTCCCCAATACCTAGTCAACAAGTACATATTATAGGGAGTTGGATTATGTTACTATTGACCATACTCAACCCGTCAAAATTCAAGGGATCTCCCCAATATGAATTCCCAACTAGACCTCACACTGTTTGGTTTAGGAGTCACATCTGGTATGATGGCCCAGTTGCCATTATCTTAAAGGTATGCCTTAGCTCTTACTTGTCAGCACATGAGAGCGATTCACCTAGTATTCAAAGAGTGAGGTTCGTGTACCTAGTGAGTGCATATTGTAACTTGTTTCTAAGTTCTTTCAATGTAGAGGGAGAGGGTGAGAATGAGTCTGAAGTTGAGAGGGAATAGTCCCAACTTAGGTAGAGACACACAACATAGTAGGATATTCATAGGTTCCATCGGAGTAGTCCACACAAATGCGGTAGTCACAAACATAAAGTGAACAAATAGCACATACAACACCCAACTAAGGAGTCCACACAAGTGCGATGGACATTATTACAATTTTACAAGAAGGAGTCTATCTAGTGTTCAGTGGAGTAGTCCACATGGGTGGGAAAATGATAACAACTCATACAACACATTTCCAATAGTGTATGCACTAAAAGAATTGAAATAGTTCAACTATCTTAGTACAAGTTAAAGCAACATGTATTACGAGCATCTAAAGAACAATAGTACAAATGAATATAATACATGTGTTAAAATGTGTTGTCATGTTAACAAGCATCTGAATTAAAAAAAGTTCCAAGACACATTTTACACCATACATCACTAACCCCAGTAGTGGCGTGTTGGAGCCACTACTCACTCCTCAAAGAAAAGACTACAAACTCTCAAGGTTATGTGGAAGGTGCCAAGATGAAAAATCCTTTAAATGTACAAATGAGGGGTATATATAGCCAAGGGTGAACTTGACCCTTGTGACACTTTGAATTCCCTCATCACAGTTTGACTTACATGACTCTTCAACTTTATATATGTGTCTCTTGGAGTTCCACATTACATCGATTACAACCTGTATGGACCATAGTAGTGATGGTGATGAGATGACTCATGACATGAATTTACATGACACTATTGGTATGTACATGCTAATGGTGGTGTCCATGTCGAGCTACTGTGCTACAAAGTAATGAGTGTGTTCTTTGTGTATCATAGCTTCACCTCCGCATGGCAAGGTATGCATATTCTTTGATGGTCTTGGTGTTTGCTTGATGTTGCATGTGCATGTATCCGCTTCGCTAGCTACTTGATATGCTTCATGTGTTCATCCATCCACAAACAAGTCTCCTCGCATGTGCTCCTAGTTCATCTCATTCGTCCCCATGCCATGTCTCATTCATGTATCTATTATGCAATCATTCATGACAAGATGACATCAAATCTAGAAATACCCTAGTCCAGCATGATGGATCATATTTTCTTTGTGGGTGAAGGTGACCATGAGAGAGGACAAGGCTCTAAAACTATGCAGATCACATTTCAGGTCAATTGCGAGGTTCCAGATCACTACTGGAAAATGTTGCGTAGAGGCCACTAAGAGGCTGGGTTGAGAAGTCCATTATAACAATGAAATTTGTGGGATATGGTTCAGCTAGGAGGTAGAATTGCATGGTTTCCTTGATGAAGGAAGTCAAGGAAGTAGGATGTAGTGATAGCGAAAACTAAGTTATCTTCCAGAATATGCTAGGATAGGGCTACGGGAGGCTGCTGGCCAGAACTACACAGTTTTGGGAGGTACTCAAGTAGGACATCACTACGGAGTTTTTGGGCTGACTAGACTGTTGGGAAGCAGGTGAAATTTCAATGAAAAATATGCAGTTTTTAGGAGGAGTGAAGTGCAAGTCCACAGGGGGACCGCCTAACAGAACTACGCAATTTCCCAGGATAGTGCAGTGACAGGCAGTGGGTGCTTGTCCCTCATGTCTACGTAGTTTCTTTCGGTAGTGCAGATAGGTAAGCTAGACAAATAATGCACATTTTTGGAGATGAGTGTTGCCCTGGGTCACTGCTCAAGTCAAATTTTTCGATTGACCAATAGGAGGCTTGGTGGATAGGCTTGCAGGAAGCACAGACTGAGATGGATTCTTGGGGAAATTTTTCGTTGTTCTAGGTGACAATCAACTAGCTGATTCCAGCATTTTGCAGTGCAAATTGCCTAGAAGGCAGCCTCAAGCTCTGTGCAATTCTAGGTAACAGTGCTTGGTCACTGAGGGCTGAGACTACAAAGTGCATCTCAGTGGAGGTGTGGCTGATGGAGGGTAGTATGTTCGATAAATATTTAGAAAAATGGTTAAGTGTGTGAGTGAGTGAACTCATGTATACCTAACCTTGCCAACATACACTCGACATAACTCAATGACAAGACACCTCAAACCAACATGAAAACATAGGCTCAGTGTGACTAACTAAAGGGTCATAGTAAAAAGTGTGACACTTGAGATAAAGTATTGAAAAACCATGACGACACTTGCGCAACATTGTTTACAACTTTGTGTTTGAGTGCAATAGATGTATACATAGAGAACACAACTTGTACACACAAAGGCATACCTTCAACGTAGCTAGAAAAAGACCACAAGCATGAGATTGCAACAAACATGCTAAAACATGACTAGTGATCAGTAAAGAAAAGAGGGTGTAAAGACTCAAAAAGAGCTCATGGGATGAGCTTGATTGTTTGCAAGAATCAAAGGAAAAAACAAAGAAGTCTCTGAAATCGAATGTAGGACAAAATTTTGGAGGGTGTCGCAACTGCCACAAAACTCAGTGACACACTCGTTGAATATTAGCTTCTCTGTTTTGATTCATTGATAGTGCATGGCCTTGGTCTATCAAAGAGTATTGAATCATTGTGCAGGTTACTTCAGTTTCCCCACTTACTTGATGGACAAATGTGGTTCAGCTTTTTGGAACTAAGTCAAACAAAAAAACAAGTTTTAGTTGATCACAATGTTTCAAAATATGGAAGGTTAGCTTAGCTCAGGAGTTTAAAAATTTTCAAAGTTTTCATCTTTGGTGTTTCTCCATTGCAAGTATGCCTAGACAATACCCCGATAGAGTCATTAAGGAACACACACATTTCTCCACTACCAGCAAGCCTATTCAGTATCTTGGTGGAGTTGCATGATTCACCTCTCTACACAAGAAGCCTTTCTCTTATTTCACCTTTTATATATATATTGAAAGAGAACTATGAATAGGCACTTATATACTTTTGCAGTGGAAGAGGGATCCTAACTTATTGAGAGCATAATAGGTTGTTCCTTCAGAGAAACATGTAAGACCTCTGATTTAGGTTTTCTCATTTGGCTTTTCCCCTTCTTCGTTTCTACTAGTTTGATGAGCTTGAACACACAAAGCAGAAGATTGAGTACATGCGTGGGGGTTTCCAGTGTGGACACAAGTTCATGGTTGGATCATAGCTTCCCTTACAAATGGCTCATATTTTCTATCAAGAGTCCATTGGCCGAAGGTTATAACCAAGCATAGAGAAGATAGATGCAGGATTGCCCAAGTGTTGTAGTGTCACAAGACTCTTTGGATCTTAGCCACATACTCATTCAAAAGCCAGAACTCTGTAGAGGGAATCACTTATTGGAAAAACCAAAAATAACATGATATTAAGAAAAAAAAACAAAGAGAACCAAAAATAGCAAAGCAAACAGAAAAGACAAGCAATAAAAGGACCATGTACATAGCGCGTGGCGTGGCCCTGGGTTACTGAAAATAGTGCTTTAATTCTTGGCTGTTGACAGGAAGGTTATCAATCCTCCTGTTAAGTGATTTAAGATGATACGTGTGTGGGCCAAGATTTTCCTAAACATGTATGGAACAATTCACAAGGACTCGAACTTTGTATGTTTACCTTTTTCTTCATGGGGTTTGTCCCATTTCAAGACTAAGTCACCCACATCGAAGTTAGTGTTCCCTACAGACTTCTTTTCGAACCATCTCTTGATACTGTTCTGATGGAGTGTGGTTTTTTTTTCTTTCATCCATTCTTCCTACATCTTTTGAAGTGTATCCATCCTACAATGGACTAACAAACATGGCTTACCTTGCGATTCTTGGGACAATTGGAGAGTATGCAAGAAGATTTTCGGCGGGAGGATGACTTTGTTCCAATAAATAGGAAGTATGGTGAAGTGTTCAGAGAGGGTTTGGGTGTTACACGATCAACCCATAAGGAATTCATCAAATTAGAGTGCTAGTTTCGTTGTTCAAAGTAAATGGTCTTCTTGATAATGCGAATGAGATTTTTATTCATAGATTTAACGAGACCATTTCCCTGCAGTTAGTAGTTAGCTAAGTGTTTAAGAATGATACCATATCTCAATGAAAAACCATAAATCTTTAAAGATGAAAAGTTTCATTGTTAAAGACAAGTGATACTGGAATGCCAAAACATGAGATGATGTTCTATCGAACGAATATGATGACCTCCTAGTCATTCACTAGCTTAAGCAAAACTTCTTCTCTCCACTACATGAAGTAGTCAGTAGTTGTCAAGATGTAGCAGTGCTACTTTGACGAGTGTGGGAATATTTCTCCAATGATGTCTAAGAAACAATGTTGAAATGGTTCACTCATTGTAATAGGGTGCAATGTGGCTACTAACCTTCATGCTCTGCCAATGCATCACTGACAGATCGAGCACTTGCGGGAATAAGCATGTACATCCTTGAATAATGTGGGCCAGTAGAAACTGGCTTACATGACTTTGTGCATAGTGGTGTTACCCTCGAGGTGACCCTCGGTTGGTCTGTCATGGAGATCATGCAAGACCTTCTCTAAATCATGTGCCTCCAAGCACCTAAGAAAAATTTCATTGTTGTGCTTTCGGTAAAGCACTCTGTGCAGCAACAGGTAAGGTAAATATTTGAGGAAGATTGCCCTCTTCTCTCTCATGAAGAAGTGACAGAGCATAGTGCCATGTTGAAGGTACTGTAGCACATATTCATACCAAGAGCCTTTGTGTGAAGTGGGTGGTGCTCTCTCTACATCGTACATCTCAATTTATCGCTCCCAACCAGTGATCCATTCTTCCTCCTCCTGTGCATGGACTACTTTGGTTGTGAGTTTACAGAGACCATTAACCTTGATTATGTGAACACTTTCAAGCATGTCATCGAGTTCGCACATCTTTCACCTAGCTCTTGCCAAACAACCAGTGACCTGACTGCTGGGTGTGGCAAAAAGACTGTGCAATGGTTCTTTAGGAGTTATGGTCTGAAGTGTTTCACCACCTTGTATACTACATATGCTTATTTATCGACAACAAGGTAGTTGAGTTCGGGTCCCTGCATGATTGGACTCATGAAGGAGATGGGACATTCGTTGTTTAGCTCATCCTTCTGAGTGATTACTACAACATGTGAAGTGTTGGAGGCGAAGATGTATAGCAAGAAATCCTTGATAAAGTTTGGGCTATAAATTGTAGGTGCATTTTCTATCACTTTCTTGATACGTGTGAATGCATCCTTTTCCTTCTTACACCAACTATAGACTTCATCCTTCAGAGTCATGTCTTGCATTGGTTTCACTGTGTGCGCATAATCTGAGATTAACTTCAGAAGGAATTTGATCTTCTCGAGGAAGTAGTACATGAATTTCCTGTTGACTAGGTGAGGAATCCATGTGATCATTCAAACTTGGTCCAGATCAATGTTGATCCCACTCCTAGTGATGATGTGACCGAGGAGGTTCCCCTAAAACACTACAAATATGCTCTTGTTGGGACTCAAGGATATCTTGTATCTTCAACATCGCTCCAATACCTTCTTCATATGGCATATGTGGTTTGAACATTTTCTGGAAAATATTGTCACATCGTCAAGGTAAATGACTACACTCTGTTTGATGAGTCCATGGAAGGCGATGTCCATGGCCCGCTGAAAGGTTCCGCCTGCATTCACAAGCTGAAATGGAATTCTTTTGTATGTGAACATACCCCAATTAGTACAGAAGGTAGTATTCAATCTATCAGGTTCCACTACCAAAACCTAGTTGTATCTCGAAAAACCATCAACCAGAGGAAACATTTTTTCTCCAGATACTTTCTGTAGAATATGTTGCATTGGCGACGCGGGGTAGTTTTCCTTTTTTGAGGTGCGGTTCAGATTTCGAAAATCAATATATAAGCGGATCTCCCTAGAATTCTTGTGTACAGAACGAACTTAGAAACCCACGCAGAATGACAAACTATGTAAGTGATCTGAGTAGCCAACAACTTAGTCTATTCTTTTTGTACGAGGGGTTCAAGTGATGGATGTACTTTTCTCAGCTTCTGCGAAAATCGCTTGACCCCTTCTTTGATTGGGATCACATGTTCCACTATTCACATGTCATATGTTTTTAGATCATCGTATGTCTAGGCGACACATCCTGATATGTTTGAACAAGCGAACAATGGCTTGCCACTCCTGCAGTGTGTAACACGCACTGAGATTTAAAAACATTGGATCTTCTTATATAACCAAGTACATATTTTCATGCATCATGGTGGAACTGTGAAATTTGTTGTTCCTTGGCACTTGGAAACAGTCTTGCAAGTCATAGAGTTGTTTGAGAGATACCACACCCTTGGGGATGAGGTTTCCTTTTTTGTCATCATTTGCCGCTTGTAGAGACTGCTCGTGCTCATATTTGCCAATAGTTGTGTCCCTAAAGACAACAACGCTGACCATGAAGTGTAGTATCTTTTGATCATAATAAAAAACTCATAAGTTAGTTATGTTGTTAGGAATAGAACTCTTATACAAAACTTCAACAGTAAACCTATCCCTAAGTGGTGTCATCCTACCAACTACATTAGCTAAGGCATCAACAACTGCATTACACATTCTTGGCAGACCAATGATATTGAAATCTTGGAAGTAAGAGATCATTCAACATACCTCTTGTTGATAACTTTTGAGATGAGGTGGAAAATTGTGTATGGTGTTACGTACCTATCGTACCACGATTTCTGAATCACCTACCACTTTGAGCGTACCAACATTGAGGCTCATGGCTTTATGCAAGCCCAATATGAGTGCTTCATATTCAGTAGTGTTGTTCGTGCATTTGAGCTCCAAACATCTTGAGATCATGCATTTGTTGTGCATCAAGTCTCTCAAGACACACCTAGCTCCAAATCCATCCTATGTCTTTGATTTGTCAAAATGCATGTTGCAAAACTCGTCTATACATAGATCGTTTGTTGTGCTAGTACTACTACTACTACTACTGATTTGTCAAAATGCATGTTGCAGAACTCGTCTGTACATAGATCATTTGTTGTGCTAGTAATACTACTACTACTACTGCTACTAGTGTTACAATGTGATGTACATGTTTCATTTCCATCATTTGGGCAAGGAAGGACACCCGAATGTGTGCTTGGTAGGGTTGGGGCTAGTTGTGCGAGATAACGCTGTATTTGTGTTTCCAGGAGGCAGTTGCCAAACACGAGTTCCACGAAAGCCAACAGTTCATTCTCACCGTTGATGAGAGTAACATTATTTTTCATGTATCTCGAAGATAACATGTGGATCCGATTGATTTTCCCCTTGCACAAAAGCCATAACTGTGACCAGTATGTGGAAAAGTATCCATTCAACTTGTTGGATCTGTCTCTGCTAAGCAGTAACCTATATGATTCCGATATGTCCACTATGAAAATGTTGATGCATTAATGAACTCAACCATCATGAGATAACCGTATGATCACATTTTACAATTCACCAATGGCTGGTACGCATGTTCGAGATAGTTGGATGATCTGCACAAATATCTTGATCGATTAGGCATTGATCCTCTTAGCAATGGAGAGTGGCATGACCTTAGCTTATGCTCCAGAGTCAACCAAGCAGTTGTGAACATCAAAGTTAGATATTTCAAATGAGAGCATGAATGTAGGGCAAAGAGAGTTTGCTTCTTCCATCCATATTTTGTTGAGCATCGTTGTGTGTACACTGGGCGATGTTCTTGCTCACTTGTTGGTAGAGGTTGTGCTGTCTATGGATGTTTGCCCCAATGCGTGCAATAGAATATCCCAGTTACAGTTAATCTTAGAGAACTCGAACAAAGAGATGTTTTCAAAAGTTTTCTTCATATCTTCAACAATATTGTAGTTTAGACCAGGTAAACTCACTAGGGTATTCGAGGTTAGACTCGTGTTTGTACTATCCAGAAGATTGTTTTAAAATTTACTACTCATGGATGTACTCTTGTTTACAGATGTCTTCCTTGGCTTTCTTTTTGTTTTCTGCTTTGGGATAGATGGAGGGTCAATGTTCCTCATTAGTTTAAGCTTTTCTCATTCCTCCCCAATAGTAAGGGGAGCCCCTTGACTTCTGAGATTGTATCGACCATCTTGCTTTGGGGTTTTCTTCTTGATGGTCATTTTCTGTGATGGGCGCACACATTTATAGATGTTGATCACTTTTCTAGAACTTGGTGGTTCATAAAATGCAACATATTCTTCATCATCTTCATCTTCCCACTGAAATTTTGTATTGTTTCCCATGTTTCTCATACCGTCGCACATCAAGTTCGCAACTGAGTTCTAATTTAGACAAGTCCCTTCTAAGTGATGGTATTTATGGAATGAGAAAAAATTGGTGTTCACACATACTTCCATTTGGAACACTGAGTTTGAGCTCTATGCAGTTTTAGCTAGGTAGTTGCTACAACCTGATGACATGCTCCTCTTTGGGTGTCTGGGAGGTCAGCTGCTAATAGATGTCTAAATTGTTCGTTGCTTCATTTCAGACACCTCTGTTGTCAAGGTATTGGCAAGACGAGTAAGGATTTCAATGTCACTTGCTTCCCTCCATTTCACCTTACTTGCAGTATCCTTGCGTCTCCTTCTCACATCTTTGGATTCTTTCATTGGTTCATCATCCCTTATGACTCCAACTATGTGTAGGTCCTTTTCCATGGTGATCACCTCTTCACAATTTTCAAGTAATGTTGGTTTCACAGCTTGCTTGATGAATTGCATAATGTTGGTGCGCAATGCAAATGTGTAGTAGTCGGCAATGATGGAGTCATGAGGTTTCGTGTCTGCGGCAAACTTATTCAAGATTCATGAAAACCTCTAGTTAAAGTCTTTCAATTTATCTTTTGTCTCCATCTTGAGACTGCCTAACCCTTTGAGAAACATGGCAAGGGTCTTGTCATCAACAATTTTTTCAAGAAAAATTCTCTTGAACATACACCAGTTCTGGATGTAGTTGACAGGAATGTTGTGATACCATACCATTGCTCATCCATCCAAGGTACATGAAAATGATCTACATGAAACGTCATCATAACATAACTCGAGTGTCTATGGATGTAGGTAGAATGTGTCCAAGTGGTCTTCTACCTTCGTTGTTCTATAAGGGTCAAACTTTGTCAACAAATTCTCTAAATGCCTTGGCATCTTATGCAAAGAACTTGCGAGAACCAATGGTCCCTGAGTTATCCATTCCATGTTTTGATTAGCCATGTCTTCTTCTTCTTCGTCCTCCTCCTCTTCTTCCGAATCAAATGGTTTCACCTTTGAGTTGGTTGATTTGTCTCCACCTCCACCTCTTCCATTGACTTCCCCTCCACCTCCCATACCAGAGCCTAAGCCCAAGATCACGAGGGTGTCCTCTTCTCCCTATCAGAAGACTGGAGGTTCCTCTCGCTTCTGAACAACTTTTGCCAAACCTTAGAAAGTGGCAAGAAATTCTTCTTCCAATTATGAGGCAAAAACTCCCATGAGAGTGGTCTTTGGCTCCTTTGATCCATATGGAAGATCTTATATTCCTTGGATCACTCTGACTGCTTTGGAAAACTCACAACTAAAGGGACAAATATAGTGGATGTGCTGATATGAAATTTCATGTTCACATCTTGGAGGTGAGGATTAAGGAACTTCAGATTTGTGCATAGGTCAGAGGGAGGGCGAGTTACTACCTTGACTATATGATTAATGAGTGGGGTTGAGAGGACACTCATCCATAAAATACTAGCGACCCACCCTCTAGCACCAGAAATGTTGAGGGTGCTGGAACCCCCCAACATTCAAAGGATATCCCTAGTATGAAGTCCCAACTAGACCTCACATCATTTGGTGTAGGAGTCCCATCTAGTATGATGATCTAGTCTCCATTATCTTAAATATAGGCCTTAGCTATTGCTTGTCAGTCCATGGGAGTGGTTCACTTAGTCTTCAAAAAGCGAGGTTCATTTCCTCGGTGAGTGCTCAATGTAACTTGTGTCTAAGTTCTTTCACTACAGAGGGAGAGGGTGAGAGTGAGTCTCAAGTCGAGAGAGAATAGTACCACCTCAGGTAGAGACACACAACACAACATGATCTGTGCATCTTCTAGTGGAGTAGTCCACATAGATGTTGTATTCACAAAAAAATGTGAACATATATCACGTACAACACCTAGCAGAGTAGTCCACATGAGTGCGATGAGAATTATAACAAGTTTAAAAGAATGATTTTTTCTAGTGTCTGACAGAGTAGTCCACATGGTTAGGACAATGATAACAACTAATACAACACATTTCCAATAGTGTATGCACTAAAAAAATGGAAATATTTCAACTATCGTAGTACAAGTTAAAGCTACATGTATTACAAGCGTCCAAAGAATAGGCATACAAACAAATATAATACATGTGTGAAAATGTGTTGGCTTGTTAACAAGCTTCTGAATTAAGCAAATATTCCATGACACATCCATACACCACATCACTAACCCCAGTAGTGGGGCTTTGGAGCCACTGCTCACACCTCAAAGAAAAAACTATAGACTGTCAAGTCTATGCGGGAGGAGCTAAGGTGAAAATTCCTTCGCATGTACAGATGAAGGGTATATATAGGCATGGGTGAACTTGACCCTTGTGACTCTTCGACTTCCCTCATGACTATTTGACTAACATGACTCTTCAACTGAAATGACTCTTTAACTTCATATGTGGGTCTCTTGGACTTCCACATTACATTACATTGATTACAACACGTATGACCCTATTAATGGTGCTGGTGATCCAGGTAGATATTGGTGGCCACCCACTAATTCCACTTGGATCCCCTCTAGTGCTTCTTACAGTTTTTTTCAGTTTCCTTAATTATAGCACAGTTTACTATTTTTAGCAGTTTTTCGGGTCCTAAACTTCCGGAGCCGTTTTGAGGCCCTAAACGACGTTTTTTGGGAAATCCACCGCCAGCGATTTTCTTGATAAAAATCGTCTTTTCCGTCGTAGTCCTCGGAGAGATCTTTCCGACGGGCTATCATGCACGTCAAACGGAGATAGTACGACCAATTCGCGACCCTGGGAAGTTGATGTACCAACTTACCCAAAAACGGGGCCCACAATTTGGCGTTTCATCTTCTAGGGTTAGGTTTTGGAATGTGAAGGGTTTTCCATTGTTTCTCAACAATAAATAGGCCTTCGAGCCTCATTGTAAGACAGTTCAGAGGCATGTAGCCACCACATCTCTTCTCAGAGATAAGCTACCATCGCCCTAGCTGGTTTATTTCCATTTCTGTTTGTAAGCATATTTCAGTATTTTACAGTAATGAATTGAGGTATTATTTCCGTTGCATATCTGTCTTTATGGTTATCTCTGTATTTTATTGCGTTCCTGTTTAAATCTGGATCAGTGGTATCAGAGCGGTCTGCTTTTCTTCTCTGTTTTTCTTTGCATGTCCCCAACGAGGTTGGGATATAAGGAGTTAGGGCTTGAACTGGTCGAACCTTTGCAAGACCAACCTCGCAAATCCCGACGGCCTCCCATGGCGGATGAAAAGAAAGACGAGGGGGCAGGAGATCCTATCAAAATCTTGCTCGAAGAAGCCCTCGAGCGACAAAGGAATGCGATGATGGACAACTTTGCCCAAATCCTTCAGTGGCTACCCAGGGGCGACGCATCGGCTTCCAACAGCAACTCTGGAAATGCCACACCATTTAAGGTACAAGTTAATTTTGAAATCCCCATATTCGAGGGTCAGATAGATGCAGATGCCGTCGATAAATGGTTAAATGTGCTAGAGGGTTATTTTTCTGTTCATGATTTTTCCAGTCGGGAAAAGATTATTTTCGCTCTTCTCAAAGCAGCCCCCCACGTCAAGGATTGGTGGGAAACCTACTGCAAACAAAAAGATGAAAGTACAGGCTCACTATTTTCAGTCGCACCGACTTGGGATTCATTCCGAGATGCCATCAAGGAGCAGTACTACCGTGTCGGAAGCTATGAGGATCAATACATAAAGTGGACCACGCTACGGCAGGGAAGGGACCAAGACATACCAGAGTTTACCAATATTTTCCATACCCTTCGCACAAAGTTGGGTATCAAGGATACAGAGCAGCATTTGGTACTACAATACCGTGGCTACCTTCACAAATACATCCAAGAAGAAATAGAATTCTTGAACATCTCCTCGCTCGGCATGGCATACCGATATGCCGTCAAGGTCGAGCAAAAGTTTAAACAGAAGAAGCGAGACTTTGGGTCTGCGAATCCGAAACAAGGGAAAGGTGCCCCCAAACCACGGAACAAAGGACAAAGCCAAGGCAGGGCGGCCCAAGACAACCCGCCAAAGCTGCAAGAAAAGAACAGCGCCGCGAAGCCGAAAAAGGACCCGAAAAGTGGTGTGAGTTCCATAAGAGCTCCACTCACAACACAAGTGAATGTCGGGCCAAGCAGTCACTGGTGGCCGAGCTAAAAGTTTCAGAATCAGATGCATGTTCTGACTCTGAGTCGGAACTCGATAAGGGGAATGACAAAGGGAAGCAGATTATCGATGCGGAGCCCAACGCCACTGTTGCCACCACGAAGATCCAGAAGGAGGAACCTGAAGATCCAGAGGAGGAGGAGCGTCTCTTCCACTCCCAAATGTGGGTAAAGGGCTCCCCGCTACAGTTCATTGTCGACAGCGGGAGCCAAAAGAACCTCATTTCGGCAGAGGTCATGAAATGGCTGGGCTTACTGACCACAGCACATCCACAACCATACACCATTGGGTGGCTGCACCAAGGACGAGATCTTCACGTGAGCCAACAGTGTCGCCTCCCATACAACATCAAGCCCTTCACGGATGAGGTATTGTGTGACATTGCACCCCTTGAAGTTTGTGATGTGTTATTAGGACATCCATACTTGTGGAAGCGACATGCTGTGTATGAGTCAAGGCCCCGTGCTGTTATTGTTACTTTGGGAAATAAGTTGTACAGGATACCAGAGGTAGCACCGCCTACTGCCATCTCTTTGGTTACTGCAAAACAATGCAGTAAGCTCATTTCCAAAACCAGGAAGTTTTTTTTCCTAATGATACACCCTCAAGAAAAGAAGAAGATGGTGGCCACGACCTCCAGACAGGGCCCCTCCGCACGACAAATACAGATGGACAAGGTCGTGGAGGAGTATGAGGACATCTTCACCACCCCCGCAGGGGTTCCTCTGCACTATCAGGTCAAGCACTCCATTGATCTAACCCCAGGTTTGCCGCTGCCCAATGGACCAATCTATCGGCGCTCTGTTCTAGAGAACGATGAAATGAAGAGGCAGATTCAGGAGCTGCTGCAAAAAGGTCACAGCCGTCCGAGTTCATCGCCCTGTGGGAGCCCGATCATGCTGGTAAAAAAGAAGGATGGGACTTGGAGACTCTGTATTGACTATCGGGCGCTGAACAAGATCACTGTCCGTAATAGGTACCCAATCCCACAGATTGATGACCTCCTGGACCAACTAAAGGGGGAAAAATATTTCAACAAGATCGATTTGAAGTCATGATATCACCAGGCACCAATCGAACCCTCCGATGTGTGGAAGACTGCCTTCAAAGCCAAGGAGGGCCTTTTTGAATGGTTGGTTATGCCTTTCGAATTGACAAATTCTCCTGCAACCTTCATGAGGCTAATGGACGACATCTTATGGTCATTCACCAACTCATTTGTAGTGGTATACTTGGATGACATCTTGATCTTTAGCAAGACTTGGGAAGAGCACCTCCACCACATCCGACAGGTTCTCCAAACACTGCGACAACACAAGTTATGTGCCAATTTGGAGAAATGCACTTTTGGCATGACCCAGGTTCAGTATCTAGGATACATTATTGATGAAAGGGGGGTGCATGTGGATCCAGCCAAGATCCAAGTCATTTGGGATTGGCCATCTCCAACAACTCTGACAGAGCTTCGCAGCTTTCTAGGCCTTGCCAAATTCTATCGCAGGTTCATGTTGGGATTTTCTCATATCACTTGGCCCTTGAGTAAGGTCACCAAGGGAGGAGCGAAAGCAAATTTTTTTGGTCTGAATCTCAACAGAAGGCATTCACAGAGTTGAAAGATCGACTCTGCACAACACCAGTTCTTGCATTACCAGACTTACAACAACCATTTGAGGTCGAGACAGATGCCTCTGACTATGCTATTGGGGCAGTCCTTACTCAACATGGGCAGCTAGTGGCATATCACAGTGAGACACTTTCAGACACAGTCCGGAAGTATCCCACTTATGACAAAGAGATGTATTCCATTGTGCAGGTCTGTCGACAATGGAAGCATTACATTTTGGGGAAGGAAACGGTCATCCACACAGACCAATTACATTTTGGGGAAGGAAACGGTCATCCACACAGACCACCGACCCCTGCAGTTCATACAGACCCAAGGGAAATTGCAGAATGATCGCCATCAGAAGTGGTCCACATACCTGCAACAGTTCCATTTGAATATCAAGTATAAGAAGGGCATCACCAATAATGTCGCAGATTGCCTCAGTCGACCACCGATCATGGCATTAACCACCGTGCTCAACTCTTGTGGGCACGAGACTTCTGATTGGCCACTGCTCTACAAAAGCGACCCGAAATTCGACCACACATACCAGACACTCTTGGAGGGTCAACATGTTCCAGATTTTCACCTCCAGGATGACCTGTTATGCCACCTAGGTCACCTTTGTGTTCCTTCAAGCGAGCGTGCCAAGATGATCTGGGAAGCACACTACAGTCGGGCCGTTGGGCATTTTGGGGTTGAAAAAACGGTGGTTGTACTGCAGAAATATTTCTATTGGCCGAATCTTCGACAGGATGTCGGGAAGTACATCAGATCATGCACTGCTTGCGCCATTGCCAAACCGACCATCAAGAAGCAAGGCCTCTATACCCCGCTACCTACCCCTAGTCGACCTTGGGAATCCATCTCCATGGATTACATGTCAGGCCTCCCTTCCACTAGGCATGGAAATGACTGTGTTTTTGTGGTCGTCGACAGGTTCTCGAAGATGGCCATTATGGCGGCCTGCAAGAAGAATATCACAACAGAAGCCACTGCTAAACTCTTCTTTGAACGAGTATGGGTACACTTTTGGATCCCACAGTCTATCATTTTGGATCGGGACAGTAGGTTCCTCAGTACATTTTGGTCTAGCCTCTGGTCGATGCTGGACACCAAACTCACTAAGTCCACAGCTTTCCATCCTCAAACTGATGGCCAAACTCAGGTCGTCAACAGGATGATCGTACACATTCTACGCATGTACAACTCAAAGCATCCACGCACATGGGATGAGAGCCTCCCCTATGTTCAGCATAGCTACAACTGGGCTCTCCACAGCTCGACTGGCCACAGCCCTTTTCAGGTGGGATTGGGATTCCAACCACTATGTCCCATCGATGTGGCCATGCCATTTGCAGCTACTCGTACAGATTCTGCTCATGTCCAGTCTGAAACAGATAAGGCAAACAGCTTCATTGAGCACATCCAACATATTTTCCAGCAAGTCCATGACATTCTGGAGAAATCAAATGCCAAGTACAAGCAGCGACATGATCAACATTGGCTGCTACACAAGTTTCGAGTGGGCGACAAAGTCTGGTTGCATTTGCAAAAGGAACGCCTTACCGGAGCCTATCGGAAACTCAGACCACTCCGATATGGCCCTTACACCATTACCAAAGCTGTGGGAGACAATGCATTTGAGCTCAGCATTCCCCCATTCCTTGGCCTGCACCCGGTGTTCAATGTCGACCGCCTTCGGCCATACTTTCCACCATTACTAGACACGTCCGACATTGCAGAACAACTCACACCCACAGAGTTAAATCCAGCTTGCATGGAACAAGCTGCAACTGATCGGATCATGGACACACAGATCAAGCACACTCGCCAGCAGAATATCCAACTGTATCGAGTTGTCAAAGCAGGACAACTCATTCACCAAGGCAAGTGGCTCACCAAGGACCAAGTGCAGCAGAAGTTCCCTCATGTCATGGAGGAACTCAACGCAATGGGGACCATTGCTTCCTAAGAGGGGAGGAATGATCCAGGTGGATATTGGTGGCCACCAACTAATTCCACTTGGATCCCCTCTAGTGCTTCTTACAGTTTTTTTCAGTTTCCTTAATTATAGCACAGTTTACTATTTTTAGCAGTTTTTCGGGTCCTAAACTTCCGGAGCCGTTTTGAGGCCCTAAACGACGTTTTTTGGGAAATCCACCGCCAGCGATTTTCCTGATAAAAAGCGTCTTTTTCGTCATAGTCCTCGGAGAGATGTTTCTGACGGGCTATCATGCATGTCAAACGGAGATAGTACGACCAATTCGCGACCCCGGGAAGTTGATGTACCAACTTACCCAAAAATGGGGCCCACAATTTGGTGTTTCATCTTCTAGGGTTAGGTTTTGGAATGTGAATGGTTTTCCATTGTTTCTCAACAATAAATAGGCCTTCGAGCCTCATTGTAAGATAGTTAAGAGGCATGTAGCCACCACATCTCTTCTCAGAGATAAGCTACCATCGCCCTAGCTGGTTTATTTCCATTTCTGTTTGTAAGCATATTTCAGTATTTTACAGTAATGAATTGAGGTATTATTTCCGTTGCATATCTGTCTTTATGGTTATCTCTGTATTTTATTGCGTTCCTGTTTAAATCCGGATCAGCTGGACCCACCAACATTCATGGGATCACCCTGGTATGAAGTCCCAACTAGACCTCACACCATTTGGTGTGGGAGTCCCATCTGGTATGATGGCTCGGTTACCATTGTCTTAACGATTTTCCTCAACTCTTGATTGTCAACACAGGAGAGTGGTTTGCTTTGTCTTCAAGAAGTGATGTTCACATGCCTGATGATTGCTAGTCTACTTGTGTAAATGGTTATTTCACTATAGAGGGAAATGGTGGGAGTGAGTCCCAAGTAGGTTGAGATGAAGTCCCAACTCAGCTAGGAACAAAAAACACAACAAGACGTGCACATATTTTGGAGGAGAAATCCACACAGATGCGACAGTCACAACACACAAAGTAATATAACACGTACAACACTCAGTGGATCAGTCTGCACGAGTCTTCACACGAGTCTAATAGTTGTTACAACAAGTTTTATGTGAAAGGTTTGTCTACTGTTCGGGCGGGTAGACACCATGGGAGAGACAACATTAACAACATATACAACACATTTCCACTAACAGATTATGTATTACAACAAGTGAAATAAGTTCAAGTGTTCAACATAGGTTAAAGAAACATGCATTACAAGTGTTGAAGATTAATCTTACAACAACTACAATACATGTGAGAAAATGTGCTAGCCTGTTAGCAGGCTTTTGAATCAAGCGAAAGTTCCAAGACACATCGTTACACCATACATCACTAACACTGAGTATGGGGCGTTGGAGCCACTACTTACTCCTCAAAGAAACAATTACAAACTCTCTTGGCTATGTGGGAGGAGTTGAGGTGAAAAGTCCTCTACATGTAAAAATGAGGGGGTATTTATAGCCAAGGATGAAACTGACCCTTGTGGTTATTCAACTACCCTCATGGTGGTTTGAATTCCATGAATTTTCGACTTTACATGAATTTTTGTACAATAAGTGGGTATCTTGGACTTCCCCGTCACACTACATTGATTCAACAACATGGCCCACAGTGGATCGGGACAATAGGTTCCTCAGTACATTTTGGTCTAGCCTCTGGTCAATGCTGGACACCAAACTCACTAAGTCCACAGCTTTCCATCCTCAAACTGATGGCCAGACTCAGGTCGTCAACAGGATGATCGTACACATTCTACACATGTACAACTCAAAGCATCCATGCACATGGGACGAGAGCCTCCCATATGTTCAGCACAGCTACAACCGGGCTCTCCACAGCTTGACTGGCCACAACCCTTTTTAGGTGGGATTGGGATTCCAGCCACTATGTCCCATCGATGTGGCCATGCCATTTGCAGCTACTCGTACATATTCTGCTCATGTCCAGTCTGAAACAGATAAGGAAAACAGCTTCATTGAGCACATCCAACATATTTTCCAGCAGGTCCATGACATTCTGGAGAAATCAAATGCCAAGTACAAGCAGTGACATGATCAACATCGGGTGCTACACAAGTTTCGAGTGGGCGAAAAAGTCTGGTTGCATTTGCAGAAGGAACGCCTTACCGGAGCCTATCGGAAACTCAGACCACTCCGATATGGCCCTTACACCATTACCAAAGCTGTGGGAGACAATGCATTTGAGCTCAGCATTCCCCCATTCGTTGGCCTGCACCCGGTGTTCAATGTCGACCGCCTTCGGCCATACTTTCCACCATTACTAGACACGTCCGACATTGCAGAACAACTCACACCCACAGAGTTAAATCCAGCTTGCATGGAACAAGCTACAACTGATTGGATCATGGACACACAGATGAAGCACACTCGCCAGCAGAATATCCAACTGTATCGAGTTGTCAAAGCAGGACAACTCCTTCACCAAGGCAAGTGGCTCACCAAGGACCAAGTGTAGCAGAAGTTCCCTCATCTCATGGAGGAACTCAACGCAATGGGGACCATTGCTTCCTAAGGGGGGAGGAATGATCCAGGTGGATATTGGTGGCCACCCGCTAATTCCACTTGGATCCCTTCTAGTGCTTCTTACAGTTTTTTTCAGTTTCCTTAATTATAGCACAGTTTACTATTTTTAGCAGTTTTTCGGGTCCTAAACTTCCGGAGCCGTTTTGAGGCCCTAAACGACGTTTTTTGGGAAATCCACCGCCAACGATTTTTCTAATAAAAATCGTCTTTTTCGTCGTAGTCCTCGGAGAGATCTTTCCAATGGGCTATCATGCACGTCAAACGGAGATAGTACGACCAATTCGCGACCCCGGGAAGTTGATGTACCAACTTACCCAAAAATGGGGCCCACAATTTGGCGTTTCATCCTCTAGGGTTAGGTTTTGGAATGTGAAGGGTTTTCCATTGTTTCTCAACAATAAATAGGCCTTCGAGCCTCATTGTAAGACAGTTAAGAGGCATGTAGCCACCACATCTCTTCTCAGAGATAATCTACCATCGCCCTAGCTGGTTTATTTCCATTTCTGTTTGTAAGCATATTTCAGTATTTTACAGTAATGAATTGAGGTATTATTTCCGTTGCATATCTGTCTTTATGGTTATCTCTGTATTTTATTGCGTTCCTGTTTAAATCCGGATCAGCTGGACCCACCAACATTCATGGGATCACCCTGGTATGAAGTCCCAACTAGACCTCACACCATTTGGTGTGGGAGTCCCATCTGGTATGATGGCTCGGTTACCATTGTCTTAACGATTTTCCTCAACTCTTGATTGTCAACACATAAGAGTGGTTTGCTTTGTCTTCAAGAAGTGATGTTCACATGCCTGATGAATGCTAGTCTACTTGTGTAAATGGTTATTTCACTATAGAGGGAGATGGTGGGAGTGAGTCCCAAGTAGGTTGAGATGAAGTCCCAACTCAGCTAGGAACACAAAACACAACAAGACGTGCACATATTTTGGAGGAGCAATCCACACAGATGCGACAGTCACAACACACAAAGTAATATAACACGTACAACACTCAGTGGATCAGTCTGCACGAGTCTTCACATGAGTCTAATAGTTGTTACAACAAGTTTTATGTGAAAGGTTTGTCTACAGTCCGGGCGGGTAGACACCACGGGAGAGACAACATTAACAACATATACAACACATTTCCACTAACATATTATGTATTACAACAAGTGAAATAAGTTCAAGTGTTCAACATAGGTTAAAGAAACATGCATTAGAAGTGTTGAAGATTAATCTTACAACAACTACAATACATGTGAGAAGATGTGCTAGCCTGTTAGCAGGCTTTTGAATCAAGCGAAAGTTCCAAGACACATCATTACACCATACATCACTAACACTGAGTATGGGGCGTTGGAGCCACTACTTACTCCTCAAAGAAACGATTACAAACTCTCTTGGCTATGTGGGAGGAGTTGAGGTGAAAAGTCCTCTACATGTAAAAATGAGGGGGTATTTATAGCCAAGGGTGAAACTGACCCTTGTGGTTATTCAACTACCCTCATGGTGGTTTGAATTCCATGAATTTTCGACTTTACATGAATTTTTGTACAATAAGTGGGTATCTTGGACTTCCCCGTCACATTACATTGATTCAACAACATGGCCCACAGTGGAGATGTGGACAACATGAATCATGACATGACTCGATAGGACAATGTTGGTACATTCATGTTGTTGTCGGAGTGCATGTCGAGCTACAATGCTGCTAGGCGATGGATGTCTTCATGGTGTGTCACAACGTCAGCTGCGAATGCCAAAGTGTGTGGAGTCTTTGATGGTCATTGGTTTGCTTGATGTTGCTTTGGTACATTGCTCCTTTCTTGTATGTTGGAAGGCTTGACAGACTCATCTATTTACAAAAGGTGCATGTTCATCCATTTGTTCGTCCATGAGCACATCTTGCATGCTTTCTCATCCATCAGTTCGCAGAAACATCTTTGCATGATCATCCATTAGTGAGAAGATCTCTTCACATGCATCATTTGTTCATCCATTTGTGAACATGTCCTTCTGCATGTGCTCCCTTCATTCATCACATTCATCGTCATTCCATGCATGTTGGTGTGCTTATACCTGCAGTCACTCATGATGAGATGAAATCAAATCCAAAAACCTCCTAGTCTACCATGACCCATGATCATTTCAGATGTAGGTGACCAAGGGAGGCAGCAAGTTCGTGAGGCGGGATGATGGCTTTGGGCACTTCTGAGGAAAACTACACAAGAGTCACTAGGTGATGAAGATGGGCAATACAAATTGACAGTGACTGTTTATGGGGTTTGGCTCAATTGGAAGGAGAGACATTGCAAATTTTGAGAGGGACAGTCTAGGTTGTAGGGAGGCAAGGTAGAGAATATCTACGCATTTTCCAAAACGAGTGGGCAGCAGGGGCTTGATAGAAAAATTTGCACAATCTTTTGAAGGAACAAGTTGGGCTTGGATTGAGGATCAGCGAAGCACAATTTTTTGGAGGAAATGGCTGGGAGCCTGTCAACAGAAAGTATGCAACTTATAGAGGGAACTAGTAGCTAGTTGTTGGGTCACGAGTAGCAGAAATTTCACAATTCCCAATGGGAATAGGTAGCCAGCTGTTGGGAGCTTGGTAGTAGAAACTGCATAATTCCTAGAGGGAACTGGTAGTCTGCTTTTGGTAGTTGCTAGCGAGGGAAACTGCACTAAGGCTAGGAGGTCAGCTTGTTGATCATCTCTGCACCATTTCTGAGTTGAGCAGACTGCTATGCAGCAGAAGGCCTGCTCATGAAAACTGTGCAATTTTCTAGATGAGTAGCTGGTCGACTGTCGGGAGGACTGACTAGGAAAACTAAGCAATTTTCTGATGGAGATAGTGATGGGCACTTGATGACTGTCTGACCTATCTAGGTATTTTCCTTAGTCAATAGAGTGGGCAAGATTAGCAGCCTCTGTGTAATTTCTGAGTGGACTCAATCCCTAGGTGGTTGTCAGGTTCGACTATCCTAGTGGCCAACATGAAGGTTGATTAGATCGCTTGCAATTAGCGCAACTTGAAAAGACTTGCTTGGTGCTTCTATGCAGTTCTGGGTGACAATTGATTGAGTCGATAGTAGGGTGATAGTCTAGCTGTCAGAGGGGAGTTTGGTCATCATAACTTTGGCAAAATGGCTAAGTATGTGAATGAGTGAAAGATGAAAATGTGATCTTACAACACACACCCTCATGAATTGACGACAAGATGTATGAAGCCAACCTAACAGACATGTTCAACATGACTAACCAATGGTGCAAGAAACAAGCACGACACTGGTGATTGATTGTTGATCGACTATGACGACGCTTGCGAATAGTGACTGTGACTTTGTGCATGAGTGTGATAGATGTTTTCATAGAAAACATAACATGTACACACAAAGCGAAGACCTTGAGCATGACGCGAACATGGTCACAAGCAAGACATTGACATCAACATGTAAAAGCTTGGGTGGAATGAAAAAGCAAGGTGGGTGCGAAGCCTCACATGAGCTCACAGAGTGAACCCGAGTGTATGCAACCATCAAGTGAAACTCTCAAGGGAGGCTCTGAATTTGGGTGTAGGCCAAAATTTTGGAGGGTGGTTGTAGCTCCTACAACACTTGGTGACACATTGGTAGAACTCCAACTTCTCTGTTTTGGTTCATTGATAGTATAGGGCCTTGGTCTTTCGGGGAGTATTGAAATGTTTTGCAGGTTACTTCATCTTCTCCACTTATCCCATGGACATACATGGTTCACCTTTTACCAACTCAGTCAAACACATTCAAAAGTTCAGCTTGATCACAATGTTTGGAATCCAGGAAGGGTAGTTTAGCTTGCGAGTTGAAGATTTTCAGAGTATAAAGTTTTCATCTCTGGTGTTGCTCCATTGTCAGCAAGCTTGGACAGTACCTCGTTGGAGTCACACAGGAACACATAAATTACTCCACTTGCAGCGAGCCTGGTCAGTACCCCGGTGGAGTTGCTTGCTTCACCTCTCTGCCTAGGAATCCTTTCTCTTCTTTCACCTTTGCATGTTTTCAAGAGGACTGTGCATATGCACTTATTTATTTTTGGGGAAGAAGAGGGATCATGAGTTATTGAGAGTAGAAGAGGTTGTTCCTTCAGAGAAACATGTAAGACCTCTGACATAGGTTTTCTCTTTTACATTTTCCCCTTCTCCATTTCTACTAGTTGAATGAGCTTGAACATACAGAGCAGAAGGTTGAGTACAGGCATGGGGATTCCCAGTATGGACAAGGGTTCATGGTTCGACCAAAACTTCACTTGCATATGGTTGATATTTTCCTTCAAGACTTCATCGGTCAAAGGTTATAGCCAAGCACATAGAAGACGAACACAAGACTGGCCAAGTGCTACAGTGTCACAAGTCTCTTCAAATTTCAGCCACATACTCTATTCAAAAGCCATAACGTAGTAGTTGGCAGCACTTATTTCCGGAAACAAAAATTGTAATATTTCAAGCAAACAAATAAAATGTAAGCAAAAATAGTAAGTAGAACAAACAAAGTAAAAACAAAGATAATAAGCAAAGAAATCAAGATGAAAAAAAAAAGCACGAAGTAAACTATGTACATGGCACGGGCGCGGCCTGGCCTACTGGAAATATTGCTTGAGATCTTGACCATTGATAGGAAGATAGTCAATCTTCCTGTCAAGTGATTGTAGATGATACATGTGTGGTCCAAGCTTCTCGTGGACTGTATATGGAACAATCCACAGGGATTGGAACTTCGTATGTTTTCCCTTGTCTTCATGGGGCTTATCCCATTTCAAAACCAAGTCACCAACATCGAAGTTATGTTTCCCTACAGACTTCTTATTGAACCATCTCTTGATATAGTTCTGGTGGAGTGTGAATTTTTCTTTTTTTTCATCCTTTCTTCCTGAAGCTTTTGGAGAGCATCCATCCTGCACTAAACTAGCTGCCAAGGCTTGCCTTGGGATTCTTGGGAAAGCTAAAGTGTAGGCAAGTAGATATTTGGTAGAAGGATGGATTCTTTACCATAGACCAGGAAGTACGGTGAGGTATTTAGAGAAGGCTTGGGCATCACACAGTCAACCCATAATGCATTCGTCAGGGCGGCATGCCAGTTATGTTGCTCAGAGAAAATGGTCTTCTTGATTATACGAATGAGGTTTTTATTCATGGATTCTGCTAGACTATTTCCTTGCGGGTAATAGTTAGATGAATGCTTTAAGACAATACCATTGTGTAATGCAAATTCATAGAGTTTCAAAGATGAAAAATAAGTTGCATTATAAAAAAAAAGTGACACCAAAACGTTGAAGCATGAGATGATGTTCTGCTAGAGGAAGCTAATGACCTCCTAGTCGTTCACTTGTTTGAACAGAACTACTTCTATCCGCCACGTGAAGTAGTAAGTTGCTGTTAGAATGTAGTGGTGTTGCTTTCACAAATGAGAGAAAATTTCCCCAATGATTTCTAGGCCTAACTGTTGGAATGATTTAGTCACTACAATGGGGTGCAATGGGGTTGCTGATCTCCATGTTTTGCTAGCGCATCGCTAACAGAATGGGAACTTTTGGGTGTAAGCATGTGCATCCTTGAATAATGTGAGCCAATAGAAACTAGCTCACATAACTTAGTGTGCATTGGTGTTTCCCGTAAAGCGACCCCCGACGGGTCCATCATGCAAATATTGAAGTACCTTCTATGATTCATGTGCCTCCAGGAACCTGAGAAAAACTCCATTACTATGCTTTTTGTAAAGCATTCCATGCGCCAACTAATATTCTATGGCTTTCAGGTGTAATTCCCTCTTTTGTCTAATGGGAAAGTGAGAGGGTATGGTGTCATGCTCAAGGTGCTGGTGCACATCTATGTACCAAGAGGTTCAGTCTTTAGTGGGTGTTGCTCCTTGTATATCATACATCTCAATCTCCTGCTCCTAGTCGGCGAGCTCTTCTTTGCTCTCCTAACCATGTAATTCTTTGACTGCAAGTCTGCAGAGCCCGTGTCCTTTGATCATGTGAACTAGCTTGAATTCAATATCACATTCTTGCAAGCCTGTCATCTAGTTTGCATGTCGTTAACCCAGTTCCTTTTGTATGAGCAATGTGTGGGCTGCTGGGTCAGGGACGAAGACTATCCATTGGTTCTTCAGTAAGTAGGGCCTGAAGTATTTCACCACCTTGTAAACTGCATAAGCTTGCTTGTCAATGGTAGGGTGGTGGAGTTCTAGTCCCTACATGCTTGCACTCAAGAAAGAGATTGCACATTCATCATTCATCTCATCCTTCTGAGTGAGTACTACAACTAGTGAATTATCAGAGGTGAAGGTGTATAGAAGGAATTCCTTCTTGTCAAAGTCTGGGTTGTAGAGTGAAGGCACTTCTGTAATGGCCTGCTTTATCCAGGCGAATGCATATTTTTCCCTCTTACCTGAGTCGTAGACAACATCCTTCTTGATAATGTCCTGCATGGGATTAACTATCTGCGCATAATGTGAGATGAAATTCTAGAGGAAGTTTATCTTACCGAAGAAGGACTGTATGGATTTCTTGCTAGCTAGGTAAGGGATTTGTGTGATAGTTTGGACCTAGTCCAAATCCACCTTGATCATGCTTTTGGCAACAATGTGTCCGAGGAGGTTCCCTTGTGACATTACAAATATGCCTTTTTTGGGATTCAAGGAAATCTTGTATCTGTGGCATCGCTCAAAAAATTTCTTCATATGGTATATGTGGTCCTCTCATCATATTCAGAACATAGTCACATCATTGAGGTATACCACTATGCTCTGTCTGATGAGTCCATGAAAAGTGATGTCCATGGCACGCAGAAATGTTGTGCCTACATTTACAAGCCCAAATGGAAGTCATCTGTAAGAGAATGTACCCCACTTAGTATGGAAAGTAGTTTTGAGTCTGTGTTGACGGTGTTGGACACACCAACATGTCAAGGGATCTCCCTAATAAGAAGTCCCAGTTATACCTTAGACTGTTTGGTGTAGGAGTCCCAGCAGTGGGTCATACGGTAATGCCTTGACCACGATTTCACACAAAGGCAAATAATATAACTCTGTTGGTAGCAAGGGTGTGACAGATGTAGTGATCCAAGGAAGGTGCATGAAAGGTTCTAACACATGGGGAGTGAGGTGAGTGCACCCCTTGGAAACCTGTAATAGTACTCAGCCTGGAAAGGAACACACGAGCAAAGATGCATGATTGACTGGAAAGCAAGATAACGAGAAATCCAAAGGGATGTTCAAACCAATAGCACATCTGCAACAAGATTTATACAATTGCATACAAAATAAGTCATACACAACTACATAAGTTAAACAACATACATTTCTATAGCAACCAGAATAGTCCAAATACAATAACAACATATGCATGAAAATGTGATGGCTCTGGTTTATTAAGAAGTGTAAGTTCTAGTCGTAGAATGCATCCATGTACACCCACTAGCTCTAATAGTGGAACATTACAGCCACAACCTCCCACTCCTCCAAAGAGATATCCTAGCTCTACGCATTGGAGACACCAAGGCTCATTACAATATTGTCTAAGGTTTCTCTAAGATAATCATATGGAAACTTGGCTGCCCAAAAGCATATACAATGAGTTATGAGGTTCTATTTAAAGCAAAGGGCGGGGTGACATTCACATTCCCCTTTGTGATAGTTCATCTAACCTCATGCCTTTTCATCTACTCTAACACTATTACATCCAACTATTGACACTTGAACTTCCACTTGATGCGACATTACATTACAATGCACATGTGCTCCTGTGAGACGAAATGGCTTGAGCAAGCCATGTAAGACATCGCTGACACTCAGTCCATTGTAATGAGACAAACTCTTTGACATGCTTCTGATGGTGAAGGTGATGAGTTGATGCCGAGCTTGGTCATCCGTGATGGTGTGCATGCACCCCATGGTGACATCTTGTTGAAGCGAACTCTTGCCTCCATTGCAACCGGTGCATTGGTTTGGCTCCTTCATCCAACTTGTCCGCTAACATGTGCATTGTCTTCTTGGGTGTAGCTAAACTGGAAACACAATGATTCATAGTGTCTGTGCTGATCTTCAGGTGTGTGTTGGTGGTCATGCGCATCAACTTTCTGAAGTACATGTTCAGCTCCATTTGGACTTTCTTCTTGTCTTCACCTTGGTGAGTGTGCTGAATGGGTTGGATCACATACATGCACACAATGACATGCATGTTTTTGAATCCCTTGCATGTGATCAACAACATTTCTCACCATGTCCACTCCATGCCAACTGCTGGGATGGATCTTTAACTTGTACGAGTACAGTTTCATATGTGAGTGTATGTTGCACCCACTGCTGTTCTTGTTCTTGCTTGCAACTCATTTGTCTATCTGCACAACTTCACATTATTCCTTGAGTTGCTGCTTTAGCACATGAATCTCCTTCTATCTTCCATTCTTTATCTTCCCGCGACCTTCATGTCGCACTATCACCTCATAACCTGAGTCTCCAAAGTTTCTTTCATCATGAGTAGATCTGCTTGAGCTCGCAACTTTGTTCTGCCTCTATGTTGTCAATAACCTTCCTATTTCATTCATTGCATTCGGTATGCTACCTTTAGTTATTCTTCATGATGCTACTCGCTGTCATGTTGCTACTATCATATCTTGATGTCCTTGCCTACGAACAACTTGATGTGATCGTGGGTAGGAAAGTCCATAGGCACTTGATCAATTGCATCCCCAAGTGTGCTCTGAATGGTGTCCTCCACTCCGTTGTCTTGGAAACCATTGTACCTAAGCTGTTGAGAGGCAGATGAACACCTGCGATACCTAGAGACATCTAAACACTTATGGAAAGCAGTCTGTCAGTCGAAAACAAAAATGAACATGAGAATTGACTTGCAACATACTTGTGTGACTGATCATGAAGGTTATGAAATTTCAGTTGGGAGGTCGGGAGACTTACTTCCAAGACTGCGTAAGCCATAGTCTGGGCTACTGGGACACTAACTAACTACTGGTATTGCACAATACACAGTCCAGTCTGGCTATTGACTGTTGGAATTGCACAATGCATAATCTTACCTGGCAATGGTTGCAGGCTCAGTGACTGCATTACATAATTTTCTGGGCTAGCATTCACTATCCCTCAAAAATGCACAAAACAGTCCTAGAGGACAGTTCCTGGGCATAAATGCACATTTTTGGATATGAATGCAAAGTCTGCGTTCCTCGGATTATGCAATGTTGTCACAGTGAAGGCAGAGTCCGGGCTGAGGTTGCCCAGACTCGCCGACGGGAAACTAAACGTGAATGTGAGTTTCAAGCCATGGTGATATTGAGTGTAATCATAAGTGAATGATCATGCATGGAAATGGTGAATGACAGATTCAGAAAATGGAATAGCATGTTGTTATATCGAATTTATACCTACGTATAAGTACATCTTGCCTAAGTGGGTAGTTACACTTAGAACAACAGAAGTAAAGATGTTTAACCTTTTCCTACAATAGATAGATAAGAGAAAGGAACCTACTTTTGATCCTTCACTTCCTTTGATCTCCTTTGAATTCCTCCTATTGCTTCCACTCAAACTAAATCTGCTCAATTGGTACCTGCCAACATAAACAGAAGATGACAACAATCAAATCATATGATCTATCTACTATAAACAAATGGAATTGACAACATTTGGACATATATTCATCATGGATATAGACAAGAATATGGGAAAATGAACAAACAAGTTTATTGATTGATAGAAGGATGAGTTACACCCAATGTGGTTTGATCCCGTGTCACTCATCCAGCTTAGTCCAAACCCTCATCACACCAATAACACATCAATCTAGAAGCATAACATTACTTGAAAATTATTTCAAGTCTCAAACCAATAGTATTTCACTACAATATCCTAATTCTAGCCCCCAATCACTATGATGGGTGGTCAATTTATAGGGAAATGCAAGTGGCTTTTTCATAAATTGGCCATTGAATGGTTTTCCAAAAATGGAGTTAGTTTCCATAGAGAAAGGGATGAGAGGATAGAGGGCTAATTGATCCACAACCTATTCAAAGTCGAGCTCATAGGATGAGATAAGAGTTGGGCATCCTTCTAGAATTCTCTAGAATCAAGGAATATTCCCAGAATCCTATGCTAATTTCGCTCATTCTCACGTAGCGCAGGTATAAGTGGGCCTAAGTGCACTACAGTGTAGGTCTGAATGGGCCTGCCTACTCTGCAGTGTAGTTTCCCCTCACCAAGGCTGCGCTGGTGTCCCAAGGAGGCATTTCAGCATGGTTTCAAGCTATGAAACTTTCATGGATGAAAGCATTCAATTTGATGACTTTTCTAGGGCATGTAGCAACTAAATTAGGGTTTGATGAGCCCTAATGGTACTGATTTGATCGTCAGGAGTGATGTGCCAAAATAGACATGTAACAACTGCCCCCTAAAGCATGAAGTTGAAAATGGTAATGTCAAGTGATATTATTTATGATGTGATGGGGAGGATCTAAAGCGAATGGTGACATGCATCAATTACAATACATAATATCATGATATCTTTGTTTTTTTCATGAATCATTGAGGGAAGGCATACCCATACTCAGCATATAAACTTTTCATTGCATGTACATGAATTAGATAGTCCTTCACAGATATATACCCATGATAGGATGACCATCTGTGTAAATCCATCATATGGATGATTTAGTACTCTCCTGAAATCGCAACCCAGATGGATGAAACTAGATTTGGGGTATTCTATCTCATCCAATTGTTCACTCAAGTATGAATCTAACCATATGAAAATGCAATCTAAAGTTGAACATGGGAAGACACCATCTGATTACCAGCCAATGATGTAAGATGTTAACAGACATGAGAGAAATCACCGATAATGATAATGATTCTCAAGGTATTATAGTACTTTTTGCAAGGTGTGAATAGATGTTTTGATGTCAAACACCATACAAAGTCTTTTGGAAAAGTGTTAAACTTATATTGAGTATATGTCATTTCGAATCCATTTACAAGCTAAAAAGCACAAGCAATAGGAAATCTTTTCATATTTCGAGAGTTTTAAAAGAGCTGAAAGAGGACTCCAGGGGGGTCCTTTTCTCGATGTTTAATAGAGCTCAAAAAAGAGATAAAAGTATGCTCTCTAGTCAAAAGTACAATTTATGATCATGCATGTCAAATTCACTGTGTCAGTTGTAAACCTGCTCAAAGAACCAACAAATAGATTAAACATACCTATTTTATTGGTAAAAATAGGTAAAAGCTATAGTTTATTCATTTACTGAACATGAAATAACCATAAAACAAGAATTTACCAGGTCATTTTTACCATTTGACATTTACCATTCAATTTTTGTGCTCTTAACTAGTTTTTACCTCGAACTTCAGAAACTGATTGCGAGAGATTTTGTGGATCATTCTTCGTGCCATTAGGACCAGGTAGGAGATCTACCTCTACTCTTTCACTTACGAACATTATTTTTTAGTTTCAAGCAAATATTTTAGGGTTTTGGGGTCCTTAGGGAAAATATACCACCCCCTAGGATCAACATAGCCCAATGCATCGAAAACTGTACTGCAGTGCAGTCAAGCAGAAGGGTAACTGCTCTGCAGTGCACTATCTGAAGACTAGGACCGTGCTGGTTGCAGCTTAGAAATTGGTTTCATCAGTTTTACCCAAGATATCTTTAGTTTTTTTCATGCAATGGATCCTCACTAAGCCTATGGTGTGATTTCAGACTTTGATCGGATCAGAATGGCTATTACTTGGCATGAAAGAGAACATGAAGAATAGGATATGGTTGCCCTAAATGATCCTGGTACTGTTGAGGCCCTCAAAGATTTTGGGTTACTCAAATATTTCAGGTTATCTGGGATGAGGCAATAGTTAGAACTATTGCAGTTCTTGGTTCATTCATGGGATCCAGTGGAACATGATTTTCACATAAGGGACAAAGTGCTCCCTGTATTGATCAATGATATTTACTTTCTCACAGGATTATCAAGACATGGTGCCCCCATTTCTCTTTCAGGTTCTGCCCATGGGGGTGAATCAGTGAGGTACTACATTCAACAATTATGTTGGCTAGGTACACAACCTAGCAAAGACAGGAAGATAAATATCAGGGATGTTCGTGATTTTCCCTTGTGAACAATCCTCCTTACTATGGCAAAGTTGGTTGATAGTGCGACACTTCATCTGGCGAATAGATCATACATGCGGTATGCACTCAAGTGTCTTGAGCCAACTATATTCAATTGGTGTGAGGCAGTACTTTCTTCAATGAGAGAGTAGCTGACCAAGGTAAGGAGCCGTAAGACGGAAAATTTTGGTTATGGTTTGATCTTGGTTGCTTTTACTTTGGAGAGAATTCCATTTATGCAACCTCGGCATGTGTCACTGAGTTTAACTAGTCCTAGAGATCCACAGATGTAGAGATGGGTCGAGTTGATGGCTAGACATGTTGGTCAGTCATCAATCTCATTTTCTACTGCATTCTTCAGTTGGCTACGTCAACAACATATTTTCATCGAGGAGCACCCATATACAGGGATGGATTTTCGTGGAGCTCCAGATTTGAGATTGCCAATGGGTGCTCAATGGGGTGCTATAGGTAAACTGTTCTAACCATGTGTTTTTTATTTTTTGAGTTTTTACATTTTTTTTGTTTTTTATGTTTCCAAGACTAAACTAAAAATGTTCTCATGCATATAGATGTTGCCATTGTTCAACTAATGGGTCATCAACAAGAGGCAGGTAAACTAGTGAGGAGAAATGTTAGAAGAGAAGTTCTCCAGGATTTGGATCTGACCGAGACACTGGTGGAGTTAAAGGTGTTGGAAATACTGAGAGGGGGGGTGAATCAGCATTTCTTATTCTCACTATTGTTTTACTAGTTAAAACATATGTGTTCAGAAACACAAAATGAACAACAGGAAGAAATGCTTTTATTAATATAACTGTGCAGTAAAATAAATACAATAAATAGATTGTCACAATTAGTTGCCAAGCTCCAACTTGGACTTTGGTGAGGCTCCAACCTCCTGAGCACCAACTCTATTTTTCCAAGACACCAATCTTGGACTTAGGAGCACCAACTCCCGAGGACTTCAATCATGTTCTATTCTGAGGCTCCAACCTCTTTGGTATACACTGGTGTGCTGCTGCGCTCTTTTCAGGTTTCCACTGCTTCTACTGCCCCCTTTTCTTCTGCTGCTTCCACTATCTCATGCTCAAGTTATGCCATCCACCAACAACACCTTCAGTTCACTGTTTTTGCTGCTTTTATATGCTCCATCCCCTGTCCATTCGTTTCCTCTTACATGCTGGCTCTTTGGCTTCCTCCTCACTTGATCGCTTGACACTTCGGCTTCCATTCCTTTGCTTCTTCTGTCTATACACGTGTTCCAAAATCTGAGTAGAAAAACCCAAGCTCCCCTTTCTTAAATAAAACCTGTGGTTAATACCTTACAGGATTTATCGGAGGCATTTAATCACCCATCGGAAGCCACCACCCAAGCGTTTTAATCAACCATCGAAAGCCACCACCCGAGCGTTTTAATCACCCATCGGAAGCCACCACCCGAGCGTTTTATCAACCATCGGAAGCCACCAACCGAGCCTTTAATCAACCATCACCGAGCGCTTTAATCAACCCGCCACACTTATAGACATATATGGAATTACCATAAAACCCCTCATGGCCATATGTAACCATATAATATCAATACACAGAACTAGCATAAAAACCGCTTGACTCAATTTACGCGGATCTCAAGGATTATATGGCTGCATTCATAAATTTCGGTGGGTCCGGATTTCGCAACCATAACAAAACTCTTAAGGCCTGACCTCCGATGAGGTGCAGACCTGATATGGCTTTAGACTCCCTTTAATATTGTTTCGGGTCCGATGAACATCGGCGTTCGCTGTAAACAATAGAACAACCTCTTCCGATGCGACGGACCCGACACCCTTTTATGATCCAGCCTATTCAAATTTCGGCTTCGTCAATTCGGCAAGTTCACCTCGGCGACTTTGTAATACAAAGGGTCTGCGGACCCGACACTTCTTTAAGCTCCCTTCTAAAGAGATTTTGGGTCCGGCCTATCGGCAGTTCCCTATCGGCAAATTTGCAATGTAATGGGTCTGCGGACCCGATGCTCCTTTAGGCTCTGTTTTATAGTATTTCGGCCCTGGACAGTCGGAGGTTACACTTAACTATCCCAAAGTCCTTTGTGGACCCGATATTACTTTATGCTCCCCTTTATAATGGTTTGGCTCTGGTCTGTCGGAGCATACACTTCGGTGATTGCGAAAGGCTCCACTCCTTCGATGCGATATTGATTTCGGACCCGAAATCCTTATCCGCTGCACTTCATAATACTCCGGCTCCGGGATTTCAGAGCATACACTTTGGCGGTTCCGAGGCCTGTCCTTCGATGCGATATTTGGTTTCCGGACCCGATATGGGTCTGGACCAAAATTAATATTCTTTCAACTCTGCCACTGTCCCACCTAAGGGGAAATATTTTGAATTCTCTGTGTAAACAGAGATATTCGATATAGCACTTGTAAAATGATTTAAGGAGTCTATATAAAAAAGAAATGACTCCCAAGGCTTCAATCACATGACTCCGATAGCCCTATTTGTTTATAATATATATATGGCTCCTCTTGGCTCCTCTTGCTCCATCTGCTCCTCTCGGTCCATTCTGTTTGCTCCTGTAGCTCCTCCGATGGCTCCTCTTGCTCTGACACTCCTTTGATATGGCTCCTCTTGCTCTAGCACTCCTCTGATATATGTGGCTCCTCTGGCTTGGTCCACTCCTCTTGGCTCCTTTTGCTCCTCTTGGCTCGGATATGCTCTGTCTCCTCCTCTTGAATATTGCCATATTGACATCAATGACAATCTGTGTCCAACAATCTCCCCCTTTGTTATTGATGGAAATATTCTTCTACCTTCTCCCCCTTTGACATCAATAGCAAAGGAATGCATACGAACTCCCCCTGTCAAGTTGCTCCCCCTGTCTTGCTGCATCTTTATGAATAGACTTGAGTGAAGATAAAGAAATAACCCCCATCTTTTGTCGCAGGTGTTCGAATGCTTCCCGAGGAAGAGGTTTAGTGAAAATATCAGCTATCTGCTCCTTAGAACTTATATATTCCAGAGCGATGTTTTGTTCAGCTACTTGCTCACGTAGGAAATGATACTTGATTGGTATATGTTTGGTTCTTGAGTGCATCACTGGATTTTTACTGAGACTGATAGCACTAGTGTTGTCACAATAAACGATAATTGGTTGATCTGTACATATGTTGACATCTTTTAGCACTTCCTTCATCCATAGTATCTGAGTACAACAGTCTTCTGCAGCAATATACTCGGCTTCGGTTGTGGATAATGATATGGATGACTGTTTTTTGCTGAGCCGGGATACCAAACAGTCTCCTAGGAAGAATGCATTCCCACTAGTACTTTTCCGATCATCTATGTTTCCAGCCCAATCAACATCGGTGTATGCAGTTACAGTCAATGTTGAACTCTTTGGGTACCAGAGACCAAAACCAGAAGTTCCCTTCAAATATCTGAGAATTCTTTTTACAGCTAATAAATGAGATTGTTTGGGAGCCGATTGAAATCTTCCCACCATTCCTACTGCTTGCATTATGTCTGGTCGTGTGGCTGTTAAGTATAGAAGGGCTCCAATCATTGACCTGTAATGAGTTGCATCTACTAGAGGGGAGTCATCATCTTTGCTTAGTTTGCAGTTTGTGGTCATGGGGGTGCTCATGGGTGCACAGTCTTCCATTCCATATTTTCTGAGCATGTCTTTTAGATATTTGGCTTGAGATATATACAATCCTGCTCTGGTTCGAGATACTTGAAGTCCAAGGAAGTGGGATAGTTCACCTATCATTGACATCTCAAATTCTTTTGCCATGCTTTGAGAAAATTCATGGCTCATTTCATCATTATTACTAGCAAAAATCAGATCATCGACATAAACAAGAGCAACTAGTAACTTACCTTGATCTGTCTTTATGTATAGATTTCTTCCAGTCACTCCCTTTTTGAAGCCTTGTTGTTGGAGATAGTTCTCCAGTCTTGCATACCAATCTCTAGGAGCTTGTTTCAGCCCATACAAAGCCTTTTTCAACTTACAGACTAGGTCCTTTCCTGCTGTCAGATCAAAACCTTCTGGCTGCTCCATGTAGACTTCCTCCTTGAGTTCCCCATTTAGAAATACTGATTTCACATCCATTTGATAGATTTTGAATCCTTTCGAGCAAGCAAATGCTAAAAACATCCTGATAGCTTCCATACGGGCCACTGGTGCAAACGTCTCTTCAAAGTCAACTCCTTCAATTTGCGAATAGCCTTTGCAAACAAGTCTTGCCTTGTTTCTGATAACCTGTCCTTCCTCATTCATTTTATTTTTGAACACCCATTTGGTTCCTATTATGTTTTTGTCCTTCGGACGAGGTACCAGCTCCCATGTCTTGTTCTTCTCAATTTGGGACATTTCTTCTTCCATTACTTTTACCCAATGAGTATCCTTGCTTCTGTGAATGTTTCTGGTTCTATCATAGATAGGAGGGCAATGGCTTTTCTCTTGGGTGAGGTTGTTATCCTTCTTCTGGTCTGCACACCTTCATCTTTATCGCCAATGATCTGTTCTTCTGGATGGTATCTTTCTACATACTTCATCTTTGAAGGAGTATGAGACGGTTCTCTTTCCTCTTCTTCTTCTTCATCATCTATCTCTTCTTCTTTAGATTCTTCTTCTTCAATGAGAAAGTCATCTTCCTGTTCTTCAATTTCCTTTTCTGGAAGATCTTCGTCAACCTTAACATCGATGCTTTCCACTATTTTCTTCAGTCGAAAATTGTAGCACTTGTAAGCCTTGCTCCGTGGAGAGTATCCAAGAAATATCCCCTCATCAACCCAAGAATCAAATTTTCCAGGTGAGCCATCATTTATTTTTATGAAGCACTTGCTTCCAAATATCCTGAAGTACTTCACCAAAGCAGGTCTTCCTTTCCATAGCTCATAAGGAGTTTTGTCACAATTTGGTCTTAATTTAGTCTGATTCAATGTATAGACAGCTGTCCCTACTACTTCCCTCCAGAATTTAGGTTGTAGGTCAGCTGCTAACAGCATGGTTCTTGCCATTTCTTGGACAGTTCGGTTTCCTCTTTCAACTACCCCATTTTGCTGAGGTGTTCTGGCAGCCGATAATTCCCTTTTAATTCCATGAATATTGCAGAACTCACTGAACTCGTTTGATGTGAATTCTCCTCCTCTGTCTGTTCTGAGACACTTAATTTTTGAATCTTTTTCGTTTTCTATAAGGGCTTTTAAATTCTTAAAACACTCAAAGGTTTCAGATTTATACTTTATGAAATATATCCACATCATTCTAGTATAATCATCAACAAATAACACAAAGTACCTTTCTCCTTGGAGTGCTTGATCTCTAGTTGGCCCACACACATCAGCATGGATGATCTCCAAGGGCTTTGATGTGCAGTGTTCCTTTGTCTTGTGGCTGGTTCTGGTCTATTTTCCATGTTGACATGGACCAAACACTGCTTGCTTTTGTTTGGATGACCTTGGGATGTCTTGTACAGCTTTGATTTTACTGATATTGACCAGATTTTCGAAGCTAGTATGTCCAAGTCTCTTGTGCCACAACCAACTCTCATCTGCCTGACTCAAGTAGCATTTGTTCTCCTGAATCTTGTTCAGAACATAAATATTGTCTGGTGTTCTTACTTGTTTTGCCACAAGTTTTCCAGTGACAGAGTTCCTTATTTCACAGTCTTTGGTACTGAAGACAACCTTATGTCCTTGATCACAAATTTGGCTGACACTCAGAAGGTTGTGTTTGAGTCCGTCAACCAACAGAGCATCTTGAGCTTTTCCTTTTCCATTGATCAGAGTAACTGTTCCTCTTCCTGCAATTTTTCCAGTTCTGCTTCCAAAGGACACATTCCCTTCCTTTTGCTCAGTGAGATAAATTTCCTTCTATCTCCTGTCATGTGTCTAGAGCATCCACTATCCACAAACCACTGGTTTCCATTATTTTGCGCAAATAGAGCCAGGCCACATTTGTCCATTGCAGAGATCTTGCTACTCATCTTTCTTCCTTTGAGTGGGCAGTTTTGTTCATAGTGTCCATTATTGTAGCAAAAAGAGCAATTCAGATCAAATTTAGTCAAGGGATCGAATGAATTGAAGGTTTTGATTTGTCCCTGTCTTTTGGGAGCATATGAGTTGATTACTCGGTCCTTTTGCATTGTCTTTTCACTTCTGCGAGCCATGCAGTGTCTAGCTTGGTGACCGAAGTTTTTACAGTGAAAACAATGTCCAAGAAATATGGTTTTGAAGCAACCACGGTTTAATTCGCCTTCCTTTCTGAGAATTACTCCTCCCTCGTCCTTTGGATTTTTGATGGGCCCTTGGTGGAGTACAAGTTTATACTTGCTGTAGTGTCCATGATTCGACTCCACATTCTTCTTTCGAATAACTCTTTCTTGATTCTTGGAATCTGGGATGCACTTTTGATAAGATACTTTTTCATCTTTTGGGTTGCAGGAAAGTGCATCGGCATAGCTTTTCACACTATTCTTAGTGCTTGAGGATTCTCCCTTGAAACCTATTCCAGACTTATCATGTTGAGGTTTTTGATTTTTCAGAATAGTATCAAGTATTTGAGAGCTTTTACAGCCCTTTTTAATTTGCTCCAACTCCTTTCTCAGAGATACTACTTCGGCCTCACGTTCTTCACAAGTCTCTTCTTTTTCCTTAAGCTTTGTTTCCAAGAGATCTTCTCTCCTTCTTATTTCCTCGTTTCCCACTTTGAGAGAGATAATTTTGTTCCGTAGTTTCTCGTTCTCTTCAATGGCACTTATTAACAGTTCATCCACATTTCCTTCTTGCCCCGAGCCATCATCATCTGTGAGTGCCATGAATAATGCTTCTTGGCTTTCATCATGATCGCTTTCCTCATCTGATTTCTTTTTGATGACCATAAACTCATCCTCATCAGACTCATCTTGCTTGGAGAGAAGGTTTTTCTTATTGAACCCTTTATTTTTGTATGTCATTCCTTTATAATTTCTTTCATCATCACTGTCATGTTTATGAGGACATTTTGCTGCATAATGACCTATTTTACCACATTTAAAACATATAAGAGGATACTTGCCTTTAAGCTTAGATCCTCTCTTCAGCTTTCGTACATATTGAGCCAATTCGGATTCCACATCTGACTCATCACTATAGTCATTCCTTTCTTTCCCTTTCTTTGACTTTGAGGCCTTGAATGCTGCATCTTTGGAGCTAGGTCCACCTTTCCTCATTTCATAGGCAGTGAGAATTCCATGGAGTTCATCCATTTTGAGGGTGTCAAGATCCTTTGATTCTTCTATAGCACTTATTTTGGAGTCAAATCTGTCTGGAAGGGACCTTAATACCTTTTGTACAATAGTACTTTCTTCAACCTTTTCGTCCAATCCTTTCAGGGAATTTACCACTTCAGCTACTCGGAGGAGGTATGTTGCAATATCTTCTTCCTCTTCCATCTTCAAACTTTCAAATTGTCTTCTGTGAGTTTGAAGCTTTGCCTTTTTGACTTTTGAGTCTCCATCGTACAAGTTAACTAGCTTCTCCCACATTTCTTTGGCAGAGTTACAGTGCATGATTTTTGTAAACTCGGAATCAGTGATTCCACTAGTGATGGAGTTCATGGCCTTTGCATTTGCAATGTAGGCTTTCCTCTCATCTTGGTCTGTTGGAAGAGTGGAAGTCGCTTGGTATTCAGTTTGACAAAAATGCCAGGCTTCAGGTCGAAGGGACATTAAATAGTAAGTCATTCTTTTCTTCCAAAAACCAAAGTTAGTGCCATCGAACAGAGGAGGTTTTCCTGATGCTTCATGATTTCTCATCATGGTTGTTGTTCCTTCTTCAAGCTATTAGGCTAGAATGAAGAAGCCTGCTCTGATACCAATTTTTGGAAATACTGAGAGGGGGGTGAATCAATATTTCTTATTCTCACTATTGTTTTACTAGTTAAAACATATATGTTCAGAAACATAAAATGGACAGCAGGAATAAATGCTTTTATTAATATAACTGTGCAGTAAAATAAATACAATAAATAGATTGTCACAATTCGTTGCCAAGCTTCAACTTGGACTTTGGTGAGGCTCCAACCTCCTGAGCACCAACTCTATTTTGCCAAGACACCAATCTTGGACTTAGGAGCACCAACTCCCAAGGACTTCAATCCTGTTCTATTCTGAGGCTCCAACCTCTTTGGTATACACTAGTGTGCTGCTGCGCTCTTTTAAGGTTTCCACTGCTTCTACTGCCCCCTTTTCTTCTGCTGCTTCCACTATCTCATGCTCAAGTTATGCCATCCACCAACAACACCTTCAGTTCTCTGTTTTTGCTGCTTTTATATGCTCCATCCCCTGTCCATTCGTTTCCTCTTACATGCTGGCTCTTTGGCTTCCTCCTCACTTGATCGCTTGACACTTCGGCTTCCATTCCTTTGCTTCTTCTATCTATACACGTGTTCCAAAATCTGAGTAGAAAAACCCAAACTCCCCTTTCTTAAATAAAACATGTGGTTAATACCTTACAGGATTTATCGGAGGCGTTTAATCACCCATCGGAAGCCACCACCTGAGCGTTTTAATCAACCATCGGAAGCCACCACCCGAGCATTTTAATCACGCATCGGAAGCCACCACCCGAGCGTTTTATCAACCATCGGAAGCCACCAACCGAGCCTTTAATCAAACATCACCGAGCGCTTTAATCAACCCGCCACACTTATAGACATATATGGAATTACCATAAAACCCCTCATGGCCATATGTAACCATATAATATCAATACACAGAACTAGCATAAAAACCGCTTGACTCAATGTACGCGGATCTCAAGGATTATATGGCTGCTTTCATAAATTTCGGTGGGTCCGGATTTTGCAACCATAACAAAACTCTTAAGGCCTAACCTCCGATGACGTGCGGACCCGATATGGCTTTAGACTCCCTTTAATATTGTTTCGGGTCCGATGAACATCGGCGTTCGCTGTAAACAATAGAACAGCCTCTTCCGATGCGACGGACCCGACACCCTTTTATGATCCAGCCTATTCAAATTTCGGCTCCGTCAATTTGGCGAGTTCACCTCGGTGACTTTGTAATACAAAGGGTCTGTGGACCCGACACTTCTTTAAGCTCCCTTCTAAAGAGATTTCGGGTCCAGCCTATCGGCAGTTCCCTATCGGCAGATTTGCAATGTAATGGGCCTGCGGACCCGATGCTCCTTTAGGCTCTGTTTTATAGTATTTCGGCTCCGGACAGTTGGAGCTTACACTTAACTGTCCCAAAGGCCTTTGCGGACCCGATATTACTTTATGCTCCCCTTTATAATGGTTCGGCTCTGGTCTGTCGGAGCATACACTTCGCTGATTGTGAAAGGCTCCACTCCTCCGATGCGATATTGATTTCAGACTCGAAATCCTTATCCGCTGCACTTCATAATACTTCGGCTCTGGGATTTCGGAGCATACACTTCGGCGGTTCCGAGGCCTCTCCTCCGATGCGATATTTGGTTTTCGGACCCGATATGGGTCTGGACCAAAATTAATATTCTTTCAACTCCGCCACTGTCCCACCTGAGGGGAAATATTTTAAATTCTCTGTGTAAACAAAGATAATCGATATAGCACTTGTAAAATGATTTAAGGAGTCTGTATAAAAAAGAAATGACTCCTAAGGCTTCAATCACATGACTCCAATAGCCCTATTTGTTTGTAATATATATATGGCTCCTCTTGGCTCCTCTTGCTCCATCTGCTCCTCTCGGTCCATTCTGTTTGCTCCTGTACCTCCACCGATGGCTCCTCTTGCTCTGACACTCCTTCGATATGGCTCCTCTTCCTCTGGCACTCCTCCGATATATGTGCCTCCTCTGGCTTGGTCCACTCCTCTTGGCTCCGATATGCTCTGTCTCCTCCTCTTGAATATTGACATCAATGACAAAATGTGTCCAACAGCAGGATCATATAGAGGGGTTAACCCTCGGTATACCGGATGTACGGATCGAGGAGTTACCAATGAGACTACAACACCATATTATTGGTGTACCTAGCCATTGGATGAGGCTATTACACATGACAGCTCAGGAAGTGACCTGTTATCATGAGCATCATTAGATCTACTTAGGATGATTTACTATATGCATTTTAGGTTTTGAGGTTAGATGACCAACATGTCTTGGACACAAATTTTTGTGAAAACTTTGAACATCTATCTATTTTACTTTCAGTGTTTTTTATGGTTATGTGTAATCCTATTCAACTATTGATGTGAATTGAAAATTTACTTTTACATATGTCGTAAATGTTTGTTTAACACATAGTTTGCTAAAGAATCAGTCGATGTGTTAAAGTTCCTAGAAATTTGTTGATATTGAATGTAATCAAAATGTCTTTCCAAGAGACGAACTCGAAGGAACATATGATAAATAGTTGGATTTTGAATGGTATAAACATTTGTAAGTTGTACTATGATAAGTTATGAGTCTAGCCTAATGACGATTTGGCGAATTCCAAGAATAATGGCATTAGAGAGGAGTTCAATCAATGCGCTATACTCAGTGATACGTAGAATAACCGATACAAATCCCTTGAAACCTCACTAACTCGTCACTTGGAGTGAATATGGCCCATGCTGCTGAAGATAGATTCTGCATATTATGACAAGCACCAACGACATAACAAACAGATGGTTCCAAAGATTCCAACATCTGCAACAAATGCAAAGAGGTTTACTAACCACATAAAAAACTCTAAAAGTCACACTGTGACACACACACACAATCAAAGCATATATAGAGTGTTTTTACAACGCACAATCAAGCATAGTAACATTTATGATACAACCTATTTCAAGGCTGCAACAATGGAATTCCATCATAATCAACCAACTCATAAGCGCCTTTTTCCAAAACACACTTGAGAATATAGGGGCCCATCCATAGTGGTGCAAATTTTCCTGCTCCTAATTTATCGGCTTCCTGATCATAAAGCAAGATCACGTCCCCTTCCAAGAGTATGCGAGGCTTGACATTCTGGTCATATTGCACCTTAATTCGTTTCTTATGCGCTTTGTTGGCCAATGTGGCTTCATGACGCATTTCATCTAGATGGATGATTTCTAAGAAAGGTGCTTCTGTATCAGAAGTGTTAGTTAACAAGTCAATTCCGAGTTTTAGCGATGAAATTTCACATTGTATTGGCAAGATTTCCTCTAGACCATACACCAATTGAAAATGTGTGAATCCAGTTGCGTTGCTTACCAAGGTTCGATAAGCCCAGAAAGCTGAGTACAGGATCGAATGCCAGTTTCGTATGTGAACTCCTATCACTCGTTGAAGCATTCACTTAAGGATTTTGTTGATGGCTTCAACTTCTCCATTAGCCTATGGATAATAAGGAGTAGAACTATCATGTGAAAGTCCTAACTTGGTTGTTAATTCAGTGATCATGTGATTGCAAAAATGCAAACCATGATCTGTAACTATGGCTTGTGTTACACCAAACTATGGAACCACGTGGTTGAAGAAAAAAGTGCAGTTGTCTCACCATTGTTTTTTAATGTAGGCATTGCCTCCACTCATTTCATAAAATAGTCAACGACAACAATAATATACCCATGCCCCTCGGTCAAGGGAGGGTTACATGACATGAAATCTATGCCCCATTTTGTAAATGGTCCAACCGTGTTGACAGGATGCAGTGGTGCAAGTGGTAATTGAGGTTTACAATCAAACATCTGGCCTGCATGACAACTTCTAACATCAATAATTCAATCGTTAAATATGGGTGGCCAAAAGTGACTAACACAGAGAATCTCCTATGTAGTAGCATAACCAAATAAATGTCCACCAGAAGAACTAGAATGGAAATCATTCAGAAATTTATCGGCTTCCTCATGTGTGAGGTACCTCCATAAAATCGTATGGATACTGTGACAGTAAAGGGTATTGCCAATGATGAGATAATATTTGGCTTGATATCGAATACATTGTTGTTGCGAGTGTGAGTTATTGCGCCATAAAGTCTGGGTTTGGAGATAGATAAGTATATCCCTAGACCAAGGGTCAGATGATGATATCAGAAACAGAGACTCATCTGGAATTGATGGTTCTTTTGTTGAGTCAACGGCGTTTGAGGGAAGGTGTTAGACATAGAATCCCCCCACAACATGTTTTGGGGCTCAAAGCCCAAGTTTTGGTCAAAGGTTTTGTAAGACTCTGCGAATTACAGGCGGGGAGCTTGAAGTAGAAGTTAAGTCATAGGTTTGTCTGCCCTAAAGTAATGTAATGTAATGTAAAGTCATGTTGACCTACACATGGTCCATGTACCATGGGATTGTATAAATAGAGCTAGGCTCTAAGTTGTAAAGAGAGCAGAGAGCTAAGGAATAAGAGAGAAGAGTACGAATGGTTCGAGCTTAGAGTAGGATTGTAAGTGTATTGGGTCATACTAGTAGGAAGAGGCTCTGTAGCTGAGTGCAAGAGGCCTAGTAGAGTCTGCAACTGAGTACATAGACCCCTATAGCTGAGTGCGCAGAGGCCTAGTAGAGTCCGCAGCTAGGTGCATGAACCCCTGCAGCTGAGTGCACAGGGCGGTGTCAAGTCTGTAATCAAGATTGAAGATTAATAAAAAGAAGTTGATTCTTATTTCTGTGTATTTTCTGTACATTTCCTTCTTTATGTTTATATTGGTTTATTTATTGCGTGCACTGTTATGATTGATGAATATGCTGTAATAATCATTAGTCTTGCATAAACAAGTTAAGTAATTAGATAATAACAGAGTAAATAGCAAGGAACATGGGTATTCTACAGGTTACACCCTGACTAGGGCTACACAAAAGCAGCATAAAGTGAAGGAATAGCAAGTGCGCATAGTGACGGGTCAGACCACAAACCTCCATAAGCCCATCAGACATCCCTAGGGTGCGGAAACCTAGTTCTAGCACCTTCCCATACTACTTCGGGTGAGACCTCAGTCATCGCTCCATGGACTGTTGCAGCAAGGGCCAATAGTACCAAGATTTTCTTGGCTAAATCACCTCTGAACCTGGGTTAGGCTCATACAAGCTAATAAATGGTTCTGTTGCTGGGACCAGGATCTGCATAAAGGATGTCTAATGTCGTGCCACTGGAATCCAACAAATAAAGAAATTGAAGAGTTGTTGGACAAGAAGATTCACGAGCTTGCGGTAGTGGAGAACAAAAATCCAAAAGTATCTAAGGAACAATGGTTGGAATGCTACTTGTATACAAAAATCCACTAAGTTTTCTTTGCATCCTTGCCTTCTGAACTATATGAGTGGATCGCAAAGTTAGAAGACAGCCAGGGAAGGTGTAGACTCGATAAACAAATAGTGTGGACTCTGGGATTAGTTCATAGACTAGAATCATCAAAAGATAAGATAGCGCGAGCTGTGAACCATTGGCTCGACAAAATAATAGGAGGATTTTTCATAGAGTTTGTGGTAGACACAACCCTCAACTACAGTGAGGCGGAGCGATGTTTTCTCAAGGGACCGTGAGGTAAGCATATTAAATCTTTGAACACTTGGATTAATATGCTACTGTGTGAAAAGCGGATTATGCGAATAAATTAATGTTTAGAACTACGCAAAGTGGGAAGATCTATAGAAGCGGAAGTAGTGAAGAGTTGGAAAATAGTCCCTTAATTTCACCCTCATGGGAAAGTGAGACAGAGCTCGTGAAAGTTTCCCCAAGGAGCGCGGTTAGTTTGATAAGGCAGTGCATTCTTCGTTTACCACCTCCACTCACACCGCCACCCATCTCACCCTCTTCACCTCCATCTCCACCCACTCCACCTTCGCCACCACTGTAGTTTAGTATGATGAGTCCGATCAAACTACCAATATTCATAGGAGTGGGGAATGAAGATTCAGACGAATTCTGGTTCATGGTAAGAGCAGTATGGGAAGCACAGGGCGTCGTGGATGATAATATGAGAAAGGCTACGTTGGTGAGTTCGCTGCAGGATCACACATTAACATGGTATATCAAGCATTTTAATGACCACCTGAACGCAGGAATTGTAGAGATCCAGGCTACATTGAATAGGGAATTTAGCAGGCCAAAATCAGAAACACTGTTAATAATCGGGTTTAATGAGATAGTGATGCTCCCGAATGTTATAGACATTTTTGTGCCCTACAACTCCAACCATGAAATGTCCATAAACCAAGGGCTCCTAAGTCCCTAAAAGTGTTTCTCTAACCCCTAAAGGAACAAGGTCAACAGATTACAGCTTCTCCCAGAAGTTCTCCACCAGAAACTGCTCAGAATTGGTCAAAACAGAATCATTTCAGTTGCTCCACTAGCTAAGTGCTTTGAAATGCACCTAAATACACTGTGAGGGTGTGTTGCATTTCAAAAATCCCTTCTGTAGGGTGCTATGGGCGAGAAATGACAAATGGCAGTGTCATTCCACGAGGTGGAGAGGCAATGGAAGCTTCCAGAATCTTCTCCTGTGACACTTGCCTCACTGAATTCGACCAAGGATGAGTAAGAGGCCCTCAGTCTCCAAGTGGAAGCAAGAACTAACAGAGAGAAGACACTAATCAAATCACAAGCTGACTCATCCTCCTTACAGATATCTATATATGGATCCATCATCCCAGAGATCCAGAGGCTGGAATTTTGCATATTGTAAGGAATTGTTGTTGGTTTCTAGAGACAAACATCAGATTGTTGGGTGATTTATGCTTTGTTTGAGGTGAAGAGGGGCTTCTTTGCTGGGAGGTTGATGCTGGGTCGGAACCACTGGTTGTAACTCCTCCTAGATTTTTTCTTGTTTATCAATAAAAGCTATTTGAGTTCTCCTTCATGCTTTTGTATAATTGATGCTTGTTACATTTGTATGGTTAACTTAAATCTGATCCTAAGTTATTTATGAATATAGATCCATGTCTTTGTATAGTCCTCTTTTTCAGTGATCTTACAGGTACTTTGTGAAGCTGGGCATGCAAGGGAGCAGGTATCTGGAGACTATCAAAGAAGAGAGGGATTAGATCAAAGGATTAGTGCAAGACACAGGTTGGTTCTTTCTATTCCTCTCTATCTATAATTCATAAAGGAAATACAAAAGTAGTTTTTCTCCATTTGTTTCTAAGGTAGCTGTCACACCTTAGTGGGATAGAGTAGTTCTAAATAGACACTTTTCCCTGTAACAAAATGGTGACTCCACTGGGGAATGTCTAATTAGTTTGTTTGTGTATCATTCTTTGTTGTTTGTTTCATAAACTTATAAGTAGCTTTTGAACTGCATTTGCCATAACAAATGCAAAGTAGATAACTGCTGCTTCAATCCATTCACTGGATCTGTTTATGATTTAAACAACTGATTCACAAACTATCTGATTGCCCTTATGATAGCTCTTAGATCCTCCTTAGATCTACCCCTGATTGTTGCATTACTGGTTGCTTTTTACTTGGCCAAAAACCAAGGACTGAACTGCAAACTGTGACCTAGAACTCGGACAGAGTGTCGTTTCTGGCCCAGCGCAGGTGCTGTTCAGAGATCCTGAATTCCAGCGCACTTCCCGAAGGGGCAACCTGCACTGCATTTCAGATTCTCTGTGTTACAGGTGCACTGATCAGACTATCGCTGTGCAGCTGTGGTTCCTGTGCTTCATTCTTTCCAGTTCTATCCCTGAATTTTGCTGCCTGTGATCAATATATGTCTGTTTGAAACCTCTTTCCCTTGCTGTTATTCCACCTCCTTTGTACAAAAAGACTGTAGATGTTTTTGTGTGTTTGTTGAGTCGTTTACAGTTTTCCATTGCAAAAGTAGCATAATCATACTGTCGTCCTTTGATTTGAAACTGTCGCAAGTGTCGATTTCAATCGTAGGAAAAAGTTTAATTGCTGTTGATGGTCGATTATCCTGTTACTATTGCTTTTGGTTTGAATTTGTAATTTTCTAGTGTCGAGAACAAGTATTCATTTCAAAATCGTAAGGTGTTGTAATCATCTCCATTTTTTTTATTTCGAAAAGAAGCTTGTTGATATTTGTCACTTGAAAAGAAATTCAGATTTGTGCATCAACTTTCTTTTTAGCATTCATATACTAAGAAAGTCGAAAACAAATACATGCATGTGCATTTGCATATAGACAGTCTGATTGGCTTGATTTAGGAAAGTGCATTTAGAGTGTGCTCTTTGCTCTTTGTGAAAAGATTCTGTCTTTCTTTTCCCTAGTAGCTAGGATTTTCATTGCATAAAGGAGATAAAAAGTTTGTTTATCATCTTAGATTGCATTTTAGGAATTACATCTACATCTCGTGGTGAACCCGAAAGGCAAACTTCATAAACAAGATCAACTTAAAATAAATTCAATGAATCTAACAACGCTTTGGAACTTAATGCACAACATTTAGAAGTCTAGGCTAGAGACGTATTCCGGCGTTGTAAAACCTGGTAACTGTTGTTCTCACTGATGGTTGGGTGATTCCTCCACTTTGAGACGATAAGTGCCAGTACGGACTTGTGCTCCCACGTACCGTCGAGTATATTTTGGGAGACCCCAATAGGCTTAATCCTTTATCCATAGGAAGCCATGTATGCCGCCCTATCGATCGCAATGCACTGAACACAACATTCGGGAAGATTGACTGCCGTACCGTAAAAAGTATTCTGCAGTTTTGCGATTGGTTTGGTAATCCCTCTACCTAGATTTCCAGAGCAGTCCATTTCATTCCTTTTCAGACTCCTTAACAGAAAAGGTCCATCTGAGCACTTGTCACTTCAGGCTCATTAAAAATCGAAGGCGACTAGAGTCATCTTTTTTTTTTCTCGACTCTTAAAAATTGAAAAAACAAGTTGTGTCAAAGCATCTAAAATTTATTTTAAACAGAATAATCATCACCTTTCCCTCGTTGGTCTTCGAAGTTAGTCTCCCTTCATCGCAAGTTCTCGTAGAATCACTAGGAAATCTTTTGGATAGACTAGATATGTTTGAACAACCATCGACATCTAGGACTGTGTCATCCGACATAGCAGCAGCAAAACCTTCTGCTGCTACTCCAACAATGTTCGCCAGTATACCATCTGTCTCGGAAAGTTATCAACAACAAGTCGGAGTCCAATCAGGGACTGTTGCGACGACATGGTCAGTTCCTATTTCTTCATCCGAATTATCCTCTGGTACTTCTTATGTTGAAACTCAACAAATTGATCCAGTGTGTCTTCAAATGCCAATCTACCCTTTAAGTACTGGATTTCCACCATATGCAGGGCAGTATGCCTTTTCACTTTTCCCTCTCGGAGAACAACCATATGGGAGTTTACAACAAAGTTCAGGTCAAACTGGAATTACATCCAGCTGTTGGGTACCAATACTGCCTCAACAACCAAGGGTTGTATATTCAATGCAACCAGTCAACCCTCTCTCGAATATTCCCACTATACCTGCTATGGTGACTGCATCGCAAGTACAAGCGCTACCTGTTGTATATCAACCCCAAGTTTCTCAGGTTGCAATACAACAGCCTCTTGTCTCAATGACTCAATCACAACCTCAGGTTAGTGCCTCCTCATCTGGAGCGACTCAGGCTCAAACAAGTACTATGACTTCTCATCTTGGTCAATCATCCAGTACTGGGCAACAGCCAATGGTCCAACAACCATGGCTGATTCAATCTCAACAACCGCCATTCCAGCAATCATATCAAGGACCTGAGCAACAAGTCTTTGTAAGTAATGGGCAACTGCATTTCCAAAGCGGTTATCAACAACCATATTATAATGGTTATGCCCATCAACCTTGTCAAAGTTGCCAGTATCAAATACATTATGTTGGTATGTAAAGACCCACTGTTAGGTGATTCCATCTTATCCTGGGTATGCTTCGCCTAACCTGAATCAACAGTTGCCCTTTGTAGCAACTCTAGAATTACCAGATCTAAACCGGCTGACGAATGATCCAATTGCTTATGCCCCTTGGTGGCCAGCGATTCCGCATAAACTTCCGTCAGATATTCCTAAATTTAATGGAAATCCAGGTGAAGATCCGTCGAATGATGTGATGACCTTTCATCTGTGGTGTTCATCAAACACCCTAAACGATGATTCGATTAGGCTTCGCCTTTTTCAGAGGACGTTAACTGGTCTGGCAGCAAAATGGTATATCGAATTGCCTAGAGCTTCATTCGACAACTTCAGTACCCTAGCCACAACCTTTTCAACCCATTTTCAATTACCGATAAGGTACGAAACGGGAACGGAACTCCTTACCAACTTCAAGCAAATGACGGCCACTCACATATCTGATCATATACATGAGTGGTGACATCGTCGTAGAATGGTAAAAACATATGTTCCCGATCAGCTCTTAGCTGAATGGTTTATCAAGTCATTACTACCTTTCATCACGGAAGATGTGGCAAAAGGGGGAGTCGTCACAGAAGAGCAAGTTATCGCTCGTGCGCAATATTTGGACTTGATTTACACTCAGTCCGGCACGCTCTACGATAAAATACCTGACGCTCCTAGACCGTAATTCTTAGTCCCTCCTCCTCCTAAATCAAACAATGACTCTCATGCCGGCAATGGTGTGATTGGCACAACAGACATGAGATCAACAAAGGCTACATCTAAAAAGGCCCGTAATATTTCTAGTCAAAATGCAAATGAGTAACTTCTTGCCTCGGAAGTGAATGCCGTGTCGACCGACAAGGGCAAACAACTGAAGCAACCAGGGGGCAAGAAGAAAAATAAAGGGAGAAAAAGGAAGCAGGATGAGTCATCTCTTGAAAAACCTTTTGCAAACCCTTCTGGGCAAAGGAAACCTCCTGCAGGGTGTCATATATGTGATGAGGATCATCGAACTAGAGATTGTCCACATAAAGCTGAAGTTAGGAAACTCTTTAAGAGTTCAAAAACCTCCGCAGTATTGACTGATCCGTTTCCAAACCCGGGAACCAAACTGGTTGCTAATCAAAATGGTTCCCGATCCCAAGTGCTTATGTTGCCTACCTCAAAGCAGCAAAATGATGCTTTGATATCGACAAGGGAAAAATATTACGGGAATCCACAGCTATCGAACAACAAGGATAAAGATCAACCTAGTAGTTCGACAACAACTTCGACAGAAGTTGTGTCGCCCATCATTCCTGAGCTAACGATAAAGCTGCCAAAGGGAGTAGTACACAAATCGACATTTAATCCTCGTGCCAGAGCAGCACAGAATTATAATATAGTAGAGGACTTGGCCGAATCGCCGTCTGCTATGTCGAAACTTGAGGTACCACAAAATTGCCTCTCCCAAAAGCAGGATCTATCATCAGTAGTAGGTGGGATTGACCCAACGGATTCCAATCTTGTATCCTTTAATCACAAAGGATATGACCCCCAGTTACCAGCTCAACTAGCTTTCCTTGTTCAAGTGAAAGCCCTCAACAAAATTGTTCATCGAACAATTATTGATGAGGGGGCATCTACATGTATTATGTTGATGAGTTGCTGGAAAAATTTAGGCTCACCACCCTTGTCGCAATCATCAACAATGTTAAAAGCATTTGATGGACGATCATACACTCCATACGAGATTTTAAGTAACTTGCAAGTTGAACTGGGGGGCAAAACAGTAGAAATTGATGTTGAAGTGATTGACGGAAACCTCGATTACAACATCCTACTGGGAAGGCCCTGGATATATGCCATGGCCGCAGTTGTGTCGACCTACTTTCAGAAGATTGCATTTCCTTTTCAAGGAGAAATTAAAATCATCGACCAATAGAAATTTCTCCCCAACAGTTCACGAGTTACAGGAAGCATTCCAATGATCCATGGAAGCAATCATTCGCTTCAAAATATCAGAGTAGGTCTCCTAAAAGACCCTGCCTTAATGGGTACTTTTTCCCTACCGCCTCTGAGTAATCTGGCGGAAGTGGCCACAGTGGAAACCTGCAATATGAAATCTTCTATACCTAATGGATTCGGAAGATTCCTAAACATTTTGTCAGCATGGATCATCACCATTTTAGAAATATTGTAGCAATCAATTTTCTTGGCTTGGGGGGCAAACCCAAATCAACGCTCATCGAGTGTTTGGATAGATAGGTCTAAGGAATATGGTACCTCTTCAGATCCTTGGTCGCATGTACATTCTACAGACAAAGTAATCATTCAGTCAATGATGTTAGGAGAGGCACCATTGGAATATTACCACCATCGTTCCCATCTCCCTGATTACAACAAAGATTTTTCCAATGACCTTAATCATCCTTCAGTTTTTGATTTTCTATCAAATACTGTAAATACGGTGGATTTCAAGGATGGTTCTTATCTCGTGCCAACCTCGTTAAAAAATGAAACAAGGAGTCATGAGGATAGTTCTTTTACTGTGTCAACCTCATTTAAAAAATGAAATGACTCCCTTTCCAAATTGAGTCTTTGATTACGATCTCGTAAAATCAAAGTCGAGTCTTTCCAACCACCGAGTTGAATGAAATGAAGCTTGGGGGCCATGCACCTCGATTTGCGTTATTATGCTGGGGGCATGCAAACTTATCTCGAGCAGTGTTACCGCAAGGTTCAAGCTCGTTAAAAAATAAACCCGCATCGAGCAGTTTTAGCACATAGTTCAAGCTCGTTAAAAAATAAACATAAGACATGAGCAAATGTTTCCACCCACGTTTTAGCTGATTAAAAAATGAACTATTCCCCCAGTAAATAACCATCGTGAATGTAGTACTTCAGCTGTTAAAGCCTTGGTCGTGTTTGCACCGTCACCTCCACTTTTCATTGGCCGATCATTCACCTCCATTTGATTGTTTACCCATTTTGAGGAACAACTGCGAAGAGTGATTTCACTAGCCATCCTTGTGACACTGCCATGATTGGAAAATTCCAAACCTTACCTAGAATCAGCTGCTACCCGTTTTATCACTCGTTCCTCAAAAGACGAGTCTCCTTTAAGCTCTTTTCAACTGACTCGTAAAATATGAAAAGATTGCCGAGCCATTGGCCTCTCCAGCTCGTTAAAGGGACAGGAAGTGCTATCCCTCCTCTAGATTTTAATCTTTTTGGACCTGAGGGATTATTACACAAAAATATCGAGCGCTTGTTTTGTTCGGCTCGTTAAAACTATCGAAAATTCATCCCTTATGTATTGTTTTATACTTTTTCGGACTTAAGGGATTAGATGACGAAAAAGGAATTTTGGAGTTACCTTTACGTTCCTTTTCAGACTCTCTAAAATTGAAAAGGACCGAGTTATCTTTGTCGTTAAACTCGTTAAAAAGATTAATAACGACAAACTTGTCTTTAGACGAGAACAAGTTTCACTATCGCTAGGCTCGTTAAAACATAGTGATGGGTTTGCTCGAAGGGCAAGTTATAGAACAAGCATATGTTATCCTCCTCAAGCTTGACAAAAATAAAGAGGTACTTGTCAGCAATGACTGGGGAAAAATTGGGAAGAAAACTCAAAGAAACTTTGTTGGTAGCAAGTCGCTCTTGAACATGACACTTTCACTCTGTGTCCGAGTCGGGTTGGGTTGTTTCATTCACCGGTCACATCACCATGGTCACGCCATACCATCCACATTTGGGGTTAATGCTACCAATCCATCACATCAGTGTCGTTGATATGCTCAAGAGAAGTCATCCAGAGAAGTCACCTGTGTCTCACCCACTACCATACATTATACTCCATTCTTTCATGACCGCCACCCTGAACCTTATATCATCAGATCGTTTTCACCTTCATCAAAATCATTTGCTCCGTTCCGTGTCATTGATGTGGGATTCATTAAGGCCCTCCTGTGACGGATCACTTCTTGTCGACATAAGCTCTTTATCCAAGAAGTTGATCTAGGAACACCCCATTCAGTACTTTGAAGCTTGCATGCCTCAATGGCAAGTTTCTCACTTCCGGCGACAGGTTTACATCAATGGCCTTCGACCGAAATATTTTGCGTGGTGTTCGACGCCAAGTCCTTTATTCACACCACGTGAATTTTACTGCATTACCTTGAGGATCATTATCATTATCGGTGATTCCTCTCGCGCTTGTTAACAATTTACATCATTGACTGGTAATCAAGCGATGTCTTTCCATGTTCGACTTCAGAACATTTCTCACATGGATCGACTTGTACTTCGAGTGAAGATCGGACGAGATTGAAGACCCCAGATCTAATTTCATCCATCCGGGCTGCGATATATATTCAGGGAAATAAAGACATTAAATGTATAGCATTGCAGCACATATAATCATCCTACTAGAAGGATGATGGCTCTATCAGAATCATCAGTATACACTCAGACGATTGTCTGTCCTATGTACATGAAAATGAATTTATAAAGCTGAGCATGGGAATGCCCGCCACAGCTAGATCATGAAAACAGTATGAAGATAATGTATTGTATTGTATCTTATTACAGGTCTCCTCCCAACATTGAAAGAACTTCGGATCCTCATAATAAAGCATTTCACCCGACACCAAAAGGTTAACGGCCTCATACTTTAGGGGGCAACTGTTATAGACATTTTTGTGCGCTACAACTCCAAGCATGAAATGTCCATAAACCAAGGGCTCCTAAGTCCCTAAAAGTGTTGTTCTAACCCCTAAAGGAACAAGGTCAACAGATTATAGCTTCTCCCAGAAGTTCTCCACCAGAAACTGCTCAGAATTGGTCAAAACAGGATCATTTTTGCTGCTCCACTGGCTAAGTGCATTGCATTGCACCTAAATACACTGTGAGGGTGCGTTGCATTTCAAAACTCCCTTCTGTAGGGTGTGATGGGCGAGAAATGACAAATGGCAGTGTCATTCCACGAGGTGGAGAGGCAATGGAAGCTTCTAGAATCTTCTCCTGTGACACTTGCCTCACTGAATTCGACCAAGGATGAGTAAGAGGCCCTCAGTCTCCAAGTGGAAGTAAGAACTGATAGAGAGAAGACACTAATCAAATCACAAGCTGACTCATCCTCCTTACAGATATCTATATATGGATCCCTCATCCCAAAGATCCAGAGGCTGGAATTTTGCATATTGTAAGGAATTGTTGTTGGTTTCTAGAGACAAACATCAGATTGTTGAGTGATTTATGCTTTGTTTGAGGTGAAGAGGGGCTTCTTTGGTGGGAGGTTGATGCTGGGTCGGAACCAATGGTTGTAACTCCTCCTGGATCTTTTCTTGTTTATCAATAAAAACTATTTGAGTTCTCCTTCATGCTTTTGTATCATTGATGCTTGTTACATTTGTATGGTTAACTTAAATCTGATCCTAAGTTATTTATGAATATAGATCCATGTCTTTGTATAGTGCTCTTTTTCTGTGATCTTACAGGTACTTTGTGAAGCTGGGCATGCAAGGGAGCAGGTATCTAGAGACTACCAAAGAAGAGACGGATTAGATCAAAGGATTAGCGCAAGACACAAGTTGGTTCTTTCTATTCCTCTCTATTTGTCAAAAGAAGTTTTTCTCTGTTTGTTTCTAAGGTAGCTGTCACACCTTAGTGGGATAGAGTAGTTCTAAATAGACACTTTTCCCTGTAACACCAAGCAAGACCCCCTAGGATCTAGATCAAAGGCTGAAGAGTCCAATTCACAAAGCCAATATGAAGTTAACAGATGCACAGCATCATGCATGGTTTGTGCCCTCACTTATGCCACACTTAAGGATGACGCTATCATAGCAAAAGCTTTCCACCCAGGCCGAATCATTGGATATGGCAATAAGATTGCATGAGACCCCTATACAAGACCCTGGGTTGGGAGTCCAACAAATCCACATGAAACTGGAGAATGTGTCTCGAAATGCAAAGTTTGAAATAGGACAGGACACCTCAGCCAGAGGTGTACGAGGAAGTATGGCGCATAAAATGAAAAGACCAAGGGCACGACAAGGACCACTATCCAATGTTTGCGAACTACTTGAAAGGAGGAGGACCAATGCCATTAAGACCTGAGGCATAAGCAGGGCTGAGCGTGGCATCTGCATTATGGTGCGCAATATACCAAATAGGAGGAAAATACACCATAGACAATTGTCATCTTTTGCAAAAGTATACGCAGATGTACCAACAATTGTTTGGTAATTTCTGCAATTCAGTAGGCCATGGCGAATGCACCTGCCGAAGCTATGAACTAATGATGGATCAGACTCCTACCTACAGGGTGTAGATCGAAACGTGAGCCCTTGACCCAAATGCAGGGATGGCATGAGCTAGGTTTCAAGGGCATGGTCGAGGTCGAGGTAGAATGGGACCAGGAAGGGGTCGCAAACAAATAATTTGTTATGATTGTGGAGGGCCAGGGCATTATGCCTGCGATTGTACAAACCAGAGAAGAATATCATGTTGGTACTGTACTCAGTTTGATCATGAGGTAGAAGACTACCCTTCACTGATAGCGAGGATGCACGAAAAGGGGGTACTCTAGCCCCCTCCGACCTAGAATTTACAAATTATGAGATCTGAGCCGCGCGAGGAAAACCTGAATGTCAAAATGATGTTCAGGAGTGGTATGACCACGGGAGATGATAAAGGGAAGCAGCTAGAATAAAGCACATGGGTTCTTAAGGCTCCTACAAACGAACCTAAGATTGATTTAGAATGCACGAAGGAGACATTCATGGAAGCTAAGAAGAGCTTCATGGAGGCCTCCATTTTAGGTAGTAAGGATCAACTCAAACCAGGGATGGATCCTTCAATGCTCACTACATTTCTGGAGACATGCATGAAACTGCTACATGATAGCAAGGCAGTCAAAGGACTATAGGAACTTATCACTAGGTGCACAGGGTCAGGAGAACCACATGTGGTTCAGAAACTTGGAAAGCATGCATTGCACACATCAGGTAATATGAAATGGATCAAGTAATCCTAGATCTGGGTTTGGACACGAATGTACTACCAAATCCAACATGGGAATGCATGGGGAGACCCACGTTACAATGGTCCCTTATTCAGTTATGAATGGCGAACCAACAGAAGATTTCTCCCATGGGAAGATTTCAAGGGGTAATAGTTGATATTTAAGGTGCAAGCACACATGCGGATTTTGAAGTGATAGAGATTGTCGATGATAGCAATCCCTATCCTGTGCTGCTAGGAATAGACTGGGTTACCGATATGAATGGAGTCATAAATCTAAAGAAGCGCAAAATGATCTTTAAGAAAAAGTCACTATGCGTAATAGTACCACTAGGTCCAGCCGAAGGAGTGCGATACACTAAAATGGTGTGCGACGACGATAGTGATGATGATCTCGACTGTATCTACAAGATAACTGTACAAGGAGAGGATTGGGTGAATCTGACTGTAGATGGAAGGATTTCATGGGAGCGTGAAAGCTCCTACACTTCGGATTCATACGAAAAGATAGAGCGATGGCAGAATCGGCTGCACAAAGTAACAATACTTAACTGCAATATGATGGTTAGATCACTGTATTGCTTGACAACAGAGGCAAGGGAGCTGCCGACATATGATGGATTTTCAGCGGTGGATGAATTTATGAGCAAATTTGAAAGCGTAGTACTAGAACAACAGTGGTTCGATGCGCTGAAGTGGGCACTGCACGCAATACTCACACGATGGTGGGGTACGCATCAAGGAAATTTTAAGGAATAGCGCGAATGCAGAAGAATGATATGGCTATGTTTTTGAAAACCTGATCTTTGGATGGAAGTCAGTCAATAGGGGCGCGACAACTTGTACTCCCACCTTTCTCAATGGGTACAGACCTACGTTGTAAAGCCCAGACAAGTGCACACTAGCCCCAGAATAGAGAATCGGAACAAATCACAGCATCAGGAAATGCAATGCACGCTACCAAGCATCCATGTTGAAGCATTCGATAGGGTGTGCAGAGTACTGAGCAAAGTTCACCAGGGGAGACGAAATGATTGGGACCTAGGTGTTCCAGCAGTTCAATGGGCCTACTAGGCCATGTGCAAAACCTTGAACGAGGAAACAATTCCAAAGGTGTGGAACAGAGTGGAGACCATAATTACGAAAGAAAATACAAAAAGGAATCCACATGTACTGGACCCTATAGTGGTGACAGTACGCAATGCCCAGGAGGAAGAAATCACACATCTACGTGAGGTCGAACATATAAGGATTCAGGAAGCCATACAGTGAGGGAACCTTAGACTTTGAAAACTCAAAAAGGGATGGGTACGATTGAGGAAGGAAAGCATTATGATGTAGGGAAGTGTTCCCTCTGCAGACAGAGGCAACCCCGCTATCCCTAGAGTGGGTCTAGTCACAAACAAGGACAAATCAACAACAATTCTTCTTAAATAGTTCAAGTTGGAGGTCTACCTCAACCGGTGGTCGATGGAGTTCCGTTGCACTGCTCCAACTTCCACTTCCTTCTCCTAATGAGTGATCAACTTGAAACAAACCAAAGGAAATACAATGAAGCACTTAACTAGATAAAAAAAAGAACTATTTACTCATAAAGTCAAGAAGTCATGAGCTATCTAGTACATTGCATACAAGGCATAGGAAAACATCATTGATTGCATTAAATATGAAATAGATTAAGCTTGCAAACAAGGTCTTGATGTCGAAAGCCTTCTCAAGAGGGTTTAGCCAGCATGTTCCTCAAGCATTCACTCTTGAAGATGGATCTCCCAATACACAACTCTCTCTCATTCACAAGTTTTACACAAGATCAAAGGCACTTCATAAACCTTCCTCAAGCTACCGACAAATCCACACTTGTCACACTCACACCAGCTATCTAACAAGCTCACAATACTATCAGCAACACTCCAAAGACTAATAATTCCAAACTAGTAGCCCATAGCAATGGTGAGAGTTTAAATAGGAGAAGGAGTCTCCATGAATGGTGGGAGGATGAGCTTATCTCCAGGGAAGGTAGCAAAAATGACGGAACAGCCATGCCAGAGAAAGGAGGGCGACATAAAAAAGGCCAAAAACTAAGTCTGGAGTCATCTGGAAGGCCGACTGTTTGAACACATTCACTCAAACTGGATCATCGCGGGCACATAACCAGTCTGTCACGCTGACATCGCTATTATATAATGGATATAGTCATGTCATCGTGGGAAACTACAAACAATAGTAGTGCTGGCACATGAAATTTGACCATGATGGGAATCACGTGTACTTCCGCGATGGCAGTGCTTTTGGACTGTTTTGGAGTGCTCATCAGCACGTTTATTTGGCCAATAGACGTGATGCGGTAGAAACTTTGGCAAAGAGGGTCATTTGGCAACATTAGAGAGCAAGAGTATGAATGATTTTGGACTCATGACGCAGTAGGAAGACTGGGATGAAGGCAGTGACAAATTACTATGTAATAGATGCCCCTTAAAGTATGAAGCTCGAGAGAGTGGGAGGGGTGAAATGCTTTACGAAACTGACTGAATTGAGACACCATCTGGAAGAACCTACACGCAAGTACAACTGATATCTTTGATAATGAATTACATGTAGTCTAGGCATGGGCGTAGGCATCCAAAAGACATACGAAATAGGTATGTGGTATGGACGCTGCCATCTAGCTAATGAGACCATGATGATGATAAAGGTATGGTCGCAACCATCCATGAAGACTCAGGTATGGTCGCATCCATCCATCAATGAGTCATGTAATCATAAAACCAATCAACGCAGCCCGAACATATGTAATCTGAGTTTGGGGTCTTGAACCCATCCGATCATAGTACAAATCCTAACATGCAAATAGATGTGCTGAGGTCGAGCATGATAGAAAATCACTTGATTACCGGTCAATGATGAAAACCGTTAACAAGAGCAAGAGAAACCACCAATAATGCCAATGGCTCCCAAGGTACTGTCTAGCACAATCCACAAAGTGTGAAAAAGGAGCTGAAGTTGAACACTTGTGGAATCACCCAATCGATGACCAATGATGAAAGTCGACCATCAAGTGCGAAGAAATTGCCATTGAGGCATGCAAGTTCTAAGGTACCAAAGGGGATCTCTAGGTCAATCTCCTGGATAAAGAGTTGATGTTGACAGGAGACGACCCATTGCAGGAGGGCCATAATGTTTCCCCCATCAACGACACGAGATAAGGAACAAGAGGCAGATGGCGAAACAAAATACCAGAGGAGAAGGCAAGGGTGTGAACTGCAAAAGGATTATACTCTTGAACATGTCAGGGACACGACTCCAGAAAGGGGGTTGCAGCATTCAGGCACCAAGGGATTAGAGGCTCGATGGAAATGGCATGAATAAAATGGAATGAGGCTAGAATGATAACCCAAACCCATGAAAGGGCAAATGACGATGTATGGATGTCCCAACCCGATAAGAAGCAAAAGTGTCGATCTTCAAGAGTGACTAGCTGCCATAGACAATCAATGATAAACATGTTATTAAGTCCAACCTAGTAGTAGTTTAACGAGCCCTAGGAAGGAGAAGCTCGAGTCCGGTCATGGTGACGAGTCCAATGTCATAAGGGTTTAATGAGTCCAACATAGGCAAAACTCAAAGTCTTTTTCATTTTTAGAGAGTTTGAAAAAGACACGGAAAAGAAAACTCCAGGGGGGTCCTTTTTCGTAGAGTTGTGTCTCTCGAGCCCGAAAAAGTATAAAACAATACTCGAAAGAACCGCCCGACCATTACGATCGAGGAGTACTTTTTGTTAATAATAACTTCGACCTGAAAAGTAAGAAAAACGGTCAGAAGCATGTTGTTTTGCAACCAATAACGAGCCTGAAACGACAAAAGCCCGACGATCTTTTTTTTGTTTAAACGGTCGAAGAAAAGAGCTTAAAGGTGACCGCCTCTCATTTCTTTTAACGAGCCAAGAGGAAAACTCGGCCATATTTTCTTGTTTCGAGTTGGAAAAGAGATTAAACACGACTTTTCGGGATCAAGTGTATATGAAACTGTCATAATTCCACCACCTGAAGCTCTGCACAAAAACACATCACACGTAACTCCATTCGACATATAATGAACAATAAACATAGTTAAAAAACATATTTTGACTCTGCATATGGTAAAACTATGAGAAAAAACCCACATTCATAAAATGTAACTTTTTAATTTGCAAAAATCACCATAAAAAGGAATTAACCCATTCATTTTTACCATAAAACTATTCAGTTTACCTTGGAGCAATTTGGAGCACTGAAGTTGGCGAGCGAAATTTGGCCCCGTCCGTGCATCATTTGTCCAAAAACCAGTTCTAGGTAGACACACATTGCCCTGCACTTCACTTTGATGCTTTTTTCATGCATTTTGAATGTTCCAAGTGTTAGTTTAGGTGGATTTTCAAACCGCGTTCTGCTACTCGGTCATCGCAGGTTTACCCTATCAGGTCTGCGATGGCCGAATTTTTCGTACACTAGGCGTGCCTCAATCATCGCGGAAAAGTGATGTACTTTCGTGATGATCGCGGGAAAATTGAACTAGCGGCCCCGCACCATCACGTCTGTTTGTAAAATAGATGCGATGATGTTGTAAACTCATGATTTTATGCAAATTCCGCGTTAAAAATTTCAAACGAAGTACTAATTCAATTTTCCTCATTCTGCGGGGTATAATGGCATTCGTACGCACACATGATAACAACGATATAGAAGCTTTTGCCGATACAGGGTGCCGAAACGCACTACAGGCATGCAGACTGCTCAAATTCTTCCTAACTCCACACCTGTGGTCACAACCTCACTTGTTGGAGCTACTGATTACGGCTTGGAATCCCACAGATGGGAAATTTATCATCTGAGGCCGAGATATTGAGTTTGACTATACAGACATATATTTTTTGACTGGGCTGTTGTTACACGAAAATTTGTCACCATGACTATTTGCAGTCAGTATGGCTCCATCAATAACCATACTGTCCTCCTTGGCAAGTCTTATACCTCTGCTCCTCATGTCAAACTCTAAAACAGAGAGAAAGCCTTTAAAAAATCAATATAACTCTGGTTTCGCACTTTCTCTTACTCTTACCTGCGGGCCTGAACCTCAAGTACATAATACCTGCGTACTTGTACGCTCTGTCTGTAAAGGGGTGGGTGCGTACCCCTGTAAAAGTCAAAAGGCGCAAGTTTTACTTCAAAAAACTTACTTGCGGTCGATTCTAGAGCATTCTAGAAGATGGTTTGACGTGGATTGAGTGCCTCCAGATGGTTCATGCATCCCAATGAAAGAGGAACTTATCGCATGAAGAGGGGAGCTATCCCTTTGAAAGAGGGGCTTATCCCATTGATGGTGGACCTGTTTAACTTCCTCCAAAGCATTATAAATACAGGCATTGGGCCAGAGGCAAGGGAGGTTGAAAGCTGAACATTCCTAAGGGTAGATGCTGCTGAAATTAGGACTCCCTTATAAAGCTTGGGAGGAGAGATTTCAATCCTTTCTTAGCTTCATTTGGAAGTGGGTGAGTTGACCAAAGTAGAGGAGAACTCTTGCTAAACCCTGGGAGGGACCTGCACAACACCAAGGCACTAGTTGTAATGGTTTCTTTTGTTTCCAATTAATACAATTAAGTTCATTTTTCTCAACAAGTTGTTATATATAATTTTTTTCATAAACTCCTTGGTCTTTATGATGAATATGTTTTATTATATGAGTTATTCAAGTGCTATGTAATCATTTGATTGTTAGGGAATGCAGGCTTCAAGGAGAAGGAGCTCATCTGGATTGGAGAGGCTTGGCTGTTACAAACAGCGTTGGACTAGAGATAAACCTTAAACACCTGGTTGCTTTTATTTTAAATGCATATTTAGGGAAAGATAGTGCTTGATTGTTTTGTTTGTCACTAGAAAAGCCTTGTTTTCTAGGGAGGTCGGTTTTGTCCGCAAAATTGACTCTTTCCGCATGACAAAATGGCGACTCCACTGGGGAAAAGAGAGGAAAATGAGCCTATTTGTTATACTCTGTCTCAAAAAAACCTTATCACCACTCTTGAACATGAAACTTTTCATTCACCTCGGTTGGGAAATCCTTTGCCTAACAGTTGATCAAACCACATTGAAAGTCTTCAGCCGGTTTCTGGGTATTAACTTTGGGTCAATTGTCACCAAGCCATCTTGTGTCATTATGTGTTCAAGAGGTCACTGCAAATAAACCATTCATCTGAAAAATATTTGTCATCCATCTTGACCATCCCTGAGTCAGTCCTTACAGCTACATTTCTTCAACTTGATCTATGATTTCGTGCTGTGGGCTTGCCTACGACAGATCGCTTTCTCTCAACATCAGCACATTATCTAGAAAGATGATCTAGGAATCATCAATACCTTGAAATCTGCATGCCTCAATGGTAGGTTTCTCGCCTTTGACGACAGTTTACATCATTGACTTTCGATCAAGGGATTCTGTGACATGTTCGACATCAACACATTCATTCACATCTCATGGATTGTACTGGGTACTTTGAGAGCCATTGACATCACTGGTGGTCTCTCTCACACGTGTTAACAGTTTACATCATTGACTGGTAATCAAGTGGTTTCTACCATGTTCGACATCAACTCATTTATTCGCATGGATAGAATCGTACTATTTTGGGAAGTAGAAATGAAGACCCTGGATCTAGTTTGCATCATCCAGGCTGCGAGGAATTTTTGTATTCATTATATAGTAGACTAATTATAAATAGATGGTTGCATCCATACTGTGTCTACATGTGTCTATGATTATGATGTATTGCGAAATCATTCCTATATCAGAGCAGTAGTTAGTTTGTTAGTTAAGTTTTTGATCTGTGTATGGGAATGCCTACCTCAGCGATGATATGATCTCATATATGTATTTTGTGTTGAATATTTGTAGGTTCCGACTGGGCTCTCCACAAGATAGTCCTCAAAATGATAAAGTGCTTCACCCTTCCAAGATGATATAAAACCCTGATCTACTACAGACCTCGCACTTTAGGGGGCAATCTGTTACATGAAAATTTGTCACCATGACTATTTGCAGTCAGTATGGCTCCATCAATAACCATACTGTCCTCCTTGGCAAGTCTTATACCTCTGCTCCTCATGTCAAACTCCAAAAAAGAGAGAAAGCCTTTAAAAAATCAATATAACTCTGGTTCCGCACTTTCTCTTACTCTTACCTGTGGGCCCGCACCTCAAGTACATAATACCTGCATACTTGTACGCTCTGTCTGTAAAGGGGTGGGTGCGTACCCCTGTAAAAGTCAAAAGGCGCAAGTTTTACTTCAAAAAACTTACTTGCGGTCAATTCGAGAGCATTCTAGAAGATGGTTTGACGTGGATTGAGCGCCTCCAAATGGTTCATGCATCTCAATGAAAGAGGAACTTATCCCATGAAGAGGGCAGCTATCCCTTTGAAAGAGGGGCTTATCCCATTGATGGTGGACCTGTTTAAATTCCTCCAAAGAATTATAAATATAGGCATTGGGCCAGAGGCAAGGGAGGTTGAAAGCTGAACATTCCTAAGGGTAGATGCTGCTGAAATTAGGACTCCCTTATAGAGCTTGGGAGGAGAGATTCCAATCCTTTCTTAGCTTCATTTGGAAGTGGGTGAGCTGATCAAAGTAGAGGAGAACTCTTGCTGAACCCTAGGAGGGACCTACACAACACCAAGGCACTGGTTGTAATGGTTTCTTTTGTTTCCAATTAATACAATTAAGTTCATTTTTCTCAACAAGTTGTTATATATAATTTGTTTCATAAACTCCTTGGTCTTTATGATGAATATGTTTTATTATATGAGTTATTTAGGTGCTATGTAATCGTTTGCTTGTTAGTGAATGCAGGCTTCAAGGAGAAGGAGCTCATCTGGATCGGAGAGGCTTGGCTGCTACAAACAGCATTGGACTAGAGGTAAGCCTTAAACACCTGGTTGCTTTTATTTTAAATGCATATTTAGGGAAAGATAGTGCTTGATTGTTTTGTTTGTCACTAGAAAAGCCTTGTTTTCTAGGGAGGTTGGTTTTGTCTGCAAAATTGACTCTTTCCGCATGACAGTTGTCTTGACGAGGTGAGAGGCCCATTCTAGAGGGGTAGCAACCCAGGGGTGATTCCTTAGATATGTTGATAGCTCAAGTGTGCCCACGGGCACGTAAGACAAGGAGTGGGAAGGTGGTGATCCAAATAGTGGACGATGTAGTGCTTCATGCTATGCTTTTCATGGTGACACGGGCATCGGGCTCCCTAGCCCAACATGAGGCTTCGAAGACTTAGCTCCGACTGGCTCTCGAGTGTCTCAATCCCACCATGTTTAACTAGGCAGAGACGGTGGCAGCAAACATGAAGAGGCAACTCACCAACTACCGTTGAGGAGAGGTGAAGTAATTTGGTTATGGATCCATCTTAGTCCCACTCATGCTGGAGCGGGTGCTGGCACTGGAGCTGCAAGACATGGATTTGGACTTATCTAGGCCACATGAGACAAGGATCATGCGATGGGCTCACGTCATGCCACGAGGAGGTGGCGGGTGACCAGTGGCGTGGGGGACATTTTTCCGAGAGTGGCTGGAGTGACAGATGATCTTCATGGAGGATTGGTCGTATGCCGGCATGGACTTCCATCCTGACATGCAGTTGCCTGCTAGAGAGGAATGGGATGATGGTGGTAAGACACTTGATCACATTTTTTTATTCTTATCTTTTATGATGTTTTTTTATTTTTTCATGTACATGTCCTAATGACGAATGTTATGGTATGCAAATGTAGGACCAGTGAGACCCCTTGGACTGGCTCCAGAGGCATGGAGGGACACACAGGGCATTGCAGCACTAGCCCTGGCTCCTCCGGAAGATGATACGATGGAGACAGTGATCCAGAACCTTGAGGGCCTGCTAGCAGGGATTCCAGATTACTTGGGGATCGAGGAGGTCCCCAGAGCATCCCAGATCCACACAGTAGGAGAGGAACCCAGGATGTACCGCCTGTTGAGGCGGGTGGCACGAGCGACAGTGCACTATAGGGAGTACAACCCACCACAGTAAACACCTAGGTTTTTATTTCCTGCTGGTGATTTTTGAGAGAGATGTGTCTCAGATGTACGGAGAACACAAACTCTATTTGGACATGTACACTTATTTTTTAGCGCCTCAGTGCGCCACACGATATATATATATAGATATATATATATACATATTTCTATGGTCTATTATTGTGCTTTATATGCTTTTTGTATGATGGTTTTATTATATGTTACACAAATGTCTGTCTAATACATGACTAGCCAATGCATCAGTTAACGTGTTCAATCGTCATGGAATATGCTGATATGTAATGAAATCAAAATTCCTCTCTAACAATTTAACATGTAAATACAACCTTAAAATGCGATGGTCTCTGACAGAATATCGCCAATGAGCTAGTGGACGACAAGTTGAGAGTCCAGGTTTACAACCAATACACGAATACTAAGGTTAATCGCCTCATCCAGTAACTCAATACAACACTATATTCAGCGACATCGTTTGTGGTACAACCTAAACACACACTTTGAAGATCTATCAATTCACCATGAGGATCATAGATCACCCACGTCGCAGAGGACAAGTTGTAGGTACTGCGGTAGGCACCATCAGCGAAACGAGCATAAGGTGCACCAGGCATCTGCACAAGAAGCAAAAGACACAATAAGCGGCAATCATGCCTTCACACCAAGCCAAAAACATGAAAATACAAACACACAACACACCTACTAAAGCACACGTATGTACAAAGCAAAGTGCATGGAATTCACGCATAGTACTTTTTCAAGTACAGCCCATTCCGGGGCTTATCAAGAGGATTCCCTTCATAATCAATTAGCTCATAGGCCCCTTTTTGCAAAACTCTCTTTAAAATATAAGGCCCCAGCCACATGGGCTCGAGTTTGCCTGCCCCCAGCTTATCATTCGCTTGATCGTAGAGCAGGACTAAATCTCCCTCAACAAAAGGACGAGGATGGACAGTATGATCGAAGTGAGTTTTCACTCTCTTCTACTGTGCTTCAATAGCTAGAGAGGCTAGCCGATGGGTCTTGTCCAGCCATTCTAGGTAAAGAAGGCATTCCTCTACCAGAGTAGTGCTGGGAAGTAATTAGACAGCCAACTTCAATGAAGGGATCTCGCACTCGATTGGAAGGGTAGCCTCCAGTCTGTAAACTAATTGAAATGGAGTGAAACCGGTGGCATCCTTCACAGAGGTTTGGTAGGCCCACAAGGCAGAGAACAACATCAAGTGCCAGTTAGACTTATGCATGCCAATGGTACGTTGAAGCAACGTAACCAGAACCTTGTTGACGGCTTCAACTTAGCCATTGGCCTGAGGATAGTATGGAGTGGAGCTATCATGCTGTAAGCCTAGCTGGGTTGTTAGCTCGGTCATCATGTGATTACGGAAATGCTTCCCGTGATCAGTGACGATGGCATGAGGGACTCTGAACCGTGAAATAACATGGTTAAACAAAAATTGCACCGCTGTGTGACCGTCTTCAGTTAATGTGGGCATCACCTCGGCCCATTTTGTGAAGTAATCGACAACAACGATAATATACCAATGCCCCCCGGCCGAGTGAGGGTTAAAGTTCATATAATCAATGCCCCATTTTGCAAAAGGGCCGACGGTAGCAACAAGGTGCAATGGAGTGGGAGGCACACGCATCTTCCACTGGTATATCTCGCACTCGTGACAGGAGCAGATGGCAAAAATCCAATCCTTAAAGATGGAAGGCCAGAAATAATTGGTGCAGAGGATCTTTTGAGCAGTAGCATATTTGGACATGTGACCACCACAGGCGCCAAAATGGTAGTCATTCAAAACTCACTCAGCTTCCTCGAAAGTGAGGCATCCGCAGAGAATGGAGTCAGCACCGAGACAGTACAGGGTGTCCCAAATGATACGATAGGGCTGAGACTGATGACGAATCCATCACCAAGCATCCTTAGACACATCGAGACAAACAGAGGATGTCTACAGATATACAATGATATCCCCGTACCAGGGATCGAGGGTGCTAATTAGGAACAGAGTTTCATCCGGGATATGGTTCTCTGACTGAGAGGGTGCAGTAGGAGATGGAAAAGAGAAAAGTAACTCAACAAAGACAAGGGATTTCTTAGACTTGGCGATGGTGAATTCCAAGTCGAACTCTTGGAGGATGACAATCCACTTCGAGTACTTGCCCCCCAGCAACTGACGTGATAGAATGTAAGTCATTGGGTTGCAATCAGAAACCACGGTCGTAGTACGCAACAAGATATAATTATGGAAACATTGGATGGCACAAATGGCTGCCAATGCCAACTTCTCGATGTAAGCATATCGAGTTTCTGTATCTAGAAGATTGCAGCTGAGATAATATATGACATGCTTAGTGTCATCATCGTCATCTTGAATGAGAACCATGCCAATAGTGGTATCGATAGTGGCTAAATACAAACTATAGTCGCGATGATAATTCGAAGGATGTAACAATGGAGCAGAAACAAGGAGACCCTTGAGATGCTTGAAGGACTCTTGAGTGACGACATCCCAATGAAGAGGGGTATCTCACTTTAATAAGTGCGTGAAACCTTTAGCCACTTCAGCATAGTTCAGAATGAATCGTCTTAAAAAATTCACTTTTCCATGCAAGCTCTACAATTGCTGCAAAGAAGCAGGGGGATGAAGATTCAGAATAGCCTCAACTTTAAGGGGATCCAAATGGATGCCCTCTCGGGAGACAATAAACATGAGCAGTCTGTCTAACTCTACGTAGAAGACACACTTATGAGGATTAAGCCTGATGCGGTAGTGTTGACAGCAGAGAAAGATTTCGTGAAGATGAGCGGGATGGTCCTGGCATTTTACTGAATGAGCTGGTAGATCATCCAGGTATGGTTGTACAATGTGACGAATGTCATGGAATGCATAGGACATTGCACGTTGAAAGGTAGCACCGACATTCTCCAAACTGAAAGGGAGCTCTTTGTAGGCGAAAGTGCCCCACGGACAGATAAAGGCAGTCTTTTGTTGATCGACGGGCGCAATATTGATCTAGTTATACCCAGAAATACCATCCATAAATGAATACATTTCGCTCCCAGCACACTCATCAATGAGCTGATCAATGAAGGGTGTGGGGAAGTTATCTTTTGGACAGACTCGGTTAACACCACGACAATCAACACAGACTCAAATGGTACCCTGTTTTTTATTCACAGGGACGATATTGGAGACCCAATCTGTGAGTGGGATGGGGTAAATAAAACCAGCTTAAGAGGCTTTTCAACCTCCGCTTTAATGGCCGTAGCCTTTCGGGGGTGCATGGGGCGTAGACGTTGGTGAACAGGATTAGCACTAGGATATGTAGGTATCTCATGCACCACTATGCTAGGATCAATGCCGGGCATTTCTTCATAGGACCAAGCAAAGACGTCGCGAACTTCATGAAAAAGATCAGTATAGAGCTGAATTTCCTCCGAAGTACAAGTGACTCTGCCATGAATATGCTCAACAATCCCTGGTTTCGAAGAGATGTCGATGGGCTGGGTCTGCGTGATGTTTCCCATATTTCCTTCAGAAGACACTTGATAAATTTGAATGGGTGTCTGAAGGGGTTGAGATGGGAGACAAGGAGCAAACCACTCGAGACAGGTAAGCATTTCCCGGTGGGAAAGGAAAAATGAGGAACGATGGTGATGATCAGACCAAGGAGGTTCCTCGAGAGACATTGTCTCGATAATGGCTTCGTCAGAAGGAAAAGTATCCTTTAAAGGATCTGAAGAAGCGTCATCTCCAAGCCAAGGGGAATGAGCGTACGAGTCAGAAGCCTTGCTCGAAAGAGCAGGTTCAGAAGGGGGAGCTGATGCAGAAACAATTTCGACGTATTTGAGCTCGGCAAGACTCAACGGCATCTCATCGCCCCAAGATTCTACCTGATTAGCAGGGGGAAGAACCCACGGATCAGAGCAAACAAAAATCATATTGATAGGAGTGACGTTATGAGGTGGGAGTGAAAAAACACCCATCAGAGCAGGATCTTTAAAAAGTCCAGCTTCCACACTCTCATATGGTTTGGAGGTATGCTCCACAAAAGGCACGTTGCCTTCGAAAGAGGAGGCGAAGAAGGACAACTGGTCTATGGTGACAATCTTCCCTTGATGAGGGAAACAAATGCCACGAAATAGAGATGAAGCCATGGCTTGCATGGTGTATGTCCAGCTACGTCCCAGAAGAAGGTTGTAGGTAAGATTAGCATCAACAACTTCAACTTCCACTTCGACCGTCTTCCCTTCCAAAGAAATGGGCAAACGTTGGAGTATACCACAAGGGTGAGATTCTCTCCCATCAAAGGCTTCCAAGGTTGTAGGAGACTGGCTCAGAGTCGGAGAGCCAATAGCCTTCCAACAAGCAACAGACATGATGCAAGTTGAAGCGCCTTCATCAATGACTGTATGATGAATCATTCTGGAATTGATGATGACCTATATGAGGAAGGAAATTTGGTGAGGCAGTCTCAGTATATGGCTTTCAAGGTCAAAAGTAATCAGATCTGATTCAGCTGGGTCTATGCCACCGATGGCTGATAGCAAAGACTTCCTCTGAGAGGGGCAGCTCAAGAGTACTTCTAAGGCAGACATAGCTGACAGAGCCTGGGCTAAGTCCTCAATGATGCTGTAGTGCTAGGAAACATGAGCATTAAGGTTGTAAGAAGATTTTTGGAGTACGCCTTTCGGAGGGGGTCGGATGGGTGTCTCAGTGCTAGGTCTCTCGATATGGAGCGGACTAGCGCTGGACGAGGGAGCGCTAGAGGGGACATTAGGCTCTTTCCCGGCAGGCGGCGGATACTCTTTTTCCCGAGTACTGATGTGGACGAGAATCATCCCAGCCATAAATACCTGAGAACCAAAGGAAGAAGAGGGTTGAGATGGATCAGCCACCATTTGCTTTTGCTGTGAGGGGAAAGGTTCTTTGAGCACAGCAGGAGTCCCAGGAGCACCTTTCAATAACCAACTAACTTTAGACCACCTTGGGCAGTCTTTGGTATAGTGATCCTTGTCACAGATAAGACAAGGGTACTTGGGCTTGCGTTTGGTGCCTCCCTCAGGTGGAGGTTTAGGGGAATCCTGCTTAGGTTGATTCACTTTATTCTTTCCTTTTCCCTTCTTCTTTCCTTTCGAGCCTTTATCTGCTGTGGTGGACTAGACGACAATAACCTCGGAAGTATTACCAGAATTGGATACAGCCTGAGAAGTATTTTCATTTGGAGCATTCGACTTTTGCTTCCCAGGGTTCGCGGAAGTTTTCTTTGAGGGCGGATTAATAGAACCAATGATACCGTCAACAGATGGTGTTGGCAGGGCTTTGGAAGTTCCTGATCTTGGGGCATCAGGAAAATAATCATATAACTTACCAGACTTGGAGTAAACCAAGTCAAGGTATTAGGCACGCACAATAGCTTGCTCTTCAGTTACACATGCCCCCATAACAATGTCTCGTGCTATTGGATCAACGAATGAAGTCGTGAACCAGTCGGTAAGAAGCTGATCAGGAATCCAAAACTTAATCAGAGATATGCGTAGCCGTTGTCTGTTTTGAGGATGTCAGGAGGTGTGTGCCTATTTCATATTGAATCGGCAACTGAAAATGAGTTAAAAATGCCATAGCCAACGAGTTAAAATCCTGAAAAGATCCACGAGATAACTCAATATACCATTTAGCAGCAGAGCCAGTGAGAGTCCTTTGAAAAAGGCGGAGCCGGATTGAATCATCAAGCCACGAATTCGATGAACACTATAGATGATAAGTCATGACGTGAGCTTGGGGATCCTCTCCAACTTTACCATCGAATTTGGGACAATCACCGGGAATCTTAGTTTGAACCGGTGGCCAATACGGATTATGAAAAATGGGATCATTAGTTAGTTTGGACACATCCGGTAACTCTAGCGTTGCTAAAAATAGTAACTGAGGATTAAAGGAGATCTGGGGCTACGGGTAGGAAGGGGTATCAGATTTCCAGCTAGTTGGCAGTTTCCCCATTGATTTTTTCCGGATGGATTTGGCCCCGGAGGGTTTTGTCCATAGGGGTTATAATATGCTTGTCCATGGATTTGCTCCCCAGCATTCCATTAATTACCAACTTGGCCTGCAGGAGCAACATAAGGTTGCTGGTAATTCTGATAAGGACTCACCTGCAGTTGTTGATAATTCTGATACGGGGCAAATTGAGTTTGCCTTTAGGATTGCTGGAAACCATAAGGCGGCTGGGCTCCAAACTGAGCCTGCGAGGCAGGCTGCATTTGATAGGCCGGTTGGGTTTGAGATCCAACCTGCATTTGAATACCGGATTGGGTCTGGGGCCTAGCCTGGGGTTGAAAACCAGGTTGAGCTTGAGAAGCAACAATCATTTGTGTGCCCGGTTGAGCAGGCCTAGAAGGATGTCCTTGTGAAAACTGAGGCTAAGCCATCTGGCCAAAAGGTTGACCTAGTTGAGATTGAGATTGGCCCATCTACCCCAAAGGTTGAGCTTGCTGGGTGTTGGGTTATCCTTGCAGAATTGAGGGTTGTCTTGATAGACCGAATGGCTGAGCAGACTGGACAGTTGGTTGACCTAATTGGATTTGAGGCTGACCGACCTACCCAGATGCTTGACCATACTAGATGGTAGGTTGGCCTTGCTAAATGTAAGGTTGACCAACTTGCCCAGAAGGATAACCTTGCTGGAGAACAGGTTTACCTTGTTGCATGTAAGGTTATCCCGGATTACCAGAAGGTTGTGCAAAATAGGTAAAAGACGGACCACCAGAGGCCGAAGGTTGTCCCTGATAAGACTGCTTGTAATACTACTGCCCTTGAGAGGTTTGCATGTAATATGGTTGGCCTTGATTAGGTGGTCCTTGAAGATGTGCAGGCGATATTCGGCCACCACCATAATGAGTGGGCATCCAAGCAACGGATAACAGGACCATGACTTCAACCGCAGGCTGATGTTGCAGAGGTCCACGGTAATAGATATGAGCTCCTCTAGAATCATAATAATGAAATTGATTTTGAGGGTCCGCATTTTGAAGAGAATGCAAATATTCATCATATGCCCCCCCTGCTGGGATAGAACCAGAAGAAGGCGGGGCACCTAGTGTAGGGTCAGCAACTCCAGGTACGGATGCCGATGGGCCACTATAAGCTGTCCCTGAAGAAGGTCTAGCAACAGCGGTCACAACTGAGGATGCAATAACGGCACCGACAACGGGTGTTGAAGAAGCCACACAAACATTTGGAATAGTCAGGACGGAAGTGACAGACACATTATGAATTTGAGGAATAAAGGACTCCATGGTCGGAGTGATGGTGTGTGACCACATAGAACTCGTAGAGGGAGTCTTAGAAGACATAACATCCCTTAGCACCTTATAGTGTAAAGGCAACATAACACCAAGAGGGGTGATACAAAAAGGTGGAGTTTCCGTTGAGATGGGAATTTCACTGCTCGTCGCAACAGACTCTTCACTTGTGACAGGGGATGTGTCCTCCATATCAGAAGAAGACATTGGGACCGAAACACCAAGAGGAGTAGGGGGGGATATCTTCTTCAGAAGGCTCCCAAATGGGGTTCTAGTGAAGCTCGTAAGTCTCGTCATCTGGAGCGCGAGAGTTAATCGGTTGGATACTTAGAATAACAGGGAGAGTATCACTCACAACTGGTACCTCGGGAGCAATAGAAGAAGGAGACCCTTGATCACTTACAACGGGAGACAAGAACGGTGATTCCACCAGGATGACAACTTCAAAAGATCCTAGGTAAACTAACGAGAAAGGACCCTACTCAAGCTAACGCAAACAAGATCTAACTAGGTAAATGTGAATCATGACCGAATAAATTTTAAGACACAGGAACAAAACTTGAACTTTTCATCTTTAAAGAGTCGAGAAAAGGACAAAAGATGACGCTAGTCGCCTTCAAATATTTAATGAGCCTGAAGTGACAAGTGTTCAGATGGAACTTTTCTTTTAGGGAGTCTGAAAAGGAATGAAAGTGACTACTCTGGAGAACTAGGCAAAAAGGTTTACCAAACAAATCCGTAAAACTGCATATACACCTTGGTAGTCATATGAAAACCAAGGACTTTCCGTACGACAGTCAATCTTCCCGAATGCTGTGTTCGGTGCATTACGGCTTGTAAGGTAGCAGACATGGCTTCCTATGGATAAAGGATGATAACCTAGTGGGGCCTCCCCATATACTTGATGGTACATGGGAGCACAATTCCGTACTAGACCACTATTGAGTCACAAAAGGAGGAATCACCCAACCTTAAGTGGAAACAAAAGTGACTAGGTTTAATGACGCCGGAGCACGTCTCTAGCCTAGACCTCTAAATGTGTGCATTATGCTCCAATGCATTGTTAGATTTATTCAGTTCATTTTAAAGTTGATCTTGGATTATGTTTCAGTTTTCAGGCCTTACCATATGTATATAACAAAACCTAGGATGCAGCTAGAATGAATGAAATATCCTTTTTCTTCGATGAAAACCTACCTATGGGAGGGTAGAGAGATCATTTGAAACCAAGAAATCCAAGGCAACAAATAGTCACTCAATGCAAGCAGGCATCAATTCTTAAAGTGCGCGGATACTACTAATGAGAGATCTAATCATTCGCTTTTCAATGTGCAACTTGAAACACAAATTCACTTTCACTTTCACATGCCAAATGAAATGAAATATTTTTTATTTAATGCCTCTAATCTAAAGAAACCAATAAGCAACAAACAAATGTGGAAGAACGGTGGATCCAAACAATTGTAAACTATGTCCGGGTAGTGAAAAGAAATTGAAACAATACCAAGATTTGTCCAATAACAATCACTAAACAATCAACCCAAAGTAAGCAAAGGGGAAGGTTCTATCAAACCAACAGCAAGCAGCAAACGAATCTTTGCAAACAGGCAACCAAGTGAAATTAATCCAAAAGACTTGAAACAATGAAACTAGGTCACAAAGCAAGAAAAACAAGATTCATTTAATAAAACTCACGAGAAAGTGCCTCAGCCTCTAAATAGTGAACAACAAGTCATCAACCAAGTGAGAACAGTAAGGGACTAGCAAGACTGACAGATTCAGGAGGCAGAATTGAAAAAATTCAATTCTATAGCAATCAGCGCGGGCAATATACTGGCAATAAAGCACTAATAAAGAACAATACGCAGCAACAAAGCGACGTTAACGCGGAAGTACACGCCTTTTCCGTGATGGTCCGATTTACAGAACCGTCACCACTGTTAGGTGTAACAACACAATGGGCAGGATATTACAAAAGGGGTGACGCGATGACAACATGACTGTTAAATTAAAAAACGCGATGATTTTCAAAACACCCATAGGCGAGCCAAAAACTCCCAAACCAAAAGCAATCAATCTTTAAGCAAATAAGGACACTTCCTAGATCAGGCCAGGAAACTCAGAAAATAAATAACTAGTTCCCAAACTCCAAAAGAGACCAAAACAAAAACTCAAGGCAAGAGTAAACAAGAAAAGAACAGAGGCCAGCTCCCCAGTGGAGTCGCCAATTTGTGATGCAGGAAAGTGTTCCCGCTGCGGATAGAGGCAACCCCTCTAGCCCTAGAGTGGGTCTAGTCACAAACAAGGACAAATCAACAACAATTCTTCTTAAATAGTTCAAGTTGGAGGCCTACCTCAACCAATGGTCGATGGAGTTCCTTTGCGCTACTCCAGCTTCCGCTTCCTTCTCCTAATGAGTGATCAACCTGAAATAAAGCAAAGGAAATACAACGAAGCGCGTAACTGGATACAACAAAGAACTATTTACTCATAAAGTCAAGAAGTCATGAGCTATCTAGTACATTGCATACAAGACATAGGAAAACATCATTGATTGCATTAAATATGAAATAGAGTAAGCTTACAACCAAGGTCTTGACATCGCAAGCCTTCTCAGGAGGGTCCAACCAGCATGTTCCTCAAGCATTCACTCTTGAAGATGGATCTCCCAATACACAAGTCTCTCTCACTCACAAGTCTTACAAAAGATCAAAGGCACTTCATAAACCTTCCTCAAGCTATCAACAAATCCACACTTGTCACACTCACACTAGCTATCTAACAAGCTCACAATACAATCAGCAACACTCCAAAGACTAAGAATTCCAATCTAGCAGCCCATCGCAATGGTGAGAGTTTAAATAGGAGAAGGAGTCTCCATGAATGGTGGGAGGATGAGATTATCTCCAAGGAAGGTAGCAAAAATGACAGAACAACCATGCCAGAGAAAGGAGGGCGACATAAACAAGGCCAACAACTAGGTCTGGAGTCATCTAGAAGGTCAACTGTTGGAACAAATTCATAGAAACTAGATCATCGCGGGCACATAACCAGTCTGCCGCACTGACATCACTATTATATAATGGATATAGTCATGTCATCATAGGAAACTACAAACAATAGTAGCACTGGCACATGAAATTCTACCATTGTGTGAATCACGTGTACTTCTGCAATGGCAGCGCTTCTGGACTGTTTTGGAGTGCTCATCAGCGCGTTTATTTGGCCAATAGATGTGATGAGGTAGAAAATTTGGCAAAGTGGGTCATTTGGCAACATGAGAGAGCATGAGTATGAATGATTTTGGACTCATGACATAGTAGGAATACTAGGATGAAGGCAGTGACAAATTACTGTGTAACAAGCATTTTGATGGACGCTGAGATCAAGAGGTTGGAAAGAGAGATCACGCAGGCACGTCTCATCGAGAAAATAGGGATGATAAGGCAAGATATAGATGATCATACCACTGCATTAGAAGAGCATCACCGAGAATTTATGACTATGTTGCCATGGCTATGACCGCACCTCACCAAACGCAGTAATCAGGGGAGTACACTACATACAGTAGAATGCGCAGTGCCAGTGGTCGCGCAGACGATTGAGGAGTTTCCGTGGACTATGTTGGAAGGCGGGCTAAAGTCTTGCACAGGTGGTGCGACCACGTGACTAGCCATAGGGAGTACAGTCTTAGTGCTCTAGACAGTTGAAAGAGAGTGCGGGACTCTAAAAGAGTCTGTTTGGGGGTTGCGTGATGAGGGACGTGTGCGCAGAATAAGCAGGACACAAGGTTCACACCCGTGCACAGGGGCATGCGCTACCACACGGGTAGGCTAGGAAGTAACCATTGGTGTCATTGTTCATCACGAGATATCTAATTTAACACAAAAGGGAGTGGGTGGTGGGCATTTAAGACACGAATAAGAGCTAGATTTAGGGCAATCTACCACCAAGAAAGCATTGATGGCTCAGAATTGGGGGGAACAGCCGGATTTGAATTCAAAAGGTGCTATAAAACTCCAAGGGCTAGCCACGAGAAAACACTTGTTCATTTGAGATTTGAGCAGATACGTAGAGAAAGGAGTGTTGAGCGCTAAGCTAGACTTGAGCCCTGACGTTCGTGAACAACCATAGACAGTTCAAATAGGATGACGACTACCAGGAGAGGGGTGGGTTTTGTAGAAAGTACCACTGAAAAAGCCGTGTAGAACCCCATGGTGCATGATGTTCTTGGAGACACTGGGGTTGCACTGGAAATCCCAAAATCACCTCGTATGCCAAGGCCCAAGAAAGATAAGTAGGTGGCAGGACCAGTCCACATGTCCCCACAAAATCCGTGGTTTGGTAAACTATCCATGGAAGAAAAGGGCAAGGCTATCACCATTGAGACAGACGATGAGGAGGAGGACCTGCAGGCTCTCGTTGATGAGATAGAGGCAGCCGAAGACATCCAGCTGGTGTGATCTTCTGTGGAATTTCTCGAGTACATCCTTGCGTGGAAAGGGAAAGCTAAGATACCAAAGGATTTTGATGCCGCTAAGAGCGCAATCCTAACCCCGCTCCTCCCTAATGGAATTATGTTTGAGGGCTCAGCCTTGGGCCACGTGCCCATAATGAAGTTTCAGGATTGGGACCTCATGGATAGTGAGAAGGTCCCACATTTAGAGACTAAGAACCTCATGAAGTAGAGCACAGAGGGGTCAGTTATGAAACTAGATTGGCAGAAATGGCTGCGCGGTGTGGAGAAGGTCAGACTACTTCAGCTACTATGTATTCCACACTTTCACTGTGCACCTATCATGATTTTCATCATTAGGCAGCTGCTATGCCTTGTGCACGATGGGTACTTATGTCTGGAGGAGCCTATTCCCATCATGGTGGATCTTATCCATAGGATTTCCCAGCTCCCCTGTAAGGGAAAGGACCCTGTGGAGATAGCTAGAAAAAGTAAAGATTTGGAGCTCACAGAGGCCATGAAGAAGAAATACAAACTGGAAAAGAGAAACAGGGGTTACGCAATCAGCATCATTCAAGATAAAGGGGTTCGCGTAGCCACCCAACTCCTAGCCGGGAAGGTAATGCAGAAATTTCGCAGAGATGAGGTATCAACACTGGTAATTGTGCTGGAAGAACAATGCGCAGAGGGGGTCCAATTCAATTGGGCCGAGTTCTTATGCGAGGAGTTCCTAACTAACTACAAATAAGCCTAGGAGTAGGGCAAGACCTTCCACTATGCATGGTTTCTCTTGTCAATTTTGTTGGTAATAGGGGAATTGCCTAATGACAGTCAGTTCCCTAATATTGAATAGGAGTTACGAGAGGCCGCAAAGTATGTATTGCTCTCGGCTACGAAGGATGCGACATGGATCCATGGAATAAAGATCTTTTGGGTGCTCATGGAGGTGAGCATCCAGATGTGGATCAACAGGAGGTCGCGACAATACCCCACAGTGTACAACAGTCTGTGGAGCTTTGTAGACTTCAAGGCAGATATGCATAATGTGTATATGAAGGTGCGTAAAGATCCGTCACAGAACTAGACCAAGTTGCCCTTCATCACCATTGATGATGCGATCTTCTCCGTGCTAGAATCATGGCCTCCCGAGTGGCACGCCTCGGATCTACCAGAGAAGGATAAAACGTCAGCACAAAAGTAAAAGGCTACAACCAAGTTGAGTATCACCTAGTTGACCTAGCAAAAGCACAATGAACAAGCGACTGCGGAGGTAAGGGTTGTCTGCGAGGCAACAAAAGCAGCTACAGAGTAGGCAAAGGTCTCCAAAAAAGTAGCAGAAGCACAGGAAATAGTGGCTATCACAACACAGGAGGAAGGGGGCTAGAACATATCTACAAGACAGGGAGCAGAGGACACAACAGAAGGCACGTACTCGAACACAACGTCCACATAGTTGAAACAGCTGTGCGTCATGGAGAGATCAGGTCCATGAAAAATGCCCAAGGCCCCCAAACTAGACATCGAACCGATTACACTAACAGAAGGAAACTTCTATGACATCGGCGACACGGTTCATGAGGTCACCAAGCAAGTGCTCCAGGAAACCATGACAGAGCAACAGATTGTGTTGGGGGCCCTAAGGGCATAGCTGCAGGAACATCAGATGTGGTCCCCATAGGAAGGAGTAGTAGCTGCCTATGATGCCGCAGGTACATTAGCAGCGGAGCAACTGCTACACACCAAGATAGCCAATAACATAGTGCTACCAGAAGGAGCACTAACAGTAGAGAATGAGGATGACAGAGCTGCGGTAAGTAAGATCAAGGGAATGCGCCTTAATTTGGCTGCCATTCTGTGCAACACATTGCATCAACTACAAGATGGAATCATAGCAAAACTCCACGCTAGGGAGGGCTGCGTGATCTAGGTATTGAGTGAGAAGAAGATCAACATCGAACAACTCAGCCTGCAATGTGATGTGCTAGTGTCACAGAATCAACAGATTGTGCAAATAGTTGATGAAGCATGTCGATGCGTTCCAGAGCTATCCATCACCGCATACTTACCAATAGAGATGTGGATCCACTATCTGGCAAGTGGAGTCTGCAGCACGCTCGAGGAAACAATGCGAGTGCAACTAGAGCTGAACCTCCAGATCATCGAGCTACGGTTGAAGGTGTAGCCTTCCATTCCTTTCGAAGTTTGAGAGTACCACATTAGCGCGATTCATACAAGATTGGAAGAAATTGGACGGGCAGTGTAGGACTATACTGGTATGTTGGATAAAGCTTTTGACGTCCTCACATCCTTGCAGGAGGACTCCAACATACAATGCCTGGAAATAGAGGTGCGTGAACTGCAGGAGCAGTATGATAGTGTCAAGGGAATTGCATAGATAGTCGTCCTCACCCAACAGCTAGCCAAAATGTAGCAAGCAAGGGAACTAAAGGAATAGGTGGATGCTGCAAGACAGAAAGAGGCACTTCTCAAAGTGTGCATCCAACCTTGGATTGATGAGGCCTTGACCATTACGAGCGAGATTGAGGAAAATCTCGCATAGATGCAGGAGATATATGAGATAAGGTAGGTAGCAGATCCTCATAAAGAAGCATCGGAGGAACACATGCAACAGGTCTAGCAAACCATAGAATAGTGCGCCGCAGACCTTTGCGTAGTATGGGATAGTTGGAGGGGCTCCATGCCAAGATCACCGTACCAGTAGAGTGACTTGGGATGAGTCATGGTGATTGTGTTGGGGATCTGTTGGGCATGGAATCCCCCCATAGCATGTTTTGGGGCTCAAAGCCCAAGTTTTGGTCAAAGGTTTTGTAAGACTCCATGAATTGCAGGTGCAGAGCGCAATGTACAAGTTAAGTCATAAGGTTGTCAACCACAAAGTAATGTAATTTAATGTAAACTCATGTCAACCTACCCATGGTCCACAGACCATGGGGTTGTATAAATAGAGTGAGGCTCTAAGTTGTAAAGAGAGGAGAGAGCTAAGGAATAAGAGAGAAGAGTACGAACGGTTTGAGCTTAGAGTAGGATTCTAAGTGTGTTGGGTCATAGTAGTAGGAAGAGGCTCTACAATTGAGTGCGTAGAGGCCTAGCAGAGTCCACAGCTGAGTGCGTGGACCCCTGCAGTTGAGTGTGCAGAGTGGTGTTGAGTCTGTAATTACGATTGAAGATTAATAAAGAGAAGTTGATTGTTATTTCTGTGTATTTGTTGTACATTGCCTTCTTTGCATTTATATTGGTTTATTTATCGCACGCATTGATATGATTGATGAATATGCTGTAATAATCTTTAGTCTTACATAAAAAAATTTAAGTAATTAGATAATAATAGAATAAATAGAAAGGAACTTGGGTATTCTATAGGTTGCGTCCCAACTAGGGCTGCGTGGAAGCGACACCACATAGGGCAAAGGAATAGCAAGTTCATGTAGTGACGGGTCAGACCGCGGACCTCCAGAAGCCCATCAGACATCCCCAGGGTTTGGAAACCTGGTTCTAGCACCTTCCCATACTACTTTGGTGAGACCTCAATCTGCACTCCACGAACTGCTGCTGGATGGGCCAGTAGTATTACGATTTTCTTGGCTAAATCACCTCTGAACCTAGGCCAGGACCATACAAGGCAACAAAAGGTTGTAAAGAAGTTCGACAAAAACTAGAGATTTCTTTGACTTGGATTTGATGAATTCCAAATCAAATTCCTGCAAAATGATGATTCATTTTGAATACTTGCCCACTAGCAATTGAAGTGACAAGATGTATGTCATAGGGTTGCAATCCAAAATGATAGTGGTCTTTCGGAGTAGGATATAATGGCGAAATATATGTACATCTTGAATGGTAACCAAAGCTAGCTTCTCAACATAAGAATACTTAACTTCCATATCATTGAGATTACAACTCAAATATTAGATTGGATGTTCAATCCCATCTTCTTCTTGGACTAAACCATAGCAATGGTTGTGTCTGTAGTGGCGAGATATAGGAAATAGTCATTTTGATAATTAGGGGCATACGTTAATGATACTCGAATCAGGGTATCTTTGGGAGCATCAAAGGAAGCTTGTGCAACTTGTTCCCAATGGAAGGGAATTCCATTTTTCAAAAGACGAGTAAATCCTTTCGCCATTTCAGCATAGTTGGGAATGAATCTCCTTAATAAGTTAGCATTCCCTTGGAGTCTCTGTAACTGAAGTAAATTGGAAGGTGGAGACAGATCAAGAATTTCCTTAACCTTCAAAGGCTTGAGTCGAATTCCTTCTTTGGGCACTACGAAACCAAGAGAATGAACAGAACCAACAAAAAGCACACATTTATGCGGATTGAGTTGAATTTTGTAGTGTCAGCACCGTAAAAATATGGCTCTAAATTGTTGCAGGTAAGTCATCTAGATAGGGTTGAACAATGTGTTTGATGTCATGAAAGGCATAATTTATTGCCCTCTGAAAAGTTGCCCCAACGTTCTTCAAACCAAAAGGGGGTTTCCTATATGTGAATGTGTCCCAGGGACAAATAAAGGCAGTTTTATATTGGTCTTCTGGGCAAATATTGATATGATTATAGCTGGAAAAGCCATCCATAAATGAAAATATTTCACATTCGGCACAACCATCAATTATCTGGTCAATAAAGGGAGTGGGATAGTTGACTTTTGGACAAGCATGATTAACATCCCTATAATCAATACACACTCGTATTGTTCTTTGTTTCTTTGTGACATGAACAAGATTGGAAACCCAATCGGTAAGAGGAACCGGGTATATGAAACCTGCATGAAAACTTTTTTGAACTTCTGCTTTTATGGCAGCAGCCTTCTTCGGATGAAAAAAGATGGAGATGTTGTCGTACTGGCTTGACATTAGGATACATTTTAATCTCATGTTCAACTATACTAGAATCAATACCTGGAATTTCCTCATATAACCAAGCAAATATATCGTGAAATTCAAAAAAAAGAGCATGGTAAGTTTCAAGTTCCGATGGAGAACAAGATTTTCCAACATGGATGTTTTTTACAATTCCAGGTTTGGTGGAAATATCGATAGAAATGGTTTCTTTGATATTTGATAAGTTTCATTTGGAATAGACTATATCTATAAATACAGAATTCGAAAGGAAATCAATGATTGAAGGGTGATTTAGTTTATTTGGAATATCTTCTATGTGATCTGGAAGATGGGATCGACGATGGTAATCTCCCCAAGGTTCTTCTTTTGTCATCATTGATTGGATGGTTCCTTCATCAGTAAAAAATGTACGTGAAAAAGGATAAGAGGAAGTACCATATTCTAACGACTGATCAAACCATACAATTGGTGATGATGGATTTGGATTTTATGTGCAAGCCAAAAATATTGATTGCTATGCGAGCTCAATGGGGATTAGCGGCATGGTCTCATTATGCATATCAACTTCATAATTATTGGAAATCTTCCATGAGTCAGATGAAGTGGAAGATATCATGTTATAGGTCTCAACTTTTGCAACTTCCGCCATTTGTGATGGTGTCAGTAGTGAAAAAGTGCCCATTAGGGAAGAATCTTTGAAGAGACCTACTCCAATGTTCTAAAGAGATAGTGGGGGTTTGTGAACTAATGGAACGCTTCCAGTTGCCTATGAACTAGAGGAAAAGAAGGTGAGTTGATCAATTACTGTGATTCTGCCTTTATGAGGGAGAGATATCATACGAAAGTATGTCGAAGCCATAGCAGCCATAGGGTAAACCCACAGTATTCCTAGTAAAATATTGTAGTCAAGGGGTCCATCAATGACCTAAACTTCAACAGTTATAGTTTTTCCCCCTAGTTCTATCTGCAAGTTACATAAAATTCCACAAGGTGTATAAGTGTGACCATCAAAAACTTTTAATTTTGTAGGTGATCGTGACAAAGGTGGTGAGCCAAGTGTTTTCCAGCAATTCATTTTCATAATCCAAATAGATGCACCCTCGTCAAAAATGGTTTAGTGAACGAGTTTATTCAAAGCATTTTCTTGGATCAAGAATGCTAACTGTGCTGGTAATTATGGCGTATAGCTCGCATGGTTAAAAACCACTAGATTGGAATCTGTTGGATCAATTCCACCAATTACTGACAATAAAGCCTACTTCTGGGAGGGACAATTTTGAAGCACCTCAAGCGTTGACATAGCAGAAGGTGACTGAGCCAAATTTTCTACTATGTTATAATTTTGCGCTGCTTGACCTCGAGGGTTGAATGTAGATTTATGAACAACTCCCTTAGGCAGTTTTATTGTTAACTCTGGTGCAGTGGGTGGTGGAATCGAGTCAGACGAAGTAGAAGTCAAAGTATTGGGTTGATCATGTAGTCACGAAAACATCAGTCTTAGGCTTATTGGTGGATAGCATAAGCAATTATGAAGTGGAAGCATGATTTGTAGAAACCAAATGAGTCTCTGGGTTTGGAAAAGGGTTTTTCAACACAATGGATGTACTTGAACTCTTAAGAAGTTTTGAGACTTTAGAGCGGTGAGGAAAGTCTCACGTAAAGTGCTAATCGTTACAAATTAAACATGGTTAATGTGGTTTCCTAGCTGGAGAAGAGGAATCAGATGATTTCTCTTGACGGGGAGAATTTTGTTTCTTTTTGGTTTTCCCTTTTTTCTTGCTTCCAGGTTTCTTTTCATTTTTACCTTTGTTAGATGATACGGTCTTTATTTTGGAAGCAAGTGTATTATCAGGTGCATTACAAGTTTGATTTGACATAGCGAGTGTTTGACTAGATGGTCTACTTGCTATTTTAGTGCTTGAAGAACCTATCACATTGTCACCAACATGAGAGTCCTTACTAGATGGAGGTGGTGGAACAGTAAAACCTGGTCTAGGTGCATTTGGAATGTTATCATAGAGTGTGCCAGACTGGGTGTAAATCAAGTCTAAGTATTGGGCATGAGAAATTACTTGCTCTTTGATAACAACTCCTCCTTTAGCCACATCCTTGGTGATAAATGGAAACAAGGATTTAATAAAACACTAAGTTAAAAGCTAATCAGGAACAAAAGTTTTTACCATTCGACGATGAAGATGCCACTCATGAATATGATCATAAATGTGAGTATCAGTGGTCTGTTTAAAGTTGGTCAATAGTTCCTTTCTAGTTTCATATCTGATGGGTAACTGGAAGTGGGTTAAGAATGTAGTCACTAAGGATGTGAAGTTTTCAAATGAAGCTTATGGTAATTCAATATACCACTTTGCAGTCGGACCCGTGAGTGTTCACTGGAAAAGACGTAGTCTAACTAAATCATCATTCGGGGATTTGGATAAACACCATAAATGAAAAGTCATAACGTGATTGGATTGATCTTCTTGAGGGTTTCCATTGAACTTAGGAATATCAAAAAGTAATTTGTGTGGAATCATTGGCCACCAAGGTGCATAAAGAATGGGATCGTTGGTAAGCTGATTTAAATCCGCTAATTCAAGTGTTGCGACAAAAGGCAATTGTTAGTTTAGGTTGGGTTCAACGTAACCAGGGTAAGATGGAATTTCTTCGGAAATAGGCCTTTGCATACCAGCATAACAAATCTATTGTTGGTAATCTTAATAGGGGTAGGTTTTTTTAGGATATCCAGTATAAGGTGGTTGTTGAGCACCAGGATAATTTTTCTATTGTCCAAGCCTAGCATAGGCTTGTTGACCAGGACCTGGATAAGCTTACTGTTGACCAAACCCAGCATAGGCTTGTTGACCAAGTCCAGGATAAGTATGGTACTGTTGGAATTGGTGTTGTTGATATTGTGGGTGCCATGGTTGTTGATGTAACGGTTGTTGCCCACCAATGTAAGTTTGACTAGGTTGTGAATAAATTAGACCAGTATAAGTTTGATCCATCCCAATTAATTATAAACTGGCCTAAGGTTGCTAGATTCTAGACACAAATGGTTGTTGTAAAATGGCCTGATAAGACTGAGTCTGTGGACCTAAAACTTGAGGGTTAGAGGTTGAAGGACTAGCTTGCAATGTTGAGATTCAATCAACTGAGCTTGCAACTATGGTAAAGTCATAAAGACAAATGTAGTAGGTATGGATGAAATAGATTGCATTGGTTTTGATGGTTACACAAGCCTTGGTTGAACGGGCATTGTAGGCTGCGAATGACAAATAATCATTCCAAAATAAGTTGGAACAAAAGATGATGGTATACTGCCATATGGTTTACCCAGAGAAAATGGAGGATAAGCAGATTGGGAATATTGTTCTCTCACATGGAGATAATCCAGTGTAAAGTGGATACATTGGATGGTAACCAAATGGACCAGCTTGATATTTCCTTGATGGATCAAATTGTTGAGTATCTATAAGTGAAGAACCACATAAAATTCCTATGGACAACATGGGTGAAGACCATGGACTAGAAGAAACACCAGAGTGAATTCTAGATAATGATTGGTAACTCGATGGGACGAATAGACCACCATACATATGTGACTTAGGTGTTGTGGTAAACATCGAAGAAGTAGCAATAGTAGATGTTGTCACAACTGTAACAGATGATACAATCTAGGATGTTGTTTCAGCCATAGTTAAATGACCCAATAAATGTCCTAATGAATCTATGGGATTTTGAAAGTAAACAAGATCAAAAGGAGCAATTGACTAAGGATAAGAAGGATAAATATAATGCCCTTGTCCAAAATGAGTTGGAGTTCTAGGTGAATTTTCTTCTTCAGATTACTCTCTAATAGAAATCAAACCAGGTGGAAGGATTTCACTGCCAGGTCTGTAATAAATTTTCGGTGCTTGACTCTCTGGTAAAGGAGAAGTCTTAATAGTTATAGATGTCTGAGTGATCCAGGTGGATGTTGGTGGCCACCCACCTATCCCACTTAGACCCCCACAACTGTCTCTATCAGTTTTTCAGTTTCCTTATTTGTAGCACAATTTACTATTTTCAGTAGTTTTTCGGCTCCTGAACTTCCTAAGACGTTTTGAGGCCCTAAACGACATTTTTTGGGAAATCTGGGAGGAACATGTGGGAATGGATTGATGTTGCTCTTACCAAAGTTGTAGTTCTCGGATAGATCTTTCTAATGATCTATTGTAAGCATCAAATGAAGATCAGGTGCCAAAGTTACGACCCCGAGAAGTTGATGTACCAACTTACCCAAAATGGGGCCCACAATTTAGCGTTTCATCATCTAGGGTTAGGTTTCGGGATGTTAAGGTTTTTCCATTGTTTCTAAACAATAAATAGGCCTTCGAGCCTCATTGTAACATAGTTTAGAGGCATGTAGCCACCACATCTCTTCTCAGAGATAAGCTACCATCGCCCTAGCTAGTTTATTTCCATTTCTGTTTGTAAGCATATTTCAGTATTTTACATTAATGAAATGAAGTATTATTTCCACTGCATCTCTATGTTTATGGTTATCTGTATAATTTTTTGTGTTCATTTTTAAATCTGGATCAATGATATCAGAGCGGTTTGCTTTTTCTTTGCTTTCTTTGCATGTCCCCAACGAGGTTGGGATATAAGGAGTTAGGGCTTGAACTGGTTGAACCTTTGCAAGACCAGCCTCGTAAATCCCAACAACCTCCCATGGCGGATGAAAAGAAATATGAGGGCGCAGGAGATCCTATCAAAATATTGCTCGAAGAAGCCCTTGAGAGACAAAGGAATACGATGATGGATAGCTTTGCCCAAATCCTTCACTGGTTACTCAGAGGTGACGCATTGGCTTCCAACAGCTACTCTGGAAATGCCACACCCTTTAAGGTACAAGTTAATTTTGAAATCCCCATATTCGAGGGTAAAATAGATGCAGATGCCATAGATAAATGGTTAAATCTACTAGAAGGGTATTCTTTTGTTCATGAATTTTTGAGTCGGGAGAAAATTGTTTTCGCTCTTCTCAAAGCAGCCCCCCACATCAAGGACTGGTGGGAAACCTACTACAAGCAAAAGGATGAAAGTACAGACTCACTATTTTCAGCCACACCCACTTGGAATTCATTCCGGGATGCCATCAAGGAGCAATATTACCCTGTCAAAAGCTATGAGGACAAATACATAAAGTGGACCATGCTGCGACAGGGAAGGGACCAAGATGTGTCAGAGTTCACAAACATTTTTCATAGCCTTCGCACATAGTTGGGTATCAAAGATTATGAGTTGCATCTGGTAATCAAATACCACAGCTACCTACACAAGTACATCCAGGAAGAGATGGAGTCCTTGAACTTCTCCTTGCTCGGCATGGCGTACCGATATGTTGTCAAAATCAAGCAGAAGTTCAAACAGAAGAAGCAATACTTTGGATCTACGAATCCAAAGACCAAAGGACAAAGCCAAGGCAAGGTGACCCAAGGCAACCCATTGAAGCCGTAAGACAAGAAAAACACCACGAAGTTGAAGAAGGACATAGGAAAGTGGTGTGAGTTCCATATGAGTCCCACTCACAACACAAGTGAGTGTCGGACCAAGAAGTCGCTGGTGGCCGAGTTGAAGGTTTCCGAATCAGATGCATGTTCCTACCCTGAGTTAGAACCCGACAAGGGGAATGGCAATGGGAAGCAGATCATTGATGCAGATCCTAGCATCACTGTTGTCACCTCCAAGATCTAGAAGAATGAGCCTGAAGATCCAGAAGACGGGGAGCATCTTTTCCACTCACAGATGTGGGTGAAGGGTTTGCCGCTACAATTCATTGTCAACAGTGGCAGCCAAACGAAGCTCATTTTAGCAGAGGTTGTGAAGTGGTTGGTGATGAGCCCCAATTTTTGGTAACAATTTGGACTCATTTGGCCTACTCACCTTGCTCAACCCTTCATCTTTTAACACTTATGCATTCATTTCTTAGTATATTCGTGTTATTTGTAGGAAGAAGGGCAGGCTTTATATCTATGTGGCTAATACATGATGATTTTAGGTTTTTGGCATTAAAGAGAGCAAAAGACCACGCAAATGGAGACAAGGAGACAGCAAAGGTGACATTGCGGGTTCATAGGGAGGTTGTCCACAGTCTTGATGACCTTCCTCATGATTTTCACCTTAACTCCGAGCTCCAACAGCTCTCCCCACCGAGCTTAAAGGCAGCCAATGGATTCTACAGGATCAGCAGTTTAACTTTCAGTTGGACAGCCAAGCTCCATGAATGGAGGAAGCCAGCTTGATCTTCATTATGTATAAATATGAAGGCTGTAGCCTTTGATAGGAGCTTTTTGAACTTTTGAACTACTGTTGCACTTTCTAAGCACGAGCTACAGCTCGGTTTTTGCTCTTTGTAAGCCAGTTTTGGCATGATGTTAGACTCTTGATTATTTAATAAAGGCAGGTAGCTTTGGATCCAATTCTGAGTTTTTAAGGGAGCTATAGCTCTCAGGTTAGGGCCCAACCTGAGAGCAATAGACCTCCTCTTCCTTGTATTGTTACTTGTTTCCTTGCAGCACTTTATTTCCTCTGTTTTGACATGCATTTAGAATTTACAGTCTGCTGATTTGATTTCTTTTATGTGATTGAGTAGGATTAGTTTACAGTTCAAGTGCTTTTAGTTGTTTAGATTAGAATAGGAGGATTGTAATTCATTGGAGATTCAAAAAAGGTTGATAGTGCACTCGCAGCCATCTCTGTTTAGAGATTGGGGGTGTGGGCTGTACCAACCACCAAAAAAACGCAGTCTTATGCTTTCATGCAAGCTGCCACACAGTCATTTCAATTGTAGAGCCATGCATGCACTCCGCTCTTGAGCACTACTGCTTCATTCCAACACCATGCACGATTTTTCTCCACACTTTACATTGCTGTTCATTGGTTTAATAACACAGTTAGAATAGGTTGATGGAATTCTCGGTTTTGTGCAAGATATAGAGGATTTGTTTCTTTTACACTACTTAGCATCACTTTATCGTGTTCTTCTTCTTCTCAACCACGCCTGAAGCCACTTGCTCAACCTCTGTTTAGCTCATTAGCCTTCCAACTCATCTACTTCTCATGTAGCTCCATCTTTTCAACTTTTCCTTGCTTCCACCCTTCTATTCACCAACCAACTGTACCCACTCTTTCCTCATCTCATATCTCTGTCCCTGAGCCACCACAAACTCCACCTTCACCTTACCCATCCACCCATACCACTCCTCCACTACTCCATCACCCAAAACTCCAACCATAGCACATCCTGTAGAAGTTAGCAGACTTCCTATAGAAATCCCAAGCTTCCTATAGGATCCCCTGCAGACATCCTGTAGAAGCCTGCAAACTCGGTTGCTGAGCATCTGAACGTTGTGGACTCCTGTGGAATGATGTTAGGGATCCCCTGGAACCTCTCCTAGCCCTCTTGACCTTTCCCAAGCTTTCTCTCCCTTCGCACCACCTCTGCACAGCCAAACCCTAATAAGAAACAAAATCATAATCACTCCAACCACTAAAGCAAAAATATAAAAACATGTTCTTTTCAATAGAAGTAGTTTGAGTTCATGCATTTCACATCATTAGAAGTAATGGCATCATTCTTAGACATTTTCACTCCCACCATTGCATCATAGAGATTAAGCTAGTCAGATTAGGGTTTACTAGGGTTTCCATGTTTTGGTTGGTTTTCAGTTCATTTTTGCAAAGTAGATTAATTTCCTTTGAGATAGCCTTCATCCATCATTTAGAAAGCTTCTTCTGAGAACATATAGAAGTTGGCTTGAGCCCTAGCGGACTTGTGCCAGCTGACCAAGTGACAGCTGCGACAAGAGCTAGTACTTGTGCATACAGCACCGTCGCTTCCAAGTTTGTTACGAACTACCGGGTTGATAAAATTAGAGATAGGAAGCTCCAGGAGTTGTAGCATTATTGCTACAATACTGGAGCCCACCATATTTTTGGCGCCGTTGCCGGGGAAGCGTCAGAGTATTAGTAATTGTTGCTTTTCTTCTATTTTCTTACTCTTGCCTTCTGCCAATTAGTTTATTTCATTTCCATTCTGCAAAAGTAGCATAGACATTTCCTGCTTTCCTAGATTAGCCTTTCAATTCCGCAATTTCAATTCTGCAAGCGTAGATTAGCATTTCAATTCTGCAAGCGTAGATTAGCATTTCAATTCTGCAAGCGTAGACTAGCATTTCCATTCCTGCAATTTCATTTAAGCAAAGTAGATTAGTTCTTTCCTGCTTTCAAGTCAATTCTGCATCTTTATTTCAGTAAGATAGTTAGTTGTAGATCAATCTGTTTCAGTTTTGCAGGTACCAAAGAAAAAAGCAAAAGCAAACAAAAAAGGTCTTTTCCATTTCATGCCTCGTAGGAACCGAGATAAAACAGGCAAATTCCTACCCAATACCCCCACCACATCACTGAGTCACCCTTCTCTCTTCTTAGGTGGCAGTGATCCAGAAGAACCTATAGGTGAACCTCCTGAGATATACAAAGATCCTATAGCAGAAGAAGAATTGGAGACCATCCCATCTGAAGCTATGGCTGACAATGGAAGAGAAGATGAGAGAATAGAAGGTGCCTTCCCCATCCGAGAGACCAATGGAGAGATGAAAATGAAGAACATTAGCCCCTCCGCTTTACCTCACTTCCATGGACTGACCACTGAAGATCCTGATACCTTCCTGTTTGAGTTTGTTGTCCTTTGTAGAACCTATGACTATACTGAAGATGAGTAGAAGCTGAAACTCTTCCCTTCAACTCTTAAGGATGCAACATTACGCTGGTTCATGGGCTTACCTGGAAATAGTATCACTACTTGGGCTCAGATGCAGCAAGCTTTCAATACCAAGTACCGGGATTACTGTAGGTCCAAGGAAACCAAGGGAGAAATCTTTCGGATGACCATGGGAAATGATGAGTCCTTAGAGGATTATGAGGAGAGGTTCCAACTTAGCTATAAGCGGGCCAGGTGCACACTTGACCCTGAATCCCTCAAGTTGGTCCTTCTCCGAGGAGTCCCTGAAGACCTTTTAGATACCCTTCACATGTTAGCTGGGGGGGACATTTACCAACTGCCTTATGAGGACATCAAGACTGTGTTTAGAAACCACTCCAGGGCAGCTCGGAAACGTGGTAGAGGAAACCTCCTCTCAGCTGGTGTTCCTTTCTCCAAGCATGAGTTTGCAAATCAATTAGAAGATCTTAAGAGTGAGGTGAGACAGACCATCGCCATGCAGCTGGACACATTCAGGATCCAACAGAAGAAGGAAGAAGTTGAGAGAGCCTTGGCTATCTTCTGCCCTAGATGTACAAGGAGACACCCTAAGAACGAATGTCCATTGCATTCGGTTGAAGTGTGTTTCGTTTGTGAGGAGGACCATCCCACAAACCAATGTCCAACCTTACCTGGATTCAAAGCCATGTACCAAGGGACAGAAGCTTCCACTGAACCTCTCTACTACCTCAACCAAAGGAGGCCACAAGGACCTAGACCTTACCAGTAGGGGATGCAAGGGGCACCTCAAGCTTATTATAGCCCCGACCAATCGACTCCTATGCCTTCCTGGGGTCCCCCTGCTCATCCTTCCTGGTCCATGCCTCCTCCATGGTCTTATCCACCTCAGTACCCTACTCAACCTACTTCTCATTCATATCATTCACATGCCCAGCCACAGCCTCAGTGGAATGCACCTCAGTCGGGGTGGAGGCCCCAGTACAACACTCCTCTTGCCATTTTGCCTCCACCACCAGTTCAACCTCAGCCATTACCTCCTGCTCCTCCAAGGCAACCTCAAATGCCTGCTCAACCGAACCCGAACCCCAACAATAGATAGCCCCAGCAGGTATACACTGGGGAAACCTCATGCCCTACCTATGCTATGGAGATCCAGGAGATCGATCTTCGATCTGGAAAGACTCTACCAGATCGCCAACCTCCTCCCCCAGAGGATGAGGAAGATAAACAGGAAAGTGAACCAAAGGCTATTCCACCCTTTCCTGAGAGACTGACAGCCACCACACAACCCAACCCAGAGGAGGATGAGCTTCTGGGTGAGCTCAAGCAGTTGTGTGTGAAAATACCACTTCTCCAAGCCATCAAGGATGTGCCAATATACAACAAACTGGTTAAGGAAAAGTGTTTCAAACACCCAGGCAGGCGAAAGAGAGATGCTTCAACCATCAATGTCTTGGGACAATTGTCTGACCTTATGTTAGGACAAGTCATCTGCCCAAAGTATCTAGATCCTGGGAGTCCTGTAGTAGATGTCCACATCAATGGCACCATCATACCACACACCTTGATCGATCTGGGGGCTGCCATTAATGTGATGACCAGGGATACTATGCTCAAACTCAATCTTCAGGGTTCCTTGAGGAAGACCTCGACAGTACTGCAACTAGCAGATCGCTCCACTGTGACTCCCGAAGGGATTGTGGAGGATGTCTTGGCCTCTATCGACTCTTGGGAATACCCTGCAGATTTCTTGGTTCTGCAACCCAAGGCAAAGCTTACTGGATATCCTCTCATTTTGGGAAGGCCTTGGTTAGCCACTGCAGATGCTTACATAAGTTGTCGTGTAGGAAACATGACCATAAAAAATGGTCCTATGTCCAAGCAGCTAGTCCTCTACCCTCCTGCCCAACCCTCCCTAGAGCATGACTTACCATTGTGGTTGGAGGAAGGAGAAGAGGATGAGGTGTACTCAGCACCTTTGTGCACCCTAGATACCACTACAAGAGACCCCCCAACTGAGGATGACTTGATTGAGACCTTGATCCAGAATCCACCTTCCAGTGCACTATCCTTAGAAAAATTGGTGGAGGATGCCCAAGCCAGCACCTTAGTGGATCTTTGTACAACAAACCCTGTCACTCCCAGAGTAAAAAATGTGGAGTTCGGCCCTGAGAGAACGTTAAAGATCAGCTCCTCCCTATCTCCTTCTCAGGAAAAGGAGCTGTGTAGCCTGTTGGCCAATCACCTTGATGCTTTTGCTTGGAGCTATAAGGAGATGAAAGGAGTTCATCCTTCGGTCTGTACCCATCACATATACATCAAAGAGGATTGTAGGCCGGTTAGGCAACCTCAGAGGAGAATGAATCCAGCCCTTAAGGACATTGTCAAGGAAGAATTGCAAAAACTGTTGGATGCCGGATTCATTTACCCCATCTCAGATAGTGAGTGGGTGTCCCCTATGGTTTTGGTTCCCAAGAAAAATGGGAAGTGGAGAGTCTGTGTGGACTACCGAGAGCTGAACAAAGCCACCAAGAAAGACCATTTCCCTCTACCTTTCATAGATCAAGTGTTGGATGGACTGGCAGGAAAGAAGTTCTTCTCTTTCCTGGATGGATTTAGTGGGTACAACCAGATCCAAATCAGCCCGGAAGACCAAGATAAGACCACCTTCACTTGTCCTTGGGGTACCTTTGCCTACCGTGTCCTTCCCTTTGGACTATGCAATGCTCCTGCTACCTTCCAGAGAGCTGTCTTGAGCATCTTCTCGGACCTGGTCCATGATGCAGTGGAAATCTATATGGATGACTTCACTCCTTATGGGGCCAACTTCCAGGAAGCATTGTCCAATCTGGGAAACGTCCTAACCAAATGCATTGAGATGAACTTGTCCCTTAGTCCTGAAAAATGTGAATTCCTAATGACTGAAGGGACCGTGCTAGGCCATACCATCTCTTGCCAAGGGTTACAGGTGGATCCTAACAAAATTGCTCTCGTCAAGAAGGTTCCACCTCCTCAAAAGGTAAGGGATGTTCGGAGTTTCTTGGGATTAGCAGGATATTACCGGAGATTCATTAAAGACTTCAGCAAGCTAGCCTCGCCATTGTTTGGCCTGTTGGCAAAAGATGTGGAGTTTAAATGGACTGACGATTGTCAGAGGGCTTTGAATGAATTGAAGGACAAGTTGGTGTTAGCCCCAATCCTGAGAGGTCCAAACTGGGCCCTACCTTTCCACATCCACACTGATGCCTCGAACAAAGCCATAGGTGCAGCTTTAGGACAAGTTGAGCAAAAACTTCCATATGCCATTTACTTTGTTAGCAAAAACTTGTCCAAAACCGAGCTGAATTACACTGTAACCGAGAAATAATTCTTTGTTGTGGTCCATGCACTGAACAAGTTCCGACATTATATCACTGGCTATCAAACATTTGTACATACAGACCATGCTGCAATTAGATATTTAATGAATAAACCAGATGTGAATGCTCGTATTATTAGATGGTTACTTTTATTGCAGCAGTTTGATTTGACCATTGTTGACAAACCAGGTAGAGAAAATGTTGTTGCTGAGTTTTTATCTAGATTGGATTTTTCTGCAGATGAGGATGGAACAGTGGATGACCAGATGCCCGATGAACATCTGTTTGCTATTTCAGTACTCTCTCCATGGTTTGCTGATATAGCAAACTACCTTGTTTCAGCACAGTTCCCTCTGCACCTATCTTCAAGAGAGAAGAGCAGAATCATCAGAAAAAGTGCCTCATTTACTTGGATCGGGGGCAATCTGTTCAAGCTTGGCCCCGATCAGATCTTAAGGCGTTGTGTAAGGGAGGAGGAAGTCTTTGATATTCTCCTCACCTGTCATGATGGGCCTTGTGGAGGACATTTTGCAGCAAAGAGAACTGCCTTCAAAATCCTGCAGGCAGGCTACTATTGGCCCACACTTCATCAAGATGTCAGAAGATATGTCAGCCAGTGTGACCAATGCCAAAGAATGGGGAAACCGACCCAAAGGGATGAGATGCCTCTCCAACCTCAGGTGACTCTTAAGCCATTTGAGAAGTGGGGTATGGACTTTGTGGGCCCCATCAGCCCTCCTTCGAGGCAAAGGTCTTACATCATTGTGTGCACTGACTACCTGACAAAGTGGACAGAGACCAAAGCAATCAAAGCAGCAACAGAAGAAAAGGTGGTCGAGTTCCTAAGAGAAAACATCTTCTATAAGTTTGGCTATCCAAGAGAGCTGGTCACCGATCAAGGGAGCCAGTTCACCTCCAACCTGGTTGAAGATCTACTAGCTCATCACAAGATCAAGCATAGGACTTCCACCCCTTATCACCCTCAAGCAAATGGGCAGGTGGAAGTCACCAATAGAGCATTAGAAGGGATCTTGACTAAGGTGGTGAGCAGCAGCAGAAGGGACTGGGCAGATCGCCAGGTTGAGGCCACATGGGCTTACAACACCACTTGGAAGACCACCACCGGCTTCACACCTTATGAGCTGGTCTATGGGAAGAAAGCTTTGCTGTCCATTGAATTTGAATACAACACTTTGAGGATGGCAGCTCAGCTGGACCTAGATCTCAGCCATGCACAACAAGAGAGGTTATTGCAGCTGAATGGGCTGGATGAGCACCGAATGTAGGCCCTCCTTCACTCGGAAGTGGTTCAACTTCAGAGAAAGGTGTGGCATGACCAACGCCTCCATGACAAGCAATTCCAGCCGGGAGATTGGGCCTTGTTGTATGACTCCAGATACCAAGATTTCAAGGGGAAGCTGAGAACCAGATGGCTAGAGCCATATGCAGTGGAAAAATGTCATGACAATGGATCTGTTCTTATTCAGACCATTGATGAGGAAGCCATCCCCATGCTTGTCAATGGGCATCGATTGAAGATCTACAGGAAGCCTCTCTCAAGACAAGAGTTCATCAAAACTATGGAGAAGTCAGTGTTGGTCATAGAGAAGGGTTCTGCCTCTGCTTTGGGCATACCCTGAAGAATCCAAAAATATATATATATAGATATATATATATAAATAAATAATAAAGATCCTTGGGTGAAAACCTTTCTGAGGCGCCCAAGGCAGGCGGTACGGGTGAAAACCTCATTGAGGCGCCCCTATTGTCTTTCAAAAAAAAACAAAAAATTTGGAAAAGATCCTTGAGTGAAAACCTCTCTGAGGCGCTCAGGGCAGATCGCAAGGGTGAAAACCTCATTGAGGCGCCCCTGTTATCTTTCAAAAAAAAGAGAAAAAAAAGAGAAAAAAAAAGAAGAAAAAACAATAAGCAAGAAAGACAAAGACAACAAGTTTATAATGTAAAATTGCATGCAGATTGCAGGTGTTCTATGGAGGAGAGGGAGCCTCTCAACTCAGAGCCAAGGAGCCTTATCATACTGCCAGGAGACCTCACCAGTACCTCCTCTGAGAATATTCAGTTCCTCCAAGGTATGTGCACAATTTCATCATGGCTTGAGTCTTCTACAGGAAGATGCAGACTTTCTACAGGAAGATGCAGATTTTCTACAGGAAGATGCAGATTTTCTACAGGAAGCGCAAACTTTCTACAGGAAGCTTTGTATTTCTACAGGAAACTTCCTATAGAAGTGCAGGACGGGCCAGAATTCATTTTATGAGGAGATCTAATGGTTAAGGATCGGTTTGGACGCATGCAAGCTACTGTTTTCACCCTTGCACACTGTTGTCACCTTGTTCCACCATCCTTGTCGACATGCAGCGAAGTTACCTGCACCAGCAAAGCAGATCGATGAGTTATCAGGGAGGAAGCAATTTTTCGAGCAAATAAATGCTGAGATATCATACCATCTTCATCCCAGTCGTCCAGAAGCTCTGGGAGCGTGATCGTGAGGACAGATCCTTCGTCGTGCAGCATGCACCCAAGGAGGAAGAACTGTTACAAGACATCCCGCGGGAGTCCTGTAACAGTTAAGCCTGCTAGAGTGGATACCATTCACAGCGCTGGCCATATGTAATGAAACGCGGGCACATGCAACCAAAGTGTCCCATCCATTGGCGGCAGCCTGTAAACATGAACCTCCGGACCTGTGTAAAGCCATCAGCGGCAGATAGATCCACTCATCATCGTCCAAAAGCTGGAAAGTCGTGTTGCAGCCGCGCAAGTAAGTGTCTCGACCCTTCCTTCCTTCAGATTGCATGAATTTTACTTTGAAATTGGCTGCAAAGTGTGAGGTGAACGGGTTGAACGGTGGTATGGTCACTTGAATGGCCACGTCGACCAGTTAATGGTCCAGTCGGAAGTTTGGGTGGCGGCCATGACAAAAGGAATGAGCAACACGCATGTGAGAAAAATCCCGTTGGGAAAAACGAGTCTAACGAGAATGGCGGCGGCGGATCTGCTGAGGGATGATCTATAGTAAGTGAACTCACAGACAAATGATGGAGCAACATCAGCCAACGGTCTGGCGGGGACAGCTCACCCCCGCGCCATGGGTTCCGTCGATTCAAATCTAATCGGCTAGATTGCCCGCATGCATTTATCATCCACCGTTTGAACCTCAAGTAAACATTCGGATCCCTCTGCAGTTCGAAACCCCGAGCCTTTGGCTATCAGAACGCCGGTGAAGCATCGCCGAGAGCACAGACCAACTGCAGTCTTTCCCAGAAATCACGCGCTGCTCTTATAGGAAAGCTGCTCCTACAGGAATGCTGTTTCTACAGGAAGGCGGGTTCCTCACGTAAAAAGGTGGCAGATTAAAAAGGTAACCCTGAACTCTCCATGCAATTGGTTTTCAAGGTGGCAGAATCGTCGTCTACAGTCTGGTCATAGGAGGTTGTTGCAAGTATTGTCTGCTGTGCATAGACTGTCGTTCTACAGGATGTCAGCATAATTAAAATGTGTTAAGGTCCTCAGGGATAAAATTTCGTGGATTATGTGCATGACAGAAGCGTAATTTTACGCTCTGTCTCAGTAAGCTAAATTTCCTTCGCATTTGCCACCTCTAGTCAAAACCACAGTTTTTATCATGCCGGGTGGGTTTATTAGACGGGAACCCACTAATTCATCAAAATTAAGGGAAAACCAGGAAGTGGTGGAGCTCTTCACACGAGCACAATGGATATCCTTTTGTGACAAGCTGCAGGGTTATGACGACAAAGTGGCAGAAGAATTTTTACAAGCCTTGAGGCCGAAATCCAAAACAGTGGCCACAGTAAATTTCAGGGGCCTAAGCCTCAAGCTCACCCCGCAATATATCAGTCGAATTACTGAACTTCCAATGGGTCTGCCGTGGGATAAGGAAGAAAGGAAGTTGAGCCAGCAGGCCAAGAAAGAATTCTTTCCACCTCAGGAGGAATTCTCAGAGGACAAAAATGGGGTGCGTAGAACAAGTTTGTTGCCACCATGGAATGAAGTTAGCTTGCAGATCATGAAGTATATAACCTGTGAAGGCTGTTTTAGCATCGTGTATGGATATCACTTTAGGTGGCTCACTGAATTAATGCACCAGATTGATCTTCCTGTAGAAAATAAACTGAGCATTCCTTATTTCCTGCTACAGTCTTTAATTGAGTGTGCTACAAAGTTAAAAGAAGGCATACCAGATCAGGTAGCCCACCATGAGTTGATCAAAATTCTTGTGGAAGATGCACTCCATTCATATAAGGTTCCCCTCTCATGGGAATCATTCAGAAATTTGACAAAAGATGGGGACATAAAGATGTTGACCGAGGAAAGTGGTTCCTCCAGCAGTGAGGAAAGAGAATCAGTGGCCGCTGGAAAGAGAGAAATAGGCCAGAAGACCCCGACCACAGTGCAGAAGAAAGAACAAAAGAAGAGGCATGAGAAAAAGGATGACAAAGAAAAAGGTGACACACCCATCTTGTCAGCAAGAGAAAAGAGGTTGCAGAGCAGAACGGACAAAGCTGAGATGGTCCACATCAGCCCAAGTACCTCATCAGCACCCGCAACCAAACCAAAAAGCAAAACCCATGCAGCAAGGCAAGCCAAGGTGGCGACACCTGTGTCTACAGGAAAGCAGAAACAGGCTTCTACAGGAAGCCCGAAAGTTATTGAGAAATGGACTTCTACAGGAATCCCGAAAATTGCTAAAACAGGGTCTTCTATAGGAAGCCCTGACAAAGTAAAACCCAAGGAGAAGAAGGCTGATATTCGTGAGAGGGAGGCAGCAGTTGTGCTGGCCGCCCTCAGCACGCCACCTAAGCCCAAAGAGAAAAGAAAGAGGGAGACCCCTCTATACTGTAAAGCTCGAAGAAGTGTCCGAATAAAGACAGGCAAACCACAGCCTCCGTCCAGCAGCCTGATTGTTATTGAAGATACCCCTACTTCACCCAAGGAAAAGTACCCCTCCAGGATCACAGTCACCTATGAGAAGGGGAGCCCAAAGAAGACTAAGTGGCAAGAAAGGTTAGACCTGTTGACCGAAAAAGCTCGGCTACAGGAAGCTGAAAATGTTTTACAGGAAACTCTGACCCGGCTACAGGAAACAGAAAGGAGGGAAGGAGAAGGACCCTCATCAACACCAAGGGAGGGTGAGATAGAGCCACCTGAAGAGGTAGAAAAAGAACATATACCAGAACCTAGCCCTTTGCCTAGTTTGAGTTCATACTACACCTTTTTAGAGGCGGGCAAAATCAGACCGCAGAAATTTACTGTGCCTTTGTTTTTTGCATTAGAGGAAGAAAGAGTCTGTACGCACACATGGATGAAGATAGCAAAGTCAAAAGGTGTGGCGGACATAGGACCTTTACAAGAGCAGCTCAAGGAGGTCAGGAGTGAATTGGCCATGGCCAAACATGTGGCTAATTGCCAACGTGTGCTTCTATAGGAAGAAAACCAGAAGCTGAGATTGCAGCTACAGGAGCTAAGGCCAGGGGCAGGTACATCCTCTAAGGACACCACAGAGGAACAACAAGATGGAAAGGAACTGACCACTGGTCTTGAGGAGCAAATGACACACCTACAGGAAGCAGGACAACAAGCAAAAATTGAAGTGCAAGTCTTAAAACAACAGCTGCAACAAAAAGAGGCTCAATTGGCCTGCATGGCCAGTTGGAACAACAAGATGGAAAGGAACTGACCACTGGTCTTGAGGAGCAAATGACACACCTACAGGAAGCAGGACAACAAGCAAAAATTGAAGTGCAAGTCTTAAAACAACAGCTGCAACAAAAAGAGGCTCAATTGGCCTGCATGGCCAGTTGGGCCATGGAGGCAATAAGGTGCAGACAACCTGCAAAATCCTATGGTTTGTACTTGAAAGACCAATGGCTGCAGTTCCAAATAAATACCCTGGCACAAAGAGGTATTTCTTAGATCCAAGACCCACAGCAATTTTCTGAATTGTGCAGTACTAGTTCATCAGAGGATAAGGCTAAATTAGTAGAGTTCTACCTCCACAATTTGGCCTTGCCTAATGTAGTTTCCTGGGATCCCAATCCTGCCTTGGGTGATATGCAATTAATGGCGTTCGCTTCATGATTGAACCATGAGGATCAAAGAGCAGGAGAAGAAAAATCGGTCATGAGCCGAGAAGTAAACGAGCCATTGCTCATTCGAGCAGAACCAGAGGATCCACTGGCACTCATCTCAGCACACCAACATCTGTCTACCGATCCTATAGCTTCATTGAGATATATGGACCAACAAGCCCAAGCCATAGCTCATTTTGAAGACATGGAAAGACTGTTAGGAGAAAATGTTGTCCAAGCAAGCACACGCAGATGGAATACATTGGCATACAACTTGAAAATCCGAGAGTACCATACCCCAACTCGGATGAGGGAAGCTCTGATAAGAGTAGCCCATTACAAGAAATCCATGCAAAACCTCCAGGCCAGCTGGATTGGCCTTAAACTTAGCCCACCACTGCTGCTTGGATTGACTAAAGGCAGCACAGAAGAGGATGACAGTGAACAATGGGAAGAGGTGAACAGGAAAGCTGGGTTTCATATCAGCAAGGAGGACACTACTGCAGAGGCTTGGGATGTAAGGGTAGCAGTCAAAGCAATGAAGGATGAAGAGTTGGACTAGTTGCTCAAGGATGAGCAAATGTTTTAGCTGGGGGGTGATGATGAGCCCCAATTTTTGGTAACAATTTGGGCTCATTTGGCCTACTCACCTTGCTCAACCCTTCATCTTTTAACACTTATGCATTCATTTCTTAGTATATTCGTGTTATTTGTAGGAAGAAGGGCAGGCATTATATCTATGTGGCTAATACATGATGATTTCAGGTTTTTGGCATTAAAGAGAGCAAAAGACCACGCAAATGGAGACAAGGAGACAACAAAGGTGACATTGCGGGTTCATAGGGAGGTTTTCCACAGTCTTGATGACCTTCCTCGTGATTTTCACCTTAACTCCGAGCTCCAACAGCTCTCCCCACCGAGCTTAAAGGCAGCCAATGGATTCTACAGGATCAGCAGTTTAACTTTCAGTTGGACAGCCAAGCTCCACGAATGGAGGAAGCCAGCTTGATCTTCATTATGTATAAATATGAAGGCCGTAGCCTTTGATAGGAGCTTTTTGAACTTTTGAACTACTGTTGCACTTTCTAAGCACGAGCTACAGCTCGGTTTTTTCTCTTTGTAAGCCAGTTTTGGCATGATGTTAGACTCTTGATTATTTAATAAAGGCAGGCAGCTTTGGATCCAATTCTGAGTTTTTAAGGGAGCTATAGCTCTCAGGTTAGGGCCCAACCTGAGAGCAATAGACCTCCTCTTCCTTGTATTGTTACTTGTTTCCTTGCAGCACTTTATTTCCTCTGTTTTGACATGCATTTAGAATTTACAGTCTGCTGATTTGATTTCTTTTATGTGATTGAGTAGGATTAGTTTACAGTTCAAGTGCTTTTAGTTGTTTAGATTAGAATAGGAGGATTGTAATTCATTGGAGATTCAAAAAAGGTTGATAGTGCACTCGCTGCCATCTCTGTTTAGAGATTGGGGGTGTGGGCTGTACCAACCACCAAAAAAACGCAGTCTTATGCTTTCATGCAAGCTGCCACACAGTCATTTCAATTGTAGATCCATACATGCACTCCGCTCTTGAGCACTACTGCTTCATTCCAACACCATGCACGATTTTTCTCCACACTTTACATTGCTGTTCATTGGTTTAATAACACAGTTAGAATAGGTTGATGGAATTCTCGGTTTTGTGCAAGATATAGAGGATTTGTTTCTTTTACACTGCTTAGCATCACTTTATTGTGTTCTTCTTCTTCTCAACCATGCCTGAAGCCACTTTCTCAACCTCTGTTCAGCTCATTAGCCTTCCAACTCGTCTACTTCTCACGTAGCTCCATCTTTTCAACTTTTCCTTGCTTCCACCCTTCTATTCACCAACCAACTGTACCCACTCTTTCCTCATCTCATATCTCTGTCCCTGAGCCACCACAAACTCCACCTTCACCTTACCCATCCACCCATACCACTCCTCCACTACTCCATCACCCAAAACTCCAACCATAGCACATCCTGTAGAAGTTAGCAGACTTCCTATAGAAATCCCAAGCTTCCTGTAGGATCCCCTGCAGACATCCTGTAGAAGCCTGCAAACTCGGTTGCTGAGCATCTGAACATTGTGGACTCCTGTGGAATGATGTTAGGGATCCCCTAGAACCTCTCCTAGCCCTCTTGACCTTTCCCAAGCTTTCTCTCCCTTCGCACCACCTCTGCACAGCCAAACCCTAATAAGAAACAAAATCATAATCACTCCAACCACTTAAGCAAAAATATAAAAACATGTTCTTTTCAATAGAAGTAGTTTGAGTTCATGCATTTCACATCATTAGAAGTAATGGCATCATTCTTAGACATTTGCACTCCCACAATTGCATCATAGAGATTAAGCTAGTCAGATTAGGGTTTACTAGGGTTTCCATGTTTTGGTTGGTTTTCAGTTCATTTTTTCAAAGTAGATTAATTTCCTTTGAGATAGCCTTCGTCCATCATTTAGAAAGCTTCTTCTGATAACATATAGAAGTTGGCTTGAGCCCTAGTGGACTTGTGCCAGCTGACCAAGTGACAGCTGCGACAAGAGCTAGTACTTGTGCATACAGCACCGTCGCTTCCAAGTTTGTTACGAACTACCGGGTTGATAAAATTAGAGATAGGAAGCTCCAGGAGTTGTAGAATTATTGCTACAATACTGGAGCCCACCAGTTGGGCCTACCGACTACACCAGATCCACAACTGTACAGTATCAGGTGGCTTCACCATGGACAAGATCTTTGAGTTTGACAGTAATGCCACCTTCCTTATGGCATCAAACCCTTCACAGATGAGGTATTGTGTGATGTTACACCTCTGGATGTTTGTGATGTATTATTAAGCCAACCATAGGTGACATGATGTGTATGAGTCAAGGCCTCGTGTTGTCATTATTTCTTTGTGTAATTCATTATATAGGATACTGAAGGTAGCCTCCCTACCGCCACCTCTTTGATCACTGCCAAGAAAGGCAACAAGTTCATCTCTGAGACTAGGAAATTCATTTTTTGTCTGGTTTGCTCCCAAAGTAAGGGGAAGATCATCACCACGTCCATGACCCTCATGAAGGGTTCCTTCACGCAGAAGCAGTAGCAAAGGGATACGGTCATGACAGAACACAGGAACAACTTCTCCTTACCCACAAGGGTACCACACAAGCTTCAGGTGGGAAACAAAGTTTGGTTGCATCTGTAGAAAGAACGCCTTACAAGAGCCCATCAGAAGCTCCGACCACGCCGACATGGTCCTTACAAAGTTACCAAGGTTGTGGGAAATAATGCTTTGGAGCACAACATTCCTCCACTCCTTCACTTGCACCAAGTGTTCAATGTGTACCGCCCTCGACCATGCTTCCCACCATTACTGGACAAATTTGAGATTGCAAAACAGCTCACGAGGGACCAAGTTCAACAGATGGAGGAACTCAATGCAATGGGGACCATTGCTACCTAAGTGGGGAGGAATGATCCAGGTGGATGTTGGTGGCCACCCACCTATCCCACATGGACCCCCACAACTGTCTCTGTTAGTTTTGTAGTTTCCTATTTGTAGCACAATTTACTATTTTTAGCAGTGTTTTGGGTCCTGAACTTCTAGAGTCGTTTTGAGGCCCTAAATGACATTTTTTGGGAAATCTGGGAGCAACATGGGTCCATGGACTGATGTTTCTCTTCCCAAAGTTCTAGTGCTCAGATAGATCTTTCTAACAAGCTATTGTATGCATTAAACGAAGATCAGGTGCCAAAGTTATGACCCCAAGAAGTTGATGTACCAACTTACCCAAACCGGGGCCCACAATTTGGCATTTCATCTTCTAGGGTTAGGTTTTGGGATCTTAAGGGTTTTCCATTATTTCTCAACAATAATAAGCCTTCGAGCCTCATTGTAACACAGTTCAGAGGCATGTAGCAACCACACATCTTCTTAAAGTTAAGCTACCATCACCCTAGCTGATTTATTTCCATTTCTGTTTGTAAGCATATTTTAGTATTTTACATTAATGAAATGAAGTATTATTTCTACTGCATCTCTATGTTTATGGTGATCTCTGTAATTTGTTGCATTCCTGTTTAAATCCGGATCACTGAGGATAAACCAGCCGATCGTCTTCTGGTACGGGAACAACTTCTAATTGTTCAACTTCGAGATCCAAGTGTTCTGGTAAAAGAATAATGAGTTTAGGATGAATTTCTTGAACAAATTCTAGTTCAGAAACAACTTGGTTGAACTAGATAGGTTCGGGATTAGCTTCTAGTTGAACAAATTAAGTTCAGAAGTAATTTCTTGTTGAGAAACTTTGTGTTGAGTATCAACTTCTTATTTGACAACTTCAGTTACTGTTTCACTAAGTTCACTTTCAGTGTCCTTAGGTATTTGTAAAGGTTCCACTTCAGTAGTAGATAACCCAGTAATTGGAGTAACTAGGATCATAGTACTTACCAATATAGGTTACTTTGGTAAATTAGATGAAGAACCAGAAGTTTGTGATGTACTGGACTCAGTAAATGAGACTCCTTCTGCTGACTAAGTGTAGCTTCAGGTGGTAAAGGCAGCTTACTCGTTGTCCTTTGCGAACGACGGGCTAAAGGTTGATTTTCCTCCATGATTGTTGATTGATTTTATTACAAAAAGAAAGAAACAAAAAGAGGGTAATCTAGGCAAAAGGATTACCAAGTAACTGTGAACTACAATATACTGCCTCAGTAAACTAAGGCCTTAACATACGTGTAGGCAATCTCCTCGGATGTTGTTTTCGGTGTATCAAAATATACAAGGCGTCTGACTTGGTTACCTATGGATGGATAGCAACCTAACGTAATCCTCCGAAATCTACATGAAAGTACATGGAGGCCCAATCTGTGTTAGCTTTGTCTAATGCGAAACCACATAGTGAGAGCATTCCTTTATACTTTTCGTACTATAACACTGCCCTATATACTTGAAAGTACATGGACGAGCTACGATATACTTACGTACGTGGAATGAGGTATCACACTCAGAATGTATTGCAGACCATTAGCATCAGCTGCTACGTTTAACGCCACCGGAACACGTCTCTAGCCTAGACCTCTAAATCTTATGTATTAAGTTACAATGCTCCATTAGGTTAATTGAGATAAATTTTAGTTGATCTTGTTTAAAAGTTTTCCTTTCAGGTTCACCACATGATGTTTCTGAAACTCCTAGAATGCAACTATTATGAGAAACATTATTTTCATTTGATTCAAACAATGAAAACCGTAACTAAAAGGGATAGAGAAATTAGAATCTTTAAACAAAGAGCATAGAGCACATCTAATGTAACTTTCCCTATACCATTCCTAAAAGCACACACAAGCTTCTAAATGCATTATGCATGTTTTTTTTTCATTCCTTTAATGTTTAGTTGAAGATAAGGAAACTAAATGCACAAATGATCAATCAATGCTTTTCACAAGAAACGAAGACTTGACAGTTTCTTTTTCAAAGAAATGAAGACTTTATGACAATTCCTTTTTAGAAAATACTAATCGATGTAAGCTAACTTTGACAATGAATTGTTAATGATAAAGAAATTTCTTAAGAAACACTAAACAATAAAGGCCAAAGTAGGGCTAGGAGGAGAAATGAAAATTGATTTTAGAGCCATAGAAAACATTGATCGTTCAACAAACAACATCAGAAGAAAATTTGGAAAAAACCAAGCAAAAGATGGTTTTTTTAGCTTCAAAGGGATCAATGCAGCACTGAGTGGGAGACAATGTGCTCTAGAGCACTGTCTCTTAGCTAAGTATGCTCTGTAGCACACTATGTTAATATGAACACTGCGCTGGTGCCAGAGAGCCCAATCAGGACACATTTAAGCATACTTTTCGACCAAAAAACACTTCAAGATGACTGAAAAGAGATCAATGAAGTCAAGTAAAGTCTACTAGGATGTAATATGATAAGAGTAAACTACCAGGAATGATGGTCATTTCCCTATAGTGTTGCCACTTTGTTATATGGAATTTATATCTATGGATAAGTACATCTTCCCTAAGTGGGTAGTTACACTTAGAACAACAAAAGTAAAGACGTTTAACCTTTTCCTACAATAGATAGATAAGAGAAAGGAACCTACTCGTGATCCTTTGCTTCCTTTGATATCCTTTGAATTTCTCCCATCGCTCCCACTCAAACTGAATTCGCTCAATTGGTACTTGCCAACATAAATAGAAGATGACAAAAATCAAATCATATGATCCATCTACTACAAACAAATGGAATCAACAACATTTGAACATATATTTGTCATGGATATAGAAAAGAATAAGGGAAAAGGAACAAACAACTTTATTGATTGATAGAAGGAGTTACACCTAGTGTGGTTTGATCCCATGTCACTCATCTAACTTAGTGAAAACCCTCATCACACCAATAGCACATCAATCCAGCAGCATAACATTACTTGACAATGATTTCAAGTTTCAAACCAACAATATTTCACTACAATATCCAAATTCCAGCCCTTAATCACTATGGTGCATGGTCAATTTATAGTGAAATGGAAGTGGTTTTGTTGTAAATTGGGCATTGAATGGTTTTCCAAAATTCGAGTTAGTTTCCATGGATAAAGGGATGAGATTATAGAGAGCTAATTGGTCCATAGCCTATCCAAAGTCGAGCTCATAGGATGAGATAAGAGCTAGGAATCCTTTTAGAATGCTCTAGAATCAAGGAATATTCCCAAAATCCTATGCCAGTTTCATTCATTATCATCCAACACATGTATAAGTTGGCCTAAGTGCACTGCAGTGCAGGTTTGAATGGGCCTGTCTACTCTGCATTGCAGCTACCCTAGATCGAGGATGTGCTGGTGTCCCAAGGAGGCATTTTAGCAAGGTTTCAAGCTAGGAAACTTTCATGGATGAAAGCATTCAATTTAATGACTTGTCTAGGGCATGTAGTAACTGAACTAGGGTTTGATGAGACCTAATTGTACTTATCTGATTGTTGGGAGTGATTTTCCCAAATATACTTGTAACACATGCATGTGGGTGAGGCGAGTCACCGAATCGTGAAGAATAGTTTCGTGCATGCGACAGTAGTGAGATAGCAACGAAAACTGAAATGGTGCTAGTACAAGTTTATATGTATGAAAACAACAACAAGCACTCACTGAAATCAAGTGGAAGTCATTCATACGAAGCGAAACATAAAAAGCACCATAAATGCAACACAAGACATGGAAGGCGAGCTTACCCCAAGACAGCTGAGTTTAATGAGCCAGTAGCTCCTAGATGTGATGTGGGATGGAAGATATGTAAGGTTGATGTGAGGAATGAGCTCCGTAATGTGTGGTTGATGAGCTTTGATAAAATCGAGGTTATGATGCGCATGACACAAATCTAGGGAAAGCGACACTTGGTGGGAGGTTTCTGAAGTGATCCTTGCATGTAACCTCCAAGTGCTCAAAAATAGATCCCTGAAAGAAGGGCTACCTTTGCATGCTGCCTTGGGAGAAGCAGCCCATGCATGCAAGTTTGTCTTTCTCGATCCCAAAGGGAACCAGTCAACTCAACTACACATGCAAGAGGTTGTTCGATTGTTGGGAGAAAATGTGCATTTATGGCTAGGAGTTGGGCTGACTGCCTAGTAGATTTCCATAATTTCTAGGTAGAGCAATTGACTGTTGCCCAGAATTTTGTAAATTCTGGGCTGAGAAGCTGTGCTAGGGAAAATTGTGCTATTTTCACTATGAGTGTTGACTGCTAGGAATTGCACAATTCTAGAGTCTAGCAGGTTGCGAATCAGGATTGCACAATTTTTGCAGGGAAGGCTAGTTTCCCTCTAAAATTGTGCAATTTCTTGGAGGATCCGCTCTTCCTATAGCTGGACCAAGTCCGAGTGATCAGCCTGTGAGGTGAATGCATCGATCTATGATAGACAGGTTGCCTTTGTGCAAGAAAAACACTAAATCTTGCATACTTAACAATGTAAGACAAGGTGTTATGAAAAGTTGGTAGGGAGGCTCCAAAACAAAGCTAAGGAAAAAATTTGGAGGTTAAGTGTAATCGCTACAACACTTGGTGACACGCTGGTAGAACTCCAACTCTATGAATGGACCTTGATCTTGAAAATCAAGTCTAACACCTCCGGAAGTATTGTTCAGTTCTCAGTTCATCTTGGTTTCACACTAGCTTTATTGTAAGATGTAGCATCTACTAAGCTCTCGGTCGATTGACACACATTCCAAGCCAAGAAAACATAGTTGTTTTGATTGGGGTTGAGGGGTGTATTGGTGCACAAACATTATAGTCCTCAGAGTCTTAGTTTCATCTCTGGTGTTGCTCCACTACTAGCAGTCCTTGACAATACCCTGGCGGAGTCACATAGGAACACAAGCATGGCTCTGCTGCTAGTGAGCCTGGTCAGTACCCCAATGGAGTTACTTGCATCACCTCTCTATGCAGGAAGCCTTTCTCTTCTTTCACATTATTCATTTTCGATTTTGATTTTTTCATCACTTTTTAATTTTTTTAATTTTTTCATAACTATGTAAAGAACTTATTCATTTCAAAGGTAGAAGAGGGATCCTAGCTTAGAGCAAAAGAGGTTGTTCCAGCAGAGAAGTAGTTTATTATACCTATGATGTGCATGTTAAGGTTTTCTCCCTCACCTCTCTACTTGACTGAGCTGACAACTGTTAACCCAAAAACAACTAACTAGAGTAGGTGACACTAGTTAGCATGCAAGCATTGTGTTTTCACCAAGGTTCACTTCGAACAGTACACATTTTCCTTTAACATATCATGGACTAAAAGTAACAAGATCTTCATGTAGTGGCAAGATGACAGATAACCAAGTAGTGGTAGTTGTACAAGACCTCTTGTATTTTACTCAACTGGCTTTAGGAGTCATACATAGTTTCAAGTGAAACTAACCTATGAACAAAACGAGTGAAAAAACAAACAACAAAGCAAAGCAAGAGCAAAAGCAAAAGCAAAAGTAAAGCAAGTAAGAAAACAAGCAAGTAAACAAACAAATAAACAAACAAAATAATCAAACAAGCATGCAAGCAAACTAACTGAAAGAAAACACTACTCCTACTCCTAAGCTAACAGTGTATGGGCCTGATCAGGTGAACTAATATTTCCAATGCAGTCATCAGCACATTGATTGACCCATGTTGGTGAAGGCTTCATCGGCAAGCAACCCAGTTGTTACACAGTAATTTGTCACTATCTTCACTCCAGTCTTCCTACTGTGTCATGTGTCCAAAATCATTCATGCTCATGTTAGACAAATGCTCTCTGATGTTGCCAAATGACCCACTTTTCCTAAGTTATCTGACTCATCGTGTCTGTTGGCTAAATAAATGCACTGAAGGGCCCTCCTAAACAGTTTGGAAGTGCTGCCATTGTGTAAGTACACCTAATTCCCACGATGGTCTGATTTTATGTGCCAGCGCGAGGTCATTTGTAATCTTTAGCGATGACCTGACTACCTACATTATTCAATAGAGATGTCAGCGCAGATGATCAGTTATGTACCCGCGATGATCCAGATTAGGCGAATTTGTTCCAACAGTCAACCTTCCAGATGACTCCAAACCTAGTTGTTGGCATAGTTTATGTTGCCTTCCTTTCTCTGGCATGGTTTTTCCGCCATTTGTGCTAGATTCCTTGGAGATAAGCTCACTCTTCCACCTTTCATGTATACTCCTTCTCCTATTTAAACTCTCACCATTGCTATGTGCTGCTAGTTTTTGGAATAGTTGCTGATAGTTGGCTAGTGGAGCAGTGTTGTTAGTGCTTTTCAGTTTGCTAGATAGCTGCTGTGAGTGTGACAAGTGTGGGATTGTTGATAGCTTGTGGAAGGTTGTGAAGTGCCCTTAATCTTGTGTAAAACTTGTGAGTGAGAAAGACTTCTCTATTGGGAGATCCATCTTCAAAGAGTGAATGCTTGAGGAACATGCTGGCTAGATCCCTCTGAGAAGGCTTGTGACGTCAAGACTTTGGTTGTAAGCTTACTGTTATTTCATTATTAATGCAATCAATGATATTTTCCTATGTCTTGTATGTAATGTGCTTGATAGCTCATGACTTCTTGACTTTATGAGTAAATAGATCAGTGTTGTTCCGGTTATGTGCTTTGTTGTATTTCCTTTGCATTGTTTTAGGTTGATTACTCATTAGGAGAAAGAAGCGGAAGCGGGAGCAGCACAACGGAACTCCATCAACCACTGGTTGAGGTAGGCCTCCAACTATGACTGTTTAAGGAAAGATTTTGTTGATCTGTCCTTGTTTGTGACTACACCCACTCTAGGGCTAGAGGGGTTGCCTCTGTCCGCAGAGGGAAAATTTTCCTGCATCACAAATTGGTGACTCCACTAGGGAGATTTGGCCTTTGCTCTTTTCTTGTTTACTCTCGTCTTGATTTTCTGTTTTGGTCTCTTTTGAAGTTTTGGGGATTAGTTACTGGTCTTTTGAGTTTCCTAGCCTGATCTGGGAACACCCCTGTTTGATTTAAGGGTTGATTTTCTTTGATTTGGAAGTTTTTGGATTGCATTTTACTATTTTGAACATCATCGCGGCTTTAAATTTAACAGTCGCACTGTCATCACGTCTACCCTTTTGTAATACCATGTTCATCCCTTGATTACACCTAACAGTCGCGACGGTTCTACAAATCGGACCATCACGGAAAAGTCGTGTACTTCCATGCTGACATTGTTCTATTGCTGCAGCATGTTCTTTATCAGTGCTTGTTGCTCATGTATTACCCATGATGATTGCTGTAGAATTGATTTTCTCAATTCCACCTCCTGAGTCCATCAGTCCTGCTAGTCACGTGGTGTTCTCACTTATTTGATGATTTATTTTTCATTGTTTATAGGTTGAGGCACTCTCTTGTGAGCTTTGTTGAATGAATCTTGTTTTCTTACTTATGTGACCTAGTTCATTACTTCAAGTCTCCTGGATAAGTTTCGCTTGGTTGCTTGTTCGCTCAAATATTCATTTGCAGCTTGCTGTTGGTTTGATTGAGCTTTCCCCTTTGCTTGTTTGTGGTTGATTGATTAGTGATTGTTATTGAACCAATCTTTGGCATTGATCTGATTTCTCTTCACTACGTGGACATAGATCACAATTGTTTGGATCAACTATTTTTACACACTTGCTTATTGCTTATTTGTTTCTTTTAGAATTAGAGACATCGAAATCAAAAGAATTGCATTCATTTAGTATATGAAAGTGAAAGTGAATTTGCATTTCAAGTTTACATATTGGAAAGTGAATGTTTAAATCTTTCATTAGTAGTATCCATGCACTTTAGGAATTGATGTCTACTTGCATTGAGAGACTGCTTTGTTGTCTTGGTTTTCTTGGTTTGGGAATGATCTCTCTACCCTCCCATAGGTAGGTGTTCATCAAAGAAAAAAGATATTTCATTCATTCTAGCTGCATCCTAGGTTTTGTTATATACATATGGTAAGGCCTGAAAACTAAAACATAATCCAAGATCAACTCTAAAATGAACTGAATAAATCTAACAATGCATTGGAACATAATGCACACTATTTAGAGGTCTACGCTAGAGACGTGCTCCGACGTCGTTAAACCTAGTCACTTTTGTTTCCACTCAAGGTTGGGTGATTCCTCCTTCTGTGACTCAATAGTGGTCTAGCACAGAATTGTGCTCCCATGTACCATCGAGTATATGTCGGGAAACCCCACTACGTTATCATGCTTTATCCATAGGAAGCCATGTTTGCCACCTTACAAGATGTAACACACCGAAAACAACATTTGGGAAGATTGACTGTCGTACGAAAATTCCTTGGTTTTCATATGACTGCCAAGGTGTATATGCCGTTTTATGGATTTGTCTAGTAAACCTTTTGCCTAGTTCTCCAGAGTATTCACTTTCGTTCCTTTTCGGACTCCTTAAAAGCAAAGGTCCATTTGAGCACTTATCACTTCAGGCTCATTAAATATTCAAAACCAACTAGAGTCATATTTTGTTGTTTTCTCGACTCTTTAAAGATGAAATGATCAAGTTCCATTCCTGTGCCTTAAAATTTATTCAGCCATGATTCACATTTACTCGGTTAGATCTTGTTTGCATTAGCTTGAGTAGGGTCCTTTCTCATTAGTTTTCCTAGGGTTTTTTGAATCATCATCCTTGCAGAATCACCAATCATGTCTCCTGTTCCAAGTGACCAAGGGTCTCCTTCTTCTATTGCTCCTGAGGTACCGATTGTCAGTGATACTCTCCCTATTATTCCGAGTATCCAACTGATTAATTCTCACGCTCAAGAGGACGAGACTTATGATATTCACTGGAACCTCGTTTGGGAGCCTTCCGAAGAAGATATTCCTGGTACTCCTCCTAGTGTTTTGGTCCCAATGTCTTCTTCTGATGTGGAGGACACATCCCCTATCACAAGTGAAGAATCTATTGCGACGAGCAGTGAAATTCCCACCTCAACAGAAACTACACCTTTTCATATCACCCCTCTTGGTGTTACACTGCCTTTATGCTATAAGGCTTTGAGGGATGTTATGGGTTCTAGGACCTCCCTTACAAGTTCTATGTGGTCTCACACGGTCACTCCGACCTCGGAGTCTTTTATTCCTCAAATTCACAATGTTTCTATCACCTCAGTCCCAAATATTCCGACTGTCTGTGTGGCTTCTTCAACCACTGTTGTTGGTGCCATTACTTCATCCTCTATTGTGACCTGTGTTGCTGGACCTTATTCTAGGTTGCAAGTAGTGGCTCGTCAGCATCTGTATCCAGAGTTATTGATCCTACATTAAGTGCCCCACCTTCTTCTACTTCCATTCCAGTGGGGGGGCATATGATCAATATCTGCATGCTCTTCAGAATCCAGATCCTCAAAATCCGTTTCATTATTACAATTCTAGAGGGGCTCATATCTATCACCGTGGACCTTTTCCACCTCAACCTACAATTGAGGTCACAATCCCGTTATTTGTTGCTTGGACCACCACGGGTTACAGTGGTGGCCAATTATCACCTGCTCATCTTCAAGGGCCACCTTATCAAGGCCAGTCGTCTTACGTGCAACCCTCTTATGGGTAGCAGTATTACGGATAGTCTTATCCAAGGCAACCTAGAGGTCCACAAGGACAACCCTTCCAGGGACAACCTTCAGCCTCTATTGGTCCGTCTTTTACCTATTTCACATAACCTTCTGGTAATTCGGGACAACCTTACATGCAACTAGGCCAACCTGGTGTTCATCATGGCTACCCTTCTGAGCAAGTTGGTTAACCTTACGTTCAGCAAGGCCAACCCACTGTCTAGTCTGGTCAACCATCTGGACAAGTCGGTCAACCTCAAATCCAATCAGGTCAACCAACTATCCAGTCTGCTCAGCCATCTGGTCTATCAGGACAACCCTCAATTGTGCAAGGACAACCCAACACCCAGTAAGTTCAACCTTCTGGGCAAATGGGTCAATCTCAATCTCAACTACGTCAGCTTTCTGGCCAGATGGCTCAGCCTCAATTCTCTCAAGGACATCCATCTGGGCCTGCTCAACCGGGCACTCAAATGATTGTTGCTTCTCAAGTTCAACCCGTTTTTCAACCCTAGGCTGGGCTCCAAACCCAATCCTGTCTTCAAATGCAAGTTGGATCTCAATCTCAACCGACCTATTAGACACAATCTACCTCCCAGGCTCAGTTTAGAGCCCAGCCACCTTATTCTTTCCAGCAATCCCAAGAGCAAAATCAATTTGCCCCGTACCAAAATTATCAACAACTGTAGGTGAATCCTTATCAGAATTACCAGCAACCCTATGTTACTCCTGTAGGCCAAGTTGGTAATCAACGGAATGTTGGGGGTCAAATCCAGGGTCATCCATCCTATAACCCCTATGGACAAAATCCCTACGAACGAAACCCTTCTGGACAAAATCCGTCCAGATAAAATCAATGGGGGCAACCAGCAGCTAGCTGGAACTCTGGTACTACCTCTTACCCGTGGCCTCAAATGTCCTTTAACCCTAAATTACCTTTTTTAGCAACGTTGGAATTACTGGATGTGTCCAAACTGACAAATGATCCTATCCTTCATAATCTGTATTGGCCCCCGGTTCCAACTAAGATTCACGGTGATTGTCCCAAATTCGATGGTAAAGTTGGAGAAGATGCCCAAGCACACATCATGACTTATCATCTATGGTTTTCATCGAATTCGTGGCTTCATGATTCAATCCGGCTCCGCCTTTTTCAAAGGACCCCCATTGGCTCTGCTGCTAAATGGTATATTGATTTAGCTCACGGATCTTTTTAGGGTTTTAACTCATTGGCTATGGCGTTTTTAACTCATTTTCAATTTCCGATTCAATATGAAATGGGCACACACCTCTTCACATCCTTAAAACAAACAACGGCTACGCATATCTCTGATCATATCCATGAATGGAGATGACTTCGTCATTTGATTAAGTTTTGGATTCCTGATCATCTTCTCACTGACTAGTTCATGACCTCATTCGTCGGTCCGATAGCACGGAACATTGCTATGGGGGCATGTGTAACTGAAGAGCAAGCTATTGCGCTTGCTTAGTACCTTGACTTGGTTTACTCCCAGTCTGGTACATTATATGATTATTTGCCTAATGCCCCGAGACCCAAAACTTCCAAAGCCCCGCCAACACCATCCATTGATGGTGTCATTGGTTCTATTAATCCGCCTTCTAAGAAATATTTCGCAAACCCTGGGAATTAAAAGTCGAATGCTCTGAATGAAAATCCTTCTCAGGCTGTATCCAATCCTGGTAATACTTCCGAGGTTAACGTCGTCTAGTCCACCATGGCAGACAAAGCCTTGAAAGGAAAGAAGAAGGGAGAAGGAAAGAATAAAGTGGATCAACCTAAGTAGGATTCCCCTAAACCTCCAACTGAGGAAGGTGCCAAACGCAAGACCAAGTATCCTTGTCTTATCTGTGACGAGGATCACTATACTAAAGACTGCCTGAGGTGGTCTAAAGTTAGTCATTTGTTGAAAGGTGCTCCCGGGACTCCTGCCATGCTCAAAGAGCGTTTTCGCTCGCAGCAAATGCAAATGGTTGCTGATCCATCCCAATCCTCTTCTCCCTTTGGTTATCAAGTATTTATGGCTGGGACGATTCCCATCCACATTAGTACTCAGGCAAAATGGTATTTGTCGCCTACCAGGAAAGGGCCTGAGGTTCCCTCTAGCTCCCCTCCACCTAGTTCTGGTCCGCTCCATATAGGGAGGCCTAGCACTGAGGTGCCTGTCTGACCCCCTCCTAAAGGTGTACTCAGGAAATCTTCTTACAACCCTAATGCTCATGCTGCTCAGCACTATAGCATCATTGAGAACTTAGCCTAGGTTCCGTCCGCTATGTCTGCTTTAGAAGTTCTCTAGAGCTGCCCTTCTCAGAGGAAGTCCTTGCTATCGGCCATCGATGGCATAGACCCGACTGACTTGGATTTGATTACTTTTGACCTAGAAAGCCATATACTGAGACTACCTCACCAAATTTCCTTCCTTATCCAGGTCATCATCAATTCCAAAACGATTCATCGTACAGTTATTAATGAAGGTGCTTCAACTTGTATCATGTCTGTTGCCTATTGTAAGGCTATTGGTTCTCCGACTCTGAGTCAGTCTCCTACAACCTTGGAAGCCTTTGATGGAGAGAGTCTCGCCCTTACGGTATAATCCAACATTTGCCCATTACTTTGGAAGGGAAGACGGTCGAAGTGGAAGTTGAAGTTGTTGATTCCAATCTTACTTACAACCTCCTTCCGGGATGAAGCTGGACATACGCCATGCGAGCCGTGGCTTCATCTCTATTTCGTGTCATTCGTTTCCTTGATCAAGGTAAGATCATCACAATAGACCAGCTGTCTTTCTTCGCATCCTCTTCTAAAGGCAACATGCCCTTTGTGGAGCATACCTCTATCCCATGTGAGAGTGTGGGAACTAGACTTTTTAAAGATCCTGCCCTTATGGGTGTTTTTTCACTCCCACCTCCTAACGTTGCTCCTATTAATATGATCTCTATTCGGTTTGATCCTTGTGTCCTCCCTCCTACAGAGCAAATAGAATCACGGGGTGACGATATGCCATTGAGTCCTACCGAGCTCAACTACGACGAGATCGTTACTGCATTAGCTCCACCCTCTGAACCTACTCTTTCTAGCAGGGCTCTTGACTCGTACGCTCATCCCCCTTGGCTTGGAGATGACACTTCTTTAGACCCTTTAAAGGAAATATTTCCTTCTGATGAAGCTATTATTGAGACCATGTCTCCCGAGGAACCCCCTTGGACCGATCATCACCATCGTTCCTCATTTCTCCCTACCCACGGGGAAATGCTTACCTGTCTCGAGCGGTTTGCTCCTTGTCTCCCATCCCAACCCCTTCAAACACCCGTTCAAATATGTCGAGTGTCTTCTAAAGGGAACATGGGAAACATCACGCAAACCTAGCTGATCGACATCTCTATTAAACCAGGGATTGTCGAGCATATCGACATCAAAGTAACTTGTACTCCAGAGGAGATTCAGCTCTATACTGATCTTTTTCGCGAATTTCATGATGTCTTTGCTTGTTCCTACGAAGAAATGCCCGGCATCAATCCTAGCATTGTGGTGCATGAGATACCTACGTATCCAGGTGTTAAGCCTGTTTGTCAGTGTCTACACCCTGTCACCCCCGAAAGGCTGCAACTATTAAATCGGAAGTTGAAAAGCTTCTTAAGGCTGGTTTTATTTACCCCATCTGACTCACAGATTGGGTCTCCAATATCGTCCATGTGACCAAAAAATAGGGTACTGTCTGAGTCTATGTTGATTACCATGATATTAATCAGGCCTGTCCCAAAGATAACTTCCCCACACCCTTCATTGACCAGCTCATTGATGAGTGTGCTGGGAGCGAAATGTATTCATTCATGGACGGTTTTTCTGGATATAACCAGATCAATATTATGCCTACAGATCAGCACAAGACTGCCTTTATCTGTCCACGGGGCACCTTCACCTACAAAAAGCTCCCTTTTGGTTTGAAAAACGTCTGTGCTACCTTTCAACGCGCAATGTCTTACGCATTCCATGATATTCGACACATTGTGCAACCATACCTGGATGATCTACCAGCTCATTCAGAAAAACACCAAGACCATCCTGCTCATCTTCGTGAAATCTCTCTCCACTGTTGACACTACCGTATCAGGCTTAATCCTCATAAGTGTGTCTTCTGTATTGAGTCAGGGAGACTTCTCGAGTTTATCGTCTCCCAAGAGGGCATCCGTTTGGATCCCCTTAAAGTCGAGGCTATTCTGAATCTTCCTCCCCCTGCCTATTTGCAGCAATTACAGAGTTTGCAGGGCAAAGCTAATTTTTTAAGACGTTTTATTCCGAGCTATGCCAAAGTGGCCAAAGGTGTCACGTGGTTATTCAAACAGGATACCCCTTTTCATTGGGATGTCACTGCTCAAGAGTCCTTCGAGTGTCTCAAGGATCTCCTTGTTTCTGCTCCGTTGTTGCGTCCTCTGAATTATCATCGCAACTACACTATGTATTTGGCTGTTGCCGATACCACTATTGGCATGGTTCTCATTCAAGACGATGACGATGACGCTGAGCATGTCATTTATTATCTCAGTCACAATCTTCTAGATACAAAAACTCGATATGCTTACGTCGAGAAGTTGGCATTGGCCGCCATTTGTGTCGTCCAATGTTTTCGCCATTATATCTTATTGCGTACTACGACAGTGGTTTCTGACTGCAACCCGATGGCATACATCCTATCACGTCAATTACTGGGGGGCATGTACTTGAAGTGGATCGTTATCCTCCAAGAGTTTGACTTGGAATTCACCACCACCAAGTCTAAGAAATCCCTCATTTTTTTTAGTTGCTTTGCTCTTTGTCATCTTCTACCGCACCCTCTCGGTCAGAGGACCATTTCTTGGACGAAACTCTGTTCCTAATTAGCACCCTCGATCCCCGGTACGGGGATATCATTATCTATCTATAGATGTCCTCTTTTCGTCCCGATGTGTCTAAGGATGCTCGGCGATAGATTTTTCATCAGTATCAGCCCTATCGTATTATTGGGGACACCCTGTACCATCTCGGCGCCGACTCTGTACTCCGTCGATGCTTAACATTCGAGGAAGCTGAGCGAGTTCTAAATGACAACCATTTTGGTGCCTATGGTGGTCACATGTCTGGATATGTTACTACTCAAAAGATCCTCCGTGCTACTTATTTCTGGCCCTCCATCTTCAAGGATTGCATTCTTGACGTCTGCTCCTGTCACAAGTGCCAGATCTACCAGCAGAAGATGCGTGCACCTCCCGCTCCATTACACCCTGTTGTTACCGTCGGCCCTTTTGAAAAATGGGGCATTGATTATATGACCTGTAACCCTCGCTCGGCTGGGGGGCGTGGGTATATCATCGTTGCCATTGATTACTTCACAAAATGGGCCGAGGCGATGCCCACATTATCTGAAGATGGTCACATAGCGGCACAATTTTTGTTTAATAATGTTATTTCATAGTTCGGAGTCCCTCAAGCTATAGTCACTGATCACGGTAAGCATTTCCATAATCACATGATGACTGAGCTAACAACCCAGCTAGGCTTGCGACATGATAGTTCAACTCCATACTATCCTTAGGCCAATGGCGAAGTAGAAGCTATCAACAAGGTTCTAGTTATGATGCTTCAATGTACTGTTGGCATGCACAAGTCTAACAGGCACTTGATGTTGTTCTCTGACTTATGGGCCTACCGAACTTCTGTGAAGGATGCCACCAGCTTCAATCCCTTTCAATTAGTTTACAGACTGGAGGCTACCCTTCCAATCAAGTGCGAGAGCCCTTCTTTGAAATTAGCCGTCGAATTACTCCCCAACACTACTCTGGTAGAAGAATGCCTTCTTTACCTAGAACGGTTGGACGAGACTCATTCGCTAGCCTCTCTAGCTATTGAAGCACAGAAGAAGAGAGTGAAAACTCACTTCGATCATACTGTCCATCCTCGTTCTTTTGTTGAAGGAGATTTACTCCTTCTCTACGATCAAGTGAATGATAAGCTGGGGGCAGGCAAATTTGAGCCCATGTGGCATGGGCCTTATATCGTAAAGTGAGTTTTGCAAAAGGGGGCCTACGAGCTGATTGATTATGAAGGGAATCCTCTGGATAAGCCCCGAAATGGGCTTTATTTGGAAAAGTATTATGCATGAATTTCATGCACTTTGGTTTGAACACACGTGTGTTTTTAGCAGGTGTGTTGTGTGTGTGTTTTCATGTTTTGGCTTGGTATGTAGGTGTGATTGCCACTTATTGTGTCTTTTGCTTCTTGTGCATATGTCTGGTGCCCCTTACGTTGGTTTCGCTGGTGGTGCCTGCCGCAGTACCAGAAATTTGTCCTCTGTGGCATGGGTGATCTACGATCCTCATGGTGAGTTGATAGACCTTCAAGGTGTTGGTTTAGGTTGTACCACGAACAATGTCACTGAATATAGTGTTGTTATTGAGTTACTGGCCAAGACGATTAATCTCGGTATTCGTACATTGGTTGTGAACCTAGACTCTCAGCTTGTCATCCACTAGGTCAATGGGCGATATTCCGTCAGAGACCATCGGATTTTAAGGTTGTATTTATGTGTTAAATTGTTAGAGAGGAATTTTTATTTCATTACATATCAGCATATTCCACAATGATTAAACACGTTAATTGATGCATTGGCTAGTCATGTATTAGACAGACATTTGCGTAACATGTAATCAAAACATCATATAAGAAGCATGGAAAACATAATAAACCATAGGAATATGTATGTATATATATATATATATATATGTATGTATATATCTCATGTGGCACACTGAGGCACTCAAAAAATAAGTGTACATGTCCAAATAGAGTCTGTGTTTTCCATACATCTGAGACACATGTCTCTAAAAAGATCACCAGCAGGAAATAAAAACCTAGGTGTCTACTATGGTGGGTTATGCTCCCTATAGCATACCACCGCCCGTGCCACCTGCCTCAACAAGCGGTGCACCCCGGGTTCCACTCTTACTGTGTGGATCTGGAATGATATAGGGACCTCCTTGATCCCCATGTAATCTAGAATCCCTACTGTTAGGCCCTCAAGGTTCCAGGTCACTGTCTCCACTGTATCATCAGCTAGAGAAGCCAAGGCTAGTGCTGCAATTCCCTGCGCATCCCTCCGTGGGCAGCTGCAGCTGCATGTCAAGATCATCGTGGAATTCCATGTTGCCATATGGCCAATCCTTCACAAAGATCATCTGGCACTCCAGCCACTCTTGGAACAATGTCCCCCATGCCACTGGTTGTCCACCGCTTCCTCGTGGCATGATGTGGGCCCATCATGTGGCCCTAGTCTCACGTGGTCTGGGCAAATCCAAATCCATGTCCTGTAACTGCAGTGTCGGAACCCACTCCAGCATGAGTGGGACTAATATGGATCCATAACCAAACTGCTTCGTCTCTCCTCAACGACAGTTGGTGAGTTGCCTCTTCATGTTCACTGTCACCATTTCTGCCTAGTTAAACATGGTTGGATTGAGACATTCGAGAGCCAGCTGGAGATGGGTCTTTGAAGCCTCATGTTGGGCTTGGGAGCCCATTGCCCATGTCACGATGAAAAGCATAGCACGAAGGACTATGTCATCCACTGTTGGGATTGCCACCTTCCCACTACTCATCTTGTGTGCCCGTGGGCACACTTAAGCCATCAGCATCTCTAAGGAATCACCCCCCCGTCGTTGCCCCTCCAGAATGGGCCTCTCACCTCGACGGGATAGCCCGGTCAAAAAATATATGTCTGTAGCCTCAAACTTGATATCCCAGCCTCGGATGATGAATTTCCCATCCGTGGGATTCCAGGCCTGAATCAGTAACTCCAACAAATCAGGTTGTGATCGGAGATGCAGAGTTAGGAAGAAATTGAGCAATCCGCATGCTCGTAATGCATTTTGGCACCCCGCATCGGCGAAAGATTCTATGTCATTATCATCATGCGTCCGTTCTTGCCAGACAAATGCCATTATCACCTCTATGAAGGAAAGAAATCGAATTAGCACTTCGTTTACCAAATTGAATGCATAATTTGCATAAAAAATAAGTTCGCGTCGGCATCACGTCTGTTTTTAAAACAGACGTAATGATGTGAGGTTGCTAGTTGTATTTTTTCGCGGTCATCACGGAAGTACATCACTTTTCTTCGATGATCGGAGTGCATTATGTGTCAATTTTTTTTACCATCGTGGACTCGAAGGCTATACCTGCGATGACCGAGCGGCAGAGCTCGGTCCAAAAGCCTGCCTTAACTAACACAATGCATGAAAAATGTATGGAATTGAAGCGCAGGACAAGGACTACTTAACTGGAACAAGTTTTAGGGTGAATGATGGATGAACAAAGCCGAATTTAGCTCGCCAACTTTGGTGCTCCAAAATGCTCCACAGTGCAATGAATAGTAACTATGGTAAAAATGGTTGGATTAACCCCTTTTTTAGTAACTTTTGGAAATTTAAAAATTATGTTTTGTAAATGTGGGTTTTTTCTCATTTTTTTTCACATGGTGAGTCAAAATGTGGTTTTTTAACTATGTTTCTATGTATATTGTTCATTTTATATCGAATGAGTTCACGTTTGATGTGCTTTATGCAGAGCTTCAGGTGGTGGAATTATGTCAGCTTCGTGAGCACTTGATCTGAAAAAGTCATCTTTAAGCTCTTTTCCGACTTGAAAAATGAAAATATAGCTGAGTTGTTCCTCTTGACTCGTTAAAAGAGGTAAGGGGTGGTCGACTTTAAGCTCTTTTCCGACCGTGTAAAAACAAAAAGATTTCCAGGCCTTTGTCATTTCAAGCTCGTTATTGGTTCTGAAACGACGTGATTCTGACCGCTTTTCTATTTTTTCGGGTCGAAGTCACTAGTTACGAAAATTACTCCTCGATCGTAATGGTCGAGCGGTTCTTTTGAGTATCATTTTATACTTTGTCGGGCTCAAGAGACACAAACTTATGAAAAGGGACCCCCCTGGAGTTTTCTTTTCTGTGTCTTTTTGAAACTCTCTAAACATGGAAAAGACTCCGATTTTCACCTATGTTAGACTTGTTAAACCCTGATGGCACTAGGCCTGTCACCATGATGAGACTCAAGCTTCTCCTTCCTAGGGCTCATTAAATTATTACTAGGTTGGACTCAACAATAGGTTTATCATTGATTGTCTATGGAAGGTAGTCACTCTTGAACATTGACACTTTTGCTTTTTGTCAGCTTGGGACATCCGTACATCATCATTTGGCCTTCCGTGGGTTTGGGTTGTCATTTAGCCTCATTCCATCTGATTCATGCATCTCCATCGAGCCTCTGATCCCTTGGCATCTGAATGTTGCCACCGTCTGGAGTCATGTCACTGACATGTTCATGAGTATAACCCTTCTGTAGTTTACACCCTTGCCTTCTCCTTTGATTCTTTGTTTCATCATCTACCACTTGTTCCTCATCTCGTGTCATTGATGGGGGAAACATTATGGCCCTCCTACGATGGGTCATCTCCTGTCAACATCAGCTCATTATCTAGGAGATTCATCTAGAGATCCCCTTTGGTACCTTAGAGCTTGCATGCCTCAATGGCAAGTTCTTCACACCTAACAGTCGACTTTCATCATTGTTCATCGATTGGGTGATTCCACGAGTGTTCGACTTCAGCTCCTTTTTCACACTTCATGGATTGTGCTAGCTAGTACCTTGAGAACCATTGGCATTATTGGTGGTTTCTCTCACGCTTGTTAATGGTTTTCATCATTGATCGGTAATCAAGCAACTTTCTATCATGCTCATCCTCAGCACATCTATTCACATGTTAGAATCTGTACTATGATCGGATGGGTTCAAGACCCAGAACTCAGATTACATATGTTCGGCTACGTGGATTGGTTTATGATTACATGACTCATTGATGGATGGCTGCGACCATACCTGAGTCTTCATGGATGGCTGCGGCCATACCTTTATCATCATCATGGTCTCATTAGCTAGATGGCTGCGCCCATGCCTATACTACATGTACTTTATTATCAGAGATATTAGTTGTACTTGCGTGAAGGTTCTTCTGGATGGTGTTCCAGCTCAGTCAGTTTCCTAAAGAATTTCAACCCTCCCACTCTCTCGGGCTTCATACTTTAGGGGGCATCTGTTACATAGTAATTTGTCACTGTCTTCACTCCAATCTTCGTACTGTGTCATGTGTCCAAAATCATTCATGCTCATGTTAGACAAATGCTCTCTGATGTTGCCAAATGACCCACTTTTCCTAAGTTATCTGCCTCATCACGTCTATTGGCTAAATAAACACACTGAAGGGCGCTCCTAAACAGTCCAGAAGCACTGCCATCGTGGAAGTACACCTGATTCCTGCAATGGTCCGATTTTATGTGCCAGCGCGAGGTCGCTTGTAATCTTTAGCGATGACCTTACTAGCTACATTATTCAATAGTGATGTTAGTGTAGATGATCTGTTATGTACCCGCGATGATCCAGATTGGGTGAATTTGTTCCAACACTCGGCCTTCCAAATGACTCCAGACCTGGTCGTTGGCATAGTTTATGTTGCCCTCCTTTCTCTGGCATGGCTGTTCCATCATTTGTGCTACCTTCCTTGGAGATAAGCTCACTCTTCCACCTTTCATGGAGACTCCTTCTCCTATTTAAACTGTCACCATTGCTATGTGCTGCTAGTTTTTGGAATAGCTGCTGATAGTTGGCTAGTGGAGTAGCGTTGTTAGTGTTTGTGAGTTTGCTAGATAACTAGTGTGAGTGTGACAAGTGTGGGATTGTTGATAGCTTGTGGAAGGTTGTGAAGTGCCCTTAATCTTGTGTAAAACTTGTGAGTGAGAGAGACTTGTATGTTGGGAGATCCATCTTCAAACAGTGAATGCTTGAGGAACATGTTGGCTAGATCCCTCTGAGAAGGCTTGTGACGTCAAGACTTTGGCTGTAAGCTTACTCTTATTTCATTATTAATGCAATCAATGATGTTTTCCTAGGTCTTGCATGTAATGTGCTTGATAGCTCATGACTTCTTGACTTTGTGAGTAAATAGATCATTGTTGTTCCAGTTACGTGCTTTGTTGTATTTCCTTTGCATTGTTTCAGATTGATTACTCATTAGGAGAAGGAAGCAGAAGCTAGAGTAGTGCAACGGAACTCCATCAACCACCAGTTGAGGTAGGCCTCCAACTATGACTATTTAAGGAAAGTTGTTGTTGATCTATCCTTATTTGTGACTAGACCCACTCTAGGGCTAAAGGTGTTGCCTTTATCCGCAGAGGGAACACTTTCCTGTATCACACTAGGTTTGCGAACCAGCAAGCAAGAAAGATATAACGATGAAGACAACCACACTTCATGTTTCAAAGTTCCCACGAGACATAAATGACTACAAGTGCATGATGAGTAGGTCGTGGACTTATCATGGTGTTGTGTAACACTGCGTTCAACTTTGAAGCATAATCACACTCTTGGTTGTGACATGCAAGCAAATGGAAGAAACAAAGATAACTTGTGTCATGCATGAGTGCTTGCAATGTAAGATTCCTCCAATGCATGAGTGATAGGATCCTGTAGTTCTAGTGGACTAAGTACGATCTTTGTGTGAGAATGATCTTCAATGCATATAGATGAGTGATGAGGAGCTTTGGGTGATTGAACAATTTCCTGGTCAGAAGTGAGACTAACCCCAAGAAAGTGACGACTTGACATAACCATCAGCTTAGGCTGAAGTGCCTCAACAGACTTGGCTGTTTTCACTTAATCATGAGATAGATCATCATAAACTAGTGGCTTCGAAAGATCAATTATGGTAGAGTCATGATCGTGATAAAATATGGGAGTAATTGGATCACAACCATCATGATCAGGGAAATCAATGATTTCATTGGCATCCTCATGATCTGATGAATGAAACAGAGGGGTAGATGAAAAGAAAAAAAAACTCATCCTCTATGCTTCTGGAAAAGATATATGAAAGATCAAGTGGATTTTCAATGAATAAGTTATCCTCTTCGTTGTCGAATGATGCACCAACATCCGGTGAGTCCTGTGAGTGATCAATAATGGGTGCATTCATAGATGAAGACACACAAGCAAAATCATGGATTGCAGGTTCACGAAAGATGTTAGGAAGGAACAGAGGGGGCTCAGATGGAAGGGAGTCATCCTTCATCGAATGTTGATGCTCAACCTCCCACTCATACTCTTCATGAATGACAATGCATGTTGGTTGTGCAACACCAACCCTGTTAGTGGCTTGTTCCTTGTTCACAACAAGTGAAGAGTCTGGAATGGAAGAACACAAGACATCATCATCCAGAGGAATAGCTGAGTGCGAAGACAGAGGTTGTGGAAAAAAATCCATATGGAAACGTGATGGACTCACAACTAGCATTGTGCAAAAATTGAGTGAAGTGATGTTGGGAGGATGTGAAAGCTGAAAATGTGTGTGAGCATGATCCTCGACATCACTCGGCAGTGGTGGAGTTTTTGAACGAGGGGAAGGCAGACAGTGAGTTGAGACAGTGACTACATCCACATGAGATTACACAGCTCCATCAGTGAATAATGTTAAGCGAGGTTTGATCTGAAGCTTCTTCTTGGGACAAATAGATTTCTTAAGGCAATACTCGAACCGGTGTCAAAGATAGGAAAATTTCACCTTGCTCCTCGGAGCTTGAAACTGCAAGTCACGGAAGCGCTACCAAACATTTATGATCAATTCATGCTGAGCCTTTCGTTATTATAACATTTTTCGGTCAATATGGTATGGATCAAAAGAATAGAAAGTGTCTTCAATAAGATCACAGAAGTGCTACAATGAGTGCACGCTGTCAACTAGTAGGTTGCACAACCATCGAAGTGGAGATTCGTGAAGTGTATATGCAAGCAAAAACCTAGCTTGTTCATCAGAACACCCATCTTCCTCATGAAGCATGGAAATAAATTCATGTAAGTACTCAGGTCAAGCCACTTCACTTTCATCATCATGCGTGTAAGTGGACAAGTGATTGAAAAACTCCCTCGTGATGGTGACATCTTCATGATTCAAAAAACATCGTGGAGGGAGAAGAGTGCAAGAATCCATTAAAAATATGCAAGTCTCAAAACCAGATGAGAGGACACAACTTGTCATCTAGCCCTCCTTCTAGTTCTAGGAATGTTGACGGTGCTAGACATAACAACATGTCAGGGGATCTCCCGAGTAAGAAGTCCCAATTAGACCTCAGACCGTTTGGTGTAGGAGTCCTAGCAGTGGGTCATACGGTAATGCCTTGACCGTGATTTCGCACAAAGGAAAGTAAGATAACTCTATTGGTAGCAAGGGTGTGATAGATATGGCGAGCCAAGGAAGGCACATGAAAGGTTCTAACACATGGGGAGTGAGGTGAGTGTGCCCCTTGCAAACCTGTAATAGTACTCACTGGCTGGAAAGAAGGATAGCGAGCAATCCAAAGTAATGTTCAAACCAACAACACATATGCAACAAGATTCATACAATTGCATACAAAATAGTTTATACACAACTACGGAAGTTAAAAAACATACATTGCTACAACAACCAGAATATTCTGACTATAATAACAACATATGAATGAAAATGTGTTGCCTCTGTTTTATTAAGAAGTGTAAGTTCCAGTCATACAATACATCCATGTACACTAGCTAGCCCCAATGGTGGAACATTACAGCCACAATTTACTACTCCTCCAAAGAGATATACTAGCTTTGTGCATTGGGGAAGCCAAGTCTTGTTACAATATTGTCCAAGGTTTCTCTAAGATAATCCTATCGAAGCTTGGCTGACCAAAAACCTATACAATGAATTATGAGGTTCTATTTATAGAAAAGGGTGGGGTGACCCTTGACATTCTGCTTTGTGATAGTTCATCTACCCTCATGACTCTTCATCTACTATGTGACTGTTACATCCAACTATTGACACTTGAACTTCCACTTGACATGACGTTACATTACAATGCACATGTGCTCATGTGAGAGGAAATGGCTTGAGCAAGCCATGCAAGACATCACTAACACTTCACCTGTTGTAATGAGACCAACTCTTTGACATGCTTGTGATGGCAAAGGCAGTGAGCTGATGTCAAGCTTCGTCATCCATGATGGTGTGCATGCACCGCATGGTGACACCTTGCTAAAGCGAACTCTTGGCTTCGTTGCAACTAGTGAATTGGTTCTGCTCCTTCATCCAACTCATCTGCTAACATGTGCATAGTCTTCTTGGGTTCGGCTAAACTGGCAACACATTGATGTATAGTGTTCGTGTTGATCTTCAAGTGTGTGTTCGTGGTCATGCGCATCAACTTGCTGAAGTACATATTCAGCTCCAGTTGGACTTGTTTCTTGTCTTCGCCTTGGTGAGTGTGCTGAATGGGTTGGATCACATGCATACGCACAATGACGTGTATGTTGTTGAATCCATTGCATGTGATCAACAACATTGCTCACCATTTCCACTCTGTGCCATCTACTTAGATGGATCCTTAACTTGTACCAGCATAGTTTCATCCGTGAGTGTATGTTGTGTTAGAGTCGGTCTGGTCAGCCCTCCGTCAGAGATCAAAGCTCTTTGTGCATTTCAATTTTAGGTGTCCCGCTCCATCCACTCAGCTGCATTTCACTAGGGACATGCTATGATCTGAAAAAGATAGTCATGCTAGTCATTTTCCCTCATCTCTAGCCCCTGCTAGTTCAGGTCTTGGTCCATAATCACCGAAGTTCATGATAGTCAAGGTCTGGTCATATTACAGGACAAAGTCCTTTTTATTGCTGGGTCTAGGAAATCATCAATGTGATCTTTGAAAAAACATGTCCATAACAAGCCATGCAGGCCAGAGGGGGACCTTATATAGCTGTGGTTCAGAAAGCTTCATCATCACTGGAAATGACATCGACTCTTCTTCAAAACTCTGTTTTGAAAAAAAGTCAAACAAGGTCAACTATGACAAGATTTTCCAAAAAAAATCGTGAGTTGACATTTTCAGATGCAGTCATGGATTTCAAAGCCGGAGGCCCAGTCACACAGTCCCCATAAAGAAATGCCGAAAATTTCATCATGAGAGCCAAAATTTCAAAGAAAAATGAAAATCAAGGTGTTTTCAAGTCAATGAGAAAAGTGCAAACTCAAACATTAGGAAGTGGGTTTTCAAAGAAGAAAAAATCAAACCAATTTCTCTCAAAGCACATATATATTTGTTTTGACACAAATCTAAGTCATTGTGATATGGAAAAGCTTGAGAGAGGCATTGTTGAAGAAAAGGGAGCTAAGTTGGAGGAATTCGAGTAAGTGAGGGCAAATTTCTAGGTGGCGCAGCGCGTACACCAGGGTGCACGGCACTCACGGAGGGTGCAACGCACCGGCAGCCAACCCATAGTGCAAAATCAACAAGGGCACAATGCACTCAGGGCGCGCGGCGCACTGGCCTTGGCGCGCAACACACACAGCCAGGGAGCTCAAAACACTTGCAAATTCGTTTTATATCCCGGTTGAAGGCTAGAAAACAAGAAGTAGGCTCGAATGAAACCTCTTCTCTATCAATTTGGTCAATAGTGGTGTTTCTAATATGTTGAATGATATCCAAAGCACATTGGCCATCCATGCAAATAATCATCAAAACAAAAATTATAAACGGGGTTGCAAATTTGTGAAGATGCCACCAAGGTTTTGTTCCCCTCCCCTTGTCCCCTCACTCCTCGTCATGGTCACCTCCATTCCACCTTGCCTCCTAAAGAAACCACCCTAAATTGCCATAAAACCCACTCCCCTATTTTTCAAGCAAACATAGGGTGAATTGAAAGCGTGCGGCGCACACACAAGGTGGCGCAGCACACCGGGAGCCCAACCACAGTGTTAACATTGCACTGGCGCGACGCATACTAGGTGCGCGACGCACTGGGCAAAGCGCACGGCGAACAGGCCTGTGAGCCTAAAAAAGCACCGAATCGCCCAAATTTTCATAAATGCCTCTCAAAATTGCAAAGCTTGCCCTAGATCCTTTCACCATTGATCCTTAACCCAAAGAAAAATATGATTTTGGTGACCATGAAATCAAAGGCAAAACTTTTATTAAGTAAACCCAAAATGACACAAAGAAGGGCAAAAAAGCTAGGGTTTTGCTACAGTAACATGATTTCTAAATAAGCTCCTATCCTACCTCTATCAGCTAATTCCCCTGGAGCAATTTCCCCTAACAGTTACCCTAGCTACATTGTAATCACATCCATTCATCCCTTTTATTCCTATAGCTCAAGATATCAAACCCTACACCATCATAATCATGCCCCAAACACTCCCAAATCCCTGATAAATTTCTCCTTTAAACCCCTATTCCCCTTTTCATCATCCCCCTCCTAATACTCCCTTCTTTTATTGTCCCCTTGGTGACAGATTTTCATAGCATTCATCAATTTCATTGGATTCAGAGGGCAACATAAAACTCAGGGTACAAGCAGCAGTAATGGCATCAGAAAATTCATCAGATTATGAGGGGGAAACACACAGTGACACATATTTAGGAGAGAGGGCCCATAGGAGACATCACCGGAGTGGGAGACATCTCAGAGACGAGCCAAACACCCTCACAGAGCTACAGGCATGCCCACTTGCCATGTCTTGTTTCCAGCACTTGGCATGTTATGAATTTTGCCAAAGGGTGGCAAATGTTAGTGTACATCATGAGTTGGCCCGCCTTTTTGTACTTCATCTACAGGGAGGCCAATCTATCCTGGCTGGGTCACTTTCACCTTGACACCGGAGGCTATATCAGTGGCAACAGGGATACCAAACATTGGGGAGCATTGGCATAAGAAGAAGAAGGTGGAGAGGCATCACGATGAGCCTTACATCAAGAACAGCTGCTTGAGCCAGCTCAGTAGAGTTTCTCCATTCAGGTTTTTGAGGGATGAGTATGCCCCACTCATGAGATTGATCATGAAGTATTTCAGTTGCGAGGGGAGGTTTTCTCGCCTTTATGCCTATCACATCCGCTTGCTCATGCACTTCACCAGGGTGCAGATGATGAGCCTCCCATTCTTCATCTGCAACAACATTGAGAAGATGAAAAACTTCATGCAGCGCAAGACCACACAACAGTAGCAAAATAGTGTCTATCATTTTGCTCTCATCTGGATCTTGGTGGACCAACAGTTAGTATTGCAGGGTATTGCTTGGGACGACTTTATCTCCCGTGATTTTTTCAGCACTCCACCGGTGATATCAGAGGCGGACCATGAGATGGGAGGTCCTTCACATCAGTTTGAGCATGAGACGGGAGGTCCTTCACATTAGTTTGAGCATGAGATAGGAGGTCCTTCACATCAGTTTGAGCACCATGAGACTGCCACCATGCCAGTATACATCACATACCAGAAGGGCAGTAGACCATTGTTTGCAGCAGCTAAGCGAGTGTTATCTCCACCCGGGGTGGAAGGGACCTCGCTTCCAACATTAGCACCCCAGAAGTAGGGTAAGGGAAAAGAGTTAGTGCAGGAGGAAGGGCCATCAGGTGAGCAAGAGGCTGAATTTGTTCCCCTCCAGGAGGATGAGACAGAAGCAGAACCAACGAACAAGGAGCTTATAGAGATCATGAGGGAGCAGCAATCAGAGATTGAAGACTTGACCATTGATTTATAAAGGGCCAAGTGGAACATAAACTACTTGGAGCAGAGAAACAAATACCTTGAGGACCAACAAATGATCATGGAGCTGCAGAACATCCGTGAACAGTGCCAAGCTGCTCAAAGAAGAAGGGTTCCGCTCATATCTTTGGTGCAAGAAATCAATGAAGACCAGGAGTCCAACCTTGAGAGGGTCAACATGCATTTGGAGAGGCTATTGGACAAAGGAAATGGGGAGAAATACATGCTGAGGCGCATGACTCATCACTACCAGGCTCGAAACATGAGCTCCAAAGCAAAAATCAGGAGCCTAAAGGTAAAATTCAGCAAAGCGACAAAAGAGGCAAAGGAGGCAGAGGAGAAATATCGGCTTTGAATATTGGCTAAGGCTTCCTTGGCACAGCAAAGCACTTCATGGGGAACATCCAGCCCAAATTTCAAAAAAAGTTGGGCAAATTTTGGTCACAGGAAAATTTTTTGGGCACAAAACAGGAAATTCCTCCCTGTGCGCTACGCCACTGGTGTGACGCTAAAAATATAGGACACTAATCGAGGAATAGCTTGCATATTTGGATTTAGCATCGAAGAATACTACTATTGGTGTCTGGGCAAGAAATTTTGACAAGTTTTGGGTCTCCTAAAGGTCAAAAACACCCAAAAATGGCCTCTCTGCCACTTTTTTGACACACAGAAAGCCACCTTGGGAGAATGAAGTATTGGAGGGGAAAATGAGCTTCAAATTTAGAAATTCTAGTTGGGTTGGAAAGTAGACGGGACAGGCTTTCTAACAAGCCCACTTGGGCACATTTTTGACACTTAGAAGTGCCCTAAAACAGGCTCCAAAGTGGCGTGATGCACAGGGAATTTGGCACGACACACAGGGGAAAAAACGGCCGATTTGCTCTCGTTTCGCAAAATTTCGGGTCGCAACTTCTCCAAGTGGGCCCGACAATCTACACTTTGGTTTTTTGGTGCCAAGGGTGGAATTTAAAGAGTTTTCTCTCTAGATGGGCACCTATCCAAGTGGCAAAAGAATGCAAAGGGTCACGCCAACCAAATGTCATGCTTGAGAGCACTGCACCTGTAGCTAATGGTTGGCCCTCCATCTCCTTTTCGAAATGATTTGAGTAACTTCCCACCCCATGGGTGCTCCATCTCTTCTCTACACTTTATATATATTGTATGAAAGTTATTTGCAAAGGGTTGGCTGGCTTGTAACTTTTGGGAGATTGTGGGAAAGAAACTTTGTTTCTGCACTGTGTATTTTTGACAGAGAGTTAATGAAAGGTAGCGGCTCTGTTTCATGAGATTCTTGTGGTTGTGAGTGTAGAAAATGTGTTCTTATGTTCCATATGTATCTTGTTATGTTTCATAATTCATTTCATGTTTTATTTTATTGGAATTTTCTAAGTGAGATTAGGTAGAATTCAATTTATATTGCTCTGCCTGTGGGAAAATTTCATGTGCAGTGTTATTCTTCTGTTGAAAAGGATTCATGCGACCATGCCCTTTTCACTATCTTCAGCAATATTTTCATTTCGCGTCACCTTAAGTTGAAATTTCTGCGCTTCCCGCCTACCTTGCCTCACGGAATAATCTGTGCCTTCATTCTCAATTCTCTATTCTTTGTTGAGTGCCAGTCCCATATACAACCCAGAAGCTCGGTCACTTCAAAAATCTTTTCCAAAATCCTTTTTCACTTACTAGCCTAAGGTAAATATTGCATTGCAAGTCATCTCAGACCATTTTGCCTATCCATTTACTGAGTGTGACTCAGAGAGAGCCCTCTCCTGCTCTGGTAGGGCTAGCTACCAGACTGAGCGTGGTTTGTGGTTACCCTAGTTTTTGCCTTCCTTCAGCCTAAGGCAGATTTAGGTGCTAACATAGTGGCGACCATACTGGGGACAAGTTGAAAATTAAATCCCCTTGTTTCATAAGAATTCTAAGCTTCTGGATGATGAGCTTAGGATTGGAAAGGCTGAGTAAGTTGGTTGTGTCCCGTGATTTATCCCAATAGCACGCTGGCTTCAAGACGATATACCAGAGTGAATCTGGACCCAGACCCTCCTCATATTTACGAAAATCCCAATTTGATCCCAAGACTCCTTCATCAGGAAAGCACCATAACTCCCGTGTTCAAATCCCATTCATGTCCAGACATCTTTGAGTATCTTGAAGAGCTTAAGCTTGACGAACGATTTGAAATATCTTTTTTTGAGTCCAAATCCGAAAGGGCTGTTGATTATACCGTCCCCAATCCGCAATTTCTTGTAGACCTTGAGACATAAAGAGCTAATAGATTAATCAATACCTACATTGCCACATAGCCCCAAACTCCAAGTGCAAGCCCCTTGCAAACTGTGCACACTCCTCCAACGCCTCCAAGGCCAAATCCACCAAGAATGATGGCTTCCCGCTTTGCTCCTCTTGTTCTGCCCCAAGTCCTAGATGACATGCCAAATGATTATCAAAGTAAAATTCCATTCTTTGACGGCACTCCTAATAGTATCACCGCTCAACAACATGGGATAAAATGGCAAACTTCTATGAACTTCATGAGATCGATGCGGAGAGCGTGGCAATGAGGCTCTTTGTACAAACATTTGCAGGTGATGTGAGGAAATGGTTCAGAGGTTGGACAGCTGTAAGTATCACTACCTTGGCAGAATTACAAAGACAGTTCTTGAACCGGTGGGAAGTGAAAAAGAATCCCCTACAAATTCTGGCTCAGTATGAACAAATCAAGCGGAATGCCGGTGAGTCGGTCCAAGATTATTGTGTTAGATATAATGTAGTCTACAACGAAATCCCAGACCATCTAAAGCCACCTGTGGGACTAGCGATGATGAAGTTTCCGAATGTTTTTTATGCTGACATGGCTTACCAACTAAGCGAGAGAGAACTGGCTACCATGGAAGACATGCAAAAAATCGCGGTCAGCGTTGAGGCAAATCTATTGTCCAAAAGAGAAAGAGCGAAAGAAGAGAAGAAAACCATGGCGAAAGAAGAATCTTCTTCAATGGATCAGCTGCTCAAAAGGGTAGAATAGATGCTTGAGAGGGTAAAACTTGACAAGCCAGAGCCACAGGTTAGGAATCCTAACTTTCATGGCCAACAACAGCCACAATATAGGATAAGACAAAGAGATCAGCGAACTCAAGAGCAGACAACACAACAACCGGTAAAAACTCCTTTGCAGCAGAATTTTGTGCATGGACCAGAGTCAGATGAGGATGGGAATGTAATAGGTGAGGAAAACCATCTCTTTACTCCAGATGAGCTGCCTACTTACATCACCGAAGAAGAAGAATGTGCAGTAAATTCAGCTACACACCAAGACACTGACTTTATTCTAGCTAACAAAACCGTGTTGGATGAAGAGTCAGAAGAATATCAAAGGGGGTATATGAATGCTTTGTATGCCCAATAACAACTATATTCCCTTAGAAATAGAGATGTACTGGTCAAACCAAATTAGAAAAAGAAGGAGGATGAAACAACAAAGAATGATCCATCATCTACACAAAGAAAGGGAAAGGAGGCGGTTGTTCCGGAGACCAGCAAATCAAAGTTAGTAGAACAATCACAACAACCAGCCACATCAAAAGACAAAGAAAGGAAAGAGATCCCAGTCAAAGAGGTAGAAATAACTCCTGCTTTTAGCCTAGAGAATGAGATTTCTAAGCTAAAGGTGTCCATCCCTTTGACTGAAATCATGAAGAACAGCGGTCATAGAGGACAAATTTCTAAAATGTTGAATTTGGACCCAATGTCCGACATGGTAAATGTGGAAGATGATCAGCCTGAAATGATTTTTGGGCCAGCAACGAATGGTGAGTCTCCTGAGAGCGATGTGCCACCCTTCTATATCAGTTTACGATTGCATGACTTTGTGCTACACAATGCCATGTTCGATTCCAGAGCCTCTCACAATCTCATGCCCAAGGCTATCATGGATAAGCTTGGTCTGGACATCACCCACCAATATCATGATCTTTATTCATTCGACTCCAGCAGAGTAAGGTGCATAGGGCTCATCAAAGACTTAGTTGTGAGTTTGGATCAGCTTCCTATGAAAAATGTTCTGATGGATGTAGTGGTAGCAGATATTCCTCCAAGGTTTGGCATGCTTCTTTCCAGGTCTTGGGTAGCGAAATTGAAGGGGACACTACAGCTGGATTTCTCCTATGCAACAATCCCGGTGTTTGGACAAATGAGGAAATTATATCGGGAACAAAAGATGAAGTATATGATCACAAGCAAGGAGAAACCGATAAATCATACTATAAACTATGTACATACAGATTTAGAGTCTTTTGTTTTGTTTTCAGATAGTTTAAATGAGATAGAGAGTTAGATAGTAGAAGCAGACGACATTCCAGAGATGACATAAAATTTTAGAGATATTTTGAAGAAAGAAAGACAAGAAAAGCAACAAAAGATTGGGCAATCAGCTAAAAACGATGGACAACAAGCAAACAATGGACAGCAAAAAGATTTTTAGCACTTGCAAGAAGAAGAAGAAGGTTTGTGGACCATGGATTTTGATGGAGCAGTAGGGAATGATGGCACTGGTATTGATATTTGGGTACGCAGTCCTTTCTCCGCCCCAAACAAAGTGCCTAGCAGCGTGAGAGTTTGTTCCTACAAGCTAGCCTTTGAATGTTCCAATAATGAAGCTGAATATGAAGCTCTGATTGCTGGCCTAAAGATTCTTAGAAAGGTAAATGCAAAGAGGATTTCAATATATGGTGACTTCGAGTTGGTGATAAAACAGGTCAGAGGTGAGTATCAAGAAAAACATCCTAGGATGCGGGCCTATCGTAATGCAGTTTTGGACATCTTGAAGCTATTTTCCGAATACACGTTGACATGTGTGCCACGAATACAAAATAGCATCGCTGATGATCTTGCCAAGGCAATGAGCATCTTGAAGATCCCCATGAACTCCGGCAATAAATTTGAAATCCATGTCAAGCACCGTCCAACCATTCCAGACAATCAACGACATTGGCAAGTGTTCCAAGATGATGAGATTAAGGATTTTCTGTTCAACAAAGGCAAGTTCAAAGAAAGCCTAATCGATGTGGAAAACGATGAGAACAAAGGGAATGGTATAGAAGAAGTGCAAATCAATCAAATGGACATGTTACAGCTGAAGAATAACATCATTCCTAAAGGCTTGATACCCCTAAAGGAACTTTTTGATCAGGATGATGTAGCCCGCAAGCCAACTTTGCAGCCAACGGAGAAAGGTGTAGAAGAAGTCAACATCGGTACAACTACCAATCCAAGGTTAGTGAAATTGTCCAAAGCATTATCGCCAAAAATCAAGGACAAATATATCAGTTTTATGGCTTCATTTGCAGATGTATTTTCTTATGATTATTCTGATTTGAAGACCTATGATACGAACATCATTCAGCACACAATACCTATCAAGCCCAATCAAAAACCATTTAGACAAAAGCTGAGAAGGATCAATCCAAAGTTGCTGCCATCTATCGAAAAGGAGGTAAATAGGTTGTACAAGTCAGGTATCATTGTGCCTATCAGATTTTCAGATTGGATGTCTAACTTAGTGCCCTTATGAAAGAAGACCGGTGAGATCCGCCTATGCATTGATTTCGGAAATCTAAATAAGGTCTCATTGAAGGACAACTATCCGCTACCCAAGATGGCCCATATACTTCAGCAAGTAGTGGGGGCATCTCGTATGTTGATGCTCGATGGTTATTCCGAATATAACCAAATTTCTGTCCATGAAGATGATAGGGACAAGACAACATTCACCACTCCATGGGGAACATTTCACTATGCCAAAATGCCATTCGGCTTAAAGAATGCAGGTGCCACATTTCAGCAGGCAATGGACGTGGCATTTGCAAATGAGAAGGATGTGTTTTTGGTGGTGTACTTGGATGACTTGATAGTGTTTTCAAAATCCAATGAAGAGCACATGCATCACCTAAAAATTGTCTTTCAAAAATGCAGGAAATATGGTTTATCGCTGAATCCTAAGAAGAGCTTGTACGCCATGGAGGAAGGAAAATTACTTGGGCATATCATTTCAAAAGATGGCATCCGCATAGACCCAGCATGTGTCCAAGCAATTCAGCAAATCGATCTACCTAGGAACAAAAGGGAGATACAATCATTTAATGGTAAGATGAATTTTCTGCGTCGCTTTGTGCCTAATCTTGTGGAACACTTAAGAGAAATGACCAACATGCTTAAGAAGGATATCCAGGTGAAATGGATAGATGAGGCTGTAAAATCTTTCAACTTGGTCAAATTGGCCCTCTCTTCAACTCCAGTTCTAGTTAGCCCGGACGACACTCAAGATTTCATATTGTTTGCATTTGCTTTTGAGCACACTATGGCAGCGGTATTGTTACAGAAGAGTGATGATCATGAAAGACCCATTGCATTCTTCAGTAGGGCTATAAGGGATGCAGCTTTGAAGTATGACATCATTGAGAAGCAAACCCTGGCATTGGTGAAGGCATTGAAGGATTTCCAGGTGTATATCCTACATTCTCACATTTTGGCCTATGTTCCTAATACTGCTATGAAAGATGTTTTAGTGCAGACCGATCCTAAACGGAGAAGAGGCAAATGGATCACAGCCTTGCTAGAATACGATGTGGAGATAAAGCCTACAAAGCTGGTCAAAGGACAGGGGTTGGTGAAGCTAATGGCTGAATCAAATTTTCATGCATTGGACATTAATCTCATCACTGCCATGTCCGATGAGAATGAGGAAGGAACGTCAGTTCAGATATCTGAAATGTTTGGTTTGTCCCCATGGTATTTTGATATAATATATGTGCTAAAAAACCTATCACCACCGCCCGGCATGGCTAGAAATAAAGTGAGAACACTCAAATTGAAGGCTGCCAAGTTTTGTATCTTGAATTCTGCACTGTATGGAAAGATCTCGGTGGTATTTTGTTAAATTGCCTGGTGGAAGAGGAGGCAAAGAAAGTCATGGAGGACTTCCACGGAGGAGAGCGTGGTGGACATCTTTTTTGGAAATCAATAGCAAAAAAAATCTTGAGAGCAGGATACTACTAGCCTATTTTGTTTGCTGATGTGCATAAGATGGTAAAGTGCTATCATAAGTGTCAAATTTTCGAAGGAAAAAAAAAACTACAGCCTTTGCCATTCCAACAGTGGGGGTTGGATTTCATTGGGGAAATTCATCCTGCCTCTTCCGGACAGCATAAGTGGATCCTTACAGTGACGAACTACTTCACAAAATGGATTGAGGTAGCCCCTACCAGACAAGCAACGGACACGGTAATCATTTCATTTCTTGAAAATAACATCTTGTCTCGCTTTGGTTGTCCAAACAAATTAATCACTAATAATGCAACATCTTTCAAATCGAAAAGGATGGTAGAATTTTGTCATAAATATCATATAATTTTGGGTCATTCAACTGGCTATCATCTACAAGGCAATGGATTGGCGGAATCTTCAAATAAATCTTTGGTCAACATCATCAAGAAGTTGCTGGAAATAAATAAGAAGAGCTGGAACAAGAGGTTGGTCCATGCACTTTGGGCAGATCGAATCAATCAAAAAAAGTCTATTGGTATGTCACCGTTTGAGCTAGTTTATGGAGTGGACACAGTATTTCCCACTTCCCTTGCTGCCCTGGTGGTCAAAATTCTTCAGGAGGCCAGCAGTGAGGAAGATCCCATGCAGAGAAGGCTGAATCAAATGATCCACTTGCAGCATACAAGAGAAGATGTTTTCAAAAACACATCCAAGTTGAAGGAGAAGATAAAGAAAATCTATGATAGAAAAGAAAAAGCGGATAAATTTTAGTTGGATGATGTGGTGCTGAAGTGGGATGCAAGGAATGAAGAGAAAGGCAAGCATGGAAAGTTCGAAAATCTATGGAAAGGTCCTTTCAAGATTGCAGCATATAGGGGGCAGAATGCCTTTCTTCTGAAGGAGATGAACGGGGAAGACTGTCCTGGAGGGCCGATCAATGGTCGGCTGCTCAAGCGGTATCATTGTTGATCTATTAACGTTGCTTCCACTGTCATTGTAAATACCATTTTTATTTTAGTTTCGTTTCAGTATGTAAAGTCAGCTTTTTAGTTATTCCAATTGTCAAGTTTGAGTCAATTTCTTGGTTATTCCAGTTTTATAAATAAGTCAGAGTCTGTGCTATTTATCAAAATGATGACTCCATAGCCCAATGGATAAAAAGGCATTGTCTAGCTCCTCCAGAGATCTACTATTCTTGGCACCTCCAAGGAGCTACCATCCCCCATTGGAGCCAATGTTAGAGTCGGTCTGGTCAGCCCTCTGTCAGAGATCAAAGCTCTTTGTGCATTTCAATTTTAGGTGTCCCGCTCCATCCACTCAGCTGCATTTCGCTAGGGACATGCCATGATCTAATGGAGATAGTCATGCTGGTCATTTTCCCTCATCTCTGGCCCCTGCTAGTTCAGGTCTTGGTCCATAATCACTGAAGTTCATGATAGTCAAGGTCTGGTCATATTACAGGACAAAGTCCTTTTTATTGCTGGGTCTAGGAAATCATCAATGTGATCTTTGAAAAAGCATGTCTAGAACAAGCCATGCAAGCCAGAGGGGGACCTTATACAACTATGGTTCAGAAAGCTTCATCATCACCAGAAATGACATCGACTCTTCTTCAAAACTCTGTTTTGAAGAAAAATCAAACAAGGTCAACTATGACAAGATTTTCCAAAAAAAATCGCGAGTTGACATTTTCAGATGCAGTCATGGATTTCAAAGCGGAGGCCTAGTCACACAGTCCCCGCAAAGAAATCCCGAAAATTTCATCATGAGAGCCAAAATTTCAAGGAAAAATGAAAATCAGGGTGTTTTAAAGTCAATGAGAAAAGTGCAAACTCAAACATTAGGAAGTGGGTTTTCAAAGAAGAAAAAATCCAACCAATTTCTCTCAAAGCCTATATATATTTGTTTTGACAGAAAACTAAGTCATTGTGATTAGGAAAAGCTTGAGAGAAGCATTGTTGAAGAAAAGGGAGCTAAGTTGGAGGAATTCGAGTAAGTGAGGGCAGATTTCTAGGTGGCACGGCGTATATACCAGGGTGCGCGGTGGACACGGAGGGCGCGACGCACCGACAGCCAGCCCACAGTGTAAAATCAACAAGGGCGCGACGCACTTAGGGCGCGCAGCGCACTGGGCTTGGTGCACGACACACACAGCCAGGGAGCTCAAAACACTTGCAAATTCATTTTATATCCCAATTGAAGGCTAGCAAACAAGAGGTAGGCTCGAATGAAACCTCTTCTCTGTCAATTTGGTCAATGGTGGTGTTTCTAAGATGTTGAATGATATCCAAAGCACATTGGCCATCCATGCAAATAATCATCAAAGCAAAAACGATAAACGAGGTTGCAAATTTGTGAAGACGCCACCAAGGTTTTGTTCCCCCCCCATGTCCCCTCACTCATCATGGTCACCTCCATTCCACCTTGCCTCCTAAAGAAACCAACCTAAATCGCCCTAAAACCCTCTCCCCTATTTTTCAAGCAAACATAGGGTGAATTGACAGCACGTGGCACACACACAAGGTGGCGTGGCGCACTCAGGGCGTGTGGCGCACTGGGAGCCCGGCCACAGTGTTAACATTGCATTGGTACGGCACATACTCGGCGCACGGTGCACTGGGCAAAGCGCACGGCGCACAAGCCTGTGAGCCTAAAAAAGCACCAAATCGCCCAAATTTTCATAAATGGCTCTAAAAATTGCAAAGCTTGCCCTAGATCCTTTCACCATTGATCCTTAACCCAAAGAAAAATATGATTTTGGTGACCATGAAATCAAAGGCAAAACTTTTATTAAGTAAACCCAAAATGACACAAAGAAGGGCAAAAAAGCTAGGGTTTTGCTACAGTAACATGATTGCTAAATAAGCTCCTATCCTACCTCTATCAGCTAATTCCCCTAGAGCAACTTCCCCTAATAATTGCCCTAGCTACATTGTAATCACATCCATTCATCCCTTTTATTCCTATAGCTCAAGATATCAGACCCTACCCCATCATAATCATGCCCCAAACACTCCCAAATCGCTGATAAATTTCTCCTTTAAACCCCTATTACCCTTTTCATCATCCCCCTCCTAACACTCCCCTGTTTTATTTTCCCCTTGGTGACAAATTTTCAGAGCATTCATCAGTTTCATTGGATTCAGAGGGCAGCATAAAACTCAAGGTACAAGCAGCAGTAATGGCATCAGAAAATTCATCAGATTATGAGGGGGATACACACAGTGACACATCTTCAGGAGAGGGGGCCCATAGGATACATCACTGGAGTGGCAGACATCTCAGAGATGAGCCAAACACCCTCATAGAGCTATAGGAATGCCCAGTTGCCATGTCTTGTTTCCAGCACTTGGCATGTTATGAATTTTGCCAAAGGGTGGCAAATGCTAGAGTACATCATGAGTTGGCCCGCCTTTTTTCACTTCATCTACAGGGAGGCCAATCTGTCCTCGCTGGGGTCACTTTCACCTTGACACCGAAGGCTATATCAGTGGCAACAAGGATACCAAACATTGGGGAGTAGTGGCATAAGAAGAAGAAGGTGGAGAAGCATCACTATGAGCCTTACATCAAGAACAGCTGCTTGAGCCAGCTCACCAGAGTTTTTCCATTCAGGTTTTTGAGGGATGAGTATGCCCCACTCATGAGATTGATCATGAAGTATTTCAGTTGCGAGGAGAGGTTTTCTCGCCTTTATGCCTATCACATCCACTTACTCATGCACTTCACTAGGGTGCGGATGATGAGCCTCCCATTATTCATTTGCAACAACATTGAGAACATGAAAAACTTCATGCAGCACAAGACCCCACAACAACAGCTAAACAGTGTCTATCATTTTTCTCTCATCCGGATCTTGGTGGACCACTAGTTGGGATTGTAGGGTATTGCTTGGGAGGACTTTATCTCCCGTGATTTTTTCAGCGCTCCACCGGTGATATCAGAGGCAGAACATGAGATGGGAGGTCCTTCATATCAGTTTGAGCATGAGACGGGAGATCCTTCACATCTGTTTGAGCATGAGACGAGAGGTCCTTCACATCAGTTTGAGCACCATGAGACTACCACCATGCCAGTATACATCACATACCAAAAGGGCAGTAGACCATTGTTCGTAGCATCTAAGCGAGTGTTATCTACACCCGGGGTGGAAGGGGCCTCGCTTCCAACATCAGCACGCTAGGAGCAGGGTAAGGGCAAAGAGTCAATGCAGGAGGAAGGGCCATCAGGTGAGCAAGAGACTGAGTTTGTTCTCCTCTAGGAGGATGACACAGATGCAGAAGCAACCAATGAGGAGCTTATAGAGATCATGAGGGAGCAGCACTCAGAGATTGAAGACTTGACCATTGATTTAGAAAGGTTCAAGTGGAACATAAACTACCTGGAGTAGAGAAACAAATAGCTTGAGTACCAACAGACGATCATGGAGCTGCAGAACATCCGTGAACAGCGCCAAGCTGCTCAAAGAAGAAGGGTTCCGCTCACATCTTTGGAGCAAGAAATCAATGAAGACCACGAGTTCAACCTTGAGAGGGTCAACATGCATTTGGAGAGGCTATTGGACAAAGCAAATAGGGAGAAAGACATGCTGAGGTGCATGACTCATCACTACCAGGCTCGAATCATGAGTTCCAAAGCAAGAATTAGGAGCCTAAGGGAAAAATTGAGCAAAGCGACAGAAGAGGCAAAGGAGGCAAAGGAGCAATATTAGCTTCGAATGTTGGATGAGGCTTCCTTGGCATAGCAAAGAACTTCATAGGGAACCTCCGCCCAAATTTCAAAAAAAGTTGGGCAAATTTTGGTCACAGGCAAATTTTTTGGGCAAAAAACAGGAAATTCCTCCTTGTGCGCCGTGCCACTGGCGTGACGGTAAAAATATAGGACTATAATCGAGGAATAGCTTGCATATTTGGATTCAGCATCGAAAAATACTACTACTTGTGTCCGTCCAAGAAATTTTGACAAGTTTTGGGTCTCCTAAAGGTCAAAAAACACCCAAAAATGGCCTCTCTACCACATTTTTGACACACAGAAAGTAGCCTTGGGAGAATGAAGTTTTGGAGGGGCAAATGAGCTTGAAATTCAGAAATTCTAGTTGGGTTGGAAAGTAGACAGGACATGCTTTCTAACAAGCCCACTTGGGCACATTTTGGACACGTGCAAGTGCCACAAAACAACCTCCAAAATGGCACGACGCATAGGGAATTTGGCACGGCGCACAAGGGAAAAAATGGCCAATTTGCTCCCGTTTCGCGAAATTTCGGGTCGCGACTTCTCCAAGTGGGCTAGACCATCTACACTTTGGTTTTTTGGTGCCAAGGGCAGCATTTAAAGAGTTTTCGCTCCAGATGGGCACCTATCCAAGTGGCAAAAGAATGCAAAGGGTCACCCCAACCAAATGTCATGCTTGAGAGCGCTGCACCTGTAGCTGATGGTTGGCTCTCCATCTTCTTTCCGAAATGATTTGAGTAACTTCCCAACCCCTGGGCATTCCATCTCTTCTCTACACTTTCTATATATTGTATGCAAGTTATTTGCAAAGGGTTGGCCGGCTTGTAACTTCTGGGAGACTGTGGGAAAGAAACTATGTTTCTGCACTGTGTATTTTTGATAGAGAGTTAATGAAAGACAATGACTCTGTTTCATGAGATTCTTGTGGTTGTGAGTGTAGAAAATGTGTTCTTATGTTCCATATGTATCTTTTTATCTTTCATAATTCATTTCATGTTTCATTTCAGTGAAACTTTCTAAGTGAGATTAGGTAGAATTCAATTTATATTTCTCTGCCTCTTCTAAAATTTCATGTGCAGTGTTATTCTTCTGTTGAAAAGGATTCATGCGACCATTCCCTTTTCACTATCTTCAGCAATATTTTCATTCCGCGTCACCTTAATTTGAAATTGCTGCGCTTCTCGCCTACCTTGCCTCACGGAATAATCTGTGCCTTCATTCTCAATTCTCTGTTCTTTGCTGAGCACCAGTCCCATATACTTCCCAGAAGCTCGGTCACTTCAAAAATCTTTTCCAAAATCCTTTTTCACTTACTAGCCTAAGGTAAATATTGCATTGCAAGTCATCTCAGACCATTTTTCCTATCCATTCGCCGAGTGTGACTTGGAGAGAGCCCTCTCCTGCTCTGGTAGGGCTAGCTACCAGACTGAGCATGGTTTGTGGTTACCCTAATTTTTTCCTTCCTTCAGCCTAAGGCAGATTTAGGTGCTAACATGTTGCACCCACTGTTGTTCTTGTTCCTGCTACAACTCATTCATGTGTCTTTGCACCTTCATGTTCTTCCTTGAGTTTCTTCTTTACCACATGAAGCTCCCTCTTTGTTCCATTCTCTGTCTTCACGTGATCTTTATGTCGCGTCGTCACCTCATAGCCTAAGTATCGAAAGTTGCTTTCATCATCGGTAGATCTTCTTGAGCTTAAAACTTTGTTCCACCTCTATGTTGTCAAAAAGCTTCCTCTTACATTCGTTGTATTCGGTATGCTACCTTCAGCTGTTGTTCATGATGCTGTTGTTGTCATATCTTGATGTCCTTGTCTACGAACAACTTGTTGTGCTCGTGGGTAGGAATGATCCAGGTGGATGTTGGTGGCCACCCACCTATCCCACGTACACCCCCACAACTATCTCTTTCAGCTTTTTAGCTTCCTTAATTCTAGCACAATTTACTATTTTTAGCAGATTTTTGGGTTGTGAACTTACGAAACTGTTTTGAGGCCCTAAACGACGTTTTTTGGGAAAACTGGGAGCAACGGGGGCATCAGATTGATGTTTCTCTTCCCAAAGTTGTATTTCTCTGATAGATCTTTCTCACGAGGTATTGTGCTTGTCAAAAAGAGATCGTATGCCAAAGTTACCACCCCGGAAGTTGATATAGCAATTTACCCAAAATGGCACCCATAGTTTGGCACTTCATCTCCTAGGGTTAGGTTTTTGTATGTTTAGAGTTTTCCATTGTTTCTCAACAATAAATAGGCCTTCGAGCCTCATTATAACACAATTTAGAGGGATGTAGCCGCCACATCTCTTCTCAGAGATAAGCTACCATCGCCCTAGCTAGTTTATTTCCATTTCTGTTTGTAAGCATATTTAAGTATTTTACAGTAATGAAATGAAGTATTACTTGTGCTGCATCTTTGTATGTATGGTTATATCTATATTTTTTTGCGTTCCTATTTAAATATAGATCAGTGGTATTAGAGTGGTCTATTATTTCTCTATTTTTCTTTGCATGTCCCCAACCAGGTCGGCATATAAGGAGTTAGGACTTGAACTAGTCGACCTTTGCAAGACCAGCTTCACAAATCCCGATGGCTTCCCATGGCAGAAGACAAGAAAGATGAGGGGGTAGCAAATCCTATCAAAATCTTGCTTGAAGAAGCCCTTGAGTGACAAAGGAACTCGATGATGGAAAAATTTGCCCAAATCCTTTAGCAGCTACCTAGAGGCAACGCATCAGCTTCCAACAGCTACTCTGTAAACACCACACCCTTTAAGGTACAAGTTAACTTTGAAATCCCCATATTTGAGATTCAGATAGATACAGATGCCATAGATTATTGGTTAAGTCTACTAGATGGTTATTTTTATGTTCATGATTTTTCCAGTTGGGAAAAGATTATTTTTTCTCTTCTCAGAGCAGCTCCCCGTGTCAAGGACTGGTGGGAAACCTATTACAAGCAGAAGGATGAAAGTACGGGCTCACTATTTTTAGCTGTACCCACTGGAATTCATTCAGGATACCATCAAGGAGTAGTACTACCCTATCAAAAGATATGAGGATAAATACATAAAGTGGACCATGCTATGGAAGGGAAGGGGCCAAGATATGCCAGAGTTCACAAATATTTTTAACACCCTTTGCACAAAGTTGGGTATCAAGGATTTTGAGTTGAATTTGGTACTCAAATACTGCAGCTCCCTACATAGGTATATCCAGGATGAGATGGAGTTCCTAAACATCTCCTCGCTCAGCACTACGTATTGATGGGTTGTCAACATTGAGCAAAAGTTTAGACAGAAGAAGCAAGACTTTGGATTTGCGAATCTGAAGCAAGGGAAAGGCTTCCCCAAAATGAAAAACCAAGGACAAATCCAAGACGGGGCAGCCCAAGGCAACCTGTTGAAGCTACAAGAAAATAACAACACCACATAGCCAAAGAGGGACACAAGAAAGTGGTGTGAGTTGCATAAGAGCCCCACTCATAACATAAGTGAGTGTCGAACCAAACAATTGCCGGTGGTCGAGTTGAAGGCTTCAGAATCAGATGCATGTTTCGACCCTAAGTCAGAACCCAACAAGGGGAATGCCAAAGGGAAGTAGATCGTTGATGTGGAGTCTAACATCACCGTTGCCACCACCAAGATACATAAGAATCAGCCCGAAGATGTAGAGGAGGGGGAGCATCTTTTCCACTCACAGATTTCGATGAAGGGTTCACCGCTACAATTCATTGTCGAAAGTGGTAGCCAAAAGAACCTCATTTCAGTAAATGTCGTGAAGTAGTTTGGCCTACCGACTACACTACACCAGAGGTTGTACAGTATCAGGTGGCTTCACCAAGGACAAGATCTCCGAGTCTGCCAGTAGTGTCACCTTCCCTACAGCATCAAACCCTTCACGAACGAGGTATTGTGTGATGTTGCACCTCTAGATGTTTGTGATATATTATTAGGCGAGCCATACTTGTGGAGGTGACATGATGTATATGATTCAAGGCCTCACTATGCTATAATTTCTTTGTGTAATTCATTATACAGGATACCAGAGGTAGCCCCACCTACTGCCACCTCTTTGATCTTGGCTAAAATGTAGCAAGATCATCTCCCAGACTTGGAAATTCATTTGGTGTTTGGTTCACTCCCAAAGTAAGGGGAAGATCATCACACATCCATGACCTCTCCGAAGGGTTCCTCCATGCAGTAGCAACAACAAAGGGATACGGTCATGAAGGAAGACAGGGACACCTTCTCCTCACCCAAAGGGGTACCGTTACACTATCAAGTCAATCAGTTGTCCGATCTGACTTCCGGAGCACCTCTACCCAATAGACCGATATATCACTGCTCCATTATGAAAAATGACAAGTATAAGCAGCGACATGATCAACATCAGGTGCCACATAAGTTTCAAGTGGGTGACAAAGTCTTGTTACATCTGTAGAAAGACCACCTTACAAGAGCCCATCAGAAGCTTAGACCACTCTGACATGGTCCTTACACCAGTACCAAGGCTGTTGGAAACAATACTTTGGGGCACAACATTCCTGCATTCCTTCACTTGCACTGAGTGTTCAATGTGGATCGCCCTCAACCAAGTTTCTTGCCATTACTAGAAACAATAGAGGTTGCAGAATAGCTCGCCAGGGACCAAGTTCAGCAGAAGTTTCCTCATCTCATGGAGGAACTCAACACAATGGGGACCATTGCTTCCTAAGGGGGGAGGAATGATCCAGGTAGATGTTGGTGGCCACCCAACTATCCAACTTGGACCCCCACAACTATCTCTTTGAGCTTTTTAGTTTCCTTAATTATAACACAATTCACTACTTTTAGCAGTTTTTCGGGTCCTGAACTTTCGGAGCTGTTTTGAGGCCCTAAATGACGCCTTTTGCGAAACTTGGGAGCAACATGGGTCCACGGACTGATGTTTCTCTTCCCAAATTTGTATTCCTCGGATAGATCTTTCTAACAAGATATTGTGTGTGTCAAACAGAGATCGTATGTGAAAGCTACAACCCTGAGAAGTTGATATACCAATTTACCCAAAATAGGGCCCATAGTTTTGCGCTTCATCTCCTAGGGTTAGGTTTTTGGATGTTTAAGGTTTTCCATTGTTTCTCAACAATAAATAGGCCTTCGAGCCTCATTGTAACAAAATTCAGAGGCATGTAGCTGCCACATCTCTTCTCAGAGATAAGCTACCATCGCCCTAGCTAGTTTATTTCCATTTCTGTTTGTAATCATATTTTAGTATTTTATAGTAATGAAATGACGTATTATTTCTGTTGCATCTCTGTATGTATGGTTATATCCATAATTTGTTGTGTTCCTGTTTAAATCTGGATTAGTGGTATCAAAGCAGTCTTCTCTTTCTCTGTTTTTCTTTGCATGTCCCCAATGAGGTTAGGATATAAGGAGTTAGGGCTTTAACTGGTCGAACCTTTGCAAGACCAGCCTAACAAATATTGACTTCCTCCCATGGAAAAAGAAAAGAAAGACGAGGGGGCAGTAGATCCTACCAAAATCTTGCTCGAAGAAGCCCTCGAGCGACGAAGGAACTCGATGAAGGAAAACTTTTCCCAGATCCTTCAGCGGCTACCCAGAGGTGGCGCAGCGACTTCCAAAAGCTACTGTGTAAATGCCACACCATTTAAGGTACAAGTTAACTTTGAAATCCCCATATTCAAGGGTCAGATAGATGCAGATGATGTAGATAAATGGTTAAATCTACTATATGGTTATTTTTTTGTTCATGATCTTCCGAGCCAGGAAAAGATTACTTTCTCTCTTCTCAAAGCAATCCCCCACGTCAAGGATAGGTGGGAAACCTATTGCGATGAGAAGGATGAAAGTACGGGCTCACTATTTTCAACTGCAACCACTTGCAATTCATTCCGAGATGCCATCAAGGAGCAACACTACCCTGTCAAAAGCTATGAGGATAAATACATAAAGTGGACCACACTGCAGTAGGGAAGGGACCAAGATGTGCCCGAGTTCACAAATATTTTTCATATCCTTTGCACATAGTTGGGTATCAAGGATTCTGAGCTGCATTTGGACTCAAATACCATGGTTACTTACATAGGTATAATCCAAGACGAGATGGAGTTCCTGAACATCTCCTCACTCGACACGACGTACTGATACGCTATCAAGATCAAGAAAAAGTTTAAACAAAAGAAGCAAGACTTTGGATCTATGAATCTAAAGAAAGGGAAAGGCTTCCCCGAATCAGAAAACCAAGAACAAAGCCAAGATGTGGAAACCCAAGAGAACCCATCGAAGCCACAAGAAAATAATAATAGCACAAAGCCAAAGAGGGACATAGTAATGTGGTATGAGTTCCATAAGAGCCCCACTCATAACATAGTGAGTGTTGGTCCAAACAGTCGTTGGTGGCCAACTTGAAGGCTTCAGAATCAGATGAATGTTCCAACCTGTTGATGCCTTGAAAATCGCTGCAACAACAAGGGGGGATAACCACCCGGTCCGGACCTTAAAGCAGCTCCATTTCCGTTTGGTGTGGTGGCTCCAACTGGTTTAACTAGGTCCAATTACCTTCTCCCTATTGCTATTGGTTTATGATGTATCTTTGCCTACCAATAGACAGGGATATCAGATCACTTTTTCTTGCTGATCAGGCAAGAGAATGACCCTTAAGCTGATTTGGGTTCAGCCAAGCCACAACTAAAATTTTGCCTCTTTGAGGAGAGGACTTAAAAGAATGTAGAATTTACTCTAAATGCAAGCTTATTCTATAATGCAAGCAAAATAAACTAATCTTAATTCTATCTTAATTAGGCAGATATAGATCTAACCCAACCAAGAGCAAGATAATTAAAGTATTGGGATTTAAATATGTCTTGTTTATAATGAATATCAAGTTAATGAAGTAGTTCAATTAACTGATATTATGGTTACCAAAACACATCCTATTGAGACCTCTTAACTGAAATAATAAACCAACAACATTCAGGAAGTAGTTCACAAAAATGATATTAATTATCAAATCAATAAATCCAATAATTGAATAATGATATGTGGAAATAGTTCACAACACATTACCATTCAATAAATCAGTTTTATAAGACAGATTTCTGAGTAAGTAGTTACTCAAAAATGAGAAATTAATCCATAAGAACAGAGATACATAATAACAACATTGAAACAAATTACCCATATTGACAATAGTGCACAAACATGAATAAAATGACACATTCCTGTTACCATAAAAATGAAACTGATATTTGAAATAGTAGTATTAAAAATACCAATTTATTGCATCCATTTCTCTGTCCTTGGTCTCCAATAGCTCTTTACATTGCTTGAACTTCTACTTTCAAAGCTAAAGCCACAATAGTGCAAACTTTGCCCTTCATGCATAATTCAAGATACAAAGGGAAAATCCTCAATAATCCCCAGATCTGAGATTTTCTCTCCTCTCTCCTACAACTCTAAATTCCTATTACAGTAGTGCTTTTAGAAGTCTAAAATTTCAGAGGAGAGTAGCCCCTTATTACATTCTGCAATCTGCTATTTATAATATTTGTGAAGGAATTCTTGAGAGGAAAGATTGTTCACGAGAAATCTGTCAAATCCAATTTTATTTGTTCAAAAATCCTGATCTTCAATTGCTGGAGCATTCTCATTGATTGAGATCCTTTTCTCCATATTTCTTCCACTGTTTTCTTGCATAAAGAAATCAAAATAAATTACGATGCAATCAAAATATCATTTTTGGCAATTAAATCAAATCCAATCAAATTCTATTTAAATAAATAATTGAAAATAAAATATAAGCTCTCTATTGATGTTTGGGGTGGTTTAATTGGCCAAAGATATTATTAACCAATGGATCTGCAATTAGGAGAGGCTTTGGACAAATGAAAATGAAGAAAATAACTCAGAAAAGTGATTTTGTCTTCAAAATTCGGAGCTTGATCTTCTGCCTGATTTTTGACCCAATAAATGATTAAATCTGTTAGTGAAACCTCCTCCAAAATGTTCTCCTTGATTTTCTCTTTCCAATGAGCCATCTTGGGCCTCATTTGGCCAAGTATAACTCAATCTATGAGCCTCCAAAGTTGATGGATCAAATCTGGCATGAATCTGGAAATTCTGTTGCTGGGCTAAAAAAAATCAAAATTCTTATTAAAAATTAAATCCTAAATTAGAATTCTAATTATTTAATAATTAATTCTATTTTAATTGTTAATTATGAATTGAACTAATTAATTAATAAAATATTATTAATTAATCTAACTAATTAATATAATTAACTATTTATAACTAATTAAAATTAATCTAAATCATATTTAAATTTAATTTATTTAAATTAATTATATTATATATATATTAATTAAATTAATAAATAGTATTTATAATATTATTTTATCCTACACTATCTCACTTTACTTACCTTTCTTCACTTCACTCATACGTATGAGTGATTTCAAAACTTCAGACAAATACCAAACTTTTAATGAGACTTGGGTTAATGCCTCATGCCCCATCGCATCGGTAAGTTGGGGGAAGGGAGGCATCAGAGATCGGAGTATGGAGGTCTCGGGGATCGACATCGGGGACGTGAGGGTATCGGGGTTATTTAAAATATGTCCAATAAAAATTTATGACCCGATCCGTCGATGCGATGAAAATTATTTTTTTTTATATTATATTTTATATTATTATTTTTATATATTAAATTTTAATTTAATTATATATTAATTTAATTAAATTAAAATAAGATTTAATATTATTTTTTATTTTGGTTTTATTTTAATGAAATTTAGTTAAGTTATGAAATTATTGAAACTACAGCCACTTGAAAAAATAAATAAAAAGAATAAAAATAAACTACAACCACTTGAATGTTATGAGTTTTTAATATTAGTAATTGATTTGGAAATTGGAGTATATTTCTTAAACCCGATACTTAATGATTTAGCTGCATAACTAAAAATGGAAAAATGTTAGTAAAAACTTGCTACGGGTAATATTTAAAATGAATGCATTATTGAACTAATTTATTTACAAAATGAAATATTGTAAATTTTATGTATTTTTAACCAAGGATACATAAATAATCAGACTTTCAAAGGAGTGCCATTTTCAAACCAGTTGACCAAATGAAGCGAAACAAGCGTCAATGCGAAGCTTATAAAAAATCGATTCTAACAAAACAATCAAAACAAAAATCCAAAGAAAATGAAAAATTAACAATTGCGTAGGGCAATCAACTAAATAAAAATCCAAAAAAGTGTTTAGCCAAAATTTTTATAGAAAGGGTCCCCATTATTTGAAGTGAACAAATCAAAAATGGGGGGGGGTTGTGTTTTTACCACAACAATGGCGACACATGGGAGAAGAACCAATTATCTCTGTTTGATATGAATAAGATTTTCCTAGAATAAAAGTAAAAATAATTAAAGAAGAGAAAAATATTTTTTGGAATATTTGACTAGGTTCATTAATCTGAATAAAAACAAGAATCATCTAACTGTAACTTTTCTTAAAACTTCTCATAAATTAAAATATTTCAAACTCTATATCAGTGTTTAATTAGTTGTAGAGATAAAGCAGGGGTCACTTTACAGCTTAGCTTCTAACATATACTCATTTGTCACAGGTAGAGCCACTACTGCCAGCAAACATCTATAGTCTCGACAGGGTTACCTTTTAATCATCAATGATTCAGAATCCCATCTCTTTAAAAATTATTGACCCAGAGAGAAATCCATATATATGTGTTTATTTTTTATATTCTTTTAATTTTTTTTTTTTTTTGTTATAAATCTTAAAAGCCATTGTCCTAGTTTGGTGGCCAGATAGTTGACAATGCCATTCACTGGTTATAATTGTACTGAACAAGCTGGCTCGTGATGAGACCCCTTGTCTTATAATTGTTGGCAATCATAAGCCATTACCCTGGTTTGTTTAGCAGTGTTGGTAATGTCAGCCTATTTTTCCCCTATGATCATGGTAAGCAGGCTTATGATGAGATCTCTTATCTTTTAAGTTTAAATATATTTCTGGATTATACTCTAGAAAAATAAGACTCTTTGGGACAGGGAGAATCATTGACTCCTTAAGAGTTAAGAATGACAATTTTAGAGTTAAAGGTGCTTTGCTGTAAAGTGTCTTTACTTGGTTAAAAATAAATTTTCTTGACTAATAATAGCACTGTGAAAGATCCTAATGAAATTTTGAAATTTCAAAATGATTACAATTTGATGAAAAAGAAATTTTTCAGATTTTATGATACTTTGCCAACTTCTCTTGATTGGTAATCTCTTCCTTAAATATGTCTACTTTTATAATAAGAAAATTAACCATTATTAAGAGATTAAAAAAAGCTAATATGTGACTATTAACTATCTTTCTCTATGTATGCTGACCATTGTTAGGTAACAAGTAGGCCTTCCATATAAATCATGGAAAAGTTACCAAAATCAAAACTGAAAATCGAAGGAAAAGAATTTAAGCCAAATTAAGAAAAGAAGTCAACAAACCAACATAAAAATGAAGAAATTTGAAAGTGGAAAGGAAAATCTAAGTTTCAAAAGATAAACTCAATGTATCAACAATATGAAGAAAAGAAAATAATCGTGTAATCATTCCTTCTTATGTCGGGATTTAGAAAAATCATACCTTGCAAGGTTGTGAGTGTTTTAGGCTTTTTGGATAGCAGCGACGATAAAATTCAGCCACAATGAAAATTTTCTATCCGATATCAATCTTCTTGTTTCAAAGCATCGTCTTCATCTTTTTTTAATAACATGAATGCTCAAAGAAACAAACTAAAGGTTCAGAAATTCCATGGTGTAGCTATTTTGACGAAGATTATCGTTGCTTCTTGAAATAAAGGCAGGAGAAGAGTATAAGACTTTGAAAATCTGATTTTCAAAGGATTGAAAGCTTCAAATGGAGAACTGCAAAACAGATTTTTTTATATCAGCAAAAACAAAACTGAAACTAAAGTAACGAAATGGAAATTAATGAAAGTGGGTGCATGAATCTTACCATTGGATAATTTCTTTTGATCTTACCTGAAAGGTATCAGTTTCTCTAAACTAGCTGACTTCTTATTTTAATTAACATTAAAAACATGAAGAAGTCAAACTGACCAAAATCATGTAACCCAGAATCATTATTTATTTTATTTAAACTAAAGCAAGGAGTAAAATGTAAAAATGGAATGCTTAGTGCTCAAGGGAATTGAAATTAAAACAAATGTATCAAAAATGAGAATGAGAATTTGCAGTAATGACTGTTTCTTAAAATATTATATGTTTCATATAAATTCCATGATTTTATAAATTGTCCAGAATCAAAACCAAATCCAAGATAATAAAATTTAAATATGAAGATAGAGAAGTCTTGAATTCCATTTTTAATTATGGAATTATATATTTAAAACTGAAATGTATGAGAAATAAAAAATGGTTTAAATATGCTGCAAATTGGTCATTAACTGCTTTCTTACCATAGTGGTTACTCAAGCTCGCTTTTAAAATAACACATCGCCGTATCGAATGATTCACATAACATGTTTCTTCACCATGCTTCAAATTTAATTTGCAAGACTTCACCTTTGTTGCTATGCCATATATCGATTAAATGTTAATGGCTCAAAGGCATGCATTGGAAGCTATTGTATCGGTGGTTGAAATATCAAATAGTAGATATGAGATCATGCGAAGAAAATATGTATGATGAGACGTAGTGATCACACTATTGAGGAGCTGTTATATTGCGAATCGGGGATAGTCATGCTGCAATTCTTATATTGCACATCACATCTCGCAATTTGTATTTTACACATTGCACATTACGCACTGCAAATTTGGAATAGTGATATGGCCATAAAAATGTGATGAAGCGATTGCAATATGGGCGATGCGATGGATATCATAACTAATCGGCGATTGGCAAACTTAAGCATCCGATGTAACACAATATATTTCTTGCGATGCCGATATGCGATGAAGAGCGGACCCGATAACTTTTTATGATGGGATTTTAATAACATATCGGATCCGAGACATCGGCCCTTTTAAAGTTATGCTCCTCCCATTATTGCGATTAAATGGACGCGATATTTTTTAAACTTGATTTGAATTCATATTGGGTCTGGAATTCTGTGGTCATCGCAATATCGGTAAAGTCGATTATCAGAGATCGACGATTCACGATAATGGAAGTATACTTCAACTGCAAAGCTCCGATATGCGAAATGCGATATGGCATATGAGTAAGATAATACATCGGAGGTCTTTTATGAACAATTTGTTATCAAAAGAAATGCTAAGAACTACTTCCGATGAAATATTTCACTACCAGGGGTTTTGATATGGATGATGTGATTGACGAAGATGAGCGGGATGAGAATATTGCAAACATTTTCACTGAAGTATCAACAATATGAAAATCAAGTTGAACCCTATAATATTGCTTGATATTTCAATTGAGTTTTATGATGGTTGAAAACAAAGTTAAAAATGTTCAAATTCTAATGAATCAAAAATAAAATTTCCCTGAACCTGTTGCAAATTTAAAATGGGTTTGCTGCTTACTTCAAGTTTTGAGAAAACAAAATGAAAATCTATAACTAAAACAGAACAAGAATAAAAATAAGAGATGAAAACGAGCTTGTAAATGCATTCCTTAAAGGAAATTGTTTGCAGATCTTACCTCACAAATATTCAAATCTTTTCTTGGATTTATCAAAATTCTGTCTTCGTTCAACATCATCTTATTATTTATTCTAAGTCGGAGTGTGAAATTAGCCTAAATAAAATCTGTTTATTCATGTTCAAGAAATTTGAAATTTACCAGAAATAAATAGGAAAATAGTCTTCCTTTTTGAGTTGAAACAACAATTTATTACCTCTGCTCATCTTCGAATTAATCTTGAGAAAAATATGTATTGTTATAGTGACTGTTCAATAATGCCTTTAGTAAATAAATATGATGCGTTTTACAACATGAGATAATAAACTAAAGGACCAAATGGGATAAAGCCACTAATTGTGGAAGAATATCAACAAAGATTTAGATGTTGACCATGTGCATATTCTGTCAATACATTATTCGAAATAGGCAGAGATGTATTCATGGGTAGAGGTATTGCTGCAAAAGATTTTGATTTAAAAAATGGGAAGGAAGAATTAGAAATTTTCTTATGAAAGGCAAATATTTCCTTGAACATGTATATAATATGAGAAGGGCTAATTGCTTCCTTTATTTTTAATCTGCAGAACTATTAAAAATAAATTAACTACATAAAACAAACTAACTAAATTAATTCTACTCCTATTCTAACCATATACATGAAAATGACTAGGTATAGTCATATTTCCAGTGTAACCATTCTCTCATTTTTATTCCCGCGTTTATGTACAGTTCAAATGTTAGTAATAAAAATACAAATCTAACTAAACTAAGGAAAATAAATATAAAATCAGAATGTACAGTTATTGTTAGAAACTTAATTAAAATCTCTTTCTCTTGAAATTTCCTTTCCAATTGACTACCAATTGGATCATAGAAATCTGGATGGATTTCTATTAATGATTGGGAAATGTTCAAAGGAAGAGATACCAGGCCAGTTTGTGAAGATGAGGTTTTAAATTCAAAGGCCCGGAAAAAATCGTTAGAGTTATATACAGATGTTAAATTATTAACAATCTTCTTTGAGGGAAAAATTTTCAAATATTTTCCAAATGAATTAATGAAAAATGGATGGAAATCTTTCAAATGAAAAGGAAAACTATTAATTAAATTGGATTGCTGGCAGATTTATGAAAATACATTCTCTTGTTGATATTTCCTTTGAGAAGATAGAAGCTTTTGATAAGTAATGAACATCAATTGACATTGACATGTTAACAGCTCTTGATGTTCATGGTTATAATATGAAAATTCAATTTCCCAATAAGGCAATTCATCATTTGAGTGTTTGATAATAAAGGGTTCAATATGCCAGCGAAAAGTGAGAAAAAATTGAAAAATAAAATCAAAAAATAAATCTAAATTTAAACAAAATAAGTGTGAAATAAAAACTAAAATAAAATCACTATTTGTACAACTAATGTTATAGCACAATTGGGATTGTTTTGAAATAATTTCATTTTCACAAGGATTGGCCAGAATTATGGAATTTGAGTAATTTTGAATTCCAACTTGTGAATTGGAAAACGAATTATGATTATGAGTAGGAATGAGAGTTTGATCATGATACGAATCATAAACTGGAAAGTTTCCTCGAATAATGAAATCATGAAGATAATTTGCTGTTCTAAAATGAGGATTGGTTGGGATAATTTCTAAATTGAAATGTTCCTCATTCACAGATGTTATTTGAATTTTCTCATGAGGATTCGCTTGAGAAGAATAGAAATCAACAACCTCAATATCAGAGTAATTATCATAAACGACTTCACAAGATTCTCTAGAATTCCCTTCGATCTCATCCAATATATTCAAACACGGAGGAACAACAATTTCATGTTCATTAATGGGAAAAGAATGATCATTAATTGCTTCTTTATCTTGATAAAAACTTAATGGTAATTCATTTAGATTAGCCTCTGTATTCTTTGAAATATCATTAATACTAAGAGGGGAAAATTTTCCATCATTAAAAATATCAGGATAAAAGGAAAAATGTGAACCTGAAACAATGTATTTAAAAGTGTCTCTATTTGAGAACTCTTGTGCATTATGCTGATTATAAATTTCAGATTGAAGATCATTTCTTTGCGTACTCATGCTTTCTTGAAGAAGGCTGCATTTTTTCTCATCATGGAAAAATTCAGAAATTTGTACAGTAGTCTGCATTTAATTTTTTAATTTGATTACTGCTTGCCGCTGCTGATTTGCGATCTGATTTTCTGAATTCACTATAGAGTAGCTTTCGTATTTCGAGGTGGCTTTTTCTTCAAAATTGATGTTGTTGTCTTCTTGCATTTGATTAGAAATATCTTCTAAGCTTTGTGAAACCACTTCATCACAATTTATTTGCACATCCATATTGATATTCTCATTTATGTTAGAAGGGGATGAAACAAAACTTGAACTAATTTCATATGGATTGGGAATGGGAGGAAGAGAACAAATATATTCAAACCAATCTAGTGATTCTTCTTCAGTAGGTTTATCTTCATCCTTATATCTTAAACAATTCAAATGAAATCGAATATTAAAATCATTAATGGACTCATTTTCAAACCTTCGTAGATATTCAATTTCTTCACTTACCTGTTCATAATCATAGCCATCAAATTTACAAATGAAAATTGTAACAAATTGATCCCAGCTATGGATTGAAGCAACTGGAAGAGTTCTACACCAGTTTCTGGATTTTGCCGCAAATGTGAGAGTAAAAATTCTGCATAAGATGCCTTTATCAATTCTTTAGAAATCATAATTTGAAACATTTTGAATAAATTGAAGGATATGATTGAAAGCAGAAGAATTTCTATTACCATTAAATTTTACCTGAGACAAGAGTCTTACCACTTCGGGGGGAGTATTGGAAAATGTGCGTCCATGGATACAACTCCAAATTGTAAGTTTAAGAGGATCCATCGTGATTTAAACAAAATGTGAAAATTGAAAAGACTCTAATAGACAAAATGTCTCACGCCCTCCTTCTAGCGCCAAAAATGTTGATGCATCAGAAATCACTACAACAACAATGGCAAATAACCACCCAGTCCGACCTTAAAGCAGCTCCTTTTCCATTTGGTGTGGTGGCTCCGACTGGTTTAACTAGGTCTAGTTACCTTCTCCCTATTGCTATTGGTTTATGATGTATCTTTACCTACCAATAGACAGGGATATCAGATCACTTCTTCTTGCTGATTAGGCAAGAGAATGACCCTTAAGCTTATTTGGGTTCATCCAACCCACAATTAAAATTTTGCCTCTTTGAGGAGAGGACTTAAAAGAATGTAGAATTTACTCTAAATGCAAGCTTATTATATGATGCAAGCAAAATAAACTAATCTTAATTCTATCTTAATTAGGCAGATATAGATCTAACCCAACCAAGAGCAAGATAATTAAAGTATTGGGATTTAAATATGTCTTGTTTATAATGAATATCAAGTTAATGAAGTAGTTCAATTAACTGACATTATGGTTACCAAAACACATCCTATTGAGACCTCTTAACTGAAATAATAAACCAACAACATTCAGGAAGTAGTTCACAAAAATGATATTAATTATCAAATCAATAAATCCAATAATTGAATAATGATATGTGAAAATAGTTCACAACACATTACCATTCAATAAATCAGTTTTATAAGACAGATTTCTGAGTAAGTAGTTACTCAAAAATGAGAAATTAATCCATAAGAACGGAGATACATAATAACAACATTGAAACAAATTACCCATATTGACAACAGTGCACAAGCATGAATAAAATGATACATTCCTGTTACCATAAAAATGAAACTGATATTTGAAATAGTAGTATTAGAAATACCAATTTATTGCATCCATTTCTCTTTCCTTGGTCTCCAACAACTCTTTACATTGCTTGAACTTCTACTTTCAAAGCTAAAGCCACAATAGTGCAAACTTTGTCCTTCATGCATAACTCAAGATACAGAGGGAAAATCCTCAATAATCCCCCGATCTGAGATTTTCTCTCCTCTCTCCTACAACTCTAAATTCCTATTACAGTAGTGCTTTTAGAAGTCTAAAATTGCATAGGAGAGCAGCCCCTTATTACATTCTGCAATCTGCTATTTATAATATTTGTGAAGGAATTCTTGAGAGGAAAGATTGTTGACGAGAAATCTGTCAAATCCAATTTTATTTGTTCAAAAATCCTGATCTTCAATTGCAGGAGCATTCTCATTGATTGAGATCCTTTTCTCCATATTTCTTCCACTGTTTTCCTGCAAAAAGAAATCAAAATAAATTACGATGCAATCAAAATATCATTTTTGGCAATTAAATCAAATCCAATCAAATTCTATTTAAATAAATAATTGAAAATAAAATATAAGCTCTCTATTGATCTTTGGGGTGGTTTAATTGGGCAAAGATATTATTAACCAATGGATCTGCAATTAGGAGAGGCTTTGGACAAATGAAAATGAAGAAAAAAAACTCAGAAAAGTGATTTTGTCTTCAAAATTCGGAGCTTGATCTTCTGCCTGATTTTTGACCTAATAAATGATTAAATATGTTAGTGAAACCTCCTCCAAAATGTTCTCCTTGATTTTCTCTTTCCAATGAGCCATTCTGGGCCTCATTTGGCCAAGTATAACTCAATCTATGAGCCTTCAAAGTTGATGGATCAAATCTGACCTGAATCTGGAAATTCTATTGTTGGACTAAAAAAAATCAAAATTCTTATTAAAAATTAAATCCTAAATTAGAATTCTAATTATTTAATAATTAGTTCTATTTTAATTGTTAATTATGAATTGAACTAATTAATTAATAAAATATTATTCATTAATCTAACTAATTAATATAATTAACCATTTATAACTAATTAAAATTAATCTAAATCATATTTAAATTAAATTTTTTTAAATTAATTATATTATATATATTAATTAAATTAATAAATACTATTTATAATATTATTTTATCCCCACACTATCTCACTTTACTTACCTTTTTTCACTTCACTCATACGTATGAGTGATTTCAAAAGTTCAAACAAATACCAAACTTTTAATGAGACTTGGGTTAATGCCTCATGCCCCATCGCATCGGTAAGTCGGGGAAGGGAGGCATCGAAGATCGGAGTATGGAGGTGTCGGGAATCGGCATCGGGGATGTGAGGGTATCAGGTTATTTAAAATATGTCCAATAAAAACTTCCGACCCGATTCCCCGATGCAATGAAAATTAATTTTTTTATATTATATTTTTTATTATTATTTTTTATATATTAAATTTTAATTTAATTAAATTAAGATTTAATATTATTTTTTATTTTGGTTTTATTTTAATGAAATTTAGTTAAGTTGTGAAATTATTGAAACTACAGCCACTTGAATGTTATGGGTTTTTAAGATTAGTAATTGATTTGGAAATTGGAGTATATTTCTTAAACTCGATACTTAATGATTTCGCTGCATAAGTAAAAATGGAAAAATGTTAGTAAAAACTCACTACGGGTTAATATTTAAAATGAATGCATTATTGAACTAATTTATTTACAAAATGAAATATTGTACATTTTATGCATTTTTAACCCAGGCTACATAAATAATCAGACTTTCAAAGGAGTGTCATTTTCAAACCAGTTGACCAAATGAGGCGAAACAAGCATCAATGCGAAGCTTATAAAAAACCGATTCTAACAAAGAAATCAAAACAAGAATCCAAAGAAAATGAAAAATTAACAATTGCGTAGGGCAATCAACTAAATAAAAATCCAAAAAGGTGTTTAGCCAAAATTTTTATAGAAAGGGTCCCCATTATTTGAAGTGAACAAATCAAAAATGCGGGGGTTGTGTTTTTACCACAGCACGACCCTAAGTCAGAACCCAACAAGAGGAATGACAAAGGGAGGTAGATCATTGACGTGGAGCCGAGCACCACTGTTTCCACTACCAAGATCTAGAAGAATGAGAGTGAAGATCCAGAGGAGGGAGAGCATCTTTTACACTCACAAATGTGAGTGAAGGGTTCACCATTGCAATTCATTATCGACAGTGGTAGCCAAAATAACCTAATTTCAGCAAAGGTTGTGAAGTGGTTTGGCTTATTGACTACACCACAACTACAGCCATACAGTATCAGGTGGCTTCACCAACGATGAGATCTCCGAGTCCGCGAGCAGTGCCGCCTTCCCTATAACATCAAACCCTTCACAGATGAGGTATTGTGTGATGTTGCACCTCTAGATGTTTGTGATGTATTATTAGGCCAACCATACTTGTGGAGGAGACATGTTGTGTATGAGTCAAGGCCTCACTCTATTATTATTTCTTTGTGTAATTAATTATATAGGATACCAGAGGTAGCCCCACCTACTACCACCTCTTTGATCTCAGTTAAGAAATGCACCAAGATAATCTCCTGAGCTAGGAAATTCATTTGTTATCTAGTTCACTCCAAAAGTAAGGGGAAGATCATCACCACATCCATGACCTCTCTGAAGGGTTCCTCGATGCAATAGCAACAAAAAATGGATACGATCATGAAGGAAGACAGGGACACCTTCTCCTCACCCACAGGGGTACCGTTGTACTGTCAGGTCAAGCAATCGTCCACTCTAACTTCCGAAGCACCTCTACCCAACGGGCCAATATATCACCACTCCATTCTAAAAAATGACAAGTACAAGTAGCGACATGATCAACATCGGGTGCCACACAAGTTTTAAGTGGGCGACAAGGTCTGGTTGTATCTACAAAAAGAATGCCTTACAAGATCCCATCAGAGGGTCATACCACTCCGACATGGTCCTTACACTAGTACCAAGGTTGTAGGAAATAATGCTTTGGAGCACATCATTCCCCCATTCCTCCTCTTTCACCGACTGTTCAATGTGGATCGCCCTTGACCATGCTTCCTGCCATTATTGGACACAACAGAGGTTGTAGAACAACTCACCAGGGACCAAGTTCAACAGAAGTTTCCTCATCTCATGGAGGAACTCAACGCAATGGGGACCATTTCTTTCTAAGGGTGGAGGAATGTGTTAGAATTGACTATGTTAAGTCTTGTAATATTGTACATACCTTTGCTTTTCTACAAATGTTTTCCATATTAAAGATTGAAAAATGTAAAGAGGGTATGTCCTAAAAGAAATATCAAAGGACAAAAAGAATAAGAACACATCAAAAAAGTGAAAAAACATGAAACCTAAACAAAAAGAGATCATGAAAGTGTGCAAATTCAAGTGCCACTACTTTTTACTTTAATGGTTGTGTGCAGCTTGTCATAAATGCCATAACCCATGATACTCAAATAGCTTAATCTTGACTAAATCATGCTTTAAATGTCATGTTTATATATAGAGAATAAAGATCTAGCCAAACTGTTTAACCATGGCAGATCAATAGTTAGGTAGAGAAATAAAAATGTGCTCATAAGCTTAATCCGAGCCATTGAAAGATATAAGGTTAGAATTACATAGTTTGCTTTTCAAAAGAAAAAGGAAAGAAAAGGTCTACTAGTTTAAATGCACCCAATAAAGTGAAGAAAAATGTTAGGGTAAGTGAAGGGTAGGTACACGAAAGGTTGCAAAAATACAAGGTTGTCAAAGCATAAGCACATTCGTCATGCTTAATCCTATGTTTCAGTGTGCATGAGTAGTTATGAAAGTGAAAAGATGTTCAGAAGCTGATTTAATTGACTTCCCCTAATTTCATTTCATCCCCCATTACATACTTGCTATTTTCCCCATCATCTCATCATTTCTTAAGAATATACCATTTTCCCATATTTTTGACCCTTAACCCTTAGTTTCACACATTTCCCCAGCAAATTACCCTCGAAAGGTCACTTCCCTACCCAAAACCCTGTTTCCCTAGTGTGAAACCTATTTCCCATTGAAAAAATCACTTTCCGCTTATTAATTTCCCTATTTGATCGAAAATCTCATAAAACCCCTTTATCCTAAGTTTTGTTCCCCCCCCTCCCTTTACTTAGTTAACCACACCATACCATATTTTGCCTAAAAAATCCATAAAACCCCTTTATCCTAAGTTTTGTTTCCTCCTCTCTTTATTCAACTAACTCTGCAAAATTCACATTTTCCCAATATAATCCCATTTAACCCACCACCATTGGTGCGGTTAACAAACCCTGCCACATTTTAAACCCCGGTCCCATTTTACTAAACCCACAATATGTTTAATCCCGTGATTACTCTTTAATTAACTACATTTGAGTGTAATTAATCCTTGGGTCTCGCAAATCTCTACCTGATTTCCCTTCATGCAGATTCACTGTGCGACAGTGGTTATATCTTACACCCCTAGATCTAACAGCGCACATCCATATCGTGCAAACTTCCTTTCTGACCTTTACCCACCCAAGAACAAGCGAGATTCACGGTTTTTTTCGGGCCCTTTCAGTTACATGGAAGCTCTAGGTGAACTTGTGTGCTCTCAAGGAAATACCACCCAACTACCAAAATCGGTGCAATGGCCCTTGAAACTACCTCCTTGCATAAAATGAAACCACCCGCTATTCATTTATATAAATTCTGCGCCAAATGTGACCTTTACCCTTTAAAAGACAAAAGACGCTCATTTTCGCTCTTTTCGCTCGTTTTTCACTAGAAAGCTGCCTAAGCCTTCCTGCACCACCCTAATCCTCTATAACTGAATTTTACCTCCGATTACGTTCCGAACACACTCCGGACTCCATCCACGGACATCTGAGTTCCCTGAAGCCATTACCACCTCCCTACCAACCTGTGTTATTATTAACAACTATTTTATTTTGCAGGTGATTAGAAGGCAAGGAGCTTGGATAAATAGTTTTGATACTGGTTCCAAAACTTGTTTACTCCAATATTCTCCAGGAAATGTATACAAAGGCTTCATTTAGCAGGAGTTTTGTGTACAAAGAGAAAATCAAGTTTAAATACAACAATAGAGCAGAAGGAAACAATTTACACAGTAGATGATAAAACAGAGATGAAATCATTTTCACCAGCACAACAAAAGATTCTTACAAGCTACTATCCAAGAAAAATTTCGCATTCTACATGTGTCTTTTAGTAAAAATCATTTTTATGAAAAACACAAAAACATGAAAGAGTGAGTAAGATTTACAGTAAAAGGTAAAAATGAAAGTAGGTGACAGAGCATACAGTTAAAAGACTAAACAGAGGAGGCAGATGAAAGTGTATCAGATAAAAGATCATAAATAAATATGACATCCAATGTGAGGACCAAACATCCTATCAGCTTAAAGGGCAAAAGATCAAAGACTAAAATACAATAGAACCTTAATAAGAAGGACAAAAAATAGCAGTTCAATAGCTGTCGCTATTTTCTTGCATGAAGATATTTCTTTTTCCTAGATTAGTTCTCAATGCAGTTTCAGATATTCTTTTAAGCTATTTTGTATAAATACTTCATAATTTAAAGTATGGAGTGTGGATTTTTTGAATATTGTTATAGCTGGCTAATCTACTACTTAAGGGTTATTGTACCAATTTCCAGTTGATAGACAAGACAAGTTATAAAGAAACTTCTTTATAGGATTCATGTGTTGAGAAATCTCAGTGATGTACAAATTTCATATTGTTTATGTTCTTTTTCTAAGTGTCTCATAAAATTAAATGTTATCCAAATTTGAATGAATTAAACTGGAAATATAACTCAGAACTTGTTTAAGTACACTCCGTTTTGCACAGTTGATCATTTATATGTTTTCTTCTGATATCTAGATTTGAGAACCCTTAATTGTTCTCCCATCTTAGTTGACCTCTTGCATTTCTCTTCATAATCTGGTTTAAGGAATCCTTAACTACTCCTTGATCCTGATTGAAATCATTTCACCATCCAGCCTTTGAGATCTGATATTGATCACCTATACTGCCCTGTAACATTTTCTTTATGGTTTGTTGTTGTTCTGTTTTCAAAGCCCGATTGACTCCATAGCCCAATGAAAAATAGACATTCATCTATTCATCTAAGTAAGTGATCCCACCACCCAAATTCAAATCAAAACCCAAGTACAATCATAACTAGCCTAAAATCAATTAACTAAAACAAAGTTAAATCATAAAGAGAGAGACATGTCTGAGAATTAGGAAGGATAGATCCTAATCTCCAAAGTAGGTTTGTGGTTACCTCGGTGATTTCTTTCTTTAACCTTGAGAAAATACTGAGTGATAATATAGTGGCAACCATACTAGGGAAGAGAACATTCTCTTCGGAAAGACTATACAAAGACCAGATCTGATCTATGATGGAAGACAATTATCAGACACACAAAGGTTAAAATCATCCACCTGGCGACTCCAACTCCAAATCAATTTCACAATTAAGCCTCCTCTGGAGGAATGAACCTGAAAGAACAATATGGGAAGATTAGGCTTCTAACTTGAATTGTTATCCAACACATCATGTTCTTTCTCATCAAGAAGGTTTTTCAATGTATATTGTATTTTAGAGAAGATCTTAGATTAACTTTTGATTATTTTCCTTTGAAGATTGTAAATATAAATTCTCCTTATCCATTTGAGAAACTTTCTTCTGAACCTTATGATGATCATTTTCTGATTGAAAAGGCTCAAGCGATCAAGACTAATATTACAATTCCTATACATATTCTTGTACCATGTAAAGTTCTTGATAGATATAAGCCCCTCATGTTACCTCCTATACTCCATGATTTTTGTGATAAATATTACAAATATCTCCCCAATTTTGATGGAGAGAATGGTATCATTGCCCAAAAACATATTCATGGCATTGAGAATTATCTGGACTTATTTGAGATTGATGAAGATGATGTTAGAATCAAACTTTTCGCTCTTTCTTTGAAAAGTAGAGTAAAGAGTTGGTTCAAGAATCTACCTATTGCAAGCATCTTAAATTTCCAACAATTTGGCAAATTTTTCCTTGATATATGGATAATTAAAGTCAATCTTTTTGTGATCATAGAAGAATATAATGAGTTGCAAAGACAGCCAAAATGAAACAATACAACAATTTTCTGACATATTTAATCAAATCTATTATTCAATGCCATCAAATATAAGACATCCTCCTGATTCAACTCTCTTGCATTATCCAAAAGCATTTGATCCATAAATAGAATTTCAGCCAAAATAAAGAAACCAAGCAACTCTTGAACAGATGCAGAACATTGCAGTAGATGTACAAGTTAATCTACAAATTAGAAGAGAAAAGTTGAAACCAGAAGCAAAGAATAACAACATTGCAGAGGTAAAACTTGACATTTTGGTAAGAAAAATAGAGGAAATGATACAGAAGATCACCATGAAAGACAAATTTTTTGTGCAAGATCACCATGACCTATTTATTTCACAAAAAGAAGAGGTTGATAGCCATGAACAATTTCTTGCTAATTCCAACTATCATAGATTAGAAAATGGATTTACATATCAATATATGGAAGAGGAATCGAATGATTTGGTGTGTATGTTTGATGACATTCCTTATTTTAATGATTTTCCTAAGTATGATCAGTATGATGATAATTATGTTCTTAGAACACAAGCTAGCCTTATAAAGCAATCAAAAACTAGTTTGGAGGATGAGAAAATTTAGTTTCAGCAAATTAAACATAGTGATCAGCTTATACATATCAGATATGAAAATGAGAAAGGAAGTATAGAAAAGTTGGAAATAAGTGAAGGTTCTTTGTCTCTTTGTTTAGCTTCATTTTAGTTCATCAGAGAAAAATTTACAGCAATAAAAGATCAACAGCCTTTAGGTATTGATATTGACAACAAGGAAGACAATGAAAATCTTAATCAATATTCTTTGGTTTCACAAGCACAGTTATCAAATTTCATTGAAATGCCTGATTAAATGACATGGGAAAGTTCTATACCACTATTTTTTGAATCATTTCAGTTTTTAAAGGAAATATGGTATAAAATCTCTAAAGAAAAGGATGAGCGGCTTCTAGAAATCTGTGAAGTTCCATTCAAACCTATATGCAATAAGTTGCTACAATCATTCCAAGTTTTTCATGATCCACTAGCTGATATTTTAGATGATGGATGTAATCAAAAATTTTCTCCATTAACTAACTATGAGATTCAAGATGAGGATGATAGAGGTTTCATTAGTCAAACATTTCAATCAATAGAAATATCACCACAAAGCTTGTCTGAAAATCTGCAGGGTGATAAAGATGAAAAAGACATTTTAGTTTCATGGCATGGAGGCCATCGAGAACAATCGTATAGTTTCTTAAATTAATTGAACAATAGTATATATACTTTGGAAGAACCTTTTTTACAGTTTTTAGAGTCAACAAAGGAAATCAAGTATTTCCTTATCTTCTCATTTGTTGACAAGGTTATATTAGGCTGCAAAACTTTAGTTTTAATCACAAACAAGCACAAGTAGCAAAATCCATCAATGTATATGATACTTGAATGGTTGCATTAGTTGTTTCATTTCACCTAACCAGTAGTTTGAAAACTGATTAGAGTAAGTAGGTAGGATTTCAGTTTGAATAAATTCAGTTTTCAGTAAGCATTGCAATAATTCATTAAGATTTAAGACCGAGAAAAAGGCCCTTAGGTCTTGATGATCTAGTATTTTGGTTTGAGGTTAGTAGTACCTTTTTTCAGCTTCATATCAGATTTTAGTTTGCAGAAAAGGTTTTGATTTTAGTTCAAGATTTTCAGTAAGAAAGATTATATATGAAAGTAGGTGCAGGCTTGGGATTGTCCCAATGGATTAGAGCACTAGTTGACAGTGTTCTTCACATTTCACCAAGAAATGCCATCCCCATGTGGGGCCACTGTTAGGTTCCTATAATAATAGGGATCATAATTTTGAATTGACTATGCTAAGTCTTGTAATATTATACATACCTTTGCTTTTCTGCAAATGTTTTCCATATTAAATCTTAAAAATTATAAAGAGGGTATGTCCTAAAAGAAATATCAAAGGACAAAAAGAATAAGAAGAGATCAAAAAAGTGAAAAAACATGAACCCCAAACAAAAACAGATCATGAAAGTGTGCAAATTCAAGTGCCACTACTTTTTACTTCACTGTGCAAAAAAAATTTCATGTGCAGCTTGTCATAATGCCACAACCCATGATAGTCAAATAGCTTAATCTTGACTAAATCATGCTTTAAATATCATGTTTATAGATAAAGAATAAAGATCTAGCCAAATTGTTTAACCTTGGCAGATCAATAGTTAGGTAGAGAAATTAAAATGTGCTCATACGCTTAATCTAAGCCATTGGAAAATATAAGGTTAGAATTACATAGTTTGCTTTTCAAAAGAAAAAGGAAAGAAAGGGTCTACTAGTTTAAATGCACCCAATAAAGTGAAGAAAAAATGTTATGGTAAGTGAAGGGTAGGTATAAGAAAGGCTGTAGAAATACAAGGTTGTCAAAGCATAAGCACATTTATCATGCTTAATCCTATGGTTTAGTGTGTAGGAGTAGTTATGAAAGTGAAAAGATGTTCACAAGCTGATTTATTAACTTCCCCTCATTTCATTTCACCCCCCATTACACACTTGCTAGTTTCCCTATCATCCCATCATTTCTTAAGAATATACCCATTTCCCTTCATTTTGACCCTTACCACTTGGTTTCACACATTTCCCTAGAAAATTACCCTCCAAAGGTCATTTCCCTACCCAAAGCTCCATTTTCCTAGTGTGAAACCCATTTTCCATTAAAAAAATCACTTTTTCCTTATTAATTTCCTAATTTTGTCGAAAAACTCATAAAACCCATTTATCCTATGTTTTGTGCCCCCCCCCCCCCACATTACTTAATTAACTCTGCCATACGATATTTCTCCTAAAAAACCCATAAAACCCCTTTATCCTAAGTTTTGTTTCCCCCTCGCTTTATTTAATTAACTCTGCAAAATTGACTTTTCCGATATAAACCTATTTAACTCACCACCCTTTGTGCAGTTAACAAATCCCACCACATTTTAAACCCGGGTCCCATTTTAATAAACCCGCAATATGTTAAATCCTACTATTACTCTTTAATTAACTACATTTCATTGTAATTAACCCCCAGGCCCAACAAATCTCCACCCGCTTTCCCTTTGTGCAGCTTCACCGTGCGACAACCATTAGATCTTGTACCTCCAGATTTGACGATGCACATCCATATCGTGCACTCCCTTTTCGACCTTTACCCACCCAAGAGCATGCGATATTCACGATTTTTCTCAGGGCCCTTTCAGTTACGTGGTAGCTCTAGGTGAACTCGCGTGCTCTCAAGGAAATACTACCTGACTGCCAGAAGCAGTGTGATGGCGCCTGAAATGGCCTCCTCGCATAAAATGAAACCACCCACTGTTCATTTATGTAAATTCTGCACCAAATGTTAACGTTACCCGTTAAAAGGCCAAAGACGCTCATTTTCGCTCGTTTTTCACTAGAAAGCTTCCTAAGCCTTCTTGCGCCACCCTAAGCCTTTGTGACCAAATTTGACCTCCGTTTACCTTCGAAACACACTCTGGACTCTGTCCACAGACATCTTAGTTCCCTGTAGCCATTATCACCTCCTTTCCAACCTGTGTTCTTATAAACAATTGTTTTATTTTGCAGGTGATTAGAAGACCAAGAGCTTGGATAAACAATTTTGATACTAGTTCCAAAATCTGTTTACTCCAAGATTTGCTAGGAAATGTATTCAAAGGATTCATTTAGTAGGAGTTTTGCATACAAAGAGAAAGTCAAGTTTAAATACAATAGCAGAGCAGAAGGAAACAATTTACATAGTAGATGATAAAACAAAGATGAAATCATTTTCACCAACAAAACAAAAGATTCTTACAAACTACTCTCCAAGAAACATTTTGTATTCTACGTGTGTCTTTTAGTAAAAATCATTTCTACTAAAAACAAAAAAACATGAAAGAGTGAATAAGATTTACAGTAAAAGGTAAAAATGAAAGGAGGTGACAGAGCATACAGTTAAAAGGCTAAACAGACGAGGTAGATGGAAGTGTATCAGATGAAAGTTCATAAGTAAATATGACATCCTGCGTGAGGACCAAATAGCCAAGCAACATAAAGGGCAAAAGATCAAAGACTAAAAGACAGTAGAACCTAAATAACAGGGACAACAAACAACAACTCAATAGCTATCTCTATCTTCTTGGATGAAGATATTTCTTTTTCCTAGAATAGTTCTCCAATGTAGTTTGAGATATTTTGTAAGTTCTTTTGTATAAATACTTCACAATTCGAAGTATGGAGTGTTGATTTTCTGAATATTGTTATAGCTCACTGATCTACTATGCAAGGGTTATTGTACCAATTTCCAGTTGACAAACAAGACAAGTTATGAAGAAACTTCTTTACAAGATTCATGTGTTGAGCTACCTAAGTGAAGTACAAATTTCATCTTGCTTATGTTCTTTTTCTAAGTATTTCATAAAATTAAATGTTATCCAAATTTTAATGAATTAAACTGGAAATATAACTTAGAAATTGTTTAAGTACACTCTTTTTTTCACAGTTGATCATTTACATGTTTTCTTCTGATATCTGGATTTGAGAACCCTTAATTGCTCTCCCATCCCGGTTGAATTCTTGCATTTCTATTCATAATCCAGTTTAAGGAATCCTTAATTGATTCTTGATCTCGATTGGAAATCAAAGCATGATTGACTCCTATCTTGCCCTCTAACATTTTCTTTATGGTTTGTTGTTGTTCCATTTTCAAAGCATGATTGACTCCATAGCCCAATGGAAAATAGACATTCATCTATTCATCTAAGAGATCCCACCACCCAAATTGAAATCAAAACCCAAGTACAATGATAACTAGCCTAAACTTGATTAACTAAAACAAAGTTAAATCATAAAGAGAGAGCCCTCTCTGAGAACTAGGAAGGTTAGATCCTAATATCCAAAGTAGGTTTGTGGTTACCTCGGTGATTTCTTTCCTTAATCTTGAGAAAATACTAAGTGATAACATAGTGGAAACCATACTAGGGAAGAGAACATTTTCTTCAGAAAGATTATACAAAGACCAGATCTGATCTATGATGGTGGACCATGATCAGACACATAAAGGTTAAAATCATCCACCTGGGTACTCTAGCTCCAAATCAATTTTATAATTCGGACTCCACTGGAGGAATGAACCTAAAAGAAAAATATGGGAAGATTAGGCTTCTAACTTTAATTGTTATCCAACACATCATGTTCTTTCTCATCAAGAAGGTTTTTTAATGTATATTGTATTCTAGAGAAGCTCTTAGATTAACTTTTGATTATTTTCCTTTGAAGATCGTAAATATAAATTCTCCTTATCCATTTGAGAATTTTTCTTCTGAATCTTATGATGATCATTTTTCGATTGAAAAGGCTCAAGGGATCAAGACTAATATCACAATTCCTATACATATTCTTGTACCATGTAAAGTTCTTGATAGATATAAGCCCCTCATGTTACCTCCTATACTCCATGATTTCTGTGATAAATATTACAAATATCTCCCCAATTTTGATGGAGAGAATGGTATCACTACCCAAAAACATATTCAAGGCGTTGAGAATTATCTGGACTTATTTAAGATTGATGAAGATGATGTTAGAATCAGATCTTTTGCTCTTTCTTTGAAAAGTAAAGAGTTGGTTCAAGAATCTACCTATTGCAAGCATCTTAAATTTCTAAAAATTTGGAAAATTTTTCATTGATATATGGATAATCAAAGTCAATCTTTTTGTGATCATAGAAGAATATAATCAGTTGAAAAGACAACCAAAATGAAACAATACAACAATTTTCTAACAGATTTAATCAAATCTATTATTCAATGCCATCAAATAGAAGACCTCCTCCTGATTTAGCTCTCTTGCATTATCCAAAAGCATTTGATCCAGAAATAGAATTTCAGCTAAGAGAAAGAAACCAACAACTCTTGAACAGATGGAGAACATTGCAGTAGATGTAGAAGTTAATCTGCAAATTAGAAGAGAAATGTTGAAGGCGGAGGCAGAGAAGAACAACATTACAGAGGTAAAACTTGACATTTTGGTAAGAAACATAGAGGAAATGGTACAGAAGATCACCATGCAAGATAATTTTTTTTGGTGAAAGATCACCATGACCTATTTATTTCACAAAAAGAAGAGGTCGATAGCCATGAACAAATTCTTGCTAATTCCAACTATCATAGATCAGAAAATGGATTTACAGATCAATATGTGGAAGAGGAATCTACTGATTTGGTGTGTATGTTTGATGACATTCCTTCTTTTAATGATTTTCCTAAGTATGACTAGTATGATGATAATTATAATCTTCGAACTCAAGCTAGCTTTATAGAGAAATAAAAAACTAGTTTGGAGGATGAGGAAATTCAGTTTTAGCAAATTAAACATAGTGATCAGCATATACATATCAGATATGAAAGTGAGAAAGAAAGTGTAGAAAAGTTGGAAATAAGTGAAGGTGCTTTGCCTCTTTGTTTAGCTTCATTTTAGTTCATCAGAGAAAACTTTACAACAATAAAAAATCAGTAGTCTTTAGATATTGATATTGACAACAAGGAAGACAATGAAAATCTTAATCAAGATTCTTTGGTTTCACAAACACAGTTATCAAATTTCATTGAAACACCTGATCAAATGACACAAGAAAGTTCTATACCACTATGTTTTGAATCACTTGAGTTTTTAAAGGAAATGTGGTATAAAATCTCTAAAGAAAAGGATGAGCAGCTTCTAGAAATCTATGAAGTTCCATTCAAACCTATATGCAATAAGTCACAACAATCCTTCCATGTTTTTTATGAAACAATAGTTGATATATTAGATGATGGATGCAATCAAATTTTTTGTCCATCAAATAAATATGAGATTTAGGATCAAGATTATAAAGGTTTCATCAGTCAAACATTTCAATCAATAGAAATATCATCACAAAGCTTGTCCGAAAATTTGTAGGGTGATAAAGATGAAAAAAACATTTTACTTTCATGGCATGGAAGCCATCCAGAACAATTGTACAGTTGCTTCAATCAGTTGAACAATAGTGTACATATTTTGGAAGATCCTTTTTCATAGTTTTAGAGTCAACAAATGAGAAGATAAGGAAATCAAGTATTTCCTTATCTTCTCATTTGTTGACAAGGTTATATTGGGTTGTAGAACTTCAATTTTAATCACAAACAAGCACAAGAAGCAAAATCCAACAATGTATATGATGCTTGAAAGGTTGCATTGGTTGTTTCATTTTACCTAACCAACAGTTGGACAACTGATTAGAGTAAGTAGGTAGGATTTTAGTTTGAATAAGTTCAGTTTTCAGCAGCAAGTTTATTTTAGTTTTCAGTTTTCAACAAGTATTGAAATAGTTCATTAAGATTTAAGGCCGAGAAAAAGGTCCCTACTCACCGATAGGAAACTAAACGCGAATGTGAGTGTGAATTCATGGTGATACTGAGTGTAAGCATAAGTGAATGATGGTGCATGCAAACGGTGAATGACAGATTCAAAAAATGGAATGACATGCATGTGGGTGAGGCGAGCCGCCAAATTACTGAGCGTTCGTGAAAAACAGTTTCCGCACGAGACAATAGTGAGATAGTAATGAAAAACTAAAATGGTTCTAGTAGAAGCTAATATGTATCAAAACGAAAGTAGGTGCTCACTGAAATCAAGTAGACATTATTCATACAAAGAGAAATACAAAAAGTGCCACGAATACAACACAAGGTGTGGAAGGCAAGCTTACCCCAAGACAGTTGATATGAATGAGCTTGCAGCTCCTAGATGTGATGTGGGATTGCAGAGCTACAAGGTTTATGTGAGGAATGAGCTCTACAGTTTCTAGTTCATGAGTTTTCATAAAATCGAGGTGGTGACATGCATGCCACAAATCTAGGGAAAGTGACACTTGGTGGGAGGTTTCTGAAGTGATCTTTGCATGTAACCTCCAACTGCCCAAAAATAGATCTTTGAAACAAGGGATACCTTTGCATGTTTCCTTGGGAGAAGCAACCCATGCATGCAACTCAGTTTTTCTCGGTCACAAAGGGAACCGGTCAACTCAGCCGCACATGCAAGACGTTGTTCGACTGCTAGGAGAAAATGCACATTTTTGGCTGGGAGCTGGGCTGACTTCCTAGGAGATTTGCACAATTTGTGGGCATAGCAGTTGATTGGTGCCTAGATTTATACAAATTCTGGGCTGAGTAGCCCTTCTCGGGAAAATTGTGCAATTTTCACTATGAGTGTTGACTGCTAGAATTGTGCAATTCTAGAGCTCAACAAGCTGCTAGTGAGGATTGTGTAATTTCTGGTAGGAAGGTTTGTTGCCCTCGAGAATTTCACAATTTCTTGGGGGAGCTGCTCAGCTTGCAGCTGCACCAAGTCTGGGTGATCATCCTATGAGTGGAATGCATCGAGTTATGATTGACATGCTGCCTTTGTGCAAGAAAAACACTTAAGCTTGCATACTTGACGAAGCAAGACAAGGTGATGTGAAAAGTTGGTAGGGAGTCTCCAAAATGAAGCTAAGGAAAAATTTTGGAGGGTGGTTGTAGCTGCTACAACAGTTTGTCAGGTTCTACTACCAGAAACTAATTGTATCTTGAGAAACCATAAAGGAGGGAAAACTTTTGTTCCCCGGATGCTGTTTGTAAAATACGGTCCATAGACAGCACTGGGTAGTTGTATTTGTCTGAGGCACAGTTTACGTTCCAAAAATCGACATACAAGTGGATTTACCCAGATTTCTTATGTACAAGAACAAGATTTGATACCCATGTGGAATGACAAACTTTGGATATGATCCATGCATCCAAAAACTTAGTAAGTTGTCTCTGCATCAGGGGTTCAAGTGACGGATGTACTTTCCTCAACTTCTGGTGATATGGCTTGACCCCTTCTTTGATCGGGATGATGTGTTGGATGATCTGCATGTCATAAGTTTTTATATCATCATACGTCCACGTGAACACATCTTGGTACTGTTTGAACAAGCGGATAAAGGCATGCCTCTGACTCTGTACAACATGTACCAAGATTGACAAACTTCAAATCTTTTTCTATTCCCAGGTTAATCAATTTCGTGCCTCATTGTGGAACTGTGGGTCTTTTTGTTCCTTGGCCCTTGAAAATGTTCTTGCAAGTCATAAAGACTTTCCAATGTTGCCACACCCTTTGCGATAAGGTGGCCTTTCCTGTTACCATCTTCAGCTTGCAGAGAGCGCTTGTGCTCATCATTGTCTATCGTTGCATCTTTGAAGATGTCAGTGTTGGCCATGAAATGTAGTATCTGTTGATCATCATTAAACACATGTAAGTTATTTATGTTGTCTACGATAGAAGGTTTGTACAAAATTTTAATAGTAAATCTATCCCTAATCGGTGACATTCTCAAAGATGCATTTTCCAGTGCATTGGTAGCTACATTACGCGTATGTGGTATAACAATGATATTAAATGCTTGGAATTTGGAGATTAGTCACCATAACTCTTGCTGGTAACTTTTGATATCTGGTGAATAGTGAATGGTGTTACATAGCTTTCATACCACTATCTTTGAATCACCTACCACTTTGAGTGCAACCATGTTGAGGCTTATGGCTTTCTATAAGCCTAACACGAGTGCTTCATACTCAGTAACGTTGTTTGCGCACTCGAACTCCAAGTGACTTGAGACTAGATGCTTCCTGTTGGAAGGGTTGATCAAGACACACTTGGCTCCTAAGCCGTCCTATGTGTTTGATCTGTCAAAGTACATGATCCACAATTTGTCTGTAGACGGATAGCTAGATGTGCTAGTACCACTGCTACTATTGTTGTTGCTACTACTGCTACTACTATTACAATGTACTGTACAAGTTTCATTACCATAGGTTGTGAAAGGATTGAATCCCAGCTACATGTCTAGTGGGGTTGGAGCTGGTTGTGTAGGATAACACCCCAATGTTGTCTCAAGGAGATAGTTTCCAAACATGAGATCTGTGAAGGCCAACGGTTCATTCTCGCCATTAAGGGGAGTGACATTATGCTTCATGTACCTCTTGGATAACACCCAGATTTGGTTTCACTTGCCCCTATATGGAAGCCAAATTTGAGACTAGTCTCTAGAAAAATATTTGTCTAGCTTGTTGGACCAGTCTTTGTTGAGTAGTAGACCATATGCGTCTGGTATGTCCACAACTACTATGTTAATGCATTAGTGGACTCAACTGTCATGAGATAGTCAGATGTTCACATCTCATAGTTCGTCGCTGGCTAGAATTGATGTTCGATCAAGATGTATAATCTGCATGGACATCTCACTCCATTGTGCATTGAAATTATTTGCAATGGAGAGTGGCATGACGTTAGTTGTCGCCCCAAAATAAACCAAGAAGTTGTGAACATTCCAATTGAAAATTTCAAAAGATAGAAGAAATGGAGGGAACCTGACTTTGCTACTTCCATCTGGAGTGTATTGATTAGAGTGGAAAGTGATCTGGGAGGTGTGCTTGCTCCCTTGTTAGTAAAGGCTGTGTTATCTATTGCTGTGTGTCTTAATGCGCGCAACAGGATATCTCACTGACTCTGGATCTTAGCTAACTCAAGCAAACTAATGTTAACTCGATTTTTATTCATGTAATCAATAATGTTGTAGTTGAGATGTAGTGGAGTTGTTGAGGTATCAGGGGTAGAACACATGTTCGTGTTTTTCGGTGGAGTGTTTTGTAGCTTATTGTTCATGGATGGACCCTTGTCCCCTACTATCTTCATGTACTTGTTTTGTGTTTTTTGCTTTGGGGCGACTGGTGGGTTGGCCTTCCTTAATAGCAGTCTCACCTTCTCTTGCATTTTCCCATGTCGGTAGAGCCCCTTTACTCCTAAGATTGTAATGGTCGATTTGCTTTTGGGGTTGCTTCTCGGTATTCATCTTGGACGTTGTTCGCGAGCACTGATACACATTCACCACATGCCCAGAGCTTGATGTGCAACCTCTTCGTCATCATCAGCATCTTCTAGCTACTCCTGCATATTGTTTTCCACCACGGAAAATTTTAAGAACCCCCCCTAAATTTATAAATATAATAAATGGGCGAATCTCCATGGTATATAGGAAAAATGGAAGGCGATTTTATCAATAATATAATATGTATATATAATTTTTTGGCGAATCTCTCACCAGGCATGGTGAATATTTTACTCAATTATAAAATCTTGTAAGATCTTGGCGAGTCTTTCACTAAATAATAAAACTTTGTAAAGTCCCAGTGAATCTTAGCATAGGCTACATGCTGGTTTAATTCCCTAATAAAACTTTGTAAAGTCCTAGTGAATCTTAGCATAGGCTACATGCTGGTTTAATTCCCCCATTTAAATAGGCTACATTCCAGGTGAATACCATGGGTCAATACCATGTGCCATTTTGGTGAATACCATGGGTCAATACCATGTGCCATTTTGGTGAATACCATGGGTCAATACCATGTGCCATTTTTATTTTTATTAATTCTAATATTAGGGTTAATAATGGTTTTTTGCATGGTATTAATAACAATCTAGTCCATGGTATTTGTCCCATAGTATTTTGGCCATAGGTTTAACCTAAATATAACCCATTTTTTGAGTGTTCGTAAATATAAGGTGACTTATGGAGTAAATGTAAAAAAATGTTTTATTTGTTTACCATACCTCTCGTTTATTTATATTTTTATTAATTTACCATACCTCTTTTACAAATATGGTATTTGGCCCATAGGATTCACTTAAATAAAACCTCTTTCTTGAGCCTTCATAAATAGAACGAGGGTTATGGACTAAATATAAAAAGAGGTTTTATTTATATTTTTATTTATTTACCATACCTTTTGAGTAAGTATAAAAAGACGTTTTATTTATTTACCATACCTCCACTTTACTTATATTTTTATTTGTTTACACCCTTACATGTATATAAGGTGACTTATGGAGTAAATATAAAAAATGTTTTATTTATTTACCATACCTCTCATTTATTTATATTTTTATTAATTTACCATGCCTCTTTTATAAATATGGTATTTGGCCCATAGGATTCACTTAAATAAAACCTATTCTTGAAAATGGGCGAATGGATTCACTTAAATAAAACCTATTCTTGAAAATGGGCGAATGGAAGGTTGTAAGTCCTAATTTCAAGGGCTAAATTTACCTTTTTTACCCTCTCCCTTAAAATAAGGTGGGCTATTTGAGGTGATTTGTAAAAATGTACTATGATACAAAATATTCGCCCACTAAAAATTTAAAACCCCTTAATTTCGCCAAAGGGCGAACATTCGCCCCTAAAATCATCATTGTTTTCCACATCGAGTGTATGACTACAAAAAGCACTTTTGGCTCGCTTCCACTCCGAACAAGAGTTCTCGAGATCATGTTCTTCATGGAAAGAACAAAACTTAGGATTTGCACACTGGTTGAGCTAAAACACAGGCTTCTGCACAGTTTTGGAAGTGAATCGGTTACTGCTTGATGAGTTGCTTGCCTGTCTCTATTTGGGTGGATGGACATTTGTGAATTTCTATTTTTTCCTTTGTTTGATCTCAGACACCTCTCTAGTCAAGTTCTTGAAAGGTGAGTGAGGGTCTCAATATCAGTTGCTTCCTTGTCTCTACCCTTGCTCGCCATTGTTTGGGACTTCTTGCTCACACCTTTGGAGTCCTTTGTTGATTCATGATCCTTGATGACTCCAATTGAGCACAGGTATTTCTCAACAGCAATAGCCTCTTCACAATTTTCTAAGAGTGTTGGTTTCGCAGTTCCCTTGATGAACTGTGCAATGTTGGTTGGCAGTGCAGATGTGTAGTAGTCAATAGTGATGGATTCATGAGGTTTAGTGTCTGCTGCGAACTTGTTCAATATGCGTGTAAACCTCTGATTGAAATATTTCACTTTCTCTTTTCCCTCCATTTGAGGCTTCCCAATTCTTTGAGTAGCATGGCTAGGGTCTTGTCATCAACAAACTTTTCAAGGAACATGCATTTGAATGCACCCAAGTTCTGTATAGGGATGGGTGGAAGGTTGTGATACCATGCAGCTTCATGACCATCCACGTTACATGGGAACAATCTACATGCTACGTCGGCATACCATACCTCAAGGGTTTATAGTTGTAGGTGGACATTGTCCAACTGGTCTTCTACCTTCACCATGCTATCACGGTTGAACTTGATGTTCATTCTCTCTGCTCTCTTTGTCATCTTGTGTAGAACAATCAAGAGAGCTAATGGTCCTTGAGTCAACCATTCCAAATTTGGGTCAGCCATCTCTTCTTGTTCTTCGTCCTCCTCCTCTCTTTCAGAATTGGATGGTTTTGGCTCTGAGTCTGTTGATTCATGTCCACCTATGCCTCCTTTGTTGCCTTCCCCTTTGCCTCCTGTACCAGAGTTCAATCCCAAGATCAAAAAAGTGTCTTTTTTCCCTTACCGAAAGATTGGAGGTTCCTCTCTATCTTCAATAGGTTCTGCTAGACCCTCAAGTGTGGCAAGGAAAACCTCTTCCACCAATGATACAACAACTCTTGTAGGAGTGGCTTTTGGATTTCTTGATGTGTATGGAAGATGTTGTCTGCCTAGGATTAGTCTGACTACTTTCGGAAACTGGTGAGTGATGGGACAGACGAGGAAAAGGTGTTGATATGGAATCTCGTGTTCAATCTTGGGCAGTGAGGAGTAACCAAGTGCAGAGTCGCACATAGATGAGAGTGAGTGTGAGTCACTGCCTCAACTAGATGGTTGATGAATGAGTGTGAGAGGATGTTTAGTCATATTCAACTGGCTACCCTCCTTCTAGAGCCAGAAATGTTGACGGTGCTGGACCTGCCAACGTTCAATGAATCACCTTGGTATGAAGTCCCAAATAGAACTCACACTGTTTGGTATGGAAGTCCGATCGGGTATGGTGGCCTGGTTTCCATTGTCTTAAGGATTTACCTGAACTCTTTCTTGTTAGCATAGGAGAGTGGTTTGCTTTGTCTTCGAGAAGTGATGTTCACGTGCCTGGTGAATGCTAGTGTACTTGTGTCAATGGTTCTTTCACTATAGAGGGAGAGGGTGGGAGTGAGTCCCAAGTTGGTTGGTATGAAGTCACAACATGACTCAGAACACATAACATAACAGAAGGTGCACAACTTCTGGAGGAGTAGTCCACAAGGATGTGGTAGTCACAACACACAAGGTAAGATAACATGGACAACACTTAGCAAATGAGTTTGAATAAGTGTAATGGTTGTTAAAACAATTTTTATGTGAAAGGTGTGTCTATTGTCTGAGGGGTAGCCACCATGGGCGAGACAACGTTAATAGCATATAAAACACATTTTCATTAACAAATTATGTATTACAACATGTGAAATAAGTTCAAGTGTTCAGCACAGGTTAAAGCAACATGCATTACAAGTATTCAAGATTAGTCTTACAACAGCTACAATACGTGTGAGAAAATGTGTTTCCTGTTGGAAGGCTTCTGAATTAAGCAAAAGTTCCAAGACACATTGTTACACCATACATCACTAACCACGTGCACGGGGCATTGGAGCCACTACTTACTCTTCGAAGAAAATATTATAGACTCTCTTGGCTATGTGGGAGGAGTAGAGGTGAAAAGTCCTCTACATGTACAAATGAGGGGGTATATATAGCTAAGGGTGAAAATGACTGTTGTTGTCATTCGACTACCCTCATGACTCTTTGACTTTACATGACTCTTTGTACAACAAGTGGGTCTCTTGGATTTCCATGTTACATTAGATTGATTCAACAACATGGCCCACAATGGAGATGTGGACAACATGACTCGATAGGATAGTGTTGGTACATTCGTGCTGCTGCTAGAGTGCATGTCGAGTTACAGTGCTGTTGGGTGATGGATGTCTTCATGGCGTGTCACAACTTCACCTCCACATGTCAAAGTGCACAGAGTCTTCAATGGTCATTGGTTCTCTTGATGTTTCTTTGGCACGTTGCTCCTTACTTGAATGTTGGAAGGCTTGACAAGATCATTTGTTCGCGAAAGGTACATGTTCATCCATTCGTCTGCCTATGAGCACATCTTGAATATTTTCTCATTCATCCATCCACAAACATATCTTGGCATGATCATCCATTCATGAGCACATCTCTTTGCATGCATCATTCATTCTTCCATTGGTGAACCTATCCTTCTACATGTGCTACCTTCATTCATCCCATTCATCTTTGCGGCATGCTTGTTGGTGTACCTATACCTGTAGTCACTCATGATGAGACAACATCAAATCCAAAAGCCTCCTAGTCTACGATGACACATGATCATTTGGGATGTAGGTGACTACGGGAGGCATCAACGTTGCAATGCGGGATGATGGCTCCAGGCACTGCTGATAAAAATTACAGAAGAGTCACTAGGTGATGAAGATGGGAAATCCAAGTTGCCAGTCACTATTGTGTGGTCTGGCTCGGATGGAAGGAGAAACTGTACAAAGTTTGGGAGGGAAAGTCTAGGCTGCAAGGAGGCAAGGCCAGTAGAATCTGTGCATTTTCTGGAGCAAGTGGACAGCAAGGGCTTGACAAATTTTTTTTTACAATTTTTGGGAAGAAAATGCTGGGATTGCATGGAGGATTAACAGGCAGAAATTATGTAGTTTTTTGGAGGAACTATCCGAGAGCCTAGCGGCCAAAACTGCACAATTCTTGGAGTAAACTCGCAGCTGGCTACTCGGTCACTAGGATAAAAAACTATTCAATTCCTCAGGGGAATAGGTAGCCAGCTGCTTGGAGCTTAGCAGAAGAAACTGCGCAATTCCTGGAAGGAAGTGGTAGTCTACTGTTAGGAGCTGTTGGTGAGGGAAGCTGCACTGAGGGTGGGAGGCCGGTCTGATGATCTTCTCTGTGAAATTTTTGAGCTGAGAAAATTGTCAGGTAGTAGAAGTTCTACTCATGAAAACTGTGCAATTTTCTAGATGAGAAGCTAGTCGACTGTCGAGAGGACTGACTAGGAAAACTACGCAATTTTCAGAGGCAAATAGGGATGGGCACTTCATGACTGTCCAAATTTTCTGCGCAATTTCCCCAGTCAGTAGAGTGGGCAAGGTTAGCAGCCTCTATGCAATTTTTGAGGGGAGTCAGTCCTAGAGTGGCTGTTGGGTCTGACTCTCCGGGTGGCTGACATAAAAGTTGATTGGATCGCTTGCAATCAATGCAACTTGAAAAGACTTGCTTGGTGCTTTTGCACTATTCTGGGTGACAGTCGATTGAGTCGATGGAGGGGTGATGATTTAGCTATCAGAGGGGAGTCTGGTCATCAGAACTTCAGAAAAATGACTAAGTGTGTGAACGAGTGAAAGATGCAAATTTGATTTTACAACACACACCCTCATGACTTGACGATGAGACTAAAACCAAATAGACACACATGTTGAACATGACTAACTAACGGTGCAAGCCACAAGTGCAACACTCATGATTGATCGTTGATCGACTGTGACAAGGCTTGTGCGATAGTGAATGTGACTCCATGTGTGAGTGCAACATATGTTTTCATAGCAGAGATAACATGTACACACGAAGCGAAGACCTTGAGCATTACCAAAACATGGTCGCAAGAAATACATTGACATCAACATGTAAAAGAATTGGTGGAATGAAGAAGCAAGGTGGGTGTGAAGGATCACATGAGCTCACAGAGTGAACCCAAGTGTATGCTCACATGAGATCCACACAAGCTCCAAATTTGGGTGCAGACCAAATTCTTGGTTGGTGGTTGTAGTCGCTACAATAGAACCATAATAGAAACATACTAGTGATGTGGTTGAGATGATTCATTATATGACTCAACATGACATTGCTGGTATGTACATGCTGATGGTGGTGTCCATGTCAAGTTGTTGTGTTGCTCAGTAATGAGTGTTTTCTTGATGTATGATAGCTTCACCTCCACATGAAAAGGTGTGTGGAGTCTTTGATGGTCTTGGTGTTCGCTTGATGTTGCATGTGCATGTATACCCTTCACTAGCTACTTGGTACGCTTCATGTGTTTATCCATTCATGAACAAGTCTCCTAGTATGTGCTCCTTGTTCATCATGTTCATCATTGCGCCATGTCTCATTCATGTACCAGTTTCTAAAATAACTCCTGATGAGATGACATCAAATCTAGAAATCCCCTAGTCTACCATGATGCATCATATTCTGTTTCTGGGTGCAAGTGACCAGGAGAGAGGAAAAGGATCTAAAACAACGTAGAGCACATTTTAGGCTGCGATGCGAGGCTCAGAAGAACTATCAAGAAAAATTGAGCAGAGGTCAATGAGACATTGGATTAATCAGTTTAGGACAACAGTGACATTTCTGGGATATGGCTGAACTAGGAAGTAGAATTGCGCAGTTTCTACGGGGAAGGCAATGCAGGATGTAGGAATCAATGGCAATGAAAACTGCACAATTTTTTAGAAGAGGATGGGATCTGGCTGTGGGAGCCTACTAGTCAAAATTGCACAGGTCTAGGAGGATGTCAAGTAGGACATGACTACACAGTTTCTGGGATAAGGATAGTGTCAGGAAACAACTGGAATTTCAATGAAAATGACGTAGTTTTTAGGAGGAGTGGAGAGCAGGGCAGGAGGGGGACTACCAAACAAATTTGCGCAATTTATCAAGACAGTACAGTTATAGGTAGCAGTTTCCTATCTCTCATGTCTGCACAGTTTCTTTAGGAATTGAATTTAGGCAAGATGGATAGTTACTGTGTAGTTTTGGAGATGATTGCAGCCCCCAGTCACTGCTCAAGTCAAATTTTTTAGTTGACCAGCAGGAGGCTTGATGGATAGGCTTTTGGGAAGTAAAAACTGAGATGGCTTCCTGGGTAGTGTCTGTGTTGTTCTGGGTGATAGTCAGTTGGGTGATTTCAAAATTCTATAGTGTAGACTGTCTGGAGTGCAACCTCAAGCTCTGCACAGTTTTAGGCAATATTGCTTGGTCACTAAGCGATGAGACTGCGCAGTGCAGCTCAATGGAGGTCCGACTGATGGATGGTGGTCTGATAGACAAATCTTCAGAAAAATGGTTAAGTGTGTCAGTGAGTGAACTCATGTATACATGGCCTTGCAAACATGCACACAACATGACTTGAGATAGATTATTGACAAGACACCTCAAACCAACAAGAGAACATATGCTCAGTGTGAATGATTAAAGTGTTAGAGTGATAAGTGCGACACTTGAGATAGACTATTGAGTGATCGTGATGACACTTGTGTGACAATGTTTAAAACTTTGTGTGTGAGTGCAATAGATGTTTACATAGCGAACACAACACATACACACAAAGATAAACCTTCAACATAGCCAAAACAAGATCGCAATCATGATATTGCAACCAACATGCTAAAAGACAACCGGTGGTCGGTCAAGAAAAGAGGGTTTAAAGACTCGACAAGAGCTCATGGAATGAGCCTGAGTGTTTGCAAACATCAAAGGAAAATGAAGGAAGGTGGTGAAATTGGATGCAGGCCAAAATTTTGGAGGGTGTTGCAGCCGCTACAACAAATACTAAGGATTATTCTCACCTACTCGTGAAGTGGTAGGAAAAGAGAAGTCAAAACATCCAGATGACAGTTTTTGAAGTTTGAAAGGACCATACACAAGTAGGAACAATTACACAAGGAGGAATTAGGACGGGAGAAGATGCATTTAGGTAAGGAAACTAACCTCATAAGTGGGTAAGAAATGTTGCAGAGCCAAACCCAGAGTTGGATCTAGTAAGAGAAGAGGATACATACAAATAAGCTAAAAGGGATTTGATTGTGACAAAATGGGGCCTATCGATATTGATCACTCCTCATGTACCACTTGTGTATGATATTCCACTAGTACATGACAAATCCACACCTAGAGAAGTTATTGAGGAGGTGAGTCCTATTAAGAAATTTCTAAAAACTTGTATGAAGTAAATGAAGGATGAGTTGGACCTAAACATACTATGTACAATTATTTATTAGTGCATGCAAGAATATGAAGTATGCATCAAACAAGACTCCCAACAAATAGTTAAGCTTGTTTTGTGTAGAAAAAGGACAAACCTAGAATTTAGATTTACGACACAAATACGTGACTATCATATGGATAATATTATTTTGGATTTAGACTAATACGTGAATATCCTTCCTAAAAATACGCAGGAAATAATGGGAATATTGAAGTAGAATTTGTCACCCATCAAGACAATACTAACAATCTAGTACTATATTTTGCCATTGGTAGCTTGGCATGTATAGAAGTCAACATTGACATAGTCAAAAGAACCATCAACTTTTAGGTGATATATATTGTATAGGATACAAACGCATATCCTTCTCTATTATGAACTAATTGGGCCTTTGAGAATTGTGTTGTGATCCACCTAAAGAAGAGGAAGATGATTTTTGAATTAGGATATTTGAGAGTTACTATGTTTACATCGAGAAGAAGGAGAAGATTATGTGGAACTTGTAAGGGAGAATTTAAACACAAAATAACTTGATGACCTTTACAATGTGATCGCATTTAGGGATGATTATCTCAATACAAATACCAATAACATGTTGAGTTGGCATAACATTAATTCTTGTTCTCTAGATTCTAAGGAAGCACTTGAAACTAGAAACATATATTACATGAATTCGCTACTAGAGGGTGTGAACATATTACCCATGTAGTACATTGGGTTGAAACCAAGGTAAAAAATCCCCTAAAGTTTGATAGATTTTCAAATGTTTTTCTTTTTATAGAATATTTTTTGTGACAAGTATGTTGGTGGGTTGTGGACAGGTAGAATATTGAAACATGGTGGACATGTAGATATTTGATGAAAATTAGATTCGAGTTTGGTGTAGAAGACATTGAACCATGGTGTATTGGGTTGAGTTTCCATAATACTAATCGTAAAGGTTTTGTAACAACAATGAGTAAGAACAAGGTACTAAACGAAGACTTGGTACATATGTTTATACATACATTGGATATTGTCCCAAAGAACTAGTACACTAAGTTAGAGGTGTGTGGAGGAACATGAGATTTGGGTGAAATGAATCGGAATTTTAAGAGAACATTAAAATTTGAATAAGATGATCCTTTAGTTAATATAGATCTATAGAATTTCAAAAACAAGACCCTTGCACTAGAGGATTGGATTGCATAGAATTTGGTACCATTTTTTTTTCCACACATACATTACTAAACAATTAAAGAATTCACCGAATTCGACAATGTTACAGTGGAACGTGAAGAACAATATAACCTAAGGAACTTACAAGTACCAGAAACATAAGAAGAGTGTGTAATACAAGGACCAGATCTAGAATATGTAGATTATGTAAAGTCTATTAGAATGAACAAATTGAATATTGGAATTGAACATAATACTAAGATCCTAGTTATTGGGGATTATTAGGATGAGAAAAAAATAGGAAGGATTATGATTTATTGTAGAATACCAAGCCCATGTCCCAACCACATTTTTATAAATGAAAGAAATTTCTATAGAGATAGGAGAGATTACAATCCCCCTTAAACTAGGTACAAAGAAAAATAGGAAAATACCATACATACTAAACATGATATATAAGTTAAAAATGAGAAAATATTCAAAGAGGAAGTTATAACCTATAACCATAGAACCAATAGAAGGTTAAGAATGGGTAAGCCCAATGGTAGTGCAGGACAAGAATGTGGAGTTCCACTATGTGTGACTCTTGATTCTAATTTCCCTAGTCACGTGAAGGGAGCTAGAGGAAACAAAGTTTGAAAAAGTGGTACATAAATCATTCTTGACACCCCAGTATGCCTCATTATGGAATATTGTACTCACATAGAAGTAGTTGGAAAACAATATCACATTGTATCTCTACAAGAAGGTGGTAAGGAAAACCATAGAAATCATACCACACATACCACCATAGTTGGTAGAAGCTTACAATGGGATTATATGGTTTATATCCGCCCCACATTTTATGTTCATTTAGACAAAGAGAGATCTGACAAAAAAGTGGCATCAAATTCATTATAGGCTAATAAAATTAGAAGTTAGTAACATAATCAATGATTGGGAAGCAAAGTGGAATGTCCTGGTCAAAGAGACATATGCTGTGGAGAAAATCAAAAGTAGTAAGGATAAAGAACATGAGAAATATATGCATGATTCTATGTAGGAGATATGGAAATATGATGGCACAAGGGAATCCAAGGAAGAAGACACTGCACATGTTGGAGAAGAGTGAAAGAAACAATAGATTAATGAAGAAGGAACTTCACATGTGACCATGAAAAGGAGGGCAACAAAACCAATGGTCACCTAGCTCTAGTAATTATTTGATGATCACATTGAGAATATTTAATAAAAAATTAATGAAAGGATAGAAGAAGTGTTGGATAGAGTAGCACATAAAAAACAATAAAAATAAATATGAACATAAAAGTAGTTGGAGTAACTTTGAGAACTTTGGGAGTCTATAATAATCTCCATGACACACAAATTGGGGACAAAACAGACTACCCAGAAAAAGTCATAGAGTGCAAAAAAGTGATTGACATAAGGGCGAAACAATCACAATCACAATTATCATAAACATCAGGGGAGTGCCATGCATTACAAATATCACTAAATACAGTGGAATTTCCAAGTGTAGACATACAAAAATGCACACAAGGCTTAGGTCATGTGGAGATGGTCCTACCACAATTGTCATAGGAAATTTTGTGTCATATATAGTTAAATATCACATAAGAACTACAGTTCTATCTGGCTAGGACAAAAACAATGTTGGCACAATTGTAAACAGAGAAAATTCTATTGTTAGAAAAACATGTAGCCACTAGTGTAAAAGGAGAAAGCACTGCAAAGAAAAATGAAATTGAGAAAGGGAGTAGATGATATCTAAAACAAACACCGAAAGGCCCTAGTGTAGATGGATACAAAAATATATGGAAAATTGGAAAATATTAGTGAGGCTATTCGAGGTCCCAAGTCTAGATTAGTGGAATTGGAGTTGAAAATAAGTCCAACTACACCACCGAAACAAAAAGGGCATAGGGACGAGGATCATGAAGTAATACTAATCTTTGAGAATATCAAAGTATTGCAGGTATAAATCAGTATGATTTATGAAGATGGCATGCATATTTGGACTATGCTACTAGAAAGTAAAGAGTTAAAAGAAGTGTTACGAAAGATTCAAAGAATGTAGGAGAAGACACAAAAGCTCAAGGACCACTAGAGCACCTCATCAATGGATGAGGACATGGATGAAACATTACAAAATGAACATATAAGGAAGCATATCAATTAGATAAGAGATGATCAATAAAAATTCGCACTAAAGATTGAGACCTTACAGGATGAAGCACTAAAGGTCATAGATGTGAGCGAGACCATGTGTTATGCAGAATCTACTACTACGGACAAAATTATCTTCCTAGGCCTAGTGGACTGAGCTAGAACAACAAAAAGACAAAGGGACTAATGTTCTCCATCAATTAAATAGATAATGGGATGGAGCCTACCTGGAATCTATCGTATGCTTCACTCCCTCCTTGCCTTGAATTCTCCAATCCTAGCTGAGTTCGCTATTATTAGATCCTACACAGTCAAATAACACAAGCCAATGATCCACAAAATCTACGTAGACTCATCTAATAACTTTATTCAATAGATCAAGATGGTATTGAAATATATGAAACCATAACATCATATATATGAAAACAAGGATCTACTTGGATTAATATAAATCAAGTGAGTTACAACCACAAATAGGTGGTGATCCTATAAAAGAGCTCGTCCAAGTTGACTTGTCCTTTCCTTGTCAAAAATTTCACCTCTAAGCACCCTAATGCATGGAAATATATCTCTCACATAAAAAACATAAGCTTATAATCACTCTCCAAAATCAAACCCCTTGCCTCTGGATGGTAGTAAATATATGAGTGTAGGAGGTAGTTCATGAATTCTTATCCATTTTCCAATTAGGGCCTAATATCTACTCTTGATGGGAGGCTTAGTTGAAGGGATAAGAGATGAAAAATACAAGGTAGAATAGGACATGATTCAATATTTTTATCTTATTTAAATGCTTACAATAGATCCTATAAGCTTTAGGAAGAGGAAGCTTCAACATTCTTTCTCTTTTTCCTGATTTTATAGAATTAACTTACCACCAACACTGATCAACTTGCTACTGATAAGTGCAGGTGCAGAGTAGGGAAAACTAGTAGTCAGCACGGTCTCATGAGAGGCCATGGACGGTTGGTCCTCAAAATTACTGAAACAAGGTGTTTTGAGGAATAAAATTAGGGTTTTGAATGAGTCATTCGTAGGGCATTGTGTAAGGATGATGAAAATGAGGCCAAAGGATGTTGATTGATCCAGTTGAATGCGTATTGACCACATGTGACAAAATGGCTTATAATACCATGCATCATATTTTTAAAAAAGAAATGGATGAAGGAGAATAGAAGTTGAATACCCCCACTAAAAAAGAATTCGTAGAAAAACTTTTGGGGCAAGCAGAGGTACTCAAGGCATAAGTAGATACTACAAAGAAAAAAATTGAAAACATTTTCATGACAATGAAGGAGAGAGTTCCCTCAGTAGAATGTCAAAAAGATTAAGTGGCTTAACAATGAGTCACATTTGAGTGTTTGCGACCTATCAGAGTAGTTTTTTGAGCAACATATTTTGGGGATCTACACAAAGGAGCATTGTGTGGGAGGGTACTATGCATGGAGTATAGTTGAGGAATAGCGTGTAGAAGTATAGAGAAAAAGGAAAGGCATTGTGCTAGTTTTGTATGTACTATCCCATAGTAATATTCACTAGCCCATAGTAATATTTACCAGCCTATAGTTTTTTAGTCACCTTGGGTCCACCTATAAACCTATAAATAGATCAAGGCTAAGGTCCATCCCTTATATGCCGATAGGAAATGCCACATGTCACCTGGAAAACATGTGATTGACATAGCAACTAAATGAATATTAATGAAACATTGGACATGTCAACATTTCCATGTTCATAGTAGTGATTGGTTGTTTGTGATTGATGTGTCATGAAAATATATCATATCAACATATTTCCATATTAGGATTTTGATAGGATTATTTCTTAGAAACTATGCATTTCTAGATATCCATATATACATTTAGTTAGGCCACATGTCAAATGCATCAACCTTTGCCACAGGCATATGGACATATGAGAGGATAAAACATCTATCAACAAATTAGTAATGATGTCCTATCAACATTGTAAGTATACCAATATGCTAGCACATTAAATCACCAACTATTTTTTGTATTTGAATTACTATGAATTCATTAATATTGAGGGAATCCAATATAGTGGGTGGGCACCTAACATGGACCACTATTAAAAGACAAATGGAAAATATTTTCCATATGATATCCATGTGGGTGTAACAAGAATGATTAAGTGGCCCTTTAAAGGGTGGTATTTCAAAAAGGCATAAATTTATGCATATAGCTCGAATTGAGATGAAATTTACATCATTGGAAAACTATTGATGAGATGAAGATGATAGTGGTATTAAAATTATCATTTCAAGTGACAGAATGGAGTTTATTTTTGGATAAACACATCTTAATAATGTACCAAGGTTACGTTTTGTTATGTCCAACAACCTTATTATGGTATTAGGTTGTTGTGTGTGTCACACTTGTCATAAAACTTTAGAGGCATTTTTTAAGGTGTAAGAAAGATTTTTCATATGCTAAAAATTCTATGAACCAATGTGTAGAAGCGTAAGGTACTACTTTTCTCACATGAAATATCTTTAAAACATCTTTTAAAAGAGATATTTTGAGTGCAAAACAAAACTAGGATATGAAGACTACACCTGGAATCATGTATGGATGCAATCAAGGTACCAATCTAGAATCATGAGACAACTCACTATTCAAAGCTTATAAGTGGATGTGGGATTTTTAACTGGAAATATATTGGATGGATGAATCCATCCATGGAAACAAGGCATCCAAATTCTTATCAAATTAGTAGAAAAATGCATGTAATATTACAGGGGAAAATATGTAAAAATGGCCAAAGTTCAACAAGCCATCACTTTGAGCTTAATGCTTACATCTAGGCATATGAATATTCATAGGAAATATAGAGAATATAATAAATCATTGATTCACCTAGATGAAGTATTATAAATCATAAAGTATTACAAAATAAAAGCAATTCTACTAGTGGCCTTAAAGGCCAAAACATTATGCCATTTTCTTAATCGCTCAACTATGTGTGAAACATATTTTTCTCCTAGATAGTTTGTAAAAACATGTGGAAAATAAGCTTAGAAGGTTCCCAAAGAACCATTTTCATAGAGAGGAAATGAAGAGCATGAGCATTGGCATGGGAAATTAATAGATATATTCAAACATGTATAGGGACAAAAAATATCTAATTGAACTAATGGAGACAATAAAAACTTTTAGTATGGAGGTTCAAAGCTATAGGGATGACAATGAGAGTGTAATTATAGCACATGAGGATGAAAATAACATCAATTATAAACTACTATAGATTCTAAACTAACCATAAAGGAAATTCAAAATGCGATAAAAAATAATGCATGGAGAAGAAGGAAAATTTCATGCAAGTAGATCATTATAGATCATTGATATATTGAAGGACTATTAGTAAGGATTGTAGACCAATATTATTCACCTGATTTTTCAATCAAAAGGAAATATTCCTATAAATAATCACAAAATAGTCTACATATATCTCATGTGATGCATGAAATGCGAAGGCATGATTTTGACAATATGTATGGAAAACATAGGAAGTTGAAGCCACTAATATTTTATTGTGAGAATAAGAAATAACAAGAATATGAAGCATTTACATTTGGGATTAGGAGGTATTTTAATCTACATATCTATTACTCCAAACTGAAAGTAAGGATTTTCATGTATCACTTGGAAGAGATTTCTTCTCTGTGTTGGGATTTATTGAAAAAAGTAGAACACTTGAATTAGAAAAAAAATACTTACATGTAGTTTTAGAATAAATTTAAGATGAAGTACTGGTGCAAGTAGTAATATGAAAAAAAATATGCAAGATTTTCGTGAAGTGAAGTTGGGAAACATGGCTATGGAAAAATATTAGAGGAAGCATTTGGATTTTTTGAGATATGTTGATTTCATAAAGGATGAGATTGTCAAAGTACAAAGTTACCCTATTTCTGTATTGAAAAAAATAGATTTAATATTATTGAGACATCGTAAGAGATCATAAGAATGCATAAATATGTGCCTAAACAAAACAAAAGTAGAGAAACATTTAAAAATCCTTAGAAGGAAAAGAGGAAGTATAAGGTGGAATATACAATGAAGCCATTCATGCAAATTGCATATTTTAAAATCAGAACTAATGCATATCAACAAAGATAGGAAGCCCAAAGTGTGTCTAAGATGTAGGATTCTTTAGGTAAAATATCAAGACTACCAATCAAATGTTAAAGTTGTAAAGGAAGGAATTTATATAGATATTTCCCGCACAAGAACAAAAATATCGGGATTGTTTACAAGCGTTTGGAGGCCACTATAGTTGAATATGTTGGGTGAAACATCCTAGGAATGTATATATCCATGAATTATCATCAAGTTGAGTGTCAATCACACACACTTGAAGTGGAAAGAAAAATTTAAAACTAATTTGTTTAAATTTTAATTGATATATGACAGAATTATATATTTCAATATTATGCCATTTGGACCTTTAACATTCTCATTGGGATGGATTTGTTGGAAAATCATCATGCTATCCTATATTTTTACAAAAATAGTATTCACTTATCTTAATGAGGAAGGGTAGTAAATAAAAGTGCAAGGGATTTCAAGGCCTATTTCTATTAGAACAATTTTATCGTTAACAAAAAATATGCTTTAGAAAAGGGTATCAATTATTTACAATGTAGAGGACCCAACCAAGATAAAATTCCAAATAGATAACATTGTGCATTGATACTAGAGTTTGAGGATACTTTTGGATATATCACAATTTTACCACCTAAAACAAACATCAAGTTTTATTAATATAATTCGTAGATCTACTATATTATCCCAAAAACCTTAGAGAATGAGTTAAATATAAGCAAATCACCACAAATTCAGTATGAGGAGCTTTTGAAAAAAATACACATATTCCAAAGCATGTCATATTGAGATTTCCTAGTGATTTTTTTTTATGGAGAAAGTTGGAATGTTCAGATTATGCATTTACTTTAGGTAGCTAATGAGAGTTATATTGAAGAATTAAAATATCATTTTCCAAGGACAGATGACTTATTTGATCTCTTGAAAGTAGGCAAGGTACTTCCCAATATTCACTTAAGATCAGGATACCATAAAGTAAGGATAAAAAATAAGACATTAGATTGATAGCCATCATGACTAGATATTGTAATTATGACTTTGTAGTGGCCCATTTCGGTTATCAAATGCACCAACTTCCTTTACATGTCTTAAGAATGTAACTTTTTGGAAATTTTTGGACTAGTTTTTCATACTATTTTTGGATGACATGATTATTTACTTGGAGTATAAATACGATAATACACAACACTTGAGCATGTTTCTACAAGTATTGAGGGATCATCTAGTTTATTCCAAGTTAAATAAGTGTTCATTTTACTAAAGGGAAATTCATTATTTGGCCACATCATATTTGAGGAAGGTATGGTAGTGCAACTAGACAAAGTCAAAGGAATTGATGAGTGGTCAACAATACGAAATACCATATATGCCATACCCTTCATGCAACTAGTAGGATTTTACTAAATATGTATTCAGGGTTTCTCAAAGATAGGACAACTAATCATTTATCTTCTTAAGAACAATGTAAAATTTAAATGGACCCAAGAATGTGAAGAGACCTTTCAATATTTGAAAAATATTTTAACAAGTTCACCAATTCTTAGGATAACTATCCCATATAAAGAGCTTATTGTGTGCATTGATGCATGTACAAAAGGGATTCATGGACTAGTTATGCAAAATAACCATATAGTATGTTATCAATATAGAAAATTGAAGGTGCATGATGAAAATTTATACACTCATGAGTTGCATTTGGTAGAAATAACATTCCCTAAGCATGTTGAGAAATTACCTCATGGGAAAGAGATAAGAAATGAGAAAATACCACAGTGATTCCAAGTATATATTTGAAAAACCAACATTAAAATAAAGGAAAGTGAGATGGAATGAATATCTTAGTGAGTTTTATTTTTAAATAAAACATAACAATGCAAAAAGTAACCATTTAGTTTACATAGTTAGTACAAGAGCATATGAGATGCATTCTATAGCCATAATAATGAATTATATGTATTTGAAAATCAAAATTTTAGAGGATAAGAAATCATATCAACAATATGTGTGAATGAAGGAAACACTAAAGAAAGGTAACATGCAACCAAAGGTTACAAATTTGAGTTGAACAAAGATAGAATTATCATGTACAAGGGAAAGTTTATGTACCCAATTCTTAATCATTAATTTTTTTTAATTTAAAATGAATACATGATGTTATTTATGTTGGGAACCCAAGTTATCAAAGGACTCTTGCATCCATAAAATTATAATCTCTTTTACCAACATTTCATAAATATGTAGCTATCTATAATTATAAATGCATGTAATTACAAAAGGGGAAGGCTAAGAAAGGACACCTAGCTAGTTTGATATAACCAATGGCCATTACAATTTCATCAATGAAATTCCCAAAACAATGAAGCAACATGATTCAAGCATGGTAGTGGTGGAAAATTTAACTAAAATAGCACACATTATTATAGTTAAGATGAAACATAAAGAACCAAATATAGAAATGACTTATATAAAATAAGTGGCCAAAATTCATGGAGTGCTCAAAGCAATTGTGACAAATAGAGATTCCAAATTTACTTAAAATTTTCAAAAGGGTTTGTTCAAAGGATTGTTGTTTGTTGTTACCAATTATATTCCTTGTTTTAAGGTATTGTTTTACCTATAACGATATCCCAATTAATTATAGGGTGTGGGGAAAAATTCCCCCACTTTTGACATCAGGGGTTTTAAAGGGGCTCCAACAATCATTTGGAGTGCCTCATGATGATAGTTTTAGGGAAGCACCTCTTAAGAGAAATTTTTTGGGAAATTTTTCTGGTAAAATAATATAGTTTTCTACTCAATAAGCCTATTCTTGATTAATTCATAGATATAATTTTATAAGTTATGTTATTATTATTTTTTTATATTAGAAAGAAACCTTATTTTTATGTGATAATTGTGTTGTAGATGTGTATTATTGAGAGAGCATTGTGAATGAGAGAGGATACTATGAGAGACTAAATAGGAGGTGACAGTGGATGTTTTACATATTTATTTCCTTCATTTTTATGGATAGAATAAAATGAAGGTATCATTATTTCTCTATGGATGTAGCTGAAATGAGGGTGAACCATGTATATTGGTTTCTCTCTTGTACTATTATATTTCATGTTTTATTTCTACATCCATTTTGAAGTAAGTGCTCCAAGATATTATTCGTAGCAACGAGTAATAAGGTTGAAAGTTAATGTTGATTATAAACTTATAGGAAAGGAGGGTTTCTATTTCTAGTGGGAGAATTGGTGGAATAAGGTCTTAGGGTCAAGATGTTTAAGGGGAAAAATTTCCATCTATGGGAGATGCAAATGGAGGATTATCTATATCAAAAAAATAGTTTTCTACGACCAGGTGGAAGTGGAAAGAAGCTATCAACTATGAAAGATGAGGAATGAGATATTATTGAAAGGAAGGCACTAAGAACAACAAAAATGTGCTTGGAAATACTATTTACTTTTAACATTTCAAATGAGATTACAATAAGTGTTTTGTTTAATGCATTCAATAAAATGTACAAACCCATGACATATTTGAATAAGGCACTTCCAATGAATAATTTAATTAATAGGAGTATGTTAAAAGGTAGGTATATTTGTATTCATATAAATGTATTTTTCAGGATCACCATTTATTTATACTATGAAGGAATAAACTATGATGATGAAGTTAGGAATCTTTTTTATTTTTTAATAATTTTTAGAAAGGTGGGATCGATTGGTCATGGATATGGGAAATTATATCCTTGGTTGAAGCACTCAAATTTTTATGATTTTATTGGTGTTATCCTTTGTGAAAAAATATGATGCAAAATAGAAAATGAGACACTAAGCAATGCTTTGGTTATTGAGACACTAAGCAATGCTTTGGTGAGAGAGAGAGAGAGAGAGAGAGAGAGAGAGAGAGAGAGAGAGAGAGGAAAATTCCTAGGGAATCATGGATAGTGCAATAAGTGTATATACAAATATAGAGGGTGCATAGAATGTTAGGAGTGTAGGAAGAAAGGAAATAAGAAGAAAAAATGTTGGTATCTAAAATGAAACAAAATATATGGACAGCAAGTAATAGATAATATTTTTTATTATGGGGTGATAAACTTAGAAACTTAATGTCATGCTACAATCGACAAGAAATATTTTCAAGAATATGTTTAAAATGATTTTGGACATATTTATTTGGGTGATTATGAACCATGTAAAATGGTTGGAAATGGTAAAGTAGGGTAAGGTTTATTTGTAAAAATTACATATAGATAAATAAAATAGCCATCAAACATACATTTTCTAATGTTTTTTTGACTATTTATTAGATAAATTGCAAGGAACAATTTTGTTTATGATGTTCTATTTACATGTGTAATATCATCGAAATATAATGATGAAATAACACATTCCTAAATATCCTTTAAGACATATGAAGGTCATTATAAGTTTGTGGTTATGCCATTTTTTATTACTAATGCACCTTGATCATTTCAAATCTTGACAATTTCCATTTTAAAACCATTCCTTAGAAAGTTTTTATTAGAATTTTTTGATGATATACTAATCTATATAAAATATTAGGAGGATCATATAGGACATGTTATCCTGGTACTAAAACTATTCGAAGAGCCACAACTATGCTCAAATCCTTCCAAATCTTCTTTCAAGGGTCAAGATGTGGAATCTTTGTGTCATATTATATTTCATGAAGGTATCAACAAAACAAAAACTATAATGGAATGAACAACTCCCATAACCTTGAAGAATGTTAGAGGATTTTTATGTTTAACAAGCTATTACCAAATTTTTTTCAAGAATTATGGTCAAACCATTACACCTCTAATAGAATGATTAAAGAATGAGTGATTCTCTTGGAGTCATGAAGAAACCAAATATTTTGAAAAAATTAAGGAGGTTGTATCTATCACTCACATCATAACTATACCTAAACTCACAAGAGTCCTTATTGTAAATTATTATTGTTCATATCCATTTCATTTGCATATTTTTAATGGAATAAGGAAGGACCCTTGTCCTTGAATCCGCCCATCTTAATTGAAATAAATTATGCAAACCAATTTATGGAAAAATAATGTTGGCCATACTATATGCAGTTAAGAAATGGAAACCTTATGTGAGAGGAGGTCACCTCTAAGTAAACAGATATCATTATAGTTTTAAGTAAATTTTCAAGTAGTAACTATATTTAGTATAGAAACAAAATATGTACTTACCCCAACAACCCGGCTAAGGTTCATTACTTCTAAACTCCACCTATGATACTGTAACATTTGAATATTTTTAAATTAGCTTTAAATAACCTTGAAACTAATATAGTTTATGCTAGCCAATTCCCCAAATAAAAATAGAATATCATATGATTTCTTTATAATATATCCTTACTATTCGTATTTATATTTATTTTCTCATACATGTACCCATGTTACCTTATTTAATATATCTTATACATTCTTGATGCATTATATCATGTAATGCAACATATACTCTCTTTTTTTGCTAAAGCAAGAGACGTGCCTTCTTATCATTAAATCAAATAAAATTTACAATATTAACAAACTCCTCAACTTTAGTGGGCATAGGCCAAAGAAACATGCAAATTTAAGGCCTAACCCTCCGAATCAAAAAATTACCTTCCCAACCCTTTTTTTCATCCAACCACTAAAAAGCATCAGGCAGCTCAGGTGCTAAGAGCCCTCCCCATGCACAACCACATAAACAAAACCTTGCTCACCAATCAAACACTGTCGTATCATCCTTCTTTGATCTAACAAACGAGCTAACTCGTGTACCAAAGAGAGGTAAGAAAATAACCCTCGGGCCCCACCAAACTGCTTGTTGAATCCTGAGCATTGGTTTACCTTGTGCCATTAGATGGCTGAGCAGAAAATCGCACGCTCCAAGTCATTGACCTTTAGGGCGCGGGGAGAGTGGTTTTTGGACCAGGCCCTCCACCACGTGTCAAGCTTTCCATGGCATCGCTGCCAAACAACTGAAACTACTTTTAACATGAAAGTGGTATGATTGCTTCGAAACTACTCCAGAAGTGATTTTGACTTCAGTCACTAAAAAAATAGGGTGATGCGGAAGTTTTAGTCGCTGTTTTCCTTGGTTTGAGAAACTCTTTCGCCCGTCACTGAGAATAGTCCTGATCGTGATCCAATTTATTGCTAACCTTGGCTTACCTTCCACTGTGTACCTTTTTGTCCCACATGGTGTAGTCCTCTGATCGTTGGCCATTACTAGTTGGGTTCTATCATTTTGCTTCTATACTCTTCTTTGTCCTCCTCCGCCTGGTTATGGCAGAGTTTTTTTAGGTTGCTCTACGCCATTGTATTCCACTTCCTTAAGATTGCACTGTCCTTGCAGCTGACACATTGGTTGGCTAGAATATCTACCAATTTGTTGGCCTTTCTCCTCACATGAATAAATCTGAGAGTACGAAGTTCCTGTAGATGCACTTGAATTCTATGAAGAATCTGAGTTAACCTCTAGTGATTTGTGACTTTTTCCGGCCCTCTTCCATTACTGATTCTCTTGGCTACGTTGATGACTAACTCTGAATCTGCTTCTATTATGACATTTTGGCAATTGCTTTGTATCAAAAATTCTAAGAATTGTTCCAAAGCCATTAGTTCTACCATGTTGTTAGTGGATTTTCCTAAGTATCCATGGAAGAGGGAGATTATGCTACCTATATCATCCCTTAGAACTCCCCCAAAACTAGCCTCGCCTAGATTGCCTTTGGATGCTCCATCAATGTTGTACTTTAAAAAACCTTCAGGGGGAGGATGCTAGAATTCCGCCACCTTATCTCTCATGCCTGCTTTCCTGTCTAGACCTTGAGGAGTAAGCCGCTGCATGTTTAATAGCTGGAGGATTCTTAACTCCTCTATTGAGGGTGGATTTTTGGGTAGATTCCTAACCGTGGTTCCCACTGTCTCCTTAAGTTGTTTTACGATCAGCTCCACCAAGCTAAGCGAGGCAGTCTTTACCTCTTTGAATATTCCTTTCTTCCTTTCTTTCCACACATTCCATATAATGAAGCTCAGTAGGAGATCCCAGGCAGAGTTGAGAACTTCATTATCAGAAAAATTAATCCTCCAGTTGTTTAGAGTGTTAGCAATACTTTCTTTGTCTCTATTAGACTGTTTGAAGAAGTTGGTAAAAAAATCCCATATCCTGTCAGTGAAAATACAGTTGTTGAGAAGATGCTCTATAGTCTCCTCTTGGGTCTCACAAAGATGACATCTGGAGGGTTCCATCATGCCCCTTTTTTAAGGTTGTCCCAGGTTAGAATTTTCCTGTGGTGAACTAACCACATGAATAGTTTTATTTTCATCCAGCCTTTGTGCCTCCAAAGCTTCTGCCAAATTTTATTAGGATCTTGGGGTTCCAGATCAAGGAGAAAATATTTAGCTTCCTTGATTTTAACGATGGCATCTTTGTTGTTACCCCATCTTAGTTCGTCCTGCCCTTCCGTTACTAAAATTATTCTCTGATCTAGCAGTCTCTTAAGGGACTCTGCTTTACTATTGAGGGTCCTATCCTCTCTACCCTCAATTTTTTTCTGGATTCTCCACTTTCCTACATTATGCGGGTTCTCCCAAAAGTCTTTCACCTTTACTAATCCTTGATTGTCAGTATCTTGCTTGAGGCCTAAAAATTATTCCTTCAGTAGATTAGGTTCCTGTTGCCATTTGTCCTCCCAGAAAAGTGCCAGATCTCCCTCTTTGATTTCCCATAAACTATTTTTTTGAACCACTTCTCTGTTCTCCCAGGCCTTGTTCCATATGGGGGAGCCTTTCACTGTTCCTGACATACGTATGATATCAAAAGTCGCCCAGGCATTGGCATATTTTTCCTTCTAGATGCTTGCCCATTGAGCCTTAGGATTCTTAACCCACCTCCACCAAAGTTTGGCTCCCAGAGCCTTGTTGACAATCTCTAGGTTATCCAAATGCAAGCCTCCTTGGATCTTGGGTTTGCAGATCTTTTCCCAAGAGACTAAAGCCCATTTTTTCCTTGTTTCCTCTTTGCCCCAAAAAAAATATCATTGAATATTCTGAAATTGCTGCAAGACTCCTATTGGAGCTAGGAGGGCTGACAGCATGAAAATTGGGATAGATTGGAGAACTGCTTTAGTAAGAACCAATTTACCAGCTAAATTTAAAGATCTGTTTGTCCATTTCGTAACCTTATTTTGCATTTTAGTTGTTAATGGATCCCATATACTCTTGACTTGGGGTTTAGCTGTAAGGGGAACTCCCAAATACTTAGAGGGAAGGGATTCTCTTTGAAAGCCTAAAATTTTGGAGATATTTCTATAGATGGCAATATGAGTATTAAAGAAAAAGACTTTTGACTTGGTAAGGTTTACTTCCATACATGTGGCCTTCATGAAGTCATCCAAAATTTGTTTGTAAGCAAGTGCTTCTTTGATTGTGGGAATTCCCTGTAACATGGTATCATCTACAAACTGTTGATGAGTCAGAACTTGCCCATTCTCCATAAGTTGGAGTCCTTGAATTCTTCCCATTACTCTTGCATGCTTGATGGACCGCCCTAGCCCTTCCATCATAAGAATGAGGAGAAAAGGAGAGAGCGGATCTCCTTGTCTTAGACCCCTGGAAGGGAGAAAAAGTTAAGAAGGAGAGCCATTCACTAAAACTGAAAAGCAGGATGAAGTTACAAGGGCCATGACCCATCTGACCCAATTATGATCAAAACCAAATGCTGTGAGCACTTTTTTATGTATATCAAATTCACTTTGTCATAAGCTTTGGCTATGTCCAGTTGCATGATCATTCCCGCTCGCTTGTTGCAAGTTAATGAGTGAACCACCTCGTGAGCTTGAATTATGTTGTCCAGAATTTGTCTTCCTTCTACATACCCTATTTGTTCCCCAGATATAAGCGTGGGTACCAGGGGTTTGAGTCTGTTAGCCACCACCTTGAAAATTATTTTGGAGACAACATTACATAAGGCGATGGGCCTATATCTCTCTGGTGTTTGGGCATTATCCTGTTTTGGAATAAGGGCAATGAAGGATGTATTGAGAGCTTTCAAAATGGTCTTGTTTCACCTGAAGTCTTCTACTATCTCTACAATATCCCTTTTAACAATATTCCAAGTAGGCTTTGAAGAAATCCACATTAAATCCATCCGGACCTGGTGCCTTGCCATTTTACATTTCCTTGAGGACTTCACTGATCTCATTTTCAGTTACAGGTCTATTGAGATTACAATTATCCTCTCTTGATGCCAGTTTAGGTATTTGTTTAATTAAATTCTTAATGAAAGGTTCTCTTCCTGAAAAGTTTTCCTTGGCAATGTCCCGAAAATGCTTTACTAACACTGCTTCTATCTCCTCATGGGATTGATGAGTTTGGCCATTCTCGTCCTTGATTGAAGAGATTCTGTTGTGAGTTCTATTCGCAATGGTAGATCTGTGGAAAAATTTAGTATTGTGTTCTCCTTCTTTTAGCCATAGAACTCTATATTTTTGCTTCCAAAAAATTTCTTCCTATTTACACAGCCTTTCCCATTCTTGGTGATATTTCTCTGCTTGATCATTTTTGTCTTTGTCAAAGCCATTCTTGATCAAAGCTTGATTGAGCTCTAGGATTTTGATTTCCACGATTTTTTTACTTGTGAAAATATTGCAAAATTCCTTCTAGTTCCATTACTTTAATCTTTGCTTGATGTGTTTTAATCTTTTTGTAGCAGGAACATAGATGATCCCTGAATCTGCAGGTCTTCAGCCCACCATTTTCCAACGTTGCTGATGAAATCCAAGTGTGAAAGCCATATGTTTTCAAACCTGAACGGTTTGTTTCTTGGGGTGCCAATGCCCTTCATATCCATTTGAATTGGCCAGTGATCTGAGCCTCCAAAAGGAAGAATATCTGTTATTATTTCCTTTTCTAGAAGCATGAGCTCTTCAGAGATCATGAACCTGTCTAGCTTGGAAGCCACCTGGGAATCCCCTCCTCTTTTGTTGTTCCATGTGCAAAGACCATTATTTGTCTCAATGTCCACCAACTTCACATTTTTTGAAAAACATTGGAAAGCTGAGGAATCTTTGTTTAGTGCTCTTGTACCCCCTTTTTTCTCTGAGAGATATCTGATCATGTTGAAATATCCTCCTATAACCAATGGTAACCCTACAAATTTGTTCAGAAGGTCCACTAAGGAATCAATAAACTTGATTTTTTCATCTGACCTTTGAGGACCATAAACATTTGTTACAAGATAAGTGTCCCTATCTCCTATAGGCTATCTAACAACTGATAAATAATTCCTTGATGCCTTCGCATCAATAATACCTATTTTCTGGGGATTGCAGAGGACAAGGATACTCCCTGCTATATTTTCTGCTTTTACTTCTATAAACTCATATCTGCTGAGCCACTTACTATGGATTTGCCTTATCTTTTGAACATAGCATTTCGTTTCTTAGACAAAATTTATATCCGCAGCTACCTGTTTCATTCTATTGTTTAGCATTCTCTGTTTTCTTTTTCTTCCTAGACCTCTTATGTTCCAAGTTGTAAACTTCATAGTTACAAATTAGTAAAGGAGTAACTGGTTAGATCTTTCATCTTACTTGAGTCTATCATGAGATTTCCACATTCCATTAAAAGCTTGTTCTGCATTTTTCTGCCCCTTCTTTCCCCAAGTTTCTTGGAGCTAATACTGGAGTTGATTTTACTACTTTCATTCCATGGTTGCCCTATCTTTCAATGTTGTTATCTTCTACCAAGCTCTTTGCCTAATATTTCCATAAGAATAACTGCTTTATTTGATTGCATTCTTCTTGTGGTAGAGATTCTTCCCCACCCATTATTCCCTTACTCAAGAAACCTTCTAGATCTAGGTTTTCTCTGTCAAGAATCTCTTGTAACTCATTGTCTTCCACTTCCATCTCGCTCTGGGTCATTTCTTGATCCATATCCATCTCTGATTCACTCATCATGATCCCTTTCTATTTTTCCTTTACATGTTCCTGATCCTATTCTTCTTCCTTTTCCTGCTTATCATATCCATCCTTCATTACTTGATTTTCAACTGTTGTATCTTCCTCCTCTTCAAGAACCTGGAACTGATTTGACCTCCCTTCTTTTTCTTCTCTTTGGTGTTGATTTGGCCGTTTTTTTCCATTTTTTCCTTTGTGCACTACTTTTTGAAATCCATCTGTTTCTTTCATTGTGTTAAGTTTTCTTTTATTCTCTGCCTTACTCAGAGGGCAGTCTCTAAGGAGGTTCCTATGTTCATGATATTTTCGGCATCTAGATGGAATATGCTCGTAGTCAACTGTCTGCACCTATTCCTCATCATGAACCTCCAATATGACCTCATCCGAAAGTTCTCCCGATAGCTCGATCTCAACACAAATCTTGGCAAAGGAGGTATATTTACCCCTTCTTGTGGCTTCAGAAGTTTTGACATGTCTCCCTAATTTATTGCCTATGGCTGTTAGTGATTTTATTTGCCAATAATCCAGAGGTAGTGAATAGAGTCTTACCCAAACTGGGACTGAGGTAAAGGCTTCCCGCTCCGGCACGAAGTTCATCATCCATGGTGACATATAGAGCCCTGTTGTTGCATAGAAGTAGGGCCCACCTTCAAACAGTTTGTCTTTGTCCTCAATGTTTGCAAAAACCACAATGAAAAACCCCTTGGATGCTAGATCAAGATTGATGCTTCCTTTAGGTTTTCAATGGTATCTGATCCATTCTTGTAAAGCCTTTTCGATGGGCCATAGTCCCATGAATTTGCATATGATTGCATAAGTCTGCATGTGCTCCTTGTGGGCCTGTAGCTCTGGGTTATTTAAGATTACTCTGGGAGTGATTTCCGCTTTGGATTTGCATAGTCCCTTTTGTTTCCTATCTTTAGTTCCTTGTTTTTTGTCATTTTCCTCCTTTTCTTTTTTTCCATCATTCTCCTTCTTCATGTTGCTTTCTGTTTCCTCTTCCCTATTTTTTTCTCCATCCATCTTGTTCCCTCTGCCTAGTTCTGGGGGAGTCTTGCCCTTGTTAGCCACTACCTCTCTGAAGGAGGGAGTGGAGCTCCCTCCTCTGCCACCGTCTATGGAGAAAATCACACGCAGAAACCCTCAACACTGGTCTTCCAGTCTTTCACCCCCTGCTCTTCCCGCTCCAGCCGAAAGCAAAAATCCCCCTCAAAGAAACCAGGATATTATCCAGAGATTCATCTCATGTAATGCAACATATACTCAACCATAATGGAATAATTAAATATGTATACACACATAAAAGTAACAAATATCATGTAAAGATATGAAATAACATAGCAAGAGAATAACAGATATTACGAAAACACTTATGTTTTGAACAAATCACAAATTGGTTACAATCATCTCAAGCATAGAACATAATGTTCATGATCATTTGGTTGTGAGTAACTCCCAAGCTAGTGAATGAATCCACTAAGTGAAAGGGATTATACTATGAAAATATGGTCCACAAGCCACACCAAAATAATAATAGGATAAGGTACCAAACTCTAACAACCCCCAACCTACAGTCACTCAAACCAAATGAACCTACATAACCCAAGGTAGCACACCCCCTTCTCCACGCCTATTGTCCCTTAGGTTATTACAATATCCTTCTAATTCTTGATTCTATTCAATATAGGGAATATAAAATCCATGTGGCTATTACAGTTCCAACAATGCTCACATGTCCCCAAATACACAACAAACTTGACACCGAGGAACATATCCCCACACTTATCATTCGAGGTATCTTGCCATCCCAAAGGAATAGAAATGAGAAATGTAAACATGAATCTAAATAGGTTCCAAAGGGTAAAATTATCACAGGGAATATTCCCCTCCTTCATCTAGTACTCTCATATATTAATAAGAATAATGGATATAATGATGGAAGTTACACTAAATGTTCCACATTTTATATGCATGTGCCCTTTTTGGAAAGTGGAACATCAAGAAGTCCCTTTGACTAGTTTAAGTTAAAGGTATATTCATGTTTTACTTTAGGACATTTTTAATATTGGCTCATTCTCCTAGTCTTAAGCTCCTCATTTCCTATCCCTTAGCCTCATTCACCCCATTTTCGAACCATGAATTCCTACCTTCCCATATATCTTGTATACCTCATTTTACAACAATAATATATCTTATCAATATCAATGTAATTACATATTTACATAGCTATTCTCATTAGCATTTCATAGCATAGGTACATTTGTATAAAATAATATGAAAACTTTATCCTCGAAAGACATAAAGATAGGAATGTAGGCATGAATATCCTTATATACACATGGGCATGCAAGTGCAACACATATTTTCTCACTTCATTGATAAAATATGTACAATGTACATAGGGATACTGTGGTGGTTCTTACATCCCCTTCCCCCTTATTGATGTATTTTTCTTAATGCATCATTTACACATGTATAGTTAGAACTACTAAAAAATATAAGGGTACTTCTCCGTCATGGAATCCTCATGCTTCTATGTAGCATCACGAGGATTGAAATGCACACACCACATATTTATTAATGTAATGCCCCAATTCTAGAGCAACATAACCTTCATATTGAATACAAACTAATTGGACCTAAAAATCACCTTTTTTAACCACATTTAACTTTAATCATATGAGCTTGATAATTATTCTATTTGTTATCCACTGTTGGATAATTTTGAGGCACACATTTTCCCCATGTCTTGTATGTTCTCCTTGAATGTGGTACATAGTCTTAAATTTGTCTCGTTTGTGAGTGAAACCTTTGTACATGTGATGCCTAATGAGTTAAAATATTGGCCTTCTTCCCATGGAATCCACTTTCCTTGCCTCAATTCAAGCTAGATGAGCTTTCTTGTTCGATTGATAGGTATTTCTAGAAACTAAGAGCTCACATCCCTTCTTGATTTTCTCTATCTTAGCCCTATCTTTTTCATCCCAATATTTTTTTAGGGATGGCATATTTTTTATTTACACATTGAGGTACTTTCCCTTCTTTATGGGTTCCTCCAAGATCTTGATCTCATTAAATTTAATTTGTCCACTATAAAATTATGCTTAACTATTAAAATACCTTTCTATTTTGAAATTTTCACTTTTATTAAAGTCAACATACATCAATAATTTGATGGATTTCCTTTCATTCACCTCTTTATCATGATCCTAAGCTTATGATGAAATTCTTGAATTTTCCTATCATAGTAGTACTTAGACAAGTATTTCATTTAGAAATACCCCTTGGGATTTATTCATGAGATTTTATTATCATCCATATTCTTCACCTTCTTGAGTAAATCATAGCACCATGATGAAAATATAAATTGCAATTATTTCTTCTGAACTGAGCTAGTAATTATGTAATTTGAGATCTTTCTCATCCCCAACAACCAAGCTTCAGTGTCCTCACCCTTTTAGTGGTCAACATCAAATGTGGGAGGCTTAATTTTCCTAACCTCTCCTTATAACTAATCCTATTTACCCATCCTCTTTTGATGAGTCACTTTTGAGATGCTTGGGCTAGCATGATACACAAAATAAAAATAAGCCCTATTTCCTAAATATTTGGTGAGTTTTGTTAATGCCTTCTAATAATCATATAATTTCTTAAGCTTTTGGAACCCTCCCATTGGACTTTAGATTTTCATTCTTCTCTCAGCCTTGAATTGATCCACATATCCATCGACATCGACAAGTGATTTAGGATATGTAAAGTGTAAGCGTTGAGATGATGTTGGCTTAGGGGGCCCTGACCCGGGTTCAGAGATAGTAGCACCAACCAACAAAACCCTACATTACTGGCCCTTTTAGCAACAACCTGCATAGCGCAGGCTATAGTCTCACCTAAAGAAGTATGGCGGGATGCTAGAACCATGTTTCTACATCTAGAGACGAGTGTGATGTCTTCCAGCACCTTAGATCTACCTTTGCGCAAATCGATACACTCTTAGGACATACTGTTGCAACTCTGTCAAAATGGCCTTCAGACCTTCACAAAGGTCTATGATAAGTCTTTGTGGACTTTTAATAGTCAATTTATATACTTACGCATATCAGAGAGCAGTCCTAAATTACAGTTCATGCATATATACTTAAGTTATTAGTAAACATCAAAGAATTCATTAGAGTCTTTGCAAAATTACTGAAACATGCATTGTGTAGATCATTAACACTTATTCAGGAGAATCACATAGCATTCAATCAATATTTCATAAAGCATATCATTCATCAATAATATATAGCATTAACATAAATAAACAAGAATTCTTTGGAAACAATCTTTGTTGATCTTCAATTCAGGATTACATACTCAAAAATACCCTGCGCACTCAGTTTCAAGGGTTTACACACTCAATTGCAGACTCTACCTAGACCTCAGCACACTCAACTGTAGAGCCTCTTCTATTCTATCTAACCCACTTATTCTTTCTATCGCTGCTCATCCATCATTAGTTATCCTAAAAAACATGCCTTAAACTCTCTAAGGCACACCTATTTATACCCTTTTTCATACAATGCCATGGTCCGCGGACCATGGGTGAATCTCAAAACTGACTCAAGATTTACATAAAACAAGGGGCTAAACCCCTTTGACTCTTATTCATCTACCTGTTCCGCATCCACAATCACAAAGACTTTACATTAATTACAAAATTGTAGCAAAACATGGGTTATCTTAACCTAAAAACTGACCTAGGGGACCCCATCCCAATAAGCCGCCAACACAAAGATCATGACTCACCCTTGAGTCACTCTATTGGCACTGCGATCTTACTGCAAAGATCCCCCAACTCCACCTGGATCATTGCAACTTTGGCAGTGCTCCATGTTGTTACCTGGATGACTTCCTCAACCAATTTGTCTGTGGATGGTCCTTCTACAACGAGGATGATCATCTGTTGTTTTTGTTGCAACCCTTTAAGCTTATACTTAATGGTAGTCATAACTTGATAAGCCTCCAACCATGGCTGCAACCTAGCCTTTATGAAGGCCTCCTTCTTTTGCACTTCCTCTACCTATGCTAGGAATTGCTTTCCTTCCTGCAACTTAGCAAGGCGTTGTGCTGGTGCTATGGAGCGTGCAGTCACCCTGACTTCATCATATTGCCACTTCAACTCCATTACATCTATTTTCAGTGTCTATAGGTTTGGATCCTCCTGTATATTGGTTACTAGCTCCATGTCCTGCTCGAAAAATGCCACACGGTCAGTGACGATGGCATCCATGGTAGCCATGCTTTCCTTTACCATGGATTTGTGCTGCTCACAGACCTCAAGTTGAGTAGTGGGCTGAAATTTTAACTTCAGCTCTATAATATTCATGTTGAGCTCAAAGGCTACCAATCCAAACTCTTCTTTAGCCTCATGCACACCAATGGCTAGTTTTCTAATCTTTGTTTATGGTTGTGTATCCTCTGGGATATGAAGTTCAGGCACTGTCTTGCATGCCTCTGCTATTGTTGACTCCAAACTGGGACTATGGATCTGAAGTGCCTCCTTTTCCATCAAAGCCTATGTCTTTTTAGTGAACATCTCCTCATTATTCACTTTGTACCCACTGATAAGGTTGAAGGCGTGCTCCTCCCCAATTCTCAATTCATCTCCCACCCCTATATGCAGTGCGCAGAGGGTCTCGTTAGAGAGCACTTCTATATTTAGTGCAATGTTCTTGATTGTAATCAAGATAATGTGATCATCAGTGGACTCTACGTGAATGGACCCATCTAGTAATGGTATAGTTCGAAGGTCTAAGGTCCTTACTAGCTCTGCTACTTGGCTTGTCCCAGTTTTCATGCTTTCTTGCTCTACATTCACTTTTCTAGTGCCCACTTTTATTTTTCTTGCTTGGATCTACAACTTGTGTAGATCCTTTTGGATGGTCCCCAACATCTGCATGTAGTGCTTCTCAAACTGTTGCAACACCTTGGTTATTATATCCCTGATTTTGTCACTGATCTCATCAAGATCGCCTTTTGTTAACACCATGGGATCAACTTGTGACTTATTCGATTTATGCTTCTTCCTTGTACCTCCCTCCTATTCCTTGCCATGTCTCTTAAGAATAAATGGGGTTCTCTACACCTCATCCCTTCCGCTGCCTTGTCTTGAAAGTTCTTCTTCTTCTATCTCTAGCAAAGCTTACTTGTGACCTTTTTGTGACTCGCACTGTTCATGTTCTTCTTGCTCCTTGGCGACATGTTCTTTCTCCACACGAACCTTTTCAATGGATTCCTTTTTTTTGTGTTTCGAGGTTATGCACAACGTACTTAGCTACCGCCTTTCTTTTCTATGCTGCAAAACTTTCTGCAACTATGCTTGGTCCAGTAGCTAAGTCTAATGGGGCACACCACTTTGTAGGCCATTTTTCTACAACCTCCTCCACATCTGTTTATATCACCAAATAGGGAAATTCATGCCATTTATGCCCCGAATCCTTCCGCATGTGGATATATACCCTATGGATGTCGGCCTTTAATTTCACATAGGCTGACCACTATGTGAACAAGGTTGGGGACAACTTCGGACACTGTTTGATAGCCATGCAGGGATCCATTTCGATAAGCACCCAAAATATCTTTGTTTCAGTGATCCACACGGCATCCTTCATAGACCATAAGGAAGGAAACTACATTCCCTTCGGTAATCCTTCCTCAAGCAGAGAAAATTAACTATCCTTTGATAATTTCCATGCAACTAGCATGATTGACAGCGACAACCAAGCATAGTGAAATGGCTTGGTTTCATCCTGAGCCTTGTGACAATTCTCCAGGAATTCCTGATAGAGGTATCTTTCCCAATTTAACTATACGCCTTTCGTGCACGATGTAGCTAGGGAAACTACAGGTGCCGGAACTTCGTCCGCATGACATTTTCTCATCACCTTCCCTACTAAGATCTAGGAAGCCAATTGAACTATCGGGTCTATTATAGAAATAATTGAATATCCTCATGACTTCTTAAGGAGGTGATAATCCCTCTTCATCCTTTTTGCGAGCTCTTTTTCCCTAGTCTTTCCACCAAACTCCTTGGTCGGGTTCGTGCCCTTATAAGGCAGATGCGTGATTCTGTGAATAAGCATGTTTGTGGTTGGGATAGGCCCTCCCAACCATAAACAACCATTGTGCACTAGTGTGAGAAGCTTGCGCACACATATTGTGTTAATGGAGGTGCGGTGATAATGGGGCACCCATAGCAGATTGAGTGACCCCGAGTTCTCAACACCATGGACCCATTCCTCTATTTCCAATGCTATAACACCTGATTCTGCATAATAGACTCTCCTCATGTATTTTTCCATCACCAAGTGTGGAAACCTAGCGTGGTATGCAAGGTCCTAATCCTCCATTTTCAACAACGGGATTCTTGCGAGCCATGGACCTTCAAATGGGACCTTCTCAGGTAGCAGGCGCGTAGATATGTTGAACTTATTACAATGCAGGTCCTTTGTGGCCTTCACTTTTCCCTTCCTTGGATCGATATAATCAGGGAGCCTTGTTATAGGTTCCTCTCCTTCAGCATCAATATCTTCTATTCCCCAGGCTTCTTCCACCTCCAGGTACACTATCTTCTCCAGTTGCTTATCTTTCTTTTGTTTCTATGTTTCAATATGCTTCCTTGGGGAAGTGCGGACTGACACCAACTTCTTCTTCTTTTCATTATTTGATTTGGCTGGTTGGATTTATCTGGGAGGGGTAGGCTTCAGCCTAGGCGACCTCGGTGCCATAGGCATAGGAGCCAGAGCTCCCATACTTAGAACTTCCAGGGTTGTGGTCTTAGAGGAAACATCACCAGTACTCACAGTTTCAGCAGGACTTGGTGCAACCATTTTATTAAGAATAAAATTTTGGTTTATCACATCCAACTCATTGAATGTGGGGCTTGCAATGAAATCCTTCCAAAAAACTTGGCTCATAGGCAACAGATAGTGAAATTCACTAACAATTCTGAGAGCGCAAAGTGTTCTCTTCTAGTTTAGCATGCGTAACTTATAGGGAATTTTTTAATTCAAATCCCACTATTCCCCCCAATTTCTGATAATAAATATTGTTTTGGCGTCAGATCTTCAAATATTTCTTCCTTAAATGCCACCACCACGCTCCACTTAACCATCTTTTGGCCATCAAGTCATGAACAGCGACTCCAACGGTAACTTTTCTATTGTGCTGCATGATAGCTCCCATCATGGTGCAACTTCCTGCGTGCAACTTCATAGGTTTCATCTTTGTCACTTTCCATGTAGCCTACTCGCTACGTTTTCCTCCAAATGGGGTGGTGTAATTTATGGTACCATGCTTGCTTGCAAGTCCCTGGAGCACTAAGACTATCTTGTAGCCATATAGTCATTGTGTGGGATCCCCTATATACAATTTCAACCTATGCCCATTCAATCTTCCCAAAAGAGGTTCCCCATTTAGCTTCGCGAGCTGAACTGCACCTCCATCTATAATTTATTTCATAATATACGTCCCTAGCCAATCCATTTGGAATTTACCTCGAAATGTAATGAATTTACTGTCATACAACAGGACAAGATCATTTACCTTGAACCTGTGAAGCCTGATGTGGCAATCATGGCATGATTTTTCGCGTTCTTTCTGTACTTGTTGATGAAATCCTACCAAAAATTGGTCCTCTTCAAGCTCCATCAGCTACATGAGCCATTCCTCTAAGGCCTTGCAATCAGCCATATCTGTCAGGGCTTCTATACACAAACTGAGCACAATGTACTCCATTGGCATTTTAGCTTCGACCCCATATACTAATCTGAATGACCTTTTCCCTATCAACTTCTTACAAGTATTCCTATAAGCCCATAGTACTACAGGTATGCACACATCCCAGTTATTCCGTTGTGCATTGCAGATCTTTGTCAGAGCATTCTCCAAAATCTTATTAAAAGCTTCAACAGTTCTATTGGCTTCTGGGTGATACAGTGTAATCTTTTGATAGTAGACCTAGAATTCTTCAGTCAATGCACTGATCATTTTGTTGAGAAAGTGCATACCTTTGTCACTTATCAACACTTTTGATCAGCCAAATCTAGTTAAGACATACTCAAATAAAAACTTAGTCATCATAGCCCTTGTAAAATCGCAAACTGACTATGCTTCTACCCGTCTGGTTAGATATTCTGTCACGGTGATGATATAATGAGCACTAATTTTCTTTTCTAGGGCTGAATTGGCCCAACGAAATCAATTGACCATTTATGAAATGGCTGCAAAGATACTTTTGGATGTAATGGAAATTCATCGCTTCACAATGGTCTGCCAGTGATTTTACATGCATCACATGCCTTGCAATATGCCTTGGAATCCTTGTGTAACATTGGTCGCCATAGACCTGCGCACAAAATATTTTGTGCAGTTGCCTTGCCTGCATAGTGACCTCTTGTAACTCCCCCATGAGCTTCACTGAGAATGCTATCTCACTCAAAATCTGACACATATCTTCGCAATATTTCATCTACACCCATCTTATATAGATGTCCCGCAATAACTGAAAAATATGTCACACACACTACTAATTCCTTCTGTTGCTGACTTGTATATCCTTTTGGTTACATCCCTCTAGTCAAGAAGTGAATAATGTCTGAACAATGGTTATTGGATATGTGGACCACAAAGAGTTGTGCATTTGGAAACCCTTCCTCCAGATTATTGGGCTCCTCGCCTATTTCGATCCGTGACAAATGGTCAGGTCTTGCATTTAATTTCCCTGGCTTCACAATGACTTCAAGGTCATACTCCTGGAATAATAGCAACCATCGGCAAATCTTCTCCCCCAACATAGGCTTATTGACCAGGTATTTCAAGGCATAATAATCTATGTACATTTTGAAATGTCCTCCTAATAGATAATGCCTGAATTTTTGCAACACGTACACCATAGCCAATCCTTTACGCTCATTCGTTGAATAATTATTCTTGGCCTTCAATAATCTCCTACTGGTGAAGGCTATAGGATGGTCCATTTCTCCTTCTCTGGCTTGTGTCAGCACTGCATGGAACACAATTCAAGAGGCTTCGACATGTACGTGAAACTCCCTCTTCCAATCACGAAATACAAAGATCGATGCAGTGACCATATTTTTTTTCAATACATCTAAGCTGCGGTGAAATTCTTCATCCCAACAGAATGTTGCGTTCTTCTTCAACAATTTCTCCACAGGCGAGGTAATTTGGGCATAAGATTTGATAAATTTTCTGTAGTATCCCATATGTCCTAGTGTCGCATGTAGCTACTTGACGTTCCTTGGGGCCTCCAAATTCAAAATTATTGCAATCTTGTTAGGTTCCACCATAAATCCTTGCTTGCAAATAACGTAACCCAGTAAGATCCCAAAGGGAACACAAAATACCCATTTATTCAAGTTCAGTGTGATCTCGTATCTATGACATGTATTCGACATCAGTTCCAGACTTTCTACATGGCACTTCACTAGTCCAAACACTATCCAGTAATCAAAGTCTACTTCCACAAACTTATGAATGAACTCCTTGCATGTTGTTATGACTACGTGAGAAAATATCACAAGTGCATTCTTAAGCCCAAACGACATCACAATGTATTGAAAATAACCCCTATCCTCTAGTGAAACCTTAAAATGATGATACCTGAAGAACCCATTAATGAAGGAATAAGTCTCATTCCCTCCAACATTGTCTAATACTTCATCGGTAAATGACATTGGGAATGGGTCATGGACACACACATCATTAAGCTTCTGTAGATCTATGAAAATATTTATGTCACCCTTTTGTTTCTTCTCCTGAAAAACCATTGGGCTCACCCAATTAGATCCTTCAGCTGGTTCTATGATGCCTACCTCTAACATCTTATCTAGCTCTAGGTGAACCTCTTCCTTGCATTTAGGATTAAGGTGATATATCCTCTGTTTAATAGGCTTCACGTCCATCTTCAAAGTGATCTTCATAATGCACATATCACCAACTATGCCCTTAAAATCTGAGAACTTGGTAGGGAAGAGATCTTGGTATTCACGAGTAACTCAACAACTTTATCCACAGTAGCATCCTCCCAATAATCTCCAATTTTCACAAACTTCGATTCTACTTTAATACCAATGTTTACTTGTTTATCTTCAATGGCACGGTGATTTCCATGTTCTCTATTTGTGGGCCTTTGACCTGGCGATTCCCTTTTGCCTCTGGAATATTAATGTTTCTTGGATCTTCATCCTGCTCTTCAGTGGTCACATTATAGCATTCAAGTGCATGGCGAAACTGGGTGCTCCAATCTGGTTGGGTCCATTCCATGGGTTCCATGGGCATTCTGAATATGACTGCCTTAATCTCCCGTAGAGCTTCATCAATGCTTGAGAATCCATCTTCAAAGTTGAAGGTCAATAAGAACCCTTCCCTTAATATATCCCATTCTGAGGTGCCATGGTGGAGCTCCGTTTCCACATACCAGTTCATGGGAATTGTATCCAAAGTATGGAAAAAATGTGTACCCACACTGGCTGTGGTTCTATCCCCCATGATTTAGTCCACTTTCGTAGGTGACAGTGTGGATCATCCCTTCTATTATATTTCTCAGTCAATCTAGTGTTAACATGCCCAAACTGCAACCTCATCATTCTTCTGTAGTCTTGCTATCCATCAAAGCTATCCTTATGTGTTCCCCACCATCATGTAGGTGTAGCATGCAGTGCCAATTCTAATGCTTGGAAGTGATGATCCTCAGGGAATTCATGCTCAAATTCATCCAGAAACTTATCTACGTCAGTTAATCCATCACAATAGGGTAGTTTCCTTGCCTCTAACAAAACACAACGCAGCGACTTCGTCATCATATTGCATCGTAGTGCAGATACTTCATGTAAGAGATTATGCCAATCCTCCAACTTTTCGTTTGAATCATAGGTGCAAGAACTCTATTGGTGCCATGAAATCCATCCATTTACTGTCAAATTGATCCTTTCTTGATCTCACGCTGTTATTTTGTAGATTTGATCTAGTTCATCATCACTTTCATCATAATCACGGACTAGTTCAGTATAGCGTGCCCCTTCTACGGGGTCTAACTGTACTACAACCCGAAGTGATTTCCTTTCAAATGACATTCTCCTCTTCTTCAAATTGATGATCCCATTCATATCAATAGTCCAGTCAATTCCCAGGAGTGCAGGGTATGGATCACTGTCATCAACAATCTTTATAACCTCAAAGTTTGCCATCGCTCTCACACCTTCTATATCAACTATTACTCCATATAATCATCCCATCAAGATGATTTTCTACTGCTTCGCCATTTTGAGCTGAATTGGAGACCACTACAATGCAGGTCTCTCCATTCTTTCCCATGTATGTTTTAGAAAAATGTTCACATTGGACCCTAGATCCAAAATGACCTAGTCCATTTCATAATCACCTATCTGTGTGGTGAGCCTCATCTCACTCCTTGTTCTTTCCTTATGCTTTCCAATCTTTCTAACCACCCAATGTCCATCTGGGACCTTCTCTTTGCTGGTGCATTTGTTTATTGATTCTTGTAGGCTTTCCATAGCTTTGTTATCATGAAATAGTTTTATGAAAGTCTCTAAAAACGTAATGACTATAGAGGGATCAACCTTTGCAGGCGTGGTGGTTTCTTGTTAAGTTATGGTATGTTCTATGCTTATAACAGTTTACTTCTTTTTCTTATTATATTCCACCGATTAGCAATCACATGTACATAAAGTAAAGTGCAGATAGAACATTAAACGATCGACAGAAAACAAGCCAAGACAAGAGACACAAGATGTGGTGACTAGCCAGGGACAAACCCCACAATGTGTGGGGAAACCCTTTGATCAAATCTTCTTTTATCTTCAATAATTCAGCAGAGAGAAATAGTACAATAAATTTGATTCATATCAGTAGTAGCAAACCCTAGATCAGCAGCATCAGCATTAGCGGCTTCATTATCAAACTAGGGCAGACCATATCTCACAAACCGACCGTCGGATTGACTTCATTCCACCACCAAAAGTTTCGGCTTCCAGAGGAGGTTCAGATGAACCTACAGTGCAGTTCAGATGAGGAGATCTTCTAGGCCACGCAAGTCAATCTTTACTTCTGCAGTTGCAGCTTCAGTTTCAGCAGTTTCCGGCTTCAAACTAGGGCAGTCGATATCTTGCAAACCGTTCGTCGGATTGACTTCATTCCACCACCAAAAGTTGCAGCTTTCAGAGGAGGTTCAGGTGAACCTACAGGGTAGTTCAGATGAGGAGATCTTCTAGGCCACGCAATTCAATATTTACTTCTGCTGTTGCAGCTTCAGTTTCAGCAGTTTCCGGCTTCAAACTAGGGCAGTCGATATCTTGCAAACCGTTCGTCGGACTGACTTCATTCCACCACCAAAAGTTGCGGCGTTCAAAGGAGGTTCAGATGAACCTATAGCGCAGTTCCAAAGAGGAGATCTTCTAGGCCACGCAAGTCAATCTTTACTTCTGCAGTTGCAGCTTCAATTTCAGCAGTTTCGGGCTTCACATGTGTGAGAGAGAGAGACCCATTTCAGCGCAGTAGAGAAGAGACTCATATCTGCACAGTAGAGAGAGAGAGATGTGATGAGATGAGTGAGTCCAAATGAGGAAATGTCCTCTTATATTTATACACAACGTTGGTGGGTGAATAGATGCGACTGTTGGGCTTCTGAGCTTACATGAGTTGTAGGTTGGCTTGATAATAATTCCATAATCAAAATAAATTCATATCTCCATGAATACTTATCGGAATCGGATGATCTTTATATCAGTCTTACACCTCTCGACGAGAGGAATCTAATAAAAATATTATCAGCCATGAATAAGATGACCCACATGAAGTTTTTCCCTGGTTGCCAATTTTAACACTCCCTCTCAACCATGGAGAACTTCATCTGCAATCTGTCTATCGGTCGTCACTATTCATCCATCAAATGCACTGGCCTGTACAGCCTGACCCTTGCCTTGCTCTGCTTTATTCTGCCTGTTCTGCTTTTTCTTGTTCTGCCCTGCACTGATCTGTACTGTTTTGCTCTGTTCTGCTCTGCTCTTGCATTGTTTTGTTCTGCTCTACTTTTGTCCGAATTATGAAGAAGAAGAAATGGTCAAGGATGTATCATACTAACTCAAAGTCAGTCTCAGAGTATGTACCACTGGTCCCAGACCAGTCTCAACCAACCCAAATTCAGCGTCATAGTGAGTACAACTCCAATGGTACCAGACCAATATCATCCTCCACTGACTCAAAGTCAGTCTCAGAGTATGTACCACTGATCCCAGACCAGTCTCAACCGACCCGAAGTCAGCGTCATAGTATGGTACAACTCCTACCACTGGTCCCAGACCAGTGTCATTGATCCCAGATCAATGGAGGTCATCCTAGCGTAGGGAGTACGGTAGTTACAACGATGCATCCATCGGTACTACTATGGTCCCTAACTTCATTTCCCTGCTCATTGATCAGATGAGAGGTACTTCCCATGAGTCCTAGACTGCATGGGTAGGATGCCTCGACAGGAGAACTAATCAATCATGTCCTCACAGGAGAACACATCAATCCTGCTACAATTGCCATGGAGAACACATCAATCCAGGCCTCACAGGAGAACACATCAATCCTGCTACAATCGCCGTGGAGAACACATCAATCTAGGTTTCCATGGAGAACACATCAATCCAGGCCTCACAGGAGAACTAATCATCCTGCTACACAGGAGAGCGAATCATCCTATTCCACAAGAGAGTGAATCATCTTGTCCCACAAGAGAGTGAATCATCTTGTTCCAGTGTGCACCACCAGGGGAGGGTGAGTCACCCTGTGGTCATATGTTGCTCCAGTAGGAACCGCAAGCCCTCAGAGCTCCCAGAGCTCAATGTATGCAATATGCAAGACCCTTGTACAAAGGTTTCTTGCCGACTCCAAGTCATTTGGGAAAATCACAGATTAGATCTTTCCTCGGGGCTTTGACAAGGTGTATCAACCTGTACATCATATTAATGTGATGGAGCTTCCTTGCTCATCGACGTACCATATCCCAGATGATGTCTATCTGCTGGAGCAATTGACGAATACGGGATTCCTCAATAATCGAATCCCACCTTTGGTTGTTACAGAGAATCACAGTGGTATCCAATGTAAATCCAAACAGCTCACTGAAGAGCTTTCACAACCAGACTGCCTCACACGAGGTTATGCTAGCAACAATATATCCTGCTTCGGTGGTGCTCAAAGCCACCGAACTCTTCTTCCTGCTCATCCAGGATATCGAAGCAGATCCCAAGGTTAAACAGTACCCGAAAGTGCTCTTACGGTCCACCACACTGCTTGCCCAATCAACATCAGTATATCCAAGTAGTCTCACATCTCTGATAGTGTATCTTAATCCATGAGAGATTGTGTCCTGAAGACATCTCAGAAGATTCCTGGCATCAATCCAGTGAGGCTCAACCAAATATGAGCTCACAATGCTAACTGCAAAACATATGTTCGTACGGAGGTTCACCAAAAAACATCAATGTGAATGAGTTCTTGAAACTCAGAGGCATTTCCCAAGTCTGGTCCGACATCACTATCATATAACTTCTAAAAGTTAAGATCCTCGAGGTAGTCACAGGCTTGCAGTCCATCATACCGAATCTTTCCAATATATTTACCACATATTTTCCTTGAGATAGGAAAATTTCCCTTGGCTTCTGCCACACTTCAAGTCCTTGGTCCTTCATTTCAAATTCAGAAGCCATCTCCCTCTTACATTTGTGAATGAGAGAGTTTGCACCTGTTAGAAAGACGTCATCCACATACAACACCAGTATGAGAGGCTTGTCATCTACAACCTTAAAGTAAAGGTTAGGATCAGCTTCACTCCTAGTGAATCCCAGCTTCATCAAGTAGCTATCGATCCTCTCATACCATGCTCGGGGTGCTTGCTTCAGCCCATAGAGAGCCTTCTTCAACTTGCATACATGAGATTTTCAATCATAAATCTCAAATCCTTCGGGTTGCTCCACGTAGACCTCTTCTTTGATCGAGCCATGCAAGAACGCAGTCTTGACATCCATCTGATGTAGGTTCCATCCTTGTGAAGCGGCAAGGGCTATGATCAAGCGAATGGTCATATATTTGGCAACAGGTGCAAATATCTCATCATAGTCTATACCTTCCTTTTGGGAGAAACCTCGAGCAACAAACGAGCCTTATACTTTTCTGTGCTTCCATCTGCTGCATGCTTTATCTTGTAAAGCCATTTGGAAGTAACAACAGTCTTGTCCTACGGTCTGGGAACTACTTCCCAAACATCATTCTTTATGATAGACTCATATTCTTCGGTCATAGCATCCTTCCATACTTGATGCTTGATGGCATCTGAGAATGACGAAGGCTCATTTTGTATGATCGTGCTCATGATGGTCAGGTATCCTTGATACCTATTAGGTTTCTTACTTTCACGAAAGGTTCCTCGTGGTGCAGCATGTCCTTCAGCATCATCAAGTAACCCCTTAAGCCATGGAGGCCTCTTCCTAGAAGAGGAAGGCTCATATGGAGGAGGATCAATCGGATCCATGGGTTCTTCTACATCAGGCATTGATTCATCATCCTTTTCTTTCGGTTCCCTTGTGTTGGCTTCTTGAGGGCTCCTCAAAGTTGGAAGATTGATCACCTTGCTGAGAGCCATATCTTCGTCAAAGGTGACATCATGAATAATTATGACTTCCCTTTGACCGGCTACATAGATTCTATAGCCTTTAGTATTTTCACCATAGCCCACGAAAATTCCCTTCTTTCCAGATTCTCCCAATTTATTTCTTTTCTCTTTTGGCACATGAAAGTATACAGGGCTTCCAAAAATTTTAAAATGAGAAACATTAGGTTTCTTACCGGTGAATTTTTCTTCAGGAGTCTTGGAACCCAATGCTTGATGAGGGCATCGCTTTTGTACATATATGGCAATGTTTGCAGTTTCAGCCCATAGAAACTTTGGAAGTCTTCAATCATGTAGCATGGCCCGGACAACTTCCATCATCGTGTGGTTCTTCCTTCCCACCACACCATTCTGCTCAGGAGTATGTGGTGTAGTAGTCTCCCTCTTAATGCCAACCTCAGGTGTGCCTGAGTAAACCAATTGTAATATATCAGAGGTCTTGCTTTGGCTTGAGGGGAATGGTCCCCTTTTGAGCTTTCCTTAGGCACATCCTGGACATACACCTTCTTTCTCTACTTGGAATTTGGGCATCTCTGTTACCATCTGTCTTACATCGGGTAGAGCTTTGTAATGAAGGTGGGCAAACCTCCGATGCCAAAGTTCGGACTAAAGAGATGTGTCACAAGACATGACACCTAGCAGACTTCCATCGACCTGATATAATGAATCAAGACTAAACCCAAGAGTAAAGGCATCTTTAACATTATTTTTCCATATACATACCTTGCCATTGCTGAAGGATACCTTGAAGCCTCTGTCTTCCATTCCCAAGATGGACACCAGGTTCCTTTTGAGGTCAGGTGCATTTAATACATCCTATAATTTCTAGCCTTCTTGAATGCTTGTCCTCTTCCTTGATTCCCAGCTCTCCTCTTACCTTTGCTGTTGAATTTGACATTCCTTTGATTGCCATCAGAGGGATTTCGAGTTGCACCACTGCATATTGTACCATGCTTCTCTAATCATGATTATCATCATGCTGCCCATGTCCATGATTTTATCCATCATAATGTTGCTCAAACTAGTGTGCATCATCATCATGCTATCCTATATGTGCATGATCTCATGTTGCCCTTTATGTCCATGATCTCATTCATCATGATGCTCATGATCTCATACATAGTGACTTGCTTTATCGCAAATGTAACATCGTCATTTTCTTCTAGCCTTAGGTCCAGCCTTTCCTTTTGATTTAGTCTCGGAATTATTTCTTTTCTTTGCATGAGAAGAAAAGGCAGCAGGAGGACCTTTAGGCATGGGCATTTCCTGCTCTTCTACCCTTGTTTGTTCTTGAATGCATCTAGCCATTAATTCCTCGAAACCAGGAATTACATTATAGTTCAAAAGAGTAGTCCTGAACACATACCATTCAAATGGCAATCCTCCAAGAGTTGTGAGTGCCATTTCTCTGTCAGTAATAGTTTCCCCAATAGATAGGAGATCGTTCTTGATCTCGGTGATTCTTAAGAAGTATGCTTGCATACTTTCATCTTTACCCTTCTTGATTTCCCTCATCTTATTTCTAAGAAACAAAACTTGATCTGCATCATTAACTTTAAATAAACTCACCAGTCTATCATAGATTTCCTTGGAGGTGTCCAGTTCAGACATGTAGGCCACCAAGTGCTTGTCGATAGAGTCCCGGATGATCTTCTATTGTTTTGACTTCTCCATTTTTTCATTTGTTCCAGGCAGCAGTGGATGCATTTGATGGAGGCTCAACAATATTGCCTCTCACATGATCCAACACCCCTTGATTCTCAAGGGTTAGATCGATAGACATCTTCCATCCGTGATAGTCAGCTTTCTCATGGAGCTTGTCTTCAGCAGGAAAGAGTGTTGAGGGCCCCATAGTTCTTTTAGGATAGCCTTGCCAATATTCTCTTCGATGATTGCTCTTGCTCTTGCTCGGGATTTGTCTTCACCTCAGCTCTGATACCATGTTAAGTTATGGTATGTTCTATGCTCATAACAGTTTACTTCTTTTTCTTATTATATTCCACCGATTAGCAATCACATGTACATAAAGTAAAGTGCAGATAGAACATTAAACGATCAACAGAAAACAAGCCAAGACAAGAGACACAAGATGTGGCAGCTAGCCAGGGAAAAACCCCACAATGTGTGGGGAAACCCTTTGATCAAATCTTCTTTTATCTTCAATAATGCAGCAGAGAGAAATAGTACAATAAATCTGATTCATATCAGCAGTAGCAAACCCTAGATCAGCAGCATCAGCATTAGCGGCTTCATTATCAAACTAGGGCAGACCATATCTCACAAACCGACTGTCGGATTGACTTCATTCCACCACCAAAAGTTTCGGCTTCCAAAGGAGGTTCAGGTGAGCCTACAGCGCAGTTCAGATGAGAAGATCTTCTAGGCCACGCAAGTCAATCTTTACTTCTGCAGTTGCAGCTTCAGTTTCAGTAGTTTATGGCTTCAAACTAGGGCAGTCGATATCTTGCAAACCGTTCGTCGGATTGACTTCATTCCACCACCAAAAGTTGCGGCTTTCAGAGGAGGTTCAGATGAACCTACAGGGAAGTTCAGAAGAGGAGATATTCTAGGCCACGCAAGTCAATCTATACTTCTGCAGTTGCAGCTTCAGTTTCAGCAATTTCCGGCTTCAAACTAGGGCAGTCGATATCTTGCAAACCGTTCGTCGGATTGACTTCATTCCACCACCAAAAGTTGCGGCTTTCAAAGGAGGTTCAGATGAACCTACATCATAGTTCCAAAGAGGAGATCTTCTAGGCCACGCAAGTCAATCTTTACTTCTGCAGTTGCAGCTTCAATTTCAGCAGTTTTGGGCTTCACATGTGTGAGAGAGAGAGACCCATTTCAGTGCAGTAGAGAAGAGACTCATATCTGCACAGTAGAGAGAGAGAGATGTGATGAGATGAGTGAGTCCAAATGAGGAAAAGTCCTCTTATATTTATACACAACGTTGGTGGGTGAATAGATGCGACTGTTGGGCTTCTGAGCCTACATGAGTTGTAGGTCGGTTTGATAATAATTCCATAATCAAAATAAATTCATATCTCCATGAACACTTATCGGAATCGGATGATATTTATATCAATCTTACACCTCTCGATGAGAGGAATCTAATAAAAATATTATCAGCCATGAATAAGATGACCCACATGAAGTTTTGCCCTGGTTGCCAATTTTAACATTTCTTGAACCTTGTCCTGGCTCCCTAAGGTGGAGGCCTTAGTGAAGATCTTCTTGGCTTCCATAAATGTTTCCTTAACACGATTTAGATCAAAACCAACTTCCTTCTCTGGGGCCTTGTAGACCCATTTGTCCTCTTCAGCTATTTACCATTATCATCGCCACTCACTATTCCACTTCTCAACAATATATTCACATTTTGATCTTCCTCATTGGGCTCATCTCTCATCATCTATAAGTTCTGTGTAGGCAATAGAGGCTACGATTTCTTCTCTTCCATTTTAGCTATCAGCGTTTGGCATTCTTCTATAGTATGGTCAAACTAGGTGCAATATTGACATGATGGCCATGTCTAACTCTAACAGTCTCGCGCGAAGTGCCATGGATGTCTGTGGTTGTAGAAGATGATCTAACCATGAGCTATACTAGGACCTCCTCCTCCTCGGCCCCGTCCACGTCCCTAATAACCTCTGAGCACTCCTCTGACACCCTACTCTGGAGGCCGAGTTTCTTCTTGTATACTGTATGTGGGTGTTCATTCCATCATCAACTCGTAGTTGCGACAGTGGCGCTCATCGTGGCCCACTGATTGCAGAAGTTACATAACAACTAGTGGGGTGTCTAAATGAACTTTCAAAGTAAATGACAATTATCTGTCGCATGTTGTCCAGTCACCTGACAAATAGTGCACCATAGGGTAACCCCCATGCTCAACCCTGCTAGAGCTTCTAGCTTTAGGGGAATTGGCCCCCCTCCTGTAATATAATTTGCATACACTAGATAGTGGTCTTTATCGTGCCTCTACCTCTTTCACTTCAGACATTAGACTTCTGCATGCACTTCTAGTTTAGTCTCCTTGGCTTTCTTCAAACTTCGCAATTTTAGGTGTAGGCTCTATAACTGGGAGTGGATTTTCTATACCCCTAAGGTTGCATCCTGAATAGGTGATGCATGCAACCTCATCATGATTTCCAAGGCTTATTTGTATGTTCCTATCTTTTTTTGTGACAGAGAAATTCTTAGGTGGGGCAGGGGCGAAGTTATAAACCATTCGTGATCTTGACTATCAGTGAGCTACATGTTAGCTTCTCGAATATAACACTTCAAGCTTTGATCTAATTCCCAAGGCATCTAATCGAACCTCATCATGATTTCCTTGAATCCAATTACTAACTATGAGTTAGTCTTAGGCTTACTAAACCCCTTGTTCAAAGAAACCCTCATCTCTGCTAGCGATGCAAGAGGATTATCAAAATGATACTTAAAATACCAGGTTACCATACGATCTTGCAAAATGGTAACCAACTTTTCCTTCTTTATAATTTCATCAGTAAGTTGTTGCACTGTCCATAGAGCATTCATAACAAACCAAAACTACAATGTATCTTCACTCCCTATGCCCTTGAAAATTGGCAACTTCATTGTGTTCACCATATTGAATGGTGGTGGTAGAAGTGGAGGTGTGGGTGAAGGTGTCTGCAGTGGAGGTGGAGGAAGAGGTGGAGTGGATGGATGGTGTGCTCATGGAAAACCCTATGTTATCAGTTGGAAAACATGTCACGGTGAAGCTTGCTTTTCTCCTTCATCATCACTCGAAGGAGGTCTGATCAACAAACTATATTCTGGACCTGATCTCTCTCGATCTATAAAGAGTCTTCCGGTTTGCGTGGCTCTGAAGATCAAGTCAATGGCATCACCCATTTTTCACATAAAAACATTTTAATCCAAGTATTCTTTGATCTTAAATAAATACCTCGTGGTCCTTTGAAAAATCGTCGCTCCACTTCGCTATAGCTGACTAAGGTATCGACTGCAAATTTTCTAACAAATCCTCCCAGAATCTAATCAAACCAATGATCGATAGCACACACGATCTTGTTTTCAGAAGCTTCTAATCTTCACACTAATTCTAGAGTCCACACTATAGGACTATCGAGCTTCCACCTTCCTTGACTGTCTGTTAATTTAGCTAACCACTTGTACAGTTCAATGGGAAATGCGCAGAAGAAGATCTTGTGTATCTCTATATACAGATACCTATTCAAACACTCTTCTTTTGGTAGGTGTGGATTCCTAATTTCTTGTGCCATTATTGGGATGGGGTCCCTTGGGTCATTTTGGGGCAAAAGCCCAAGTTTTAGGGCAAGAGCCCAAGTTTTGATGTAAAAAGATGTAAAATTTCCGCAAATTGTGGTCACGGAGCGCATAACTAGCTAAGAGTCAAAAAGGGTTTTACCCTTGTTTTATGTAACTTGAGTCAGATTTTGAAGATCTACCCATGGTCCATGGACCATGCAATTGTATAAATAGGTTTGTCTTATAGTTTCTAAGGCATGATAAGATATGAGGAATGTAATGGGTCAATATAAGGAAGATCGAGATAGAAGTCTTAGACGAGGAAAAGGCTCTGCATCTGAGTGCACAGAGACCTAGAGTAGTGTTCGTAGCTGAGTGCGTGTATAGCTGCAGCTAAGTGCGCAGGGAATTTTTGAGTTTGTAAACCTTTGTTCAATATCAATAAAGAATATTGTTATAGAAATTTCTGTGTTTAGTCTCTTTACTTCTGCTATGTATGATTGTGATATATGTTGTGATGAGTGATGGTTTTATGAAATAATGATGTATTGATGCATGACTTTACTTGATTTGTATTGTTATCTTGATCTGAAATCGGGCACTAAAGGCTTCTTGTCAGCTTACAAGAACCTCTCCCACTCCAAAGCTTAACAATGTCCAAGCTCTATCTTATGTTGACAAATATGGAATTAAGAACTTCAAATAGGTGTATGCTTGTGTTTTCCTTTAATTGTTAAGTGGCTTAAGTTGATTTTCTTAAACTGATATAAAAACATATAATAGCAAATAATGCAAATAATAAACAACACACATAACAACAATATAATTAGGAGTTCACCTAAACCTCTTGGGCTACATCTCCGTGAGCTCTAGTCAACTCAACTAGGCTCTTTGGGATTATGGCTTAAATTATTTTACAAGTTCCATACTCAACTCCATAGGTTTACAACTAAACCCATGGACTTAGAATGCCATCTTTATCCCTGGATATTTGGCTCTCTGGCTCTTGGCTCTTGGCTCTTGGCTCTTGGCTTTGGCTCTCGACTCTGGCTCTTGGCTCTAGCTCTCAGCTCTGGCTCTTGACTATTGACTATCACCTTTGGTTTTTGGCTCTAGATCTTAGCTCTGGCTCTCGACTCTTGGCTCTCAGCTCTTGGCTTTCAGCTCTATCTCTCATATCTTGGCTTTCGGCTCTGGCTCTCGACTCTCGGCTCTCAGCTCTAGCTCTCGGCTCTGGCTCTTGGCTCTTGGCTCTCTACTCTACCTCTCTTCTCTACCTCTCAGCTCTGGCACTTGGCTCTAGCTCTCGACACTACCTCTATCAAGCCTCCAACCTCTGGTGGCTCCTTTTTTATTATGGCTCTTCGAGGAATCACCCCTTTACCATCGCCCCCAACCTATGGTGGCTTCTCTGGCTTTCGTGAGCTCTCTGTGTTATCTCTCGGCCTCTATGAATCCCTTGTTAACTGTGTTCTCTATGCTTTTTGTAACACATCAGTTACAGTCTACCTCCATCATCAAAGATTGATTGTTTCATAACAAGAAGTTTTTTTCCATTGAAATGAACCGGTGGGCACAGGCAACCCGATCGTTTGGCCTTCCTGTGTAGAAATCCTGAATTAGGGATATAACGGAAATACACAGGTGAAACTCATGAAAACACATCGTAAGCCTTTAAGTCGGAACTCAAATAACATTTAGTCGCCCCTATAATCCTTTTCGGTTCACAAAACAATTCATTCATCATCACCGTCCGATCAGTGATCGATAATCAACAACTGATGATCATTTCGGGTGACCCACTTGCATGGAGATTACCTGCCCGAAAAAATGGTTTTCTCTCTCCTGCGATGTGGTACGTGTTGGCTGGTGTATGGAATTAGGTGAAGCCCTTCCAATACCACTTATCGCCTGAAGCCCACCCGAAATATCGTTTACTGCCCTCGTTCCGGAACTCAAAATATATACAATTGCACCTATAAACCCGTCAGGCCCGTCCTATCATCACAAATCGCAATTGCACAGGCGAGAGGTAAAAAACATCAATACACAGGAAATACATAGAAAATTCACAAATCTGGATTTCCAATATTATTGAATCGTGTTGATAAACCTCATTAGGTCCGTGCCTTGATAGCTAATCGCAATCACGTCTTCCATATGTCAACAGCCCTTTATATTGGGAATCCACTGATTGTCGATCATCGATATCGGTGCATCGCATATCGCTATCACAACGACCTAGGGGTCTGTGCAACTTTCCAATGGACTGTGTCGACCCGATATATATCATTGATCCTCCGTAAGTCGCACGTCGCATGCCCAGGGTTTCGATATCTCATGGAAGCCTACCATCGATGCGATATGTTGGAGGTTGCAATCGGGGTTCCTTAAGGCCCGTTGTTCCGCCCTTTAATATTTCCGATGCGATTCTTTAAGGAACCCTTATTTCTCTTAAGTCCAATTTAATAAGAAAATGCCTCATTTTCAAAGGACATTGAGCAATTACCTTTTTACAGTAACTACTTCTTCCAGAGTCTGTTTTGGTCCATTCAAATTGCCTTGGATTCAGAATGAAGAGATCTATTCAATGAGACTATTTCCAAGAGCATCGTTGGACTTTTATTTTCCTCTGTGAGGAATATTTTTAGACTTAAAAGTCTATACTATATCCATTTTGGATCACACCTTCCCACTAAAAAGCTTTTGGACTCCAAAAGACTGATATACTGATCTGAACAGTAACTGAGAGTACGTCACCCTCTTCTTTCAGTCTCCATACATTTGCCTTGCATAGTGCCTCTGAACCAAGGCCTTTGAACACTTTCCTTCTTGGATGTGTTGGTCCTCCTGGGAAGAACTGTCTTCCTCCTTGAGTTCATGCAGAACTCCTGCTGAGAAGGTTATAGAAGGTGGTTTGAACTTCTCTTCCTTGATCATTGATCTAAGGTGGCTCAAACAAATGTGAAGTTACATCTTCTTCACAAAAATTTACATTTTTATCTCTTTGACATATTGTCGACAACAATTTTTAACAACAACAGAATTATAGACAACAACCATATGGCCTAAACTCTTGCTTCAAAAGAAACAGATTTCACATCTTGTGAACACCTCCATGTCTTTACATCTGCATACAAATGATTAACTAGATAACAAGCCAACAAAACATGCCTTTAAAACAAGTGACCCTTCAAGTCAAGCATGTAGAAAAAGAACTGTAGGATTCTTTTTTCAAAGATTAAACACTTCATCATTATCTCCATCTTGGAGACCAAATCAACTTTTTCCAAGTCAACATTAACATCATATGCATGCTTAAAAACAAAGCAATCAACCCTTCAAGTTAATTACACATACATGTTCAAATACAAGGAAATCATCAACATCCCTGTGTTCATGTATATCATACCTGTGCATGCATTTCATATTTCAACTTTCGCTTAAGTACACTATACTTTCGAAGATGAAATGAACATAATGTTGTAGCAATAAAGTGAGTCTCCTACTCAACTTTTCCATTCACCTTCTTGGTAAAACCCTACAACTTGCATCTCATTAACAAAGAAATTCAAATATATGTGATACATTTCTTTTCGCATCAAAATATATGCAACTTTAATTGGATAAGAGCTCTAACCATTTCTTACCAATCCATTTCAAAGGTCCTTCCTTTGTCTGGACATCAATAGCAACATGTGAATCATCTTGAAACACATCATTTATGGAATCTTTCTTTCCACCTTCTTCAAGTTTCATGGAAGCATTGTTGGATTCAAAGTCCAACACTTTTTAGCAATGTGTCGTTGCTTACGGCAATAAGTGCAATGCATGTGCATCTTCTCAATAACATGATTTTTCTTGACCAGTGGACCTTTGGCTTCTTGCTTCCTTTCCTTCAAACGTTTCTTGTATGTGGCCATTCTCTTCTGACATCTAGAAACATTATGGTTATCCAAACCACAAAAGGAACATGCAATTCTTCTCCCATGCTTATATGGAAATTTAGCATGCTTAACATAATCCAAAGGAATATGATTAGGACCATATTTATACTATTTTTCACCTTTATTACCTTCATGGGGAGGTGAATTGAATGAAGAAGTAACTCCCTTTGGAACACCGTCAACCTCTTCAATGGTTTCAAAGTTTCCAGAACTCTCTCGTTCAAGTGTATGCTTATGAACACATTCTTCCTGGAAATGATGTTTCAAGCTATTGCATTCCCCATGAATACAATCTTTACACTTTTGAGGTAGAAGACCTGACATGAAACTCCTTCTAGGAACTATTTCATTTTCCTTCATGGCTTCTTTGGAACTTTCTCCATAAGACTGTCCATAGCCAAGATCCAAATACTTAGGCCTTTCCTCAACCATTATTGGCTCAACAATACCCTATGCATGCTTTCCCAATCCATTTCCTTCATAGCCCATTTTGGACATTAACTTGGAACCTATGCCTCTGGTATGCTTTTCAGAAGAACCAATATAAACATTCTTAGAGGAAATTTAAGACAAACTAGAATTATTTACCTCTTCTTCAAACTAATACTTGACTAAGGCTTCTTTGGCAACAAGGAGCTATGTCTCCAACTCATGCATCCTTTCTAGGTTCATATTTGCAATATGAAGTTCCCTCTTCATTTCCTGCAATTTGTCAGAAAGCAACTGATTCTCTTCCTTCATGGAATTCAACTACTCTTGAAGTATGATGCTCTTCCTTCCATTCTCATACATTTCTCTGACCATATCCAACATGATGAACAAGTCTTGCTTCATGTCTTCATCAAAGAATCTTGTCATGAAGGAAGAATTTGAGGACTCACTTGTAGAAGTAGTCATTATCAAAATGAAAAAAATAACTTCAAACAAGATTAACAAAGAGCTTATTCAAGCAACCTTTTGAAACAAACCTCTTGTGCTTCAAGGATTGCTTTGAGGTCCTTTGGGATAAGAAGAATGCCTTCAGCCCTTCCTTCTTCTTGTCCTCTCCTCGACTTAGCTATTAATAGCTTTCCCTTCACCTCTACAAACTCAAACAATAGTCAGTTTACAACAATCAAACAATCAATCCTCGACTGTATAAACATGTTTAAGGTTAAGTAAGAAAATAGATTGCTCTATCAATCAAGTATCCTACTTTGATCAATCAAGCATCATGATACCACCTGCTTCATGATACACTTGCTCTAGTATAACTTGCTATGATATAAACTTCTTTGAAGGTGGGGTTAATCAACTTGGGCTTTGATATAACCAGCTCTGATACCACCTGATCTGAAATGGGGCACTAAAGGCTTCTTGTTAGCTTACAAGAACCTCTCCCACTCCAAAGTTTAACGATTTCCAAGATCTATCTTATGTTGACAAATGTAGAATTAAGAACTTGAAATACATGTATGCTTATGTTTTCCTTTAATTGTTAAGTGCTTTAAGTTGATTTTCTTAAACTAATATAAAAATATATAACAGCAAATAATGCAAATAATAACCAACAGACATAACAACAATATAACTAGGAGTTCGCCCAAACCTCTTGGGCTACGTCTCCGTGAGCTCTAGTCAACTCAACTAGGCTCTTTGGGATTATGGCTTAAATTCTTTTACAAGTTCCACACTCAACTCCATAGGTTTACAGCTGAACCCATGAGCTTAGAATGCCATCTTTATCCCTGGCTATTTGGCTCTCTAGCTCTCGGCTCTCAACTCTCGGCCCTTGGCTCTCGGCTCTAGCTCTCGGCTCTCGGCTTTCGGCTCTTGGCTCTGGCTCTTGACTCTTGGCTCTCGGTTCAAGCTCTGGCTCTCGACTCTGGGCTCTCGGCTCTGGCTCTCGGCTCTGGATCTCGGCTCTGGCTCTTAGCTCTGGCTCTCGGCTCTGCCTCTATCAAGCCTCCAAACTATGGTGGCTACTTTTGGACTGCGACTCTTCGAGGAATCACCCCTTTGCCATCAACCCCAACCTCTGGTGGCTTCTCTGGATTTCGCAAGCTCTTTGTGTTATCGCTTCGCCTCTGTGAATCCCTTGTTACCTATGTTCTCTGTGCTTTTTGTAACACATTAGTTACAATCTGCCTCCATCATCCAAGACCAACTGTTTCATTACAAGAAGCAGTTTTCCATTGAAATGAACCAATGGGCATGGGCAACCTGGTTGTTTGGCCTTCCTGTGCCGAAATACCGAATTAGGCATATAACAGAAATACACAGGCGAAACTCACGAAAACACATCATGAGCCTTTAATTTGGAACTCAAATAACATTCAATCACCCCTATAATCCTTTTAGGTTTGCAAAACAGCTCGTTCATTGTCCACCGTCCAATTAGTGATCAATAATCAACGACTAACGATCATTTCAGGTGGCTCACTTGCACAGAGATTACCCACCCTAAAAAGCAGTTTTCTCTCTCTTGCGGCATGCTATGTGTCAGCTGGTGTATGGAATTTGGTGAGGCCCTTCCAATACCACGTACTTCCCGGAGCCCGCCTAAAATACCGTTTATCGCACCTATAAACTCGTTGATTCCATCCTGTAATGCAAATCGAAATCACATAGGCGGGGGGTAAAAAACATCAATACACGAGAAATACATAGAAAATCCACAAATCTAGATTTGAAATATTATTCAATCACATTCATAAACCTTACCAGGTCTGTGCCTTGATTACTAATCACAATCACCTCTCGCATATGTCAACAGCCCTTTATATTGGGGATCCACAGATTGTCGATCATTGATCGTTGATATCAGCGCACCACATATCACTTTCGCAATGACCCAGGGGTCTATACAACTTTCCAATGGACCATGCCAACCCGATATATATCACCGATCCTCTGTGTTGCAAGTCGCATGTCACATGCCCAGGGTTTTGATATCGCATGGAACCCTACCGCTGATGCGATATGTCAGAGGTCGCAATCTAGGTTCCTTAAGGCCAGCTGTTCCGCCCTTTAAGATTTCTGATGCAATTCTTTAAGGAGCCCTTATTTCTCTTAAGTATCGTTTAATAAGAAAATGCCTCCTTCTCAAAGGACATTGGGAAATTTTTTTTTTACAATAACTCCTTCATCCGGAGTCCATTTTGGTCCATTCAAATTGCTTTAGATTCAGAATGAAGAGATCTATGCAATGAGACTATTTCCAAGATCATCCTTGGACTTTAATTTTCCTCTATGAGGAATATTTTTAGACTTATAATTCTATACTAGATCCATTTTGCATCATATCTAAACGCAATTAATGTTAAGTGATTACAGAAAGATCCTAACACTCTCTGCTAAAGTTATCGAACAATTAGGTAATTCTGAGTAATTACTTATCTAAGGGTAATCTAAAGTGTGCGTAAGTAGCTAATTGACCTATTGAAGGTATGCAAAAGCTAGTTGTAGACCTTCACAGAGGTCTAGAGGCTAATTAAAGGAAGTTAAAACAATAGGTTGTAAGGGCCTAGAGGTCTGCACGGAGGCAAATCTAGGTTACAAAAGGACATCACACTGATCTCTGGGTGTGGAAACTTGGTTCCAACATCACCCCATACTCCTCGTGTCAGACTTCAGTCCATCCAACACGGGCTGATGCCAAAAGGGCCAGTAGTGTAGGGATTTGTTTGGTGCAGATAACATTGAACCTGGGTCAGGATCCCCTAAGCCAACAAATGCTTACGTTGCTAGGAGTGGGATCTACATAAAGAGATGTGTGATGTCGCATTACTGGAATCTTACCAAGTAGGGAATTGAGAAGTGGTTTGATAGAAGGATCCCTGAATTCATGGTGCAAGATAGAGAAATATGTGCCACACAAAAAAATAATGGTTGGACAGATATTTATATATAGAAATACACGAAATCTTCTTTTGCGCCTTCCGATTGAACTATATGAGTGCATCGCTAAGTTAGCAGAGGGAAAAGTAAGGTGGAGGCTTGATGATCCGATAGTGTGGACCCCAAATCTCTTGTGGAGGTTGGAAGCTTTGTAAGATAAGGTTGTACGCATAGTTGATAACTGGCTTGATCGATTCATTCGAGGATTTGTTACAGAGTTCACGATTGATACCTTCGTCAGTTATAACAAAGCATAGCGACACTTCTTCAGGGAACCGTGAGGTAAGTACTTAAGATCTTTGAATACTTGGATTAAGATGTTCTTGTGTGAAAAGAAGGATATGCCATTACCTTGATTTTTGTATCTACACGAAGTGAAAAAAGCTTTAGAAATCAAGGAAAAACAGGTCTTGAGTATAGTCCATTGATTGGACCTCCTTCAAGTGATGATGAGGGAGCAACATAGGCTTCACTGTAGAGAATTTTATAGTTAATAAGGTAGGGTTTTCCATGGATACCTTATCCATCCACACCACCTCCACCTTCACCCCACCACCACTGCTACTAGTCAGCATGTCGAATACAATGAAGTTTCCAATTTTCAAGGGCTTAGGAAGTGAGGATCCGGATCAGTTTTGGCTTATTGCAAAGGATGTGTGGACAACACAACAAATTATGGATGATAATATAAAGAAGGTGCAGTTAGTCATTGCTCTGTAGGATCGCACGCACTGATAATCCATTGGCATCATTAGTAGATACTTAGACCGATTTGAATAAGGAATTTAGTAAGCCTAAATCTGCCTTGTAATCTGTAATTGGATTTAAGGAATCATGATGAGGCCCAGTTAAATTCCATGGGAGCTTGATCAAAGACTAAAGTACAGGATCCACGAAGCTAATAGGAATCTCACAGATAGTTAGCACTATGATTGGTTTATAGTCGCGCTCTTGCCCCACCTAAGAATTTCTTTGTCGTAGCAAAAGATAGGAACTTAGGGAGAAGCCATGGAAATCACTATGATATTGCATGAGACACCTATCTAGGATGCTTCTTTGGGAGTTCAACAGATTCATACAGAGTTGCAGAACCTCTACTTGGAGTTGTAGAGCTTGAAAAATGAGAAAGTGGCATGACTAGAGGTGCATGAAGAAGTTTGGTGTCTTAAGTGTAAACGCAGGGGCATGATAAAGATCACTACCCTGTCTTCGCGAATTACATCACAGGAGGGGGGCATATGCCCCTAAGTTAGGAAGCTCCAATAGTACCAAGTGTGGGATCCATGCTATTATGCACTATTTTTCAAGTAGACGGAAAACATGTAACAGACAATTGTCATTTGCTACAAAAGTTTGTACAGATGCCACAACAATTGTTTTGCAATTTTTGCAAATCAGTGGGCCACGATGAGCGCCATTATTAAAGCTATGAATTAATGATGCAGAAGATGCTTATGTATTGAATGCAAGTAGAATCTCAGCCTCAGATCATGGCACTCGGTGAATGCGCGGAGGATGGTAGAGGCGCAGACGAGGTCAAGGAGGAGGAGGACCTGGTAGGGGTCGAGGGCAGGTCATTTGTTACAATTGTGGAATTCTAGGACACTACGCGTGGAAGTGTACGAATTAGACACACCCATCATGTCAATATTGCACTCAATTTGACTACACAATCAAAGAATGTCCTGTGTTGATGGCCAACATGTAGGAGAAGAAGGCGCATCCTCAACATCATACCCAAAACTTACAGATGATGAGGGTCGAGCCCTGCGAAGAGGAACTGAATGTGAATATCATGTTGCGAAGAGAGATCATGACTGGTGATGATAAGGGAAAAAAGCCTAAAGAGGGTGGATGCATTTGCAAGGCTCCAGAAATTGAAGTTGGGTTTGATCTAGAGTGTGCGAAGGAAACATTCATGGAAGCAAAGAAAAGCTTCACTGAGGCCTCTACCTCAAGAAGTCAGGACAAACTGCCTACAAAGTTTGAACCCTTTATGCTTACCACCTTTTTGGAGACTTGTATGAAACTACTGCATGATATCAAGGTTGCGAAAGGACTTCGGAAGTTGATAAACAAATGTGTCAGTAAGGATAATGCTCATAGTGGACCCCACGTAGTCAGAAAGATTGGTAAGAATAAGGTGAGAACAGGGTGCGAGATGAGGCTTACCTCACAAATAGGAGGCTATGAGATGGACCAAGTTATTTTGGATTTGGGGTTTGACGCAAACATATTTCCTAAATAGAGTTGGGAGAGAATGGTGAGACCTGCACTGCAGTGGTTTCCGATTCAACTGAGGATGGTGAACGAGTAGAAGATTATCCCTATGGGACGATTGCATGGAGTTACTGTAGATATAGAAGGTGCGAGCACGCTGGTTGATTTTGTATTAATAGATATTTTTGATGATAGCAATCGATACCCCGAGCTCTTAGGCATTGATTGGGCTGTCGAGATGAATGGGGTCATCAATTTGAAGAAGCAGACAATGTCATTTGAAAGGAAATCACTCTGCATTGTAGTACCATTGGACCCTGCAGAAGGACCGCGCTATACTGACCCGGTCCACAACTATGAGGAAAGTGATGATGATTTGGATCAGATCTAAAAATAACATCACAAGAACCAGAATGGTTTAATCCAATAGTTGATGGATGAATTACATGGGACAACGAAATTTCGTGCACCTCGAATTATGACGAAGAGTTTGAACATTGGCAAAATAGGTTGCATAAAGTATCCACACTGCATTGCGACATGATGACCAAATCACTGTGTTGTGTGTCATCGAATGTAATAAATTTACCTTATTATGATGGTTCAACTCACGCAGATAAATTTTTGGATGCTTTTGAAAGATATGTTCTAGAGGATTACCACTTTCAGGTGTTGGACTGGGCACTACGCGCTACACCCGCTCAGTGTTGGGGTACACACAAAGACAACTTTGATGAGTGGCACGATTATAGAAGGATGATGAGAATGTGATTTTGTCATCCTATAGTACATTAACTAAGAAGTATGATGGGATGAATGATCCATGCGATCATCTGGAAAATGTACTAAGGTATATGTAATGGAGTCGTAGCTAGAATGGGTGCATTTATTCTATCACACTCTGGATATAATCCCTATGAATTGGTATTTGGAAATAGAGTTTTACCATGGCACCGTGGAGTAGGATGTCTTAAGAGAAGGGTTCATGAGGGCATTCATATTTGAAGACGAGTTTGAAAGCATTAATGAGGTGCTGTAGGAGGCTAAGGTAGCGATCTTCTGAATTCCACAAGATGCTTTGTATTAGTTCAACCAGATTGGAACACCCAATTGTGCCATGTACTGGAATGCTATAATATGACTACTAAAGTGAAGGATAAAGATCTAAGGAATATCAATATCCCAGAAGTGGAAGGCCACTGTAAGTTTGAAGGTCCACAGATAGAGAACCCGAATATCATTACGCCCCTGAAGACTAGGCAGGTCAACATTAGTGCTGAAACAAAACCTAAATTCTCGATGATCGGGGATTATTGGGATGATGCCATAGTGGATAAATTTGTAGAGTTACTCCACAACTACTAGGACCTTTTTCCTACAAAATTTTCGAAGTTGAAAGGCATCATAAGCAAGTTTGGAGTGATGAAAATAAATCTAAAACTGGACACGAAGCCCGTTAAGTAGAGGCCATATCTCCTTAATCACAAATACAAGGAAAAGGTCTGCTTGGAGTTGGAAAAGATGCTTGAGGTGGGTATTATTGAACCAGTGGAGGAATCTAATTGGGTGAGTCCAATGGTAGTCCAGGAAATGAAGTAGAAGGGAGAAATAAGGATTTACGTAGATCTAAGAAGCTTAACAATGCCTGCATTCATGATCCTTTCTTGACATCTTTTACTGATGAGGTACTAGACAATGTCGGAGGGAAGGAGGAATACTCATTTATTGATGGGTTCTCTGGATACTATTAGATTAAGATCGCACCAAAAGACAGGAGTAAAACACCCTTCGTGATGGAGATCCTAAACACAAAAGACACAATCAAGGTGCAGAGGACCTAGCTGGTGGTCGTTGTTATAGAGGCTTGTAGGACAATGCCGGAGTTGCACATACCTAAGGAGGCACCGGTTGAGGCCAAGATCAGGAAACTTGCAGTAGGTGTCCATGATGCTGAGATAGAGATGGCTCGAGTTTAGTTTGAGCTCAACATGAAAATCACAGAACTGAAGCTCAAGTCACATCCTTCGACCCCACCAGAAGTTAGGGAACAATGCGAAGCTATTGTTACGGATGCAATAGCTATTGTGGATGTCGTAGTTGTGGACTACACAGTGTTTTCTGAGCAGCCCATGGAAGTAGTGATGACCCTGCAGGAAGATCCCAACCTTAAGAGTTTTAAAATAGAGATCTGCAAGCTTCAGTAGTAGTATGACAAAGTGCGGGTGATAGCGCACTCAATGGCTATAGCGCACTACCTTGCCAAGTTGCAGGAGGGGAAGAAACTCCCTACAAAAGTGGAAGTAGCGTGAAAGAAAGAGGCAGCATTTAAGGTGTGGTTGGATCCTTAGTTGGAAGAAGCCTACCAAGTCTCCACTAACATACATGAAAAGTTGGTGAACCTACAACTTACACAACAAAAGATCAAGTAGGACAGCAAAGGACCAGCCACAAAACAACTGGCCGAATAGGTGAAATAGGCAACCATGCAGAGCACGACTAAAGTAGTAGTGTTGCAAGGGGAGTTGGGGGATCTTCGTAGAAAGATATTCGCACTAGCCAAGTGACTCGAGGGTGAGTCATGATCTTTGTGTTGGGGACCTGTTGCTATGGGGTCCCCTGGGTCATTTTTGGGGAAAAATCCCAAGTTTTGATGTAAAAAGATGTAAAGTCTCCGCCAATTGTGGTCGCGGAGCACATAGCTAGTTAAGAGTCAAAAAGGTTTTACCCTTCTTTTATGTAACTTTAGTGGGCTTTTGAAGATCTACCCATGATCCACAGACCATGGGATTGTATAAATAGGTGTGTCTTAGAGATTCTAAGGCACAATAAGATACGAGGGATGTATTGTGTCGAATAGAAGGAAGATCGAGATAAAAGTCTTAGAGGAGGAAAAGTCTCTACAACTAAGTGAGAAGAGGCCTAGAGTAGTGTCCATAGCTGGGTGTGCGGAGCCCTGCAGCTGAGTGCGCAGGGAAGTTTTGAGTCTGTAAACCTTTGTTCAATATCAGTAAAGAAGATTGCTACAAAAATTCCTCTGTTTAGTTTCTTTACTTCTTCTATGTATGATTGAGATATATGTTGTGATGAATGATGGCTTTATGAAATAATGATGTATTGAATAGTGACTTTCCTTGATATTTATTGTTATTTGAATGTAATTAATTTTAAGTGGTTACACGAATATCCTAACACTCTCTATTAAAGTTAGCAAACACTTAGGTAATTCTGAGTAATTACTAATATGAGGGTAATCTAAAGCATGCGTAAGTAGCTAATTGACCTGTTCAAGGTCACCAAAAGCCAGTCATAGACCTCCGTGGAGGACTAGAGGCTGATTAAAGGAAGTTACGGAAATAGGCCATCAGTGCCTAAAGATGTCCGCAAAGGCAAATCTAGGTCACAAAAGGACATCACACTGATCTCTCGGTGCGGAAACATGGTTCTAGCATCCCCCCATACTACTTTAGGTGAGACTTTAGTCCACACACCACAGATTGATTCTGAAAGGGCTAGTAGTGTAGCGATTTTTTTGGCACAACTAACTTTGAACCTGGGTCAGGACGCCCTAAGCCAACAACTGAGAACTCGTGAATATTCTGATCCAACCACTTTTCAATTTCTTTCTTGGATGGATTCCAATGATGCAACATCACACATCTCTTTCAGGTAGATCTTGGTCCTAGAAATGGAACCATTTGTTGGCTTAGGGGGTCCTGACCTAGGTTTAGAGTTAGTAGAACCAACCAACAAAACTCTACACTACTGTCCCTTTCAGAAACAACCTGCCTAGCATAGGCTGCAGTCTCACCCGAAGAATTATGGTGGGACGATATATCCAAGTTTCTACATCGAGAGACTAGTGTCATGTCTTCCAGCACCTCAGATCTACCTTCACGTAGATCGATACACTCTTAGGGCATAATGATACAACCCTGTGAATATGGCCTTTAGACCTTCGCGAAGGTCTATGACCAGTCTTTGAGGACTTTTAACAATCAATTTATCTACTTAAGTGCATCAGAGAGTAGTCCTAAATTAGGGTTCACACATATTTACTTAATTTATTAGTAAATATCAGAGAATTCATTAGTCTTCATGAAATTACTTAAACATGCATTGCATACATCATTAACACTTATTGAGGAGAATCATGTAGAATTTAATCAATATTCCATAAAGAATATAATTCATCTAAAACATATAGAATTAACATAAATAAATAGAAATACATAAGAATTATTTGGAAATAGTCTTTATGGATCTTCAATTCAGGATTACAGACTCAAAACTACCCTACAGACATAGCTGTAGGGGTCCGCGCACTCAGCTGCAAACTCTACCTAGGCCTCTTTGCACTCAGCTGCAGAGCATCTTCTATTCTATCTAAGCCACTTCTTCTCAATATCACTGCTCTTCCATCGTCAGTTCTCCTCAAAAACATGCCTTAGACTCTTTAAGGAACACATATTTATAGCATTCCATACAATGCCATGGTCTGCGGACCATGGGTGAATATCAAAAGCAACTCAAAATTTACCGAAAACAAGGGGGTAAACCACTTTGACTCCTATTCATATACGTGCTCCTCATCGATTAATCATGGACACTTTATATTAATTACAAAATTGTAGCAAAACTTGGGTTATCTTAACCTGAAATCTGACCCAGGGGACCCCATCCCAACAGGTGATCCTTTTCACGCTAGGAACTTATGAACCTTTCATTATAAAACTTGTATCTAAGCACTTCCATTTTATATTCTCCACCAATATTTTATTCTTTGACATACACCTTCCAAGTAATTTGATTTTTTTTCTTAACATTTCCCATGCTAAAATTCATTACCCTCACTTCCTCTTCATTACGATATGAACCCTAATAATCCCCTATAATCTGATTTCTAGTCCAACCTTCAATATATCATGATTGTACCTATATTAAATAATGTGTATATAATAGATATATTAGGTTAAAATAGAAAATCATATTTATGAAAAAAATTGCCTCCTTATGTTATTATGTAGTTGTTTACGCTATTATAGGTCACCAAAGGCCTCCTTTTCATATTTTGAGAAAATATATGTTTTAACTCAAAAATGTGGGCTAGATACATTTAGTTCTTTAATAGATTTGATGTGACTAGTCACTTATCCTAATCTATGTTTTAAGATTAAAGCTATGGCATGTTTATGTTTGGCCTATCTTTGCTACTTTCTTGATATTATGATCATATTTAAAATTTCCCTCCATGTTTGTGTTTAACCATGCCATAGATTTTTGTTGACTACTTCCATGCCCCATTCTGAGCCACAAGCCGTAAGCTATACTTCTTGATAGTAAACAAGTGCTTCATTTATTTCCTTCTCTATTTTAGGTAGAACCTAAACAGAATGAATTTTTTTGACATTTTGGATATGTCATTAGAAATATCTCATTTAAATATGTTGTTTAGGACCTAAAATATTCCATACAAATATGTGGCTTGAATGTCCTAATAAAATCTAGGAAATTGCTAATTTTTTGGCACTATAGCACCCTAATCTACTTAAACTCTACTATAAATTCTATTTTATGGTAGCTTATAGGTGTACCTCTACAATTCCCCTATCAATTACTTATGTAGGAGTATCTATTTACCTCCAGTTACATTAGACATGAACATAACTACATGTATATCCTAGATAATTAGCACTCATGAAAACCGCTATTGCACCCCTTTGGCCCCACCTAGGGCCCATGGTCTACTTTCCATCCCTCTAATCTTTTACTATATTTTAGGGCTTCACCTAATTTGGCGACAATTCATGTGGCACTCGATCATTATCTATTACAACACTGAAGGACTATTGCCCGCCTTTTTTCCTTGGCATATTAATTTCACACATACAAGATCGAAAAATATATTTTTGGTGTAGATTAATATTCCACATACCTCATTAGGATTAAATGTCTACACTACATAACAAATCATAGTACCTATCGTATATTTGATAGCTATGACTGCCTTTATTTCATGACTTAGATTAAAATTGGGTTTCAAGATGAATGGATAATAGTGACACCACTTAAGTGTATTAGGTACAATCACTATGGTCAATATAGATGCAAAAATATGGATTTAATTCAGCTTCATATGTTCACACCTATTAACCATGAAATTTAAGTCTGAAGGCTCCGATGCTGGAGGATGACCATGATCTAATGGTCCAAATCAAATTGGAGATTAGAGATCCCACTCGATAATGCAATAGCCTTCATCCAAAAATTATAATTCTTAGAGATGATCATGATCCAATGATATCAATTTAAATCATTCTTATACTTTCTTGAATTATAATGTTACTACTTGCCTCTGAAATATCTAAAGGTGGAGACTTTCCTAATCTAATGACTTACACTAGATTTGGGCTTAAAATTTCCTAGTTGATGTTAACGTACCTCCACTAAAAATTCATCCCATGATCACATTTTTCCACCACCTATCCACTCCATTTCCACATGGTATCTCAATGTCATTATTGATCTTACTCAGACAAATTTTCATTTTTTTTTTCAAACATTAATTTTTTTCGTGTCTCGTATCAATAAAAGCCCTCTTTCCAAATTATTCTCTAGCACGAAATTTGTAGATTTTATTCAACAATTAACTAGTTTATCACTATGTCCAAGCCTACAAGTGTTAATTCGATTTTTATACCTATTAATTCATCATTCTAAGTGAATTTTTATCTAGTTTGTTACATAGACTTAGGAATTTCACCTCATTTCATTTCTTTTCTCATATCCCATTCTACAACTCAAAATTCCAACATAATAACATCCCTCCATAGTGACAAAAAACCTTTTCCTCTTACATCATAATTTGTTATTTAAATTCATTCATCCTCCATACAAATTCGAAATTCAAACTTTTCTACATCTTCTCTATTTGAGGAATTTTATCAAATGACTGGAAGAACACATGTAACCTTTACTATAAAAGAAAAGTTCTAGTCCATACAACTAATATGTTGTAACCTTCATTTTTGTTCTACCTTGTAACATCCCAAGCCCCAAAGTTGATGTGCATTACTTCTCAACTCAATGTTTCTATATCATGACTTATGATTTTTTCTTTTTAATTCGCTACTATATAGTCTTGATACAACTATAGGTTGTGAAGGTAACCATGGTACATTATTAATCTATATTATTCATTCCTAATTAATTTTATAATGCTTTGAAACTTCTACTTAACCATAATAGCATAAGTAAATATGTAAAAAGATTTATAAATTACAATTAGCATGTAAACATAAGAACTAAAATAGTAGAAGCATATAATACATAATAATAGAACACTTATATTTTAAATCATAAGCATTGATTGACTATAAACCTTAGATGATCCTCCCAACCATAGACCACACTACTCATTATTTCTCAACAATAGACCACTCCCAAGATAGGGATATCACACAACCAAGGAAAATGGCTTCATAAATTGAACTAAGTTCACAAATCACACCTACAAAGTAACTATCCAAGGTACCAAAATTTAGTAGCATCCAACCTACATTATCTTATTCACCATCATCTAAAAAGACCCAAGGAAGTAAACTCCTTCTCTGCACCAACAATCCCTCAAGATATGCCACTAACCTTGAGAGGATCTAGCACAGGCAAGCTATGGAGACTCAAAGCCCTATGACTTAATGATATCCAATTACGCTCAAGAGTCTGTACGTATCTTGTACACCTAACACTTGCGAACCTATTGCCACAATTCTCCCTCTAGGGTTGTATCCTTTCCCAAGGAAACCCAAGGAGATGTTTAGACCCAGATCCACCTAGGATCTATAAAGTAATAGTATGACAAGGTTGTCACCCATATCCTAGCCACTACTCTCATAGAGCCATGATACTAATTGAAAGAATGATGCAAGTTACACTAGACTCCCCAATTTATATATGAATGTGACATTTTTACAAGTGGGACCTCAAGATCTTTTCTTCCTACTTTATGATAAAAACATGTCCTTTTTCTCTTTAAGATCATTTTTGTACGAGATTAGCCACTAAGGAGTAAGCACTTCATCACTTAGCCCTTATACACTTTCCCACTAGTGTAATCTTAATAGTCCATCCATCATGTTCGACTCGTTATATAGTAAAAATGAATTTTATTAATATCAATGTGATTACATATCTACATAAATAGTCTTGCTAACAATTAAGCACATAGGTCCACTGCAATAAAATAACATAGGAACTCTAGTCTCAAAAAAAACAAACATAGGCGCATAGGCCCAACATATCCTAGCTCACTAACTTAATAATATATATATAATATACATAAGGGTCATACTGGGTTGTTCCATCAATGGGTTAGAAATATGCTAGTGCATGAATTCGAAATTATATTCTAAGGAAGAAAAGAATAATATGGTGGATGCGCTTTCAAGGAAAGCAAATAAAATAAAGCATTTACTATGTGCTATTTCCATCACATAATCTATCTGGGTGAAAAAAGGAAATGATAGAAAGGATGTGAGATCAAAAGGTATGCAATGTCATTCAATAGCTATAAGAGGGCCCAATTGCATTAGATAAATTTAAGTAGAAGAATGATTTGTTCTAACATCAATATCACCCATTTTTTAGTAAGAATCTCTAGCTAAAAAAATGACCTTTCTCAATTGCATACTTCTCCTATAGGAGGGCATTCATTGTTCTTGAAAACTTCTCATACAACTAAAACGTGATTTATCTAGGAAGTTATTAAAAGTATTGTTCAAAATTTTGTGGTTAAATTTGTTCCCTAGCAATAGAATAATGGATAGAAAATGAAGATCACAAGTCTGCAACAACCACTATCTACAACAAGTAAATTTTGTGAAGAGATTTCAATTAATTTTACTAAAGGTTTTACCCAAGTATGAAGGAAACAATTCCATCATGGTAACAATTGATTAACTAACAAAGTATGCACATATTTTTTGTATTTTTCACTCTTTCAAAGAAATTCCAATGGACACATCACCCACTAAAAATATTCCGAAATACACATGGAATTCCCAAGGTTATTGTAAGTGATAAAGATCTATTTTTTACTATACATTTTTCGATCAGATTATTTTACTATTTTTGTACATACTCTACTCAATATTAATCTTTCCATCCTCCATGTTATGGGAAGCCTAAGATTGTGGATAATTGTACAGAAGGATATTTTTTTCTTTACAACTAATAAATAGACCTAATGCATTATGGGTGAATTCATGAAGATGGGTTATACTTTTGGGCAAAATGTGGCGATGACATTTCAAAATTTCCCTCTTTTATAGAATTGAAGCCCTCAAAATTGATATAATCATTGTGAATTTTGATTTAGATTTGAGGAAAATATGTGGAGAATTATGTTGTTATCCTAATGATGTTTTTAACAAAAAATTTAGTGTTGTATAATCCCTCAATTTTACATTAAATACAATACTTGTCCTTGCAAATTTCCGGAAATCTTAAGACGTATGCATGTGTTCACATGCCATAACATATTCTAAAATGTGTAGCTTTAAAAAATATATATAATGAGCATGATATACATGGACACAAATAATTCTTTAATATTAAAAAATTGTTTTTTAATACAAAAATTATAATTTTTATTATTTTTCGAAGTTGAGAAAGTAATAATTCAACTGCATTTTGTAGACACATGTGTTTGCATAAGGATTTTTTCAACTCTTTAAATAAATTAAAAAACCAAGGGTACCCTTTTGAAGAGGACTCATAAACAAAGATAGTGATATTTCTGATATTGTTTCATTGAGTATATTTTATGTTATTGGTTTTTTATTCAACCCCTTTTACAATGTCCAAAAAAATTTCAAGCATTATGCTTAAAAGAAATTAGATGAAAAATATCATATATATTCGAAAGAGTCAAAATCATAAGCAATTGGATAGACAATTCTTTTACGAATCCAAAATGATAAACCCTACCCCTTAAGGGAATTTTTTTCCCTAAGTCTTCTAGGGTACAAAATGGGGTGCTAACATTGTGGTTTTTATGACCTCAGAAGCTTGATGGAGTGCCTAGAATTCTCGATTGAGAACTTGAATTTTAATTTCAAATAGATCGATCAAGGGTTTCCTAAACCCTTGATTGTGTCATTATTTGGTTAACTAGGGGCTTGATTGAGCTATATTGTTACTTGTTTTAATAAAAAATAAGGGTTCTATCAAGATCTAACACTCAATCGATCCCTAAAGCTAAATCAAGTGTTAAAGCTAAATCGAGGCTTAATTCTTGATTGACGCTTTGTTTTAAACCCTTGATCGAGCTATTGTTTTAGTGTTAGAGGAGCTCGATCGAGCACTTAAAAATGGCTACATCGAGTGGTTAAAATGCTCGATCAAGAACTACGTTTTCTAACCCAACTCAATGCTTTACCGTTAAGTGGTTTCTATTAACTAAATGGTGGTACAACACTTCCTCATTTATGGAAATTTATACATATCATCATGTAGCGAACACACCACCCTTCACTAGTGGAGCACCACATGTGAAACCAAGAAGATACTCTTAGAAAATTGACGAACAACTTGGTTATAACATAGAGAATACGATGGCACAATAAGAAAATCAATATAAAAAGTGACAAAAATTTTGATTTGGGAGATTAAATATTTTTTAGGCTATAGTCATATAAATAGATGTCCCTCAAAAAACAAAAGAAGGACAATAATGTATATCCCTGGTATTATGGTCCCTTAAAGGTGTTGCAATGGATTGGAAGTATGGCTCACAAGTTGGCGCCAACTCCTTCCTCACATGTACATCAAGTATTCCTTTCCATATTCCTAACAAATATAATTAGTGAGAGGATCCTGGTTAAAACTATTCTACTAGATACACATGAAGAAGGGAGAACCATACAAAAATAGAAACAATCCCTTATATAATGATAAAAAAACTATGAAAAAGAGTTATTAGTAAGTACTCCCTCTTGTGTAGAGATTACAACAGGCTTGGACAGAGGAGCAACAATTTTTGAGCTAGGGTTATAGACTTGCAGTGTTCGTTCTCCATGGAACGACACAAAGGAGGGAGCTCCACTCCCTCCTACAAGTAGGCAGTGGCTAGTAGAGGTAAAAAACCAATAGAAGAAAACATAGGGCCTTCAAATGGAAGGCAAGGAAATAGGGAAGAGGAGCAGGAGGGCTGTAAATCTAGGGAGAATAACAACACTACAAAAAATGAGGTAGAGGACAAGAAACAGGGAGCAGGAGACAAAGCTCAAAAGGGACCATGCAAGCCCAAAACCACAATCACACCCAGAGTAGTTTTGAATGATCCTACTCTGCAGGCACATAGGGACCACATGTAGACATATGCTATCATTTGTAAATTCACGGGCTTATGACCCACCGAAAAAGCTTTACAAACATGGATTAAATACCACTAGAAACCAAAAGGAAGCATAGAAATACATCTTGGGTCAAAGGGATTCTTTACGGTAGTCTTTGCAAACATTGAAGATAAGGACAAAGTATTTGAAGGAGGGCCTTATTTTTACGCAGCTGCAGGACTGTACATGTGACCATGGGTTATGAACTTTGTCCCGGAACGAGAAACTTTTACCTCGGTCCTAGTTTTGGTTAGACTCTACTCTCTACCCTCGAATTATGGGCAACTGGAATCCTTATCTGCCATAGGAAATAAGTTAGGGCATTTTGTCAAAACTTCTGAGGCAACCAAAAAGGGAAAATACACATCCTTTGAAAGAATATGTGTGGAGATGGATCTTTTAGGAGCTCTGTCAGATGAGGTAACCTTGGAAGTGTTTGATGAAGAATGGGTGCAAAAAATGGATTACGAACACATTCCATTTAGCTGTCAGAAATGCCATGAGCATGGGCACCTATTTAGATATTGCCCTCTCATTAAAATAGATAACAAGAGTAAAACCAACACCATGAAAGATACTGAAATCTTTCATAAAGTGGTCCAGAAAGGAAAAGGGAACAAAGCCACTTCAAACAGAAAAGCAACTGGCTAGTCAAAATAGGTTTCAAGCACTAGAACGGGAAGAGGTGATAACGAAAGTAGATCAGGCCAAGGGAGGCAGTCCAACAGAGGAGGAGAACAGTGATAATGATGAGAAAACACAAAACATCATTAAACAGAAAGAAGATGAGAGACACAGAACTGGAGATGGACTAGGAAATGACCAAGAGTGAGATGGAAATGGAAGATCTTGAACTTCAGGAGATTCTTGAGAATGAGAATATAGATCTAGAAGTATTCTTGCAGCAAGGAACCAGGGAGGGAGTGGATTCATTACCTACAGAGGAGATCAATAGAATGCAGAAGCTATTCATATGTAAAACTTAGACCATAGGACTGGAAAAGCAAATGGAAAATGGAAGATAGGGTAGCGAAGCTGTGAAAGCTATGAAAACCACATCAAGATTAGCACCTAGAAACCCAGGAAAGAAAAGAGGCAGAAAGCAGAACGAGCTTTTGATGGAATGTGGAAATCTAATGATAGACTCAAGTAAGATGAAAGACCTATCCAGTTACTCCTTTACAAATCTTTAATAATGAAGTTCATTTCTTGGAATATTAGGGGTCTAGGCAGTAAAAGAAAACAAAGGTTACTTAGTAATAGGATGAAACAAGCAACTCTGGATATGATATTCATCCAGGAAAGTAAATGTTCCATTCAAAAAATAAAAGAGATTCACAACAAATGTCTCAATAGATTTGAGTTTTTGGAAGTCAAAGAAGAGAATACATGAGGAGGTATTCTCATGCTTTGGAACCCCCAAAAAATTGACATTATAGATGTTGAGGCATCTAGGGATTATCTTTCAGTGGTCATGTAACTAGTGGGAGATAAAGATATTTACCTGGTCACGAATGTATATAGCCCCAAAAGGATGGATGGAAAACTCAAGCTTCTAGATTCCCTGAAGGATCTCAGGGAAAGATATGCAAGAATCCCTTGGATCATGGGGGGAGATTTCAATATGATCAAATCACTGTCAGAGGAAAAAGGGGGAACTAGAATTATAAATAAAGACTCTTGTGCTTTTCAAACCTTCATAGACAATATGAAGCTAGTGGATATAATAACGAATAATGGCACTTTTACTTGGAACAATAAAAGAGGAGGAGAATCTCAGGTGGCCTCGAAATTAGATATATTCATAATCTCAGAGGATCTCATGCTCAAGGACAAGGACATAGATGCTAGAGTTCTACCCTTTGGAGGATTAGATCACTGGCTGGTACAATTGGAAATTTAGAGCATTGGTACCCCCATGAATAGACCTTTCAGATTTGAAAATATCTAGCTCTCCCACCTAGATTTCAACAACATCATAGCCATATGGTGGGGAGAATATTTGAATATTCAGGGCACAAGAATGTTCCTTCTTCAAAAAAGGCTCAAACATATTAAACTCAGGTTCAAGGAATGGAATAAGAAGGAATATGGAAATATTTTTGTAGCAAAAAAAATCTGTTAAAGGAAAAATGCAGGAGCTCAACCAAACCCTTATCTGGGAGGGTTTTGATAAAGATAGAAGTGATCAGGGTACCAAATATCATCAAGAATGGGAGAACTTATGTAAATAAGAGGAGATTTTTTGGAGGCAAAAATCAAGGGTGCAATGGCTAAAAGAAGGTGAACGTAACACTAGATTTTTCCACAGATCCACCGTGGCGAACAAAGCTCACAATAGGATTTCTTCAATCAAGGATGAGGGAGGTAATCTTCTCAATTCTCATGAAGAAATAGAAGCAGTGCTGGTTCAGCACTTTCGTGGTATTGCACAGGAAACCTGTTCAAATAGAGATCAATCCATCAGGAGTATATCAAGACATATACCCAAGCTAGTTTCCAGAGAGGACAACTTCAACCTTAACAGACCAGTGATAGAAGAGGAGGTGAGCGAGGTCGTAAAAGAAATGAAAAATGGTAAGGCATTAGGCTCGAATGGATTCAATGTACATTTCTTTAAAGCTTTCTGGAATATAGTAAAATAGACATCCTGAACGTTGTGGAAGACTCCAGGAGGGACAAAACTATTTTGAAGGTGCTTAATACAACCTTTATCTCCCTGATCCCTAAACAAGAGTTGGCTCAAACTCCAAATAGGTTTAGACCCACTGCCTTATGCAATGTTGTCTACAAGATAATATCCAAAGTTGTGGCAAATAGACTCAAACCTCTTCTTCCTACCCTGGTGTCAGTTCAAGAATATGGATATGTAGAAGGTAGGAAAATCCTCGACAACATCATTCAAGCTCATGAGGTGGTGCGCTCACTGACAATCAACAGGAAAGCTGGAATGATCATGCAATTGGATATAGCCAAATCTTATGATAAGCTGAACTGGTCCTATATCAAAAAGGTTCTAATTTCTTTTGGGTTTGATCATAACTAGATCATATGGGTAATGGCCCTAGTAACTTCTCCTAGTTTTTCAATTCTTGTTAATGGATCTCCCTCGGAAAGTTTTATTCCTTCAACAGGCCTCAGGCAAGGAGATCGACTCTCCCCCTTTCTCTTCATACTCATGATGGAAGGGCTGGGTCGATCTACCAAGCATGCTAAAATAGTTGGGAAAGTTAAAGGTATCCAACTTTCTGAAGATGGTTAGGCCTTAACTCATCAACAATTTGTTGTTCATATCGTGCTGTAGGGTATCCCCATGGTCAAAAAGCTCTAGCTTATAAACAAATCTTGAGAGACTTTGCCATGGCTTCAAGTATGGAAGTTAATCTCTCCAAATCTAATAGTTTTTTTTCTTTAATACTCACATTGCTCTTCAGAGAAATATTTCCAGAATTTTGGGCTTTCAAAGGGAGATCCTCCCCTCAAAATATTTGGGAGTTCCTCTTATGGCCAAACCATTACACAGGAGCATCTGGGAACCAGCGATTAACAAATTGCAAGACAAAATCAAGAAATGGACTTTTAGATCTTTAAATATGGCTGGAAGGTTGGTGCTAACCAAGGTTGTACTACAATCAATCCCAGTCTTTATGTTGTCAGCTCTCCCGACACCATTAGGAGTCCTTAATCAATTCAGAACCATTCAAAGAGACTTTCTTTGGGGCAAGGGGTAAGAAAAAAAGAAATGGGCCTTGGTAGCATGGGACAAAATCAGCAAACCTAAAAAGTATGGAGGGCTCGGTTTAGATGATCCTGAGATTATAAGCAAGGTTTTAGGAGCTAAATTATTGTGGCGATGGGTAAAAGACCCAGAGGCCTAGTGGGCTATAATTTGGAAATAAAAATATGCCAGCAATTGGAAAAACAATGATCTTATAACAATGTCAGGACATAGAAAGGGATCACACATTTGGAATAAGGCATGTGATAACCGGGGTTTAGTACAAGGAAATAGTTTTTGGGAAATCAGAGATGGAAACCTGGCACTATTCTGGGAGGACATATGGCAACAAGAACCTATTTTGTTAAAGGAAGATTTCAAGGATCTCATGGAAGAGATAGATACCTAAGGGTTATCTAAAGTAAAAGACTTTTGGGATTAAAACATCAGTATGGGAAAATGGAGAACCTGGAGAAACTTTGATTTTAGGGATGACAACTCCCTGAAGGCTAAAGTAGAGAGTCTAAAAAAAATGTTAGAACAAAGGAATATTTTGAGGTCTAAGGGGCAAGACCAGCTAAGATGGGGCAACAATAATGAGGGAGCCTTCAATCTCAAGGAAGATAAACTCATTCTCCTTGACCATTACACTCAACCTCTGGATAAGATATGGCAAGGCCTATGGAGACATCAAGGCTGGATGAAAATTAAACTCTTCATGTGCCTAGTTCAGCATAGGAAAATTCTGACCTGGGAAAATATTAGGAAGAGGGGTATCTTGGGGCCTTCAATATGTCAGCTCTTTGAAGCCCAAGAGGAAACTATGGAGCACCTTCTCGACAACTGCTTTTTCACCTCCAGTTTGTGGGATTCTTTTGCCACCATGTTCCAAGAGACTGATAGGGACAAAGGGAGTATCATCAATACCCTAAACAATTGGAGAAAAAACTTTTCAGATAATGAAATTCTTAGCTCAGCATGGGCCATCATTCCAAGTTTCATTATTTGGAATGTCTGGAAAGAATGGAACAATAGAATCTTCAAGAATGAAAAGAAGCCTTTCCAATGCCTTTTAAAGAAAATATTAAATAAACTCAAGGAAACGGTCGGCACAATTGTGCAAACTCTCCCTAAGAACCCACCTTCAGTGGCTGATTTGAGAATTCTTAGTGAGTTGGGGATGCAAGGACTTATTCCCTAGGGATTGGATAGGACCGTATTCTACCTAGACTCTAAGTAAGATTTATGGCTTCCTCCCCCTAAGGGCTTTTTAAAATTGAACATTGATGGGGCTTCTAAAGGCAACCCAGGTACCGCAGGTTACGAAGGAACTTGAAGGGATGAGAATGGAAGTGTCCTTTTTATCTTCCACTGCCATTTAGGGAAATCCACCAATAACATGGTGGAATTGATGGCTATGGAGCAATGTTTAGATCTCCTGGAACAGGAGAACCGACAAAATGTGATAGTCGAAGCTAATTCTGAGTTAGTCATCAAATCGGTGAATATAATCAACTGGGGATCAAAACCAGAAAAAATCTCAAGGAACTGGAGGCTGATTCAAGGCTTTCAATGGATTCAACAACATCTCCAGAGCCTTCGTACAGTTAGCTTCAAACATGTCTGTAGATCGGCCAATAAATTAGCGAATCTTCTGGCCAATCAAGGTGTGATTAGCACAGAGAACAGGATGGCGATGAGCTGGCTAGAGTGGCCTCAGAGTAGGTTAAAAGTGCTTTGTAATGACCAAGCAGAGGAAGATAGGTATGTGTTTCAGAGTAGATCCATGGAACCAGAGTCCGATTAATTCAACGACTCCCGACGACAACCTATTGGGTGGTGCTGGCTCTTCGAAGAGGGGCAGGTTAGCTGGTGCTTCTCCTTTCCTCAGTTCGGCAGGAGAAGACATTACGGAAGGATGGAACCCAAACACTATCGGCAGCTGCATTACCATGGGTTTTCCACCCGTGCACGATATACTGGGTTAGGAGCGGTTTTTCGGTGATCGGAGGCCTCGCAAGCGTGAAATGGTATTTCTGTTTTGGAAGCGATTCCATACGGTTGGTGACACATGGCAGTGGGGTCGGCTAAAATATTGCCCTCATCGCATGCTAAAGTGTAGTGATATTGGCGGGTGTGATATGCACCTCTGCCATCAGATCCAGCAAGGCAGATCGATGGCCTAGATTGTGTTAGCCTCCTATTGCAATAGGTGTTCATATTTCATGATTGACAGTAGAAAATGCCAAATATGTCATCTTTTCATGCTGCAAAGTTCCATATTTCCATCAAGGACCATTTTTGAAGAATCATAACATTTTGAAGAGTTTTTTCAGTTAAGGGAAGGCCAAACAGCTTAATCTTGGCCTCCCTAGGTTTCAATTGCATGCTTTAGAATATAGAGATGTATATCTGTCCAAATTGTTTAATCTTGGCAGATTGGTAGATAGGTAGAGAATCTTGGGCACTCAACAGCTTAATCTGAGCCCCTGGATGCAATAAGGGTAGATTTAGATAGGAGGATAGCCAAAGGAAAAGTTGAAGAGCTGGGTTTGCTAGTTCAAGTGCACCCAAACCAAAAAGAAGAAAAAATGCCAGGTAAGTAGGCCGGGTAGGTAGTTCTGAGGTGGAAAAATGATGATTTGTGATCCATTTCATGTTTTCAAATATTATATCTATTCAGATCACAAGTATGAGGCAGTTTTCCATTTGGATAAGCTCAAGCGAGGCATGTCTAACTTCTCCTTCTTCATTTTTCCCTAAATCACTCACTAACTTCCCCTAAAGAGGTCAAGATCTGCTTGATATCTCTTAATTTCATCATTTTTCATATCATTTACCTAAGTAAAGGTCTACTTTGCTGAGGAGTACTCTTATTCACTCTATGAGTCATTTCTCCCCTTTATAGCCTAAGATTTCTATCCTTAGCGCTTTCTTGTCACAAACCATATTAATTTCTAACTCTACTATGTAAATCCCTATCTATTTTCCCTTCCCCTTACTAAAATATGCTAAATAGCTCCCCTAAATACATATCCCCTCCCCCTGGTTGAAAAATAACCATAAGTACGCTTGGGAATTGCTAAGTTTGCCTGAAACTTAGCAAGAACCCTCATTTTGCCCCTCTAAACCATCTTCCAATGCAAAGGACCCCTTCCTATGCATAAAATTCCCCTCCAAATGTATAAAAATCATCTTTTGGCCTTGTTTCTACCTTTTCCAAGGCATAAACCCCTTTTTTAAGGCCTAAAACCCTTCTCAAAACACATGAAAACCCTCTTTTTAGGCTATCGAACCCCTTCCGAGGCCTCAAGAATCCCTCATTTTGCTTAAAAACCCTTCTCCGAATCATTATAAACCCCTCCGATCTCATATTTCCTTCCCTCGATCGCAATAACCCTTTGCCAATGCATAAGGCATGCCTCCGATCCACATCCCCCTCCCTCCGACGCGATATCGCTGTCGGAGGTCGCAGCGAAAAGAGTTGGCCCATATATGCATTGCTCCGATGGCAAACCGCCGATGCGATATCGCTATCGGCGGTCGCAAGAGTTCTGCGCCCATATTACAATGCCCCCGCCGATCGCCGATGCGCCGATTTAATCATGGACGTCGGATCGGGCCCTCAGATCTGACGGCCCATATTCAATAACGCCCCCCGATATCGCTCCGCCCATATATCGCTTCGCCCATCCTCCCCCGATCACCGATAGCGATATCGGCAATTGGCCCATCGGCATTCCCATATATATGAAGCCCTCCGCCCGCCGATATTGCGATATTGCGATTTAATCTTGACCGTTGGATCTGCCTTCGTGCGATCCAACGGCCAGGATTTAATCCCCGCTACAGTGATCGCTCCCGCCCCATATTTCATCATTTTTTACGTTAAAAGTGGTTTTTCGCCTTATGAAGGAAAAGAGGCATTTCTTCAATATTTTCACAGCTGCGCCTATGTGTGCTCCGGACAAGGAAAACTTGATCATTCTACATCATTTTTTATCGCTCCAAAGCACAAAATTGCTCCAAATGCAGGATTTTGGCCTCGGCAAAGCTATCAACGTCCATTCCTCCTCCTGTTTTGCAGTTTTCTTCAGATATAGCATTGATTTGATCAGCCACTGCCGATACTCGTCCAAAGGCCACGGAAATCATTTGCAGCAGTTATTTTTGCCTTGAAAAGGTAGAAAAGGGGCGATTTGACAATTTCAAGCATATCAAGGCAGAGAAAGTGGCTCGATTCAAGTGTTAAAGTGTATCAGAGGAAAGATAAAGCCCGAATTAAATTTAAAGTGTATCAGTGAAGCGACGAAGTGTATCAGATCGAAAATATCAGTGGAATCCATAAAGCCTGCAGCAGTGAAGCATTAAGAGCCCTCCATCAAAGTCAAAGAAAGCGGCAAAAGCCGTTCAAGGCTCTCAGATCACTGTTTAGAGCATTTAAGCCACATAAGATCAGTGGATCAAAGACCAATGTGCACTTATGGATAAGTGAACAGCACAGAGCCATAAGGACGCATTTCTACTCATTTTTTGGAGGCAGCTGCCCAGCGCAACACTTAGATAAATCATTATGAATTTATTTCAGGATAAGTTAGATTAAAAGGCACTCATTTCCCTCAGATCTGTTTAATATCTACTGTAATAGATATTTTGGGATATTTTCCCTATGTAAACCATCCTGATTCATTGTTTAAAGGGTTGGTTGGTTGAGTTGCATCACTCTAGACTTGTGCTATATATTTGTGAACTTATATAATCAAAGATTGTTGAAGAGCATGTTGATGGACTTTCTGTTGGATGTTTTAATGGCTGAAGAGTGAATATAGGATTCTCGTGCTCCCACATGGCTCAATAAGTCTTCCTTGTCTCTGTTTTTCAATTTATATATGTTATATCATCTATATGTCATGATCCAAGTTGCAGAAAGAAAGACTAGCTTAGAATTTGCCTAGCAGCACTCTATGCTCAGTTTCTGTGATTTCTATATGGTTTCTTCTAATTTAGGCATAAAAATGAATACCTCATGGCTCATATTTGCTCTATTTCATCCATGTATGGCTGTTATTTAGGAATTCTTGGCTGCTCCTAGATAAATTTCATTCACCTTTCCCTCTGTTAGTTAGATGAAAGATTCTTAGTTTCCTTTCATTTCTGACTTCCATTTCACCCTTATTTCAGCTTGAATGTTGTTCTATGTGTAGCTATCCTACTCTGTATTCCTCTTGTGACCAAGAAAACGCACCAGCATGCCCTAATCCATGACTCCATGCCCAATGGTTTGAACTTCTCATAATATGCATACCAACTCTGCTTGAAAGCATCATCCTTCCCACCAAAACTTAAACAAAACCCAAGAGCATCACATCTAGCCTAAAATCAGCCCTAGACAAAGCTAAATCATAAAGAGAGAGCCCTATCTGATTGCAAGTAGGCTAGGACCTGCAATCCAAAGATTGGTTTGTGGTTACCTCGCTCGTATCCCTTAAGGAGCCAAGGGACAACCTGAGTGTTAACAGATTGATCGTGCAAGTTGGATGTCTAGGCGGGCAAGTATAGTGCTTCTTGACTGGGCGAATTAGTCCTTTGCCATTGGATTGAGTCAGTTGGCTCAACAGTGACGATTTAAGTGGCATGTCTAGAAGTTGACCGGAAGAGTTTTTTCTCCTTTTTCTTGGCGGGAAGAATTTTGACATGGGCGGGAGGCTAATTGTTTTGGTCACGTTTTAAGCTTCATCTTTGTTTTGACTTTAAGAGTTTAGAAGTTGGGTTTTTCGGGGTAGGGGATTTTGCCTTGGGCTCATTCTCCGTTTGGTTTGTGGGTCTCCTCCTTGGTCCAGAACTCTCTGTGGATAGATGTAAATTTTGTACTTTATTTATGAAATAGAAGGTCCGTCTCTTGCATTAGAAAAAAAAAAGAGTACTCCCTCTTGTGGAATAGTGTACTAGTTGAAGAGGGAACATGGTAAGATGAGTTATTGATGTAACAATAACCACAATTAGTCCAATGTTGGCATAAATGCTTGTTTAACGAGAAAAGACATGCTAATCGCTAGATAGAGCCCATTCTTAAGCCGTATAGAGTGATTTATATTTACATTTCTATATTAATATTGTTTGCTAGTCCATTTAATTATAATTTTAACAGTCTCTTGCATTAGCAAAAAAAAAAAGTACTCCCTCTTGTGGAATAGTGTACTAGTTGAAGAGGGAACATGGTAAGATGAGTTATTGATGTAAGAATAACCACAATTAGTCCAATGTTGGCATAAATGCTTGTTTAACGAGAAAATACATGCTAATCACTAGATAGAGCCCATTCTTAAGCCGTATAGTGTGATTTATATTTACATTTCTATATTAATATTATTTGCTATTCCATTTAATTATAATTTTAACATTTTTATCCTATATATTCTAAGGATGCATAATTATAAAATCAAATCATCTCATTCTTCTACATTTTTCTTATTATAAAAGGAGGGTGCCCTATTAAGGAGGTTTATATTTCATTATTATCCCTATTTATCATGGTGTGGAGGTAATTCTCTATAATTTTAGGTTATTCTAGTACTTGTTTTCCCTAGTAGAAAGGTTTTGGACCACAAATTTATGAAGTACAACTTGACAATAAAATTGGCCCTATGAGATAATTTCTCCATTTTTTTTAACATCTAGAAAGTGTTAAGATACATGAAATTTTATATAATGTTCTATTTCATATAAGTTATGGGAGATTTTGAGTCATATCTCAAAGTTTCAAACGAAAGATACTACATTTGTCTGGATGAAGCAACATGAGAGGAAATTCAATGTTCTCAGACAATTGTTGATGACAACTCTAATACTAAAGAAACTATACATAGAACATATATTTTGGGTATATATTCTTACTTTCAAATATTTATTTGATGGATTGGTGATGTAAAAATGTAGGGAGACTACCTATGCAATAGGAAATCTTACACTACGTACAAATAATTATGTAATGCATATATAGTAGTGCATTGATTTAAGCTTCGAAGGGATTATTTGATAGGAAGAAAGTTTGAATTAAGATAGACCGCCATGTGCTTTAGTACATATTTTCACAAAGTGGCTTGAATTCTAGATAACAAAAATCATCAAAATCATTAAGTGAGTATGACTTCAACATACTATATGTTAAATTAATATTAAATAAGGAGGTGGATGTGTTGAGTAGAAGAAATTGGATATTCCTAGGTTTACATCTAAATATGAATCTAAGAGAAGCAGTTCTAAAATTATAATAAACCAATTAATTTGATATAAAAGTAAAATCACAATTTGAAAATGAGGTAATAATAATCCTAGTGTATGAAGGCTATAATTTAGACAATAACAGCAAATTGAGATTTCAACAAAGGAATTACACACCTCGAAATGAAGAAATTCAAATTTTTGTATTCACGAAAGTGCATATAGTAGTATATATGGCTCACCTTATAGAGAAAAATATGAGAATGGATTTGAATATATTATTATTTTTGAATGAAATACTAAAGATGTAGTAACTAACATGGTTAGAGTATAACACTGTAAATAAGTGAAGGTTGACCATCAACACCTAGTAAATTTTTTGTGGTAGAATGAAATACCATAATAAAAATTGGAAGTGGTTTTGATATAATTCATAGAAGGATTGCCTATGATGTTAGGAAGACATAATTCAATCATTGTAGCAATGGGTATGTTGACCAAGAATGAGAAATTTAGTATAGTGAAGAATACCTCTCAAGCACAAAAAATGGAAAGAGTTCAATGTAAAGGAGAAAGTGACACAACATGGATTTACAAAGAAGATCATTTAGATAGAGGTTTAGTAATTGTGAAAGGATTTGTAATGGTTTTGAAGAGGCCTTAGGAATGGAACTCAATATTATCCTAGGATATATGGACGTATGTAAAGATTGAACCAAGTGTTGCAGTATATGTTATGTATCTATTTAATGGATGAACAAAGTTTGTGGGAAGAGTATAATAACAATTATCAAATATTGATAAGGATGACTCCTTTCAATATTTTGTATGGTAGAAATTGTAACAAACTATAAGACAAAGTTCTAGTTAAACGTAATTTATTTTAAAAAAAGGAAGAGTAGATCAAACCAATCAAAGACAAATTGAAGGAAAAGTTAAGTTAAACATATAAGTTATGTTGATACGCATTGAATTGATAGTAGTTATAAAAAAGGGGACAAAGATTTTTTTTAATTTAGATCACAAAAGTGTTTTATTAAATTTCGTAAGGGAGCGAAGTGCTCTCCATGACACATGGGACCATTTAAGGTTATGTAGAGGTTGTCATTGATTTATTATATTATAGCATTTTTGTCACCATTATATCATGTTAATAATGTGATCTGTAAACTTCCACAGATATTCCACTTGATAGTTCATCACAACATATATGATAATAATATACTAAAATTTTGCATTTGTACACTACTACAATTTTATTAAAACTCTAGATCTATAAATTTAGTTGTAATTAGTTGCATGCATGTGAATGGAAATTATGCATGAATGAAAAGAATGAAAAAATAAGATCACACACACACATAACATATATGTGCTCCGAGAAACCCTTTTGGGGGAATGCCCAACTCAAAGGTGAGGCTGCTTCGCTCTCTTTCTCTATCTAGAAAATAAGGATGTAGGTACAAAGAAGTAATCTCTGGGCCTGTGGGATGCTACAGTTCACATATCCCCTCTGTGTGCTCTACCTCCTATCTCTCCTGGCTATCTTTTCTCAACTATGGAACAAAATTATCTCTAAATAATGGAATTCCTCTTCCTCCTAGTGGCTTCGTTATAACACAACCCAATAACCTAATAGTGGTTAAGTTTGACTACATCAACTCTTAGCTAGAGTTACAATGTAGACTGTTCTAGACTATTTTACATAAAAGACATATGGATATCCCCTTTTCCATGAATAATGGGTTTTGAGGTGGTAGCCTCCCAAAGAATAGGTGTCAAAGCAAGAAGGTCAACTTCTGAGTGGCATAACTTTTGCATATGAACTCTAATTGACGAGCTTCTTGCACTGTTAGAAAAGTATCTATGTGTAGAATAGAATGTAATGGTGATGTGATTGAGCATAAAAATTTTACCCCCAAAGAAGTCATTTGATGCTTCAAAATTCTCCTAGAAGGTTTTAGACCTCATTTTTACAAACTATGTTTTGCCAGAAAAAAAGGTACCATGAGTTGATTCGTCCACTTTTTCTAGTCCAAGTGCATCGATATGGATGAAACAAAATATAGTGATCCACTTCAGACAATAATTGTTTTTCATATTTATATTTGATGCAGGTGCATTAGGATGAGCACATACAAATGATAAGTTATTAAAGTCAAACCAAGAGCATAGCAATGTGATGGATTGATCACATGCCAAGGCTAGAACATTTTAAAGCTTATTTGTCAAAAGTTTTTGATATTTAGTTAAGATTAGTTAGGAATATCTAGTTAAAAGAAATGATTTTATAGCTAGTAGGTAGTTAGGGCTAAGAGAAATTGGTTGACATCCGTGAACTCATTTCTTCGATAGTTGCTTTTAGTTTTTGGAGGAGGAACATTTTCTCCAAGTTTTTATGGTGTGGGAAAAAGGTACATTGTTGGGTTCTCTTTGTGAGACTAATGTTAACGGAGATAGAAATTAATACATCCATGAGAGAAATCTGTGGGAATTGATCCTCAATCTGTGTGAATCTGTGTGAACTCGATGTAGCATGTGGAGTTAGTTGTTAACTAAACAACATTTCTTAGAACAATGGTATTTTTTATCAGCAAATCGAATTTGTAAGTGTGTGTGAGATAGTTATTTGCATATGCATTTGTGAGGTTTGTGAACCGTAATATTAATATATGAAGATTGGAATTGATTTGGTATTTAATGTACTGTGTTGAACGAGGAATTCATGCACTCCATTCTCTCTGTTATTTACATGTGGATGTGACTAAAATATCAACCTAGAGAATTGCATTAGAGTTAATCTTTTAATCATATTTTCCATCATGTCTTGTGTATCGGAAGGAGTAATTTACATTACAGGTTTGAGAATATAGAGCACTTTGTATGAAGTAAATAGAGGAGGGGAAATTTGTAAGGGAAAACCATCATCAAACTTGTGGGTCAATTTCTAATTAAAGGATGATAAAATTCAAAATTCCGTCATCTAGGTTTTGTGCAGAGCAGGGTATATTTGGTAAATAGTGAGCATTTTTCCATAAAGATCCTTGGATGGAAAGTTCCTAAGTGATCTTTAAACTATGTTTTTACATACTACGTGACTAAAAAAACAATTTTTTTTTCCCTTGCACCAATGCATGTGGTTTGCAGAGATAGCAACTGTCAATTTGTGCTTGTTGTTCCTTTGCACCAACACCTATGATTTACAGAGATAGAAACCATCAATTTGTGCTTGGTGTTCCCTTGCACTAAGGCCTATGGTTTGTAGAGATAGAATCTGTCAATTTGTGCTTGTTGTTCCCTTGCACCGATGCCTGTGGTTTGCAGAGATAGAAACCATGAATTTGTTGTATCAGAGCCTTAGTGTTGTTGGTCTCTATAGTATAGAGAGATGAATAGGTGAGAAGGAAGGGCACAAGGTCATGGAGGTAGACCCATGGCTAATGCAGAACTCTGGGAATAAATAAGGAGACTGCAAGCTTGGTTAGAAGCCATGGAAGTAGGGAGACAATGGGATCCTGAAGGTGGGATGTTACTAACGCTGAAGAGGAACTTGAAGAAGAAGGAGCAACACCTATTGAAGAAGATGCTAAGGTTAAGTTGTTAAGAGTAGTATTGGGCTCAAGTTCAAGGCCAAACCTTGAAATCTCTATTTACAATGGAAGTTTTAAAGATGAGAATCTAATAGATTGGATTAGTGAGATGGACAAGTATTTTGAGTATGAGAAAATTAATGAGGATAAGAGAGTCAAGTTTCTTGTGATAAGGTTGAAAGGCCATGCTACAATATGGTGGGACAATGTACAAGATGAAATAAGGAAGAAGGACAAACCATTAATTAAGGGCTGGGATAGAATGGTGTCAAAGATGAAGAGTAAGTTCTTTCCAAATGAATACCGGCTAAATCTTTACAAACATATGCAAAATCTTCAATAAAATATGATGACAGTGAGGGACTACACCAAAGAGTTTTACAAGGTGAATTTGAGAGTAGGCTATGTAGAAGATTTCTCAGAGAAGACATCAAGGTATATCAATGGTTTCAGGCTAGATATCCAAGATGAAATCAACATACTTTCTCGAAGGACAATAGAGGAGGCCTGCCAGTGCACTTTGAAGGAAGAAGAAAAGATAGCTAGGTAGCAAAGCTCTGGAAGAGGATGTGGTTTTTCCAAAGGGGAAGGATAGAAAAATGGAAGAGGAAAGTTTCCTGCACAAAAGAGTGATGAAGGCAACTCAAATCATCAAGGGCAGACAAAGAAAGAAAGTGGAAGCACAGGAGGAAGACCTTACCACAAAGGTAGATGTAGAGGAAGAGGCATAGAGACTATTTACTGGTGTTACCAATGTAACAAATTGGTTCAACTATCTTTTGGATGTCCTAAGAATGAAAAAACAAGATAGCATGCATACATAGCTCAAACTGAAGTAGTAGAGGTACAAGTACCTGAGGTAGACAATGTGTCAGAGACTGGAGAGGTGTTGATGATGCACAAAGTCCTATTACTACCAGCAAAGGAGACAGTTGAAGTAGTCCAAAGGAAATCCTCATTCAAGACAATGTGTAGGGAAAAAGGGAAATGCTACAAATTGGTGATTGACTGTGGAAGTACGGACAATCTAGTCTCCCAACAAATGGTGCAAAAATTGGGATTGAAAAAGGTTAAGTGCCCCACACCTTATAAGGTATCATCGTTGTAGAAAGGACACCAATTTTTGTTGCATGGACAAAGTGAAGTTGAGTTTCAAATAGGCAAGTATAAAGACAAGTTGCTCTGTGACATAATGCCAATGGATGCTTCTCACATTATTTTGTGTCAGCCATGGTATTTTGATAGGAAGGTGACACATGATGGAGAGATAAATTGTTATAAGTTAGAAAAGGATGGAATCAAGCACACTCTTTTACCATCGAAATAGGAAGGTACAACTAAAACAGGCAGCCCAAAACCATTGCTGCTTACTAAAAAGGAATTTATACAATAGATGGAAGAAGAAGAGGTAAGCTATGTAGTGGTTTGCAAGCCAAAGGTAGTACTTATGCACACTTAAATTGTACATTTACCTATTGAACTTCATGACTTGTTGCATGAGTTTCATGATACTATATTTGATGAATTGCCAAGTGAGTTTCCAGCCAAAAAAAACATCAATCATCACATAGACTTGATACTTGGAGTAAGCCTTCTGAACAAGGCTACATATCGAATGACACCCAAAGAGAATGAGGAAGTGAGGAAGCAAGTCCAAGAATTGTTGGACAAAGGACTAATAAGAGAAAGTTTGAGTCTGTGTGTCATACCTACAGTACTATGTCCGAAGAAGGGTGGAGAATGAAGAATGTGCACTCACTATAGAGAAATCAACAATATCACCATTTGTTATAGGTTTCTATTGCCACAGATGGATGATATGATGGATTTCTTGGGTGGGGCAGCTTAATTATCAAAGATTGACTTGAAAAGTGGTTATCATGAAATTCAGATCATTGAAGGAGATGGGTGAAAGACAACTTTGAAGACCAATGAAGGCATGTAGGAGTGGATGGTCATTCCATTTGGATTGTCAAATGCACCTAATACCTTTATGTGGCTGATGAATCAAGTCTTGAAGGAGTTAATCGGTAAGTTTTTCATTGTTTACTTGTATGACATTTTAATTTTTAGTCAAACTAAAGAAGACCACTTGAGACATTTGAAGTATGTTTTAGAGAGATTGCAGCAAGAAAAACTATTGATTAACATGAAGGCATGTTCTTTTACGAAGAGTGAGCTTGTATACTTGGGTTCTATCATTTCTAAGGATGGCTTGAAAATGGATCCAACGAAGATAGAGGCAATTTTAAATTGGCCCTCACCTAAGAACATTTTGAGGTGAGAATTTTTCATGGATTAGCTAGTTTCTACAGAAAATTTATCAGGAATTTTAGTGGCATTTTTTGACCTATCATTGACACTATCAAGAAGAATAGGTAGACATTTTATTGTACAGGAGCAGAAGAATTTTTTTCAGCTATTGAAGAAGAAGAAGATCACTAAGAATTTGAAGTTTCCAGACTTAAATCAGCCCTTTCAAGTGAGATGTGATACCAGTGTGATAGCCATTGGAGCTATACTGAGCCAAGAGGATAAGCCCATTGCATACTTCAGTGAGAAGTTAAATGAGTCAAAGAAAAAATACTCTTCCTACAACAAAGAATTTTATGTGGTGGTTCAAACTTTGAAGCATTGGAGGCATTACTTGATGCTAAGGAGTTTGTTCTGTACATGGATAATTCTACCTTACAATACATTATACAGCAACGTAAGTTAAATCATAAACATGAAAAGTGGGTGGAGTTCCTTCAAAATTTCACTTTTTTTTTGAAGCACATTAGTGGGAAGCAAAATAAGGTTGTTGATTCCTTGAGTATGAGATGCTTAATCATGCAGGAAAGTCAATTACAAATTTTAAGCTTTGATTATTTGAAATACTTGTACAACGTTGATGCTGATTTTAAAGAAGCTTTTACAGAGTGTAAAAATCTAGTCAATAGGGACAACAGTCCATGGAAAGAGTTTATGTTGTAGGATGGGATATTGTTCAAGAACAATCAACTATGTATTCCCAATTGCTCAACGAGGGAAAACTTGGTCCAAGAAAAACATACTGGCCGGTTGGCTAGACACTTTGGTGTTGAGAAAACACTTGGGCGCCTGAGTGACTTCTATTTTTGGCCTAAGATGAAGGCAGATGTACAAAGGTACGTGAGTAAGTGCAAGGTAAGTCAACATGTGAAATGCAGAAGTCAGAATGTTGGACTATACATTCCATTATCCATTCCCAATAGACCTTTGGATTCAGTGAGTATGGAGTTTGTTTTGGGTTTACCGAGAACTCAATGAGGAAATGATTCAATGGTTGTAGTTGTGGATAGATTTACTAAGATGGCTCATTTCATTCCATGTTTCAAAACTAGTGATGCTACCCATGTGGCTAATTTATTTTTTGATGTGATTATTTGGTTGCATGGTTTGCCAAAAAGTATAATCTCTGACAGGGACACAAGATTCACAGACATTTCTGGAGGACCTTGTGGAAGAAGCATTGCACTAAGCTAAATTTTAGCTCAGCTTATTGTTGGTGCACTAAGATGTCTTTTTACAGGCAATCTTAATTCCTACATTAATCGTCAACCCAAGGTAAGTATTTTTATCTCAAGAGTGCCAACACTATATGTGTAGTGAATTCAGAGGTTATCTAATGATAAATCATTGCAATCACTAATAACTATTTCTTCAACTCACCCCAAACAATTCTGAAAGAAATAACTATGGAGGAAATAACTCTTGAAAGAACTCTTAACACACTTTGCAACTCTATTTAACTTATTCTGAAATCAAATGAATCTGAATGTAAGTGCAAAGAATCACGCTCAACAATCTTCAAATAGAATTAAGACTAACTCACTCAATCAAGAAAGAGAACTATAACAACTGAACAACAATGATAATCTATAGCAAATCTGAATTGAACAACAAATCCTAATTGAATGGTAGATCCTAATTGAACAACAAATCTCAATTGAATGACAACTGATAATTGAACAACAAGCGAGCATATAATGATAAATGATATCTAAACAACAAATTTTTTATATAAGCAAATTATGGAAATCGATTAATGTTATCTCTAAGATCCATGATAACATAACTCAGAATGAAAAACAATCCACTATGAAACTGACATAACCAATCCAATCAAAGTGTTACTCAGATATATCACATGACTAAGTTTCAATCTAAATGAACAACATTATGAATCAGAATCGTCAATCTTCAGAAATAAGTGAAATGATATTAACTTAACATTAACAATCAGTAATGACTAAATAGAAAATATTATAACATAAGAAAGCAGTAGAAATTCTCTTGACTGGGCCCAGAGTTGCCAGAAGTCTTTGCTAAGAAATACTCAGAATATAAGTATGGATCAAACACAATCTTTCTTCATTAAAATAAGAAACATGGTTACAACATCACTAAGATAATAGTATTATATGTTTCAAAAGAATAATTACAAGTTATAAAATGCTAAACTCCGTGCAGTTTTGCCTTTCGACCTTATATATTTCATTTAGAAAATAAATATATAAAAGTGAATCCTTAGGATCAGGGGATCCTGAGGATTTCGTTGTACATAATCTGATTCTGTCATGAAATATAAGCAGTCCACCTAGTCTCTCATTACCTTTCCTACCTCAGACATTGTAATTTTCCTTTTATGGCCTGATGTTTCTCTGTCGATTGAATAACTATTGTTCAATCCACATCTTTTGAACATAAAGATATAAAAAAATCAGGTTCTCGTGCTAGATTTATCTAATTTTTTAGCATTTTCTTTTACCCAACTTTAGTTTTTATTTCCTTTACTTTGATCCATAAACAAAGATCATCACGTGATGATAAATACTGAATAAATCTATTTATGAAAAGAAAACATACCTTTTTCCTAACCCAACATACTCCCCATCTTACCTTGTTGCATGTCCTCATGGAATTAAATAGTTGATGTGTAGCTGAGTTAGGGAATAGGCAAGATATACCTCCTCCTTGTAATTTCCAAAGCCATTTTTCTTCTTTAGTATAGCAAAAGCCTAGGTAATGTCTTGGTCCTTCAAGGTGTAGTCACAGTGATGCTTCTCTGGGGGATACAATACGATTGGAGTCCTATACTGACATCCTATCCTTTCAGGCTCCATGGCTAAGACCATGTTACTGTACCTCTGGAAACAACAGGAGGAAACTTTAAAGTTCCGATATCCAAATGGTTCTCGATTTCTAATAGTAATGCTAGAGACTTCCCACCTTTGTCTGGCTGTAGACAAGGCTTCCTTGTTAGTCTCTTTGAAGTACTCCTTTCCAGCTTGTATAATATCCGTGTGAAATGGCCCCAGTTGGCCCACAACACCCACACAACACCATCTTGCTTCATGAATTGCTCATGTCCAACCGAGAGATGCAAAGGTTTGGTTGGTTCCCCTCTCACCCACAGGTCAATTCCTTCTTCACGCTTCCTAAAAGTATTGTGAGCCTTGTCCCACTTGAGTTGACTAGTGGCAAAAGAGAGGAATGCCTGGAGTTGTACATCCCCTACAAAACGGTCAAGGTTGTTGTCTCTGTCATCTTCTAGAAAGAAATTATGCATATAAATTTCATAGACGAGGTGATGTACCTGCTCGTTCTATTTTCTAAAGCACTTAAAAAATTCGGGGTAGTCTTGATTTCCACAGACTTCCCAGCCTTAACATCTTTGACTTTTAGCAGGAGGTATCTCTCCAAGAGGAATAAGGCATAATTTTTAGTAGGGGCTCTACATGACAGGGTGTCTGAATAAAGAGAGCAAACAATTTCCAACTGCTCTTTAGCCTTTTGTAATTTGTACCATGCTTTCTCAACCTTTTTCTGTTTAGCCTTGTACTGAGCAAAGGTCTCATCCTCAGTCACTGTAAGTGCCTCAAACTTTTTCTTTAACTCTTGATGTATCCGTAGGGGAACTACCTCCTCCTTGTGCTAGGCTAATTCCTATTGAACCTTTAGAATTTCATTCTGTGGTATGCTAATAAATGCCTCCCTTACTAGTGGAATATAAGCAGTTGTCTCCTCTGTTTAGGTTTCTCCATCCTAGGTCTCCATGGGATCAGACTGAACAGCAGCTTCAGATGCCTCTTGAATCATGCAATGACTAATTTGAACGTCCTCTTCAACATCTATTTGAATAGTAGCATTCATGGTAGGGTAGTCCATTTGGGCCTCTTATGAGAAAACACAGGGTTCTTCAGCCTGCATTTCAGTGTCTTCTACAAGACATGGCTCCATCTGAGTTTCCTTGGAAAGGCCAAAATATCCTTAGTTTAGGTTTCATCATCCTTTCCAAAACAATGTTCTGTCTGTGTGCATGTGGTTTCTTTTTCTACTTTCAAATTCCTGGATCTAATGGATTCTCTTAACCACTGCCTTAACTACACAATTATTCGCTTCTGTTTTTGATACTTCTTAATCATTTTTTTGAGCCTGTCTTTATAAGACTTCTTTATTCAGGGATTCCTACTGACGGTGGGGTGACTGCATTGTCCTCTGGTTCCTATACAGGTGGTATTGTGTTAGCATCAGGGAGGGTTCCAACTGGAATTGTATCTCCTGATAGAGCTTCACCTTCTAGCTCCTCTTTGACATGGATTTATCTTTCAGGAGATCCCAATACAATGGTGTTTCTTGAACAATTTTCATTCTCCGAGTTTTCTTCTGGGTAGGCCTCATCCTCAGGGTACTTAGAAAGAATAATATTGCCTGTTTGATTTACATCTCCTAGGGTTTCATATGCAGGATCTTCTTCAGTTGGGGGGTCCACTAGACCAGTATCTGTTGTCTGAATTTCTTCTCTAATGACTTCCTCTTCATGGACCTCAGCTTCAAGGGGTTTTTCCACAACAGGGATTGGTTTCCTTTGTTCCTCCATAGAATCGTTGAATGGCAGGGTTTGCTCAGGACTAGGGTTGTTAGTAGAGGCAGACTGGTTGGGGGTACAATTCGGTTCTTCAACATTCCCAGATTGTTCTCTACCCTCACCAAATATCTGCATGTTCTCCAATACCCTTGCTAATTCCTCCTCATAGTCTTGCAAAGTGAAACTCTGCGGACTTGGAGGTGGTGTGCGAGATGGTCCAACCTCATTTCTTTGAATTGGGATACGTGGTTGGGCTCTAACTACATAGAGTGCCTATGTTTTGTTGGATTTAGGGGCACAAAGGAATTCTTTCTTTTCAGTGTCCTTCTTAGACCTCGGGTTCTTGCCCCTTGCTGCTATGTTGTTGTGTTGTCTAGAGGTGGGGCCAAAGTAGGATTTACAATATTGTCCCAACTTAACTGCTCTTGGCCCAGTCCATGTATGATAAGAAATTTAATCAGTGCATGATGACTGATGACAGTGTGTGGGTCCTTAGCTTTCCTAACTCATCGAGGGACATCATGCAATAGAGAATTCAAATAAAACGACAAATTAACTGAAATTTTATGTTTAATGATGGCTAACAATTTGAGTTGACGGGGCTTTACCACATACTAGCAACCATTGCATGTGATATACTGATGCATGATGGTTACTAACTCCTACCAAGGATCTCTTAACATTGAAGGGTGAATCCCTCGCCCTGTTCTGACTAACTGCTCATCCGGGTCCTGGAACACTGCAACCACATTATGTAGAAGGACATGTTTTTCTTTCCATTTGGTTCCCTCAGCCGCAAGTCCAGTGACTTCGGCTATGACCACTTCAGAAACTATTATCTCCCTGCCTTTGACTGTGGTGTTTCCATTCTGCAAGTTCTGCAAGAATTCAAGTGTCATTTCTTCATGAAATCCTTGCAATTTATTCAGATATTGCAACCATCCTGCACTCTTGAGAATTGCTCGAGCTTGGTCTGATACCTTGAGCATTGAGGGCTCATTTCGGATAGATCTTCCTCCCATGGTTGTTGTACCTGTGACTGGTTCACTTGTATGTAATTGTTTTACACTTCCGCAATTCATAACAGCAACAGAGAATGTGAAAGCAATTAACAGAGAAATGACAATGTTTTGAGATTTAATATCATATTTAGTTAAGTCATTTTGCCCATCAACCACACTTAAGGCTGGATCATGAGTCCGCATGCCAACCATATTGGTTATCATCCTTTCCCCAATCAAAAATAATTGGTAATTATTACACATTCATAATCATCATGCAGTCCTTACCCAGAAGTTAATTCAAATGATTATCACACAATTTTCCGTAGTTGTCACTCATGTTGTTCACACGTAGGCCATCCTCCCTTTGATAAGAGAAGGGCGTCCACGTCCTTCAAGCATGTGAAAATCAAGCGAAAGCATTGACAATTCATAAATGCCCACAACCAATCCAAAAAACGGCGTGCTAATCAATAAGGGAGTTAAGGCAATACACATCATCAGATGTGAAATGGCCAAGAAAAAAAATTAAAACAAAGATTTTAATTCACTATGACAAAATATTTTCACCGTAAACGGTATTAATAACAAAGGCATAATTGACGGCATGTATTAATGACTCTCATAAAATGATTGGAGAATTAAAATATGATGAATATATAACATAAGTTACCATGCAGTTTGTCTTGTAAGATTGCTTGTTCAAATGGGAAATTCCCTTTGGAAACAAATCCATAGGTGGTAATAGATAGAAACCATTTGGCAGTGTAATATGATACTCCAATACCACAAGAAAAGTCGTTGCTTCCAGCAGGCATTCATAGCCTTGACAGGGTTGCTTTTTAACCCCACAAATGAGCCAGGGTCCTCATTTTAGTATGTATATGGTTCTTCTTTGCTTGTCATAAAGAGACCACTATGCTGGTATGGTGACCATATGACCATAGTTCCATTCACCAGGATATAACAAGTGATCAGGATGGATCATGATGAGACCGCCTGTCCTTCTGATAGTTATAATCATTAAGAAGGTCATTACCTTGGTTTGGTAGCCAAATTGGAATGTCCCTTGTTACAACCTTATGAGCATGGTAGGTTGGCTCGAGATGAGAACCCCTATCCTCATTAAGAGAATGTTTGATGCATTTTCATATTTCATTATTTCCATTTTTTCTTTTGAAATTTTTATTGTAACAAGAGGGAGGCTCATTTTCGCCTTAAGAGTCAGGGATGGTGTAAGAAGTAAAAAGGTGCCAATGAAGGTTTATACTCTTACCCTTATATCATTGTATCAATAGGATTTATCCATTTGAAAGTATAAACATAAGCCAGCATGTTTTGAAAATAGTGAATCATTTTATGATGTGTCCAAAGAAGAGATGTTCAACCAGTCATTATAAAGATATACCGTATCAGTCGTTGAATAAAGATAACCATAAAAAAGCTTCATTGGGCATAATGATATTATCATTACTATTTTTGCTTATATTAGGCACAAATCCATTCAAATGGTGTTTATCCAAAATGTAAAAAAAAATGGCACAATGATCGACAATTAAAGAATTCACAGTTTGTCCTATTTAAAAATACCAAAGGTGCAGTTCAATGTATTGAACAACAATCGTTCAATCGATTGAACAACAAAAATTAAAGGAAAACATACAAAAGTGTTGTTCAATCGATTGAACAACAATCATTCAATCGTTTGAACAACAATAATCGCAAAAGTGTAAAAGTGTTGTTCAATTGATTGAACAACAATTTTTCAACCGTTTGAACAACAAAAATCGCAAAACAAAATGTAAAAGTGATGTTCACACATTTGAACAACAATTGTTCAATCGTTCGAACAACAAAAATTAAAAGAAAAACATGCAAAATTGTTGTTCAATTGATTGAACAACAATCGTTCAATCGTTTGAACAAAAAAAATCGGGAAAAAAAAATGTAAAAGTGTTGTTTAGTCAATTGAACAACAATTGTTGAATCGTTTGAACAACAATTGTTGAATTGTTTGAACAACAAAAATTGCAAAAAAATGTAAAAGTGTTGTTCACTCGATTGAACAGAAATTGTTCAATCGTTTGAACAGAAAAAATTAAAAACATGCAAAAGTGTTGTTCAATCGATTGAACAATAATCATTCAATCATTTGAACAGAAAAAATTAAAAACATGCAAAAGTGTTGTTCAATCAATTGAACAACAATCGTTCAATCATTTGAACAACAAAAATTGCAAAAATGTAAAAGTGTTGTTCAATCGATTGAACAACAATTTGTTCAATCATTTGAACAACAAAAATTGCAAAAAAAAATGTAAAAGTGTTGTTCACTCAATTGAACAACAATCATTCAATCGTTTGAATAGCAAAAATTAAAAGAAAAACATGCAAAAGTGTTGTTTAATTGATTGAATAGTAATTGTTCAATTATTTGAATAGCAAAAATGAAAACGAGAAAGTGTTGTTCAATCGATTGAACAACAATTGTTCAATCATTTGAACAACGAAAAACAAAGACGTAAAAGTGTTGTTCAATTGATTGAACAACAAAAAACAAAAAATAAAAGTGATGTTCAATCGATTGAACAACAATTGTTCTTTTGTTTGAAAAACAAAAATTTGCAAAAAAAAAATGTAAAAGTGTTGTTGAATTGATTGAATAACACTTATCAAGCACTCAAAAAATCCTCATATTTACATGGTGATTCCAAACCTAAATTGCAATCAATAAAAGAGAATATATACATTATTTACAATTTAAAGCAATCTCAATTTTTTTAAAGAAAAGTTGCTAGGTCATCACTCCATACAGCGAAGATTTGCATGGAGGGGTCCCCACGTACTTGCTTGCAGAAAGATTCCTTAGTGAGCGGCTTGTGATAGAGAGGCACTCAATTCCTATTCACCTTAAAAGAATGGCCAAATCCATCAATGGTAGTCAAGGTAACATTACCATTGCTATGCACTTCTTGAACCTCATAAGGGCTGAGCCATCTTGTTTGCAATTTGCCTGGAAAATCTTGGAATCTAGAGTTGTAAAGGAGTGACCAATTCCCTTTTTGAAATGTCTTCCTCTTGATAAGGTTGTCATGCAACTTTGCCCCTTGTTGCTGAATAATTGCAGTTCGTTGCAAAGCAAGCAGTCAAGCCTCACCTAATTTGTTGATCTGTTGAATTCGTTTGGTTTTGGCTTCAGTTAGATCCATCCCCACTTCCTGGGTCGTTCTTAGAGTATTTATTTCAAATTCAATCAAAAAAATAGGTTCTTTGCCAAACATGAGTTGGTATAGAGAGTATCCAGTAGTATTCCTTCAAGTCATGCAATAATCCCACAAGGCCTTTGGTAGTCTGGCAGCCTAGGCCCGCCAATGTGTTGAGACTGTATTCGTCAGAATCACTTCAATGACCTTATTTGTGCTTTCTACCTACCTGTTCCCATGCAGGTGATATGCAGAAATGATCCTGTGAGTAATATGATGGTTTCTAAGAGTGGTAGTAATCTTGTGTCCTACGAATTGCCCTCCCCCATCTGCAGTCACTTCTCTCGATAAAGTATATTGCACAAATAGCCCAAAAAGGAAGTTAATCATAGGTTCCTCTCTAGCTCTTAGTAAATCTACTATTTCCACCCATTTCATCACATAATCCGTGGCAACCAGTATGTAGACCTTCTGATTGGATGGCGGATGGAATGGACCAACAAAGTTTAATGCCCATCTGTCGAAGGGTTCTATGACTAATTGGGGTTGCAGAGGAATTTCATTAGATTAGCTAGGCCTGCCCATCCTTTGGCAGCTATCACAAGCATGGGCATATTTCTTAGCATCGTTAAAAATAGTGGGACAATAATAGTCCATCTATAATACCTTATGCCCTATGCTACGATCTGCAAAGTGTCCCCCATAGGGCTCCACTCATCATGGCAAGCTTTAAGGATGTCATAAATCTCATTCTCGCGAATGCATCTGTGTATACACATTTCGGCCCCTATGTGAGAAAGATATCCGCCTATCCGAGAGAATCGGGTGCTACACTGAATGATCTATTTCCTCTCTCTTGTCGTCAAATGCCTAGGTAGCTTCCATAGTGCTAGATAATTTTCCACATCTGCATACCGTTGCATCTTGACTACTACAGAAAATAGATGGTCATCTGGAAATTGGTCGTCTAATGCCAATGGATCATTCAACTTCAGGATTCGAGATAGAAAATCGACAAATATGTTTTCCTTCCCTGGATGATCCTTAATAGTAATGTCGAACTCTTGCAAAAGTAATAGCCACCATGTCAGTTGACCATTTGTGATAGGTTTATGAGATAGATACCTAATGGAAGAGTGATCAATATATAGAAAGACTGGGTAGCCAGTTATATAATGTCTAAACTTGTTTATTGCATAAATAACAACTGAGAATTATTGTTCTATTACTGTATAATTAGGTTCTGCAGAAGTGAGATTTTTTCTAATATAATATATAGCATAAGGTTTCCTATCCTCCTCCTAGCCAAGGACAATGCCTATAGCTACATCTGATGCGTCCATGGATATGTGGAAAGGAAGCTCCTAGTTTGGTCCACGTAATACTGGTGCTGTTTAGACTAGTTTCTTTAGACCTGTAAAGGTTGTGTCACATTTTTCATACCATTTGAAATCAACATTTTGAGTTAAAGCATATAAAGGCACAACAATTTGTGATTTTTTTTTAATAAACCTATGATAATAGCCTACATATCCCATGAAGCTACGTACCTCTATCTGAGTGAAGGGGGTAGGCAGTAAAATAATTACCTGATTATTTGCTGGATCTACCTGTATCCCTACTATTGGTCATCGCCATGTGACACTTGACATTGCTTAAACATAACTTGGTAGAAATGCATCATTCTAAGACATTTTCTAATCTTGGCCAAGGTCATCCCCATATGGATTAAAGTCATCCATATACACCTAAAGTCCTTCATTTATCAAGTATAGCTCTCTGGAATGTAGTCGGGGCAATACACAAGCCAAATGGTAATACTCTGTAACTGAATGTACCCTAGGAACAGGTGAAGGTTGTTTTCTCTTGGTCCTTAGGGGCGATCTGAATCTGATTGTAGCCACTGAAACCATCTAGGAAGGAAAAGAACTGCTTCCCTGCCAAAGCATCAAGGACTTGATTGATGAATGGGAGGGGGAAGTGATATTTTTTTGTTTCCTTGCTCAACTCCCCGTACTCTACATAGATACACCACTTCCCATTTTTCTTGGGGATGACCACCAATGGAGAGACCCATTTATTGTCTAAAATAGGATAAATGAAGTTGACATCCAACATCTTCTATAGCTCTTCTCTCACAATGTCCTTGATATGTGGATTCAATCTTCGTTGAGGCTGCCAGATGGGTCAAGCATCCTCCTCTTTATAGATGTGGTGTGTACATAGTTGTGGGTCTATACCCTTCATGTTAGGATAATCCTAGGAAAAAGCCCCTTTATATTTTTGGAGGACCTGTATAAGCTTTTGCTACTGATCACTATCTAGACTATCATTAATGTTTAGAACTTTTCCTGGTTCGATCTCAACAAACTTGTTGTTATGAACAATGGTCATCTGGATATATTGGTCATCGCTATCCTTCAAAGGATCTTCCATCACTTCATTATCAAGGATTGCTTTCAAAATTTGACACTTTACATTACTCACATTAACTAGCTGATTGATAAAATTGTTGATAATGTCATCTTCAATCTGATCTTTGAATTCCAGTGCCTCTCCTACTGTGAGTGGTGAGCGGATGCTTTCCTCCATGTATGCTAGTGGTTGTTTACATATTTTTACAATGGCAAGACTAGGCTTGGTAGGAGGATATAACACAAGGTTTTTTACAACATCCCTCTCTGTGATAGTCATGCTGCCTTCTCAGCAGTTGATATAAGCATTAGCTGTCATCAGCCAAGGTTGGCCTAGAATCAGAGGATACCCATCCAACCGGATCTTTGGGTTTATGACAAGAAAATCTACTCAGTATTCCCATGAATAAACAAAAATTGTAATATCCTGTAAGGTCCCTTTTGGACTTACTACTGAATGATGAACCAATTCTAATAAAGTGGTGGTTGGTTCTAGGGATGTAATACCAAGTGCTTGACACATTTCTATTGTTAAAATATTAATGGTTGCACCCAGATCAACTAGTGTAATGGGAAAAGAGTGGCCATGTATCTAAACTGTCACTATGGGATTTCCAGGATCTTCATACTTTACCAGAGTTTCCCCTCCCAAGAGTAAATTAGACAAGGTTCCCACAACATGAATGGTGGGCGAAGTTTTTTCTTTCCTCATGGGTTTCTTTACACATAGCTCTTTGATTGTTTTAACATAGATGGGAATATCTTGAATGGCCTGGAGGAGAGGAATTTTAATACAAAGATTTTTTAGTTCCCCTACAAGATCAAAATCTAGGTAAATAGTAGGTTTGGGTATCGTTAACCTTTTGGGGAATGGGGGAGAAGTGACTGTGATTTTTTTAGGGTCTTCACACTGATCTGTCTCTTCCCCTTGGTTTAGTTTAGTATTAATTACAGGTGGTGGTATATGTACAGGTGGGGTTTCAATTTCAATTGATGGATGATCCCTGTTTTCGCCAAGGGCGATGATAGACCCTGAACTCAATCTAAGTTCATTACATTCATTTTTCTCATTCTCATAATCTGAGCTTTCAATAATTTGTATCAATTGGACTGGTCTTTTATTAGGATTGATATTCGACTAAGATGGCAATTGAGGACGCATAAGAGGTTGAGGATTTTGCTGTAATGTATGCAGAGCTGATATTGTGGGTTGAGGTTGAGGACCTGTCCCCATATGTGCATTTGATATCCCTAGCGATCACTGCTAATTTGGAAACCAGTTCAGATTTTGAAAGGTGGAGGCAGGCCACTAGGATTGATAGCGATTTCCCTACCAAACAAGACTAAAAGGTGAATTTTGCCAGCCATTACCTAGAAAGGATTGAGTTGGCCAGGATGCCATAGGGAATGGTTGGGTTTGCCAATTTGGGTAAGGTGATTGGTCTTGCCATGCTTCCCCAAGGTTTTGTTGTTGATTAAACTATGAATAAGGAAAGAACTGGGATGCATCTTGTGACATACCTGTAGGTTTAGCCTGCCACTGTCGACGTTGGTTCATCAGATACACCATCTTTGTCTCTTCTTCCGCTTCCTTGACTACTAATTTCAGCCTTGACAGTGATGGAAATTGTTCATTGGTGTGATATTTGGTACAGATACTACATGTGTAAACCATGTCTAATGGACACTCCCGTTAGCTATGCTTCTTTTGACAACGTGGACAGAAGATGGCCAAGTTTTGTTCTACTAAGGCTTGCTTTTGTTTAGCCTATAAGACGTCCAACTATGTCATGAGGGTGCCTAAGATGTATGTTTTGAAATCTTCTAGGAGGTTACCTATCTACATTCATGTTATGCCTCCGCTATGTGGTTTTCTTCCCCTGCTCATGGGATCTCGGGTTCCTGCTCCTACGCGTGTGCTTCCTCGCGAACACTTGATACAAAAGTGGATTATTTCATCATAATCTTCCTAAGAAATATCTCCTTTCCCCATTAAATTTAAATTTTCTAACCATTCCTCTTTCATCCCTTTAATTAAGATAGCTCTTAGGACTTCTTTAGGTAAGGTGGTGTGTGGAGATCTCGGCAAGTTATAATTAAGCCGTTTGACATACTCTTCTAGAGTTTCATTGTCTTTTGCAGCCATCTTAAAGATTTCATCTTTTAGCTCCATAGTCTTGCAAAAGTCATGGTATCTTGTGAGGAAGGACGTTTTCATGTCATCCTAAGAATTAATAATTTGTCCACCCAGACCCATGAACCATCTTAAGGTTGCTCCTTTCAGAGTAGAAGGGAATAATTTTAGCTTTTGGGGGTCATTGGTGCAATCATATCCTCTATAGAGGACATCAAACTCAAATAGGAAGGCATCAGGATCCTCTGTGATCATCCCGTGAAAAGTTGGGATGCTCTACAAAGGGATAACCTTGATGGGGTCATTTGCCACTTGATAAACTATGGGATATTACAATGTTGAGGTTTGACCTTGAGGTGGTCGATTTTCCATTTGGTCAAATATGTGCCAATAACCTTCAGGGATTTTAGGGGGTGATTTTTGAGCAAGCAGGGGATTAGCAACCCAATTGGGCTTTGTAGTACTGCCTAGATCTGGGATGACAGGAGACCCCTATTCAGACAGTTGTGGTTCTGCCTTAGTAGTTCCACTGGTTTCTCCTTCTCCTTCCCTTAAGTTACACAATTTTCCCTGTTGTAGAGGATCAAAATATAAACTTGTTGTAGCTTGAAGACTCCATTCAGATCCTCCAATTTGGCTTTGAATCTTAGCGTAAGTTGTAGATGGTGGGCCTATTGCCTGAGGGATTATAGTAGGACTTCTTCAAGTCACTTCCCGAAATCCAACTGATGCTTGAGGCTCTACTTTTCTTACGCTTTCGTCTATAATGGTCGTTCTCCCAAAGGTTTACCGATCCTTTAGGTTTTGTGCATTTAGGTGGGGGGTTCTACTCTTTTTCTATATTTCTATTCCTAGTAATTCATAAAAACAAATTCCTATTTAACCTCTAAGCTTTTGATGAAAATAGGGCTAGTAAGCAAGCACTTTACTTATTAGGTACGCAGGTTCTTACCTTCCATTTTTAAAACCCAATTCTTTCACAGAAAGATAAAAAGGAAACCACTTTGAAACAATCTCCCCAGCAACGATGCCAAAACGTTGGTGCACTAAGATGTCTTTTTACAGGCAATCTTAATTCCTACATTAATCTTCAACCCCAGGTAAGTCATTTTATCTCAAGAGTGCCAGCACTATATGTGCAGTGAATTCAAAGGTTATCTAATGATAAATCATTGCAATCACTAATAACTATTTCTTCAACTCACTCCAAACAATTCTAAAAGAAATAACTATGGAGGAAATAACTCTTGAAAGAACTCTTAACACACTCTGCAAATCTATTTAACTTATTCTGAAATCAAATGAATTTGAATGTAAGTGCAAAGAACCACGCTCAAACATCTTTAAATATAATTAAGACTAACTCACTCAATCAATAAAGAGAACTATGACAACTTAACAACAATGATAATCTATAGCAAATCCAAATTGAACAGCAGATCCTAATTCAACAGAAGATCCTAATTGAACAACAAATCTCAATTGAACGACAACTGATAATTGAACAGCAAGCGAGCATATAATGATAAATGATATCTAAACAACAAATGATTTATATAAGAAAATTATGGAAATCAATTAATGCTATCTCTAAGATCTATGATAACATAACTCGGAATGAACAACAATCCACTACTGAAAATAACATAAGCAATCCAATCAAAGCGTTACTCAGATATATCACATGGCCATGTTTGAATCTAAATGAACACTAGTATGAACAGAATTGTTAATCTTCACAAATAAGAGAAATGATATTAACTTGACATTAACAATCAATAACGACTAAATAGAAAAGATTATAACACAAGAAAGTAGTATAACTTCTCTTGACTGAGCCCAGAGTCACAAGAACTCTCTGCTAAGAAATACTCAGAATATAAGTATGTATCAAATGCAATCTTTCTTCATTAAAATAAGCAACATGGTTATAGCATCACTGAGATAACAATATTATATGTCTCAAAATAATAATTACAAGTTATGAAATTATGAACTCCGTGCAGTTTTTCCTTTCGGCCTTATATATTACATTTAGAAAATAAATAGATAAAAGCAAATCCTCAGGATCAGGAAATCCCAAGGATTTCACTATACATAATCTAATTCTGTCATGAAATAGCATCAGTTTTCCTGGTCTCTCGCTACCTTGCCTACCTTAGATGTTGTCTTTTTTCCTTTTATGGCCTCATGCTTCTCTGTCAATTGAACAACTATTGTTCAATCTACGTCTTCTGCACATAAAGATAGCAAAAAGTTAGTTTCTTGTTGCTAGATTTATCTAATTTGATACCAAGTGCTTTTACCCAACTTTAGCTGTTACTTCCTTTACTTTGATCTATAAACAAAGATAATCATGTGATGATAAATGTTGAATAAAGCTATTTACAAAAAGAAAACATACCTTTTTCCTGAGCCCACACCTATCATCCACAATTTGATGTGGAAACAGAGGTTGTAAACAGGAGTTTGGGTAATTTGTTGAGAAGTTTAGTAGGTGACCGACCAAAGCAATGGGATCATGTGCTAGCCCAGGTTGAGTTTTCCTATAATGAATCACCAAATAGGAGCAGAGGAAAGAGTCCATTTCATATCTTGTGCGACATGCATCTGAGGGGAATTTGTGAGCTAAGAGACTTGGGAAAGATTGAGAAGAGAAGTGTTGATGGAGAGGATTTTGCAACAAGCATGAGTGAGTTGCATGAGTTTTACACAAAATTTTGTCACTCTCCCTGTACTCCCTGTCCAAAATCCTAGAGGACCTCTATAGTGTACGTGACATGCTTTCCTATCATGAAGAAACTCCCATTATGTCCCTCTTCATGAGTAGAACAATTCCCTTTTGCATCATTTCCCAAAAATCTTCTATTTATCCTAGTTTACAAGACCGACACTAATGAACTATGTCCTCCTCGCACCAATATGCAGGGATTAAAACTGTCTCTAGCACCGATAGAATCGACTGAGTCCTTTCTTAATCATGTCAATCCTTTTTTGGAAACTTTTTTAAATATGGTGTTGAAGCTTCTAGCTCTAGAAGCTTTGTAATGGAAGTCTGGTAAATGGTTAGGCCGGATCGAGTCGAGAAGATCAGTTTGGGATCCTTTCCCCTATGAGGATGGAACTAAACCAAGTGATAAGGCCTTCTCTGTTGTGGGGAAAAATGCCTATGCAGGTCGATCCTATCCACCTAAGGTGTGACAGTGCCATATCAACAAACAGACACATCTATTCTAGTATTCTTCCTTTATGAATTAAGAATGAAGAGAGATGGATGGACTAACCAGTGTCTTCCGTTTGTCCCTCGATCCGGTTTCTCTTCTCTTTGAGAGTTCCCAGCTACTTGCCTTCTTGCTCGCCCAGCTTCAACAGGTTCCTGCAAGATCACAAGAAGAGAACACTACACAAAGACATAGAATCATATTCATAACTAGTTCAGGATTAGAAATAAACTAAACATACTAATGCAATCATACATCAAAGATACATCAGTATATAGGAGAAACCAAGATAGCTTTATTGATGAATAACAAGGTTCAGGAGGAGATACAACCAAGAGAGTTCCAATCCAACATCTCCTTCCCAGCAAATGAAATTCCTATCTTCACCTCCCTTCAAAGCATTAAGCACCCAATGATTCCAGTCTCAAACCAACAGCAATTCTTTGCAACAACAAAATTCCAGCCTCCTGGATCTCATGGAAGAGAGATCCATATATAGATGTTTGGAGAGAGGATGAGTCAGCTTGAGATCTAACTAGTGTCCTCTCCCTCTGTCAGTTCTTGCTTCCACTTGGAGACTAAGAGCCTCTTACTCATCACTAGTCGAATTCATTGAGGCAAGTGTCACTGGAGAAGATTCTGGAAGCTTCCAGGGTCTTTTCCACCTCGTTGAATGAACTTGCCATTTGTCACTTCCCGCTCAGCGCACCCTGGTAGTGCTTCTACCTGCATCGCAGTGCACCTAGCCAGTGTAATCTCTGCATTTCAGCGCAGACAGCTAGTGGAGCCTCTGAATTGATCCTGAATTGACTTGTTTTTGAGCAGTTTCTGGTGGAGAACTTCTGTGAATTGTTGTGATTTGTTGGACTTGTTCCTCTAGGGGTAGGAACAACATGTTTAGGGACTTTGGATCCTTTTGATTATGGACATTTCATGCTTATAGCTGTAAGGCACAAAAATGTCTATAATAGTTGCCCCCTAAAGTATGAGGCCGTTTATCGGGTGAAATGCTTTATTAGGGGGATCCGAAGTTCATCCAATGTTGGGAGGAGACCTGTAATAAGATACAATACAATACATTATTTTTCATACTGCTTTCATGATTTAGCTGAGGCGGGCATTCCCATGCTCACCTTTATAAACTCATTTTTCTGTACATAGAACAGACAGTCATCTGATGGTAGACTGATAATTTTGATGAAATTATCATCCTTTGGGTAGGATGATTATCTGTTGCAATGATGTACATGTCAATGTCTTTATCTTTCCTAAATATATATCGCAGCCTGGATGGATGAAACTAGATCCGGGGTCTTCAAACTCGTTCGATCTTCACTCTAAGTACAAGTCGATCCATGTGAGAAATGTTCTGAAGTCGAACATGGAAAGACATCGCTTGATTATAGGTCAATGAGGTAAACCGTTAACAAGCGCGAGAGGAATCACCGATAATGATAATGACCCTCAAGGTACTGCAGTACAATTCATGTGGTGTGAATAAAGGACTTGGTGTCGAACACCACGCAAAATCTTTCAGTCGAAGGTCATTGATGTATACCTGTCACCAGAAGTGAGAAACTTGCCATTGAGGCATGCAAGCTTCAAAGTACTGAAGGGGGTGTTCCTAGATCAACTTCTTGGATAATGAGCTGATGTCGACAAGAAGCAATCCGTCAAAGGAGGGCCTTAATGAATCCCACATCAATGACATGGAATGGAGCTAATGATTTTGATGGAGGTGAAAACGATCTGAGGGCATATGATTCAGGGTGGCGGTCATGAAAGGATGAAGGATAATGTACGGCAGTGGATGGGACACGGTTGACTTCTCTGAACGACTTCTCTTGAACATATGGCGACACTTATGCGATGGATCGGTAACATTACCCCAAATATGGATGGTATGGTGAGACCATGGTGATGTGACCAGTGAATGAAACAACCCAACCCGATTGTGGTACGGAGGAAAAGTGTCATGTTCAAGAGCGACTTGCTACCATCAAAGTTTTCTTGAGTTTCTCCCAATTTTCCCTAGTCATTGCTGACCAGTACCTCTTTATTTTTGTCAAGCTTGAGGAGGATAACATATGCTTGTTCTATAACTTGCCCTTCGGGCAAGCCCATCGCTATGTTTTAACGAGCCTAGCGATAGTGAAACTCGTTCTCGTCTAAAGACAAGTTTGTCGCTATTTAATGATTTTAACGAGTCTAACGACAAAGATAACTTGGTCCTTTTCATTTTTAGAGAGTCTGAAAAGGTACGCAAAGTCAACTCCGAAAGTCCTTTTTCGTCATCTAATCCCTTAAGTCCGAAAAAGTATAAAACAATATAGAAGGGATGAGTTTTCGATAGTTTTAACGAGCCGAACAAAACAAGCGCTCGATCTTTTTGTGCAATAATCCCTCAGGTCCAAAAAGATTAAAATCTAGAGGAGGGATAGCACTTCCGGTCGCTTTAACGAGCTGGAAGGCCAAAACTCGGCAATCTTTTCATATTTTATGAGTCAGATGAAAAGAGCTTAAAGAAGACTCGTCTTTTGAGGAACGAGTGATAAAACGGGTTAGCAGCTGATTCCAGGTACGGGTTGGAATTTTCCAATCACGGCAGTGTCACAAGGATGGCTAGTGAAATCACTCTTCGCAGCTGTTCCTCAAAATGGGTAAACAATCATATGGAGGTGAACGATCGGCCAATGGAAAAGTGGAGGTGACAGTGCAAACACGACCAAGGCTTTAATGGCTGATAATATTACATTCACAGTGGTTATTTACCGGAAGATAGTTCATTTTTTAATGAGCTTAAACGCGGAAAAACACTGCTCAGTCTTATGTTTATTTTTTAACGAGCATGAACTATGCGCTAAAACTTCTCGGATCTTGCGTTTATTTTTTAACGAGCATGAACTGTGTGCTAAAACTGCTCGGATCTTGCGTTTATTTTTTAACGAGCATGAACTGTGTGCTAAAACTGCTCGATTTTATGTTTATTTTTTAACGAGCATGAACTATACGCTAAAACTGCTCGATTCCAGTCATATGATAAGAAAGTCTCATTTAAGATGCCATTTTTTACGGAGCTTGCGCCTTACCGGAATCCCTTCGTTATGCAAGTTCGGAAACGACTAATCCTACGAGTTTAAAGGGTTAGACCTACAGGTTTAAAGGGAGGACCTAAAAATTTAAAAAATAAATAGCCTCCCCTTGCTTGCACTCCAAAAGGTTTGCATGCCCCCAGGTATAAAGTACGATTTCAAGGTTACCCCTCAATTTGCAGATAAAACATTTGTTCTACCAGGAAAGGCCTACCTCTTTCAGGTTACCCGAAGATTGTTTCATCAATGCAGCGAACAAAACACTTCTTCGGCGATGTCTACCGAGATAGACAAAGGTGAGTGACAACGAGCACCAAACACATAACTTTGACAAAAGAATCTTATTCTGAACAACCCCTCTTCCATGACGGACGGGGTACAGACTAGTCATATTCTCCCGCGGAAACCTACCCTATACCCAAAGTTTTCTTGCCGAAGCAGACCAGGACGCATGCCACCTGGGTTCCAGTCATATCCCTCCAAATTACTCGCACTCATCGGGAGGACGGACCGTGGGTTGAGACATTTCTTGCATGAAGAGACCATTTAGGGATGGTGTATGACTATTTGCGATGCGTGATCCGGGAAATGAAAGTTGGTCCACAAGCTTGACCACTCTTCCTTCGTGCAGAAAACACATTACTCTAAAGAGTGAGGAGACGATGGCTCCCATGCAATATATATAGTCTTGTCCAAGGAGTAGGTTATAATCCAAGGGTCCTTGAATGACCATCACGTTCATTTGAATGGTCTTCCCTTTCAATGTGATTGGCACATTGGGAAGAATCCCTAAAGGTCGACTGGTTCCTTTATCAAAGCCTGTCAGATTTCTCATTTCAGGCAAAAGCGTTGGTGAACCAAGCGCTTTCCAAGCAATAGAGGAAAGGATACTCATAGATGCCCCCTCATCAATGATGGTGCCAGCCATTACCATCCTGTATATTTGGACGATAATTCTGAATGGTATGCTGGCTGGTAACCGGGGTCTGCCTAGTTGGTTCCAGTCGAAGGACACAGCTAGGTTGCTTGGTGGTGGGACCGAATAGACGGCCGGATATCGCTCTGACGAACTTCCTTCCTGCGATAAAGGAATGGGTGGATTGCCCCCGTGTTCGTCAGAGTCTGTGTTGATGAAAAGAATCTGGATGGTGTCATCCTTATCCTCTTCAGTGACTGTATCATTCGAAGATAAATCCTCTAAAGGCAAGACCGGGTCAACTGCCGCCTCGACCTTTTGACTTTCGTCAGGTATGGATTCAGTCGGTTTATACTCAATGATAGACGCTTCAGCTGACCACTTGAGCAGGCCAGCTAGATTCTCAACTAACGAAGGACTTGGCAAGAGTCTTTGGTATCCAAGAGGAAGTCACAACGGTGAAACCGGGCGATCTTCCAAGACTCTTTTGGCCTCGTCTAAGAAGGGACAACGGTGGATGGCATGGTCGCCTTCACACAGTTTGCAGGGAAATCTAGCTTTCCCTCTCTGTCCTGTGGCTTCACTTTCACTAGTTGACGGTGTGCTGTCAACATGGCTATCAGAGGTTGATGCCACCGAATTGTGCAAACGAGGAGACCAGTCCCTTAGTATCCGAGGGATGCAGGGACAATCTCTGTGCAAGTGGTCTCCCTTGCATATGACACATGGCGATTTAGGCCTAGTCAGTGCTGTGTGTGGATTTTTGTCAGACGACACTTGTTTGCCCCAGTCGCTTTTGGCTCCTTCTTCTTCTTCTCTTTCTTCTTCTTTTCCTTCTTCTCCTTAGGAACTTGGTTTTTCTTTTTACCAGTTTCGTCAAGCGAAGAGGAAGGAGGAGAGGAAAAATTAGATGAAGTAGAAGGCTGGTGGGTAACTCTGGTATGGTCTAACTGTTGATTCGACTGTTCAGGAATAGTGGTGTTCTAAACGACATTGGTTGAGAAGAGCCAAACCGGCAAGCCAATTGTCAGTCCTGGAAGCGACAATGTGGCCATATGGGGCACACCAACATCTCCCCAAGAGGAGAAGGGACTAGGATTTCCACCAAGGGGAATTCCTTGGTTGGTGTGCTCCATTTTCTCAACCTAAAGATCAACGCAGGAAAAAGGGGTGATTGTTCCGTTTAAAATAAATTTTAACGACGCTTTAGAAACAACTTGCTTTTTCAATTTTAAAGAGTCGAGAAAAAGCTAAAGATGACTCTAGTCTCCTTCGATGTTTTAACGAGCCCGAAGTGACAAATGCTCGGATGGACTTTTTCTGTTATAGAGTCTGAAAAAGGCCAAAAGGAACTGCTATGGAGTTCTAGGTAGAGGGTGTGCCAAACTTTTCGCAAAACTGCAGAATACTTTTTAAGGTACGGGCGGTCAATCTTCCTGAATGCTATGTTCAGTGCATTGCGATCAGTAGGGCGGCCGACACGGCTTCCTAAGGATAAATGTTTTATGCCTATAGGGGTCTCCCAATATATACTCGACGGTACATGGGAGCACAATCCGTACTGGCGCTATCGTCCCTCAGGAGGAATCACCCACCATCAGTGAGATCGACAGTCACCAGGCTTTACGACGCCGGAACACGTCTCTAGCCTAGACCTCTATGTTGTGCGTTAAGTTACAAAGCGTCGTTAAGTTCATTCAATTTATTTTAGGTTGATCTTTTTAGAAGTTTGCCTTTTTTGGATCACCACGAGATGTATGATACAATTCCTAAATGCAGTCTAAAGATGATAAGCAAGCCTTTATATCTTTTCAACAATGAAAATCCTAGCTACAAAGGGAAAAGAAAGACACCATCTTTTCTCAAAGAGCAATCAGCACACTTTAATGCACTTTTCCTAAATCAAGCATGCAAACTATCAAGTTGCAAATGCACAATGCAGGTGTTTGTTTTCCACTTTCTTAATATTGATGCCTAAAAAGAAAGCTCTTTGTACAACTTTGAATTTGCTTTTAAATGACAAATACAAACAAGTTTACTTTTTCGAAATCAGAAAGGGTAGAAGAGAATACAACACTTTACGACCTTCAAAATGAACACTTGTTTCGACACTTAAAAGAGACAAACTCAAACCAAAAGCAAAAGTAAATGTATAATCAACTGTAAACAGCCAATGAACTCTCTCGTAAGATCACAATCAACAGATCTGAATCAAGGGCTACAGGATGATTATTTCACTCTTGCAAAGGAAAACTGTAAATGACACCACAAACACATAAAAACACTCACAGTCTTTTTGTACAAAAAGAGGCGGAATTTAAGCAGAGAAAAGGAGTTATCAGACAGGTACCTATGTTGGTTATAGGCTGCAAAAAACAGAGATCAAAACAAGGCAAAACAGAGCAAAGAACCCCAGCTGCACAAGGCCTAACTGGATCAACGCACCCTCAACACAGATATTTTGACATTCAGCGCAGGTAGCCTTCACGAGACCTGCGTTGAAATGCAGAACCTCTTCATAGAGTCTGTGCTGAAGGAGAAACGAGAGTTCCTCACTGGGTTCTGGGTCACAGTTTGCTGATTAATCTACGGTTTCAGGCCAAATAAAAGCAACAAGCAAGGTACAATCAAAGGGATGCTTTGAGGGAGGACTAAGATCTATCACAAAGGATCATCAAATCATTTGTGAGTCCATTGTTCAAATCATAGACAAATCCAGTGATTGGATCAAAGTAGCAGCTGTCTACTTTGCATCTAAGAATAGCAGATGTAGTTCGATTGTTGCTGTTGAGTCTATGAAACAAACAATGATAGAGACACAAGTAAAATGACTAAATAGATTTCCCCAGCGGAGTCGCCAATTTGTTGTGGGGAAAAATGCCTATGCAGGTCGATCCTATCCACCTAAGGTGTGACAGTGCCTTAGCAACAAACAGACACAGCTATTCTAGTATTCTTCCTTTATGAATTAAGAATGAAGAGAGATGGATGGACTAACCGGTGTCTTCCGTTTGTCCCTCGATCCGGTTTCTCTTCTATTTGAGAGTTCCCAGCTACTTGCCTTCTTGCTCGCCCAGCTTCAACAGGTTCCTGCAAGATCACAAGAAGAGAACACTACACAAAGACATAGATTCATATTCATAACTAGTTTAGGATTAGAAATAAACTAAACATACTAATGCAATCATACATCAAAGATACATCAGTATATAGGAAAAACCAAGATAGCTTTATTGATGAATAACAAGGTTCAGGAGGAGATACAACCAAGAGAGTTCCAATCCAGCATCTCCTTCCCAGCAAATGAAATTCCTATCTTCACCTCCCTTCAAAGCATTAAGCACCCAATGATTCTAGTCTCAAACCAACAACAATTCTTTGCAACAACAAAATTCCAGCCTCCTGGATCTCATGGAAGAGAGATCCATATATAGATGTTTGGAGAGAGGATGAGTCAGCTTGAGATCTGACTAGTGTCCTCTCCCTCTGTCAGTTCTTGCTTCCATTTGGAGACTAAGAGCCTCTTACTCATCACTAGTCGAATTCATTGAGGCAAGTGTCACTGGAGAAGATTCTGGAAGCTTCCATGGTCTTTTCCACCTCGTTGAATGAACTTGCCATTTGTCACTTCCCGCTCAGCGCACCCTGGTAGTGCTTCTACCTGCGTTGCAGTGCACCTAGCCAGTGTAATCTCTGCATTTCAGCGCAGACAGCTAGTGGAGCCTCTGAATTGATCCTGAATTGACTTGTTTTTTAGCAGTTTCTGGTGGAGAACTTCTATGAATTGCTGTGATTTGTTGGCCTTGTTCCTCTAGGGGTAGCAACAACATGTTTAGGGACTTTGGATCCTTTAGATTATGGAAATTTCATGCTTATAGCTATAAGGCACAAAAATGTCTATAACATTCTCCCATGAAAAGACGAACCATCTCCCATCCATCCAAGCTATAAAAACCTCTCTTTTTCCCAAAGAAAAAGCTAGTTTTAGTTTGGAGTTAGAATAATCAGCAAGACATCTATAGTCTAAAGTTTTCTAGTTTATGTTTGAGGGAGAATAGTGTGCTTGGGTGTGATTTGAAACAAGAGGGGAAGAGGCCTTAAAATATATATTGTGAAGGTTTTCCATGAAGTGCTATCAGAAGTGTGGGAACCTAGATACGTCAGAGGAGACCAGCAACATCAAGGCATTGGTTGTAATCTGTTTTTTATTTATATAAATGCAACTATCGATTGATTTCCTACATGAAGTGTCATTTTACATATTTATGGCATAACGTTCCTTGACATGTTAAGTAGGTTGACTACAATATTGTATTCTCTTACATTTGTTGTTGTTTGCTTGTTTTAGGTGTGTGAAGGAAGGAAACGAAATATAGCTTGAGCGAGGAAGTGGGATCATCAACAAGCGGAATAACATTCTAAGAGGTAGGCCCTCTTAATTGATTCTAGCTTAAGGAAATCTTCCATAGATTGTCTATTTGTGGCTAGACCTGCTCTCTCAGGCTAGAGGAATTGTTTGTGTCTGCACTTAGAATTTACCTGCATCACAAATTGGTGACTCCACTGGGGAACCAATCCTTTTGTTTGATTGATTGTAATTTCATGGTTTTGTGTGAGCTTTTCTAGTATAATCATTTCCCTCTAGTGTTCTCTACTTTTCTTGGTTTACTTCTCTGAGTCTGAAATTTATAGTAGCAAGTATGGTTTTTACCTGAGGAATTTTTTTTTTTCCTTTGAATCCTTGGCTAGCGCGGTTTTTTCTAAAACAATCGCACTGATCAGATTGAGTTTCATAAAAACAATTGCGCTGAGCCCCTTCTCGCACTTGTTGTAAGTTAGGCAGTCACACCAATTCTTGTAGATGGAGATTAAGGTTTTCCCAGATCTCAACCAGTGTGTCTTGCTCTCCTGATTTCTACCTCTTAGCTTGTTTTAGGTTATTTCTCCCTGAATGGAAAGCTTGATTTGGCTTGGTTTATGTGCTTGTTGGTTTGCCTTCTTTTTCTTGATTTCTTAAGTCTTTGGATGGTTAGTGGCTCTAAGACATCTAGGTTTTCATTCATTCCGCTGATTGTGAACTCAGTGAGTCAAGTTGTGGGTGAATTTACTCCTTGCATTTCATTTGTAGTCCTCCTATTGCTTTGATATCCATCATTCAAGTTTGAAAAGTTTCATTTGATTGTTTAAACATCTCTTTTCTGGCATAGATCATGTTTCTTGTCTTTTTTTTGCTAGAGTCATTGCATGATTAGTTTGGAAGAAGTTATTTTGTGTCTTTTCATCTGGTTTAGGATTGTTTGTCTCAAAAACGCTTTCATTGAAGTGTTTTACAAAAAAATAATTTTTGACATTTCATGAAAAGTACACAATTCTAGTTTTCTCCATCAATATGTTACATTAGTTAGCATCATTTAAGACTATAGTTGCATTTGAAAATAAAAAGAACTCTCTTTACCTTTGAAAGGACTGCTTGAAGTGCACTTGTTAGGAAAATAGGAATTGCGAACAAAATTTTCATTATTTTTTTTTGAAAAAGTGAAGTAGTGAAAAAATGATTTTGTTTTCGGTTGCTCGGTTGTTTGCATTTGATTGTGTTTTCTAACCTCTCTACTATAAGAAATTCATTGAATTGAAAGAGTCTTGTCTCATTTAGCTGCATACAGGATTTTTCGAATAACATCGCTAAGGCCCGAAAACTGAGACATAGTTCAAGGTAATCTTTAAAATGAACTCAATCAACCTAAGGCACCTTCGAAACCTAACACTCACATCTAGAAGGTCTAGGCTAGAGATGTGTTCCAGCATCTTCAAACCTAGCATTTTTCGTTCGCTTCAGCACTAGATAATGCTAGGACAGACCTGTGCTCGCTGTACCATTGCGTATATAAAGGGAGACCCCACTAGGCTGCAATCCTTTATCCATAGGAAGTCGAGTCTACTACCTTGTAAATGTGATACACCAAACACAGCATTCGAGGAGATCACCGACCCGTACTTCTCGATTTGTCACGCGGTATTCTATAGTTCGTGGTTACCTGGTAATCCTTTTTACCTAGATCAACCTTAGAAGTCATTTTTGTCTTTTTGACTCTTTAAATTTAAAATATCACTGAGCACTTTTCCTTTCGAGCTCATTAACTCCGAAAGCAGCTAGAGTCGCCTTTTGCCCTTTTCTTGACTCTTAAAATATGAAAAGGAAAAATTTTGTTTAAGTGTCTTAAAATTAACTACCCACAAAATATTCCTGGTTAAAGTTATCTTCCTTAGTGTTTCTTGAAAAGTCGATTCCAATGGAAACATTCCTAGAGTCTACCAGTCAAGGGTTCCACTTAGATGGGAATTCTAGTACTTTTTCTTCTCTTGGAAATGCTCGTGCTCCTTATATGGCAACACTGTCCCTCCCTGGGTTAACCATTGGTTTACCTATCTAGTTATCTTCGACCTCGGTGTCCCGAGTGTCCCAACTCATATCCAGCCTTTTGAATCACATCATAATGATTCTAAGATTGACCTCTCATCCTCTTCCCCCATTTCTTCACCTTCCTCTTCCACTTCACCTGGTGAAATTTTGAAATCGAGTAACCAGGAGCCTAAGAAGAAGAAGACAAAGAAGAAGAAGTGAGATAAGTGGGAGGCCAACCGTTCAACTATTTCTCCCAAAGCACTTCCCGTTGATAAACCTTATGATCCTTTGCTGAAGGTAAAATTGCCTTGCAGGCTATGTAAGGGTGACCATCTTCTTTGAGATTGTCCTAGCATTCCCAAAGTCTTAGAGGTATGGTCTCAAGATCTGAATTGACCATCCCCATCAACCTCTAGAGATCATGTCGATGGTACACATTCAGCTACTGATTGTAAGAAGAAGGGAAATATTAAATTCCCCTATAGGTTATGTGACGGAGAGCATCTTCTTCACCTTTGTCCTCTTATGGATAAAGCTTCCAAAATTTTGGAAAACCTTACAGCTTCGCAACCCCAACTTCTTATTGGTTATCAACAACTTTATTCTAACCCTCTCCTTTTTGGTAATGAGATTGACTTGGATTCATCTCTTGTCCATCCTACTCTTCCTGAGCATTACTCTCTTGTGTCTATTCCTAACCAAACATTGGTCAAAAAGAGTGTCAACTTGGTTCCACCACTAGTTGCTCACATTGTTTTCAAAGAGAGTGGTGATCATACTGCTCATGGTCTTCCCATCTTCTCAGATTCTTAGGAATCAAAGAGAGACCCTCCTGTCTCGGTTGTTCAGGAGAGTCTTTCTTCTGTTACTGCAGAGCATGGGGGAAATAATATGATACCCCCACCAAGTAGTTCTGTCGTCTCTTTCGATTAGAGTCCATTGACTTCTTTCTGCCTTCCATCTTATGTGCCTTTCTAGATTATAGTACAAGCATATAATATGGTAGTACATGGCACTATAGTAGACGAATGCGTGTTTGTTAGCATCATGTCTTCTACTACTTGGCAAGCTTTGGGTTCCCCATAACTTGTACCTGTCTCCCAGAATCTGTTGGCTTTTAATAGAGGAACCAGTCAACCCTTAGGGGTGTTTCAAAGTTCCCTATTACTTTGGAAGGGAATACCATCTATATAGACATGATGGTCATCCAAGGTCCTTTATATTTCAATCTTCTCCTTGGATGTGACTATGTTTATGTCATGGTGGCTCTTATCTCTTCGCTTTTCTCTGTGGTTTGTTTTCCACACGAAGGGAAAATTGTGACTATTGATAAATTGACGTTCATTGGTCACCAAGCACCTCCTTTGCAACCATCGTCCCCTATCAGCTCTTGTTTGCAAGAGGCGCCTTCCCTGCCATAAGTCAATTATGTGGCTACCTATTCCGTCTCCACATCCATTGATGATCACATAGATGGTATAGTACATTATGTACTAGGGACATTTGAACTTGATTTGTCTATGGTACCAATTGACATGTATTCCTCCCAAAGTGTGGTTCTTCCATCTAGTGAAGACCTCTTTGGAGCCATGTTCTCATATGGTTCATAAACAAATTTGATGAGGATAGTTCTTGGTCTTTTGTTAACCTCATTAAAAAATGAAACAATGGATGAGCATAGTTCCTTGCCTTGCAAAAAGCTCGTTAAAAAATGAATCAAGATGTCTAAGGATAGTTTATTCTCATATCAACCTCGTTAAAAAATGAAACAAGGCCCATGAGGATAGTTCTTATTTGTATCAACTTTGTTAAAAAATGAAACCCATTTTGAGGATAGTTCTTTTACTGTGCAACCTCATTAAAAAATGAAACAAATCCCTAGTCCCAATCGAGTCTTTGATTAATATCTCATGAGATCCCAGTCGAGTCTTTTCTAGATCTCAAAAGTGAACCTTCATTCCATACACCTAGCTGAATGAAATGAAGTTTGGGGGGCATGTAACTTATTTGAGTCATTATGTCAAAGGCATGTGAACTTATCTCAAGGATAGTTTTTTGTTTCAAGCTTTCGTAGACATGAAACCGAATCCAAGCAGAGTTCTCCATGGTTCAAGCTTGTGAAAAAATGAACTCATTCCCAATTTACATCTTGTGATTCTACTTTTATGAGTTGATTTCTGCTAGATAAGCCTTCATTTATTCTTAATTCCATCACCAATCTCTTTTGCCGATCATATGCTTTCACTTGGTTATTTTTCCTTTCCTGAGGAACTACAGTGATGAGCGGTTTTATTGGCCAAACTCTTGACCCTTACATGTTTTGAGCAGTTCCCCCATTTCCAGAACTAGTTGCTACCCTTTATACCACTCGTTCCTCCATGATGAGTCACCTTTAAGCTCTTTTCCGTCTCGTAAAGAATGAAAATATTGCCAAGTATTTTTCCATTTTTGACTCGTTAAAGAGAATAAAAATGGAGGGTTTTCTTTCAAGATCTTTTTTGACTCTTTAAACAGGAAAATATTGTTGATCTCTTGTTGTCTTGAACTTGCTAAAGGCTGCGAAATGTCGTTTACCCAGTATACATTTACCACTTTTTTTGGCTAGGATAAACTATTTACGAAAAAGGTACTCCTTGACTGAAATGGTCAAGCGGTTCTCTCAAGTATCATTTCCTACTTTTTCGGGCTCGAGAGACACAAATGTACGAAAAGGGACCATGTGGATTTTTTTTCTGTGTTTTTTTCAAACTCTCTAAACATGAAAAAGATATCAAGTTAAATCTTTGTCAGACACGTTAAAGCATTAAACGACATTGGATTCGTCACCATGACGAACGTGAACTTCTCCTTCTTAGGGCTCGTTAAACTTAGTAGGTCAGATTCGTCTGAAGGATAAAATTACAGTGTGAGCACATGTTATCCCATTCAAGCTTGCAATAAAAAATAATTGGGATGCCTGGGAGAAAGGGTGGGGGAAAATTTGAAATTCTATCAGTTGTGTCGGTAGCTCACTCTTGAACATGACACCATCTGTTTCGTGTCGGGTTGGGGTATCCTCCTTTCATCCATGACCTTCATGGGTTGGGCTATTCATTTTTTCCTTCCATTTGATCTCTATCATGTCATCTTGACCACCGATCCCATGGATCTGAAAGATGCCAAACTCTGGAATTGTGTTGCTGATATGTTCAAGAGTTAGTCCCTCTGCAGCTACACTTACTCTTGATTCTCTGTGTCATATGAAATCATTTGCATCCATTTGTCTCATGTTAATGATGTGGGATACATCATGGCCATCGTTTGACATGGTTGCTTGCTCTAGATTTTAGCTCATTATCCAAGAAGTTGGCCGAGAGACTCCCTTCTAGTACCTTAGAGCTTGCATGCCCTAATGGAAATTTCTTTGCACTCGACGACAAGTTCACATCATTAGCTTCTGATCAGGTGATTTCACAGGTGTTCAACATCAATTCCTTTATTCACATTTCATGAACTATGTTTCCAATACCTTGAGATCCATTGCCATTATTGGTGGTTTCTCTCGCGATTGTTAATGGTTCACATCATTGATCAGTAATCAAGTGACTTCTTCTTATCTTCGACTTGAACATATTCATTCCCATGTTAGGATTTGTGCTTTGATCGGGTCATTTGGAGTGCAAGCCCTTGGTCTAAGATTACATAAGTCCAGGTTGTGAGGTTATGTGACATGATCATGTTGATATACCTATATCTTTTAGATGGATGGCTACAACCATACCATGAGTTGTTATATGTGATCCTTCTCATTATTGGATGGTTACGACCATACCTTGGTTTTGTTATGATCCTTTATGTTGGATGCTTGCGCCCATGCCTTGGATTCATTTACATGATAATTCTCTGGATGGCTACATCCATACCACAATTCATGTATTATTACTCAGATTTTCCAGTGATTCATATGTATCTATGCTTTCTTGTAGGTTCTCCAACGACAGGCTCTGGTTCCCCACATGCACTTGTAATGCATTTCACTCCTCACTCTAGTTCGACCTTCATGCTTTAGGGGGCATCTATTACACAACATTTTGTCACTGTCCCAGTACTCCCCATCCATGATCCTGGAGGACCTCTACAGTGTATGTGACATGTTTTCCTATCATGAAGAAACTCCCATTGTGTCCCTCTTCATGAGAAGAACAATTTCCTTTTGTATCATTTCCCAAAAATCTTTTGTTTATCCCAGTTTACAAGACCAGTGCTAATGACTGGTGTCCTCCTCATGTCGAGATGCAGGGATTACAACTGTCTCTAGCATCGATTGGATCAACTGAGCCCTTTCTTAGTCACGTTGATCCTCTTTTGGAAAGTTTTTTAAATATGGAGCCGAAGCTTCCAGCTCATGAAGCTTCGTAACAGAAGTCTGGTAAATGGTTAGGTCGGATGGAGTCGAAAAGATCAGTTTGGGCTCCTTTCCCCTATTAGGATGGAACTAATCGAAGAGATAAGGCCTTATCCCATGAGGAGGAACCATCTCCCATCCATCCAAGCTATAAAAATGTCTCTCTTTCCCAAAGCAAAAGCTAGTTTTAGTTTGGAGTTAGAATAATCAGCAAGACATCTATAGTCTAAAGTTTTCTAGTATATGTTTGAGGGAGAATAGTATGCTTGGGTTTGATTTGAAACTAGAGGGAAAGAGGCCTTAAAATCTTTATTTCTGAGGTTTTCCATGAAGTGCTAGTAGAAGTGTGGGAACCTAGATATGTCAAAGGAGACCAACAACATCAAGGCACCAGTTGTAATCTCTTTTTGATTTATATAAATGCAACTATCCATTGATTTCCTACATGAAGTGTCATTTTACATATTTATGGCTTAATGTTCCTTGACCTGTTAAGTAGGCTGAATACAATATTGTATGCTATTACATTTGGTGTTTGTTGTTGTTTTCTTCTTTTAGGTGTGCAAAGGAAGGAAACAAAAGATAGCTGGAGTTAGGAAGTGGGATCATCACCAAGAGTAATAACATTCTAATAGGTAGGCCCTCTTAATTGATTCTAGATTAAGGAAATCTTCCATAGATTGTTTGTTTGTGACTAGACCCACTCTCTCTCCACACTTAGAATTTACTTGCATCACAACGAGCAAGTAAAACAAAGATTACAAGATACAAGCAACAACTACAAGCAATGATCAAATTTACACAGAAAGAGGTAAACTTTGAAGTGGGAGATGTGGTCCTATACCACCTAAGGAAAGAGATGTTTCTAAGGGGAGAATATAACAAATTGAAAATGGAGAAGATAGGACCTTGTAAGATCCTCAAAAAGTTTTTAGGGAATGCTTATGAGTTGGAGTTACCTCTAGGAATTCGCATTTAGCCCATTTTTAATGTAACAGTTTTGTATCCCTACATGGTTGGTGATGCGGATCAAGCTTTTCGGAATCCTGACCAGGATGAATGAAAGGAACAATAGTGGTTGAAAAAAATGCTTGTGGGAAAGATGTAGAGGCTAAACAGATTTTGGATAGATTTGTTTCCAAGAATACCAAAAGGAAATAATACTTGGCATATCTTGTGAAGTGGAAAGACCATCCGATGGAGGATTCTACTTGGATGGATAAAGAAACACTATTGAAGGTAGATAATTCTATATAAGATCTTATGAGCAAGAGCTCATAAAATTTTTCTTTCTTGGGGAGTCTGATGCAGGTCCATTAGGCTAAGCAAATAAAAATGATAAGTTATTAAAGTTAGACCAAAAGCCTAGAAATATGATGGATTGATCACATGCGAAGGCTAGAACATTTTAAAGCACATTTGTGAAATTTTTTTGATATTCAGTTAAGATTAGTTAGGAATATATAGTTAAAAGAAATGATTTTATAGCTAGTAGGTAGTTAGGGGTAAGGGAAATAAATACACATTCGTGAACTCATTTCTTGGACAGTTGCTTTTAGTTTTTGAAGGAGGAGGAACATTTTTTGGAAGTTTTTTTTGGTGAGGGAAAGAGATATGATGTTTTGTTCTTTGTGTGAGACTGAAGTTAATGGAGATAGAAATTAATACATCCATGAGATCAATTTATGGGAATTGATCCTCCATTTGTGTGAATCTGTGTGAACTAGATGTAGCATGTGGAGTTAGTTGTTAACTGAACAACATTTCTTAGACCAATGGTTATTTTTATCAACAAATCAAATTTGTAAGTGTGTGTGAGATAGTTATTTGCATATGCATTTGTGAGGTTTGTGAACCATAATATTAATATCTGAATACTGAAATTGATTTGGTCTTTAAATTATTGTGTTGAACAAGGAATTCATGCACTGCATTCTCTCTATTTTTTATATTTGGATGAGACTAAAATATCAACCCAGAGAACCATATTAGAGTTAATCTTTTAATGATAGTTTGCATCAAATCTTGTGTATCGGAAGGAGTCATTTACATTACAGGTGTGAGAATACAAAGAACTATGTATCAAGCCAATAGAAGAAGGGAATTTCGTAAGGGAAAACTGTCATCAAACTTGCGGGTAAATTTCTGATCAAAGGAAGACAAAATTCAAAATTCTTTAATCTTGTGTTTGTGCAGAGCAGGATCTATTTGGCAACCCACGAGCGATTTTCCAAAAATATCCGTAGTTGGGGAGTTACGAAGTGATATTTAAACTATGCTTTTATAGACTACGTGACTGAAAAAATGATTTGTTGTTCCGTTGCACCAACGCTCGTGGTTTGCAGAGATAGTAGCCATCAATTTGTGATTTTTTTTCCTTTGCACCAATGAGTGTGATTTGTAGAGATAAAAGCCATCAATTTGTGCTTGTTGTTCCCTTGCACCAATGCCTGTGGTTTGCAAAAATAGTAGCCATGAATTTGTGCTTGTTGTTCCCTTGCACCAAGGCCTATGGTTTTCAGAGATAGAAGCCATCAATATCTTATGCCATTATCTTTCATATCCTTCTCACACTAGTACCAAATAAGGGGGGCCTAAATGCCAAATGGTTATACATTCTAGACTAATGAACTCAATAAATTCAAATTTATTTTGTCAATTATATAAATACTCAATGGGATATTTATATTCCTAGTTTAGCTACTAGGGAAGATGCACCTAGGATGTACCATAGTTTATTCATTTGTGGTACAACTTCAAGTTGAAGTTTCCTAAATAAAGAGCGTATGTAGTACCCCCTTCTAATTCAACTTTATTTGAATGATGTTTTGTTATTATTTGGGGACATTATACTTATATAAATGACCCAATGGGTTGAAAAATAACCATCATTTGATATGACATGAGATGATTGTATTCTATTATATGATATTATGGCATATTCTAGAGTATGAGCATGATGGGATATAGATTTTTATTGAGGTGCATGTTTCTAATATTCTTATAAGTGACATGAAATTTTATTGATAATTGACTTGATGAGATAGTGAAAATGAGTACATGTTATATCTTGAAGTTTATTATATTATGTTATGCTAATTATGGATTGTCAACTATGACAAGAAGAACCATGAGTGCATATGGAATTTGGATTAAATCAAGAATTGTGGACCAAACATGTAGTCACAGTATGGAAAATTATAATTAATATCTTGTTTATTATTATGTATTCATGATTATTGGACAATGATATTTTATAAATTTGTCTCTAGATCTGTGTAGAGATGAGAATAATATTTTCCAATTAATCTAACACATTGAAAAATATCTCTTCATAGAGTTGTCATATAAGTGCTATTGGAGATATGAGGCATATGTTGTTTTTTATTTCCTACTAGTAGTCTCTCCTTGTAACAGGTTGAAAAAAAAATGGCTTCTCTTTGATATTACATGTTTTCATAACAATAGGTTGCAGATATAGTGAATCAAGAGGACCTATGCAGGGGTATGCAATATGATGTTAATCTTTATTCCTTACTAGTCATTAGCCTCTGATTAGAGGTAAAAGTAGATATCCATTGTAACAATGTATGTGTAGTCATGAAGAGTTGTAACAATTATGCCTATCTTCTGCACAAAATACTTGAACAATTTTGAGTTGTCTTGGTTTCATCCTTGCCATGAACTTTTATTTGTATAAATATATACATGGGGAGAAAACAATGATTTTATTTTCCTAATTATCCTGGAATAATAAAAGGTAAATAAGAATCTATGACTTGATTTATTGTGGAGACCTACACATATTATATTAATGAAGGAAGAGTTATAATATAGTGACCTTGATTTTTTGGAAAATGCTTAGGAATTCAAAATAAAATGAAATCAATTTTAGTAAGAAGTTTTATTTAAATAGGAAAAATAATTTCTTGTAAACTTTCTCACTTAGTTAGGAATGAGAAAAGAATCATGGAAACTTTTCAGAGTGAAAGTTTGAAGGATAGTTGGAATGTGGTGAATAATATTTATGATGTTCTTTTTAGAATACTAATTGTTGTGACAAGTGATATTTTTGTGGATCAATATTATGCATTTGATATAATTAAAATTTTTACATGAAAATGGAAAGTGAAATGACTCTCAAATCCCATGGAAGGAGAAAGGTTTGCACTTCATAGCTCATCATTTGCACCTTAATCCTAAATGGTTGTCCTTGCATTCAAGCCTTTCATGGTGTTTAGGTCGTGAGTTTTATCTCAAGGACTATACCATTTTATTGAAGGTTACATATTTAAATCCTCTAAAGAATTTTCATGTTGTTCATGTCAATTATTTTACTCTTTTTATACAAGACATTATAACTTGGTTCTAGTGGAAGAAACTTCTGCCATAGTGGTCACCTGCTAAGAATCTAACAATTGGAAATTCTTGGAGCTTAGAATAAGATTTTTGAAAATATTCTTATGGAAATATTAGATGTAAATACTTGAAAGGGGGTGATTTATAGCAATATCAGAAAATGGAAGATAATTTAAAAGTATAATCAAGTGTAAATTTATCTTTTGGAAATTGGAAAATTGTCATGAGGGATTAATTCTCTAAATTTGTTTAAATCTCTCATCTTACTATTGACATTAAAACCTTTGCTTGAAGTCACTAATACCATCTTCCACACAAATCCTACATCTAAAGAAAACATTAAAATTCATTTGAATAATTACAAAATTTCCTGAGTGATCTTATATCTATATATATATATATATATATATATATATATATATATATATATATATATATATATATATATATATATATATCCAGATAAATTGAGCTGATCAGCAACCTTATAGACTAAGTAGTCTCATCCTGTCACAACCTTTATGATAGCTAAAGAATTCAAATATTTTTTTTGTGGGTTTTTTCATTTGGTAAAAACTATAATAATTTGTACATTTGCAAAATGTGTCATTACAAATTTTGAGGTAAAAATGGGCCTCAAAAAAAAAAATATGTACAAAAAAATCAACATTATAAGAACCAATAGGATAAAATATGATGATGTCAACCATGGGGGGTGATTTACCATTTTTGGAGTAAAAAGGTTAAAAAGAAACTACTTTTTCAACTTGTAGTTTCAACTTATCTCCCTCTGATTTTACTCAAATTTTGAGTGGGAGAACTCGTTGGATGTGAAATTTAATTTTTCATCCAACAAGTACCTATGTTACATACTTTTGATGGACCCTACTACATGAAAAATGTGAAATACATGAAAAAATGTGATTGCAACCACATTTTTCCATGTATTTCACATTTTTCGTGTAGTAGGGTCCATTGAAAGTATGCAAAATGGGTATTACATGGATGAAAAAATAAATTTTGCATCCAATGAGTTTCCCCACTCGAAAATTAAGTAACATCATAGGGAGATAAGTTGTAAATACGAGTTGAAAAGTATTTTTTTTTTATTTTTTCCCTCTAAAACTTGATGAGGTAATCTAATCTTATTTTAATATTTCCACTATTATTTTATAATATTCCTTAGGAGAAACATTTTAGACCTAAAAATTTCTCTAATGTATATCTCTTTCTAATACATCCTTTAGAATTAATTTTTAATAATATAATTTATAGCTTTAGGATGAGAACCATCACTATTGTGTCCTTGCGGACACTTCAATTCGGTTTTGTGTTAATCATATGATTTTTGGTGAGTTAACTTCCTCATAGTTCTTATTTTAAGGGCTAAAATGTTTCTCTCACATCATTTCAACCTATTATATTTCTTTTGGGGTCCTCTGTCATCATTATTCTGATGGGGTTAGGGTCCTTATGTCCCCCATTCTTCGGTCAGGGTTCCTAGCATTGTTTGGGCTCAATTTCGAATTTTGATTCTCTAAATGTTTTTGGTTAGACTTCTCTAGTCACACCAACTTACTGGTGATTGAATTTAACCCTAACTTGCCTCAAAACCCCCCACAACTTTGGAATTAGTAAAATTTCCTTTCTCTTTCTATGTCATATCCAAGGTCCCTACAACAATTTCTAGATGGCTTCTTGTAAATAATAGTTTGTGACCACATTAGTATAATATCAAATATTATTAAATTTGGTCACAAGAAAATTCATTGTTTTCGACGGAGGAGGAGACCTCGTGTGGATCTGGTCTTAGGCAGTGATGTGTAGATGGAAATGATAACGATTTTAGCCGAGACCTGTTTGGTTGGAAGGGTGTAGGGATTCTGATTCTCTTTACAAACCCTCATGTCATTGGTTACTAAGGATATTTCTCTTACTTCTCACTCTCCATTGGGGGTTTAATTACTATAAAATTATTGGATTCATATTCACTTTTCAAATCCATGTGATGCTTAGACCATCGGAGGTAAGGTTTAGCACATAGACTCATCACCTATAATTTTCAAGTTTTGGTCACTTATGTTTAATTCCAGTAAGGAGTGAGCAGAAGTGGTGTTGATTTGTGCTCACCTACTAGGGTTTCCTATAGACTGTTTAGTAGATGATTTTTTTTAGGATCTGGGGAACTACATCAATTCTTAATTGGGACAATAATTTTCATATTTAACTACTATCATCTTGACAATGACACATATTTTGGTTTTGGTGGACCACAAAGAAGGTCTTCTTGAGGAGTTGGAGCTCGGGGAAGGTGAAGACAAAATGTAGAAGGCTAGTTATGAAGATATCTCTTTTAAGTGTCATAGATACCACTGTTATGGGAATATTTCTCAAAATTTCTCTATGGTTAAATTTTCTATGATGGGGAAGGTTCAAATTTTCTAGGAGGAGTTTAGCATACCAAACAACCTAGCTTCTTAAAGTGGGGAAACAAGAACTCTTGCTCAGTGTTCAAATGAATTAGTTTCCAATGTTACTGATCTGAATGTTGGGAAAACTTGTTAATGCTATGCAAGCTCCCTCATCAGTACAAAAAAATGTGTTTAGGATCGTCTCAAATTAACAAAAATGTGAGGAATTATGTGTCGAGTGTTGAGTGTATTTTATTAGAAATTTATGAGGTTAATTAGTTTTTTAAAACACATATACAAAAGGTAAATTGCAGAGATATAAAACACAACAACTCATAACACAAAGCTCATAAAGGACTTCACGCTAGCTGGGCTACATCTCCTTAGGCCTTCTTCAATGGCTAGGCCCTCTTTGGATTAATGATCAATTCTCTTATTACATGCACCTATAGTGCTTTGATGGCTTTGCAACCAGCTCCATTGGATGCATAAGACCCAAAAACCCTGAAAATGACTATCGAAGCACTACAATTGGACTTCAACTAATCTAGGCTTGACCTCCTTTCTTGGTGGCCCTAGGCTTCATTAAACTTCAACGTATAAAAAATCACATATAAAAGTGCCTTTCTGCCTCTATAACATGTTCCATTCTATTCATAGCATCCAAATCATCTAGGAATGACTCTTTCTCAATCAAAACTGGTCAAAAATTGAAGAATTTATGGTCTCTTCAGTTTTCCCCTAGGAAAACTCCACCAATTATGGAGAAACTCTAGTTAACTACGCCAATAATGGAGCAATGCCTTATTTGTCAGACCTATCAAACTTTTGCCAAGTTAATATACAATTAATTAGGGATAATCATGGGTTGATTAAAGATAATGTCGCTTAGCGCGTAGCAATGGTGTCTAGTTACAGTGTAAGGTCACATGCGGAGGGTGTTGGCTTGAGGGCATGCCCTCTCTTTCCCCAAATTCCATGTACCATGTCATTAATTACAAGCCACACCCATAGTGTGTTAAGTAATACGTTTTGGTATAGTGGTAAAGCTTACGGATTATGTGGGTAAGGTCACAGTTCGACTCCGCCGGCCTGCCAAATAATTTTACATAACCTTTGAGAGGGCACGTGGCAGCCTCTGGGCTTTCCACGTGTCAGCCTCTCATTGGTCCACCTCATACGCCCCAGAACAGCAATATGCCAACACTTGTCACAACCTGATTGAACCACCTATGGGAATATTCTAGGAATATTCCTTAGAATATTCCTTTTTTTTTACTAGGCTGTACGAATGCCTAGTCAGCATCCCAGTCAGTCCTATACCCAAAATTTTGTTTCCTTGATAAAACAAACAAAAGTAAATATCTTTCTCATATGAACTCTCTTTTGAGTGAAACAAGTTGCATTGGGATTGTATCGAGGAGACAGACATGTTTGTTCAGGTTTTGAGCGATTCCGAGCATTTTGATTTTTGAGAAAATTTTTGCCCCTGATCCAGATTCTAATCACTCCTTCCCAATGACATGATTTTGGACCCACAGAATCTGATTATCTAATGAGAGTTGAATAGTCTTCTCATTCCCAAGTTTATTAATTGATTCTACTTGGAAAAGTCTCCATGACAACCACTTGGGTTCACTGACATGCCTTGCCTTGTAGATGGCTTAGTACTTCAACCAATGTTCTCCTTTTGTTGGTAACCCAATCCAACGCTGGTTGGTTTCTTGTTGATTAAACACCTTGTTGTACCAAATCAATCCCTCGATGCTTGGAAATTTGACTGATGGCCTTCCACTGAGAATCATGTTCCTCCTTTGCAAAACATGCATTCGGTGCAAGCTTCTCCTTGAAAACCACTTCTCCAAGTTAAGTCCATATAAGTGAGCTACAACAATGAGTTTCAATATCAATAATAACAAGAAAAGAATGACCATTATTTTACCGCCATGGTTCCAAATTACACATCTGGCACAATGCATTCACCATCTCTTTTGCTTCATGGCATCAACATGTCAAATGGTCTACAATGGCTGCGAATATTTTTAGCATTTTGTCCACTTTCGCTTCTTTATTCCATCATCCTCCAGTGTTAACATGTCGCTCATGTCATGATTTAAGGATGAAGGTTAATCATGAGCCTCTTGCTCAATCACAGACCTTCCAAAATCTTGCGACATCTTGTCATAAGAAACATCCTTAACCTTGAAAAACACTCATGAAAGAATGTAACTTGACGACCTCTTCCTTTTTCTTCTTCAAAGAAACAAATGTTACATTATGTTAACATCACCATGTACTCTTACATCTTGGTGTATAAACCAACGACTAAACAAAAGTAAAAAAAAAGCATGCTTCTTCAAACAATTGACTTTCAAATCAAGCAAAAGCATGTAAACAACTTGATGATTTACAACAAGAATTCCACATTCTCATGAAACAATTCATCACGCCTCCCTTTCATCCTTGGAGACACAATCAACTCTTCCAAGTCAATATAACATACATGTAACAATAAATCGGCCACACAAGCTGACACTCATGCATGTGCAAATGATCAACATTCTGAAGTTGACAACATACATGTTAACAAAGAAATGAACCAACAGAAGTCAATCACTCATGCATGTTCAAGCACAATGAAACTATTAAAAATTCCACTGTTCACACACACAAACACTCATGCATGTATAACAATTCCAAACTCTCTCACAAGTACAAGAATCCCATTGGTACATATGAGTACTTAAAGAGCTAAAATGACCAAATTTCCTGGATTAAAGTGAGTCAACATTCTCCACTTTCAAACACCTTCCTAGCATAAACATGCAAGTTGAAGAATGCAACATGCATGCAAATTTGTAGTTATGAATTGCCATCTTTTCTACATCTAAGTGAGTCAACGTAACTCTACTTTTCCAACATCTTGCTTCATGCAATGCGCAACATAAATTCAGGAGAAAATAAATGCATCCAAATAACAAGGAAATGTATCAATTATCAAAATAAATGCAAGGCCTTAATTGGTTAAGAAATCTAACCATCTCTTTCCAAACCAATTCAATGGTGCTTCTTTCAGTTGCACTTTATCATCTGTATCATCCTGACCCACATCAACTATGGAATCCTCTTTTCCATTCTTGCCAAAATCTATCTCCACCTTCTTCCAATGTCATGGATGACTTGTTGGATGCAAAGTGCAACACTTGTGTACAAGATGACCCTGCTTATGGCAATGAGTGTAAAATAATTGCATCTTATTTCCAACATGGTTTCCATGATCAAATGGACCTTTTCTTTCTATATCTTTTTTTTTTTAAGTTTCATGTGTATGGCTATACTCTTCCAACACCTTGAAACAATATGGTTATTCAAACCATAAAAGGAACATGTAGATTTTCTCCAAATCTTATGTGAAGATTTACCATGTTTATCATCATGAAAGGAAAATTTATTAAAGGAAAATTTATACCTTACACATTCACCTTGTTCGCCTTCTTGAAGAGGTGAATTTGATGAGGTAGTGGCTCTCTTTGAAATACCAACAATGGTTTCAATGCCCTAGAGCTTTCAACATCCTCTAATTTTCCATTTCCTCTAGTTGCATGGTTATGAGCATCTTCTTGCAAAGTGGGTATAAAAATTTTTCATTCCTCATGAACACAAACTTCATAAGATTGAGGTAATGAACATGTAATGAAAGTCCTTCTTAGAACACCTTCATATACCGTCTTGTGTTTGGAGCATTCTCCATCAGGTTTTCCATAACCAAGACCTGAATACCTAGGCATTTCCTCAAAAACATTGGCTCATCTATGCCTTGTGTATGTTTTCCTAACCCTTTACCTTCATAACCCATCTTCATCAATGACTTGGATCCTATTCCTCTAGTGTGTCTTTCAAAAGCACCAAAACGTTCATTTTGAGAGGAAATTGAAGATAAAGTTGAATTGCATACCTCATTTTCATGCACATATTTGGCTAGGGTTTCCTTCGCATCACGAAGTTGAATTTCCATCTCATATATATTTTCAAGAAGCTCTTGCTTCTCCTCATTCATGGCCATCAACTCCTCCTGAAGTATAGTGTTCTCCTTCCCATCTTCATTCATCTCTTGCACCATATCTCTCATGATGATAAGCTCTTGCAACATCTCTAAATGAAAGAGTCTTGCTAAGGAAGATGGATTAGAAACATCACTTGTTGAACCTTCCATCACACTTGTAATGCATCAAAAAGCTTCAAAAAGCTTTAGAAAATTTCTCAAGAAAGAGGCATCTCAGACCATCTCCTTTCTTCAGCTTACGCACATAAACTTGCACACAGTTAAATTCTCCTTACACAAATACAAAACCAATAGCTAATTTTCTAGCTAACCTTGGAAAACCATCTCAGGGTTAAAATGAGCTAACAATTCTCTAATACCAGCTTGATATGAATGTTGGGAAAACTTTTTAATGCTATGCAAGCTCCCTCATTAGTATAATTTTAGGATCACCTCAAATTAAGCAAAATGTGAGGAATTATGTGTCAAGTGTTGAGTGTATTTTATGAGAATTTTATGAGGTTAATTAGCTATTTAAAACACATATACAACAAGTAAAGTGCAGAGAAGTAAAACAAAACAACTTATAACAAAAATATGATGAAGGAGTTCACTGCTCCTAGGCTACATCTCCTTGGACATACTTCAAGGCTAGGCCCTCTCTGGATTAACGGTCAATTCTCTAATAACATGCACCTCTCGTTCTCTAGTGGCTTTTCAACCTACTCCATTGGATTCAAAACACCCAAAAACCCAAAAAATGACTATCCAAGCTCTATAATTGGACTTCAGCTGATCTATGCCTAACCTCCTCTCCTGGTGGCCCTCAGCTTCCTTAAAATTCAACGTATCAAAATCATGTATAAAAGTGCATTTCTCTCTCTAAAACATATTCTATTGTGTTCAAAGAATCCAAATCACCTAGAAATGACTCTTTATGAGCCAAAATTAGTCGAGAATTGAAGACGTTATGGTCTCTTCAGTTTTCCCCTAGGAAAACTCCACCAAATTTGGAGAAACTCTAGTTAACCCTTCTACAAATGGAGTAATTCTGGATTTGTCAGACCTGTTGAACTGCTACCAAATTAATCCACAATTAATTAGGAATAATCATGGCTTAATTATTCTAATCCTTCTTAGCATGTAGTGATGACCTCCAGTTACATTTTAAGGTCACATGCGGAAGGGGTTGGCCCGAGGAGTTGGTAATCTCTTTCCCCAACTGCCACGTACCATGTCTTTAAATACAAGCTGTGCCTGTAGTATGTTAGGTAATACAGTTGTGGTATAGTAGTAAAGCTTGGGGATTGTGTGGGTCAAGTTACGGGTTCGACTCTACCGGCCTGCCAAATACTTTTACATGACCTTTAAGAGGGCATGTGGCAGCCTCCAGGCTTGCCACGTGTCAGCCTCACATTGGTCCACCTCATATGCCCTAGAACAATAATATGCCAGCACTTGTCACGACCTGATTGAGACACCTATGGGAATATTCTAGAAATATTCCAAGGAATATTCCTTGGAGTATTATTTTTGCTAATTGGGTTGTACGGATGCCTACTCCGCATCCGAGTTAGCAGTGTACCTAAAATTTTGGTTGTTGGAAAAAACAGACTAAAGTCTCTATCTTTATCATACGAACTCCATTTTGAGTGAAACAAGTTGCCTTAGTATCATATCACTGAGGCAGATGTGATCTTTCAGGCTTTCAGCGATTCCAAGCACTTTTATTTTTTGAGCAAAATTTTTCCCCTAATCCAGATTCCGATCAGTTACTAATCCACAGGAGGAACTAATGACTGTAGATGATGTCTCTGGAGAATCTCTAAAGAATCTTGGACCTATCATTTCTACACTCTCTCCTTTCTATTTTTCATGTATCAACTTAGCTTCCATTGCTATGAAAAGTCTCTCATGCTCCTCATCAATTTTCTCTAGCGGCTTTGCTTATGGCCCACACCCTTTTCCCCCTTTTTCCCACTCCCTAGATTTCTACCCTCTATCAAGTCTACATTGCGACCTATATACTCCCAATACATCACCCTCTCATCCCCTCTCATGCATGTCAGGCAAGGATTCCTCCTATAATGTTCATCCACAAAAAAATGGGTGTTATAAAAACCCCTTGGAACTCAATCTTGGACAATTCCCTCTCTTGTGCCAAAATTCTCGAGAATGAGGTTGCAAATCAAATCTCATCCAATAAAAAGAGCATGCCAAAGTATATGTGGTTGTAGGTCATCAATCTTCAATCTTCAGTTTCCTTAGATCAACATACCCCCCAAGGTTTTTCCCCCGTGAAAATCTTATCATTTAACTATATGGGCTTGGAATTTCTTCAAAAAAATATTGCATTGAAACAAATCATTGATAGAGAATCTCTTAGTATGATCTTCCTACAAAAAAATTTGGGGTCTAGATATTCATTCTCCAATGCCTTGAGAAATTTTTCGTGGATGGAATTTCCAAATCATAGACATTAATACTTGCTCTGGGGTCTCGTGTTTCAGTGGTTGGGCTAAAGGTTTAAAATTTTATGTTCTTAGAGTATATTAGCCTATCTCAGTGTGGACCTTCAATCTAAATAACTTTATTTTTATTTTATTTTTCTAAATCTCTATGGTCTCGCCGAAAACATAAGATATTTCAGGGAGTTCTTTTTCCGCAAATCATTTATAAACTGACATAATCTTATCGTTGCAGGTGACCTTAATGTTTCTTTGGGTTCCTTTGAATCTTGGGGGGATCGAGAAAATGTGGATCCTCTTCCAAATTTATTTAAAGATTTTCAAAAATATTGGAAATGGAATTTACCCTTAAAGCTCAAATGTTTCAGATGGTTGGTCTTGAATGACAAAGTACTTAGCTAGAATAATTTAGCTCGCAGAAGTTTCATTGGACAAAGTATCAGTATGTTGTGCAAGAAAAATTATGAAGATGTTGAACATCTATTTTTGAATTCCCTGGTTTCCATAGAAATTTGGTTTTCGGTCCTTAGTGTCCTTCAAATTGTCAAGGATTGTAAGCATATTTCACTATTGGCATGTTTTAAGCATTGGTTTTAGTCACAACAAGTATTTCGTTCTCTGCCTTTCTTCATCATTTGGGTCATATGGGACTGCAGGAATCTTAAGATATCTGAAGAAAAACAAATCAATTTTAGATACTTAGTCATGGGGATTGTGTCCTACTTTTTCACGACATGACCCAGGAATCATATTAAAAAGTCTAGACAAGTCATTTTTTAGGACATCTAGAATGAGTATCTAGTGGGATTCTTCCATGGGGCTTCTAAATCTAGACTATCTGGATGTGGTGTACTCATTGTTACTGAACATGGCAAGTATTATCACTTTTTTTCGGTGGGTGATACCAGTTCCAACAACAGGGTGGAAACCATCGCATTATGGGGGTTTCTATTCACTAATAGCTAGCTCAACATTACCACCCTGCATATGTTTTGGGACTCTAAAGGATGGATAGGGTGAATCAAGGGATTGTCATGTTTCCAACCTCCCATTCCAGCTTATTGGATGAAGCACATTCATATCCTCATAAGAGAATTCCAGCACATTGATCTTAATCATATATACGTGGAGCCTAATGTCATTGTTGACTTACTCTCCAGAAGAGGCATTTTAACATCCCTTGGAGTCATACACTATGTTGCATACAACCGAGAGTCCATATTTGACTTTGGCACTATTTCTACCTCTTAAATAGGATTATTATAAGATATTTGATAAATTTCTATTTTTCCTTTTTGAAACTAAGCATGTACTAAAAAATGGATAAACATACAATGGATGATTGTATAACAAACAAACTTTATGCCTTTTTCTTTCTGGGTTTTTTGTTGTTAAGGTTGGATGTATATCCTAGAACAAAACTATGTAATTGTACTTTCTTTACTTAATATTAAAGAAGGCATTTTTTTTTACTAAAAAAAAAAAGAAAAAATGTTTCTAACCTTTTTAAGATGAACTCTTCATGGTTAAAGTATGAGTCTTTTATTGAGATGGTCAAAGAGATGTTGGTGACATATGATCCCCTTTAGGCTATTTTTGTTGGCAAACACATTGTAGGAAATCTCAGGGAAATCAAACCAAAAACCAAGGATTGGGTCACAGTGAAAATGGAAACAAACATAGCTGAACTCGAAATTTTGGAGGATAAGATTAGCTCTATGGCCTCTATTGAGCATGTGAGTTCTTAATTGGAGAAATATAAAGCACTCATTATTCAACTCAAGAAAGAAGGAATTACCTTCTTAACCTTAGAGAGGATGAATGGAGGTTGTGGAGCAAGGTTGTCTGGCTTGATAGTGGGGATAGTAAGACAAAATTATTTCAAGCCTACTTAAAAGGGTGTAAGTTGGCCAATACAATCTGGTTTCTTAGGGATTATTCGAGGAGGGAGGTCTCATATTTTTTAGAATTACCTTCTTTGGGAATTCATCATTTTGAAGATATGTTCCATGCTCAAGAAGGGGCCATAATTATAAATATCATTGAGACTGCTCTACCAGATCCTCGCTTTCTTAATGAGGAGGAGAATTGGGATGTCATGATTGTTGTATTAGAAGATGAACTCAAGCCCCCATTAAAATTTTTTAGAAAGATAAAACCCTAGTCCCTGATGTTTGGGGCATCCAATTTTTCCTGGGTTTGTATGTGATTATGGGGAATGATTTATTATATGTCGTAGAGGAATCTAGGGGGGATCATCATATGCTCCCTTCTTTAAATTCCACTATCATAACTCTAATTCCTAAAGTTTATCCTCCATCACCTTTTGATGACTTTCAACCTATTTCTCTATGAAATTTTGTATACACAGTTATGAAGAAGAGTATTTCCCTTCATCTCAAGCATATCCTATCCAAAGCCATTTCTATGGAACAATTTGGATTCATTGAAGGCATACATATTCATGAGGCTATTGGAGAGGCCGAGTCAAGTCTAGACAATTTGAAAACCATTAATTTAAAGGGCGTTGTCGTTAAGATAGACCTGTCGAAGGCATATGATTGGGTCAGTTGGATCTACCTAAGGTTACTTCTAACTCATGTGGGCTTCATCATTGAGTTTACCTCACATGTTATCAGTTTCATCCAAATAGCCACATTTGATGTTCTTATTAACATAGCTAGTTCACCTTTCCCTCATGCACAAAGGGGTCTTGAACAAGGTTGTCCTCTGTCTCCTTTTTTATTTATGTTGGTTATTGAGGGGCTCAATCGACTTCTAATTGAGGAAAATTCCAATGGTGAATTTGAAGGATGTTTCATGACCTCAGCCCTTACAATTTCCCATCTTCTCTTCATTGATGATATCTTAATATTTTGCAATGCAAAAATTCATGATGTGACATTCATTAAAAGTATTCTTTCTACTTTCAGGAAAGCCTTAGGTATGATAATCAATTTTCAAAAATATTTTTTGTTAGTTTCAAATATAGAAGAAGCTAATATCTAGTGTATCATTGAATTACTCCCAATGGCATACTCACATATTGAGGAAGGTCTAAAATATCTTGGCTTCCATTTGAAGCCCAATACATACAAAATCATAAACAGGAGATCGTTAACTTTCAAATTTGAAAGACAGATTAATAGTTGGTGTAATAGATGGATCTCCCGTGTAGGTCCCATGGTCCTCATAAAAAATTTTCTTGAAGTTATTCTAGTTTATTGGTCCTCCCTTTCCTCGATCCCAGAAGGAATTCCACAATGCATCAAAAGGATTTTCTACAAATTTGTATGGTTAGGGTCAAATTCAGACTTCACACTCCCATGGGTGGGACGCGATAAAATCACCATGCCCAATGCTATGTAGTGATGGGGATTGAGGAGTATATCTATATTTTGTCACGCTCTTGCTCCCAAATGTGGTTAAAGCCTTCTAACAACTTGAATCCTATGACCACTATAGTCAGAAATAAATACATATCTCCTTTATCGGTGGACAATTGAGTGAGTTGAGCTGACAAGCCCTCCCACAATATTCTAGTTATCTGATATGTGGTTTTGAATACATTCAAAACCATTTGCAGCGGTCTAGTACAGATATTTGGCTCTAGTGTTCATTTTTGTCTTGGCATGGATACATGGCCTGAATCAATCATGATCATTTTCTCCTAACTCCTTTAATTGATTTCCTTCAGGATCATGGGACCTCCAAAATTTCTCGTATAGTTGATCTAAATGCTTCCAAAAATTGGAATTAAGGGTGGAAATCACTTCAGGATCTAGGAATTCCAAGGATATTTCTGAATCAGTGGGAAAATTACATCACTACTTTGTAGAGGTTGTGTCCTTTTGTTGAACTCTAATGAGGAACTGATCTGGTTTGGCATAAAAAATGGTCTCTATTCTCCAAAATTTGGCTACAAGTATATCATTATCGAGCATCTCCAAACAACTCCTTAGTTTTGGTGGTCTTACATGTGGAAGGAAAAGGGTCCCTCGAAGGCTAAGTTATCAATGTTGTCTATTATGAAGGGGAAGGTCCCCACTTGGGAGGTTTTAAAAAGGCAGTTTTCCTTCTACCATGGACGGTGTGTATTATGTTAAAAGGAGGAGCAATATATTGAACATATTTTCTTACATTGCATTATTTTCCAAAGTATATGTGATCACTGCAATTATTCAGAACCACAAACTGGTTTCTTGTCAGGTCATTCTATAGATATTTCCTAGAAACAATGGGTCTTCATCCCATCCTCTCACACATTCAAGGCTCTTTCTCTTATAATCATCTAGGGAATATGTGTTTCCCATAATAGAGTAGTCTTTCAAGATCTCCCCTCATCGGCAAGGATGATTATAACTCACACCATGGTCATTCTCAATCAGCTTCCTCAAGAGAGATGCTCACAAGGCTCGTGTTCTAGTGGACAAAGAACAAGACCGATCTTTCCCTTAGGCTTACTTTGATGGGGATTTAACATATGAGGGAGTATCTTGTGGGGGTGGATTTTCTTTACATATATCAATAGGTATATATTTTCAGGTATTTATTAGACTGGGTGTTGGTTCAAATAATTATGTTGAGCTCCAAATATGTCATCTTCCATTAACGCTTTCAATTGAATAAAGTGTCTCTCAACTACAACTCTACGGAGATTTGAAGCTTGTGGTTAATTGTTTAAACATAATTCAATCATGCAAAAACAAAATTTTGTGTCCCATTTTTGATGAAGCTTTAAGATTAAAGAACATGCTTACACTTTTCTCATGTCAATAAATTTACAATGAAGTAAACCAGATTGCTGATGGTATTTCTAAAGCTACCTTGAAATAAGAAAAACATCTCTAGCATATGACATAATATCATAGTAGTGTCCCCATGGATTTCTCGACTAGGTAGTAAGGCATTCAAACTTACCTGCAGGATTCAAACATTTGTATCATAAGAGACAATAACATCATGATGACCTAAATTTCATACCATGACTTCACAAGGCATATTTGACCTACTATTCATGCATAACTATAGCTAAGACCATACATGCATGAAAACTTCATAATCAACCATATACTCCATGATAACACCTTCAACCTTCACATAGTGACATCCCTACAATCATGATCAACAACATGAAAATGCAACAAGCACATGGATTACATGAATAAGGAACACATATACAACCAACTTGAGAGAATGATCAACACAAAACCAAAGGAGAGTGCAACCATGCTGTCATACCACTCTGTAACACCCTCCTCCCACATCTACCCAAGTGACCGACTAGTCAGGATAAACATGCAACGAGAGGTCACTATGATATGATTCGACCTCCTAGGTAACCTTAAGGAAATGGAATCAATGCAACATCATATACAATCATCCAACCTCATCAACAAAACCCTTAGGAGACAATTCAACCACTGTGCTAGCTTGTCCCTTGGTCCCATTGTTGTTCTAGACCTTGTAGGCCATAGTCTCTCTCATGCTATGGGAAAGAGAGTGACCAAAAACCCAAATTTTCTCTCATAGGCTTGCATGCTAGTGTCTGTGGACCAAACTTGCTAGTTCTGTGCTAGAAAGCCCTAGATTTAAGCCGCTTTTTCAGGCCTGGAGCCCAGGCCACCTCCCATAATAGAATGATAGCTTGAAATCAAGAAAATCATAATGAAGTAATGAAGCAAAAGAAATAAGCCCAATAATATCTTAACGAGACTCATACTAGACATGGTAGTCATTTCGTCAAACATATCATCGACATGTAAATATAGGTTTAAACCACAAAATTAAGTGTAGGGATCTCATGCGTATTTGAGAATTGATATGAACCATTGTTCCCTTATGCCATTTTTTGCATTATCATCTATTAGGTCATAGGCACATTATCCATTCATGTACAAGTAAAAACATGTTTAGATCCATACATATCTTCTATCACAAAATTTACATATAACTAGTGTAACAGGAACATAAATACCATAAACATATCACCCATTAAAATCCACATATACATTCATACCTTTACACACAAAATTAAACGAAATGGATTTGTCATTAATGAATGAAATGAACCAACCAGAGATGGGACTACCACGTTCCACCTGACCATAGAATGACTGAGCCAAATCTATCCTCAACCATTAACCCTCGTGCCATATTCCAAGCATGAATGTGGGATCTCATAGCACACATCAATTAAAACTCATCCTGGGCTTCCAGAGGCCATCGAACTCAATCCATCAGAAAGTGATTCCACCTCATGGTCAGACATCACAAAATGAACATCATCTTGTTCTATATCCCAACCTTCCATGGCTCTAGAGTGTTTGTTTCAACCCAACTCCCAAGACTAGTAAATCAACCCACGACTGTCATCGGGCACCAGAGCACTTGTCCAACCAAGGCTTCTAGGACTAGTAACTCAACCCACAACATTTTTGGGCTTCTAGAGCATTTGTGGAACCAGGGCTGCCATGACTGGTAAGTAAACCCCCTAAGGGCTTCCAGAGAATTTGTCGAACTAGGGCTTCTAGGACTAGTAACTAACCCCAACTCATTACAGAGATTCCATATGGTTTTTCCAGCCAAGGCTTCTAGGAACTAAAACCTGAATCCATGCTAAAGGAAACATGGGAACCAACCAAAACAAAGCAATCACATAAACCAATAATCACCATGGCTATCCAGGAAATGGCAAGGCTAGGCAATACACTATCAATCCAGGCAATCCTCCATACCAATGATAGAGAAGAACTAGGAAACCACATGCATGTGCCATGCACGCCAAAACTAGTGAATGAAACATACATGAAACTCGGTACCTACAAGAAAATATGATTTAGCTGCTGATTTAGATGCATTATTGCACTTTCCTGCTCTTCCTTTTCACTCTTACTCCAAGACTCCAAGTATGCCACACCCTCCAACAATGCTCCAAGGAAAATTTAAATCTCCAAGAGTATCAGATAGAGAGAATAATGAGAAAGAGCTCCAACACTGAACTCACCAAGTCTTTCCCACTGATCCTCAGAAGCCCTTTTATTAATGAGGCCTCTATTTTCTTAATTTTCCATTATTTGCCTTCAATTTCCTCCTCACATGAAAACTGTGACCTTTCACCATTTTTTTCTCCTAATTTCCATTATTTTCATAAATAGATGTGCCAAAAATACCATTTTTCCTTTCCAAAGCCATAGCCATTACCTTTACCAATTTCCTTAGCCATAAACAACCAAATGAACACCCCCGAGGATGTTCCCCTAGGATGTCTTGCCCAGTATTCATCTTGGAATAATTGTCCCATCGACCGTGGTTATTGTTTTTAACTTTTATTACATTGAATTTTCACCAGGGCTATTACAGAGTCCCCCCCATTGGGGGAACACTGTACTCAGTGTTCAATGACACCTATGATCAACAAGAACACTGAAAACAAAACGTACTTCACATGGAGATTTATAACACAACTCGTTCCAGTATTTAGAATGACCATTTGCTAAATAATGACAAACATAGTATTTAATGGAGCTTTATAACACATCTCATTACGGTATTTACAATCCACACATAAATTTACACATTTTCCTCAACAAATAAATAACCATATTGTATGTGGAGCTTTATAAACTAGCTCGATACATTATTTAAAATAATATACACAGATATACATATGCACATTTTCTCAACCAGTAAATAAAGTATATGATGCATGTATCCACAAAAAGAGTATCCATAGGCTCACACCTCGACCCTCAAAGTAATAGCAAGATTCACCTCATTCCAAGGAAGTCCAAAATCCACTGCCAAAGGCAAAATTACATCCATTGTCTTGTGGTACAATCCAATGCCACTTGTCCTCTCAGTGATCGGTTACCAATTCATTATTCCAAGTGATCCGAAATGGATCCATAAAGAACTGTCAAAAGAACCATGACTGTATCAGGTTGGGACAAACATCAAAGAATTCAAAACAGCAATCAAAAACACCTTGAACAAGTGGCAGTGGCAGCCAGCGTGGAACGACAAGGACCTCGGTCAAAGCATGCTAATCGAGGCCCATGGAGACTGTGCGGGAGGTTGAATTAGTTGCTAAGAGGCTTGGATCTGGAAACAGAGGTGGATTTTGATGTGTGATTAGCAATAATCGCGCATCGTTGGGTGAAAGGCTTGAAATGGGGAAGCCTTGAGCACTTGGTCGCATGGGGAGCTGGAGAACCATAGGGAAAAAGGCAAAATGGCTAAAATCTAAAGGCGAGACCCACTCTGAAACCGACGGTATTGATCGGGGGCTCCTCAAACAGTAAGCAGTTTTGGAGAAATTGGAGTGATCCCATTCAGTGATCGACATGTGGTGAGTAGAGGAGAGAGAAAACCACCGCTCATCATGTGCTAAGGGTCGAGCAAGTCAACCACGTGAAATGAGCGAATGACATTGGATATGGGGGATCCAGATCATACGACTGAGATCGTGCCTAATGGGGGAAGTGGAATTGATGAGGGATTAAGCCACCATTTGTAAATATTAGAGGTCCAATTTGACCACCACGATGGAGGAAGACTCATTCCATGATGTAACTGAAGAATCAAACCAATGAAGTAGGTGTTACACTAAAATTTGTCACCATGACTATTTGCAGTTAGTATGGCTCCATCAACTGTCATACTATCCTCCTTGGCAAGTCTTATACCTCTGCTACTCATGTCAAACTCCAAGAAAGAGAGAAAGTCTTTAAAAAACTATATAACTCTGGGTACGCAGTTTCTCTTAGCCTTACCTGCGTGTACGCACCCAAAGTTCACAATACCTACGTACTTGTACGCTCTGTCTGTAAAGGGGTGGGTGCGTACTCCTGTAAAGGTCAAAAGGCGTGAGTTTTACTTCAAAAAAGTTACTTGTGGTCGATTCTAGAGCATTCTAGAAGTTTGTTTGACGTGTATTGAGCGCCTCTAGATGGTTCATGTATCCCCATGAAAGAGGAACTTATCCCATCAAGAGGGGAGCTATCCCATTCAAAGAGGGGCTTATCCCATTGATAGTGGACCTGATTAACTTCCTCCAAAGCATTATAAATACAGGAATTGGGCCAGAGGGAGGGGAGGTTGAAAGCTGAACATTCCTAAGGGTAGATGCTGCTGAAATTAGGACTCCCTTATAGAGCTTGAGAGGAGAGATTCCCATCCTTTCTTAGCTTCATTTGGAAGTGGGTGAGCTGATCAAAGTAAAGGAGAACTCTTGCTGGACCCTGGGAGGGACCTACACAACACCAAGGCACTGGTTGTAATGGTTTCTTTTGTTTCCAATTAATACAATTAAGTTCATTTTTCTCAACAAGTTGTTATATATAATTTGTTTCATATACTCCTTGGTCTTTATGATGAATATGTTTTATTTTATGAGTTATTCAGGTGCTATGTAATCGTTTGCTTGTTAGTGAATGCAGGTTTCGAAGAGAAGGAGGAGCTCATCCGGATCGGAGAGGCTGGACTGCTACAAACAGCGTGGGACTAAAGGTATGTTTTAAACACCTGATTACTTGTATTCTAAATGCATATTTAGGGAAAGATAGTGTTTAATTGTCTTGTTTGTCACTAGAAAGCCTTAGCTTCTAGGGAGGTCGGTTTTGTCCGCAAAATTGACTCTTTCCGCATGACAAAATGGCGACTCCGCTGGGGAACCATGGATTTGATTGATTTCTCTTTTTTGATACTTTGATTTGAGAAAAGTCGTTTTCTTTCTGGTTTTTGGTTCATTGACTGTGAATTTGGGTGGAATAGCTTAGGGTTAAGTTAGCTTTTACTTTTCTTGGTTTTGCTAGAATTACGCAGCCTCTGCGTTAAGCACAGTGCGTACTTATACACACTGCAGCTTTGTACACAGAGCGTACCCGCACCTGTGTAAACAGGCTGCCTGCGTACCCTGTCAAAAGTTGAGAAAATTTTAATTTTTTCTTTTTTTCCTCTTAGATTTTGTTTATAATTTGTTTTTGCTGCCCAGATCCACTGGTTACCTGTCAGAAGTCTTCATCTAAGCTTGTTTCATTAGTGTCAAGGGTTTTAGTGAAATTCATAGAAGTTCTAGCCCTAGGGTTTGATTTTTGCATTAGTCCTGTAGTGACTTTGGCTTTAGAAGTTGTGAAACCTTGGATATCCCTGGTCCTTTCAGTCCTCTTAGGAGTCGGACCTTTCGTAAAATCCACCTGTGTGAGAAACCTACCTTTGTGTTGTCTCTTTGCGGAATTTCGAGAAAGCTTGTTGTTAAAGTTGTGAATTTCATTCTTAAGAAAAAGAACAAAAGATTTTGATTTTTGTTTTTGACTGGTTTATGATTCTGCATGAGCTAGTCCTTGGTTGAATTGTAACTGAGTAAAACATCCTAGAATTATACTTGGTAGGCTTTTGCCTCATTAGATTTGATTTTTGGTGAATTTCTCTTAGATTTTCTTTTAGGTGAATTTCTCTTAGATTTGCTTTTAGGTAAAATTGATTTGATTGTTATAGATTTTTTAAATTTGATTCTTGTTAAGTAGTTTTACGTGGTTTGTTAATATAGGGAAAAATACAAAAATCTCTTTTGAAGAAAAGTTTGTTTTAGTAGCATTTGAAGTCTTTGAAAAGAGAAAGGAATTTTCGTGAAATAATTAGTGGTCATGTGTTGTATGCTTTGGAAAAGATAAAGAGATTGTTTCTTCGATTTTCGTTGCCAAGAAAGTTGTCTTTATATCAATTTTGCATTCTCCAACTCTCTTAGCTAGGGAATTCATTGAAAAAGGAAAAATAGTATAAATCATCCTAGGTGCATCTTTTTAGTGGATTTGAGTCGAGTCTACACACCATCAGTTTCATTTCCACTACCTTTTGTCCTAAAGAAAAGCCATAAAATTAACGCTTAAAGTAAAATTAACTTACTAACTTTTTATTTACTAGGGCTCTGAAACACCAACATAGATCAGGCTAGTGTCTTGGAGTAGGAGAGTAATTAACTCTCCAAGACAACAAAACCAAACAAGTAGCTCATCTTGTGGTAGGGTAAATCCAGCTGTTACATTTATGCTCTGGGAAAGCTCCTCTTAAAGGAGAAGCACGAGATCGTGTCCGAACCAGTGAGGGGATCAATCCTCCTTCATTGGGAACGACGCCAAATATGCACGTACTACAAACGGTAAACCTCGGATTATTGTCGAGGAGCCTGGGGTCACTTGTCGGTAAACCTTGGATTATTGTCAAGGAGCCGGCAAGGGGATTGAGCTTGATACTCTGCCCTTGCGTGCTATCGGATCATAGATTGTTCCCCCAGGTGTATTTGTTGTTGTTGTTGACCTTAGTGACCATTATCTTTAGGATTCTACCCAAGGTGACGGTGGAGGGAAGATCCCACTGTACCTGGAGCAGACGTCGGCTAGACTCACTTGGATTTTCTGGGGGGTTCACTTCACTCGAGACGGTTAAAGTGGAGGAACTTGTGCCGGTCTATTCATTAAGCAGGTTGTCGGGGTAACTGTTCCACCCGCCACTTCTGTACTGAATTCGACGATGTTGGGCTTCATCACCAACTAGTGTTTTCGGTCCGGAAGGCTACTGTTTGTGTATGGTTTGACACCCTAGATTCTTTAGGCGTGTGATTCGAATTTGTTTGGTTCTTTAGAGACTTTAGGTGGTTTGCTTTGAGATTTTACTTTGTTTGCGTGTGCAGTAGTTAAAAGTTTTTAACTGTGGCTGAATTACCGAGACAGTCCCGTAGACTTCGGGGCCAGTCACCTGAGATTGTAACCGTGGCCGATTTGTTGAGGAAGTCCCATAGACTTCGGGGCCAACCTCCTGAAGACGTCCCGAGTCATTACGAAGGTTTGAAAGTCCTTGTAACTCCTAGTGGCAGTAAAGTAGGTTCACCTGAAGAAGGAGAGTCGTCGTTGGTAGTTCATCCTGATTACCAAAGTCTAGAAACAGGTTATAATCCCGAAGCTATTGCAGTTTCTGAGCTTGCTGGTAGTTTTTCATCTACTAGTGATATAGGCGAAGAACCTGAGATATCAGAACCTGTTACTCCAACTTCTAGTGCTCCTGATTCACCTAGGGTAGAAAGAGTCATCACCGAAAATCTTCCTTCTGGTTTGATAGCTATTGAAGAACTTGCTCCAGAAGAAGAAATAGGCGCCCCTATCCCTGAAGATCAACCTACTATTGATCTAAGGGAGCGTGAATCCATTTTTTACAGTCCACCTAGAAGTACTACTTGGTATCTTTCGTTAACTAATTATTTGGACAACTCAGGGTCATGTTTTTCTCCACCTCATACCCCTTATCCACTTGGAGGTATTTATACTCCTGTAAATATGTCTGGTCAGTCGTCTATGTTTACTCAATCGCCTGAATCTTTCTTGTACAGCGGTCCTTCTGTTCCCTCTGGGTATCAGTCACTTTCTGGTACTTTTGCAGGAGCATCTCCTCAACCCATTGAACATGGGTCATTAACTTGAAACAATGGTAATAAACCGTTGGGTGTAGGAGACATTTACATGATGTCAGGTTCAATTCCCAGTTCTCAACCTCAAGGTGGCTAGTTACTACCTAGGGGGCAGCCTCAATTAACGCCTGGGGGGCAACCTCAAGGTACACAAATTGTGTTTGAGGGGCAACCTCAAGGACAGTATGTACCCGTGGTGCAATACATTCCTCAAGGTCAATCCCAGCCTCAATATGTACCCCAAGGTCAACCTCAGTATCAATTTATACCTCAAGGGTATCTACAGTATCAGTACTTACCTCAAGGGTATCTACCCCAAGGTCAGTATTCGAGTCAAGGTTATCAACCACCCCAAGGTCAATCTTATGTTCAAGGTACAGGAAATGTACCTTTCAATTATCAATCCTACCCTCAATCCGGTTATGGATCTCAATATCCTCAACCTGTCATGGGTCAATACCCCAGAATGAACATAGTATGGGATCCATCGCAAGTTCAACAGGTATTGCACCCAAGTGTACAGTTGTCATCTCAAGCTGGACAACCCTTAGTTTCTGGTTCACCCCAGCAACCAGTCCAGTCTAATGTTCAAACTTCTGTACCTTCGGTAGTTTCTCAGTCTGGGCCTATTGCCCCTAGTACTCCATCTCAAATGACTGCTACAACTACCGCAACATCTGTTCAGTCTACCACACTTACTTCTGGAGTATCGATAGCTTCGGTTTCTACTGTCTCTGTAACTACTCCTCAGACATCTTTACCATCGTCTGGATCTACGATTCAAACTACGGTTCAAATGCCTGTAGGACAACCTGGTTTAAGTACGGTTGTCACTAGTCAACCATAATTCGCTTATCAACCGTACTAGGGACAGTACCAATACGGGCCTGCTGTCCAGCAGCCGGTTTACCAGTATCAATCGTATCCTGGGTACACTTATCAACAACCTCAACAACTCCAGTACGGTCTGGTTAATCCTGGTTTTCCGGGAGGATACAATATCCCGAATGCGATTCCTATTCCAGGTTATCCTGGATATCCTCCTCCTGGGACTGGTCTTGTGACCCAGAGTTTTAGGGATCCTAATCGGCAATTACCGTTTATCGCAACTTTGGATTTACCAGACTTGTCGTGCCTAACAAACGATCCAATAAATTAGCTTCCGTTTTGGCCGCCAATGCCAAATAAGTTGCCCAGTGACATACCTAAGTTCGAAGGTAAGTATGGAGAGGACCCATAGAATCATGTGATGACTTACCACCTCTGGTGTGCCTCTAATTCCATCTCGGATGATTCGATCCGCTTACGTCTTTTCCAGCGTACTCTCATTGGTCTCGCGGCCAAGTGGTACATTGAGTTACCACGGGCCTCTTTTTATAATTTTAGCCAGTTAGCTACCTCGTTCTTAACTCATTTTCAGTTGTCGGTCAGATATGATAATGGCACGGAGTTACTAACTTCATTAAAACAATCGACGTCCACTTATATTTCCGATCATATTCATGAATGGAGACGTCGAAGGCGGTTAGTGAAAGTTTTTATCCCGGACCAAATCTTAGCTGAATGGTTTGTTAAATCATTATTACCGAAGATTACTGAAGACGTAGCTAAGGTCGGAGTAGTTACTGAGGAGCAAGTGATTGCTCAAGCACAGTACCTTGACTTAGTTTATACTCAGTCAGGTACGTTACACGAAAAGATCCCCGATCTTCCTAAGTCAAATCAAATCGCTGCTGCTCCTTCGGGGTCTCATGCCGCTGATGGCATGATTTGTACAGTGAATACTAAAAGCAAGAAGAAGTCTTCAAATAATTCTTCTCCTATTATAACCTTACCAGACTCCCCGACAGGAGAATCTTCTGCTGACGTTTCCGCTGATATTCACGTTGTAGAGTCATCTACAGTGAAATCAAAATTCGGTGGGAAAAAGAAAGGTAAGAAGAAGAATAAAGCAGACAAAACTCCAAAGGATAAAACTAAAAAGTTGGAAACCAATGACGAAAAACGCAAACCTTGATATCCTTGTCTTATTTGTGAAGAGGATCATTTTACAAGAGATTGCCCTCATCGGGCCGAGGTTGTGAAAATCGTCAAAGGTTCCCCAACTCCTGCTGTTTTGAAAGATCCATTTCCAAAGCAGGAGAGTAAGATGATAGGTTCTTCCTCGAGTGCCAGTGAAGAACCCATATTGATGATGTCTCATGTAAGGATTGCGACTCGATCGCAAGATTATGGTAGTAAAAGTCCTGTTGATGGCAAAGAAGCAGAATCTTCTCATTCTAATCCATCAACCTCAGCTCCTGCTTCCGATCCACTACAGATTGAGAAACCTAACCCGGACTTAGTAATCAAACCGCCCGCCAAGGGTGTACTTCGAAGGTCTGCTTTCAATCCACATGCGAGAGCGGCCCCGAATTACAACATTGTTGAGGATTTAGCTGTTTCACCCTCAGCAATGTCGGCTTGGGAAGTGCTGCAATCATGCCCAGCACAACGCAAATTACTTTTGTCAGCTATAGGAGCTGTTGATGTTTAGGACCCGAACCTAATAATCTTTGATCTAGAAAATAGTACACCGCGTTTACCTCATCAAATGGCTTTCCAGATCCCAGTGATAGTAAAAAACAGGCCTATTCATCGGACTGTAATTGATGAGGGAGCTTCCACGTGTATTATGTCAATACAGTGCTGGAGATCGCTTGGTTCTCCTTCACTAAATCAATCCCCGACAATTCTTAAGGCCTTTGATGGCCGTGGGTTCCATCCGTTTGGCATTCTACAGGATTTGCCTATAGGGGTTGAAGGAAAAACCGTTAGTCTAGATGTGGAGGTGGTTGATGCCCCTCTAGACTACAACCTTCTCTTGGGTCGAAGTTGGTCTTACGCTATGACAGTGGTCGTTTCATCGGTCTTCAGAGTAATAAAGTTTCCACATAATGGCAAGATCATAACCATAGACCAGCTGGCTTACTTTTCATCCGACCCAGCCTCTTCAGAGAGTATCCAGCATGTCGATAAAACGACTATCCCTTATAAGGATGTTGGAGTAGGATTAGTTAAAGATGCCGATTTACTGGGAACTTTTCCTTTTCCTCCAATCAACGCCTTGTCTTCATTTGCATCTATTCATATGATTACTTCAGACGCCATTGTTTATGACGATCCTTGGATCGTTCCTTCTGAATCTGAAATAGACTCATTTGGTGATGCAATGCCTTTGAGTCCATATGAAATTGCCTATGAAGCCGTGCAGTCTTTTATCAACCCAAGTTCAACCAAAATCAACCAAATGAATGTGGTCCGTGAGGAATCACTTTTCACGTCAACCTCGGAGTTAATAGCATTTCCCGAAGTTGTGTCATCTGACGAACAACTTTGTGAAGTCCTGTGTGTAGACGATTTACCATGGGAAGATCTCCATCACAGATCTTCGTTTTTACCTGAGGATGATCGTTTTGAAAACAATTTCTCATCAATCTTTACAGCTGAATATGTCAAAGAAGCTCAAAATCCAATGAAACATCCTGATTCAGAGCTAAATTTGGGAAACATTTCTCGAACGATTCCCATTGACATTTCAGTCAAGCCCGGAATTGTTGAGCACATTCATATAGGTGCCTCGTGTTCAGATGACGAAATTCAGACATACAAGGCCCTATTTCAAGAATTCCGCGACGTGTTTGCCTGGTCCTATGAGGAAATGCCAGGAATTGATCCCGCGATTGTTGTCCATGAGATCAAGACTTACCGGGACGCTAAACCCGTCCAGCAACGTTTGCGTTAGATTCACCCACGGAAAGCGGCTACAATTAAAGCAGAAGTTGAGAAGCTGTTGAAAGTAGGTTTCATTTATCCGATCCCATTAACGGATTGGGTATCGAATATTGCTCCGGTTAACAAAAAACAGGGAACAATAAGAATATGCATCGAATATAGGGATATTAATCGAGCTTGTCCAAAGGACAACTACCCAACACCCTATATCGATCAAATAATTGATGATTGTGCCAACAGTGAAATATTTTCCTTTATGGACGGTTTTTCCGGTTACAACCAAATCAATATTCTACCTGCCGACCAACCAAAAACGGCTTTCATTTGTCCATGGGGGACATTTTCTTATTGCAAATTACCCTTTGGGCTTAAGAACGCCGGAGCCACTTTTCAAAGGGCGATGTCTTATGCGTTTCATGACATCAAACACATTGTACAACCGTATCTCAATGATTTGCTCGCTCATTCATTACGTCGAGCTGATCACCTTGTCCATTTACGAGCAATCTTCATGAGGTGTAGGCATTATCGTATTCAGTTGAACCCACACAAATGTGTCTTCTGTATAGAAGTGGGACGATTGCTGGGATTTGTAGTTTCAAAAGTCGGCATTCGCGTTGATCCCTCGAAGGTAGAAGCTATCATCAAATTGCCTCCTCCTTCGAGTCTTCGCCAACTCCAAAGTTTGCAGGGGAAAGCAAACTTTTTACGCCGATTCATTCCTAACTACGCCGAGATTACAAAGGGTTTTACCCGGTTGTTGAAATAGAACGCTCAATTCTCTTGGGATGAGATAGCTCAGAAATCTTTTGATGCACTCAAGCACGCGTTGACCCATGCACCGTTGCTGCATCCTCCCAACTACAACCAGGATTACTTTTTGTACCTCGCTACCGCTCATTCCACCATTGGAATGGTCTTAGTTCAGGAAGACGAATTCGGAACGGAACATGTGATATATTACCTTAGTTGGACTTTAAACCCAACTGAGCTCAAATATTCACATGTGGAGAAATTGGCATTGGCAGCTGGCAGCCGTTCAAGCTGTCCAACGTTTTCATCACTACATTCTTCTCCGTAAAGCTACAGTCATTTCGGATTGCAACCCTATGATCTACATTTTGACTAAACAATTGCTAGGGGGCAAGTACTCTAAATGGATCGTTATCCTGCAAGAGTTCGACTTGGAGTTTGAAAAATCTAAGTCTAAGAAATCTTTCATTTTTGCCGAGTTAATGTGTGCCTTCCCACGTGCTGACACAGAAATTGTGGCAGAAGAACCCATTGCGGACGAATCTTTATTTCTCATCAGCAGTTTAGATCCATGGTATGGGGATATAATCATCTATCTCCAGACCCAATCCTTTTGGCCCGAAGTTTCAAAGTCGGAACGTCGGAAAATTCGATTCCAGTCCCAACAGTACAAAATTATTGGAGATACTCTTTATCACCGTGGGGCGGACTTGGTTTTTCGCCGTTGCTTAACTCACGAGGAAGCTGAAAGGGTTCTGAATGACTGTCACTCTAGAGTGTGTGGCGGTCATATGTCTGGGTATGCCACAGCCCAAAAGATATTGCGCGCTGGCTACTTCTAGCCGTCCTTGTTTAAAGATTGTATTATTGCGGTCCGGAAATGCCACAACTGTCAAGTGTTTGATCGCAAGATGCGTGCTCCACCTGCTCCTCTCCACCCTATAATTGTCGTTGGTCCTTTTTCCAAATGGGGTATTGCTTTTATTACATCTAACCCTCACTCGGCCGGGGGGCATGCGTATATCATCCTTGCGGTTGATTATTTTACTAAGTGGGCCGAGGCGATGCCTACATTCGAGGCAGACGGCAAGATAGCTGCAATTTTCATATTCAATCACATTATTGCTAGGTTTGGTGTCCCACAAGTGATAATCACTGACCATGGGCGCCATTTTCAAAATGTTATGATGACAAAACTTACAGGCTAGCTTGGTTTGCGTCACGATAGCTCAACTCCTTATTATCCACAAGCGAATGGTCTGGTTGAGTCCATCAACAAAGTTTTAGTTATCATGATTCGACGAATCATTCGTATTCATCGGTCGAATTGGCACAACATGTTATTTTCCGTGCTTTGGGCGTACCGAACCTCAGTGAAAACATCAACAGGGTTCACTCCTTTCCAACTAGTTTATGGTTTGGAAGCTGTGCTGCCCATTGAATGCGAAATCCCATCACTTCAAATGGTCGTCAAATTACTTCTAGCTACTTCCGAAGAGGAGAAGCGTTTATTATACTTAGCTCAATTAGATGAGACTCGACGTGATGCTGCATTGGTGATCGAGACTCGTGCAAAACGTATGAAAGCTCAGTATGATCGAAATGTAACGCCCCAAAATTTTTCGAAAGGAGACCTAGTGCTGTTATATGATCAAGCTAACGATAAATTAGGTGCTGGAAAGTTCGTTCCTATGTGGCATGGGCCCTACATTTTCAAGCGAAAGCTAGCAAAAGGGGCCTATGAGCTGGTAGATTTTGACAGGGACTCTTTGGGTAAACCCAGAAATGGACTTTACCTAAAGAGGTATTATGCTTAAATGATGGGTATGGATATTTTAGTTAGGTTAGGTTTTTCTTTCTAGCTGGTGTGTTTGTTAGTTTAGACAGTGTGCTTAGCTTAGAAAGTGTGTTTTTCGTCGTTATTCTGCTTATCTTGGTTTTACGCTTGATGTTTGCAGATGTCGATGCCTATCCAAACATACATCGGATTTGCTGATGGTGCTTGTCATAGTACACGGAATATCTCTTCCGCAGCTTGGGTTATCTATTCGCCCTCTGACGAGTTAGTTTCTATGCATGGGGTGAGCCTCGGTCAAACAACAAACAACATTGCAGAGTACAGTGCAGTGATTGAGTTATTATCTGAATCTATTTCATTTGGGATTCGGAGTTTGATAGTGAGGTTGGATTCTGAACTCGTTGTATTACAACTTAATAGAGTATATACCATTAGAAATCCAGTGTTATTAAGGTTATTTTTGAGAGTGCGTCTCTTGGAACATGAATTTGATTACATTGAGTATCAGCATATTCCAAGGTCTTTAAATACATTAGCAGATGCAATTGCTTCTCGAATGTTAGACAGACATTTGCAATAATCATACATGTAAATTTAAAAACATTTCCTCACACATGATTAACAAGATAAGCCGGTAATAATGATATATATAGATAGGAGTGTGTCAAAAATACATCGTCTTCAATCATAGGTTGAAAAACACCTTATGATCGGCAAAAATGATAAGTACAAAAAAACAAAATGTCGCATGTGTCTACAAAAATGACCATCCAATCACTGGTGATGCTCTCTATACGACACCACTGCACGAGCTACCCTACACAAGAACCTTCTAAAAGGTCCTGGGACTGTGACTACGTAGCGCTGAAGCCTGATAGTAATATCGTCTATAGTAGTCTCTGGTATATCTGCCGTCAGACGCTCTAGGTCTTGTTCCAACTCAGCTAAGCTCTCTGTGGCCTCGTCCTGTGGGGCCGACGCCGCTGCAACTGGTTGTCTCCTCTTGAAAGGCCAGAGATTGGCTGGACGACATGGGCCTACATCTGCATTTTGAAAATTATTACTGTCAGTTTTGAGATGATATAAAAAACAAAAAAAAAATAGATAATTTAAAAACTTGTGAAAAATGAATTACCTGTGTCATCCCATTGTTCTCCCGGTGGAAGAACCATGTCCGGATCTCCACGAAAATCAACTCCGGCATAAGGAAAATCCTGTATAGAGAAGATCTGGTCCTCCAACCAGTGAAAATACTCCGGTCTAAATCGGACAACCTTCGTGCCCTCGTCAGGATGACGGGCCATAACCGCAACCCATCGCGTCAATTTGGGCTCTCGGGGAAGCCCAGCCTCAACAGTGAGATGCTGTGGGATCAGCATCGGAACCCTCTCTAAAGCAAAACTCACAACTAAAGCCCCATAACCAAAGGTCTTCAGTTGTCCATTTTTGGTTTTAGTCAGTTGGCTTTTTACGTTAGCCAACACAGCATCACACCAGTTGAAAATGGTGCCTCGATAGCAATCAATTGCCATCCGCATCTGGGATCCAGTGGCAATGTGCAAAGCAGCAGCCCCGCAAAGTCTGGTAACTGTGAAAGCAATGACCATAAGTTCAGGGCGGGATATAGTTTTGATCTCTATCCCCTTCTCCTGGTTCTGCGTGTTGCACCACTCTAGTCGGAGACTAGCAATGGACTAGCCACCCGGCCTAGTCCCAGACAAAGTCAAGTGTTCGCCCCTCTTGGGCAAACTAGTGAGAAAGTAAATATCTGAGAGCTCTATCTCGAGCTGGTGCCCTCCAATGTAAAAGCACTGGTCCTGGACGTTCCATCTCTCTACCAGCCACTCTAGAAAGCGCACCTGGGCCCTCATGCCAGGTATGGCCCAGTATTTGTAAAGGCCGCATGCCTTCAAAGCATCAATGGACGGTTGATGATTAATGGCGGCCAAATCAACATCTTCGTGCTCTCTCTCACGCCAATCAAGCATGGTGGGAAATCTACACACCAAAAAACATCTGTCAGAATCAATGAAATCAAAAAAAATTGGTCCATTTAGAAGAAATTGGGGTTTAAAAATTCGTTTTGCGGGGTACGCACCCCGCCTTTAGGAACAGGGCATGCGTACGTGGGTTCCCTTAAGGCAAGGTGCGTACGCCCAGCATTTTCCCAACTGAGAAAATGTCTGGGTACGCGGGTCACCAGTGGAGCACCTGCGTACCCCAAAAAGCGGACCTTGAAACCCCAAAGCCTCTAAAAAATGAAACTAGGGCCTAAAAACAAATTCTAAACGAATGGAAATGAAGAAGAGGATGTTGTAGAATACCTGATGAGATGGCGTTCAATTTCGACGGTCGGATTCTCTGCAATGTCCACAGGAAGTTTCTTGCCAAAAGCCCTTTTTCTCTCCTCAACAGTAAAATGGTAAAAATGAAATGGTAAAAGCCCTTTTTATAGGTTTTTTGGGTAAATAAATGGTAAATTTGTTTATTTTTCACCATGAAAAGGTATTTTTCAAAGTATTTTTATCTATCTTTAAACAGGTATGAGTAATGTGTTGGTTTTTGTGCAGGATAAAAGGGTTTTCAGGGAAAATTGTCATTTTTCACAAACAAAACATCAGAGTCATCTTTAAGCCCTTTTCTGACTCCTAAAAACATGAAAAGATCACCGAGCGTTTCTTTTACACTCATTAAAACGGAATTAAAAGACGATCCCCTTATAGCCCTTTTCTGACCGTAAAAATAGGAAAAGGTTGCCGGATTTTTGTCGTTTCAAATTCGATACTGGAAATAAAACGACGTGTCCTTGATCGCTTTTTACTTTTCAGGTCAAAGACACTAACTATGAAAGTACTCCTTGGTCATAAAAGATCAAGCGGTTCTCTCAAGTATTATTTTATACTTTTTCGGGCTTGGGAGACACAAATTTACGAAAAAGTTCAACCCTGGAGTCTTCTTAAGTTTTTCAGACTCTCTAAAATTGAAAAACGCTGAGTTTCTCCTATACTGGACTCGTTAAAATTTCACAGTAAAGGACCTGTTTGATTACAAATAGGAACGGACCACTCCTTCTTAGGGTTCAAATCTAAAACTAAGTTGGACTCATCCGAAGGATGAGCTTATAATCAAGCATATGTTATCCTCCTCAAGCTTGTAAAAAATAAAGAGGTACTTGCCAGAAATGGTGGGGGAAAAGAGAGAAAAATGAGCCTATTTGTTATCCTTTGTCTCAGAAGAAACCTTATCACCACTCTTGAACATGACACTTTTCATCCACCTGGGTTGGGAAATCCTTTGCCTAACAGTTTGGTCAAATCACATTGAAAATTTTCAGCCAGTTCCGGGTATTAACTATTGGGTCAATTTTCACCAAGCCATCTGTCGTGTCGTTATGTGTTCGAGAGGTCACTGCAAATAAACCATTCATCTGCAAAATACCTGTCATCCATCTCGAACATCCCTGAGTCAGTCCTTACAGCTACATTTCTTCAACTTGATCCATGATTTTGTGTTGTGGGCTTGCCTGCGACGGGCCGCTTTCTATCAACATCAGCACATTATCTAGAAAGATGACCTAGAAATCGTCAGTACCTTGAGATCTGCATGCATCAATGGCAGATTTCTCGCCTTTGACGACGGTTTGCATCATTGACTTTCGATCGAAGGATTCCGTGAAATGATCGACATCAACTCATTCATTCACATCTCATGGATCATACTGGGTACTTTGAGAACCATTGACATCACTGGTGGTCTCTCTCACACTTGTTAATAGTTTACATCATTGACTGGTAATCAAGTGGTTTCTACCATGTTCGACATCAACTCATTTATTCGCATGGATAGAATCGTACCTTTTCGGGAAGTAGAAATGAAGACCCTGGATCTAGTTTCTACCATCCAGGCTGCGAGGAGTTTTGTATTCATTGCACAGTAGACTAATCATAAACAGATGGCTGCGTCCATACTGTGTCTACAAGAGTCTATGATTATGATGTATTGCGAAATCATTCCTATATCAGAGCAGTAGTTAGTTTGTTAGTTAAAGTTTTCAATCTGAGTATGGGAATGCCTACCTCAGTGATGATATGATCTTACATATGTATTTTGTGTTGAATATTTGCAGGTTCCGACCGGGCTTTCCACAAGATAATCCTTGAAATGATAAAGTACTTCACCCTTCCTAGATGATATGAAACCCTAATCTACTACAGGCTTCGCACTTTAGGGAGCAATCTGTTACACTAAAATTTGTCACCATGACTATTTGCAGTTAGTATGGCTCCATCAACTGCCATACTATCCTCCTTGGCATGTCTTATACCTCTGCTACTCATGTCAAACTCCAATAAAGAGAGAAAGTCTTTAAAAATCTATATAACTTTGGGTACGCAGTTTCTCTTAGCCTTACCTGCGTGTACGCACCCCAAGTTCACAATACCTGCGTACTTGTACGCTCTGTCTGTAAAGGGGTGGGTGCATACTCCTGTAAAGGTCAAAAGGCGCGAGTTTTACTTAAAAAAAGTTACTTGTAGTCGATTCTAGAGCATTCTAGAAGTTTGTTTGACGTGTATTGAGCACCTCCAGATGGTTCATGTATCCCTATGAAAGAGGAACTTATCCCATCAAGAGGGGAGCTATCCCATTCAAAGAGGGGCTTATCCCATTGATGGTGGACCTGATTAACTTCCTCCAAAGCATTATAAATACAGGAATTGGGCCAGAGGGAGGGGAGGTTGAAAGCTGAACATTCCTAAGGGTAGATGCTGCTGAAATTAGGACTCCCTTATAGAGCTTGAGAGGAGAGATTCCCATCCTTTCTTAGCTTCATTTGGATGTGGGTGAGCTGATAAAAGTAAAGGAGAACTCTTGCTGGACCCTGGGAGGGACCTGCACAACACCAAGGCACTGGTTGTAATGGTTTCTTTTGTTTCCAATTAATACAATTAAGTTCATTTTTCTCAACAAGTTGTTATATATAATTTGTTTCATATACTCCTTGGTCTTTATGATGAATATGTTTTATTTTATGAGTTATTCAGGTGCTATGTAATCGTTTTCTTGTTAGTGAATGCAAGTTTTGAAGAGAAGGAGGAGCTCATCCGGATCGGAGAGGCTGGACTGCTACAAACAGCGTGGGACTAAAGGTATGTTTTAAACACCTGATTACTTGTATTCTAAATGCATATTTAGGGAAAGATAGTGTTTAATTGTCTTGTTTGTCACTAGAAAGCCTTAGCTTCTAGGGAGGTCGGTTTTGTCCGCAAAATTGACTCTTTCCGCATGACAGTAGGCTGGCGCGTTACAGGAGGACATGTGGCCACTCCCTGTGAGCCAATGATGACACCGAATAGGGAACTCTAGGCACAACTATAGAAGGTGATTCGATGGAGGAACCGAACAGACAGGGGAATGAATGGCTTCAAAGCCATGAACAGTGACAGAAGACAGACAGAGAGAGACAGAGAGACTAGAACCCCGAGAGGAGGACGAAACACAGAGACAAGAAGACAGTGAAGGAAAAACAGAAGAAGACAGAGGGCCGAGCTGACCAAAGGCAGCATCGAGCTCCAAAGAGCTTGAGAAGTTCAAGCCATCCCTAATAGGATCTGTCATACTAGAGAGGTTAAAGAGATGGTAGGAAACAGAGTCTATGCACTCTAGTGGCTTGGGGAATCCAAGAACTACCCTGCCAAGCAAATCTATTTCAGGTGACTCATATTGAGCTCCTGCATTGTAATTCTCTGCTTAAGACACAATAAAATAAGGCCACCATTGAATGCTGGACCAGAGATGTAGCCCTAGAGGATAGGGTGAACTCCTTATTAATTTATTTTGTTCTTGTATTTGCTTATTGTATTTCTCTACTATCTTTCCATTTAAGTGTCTGTGTATTTGCAATCTGATCAATCTGTTGCTTAAATAACAGAGACACACACACCAGCACATGAGTCTATAATACCTTTATTTAGTAAATCTTTAACTGAGGTCACTCATAGGGTGATTATTAGATCAAGTGGTATCAGAGCCTTAGGTTGTAAGGTTAGACAAGCTTGTGTTGGTTTAGTTGTTCAATGCTCACTAGATCAAAGCGCAGATTAGGAGAAGGAGAGTTGGTCAAAAATAATCCTGAAATTGGGAGAGTCTATCCTTGGAAGACAATGTCAGAGGAAGGTTTGGTGGGGCCTACCGCTCAATTCATAGAAAGTTTCCTAGCTATAAAGTCTATGGTAGAAGAAATGTATAAGGACTTTAGAAAGCATAAGGTTGAAGATTCATCAGGTTCTGAACAAGATAAAGAAGAGGATTAGTCTCATTTCCATGACCACTCCAAGGGAAAAGGGAAAGAGGAAAGCTTTCTCACACCTCCTAATAGCCCTGTGCATAACAAGAAAGCATCTTTAATCAAGTTAGATGTTAAGTTTGATTTTCCTATATATGATGCAGAGCTAAATGCCGAAAAGTTGGACAATTGGATTAGACAAATTGATGTGTATTGCAGGGTACAGAACATAGAAGCAAATAAGAGTAAGATTCAGCTAGCAAGCCTATGCCTAGGAGGCACTACCTTGGTTTGGTGGGAAGGGAGAACGCAAGCTGATATGAAAAGACATGGTAAGACCATCTATGTCTGAAGTGAATTTTTTTCTGCAATCAAAAATAAGTTCTATCCATTGGCCTACATGCAACAAGCCATGATGAGTTGCCAATCTCTTCGACAATTGAAAGGGGAAAGTGTGCAAGGGTATACTCAAGAAGTCAGAAAGAGAGCATTGATTTTGGGTATCTCATTAGACTCACCAGAGACTCTTTTAAAGTACATTGGTGTTCTACACAGCTGCATGAGGCATACCATCCTCATGTTTTATCCCACTAGTATAGATGAGGTACCTGGAGAAGCTACTCATCTAGAAGCTAGAGGAAAGAATGGAAATCTAGAAGTTGGGGGACCATCCCAATCCACTCCAAGCAAAAGCAAGGAGAAAAGAAAGCGGAAGTGGAAATCAAGGAAGGCTAACACTGCACAGAAAAGAAAAGCTTCATGCACTCACTGTAAAAAGGATGGGCATGATGATGAGCATTGTTGGATTCTTCATCCAGAGCTGAGACCTAAGAAGTCCGAGGGCAAGAAGAAGAAGAGTACTGTAACTATTAAGAAAGATTTGGGGTCAAGCTTATGAGATTAAACAACTATTGCAGCCACAGGTATAAAAGGTAAGAATTATGAAGCATCTACTAGTAATTCTGCTCAATATGTTATTGATGAAGAAAATGAGAGAAAAAGACATGAGCTTTTCCATATTCGAGTTACTTCCAAAAATCAAAAGATTGATACTTTGATAGTGGCTCACAATTAAATATAATTTCTGAAGCAATTGTAAAGAAATTGGGATTAGCAACTACACCTCGCAAGAAACCATATCCATTAGGATGGTTGAATGATAAAGCACAACTACAAGTGACTGGACAGTTCACACTCAAGTTTTCTTTTGGGTCAGCATTTGTAGATGAGGTTGAGTTAGACATAATTCCTTTGGATATATGTGGAATTGTCTTAGGAAGTCCTTACTTGTATGATAGAAAGGCCATTTTCTATAGAGCTGAAAACAAGTATCTACTTATTAAAGATGGAATCAAATACTTTGTAAGAGCTCACAAGCTCAAGAATAATTATACTCTCATAAACTCAAGGCAGATGAAAATAATGATAAATTCATGCAAAAAATTCTTACTGATGGTTCTAAAGGAAAATAAACTTGATAAAACCAATGTATTTGAGGGTTGTAATGCTTAACAACAAGCTAATATAGAAAAGGTTGTTTCAAAGTATGATGTCTTATTTCAAGAACCTAAAGGTCTGCCACCCAAAAAGGGAATAGTACATGATATTATTTTGCAGCAAGATGTTTCATTGCCTAACACTAGAATGTAGTGGTTGTCTGCTTTAGAGAATAATGAAATCAAGAAGCAGGTGCAGGAGTTTCTCAAGAAAGGGTTCATCAAGCCTAGCACATCACCATGTGGGTCACCAATCATTTTGGTGAGAAAGAAAGATGGCTCGTGGAGAATGTGCATTGACTACCGAGCACTAAATAAGATAACAATAAAAAATCGTTATCCCCTTCCTCGCATAGATGATCTTTTAGATCAATTGAAGGAAGATGTTTATTTCACCAAGCTAGATTTGCACACTGGATACCATCAGGTCAGGCTTGCAGAGCAAGATGCATAGAAGACTGCTTTCAAAACAATGTAGGGATTGTATGAATGGTTGGTTATGCCTTTTGGCTTAACTAATGCTCTAGCTACTTTCATGAGATTAATGAATGATGTACTCAGACCTTCTCTTGATGATTTTGTTATTGTGTGCCTGGATGACATTCTGATTTTTAGTAAAACATGGGAAGAACATTTAAAGCATGTTAAGCAGACATTAGATGTTTTGAAAAGAGAAAATTTTTTGTTAAACTCTCAAAATGTGAATTTGGCAAAACATCTCTAAACTACTTGGGTCATATAGTAGGGGGAGGTGAACTAAAAATAGACCCCTCTAAAGTGGTAGTCATTGTAAACTAGCCTAAACCCAAGTCTACTACAGAAGTAAGAAGCTTCTTAGGAGCAGCACAATATTGGAGTAAGTTCATTTCTAACTTTTCCTCAATTAAAGCTCCCTTACATGCTTTAACAGGATTGAACAAGATGTTTCAGTGGGGATGCAAACATTAGAAAGCCTTTGACACCTTGAAAGAAAATATTAGTACAACACCTATACTAGAACTGCCAGATCTACAAAGAACATTTGAGATCCAAACTGATGCCAGTGACTATGCCATGGGAGCAGTGTTGACACAACATGGTAAACCTATATGTTATCATTCTAAGACTTTTAATCCTGCAGTAGTTAACTATCCTACATATGATAAAGAATTGTATGCATTAGTTCAGAGTGTGAAAAAGTGGAAACATTACTTAATGGGCAAAGAGATAGTAATACATACTGATCATCAACCACTTCAATATCTACACTCCCAAACTAAGTTGCAATGATCAAGGCATTACAGATGGATGGGTTTTCTACAACAGTTTCATTTAGTCATCAGATATAAAAAGGGCATACATAACAAGATTGTAGACATGTTATCTAGACTCATTATAAATGCATCTACCATACTTAAGCATAATTCTATACTACATGAAAGCTACATTGAACAATATGCTCAAGATATGGACTTTAAAGATGTATATGCAACTTTGAGTCAAGGAAAAAGAGTAGAAGAATTGGACTATCATATGAAGGACCGAATCTTATATCATTGTGGGAAACTCTGCATTCCACAAATTGAAAGAGTAAAGATAATTAGGGAAGCACGCACTTCTCTGATATCAGGTCACTTTGGGGTAAGTAAAATGGTTGCATAGCTGTAAAGGTTTTGTTACTGGCCTAAAATGAATGAGATAGTTTCTAGATATGTAAGAGGGTGTGCTATGTGTGCTAAAAGCAACCCCAATAATAGAAAACTAGGCTCGTACACTCCATTTCCAGTTCCTTCTCACCCTTGGGAAAGTGTTTCCATGGATTTTGTTGGAGGACTGCCTAAATCTAGGAAAGGTCATGATTATCTATATGTTGTTGTGGATAGGTTCAGTAAAATGTGTATTTTGATACCTTGTAATAAACAGATTACAGCTGAACAAACTATAAAGTTATTATTTGAACATGTATGGGTTCATTTTGGATTACCCACTTCCATTGTATTTGATCAAGACACTCAATTTGTGGGGAAGTTTTGGTCAATTCTATGGCAATTGATGGACACCAAACTGAAGAAGAGCACAGCTTTTCATACACAAACTGATGGCCAGACAGAAGTAGTTAACAGGACAGTCATCCAATTACTGAGAGGATATTGCAGCAAACATCCTAAGCTTTGGGATGAACACTTGTGTTATGTGCAACATGCTTACAACAGAGCAAAACATTCTTCTACCCGGAGATCTCCTTTTGAGACCTGTTTTGGTTTCACACCAAGGTATCATTTTGATTTTGTCTTTGGTAAGGATACCATGGTTGATGGACACAATGATGTGGAACAGATCCAGGAGATCCACCAGGACGTATAGGAATATCTAGAAAAGAGCCAAGCCAAGTACAAGACTAGGTGTGATAAGCATCAGATGGAGCATAGTTTTCAAGATGGTGACCAAGTCTGGCTGTATATCAACAAGGACATGATGCAAGGTGAAGGTAAAAAGCTAAAGCCTATCAGGTATGGACCCTTTAGGATACTTGAGAAGATCGGTGAGAATGCTTTTTGCCTTGATCTACCAGCTTACATGCACATATACTCAGTCATAAATGCAGATTGCTTGAGATTGTTTAAACCTTCAATGATTGAGGACCCTGAAGAGCAAAGTAAATTGCCTTCTATTGATGACCTGCTACCTGAATATCTTAATGAATTGCAGGAAGACACAGTGCTAGACAGGAAGGTGAGGACAACATGCAGGGGAGATGTGGAGTACCTCAGAATTAGGATCAAAGGTTCAAAGCCAAGCAATGCAAAGTGGATTGAGATTGGAAAAGTAAGAAAATAATACCCTCGCATAGTCGATGCTTAAAAACCAACTTTTGGTGGTCAAAAAATGTTTTCAGTGAGAAGGTCATGATTCGAATTGGATCCATAAAGAACTGTCAAAAGAACCATGACTGTATCAGGTTGGGATAAACATCAAAGAATTCAAAACAGCAATCAAAAACACCCTGAACCAGTGGCAGTGGCAGCCAGAGTGGAACGACGAGGACCTCGGTCAAAGCACGCTGACCGAAGCCCATGGAGACTACGCAGGAGGTCGAATTAGCCCTTGGGAGGCCTGGATCAGGAAATGGAGGTGGATTTTGATGCGCTATTAGTGCTTAGCGCTAATCACGCATTGTTGGGAAAAAAGGCTCAAAATGGTGAAGTCCCGAGCACTCAGTCGCGTGGGGAGCTGGAGAACCATAGGGCAGAAGGCAGAAGGGCTAAAAGCTAAAGGTGGGACCCACTCCGAAACTAGCGGTATTGATCGAGGAATCCTCAAATGGTAAGCAGTTTTGGAGAAATTGGAGCGATCCCATTCAGCGATCGTCGTGTGGCAAGTCGAAGAGAGAGAAAACTACCACTCATCACACGCAAATGGTCGAGCAAGTCAACCGCGCAAAATGAGAGAACGATGTTGGATCTGGGGGATCCAGATCAGACGGATGAGATTGTGCACGATGGGGGAAGCATAATCGACAAGGGATTAAGCCACTGTTTGTAAAGATTTGAGGTCCACTTTGACTGCCACGATGGGGGAAGACTCATTGCACGACATAACTGAAGAATCAAACCGACGAAGCAGGCTTGTGCATTACAAGAGGACATGTGGCCACTCCCTATGGGCCAATGATGACGGTGAGCAGGGAACTCTAGGCGCAATTGCAGAAGGTGATTCGATGGAGGAACCAAATAGACATGGGAACGAATGGCTTCAAATCCATGAATAGAGACTTAAGACAGACAGAGAGAGACAGAGAGACCAGAACCCCGAGAGGAGTATGGAACACAGAGATAAGAAGACAGTGAAGCAAAAGCAGAAGAAGACAGAGGGCCAAGCTGACCAAAGGCAGCATCGAGCACTAGAGAGCTTGAGATGTTCAAGCCATCCCTCAGAGGATCTGTCAGACCAGAGAGGTGAAAGAGCTGGTAGGCAATAGAGTTTGTGCACTCCAGTGGCTTGGGGAATCCAAGAACCACCGTGCCAAGAAAACCTATTTCAGGTGACTCATATTGAGCTCCTGCATTATAATTCTCTGCTTAAGACACAATAAAATAAGGCCACCACTGAAATCTGAACCGGAGATGTAGCCTTGGAGGATAGGGTGAACTCATTAATTTCCTGTGTTATTGTATTTTCTTACTGTATTTCTCTGCTATCTTTCCATTTAAGTGTCTGTGTATTTGCAATCTGATCAATCTGTTGCTTCAATAACAGAGACACACACACCAACACGTGAGTTTGTAATCCCTTTATTTAGTAAATCTTTAACTGAGGTCACTCATAGGGTGATTATCAGATCACCAAGGTGCACTCCTAATGTGCATATGAATCCATATCGAAATGCTAATGACCAAAACAAATCCATCCCCAGTGTTCCCTTCTCTTCTATATAGTCCCTCAAGAAATTCGGTCAACCTCTTCCATGCAATCACTCACCTTCCAAGTTCAGCTAGCACCCCCATCTCGGTTAGTTCATCCCTTGGAAAGGATTCCTCAAATCGGAATATATAACAACCAAGGAATATCCCCTCCTTAAAACCATGTTATGCAACCATCTTAAAACATAGAAGAAAAGATAGATCAACACCTTTAAAATTAGCCTCTTTGAGGGGGAAACCTCCTTTACATTACACAAATGAACAATTCTTAGATGATTCAAATGACACAACCTCCTTTCTATATATAGGAGTCTAAGGGGTCACAATATAATTAGGGCCAACATAACAATAATAATGTAAGGGCACCACAATAAAAATAGTGGGATTCTATGGGGCACAATAATAACAATAAGGGGGCTACACTAATAACAATGAGGGAATAGTAGGATTCTATGGGGCACAACAATAACAATAAGGGGGCTAGACTAATAGAAATGAGGGAATACACTAGTATTATAGGGACCTAACATGCCCCTCTCCTTTAAAAAAGCATTTTCCTTAATGCTTGAGTAGTTCTAGATGCTTTTGTATAAAATTATCATCCTCCCATGTGGAATCTTCTGCGGGTAAGTTCTTCCACTTGATGTGATACTCAGAAATTGATTGATTTCATAACTGTTGAGTTCTTCTTTCCGTGACTGCTTCAGGTTCCAATATGATGTTTCCTTCCTCGTCAAGTTTTGGCAATATTGTTTGAACTAGAAGCTTTTCACCTATAAGCTTGTTTAAGCATGAAACATGGAAAACTATGTACACTCTCGAAGATGTAGGAAGCTCCAATTTGTATGCCATAGTACCAATTTTTTGCAACACCTTGTAAGGACACTAATACTTTGGTGATAATATATTATCCTTCTTAGCTTGCTTGAGGGACATTTCTTTGTATGGTTGTAGCTGTAAAAATACCTAGTTGCTTACATCAAAAGTTCTTTCGCTACAATGTTGATCTGTCTATTGTTCCATTCTATTCTATGCCAAAGTGAGGTTATCCTTAAGAGTTGGAGAACTTCTTGTTGGTTCTCTATGTGATCTTCCAATGCTTGAACCTTAGAATTTTCTCTTAAATATTATGTGATGGATGGTGGATGATATCCATAAAGTGCCATAAATGGGGTAATTTTTGCTCCAGTATGGAAGAAAGTGTTATACCACTATTCAGCCAAAGGTAACCATTTGACCAATTGTGTTTTTTTATCTGATACAAAGCAACGAAGATGTCATTGAAAAAAATTGTTTTCTATCTCAGCTTTCCCATCTGATTGAGGATGATAAGATGAGCTATGACCTAATTGAGTACCTAGACAAGAAAATAATTCCATTCAAAAAATTTCAGTGAAAATAGCATCTTTGTCACTTACAATAATCTTTGGGTTTCCATTTAGCTTTTGAATTATTTCCATAAATGCAGTAGCAACTATACTTGCTTCAAATGGATGAGATAATGCACAAAAGTGTGCATACTTGGTAATTCTATCAACTACGACCATGATTACACTCTTTCCTTTTGACTTGGGTAAACCTATGATAAAATTCATTGAAACCTCCACCCAACGTTGACTTGTAATGGATATAGGTTGTAACAGACCCAAGATCTTAATTGTCTCAACTTTATCTTTTTGGAAAAGTAAACATTCTGCCACAAACTTTTGAATATCAGATTTAAGGCCATCCCAAAAAAAATCCTTCTTAATCTTGTGGTAAGTTTTAAAAAACCTCAATTCCCTCCTGAGGGAGAGGTGTGCAATTCCAAAAGAATCTTTTCTTTGATTTGGGAATTCTTACAAAGGTATAAGTGTTCTTTGTACCATAATGCATCATTTTTTCAGCTAAATGTATTAGATGTACTAGGATCTTGCTGAAACTTTTGAATGATTGCCCACACTTCTTTGTCATTCTTCCATTCATCCCTCGCTTTAGTTATCCAATCTAGTTCGATAATATAAATGGAAAAAAGAAATGCTTCCACATCCTCATCCTTTATTGAGAGTGCATCTGCAACAACATTTTGCTTCCCTTTTGTAGATGATTTCAAATTCATAACCCAACATATTTGTGACTCATTTTTTCTATTCCTATGAAGATAATCTTTGTTCTAAAAAGTATTTAAGACTATCATGATATGTTTTTACCTTAAAGTGCCTTCCCATTAGGTAAGGTCACCATTTCTTAAGTGCATGTAGTATTTCTGACATTTCCTTCTCATAAATAGCTTTGCGTAAATACTTTCCTTTGATTGGATGACTTTCAAAAGTAATGAGTCTTCCTTCTTGCATTAAAACAACACGAATTCCATTTCCTGAGTCATCACATTCAATAATAAATATTTTTGTGAAGTCTGGTGTAGCAAAGATCAAAGGCCTTAGTTTCTTTTGGAGTCCAAGAAAATGCATCTTTCTTTAGTAACATTGTTAGAGGTGATGATACTCTCCCATAATTATTAACAAACTTGAGATAATACCCTGTCAACCGATAAATCCTTCCAAATGTTTTATGGATGTGGGGATTTTCCATTTCTTAATGGCTTTAATTTTGTTAGGGTCTACCTTAACACCCTCATGAGATACAATATGACCCATATATTCCACCTCTTGTTCTCCGAAGAAACAATTGGATGTTTTTGCATATAATTGTTTCTCCTCTAATAACTTGAGCACCTTATCAACATGGTCAACATTATCCTTCCAAGACTTGTTGTAGATTAGTATATCATCAAACAATACTAATACAAATTTTCTAAGGATTTCAAAATGGAATTCATCAAACATTGAAATGTAGAAGGTGCATTTGTAAGTCCAAAAGGCATGACCAAAAATTCATAATGACCTTCATGAGTTCTAAATGTTGTTTTCAGAATGTCTCCAGTCTTCATTCATATTTGATGATATCATGAATGAAGATCCAACTTGGTGAAGTAAATTGCTCCATGTAATTCATCCAATAATTCATCAATGACAAGAATGGGAAATTTATATTTAATAGTGAGCTTGTTGAGCTCCCTATAATCTGGACACATGCACCATGATCCATCCTTCTTATGCATCAATACTACTGGAGTAGAGAAAGAATTTTGACTAGGTTGAATTATACTTTCCTCTAGCATTTCTGTAACCATACGTTCAATTTCACTCTTTTAGGAATAGGGATATATGTAAGGCCTGATGTTTAGAGGAATACTTTCTAGAATCAAATGAATAGCATGATCATGATCATGAATAGGTGGGAGGCCTTTGGTAGTCTTACATACCTTGGAATGATTGTCCAAGTCGTTTAGGAGGTCTATAGAAATAGATGATTTCGATGTTTGAACCTCTAGAGAACATAATCGTGTAATTAAGCCTGATTGTCCTTTCTTTACAAGCTTTGTCATGCTATTAGAGCTGATTATTTTTCCTAATTTCCCTAGGATACCCCTTAATTCAACTTCCTTTCCTTCCCAAAAATATTTCAAGAAATGATCTTGAAAATTAAAAGTTATCATACCCAAATATTATAACCATTGGACTCCTAGTAAAACATCAGCACAACTCATTGGAATGGAAAGTATTAGACTATTCAATACATATTATCCCATGGATAGCTTGATATTATGTCACTTTCTAGAGAAATTTATGGGTCCTCCATTTTCGACCATCACTTGACACTCTGGTGCTGGATATATGAAAAAATTTAATTCCTTTTCTATCTTACAATGAATAAAATTATGGGTACTACACGAATCAATCAACATTATTACCTTTTTTGTCTTGATATGTCCTTCTATCTTGAGAGTTTGAGGAGTGGTAATTCCTTCCAATGCATTACAAGATATGGTCGGATTCATTTCTTCTTTCTTCGGGGATGATTCCTAGTGTATATCCTCCTCTTTTGATGTTTCTTGTTCCTTTTATTCCTCTTCTTCACAATATATGTAGAATAATTTTTTCTTAGCACACTTATGAACTTTAGTGTATTTTCTATCACAACTGTAACAAGGCCCTTTTGCTCTTTTTTCCTCCAATTGTTGTCGTGTCAACCTTATAGGTTATGGAAGGCTAGGACCAGTAACACTTCCATCTTTATGGTTGTGATTAGTAGACTTCTTCGTTGCCATAATTTTTCTTTCATGTTTTCTTGCCACCCTGAATGCCTTCTCCAAGGAATCAAGTTCCCAAAGGCAAACTTCATGTTGGATGCCATATTTTAAATTCCCTATGAAGGCATCAATGGTATGCTTCTTTGGAATATCGGTTACCCTAATATTCAATTTTTGGAAGTCTTCAATGTGCTCCGCCATTGAACCCTTTTGTTTGAGATTTATCAATTGGCTAAAGAAGGTGTTGCTCTTTGTATCTTCATAATGTTCTACCATTTCTTCCATAAAAAATGACCAGGTGACAAGTGGTTTATGAGAACAAAGCCATCTATACCATACAAACTGATTGGGTTCTAAATATAAAGATGCAATATGTAACTTTTGTGTGGGTCACACACCCTGTAGATCAAAATATTGCTCCATCTATAGTATCCATGTTACTAGATCCTTTCCATCCTTGTCACCAATTGGATGCCTTTCTTCTAGAAACATTGTGAAACCTTCTCTCAATCCTTCTACCTTGACATTCATCATTGCTTCCATGTTTGATTTTAAACCATCATTGAAAACTACCATATCCCTTTTTATACCATCTATCTTAACATTCGTCATGGCTTCCAATTCATTTTTTGTTACTTTTTGTGAGAGAGAAATTTGTTGCATTTGGTCTTGCAATTTTGATATATCATGTTGCATTTCTTCCTCTCCTTCATGTGTCATAGTGGAGCTTGCAGGTTGCTTACCATGTGCTTCCATTTTATTTCTTCGGGGCATCAATTAATGATAATTATTCTTCACTATGCCCTTTTGAATCACTGGAAACTAATTTTCCAAATCAAACTTATGAAAATTTTTAAAAACACTACACACCTTTTTTTTTATTTGTAGGAGCTCGATATTGAATCTATTGTATCTATACAATTTCGGATCTCCAAGGTCTGTAATTTCATCCTAAGGCAACCCTCTGAAAACTCTTTCCAGCCCCATAGGTATCATCAAGATTGGAGTCTTCAAGAAAGGGTTAGGCCAAATATCCCACGTTGACCTGATTATAAACTTCTTCAGTAGAGTAGACTTGTATGAAGTGACACATATCATTGTTTCCACCTTCAAACATGAAAATGCTACACAAAAATCTATAGTCTGTCTTATTTCTGTAATGTTTTACGAAATTTCAATCTGATAGTCAAAGAGAAAGTTATGATTATTTTCCTAAGGTCACCTATTTGGGATGTAATTTGGGATCCTACAAAAATCCTAACTTCCTTGGACAATATCTCCAAAAATATATCTAGACAAGATCTAAAATTTAGACTCGAGGTTCAACACAATTTTAGCTGAAATGGGTTTGTTTTAGCGTCTTAAATGTCGTAGAAAAAAATTTATAGCACAAATTCAATGATGACCTATTTGGAGTAGCAGAACCCTAGAATACAAATCTCTCATACCGAATGTTATGCAACTAGCTCATAAAATAGAAGAAAATATAGATCAACACCTTGAAAATCAACCTCTTCAAGGGGGGAACCTCCTTTACATTACACAAATGAACAATTCTTGGATGATTCAAATGACACAACCTCATTTCTATATATAGGAGTCTAAGGGGTCACCATATAATTAGAGCCGACATAACACTAATAATGTAAGGGCACCACAATAACAATAGCTGGATTCTATGGGGCACAAAAATAATAATAAGGGGGATACACTAAAAACAATGAGGGAATAGAGAGCTTTTATGGGGCAGAAAAATAACAATAAGGGGGCTACACTAATAACAATGAGGGAATACACTAGTATTATGGGGACCTAACAGACAATCATATCATTCATATCATGTTCATGGAAATCGATGGGCACTATTGGGCACCAATGTCCCAGAATGGTCCTGCTCTTGAAGGCTTTACTCACATACTTTTTCCCATTTCAATTCCTTTGTTGTTGCTGTTAATTCTTGCAGTCGATTTCAGTCACTCAACCGGGCATGTTCATGAATTCCTATTCCAAGCACATAATTTCCATTAGATTCAAAATAAATTGAAATAAATTCAAATCATACCCCATTGGTGGCTTGTCAATAAGGTACACTTGCAATCCTATTTACTTCCTGTCAAAATATGTCAAACTAGCATCATGTATAAAAGCATCACATCAGGTTAGCTCAAAACATTACCATCATAGATCAAATCATAAGTCACATGCAACCACCATAAACTAGAATCATAGATCACATGTAATCATCATAGGCCAGAATCATAAATCATATGCATATTAAAAGTGAAACACAATAATTCTTGATCGATCCTTACTTTTGCCTTTGTTCTTTTTATAAACACACCAGATCGATTGCCACCCTAAATAACACCTAATGCCTTCTACTCAACCATGTGCACATACACATAGTGTGCATCACACACATACAACCACACACGGCATACAATACCATTCAATACATCCACCCACACTTGACATACCAAACATAGATCTACCCAGTGTATGACATGGTACAATACATGCGCCTACACTAAGTGTATGACATAGCACAACACATATGCATAAAAAATGTATACGACAAGATATACATCTACACACAACGTGCAGCACCACATAATGCATACATGTACATCTGGTATACAACACAACTCATACATCTATACCTGATGTATAACACCACACAATACATGTACCCACACAGAGTACAACACAATGAATACATATGTCATGATACCATGAATATACAATGCACATATATAGTATCGCATGCTCGCAACACAACAAATATGACATGAGCACAATACCACACGTACTCCAATACCATATATACAACATGTACACAATACCACTTGTACACTTCACCACCTTCACAACATGTCCACAACATCACATGTTCACAATGCCACATGTACATTACACCACTTTTACAACATGTACACAATACCACATGTACATATTACCACCTGCAAGATTCGTACACGACACCACATATACATAGCGCCACATGCATGACATGTGAATAACACCGCCTCCACACATTGCCACTTGTACAACATGTACACAACACCACATGAAGGCAACACAAATCGTACAATAATACACACCACATCATATGTACATAGCACCACATGTACAACATGCATGCAACACCACATGTACTTAACACTGCATATCAATCATGCACATAGTATAATATGTACACAGGACTATATATGAAATATGTACATAGCATCATCTATACCTAGCAATAAATATGCTACATTCATACAACACTATTTGTACTAACAGCGTACACATAATATTGCATAAACAAAATGTACACACACTACATATGCACAATTCTTCATGCGCAAAATCATGACAATTGCAACACGTACAACATGTACGACATATGCACCACAACAATACAAAACATCTAAAACCACACTACCTTACCAAGAAACCTTGCTTCCAATATCTTATACATTCTTATCCTAGCATTTCGTAGACTACACTGCTTTCATTTCATTGATGTATCCTTGCACATTACCTGTCATAACATAAAAATAGGCATAATAAAATAATACAATAAAAATTCATATTCATATGATACTGAACTCATATATTTCTCATTACTATTCTTCCGATTTGATTCCCATAATACTAGGAACCTCGTCACACCATTCTCCTGCATAAGCATTCATTCCTCCATGACAATGATTCCTAATGCCTTGTCGAATAGTGACATGATACATGGATACATACATACATAGACATAAACATAAACATAGAATAATAATGATCTAGTTAGTCAATGACATACATACATACATATGTACATACAAACATTAGCATAAAAGAATCATGATCCATGATAACCCTATTAGACATGAAATACATACATACATACACATACATACATATAAACATCAACATAGTCATGATCATAACATTATTACCAGATAACATGAGGTCTAGGTTGAGACAACTTCCTTATTTGTGCACATCATGCATGACATTGAGAACAATAGTTCCCAACATAGGCAAGGCATCTGACACCTCAGATCCATTTACTTCACTGTTTATGGTTACCTTTCTCATGTTTTTACTGCCACCATCCATTTACCACAACGGACCAATCCAGTGCAATCGACTGTCATAATCTTACCCTTCGATGCGCTTACTCATGCATAGAGCTTCATCTGAATCTTAAATTACTTTTGGGTACAACAAAACTCTCCTCGATCTCCATCAACTTTCCTCTTTCCCAACCAATTCCCAAGACTCAAAACATAAAAAAGGAAAACCAAAAAAGAAAATAAGAAGAGGGTCGTGAAAACCAATAACAACAATACAACACCACAACAAAGTGGGAAGTCCTTGCACTAGACATAAACAAAACCACACATCAAGCTGAACAATTCATATAAGGCCAAAATCAGAAGACTGGAAATAAACACCATGACTCAATCCCAATGGTTCCCAAGGAAAGCTTGACCTGAGCCTTCTTCAGAATTTCATGGCAACCTCTCTTGCCATGTAACTCCCTGCATCATCCTTCCATAAACACATTGTTATGCTCCTATATCAATAGGTGTCATATTTCATGATTGACTGGTAAAATCCCAAATATGTTCATCCTTTCCATGCTGCAAAGGTTCCATATTTTGAAAAAATCAAAAAAATTAAAAAATGAAAAGAGGGTATGCCCTAAAAGAAAGATCAAAGGGCAAAAACAATGAAATGGTCAAAAACAAAGGAAATGAACCCCAAATAAAGGAGACCAGGAAAGTGTGCTAGTCCAAAATGCCACTACTATTCTATTTTTGCAAAAGAATCTCATTGTGTGCAATCAGTTGACTCTTGTCACAGTCGATGGATGGCCAAATAGCTTAATCTTGGCCAGTTCATGTTTTAAATTTCTTGTTTTAGAGATAGAGAACAAAATCTATCCAAACAGTTCAAGCTTGGCAAATAAGTAGTTAGGTAGAGAAGTAAAGGTGCTCAACAGCTAAATCTGAGCCCCTGGAAGAAATAAGGGAAAACTTAGATAGGATGGCAGTTAAAAGAAAAGAAGAGAGTAAGGGTTTGCTAGTTTAAATGCACCCAAGGAAAAGGAAGAAAAAATGTTAGGTATAATAGGATGGGTAGGCAGTTTTGATGTTGCAGAAACATGCTTATGAGTAGTTTTCTCTTTCAAAGGTGATTCATCTTATCACTATCATAAGTACCATGGCAACTATGTGGTGACAGATAAAATGAAGCATGTCTAACTTCCCCTCACCCTTTTCCCGAAATCACTTACTAACCTCCCCACAAGGATGTTGGGATCTACTCAATACTCCTAGCTCACTCCATTTCATGAAAAAGTTTAAGTGAAGTCACAACTTTGCTTAGGCACAAAGCCACATTTCTTGTGTAAAATCCTTCTTCTTTCCCTTTTGCCTAAGTTGTCAAACTTTATGCTTAGTGCATTCAATTTCAAAATCCATATTAACTCCTAACCTATACTATTTAGCTCCCTAGACCTATTCCTACTCCTGTATTATATTTACAATAAAAACCCCCCAAATATTATTATTCTCACCCCGACTAAATTATAGCCATATGTCAACATTTCACAGGGGATTAAAGGTTTATCATAAACCTTGTAATAACCATTCGTGCACGACCATGGGATTTATTTAATCTTTGGTTAAATAAATAACCAAACCCACCTGATAACCAAAGGTGATACCCCTCAAAACATCAAAAAATGTTGATTTAATTGATAAGCCCCGTGCCGTAGCCCTCTGCCAACTCCATTTACCGCCAACTGTTGCATCTGGCCCTCCTCATCCAATGGCCTAGATCGATATCACAACCCCTCCATTGCCTATACGTTACCGCCTGGGGAGCCAGTGGTATTTCTGCTGAACCAAGGACATGTGGCGCCCTCCCACAATGCTCGTTGCCCCTCCTCCGATACCACCTTAACCGATAAAGCGGTGCGGGCCAATACCACTTACCACCCTCACTGACGTCATCGTTACATCATCTGTGACATCATCACCACGTCATCGCCACATCACCCTGCTACATGACAAAACACTTCATCATGCTGACGTCATCCGATCGAAAAGCACCAAAAGCCCGCCAAAGTCATTTTTTTGTTAAAAAGACGTGAAAACATAATTTTCACTCATTTTCACTTGGTTTTCTCTGCATGACTATTGCATGTGGTTTACGTCCAAACCAACTGCTCGACCATATAGTTTGCCACCCAGCTAAATCAAGTCCAGAGTCCTATTCTCTAGCTCGTCCCGTAACTTGCAAACTACACATTTCATCTTCAAAGATAGGTATTTACCTCAATTCGGTTTCCGAACCCCGTGATTTTCAGTTTTCTTTGCAAAATTTTCCAAAGAAGCCAAATTCTAGTTGAATTCACCGTACTGCCTTCAAATAAGCGCACCAAAACTACTGCTCTTTTACCCATTTTTACCAAAAACACTACAAATTTCGTTTTTCTCTATAGATTGCACCCAGTGAGCTAAATTCAAATAGACTTCTGTCTGCAATTCCTAGAGAAAAGCCCCAGAACTGTTGTTTTGCCTACTTTTGCTACAAAAACCACAAAAACCAAAAATGGAGGCTCTAGTAGCCCTCAATGTTGCTCCTCTCAATGCTCCTCATACCGACTAACATCATTTGCCCTTAGCTGATAGAGATTTTCATATACAAGACCCAATTGGTATACAAAATCATTCGCAAACATACTTCCTAATAAAAAACATTCATTTGAACAATTCTGATATCTATGGAGTATGGGAATCCAATCTCCCCAGGTATTACCTGCCCTCAGTCAATATATTTCCAGATATTGTTCACCACTGCTGTGCAAATTATGACCCTGTCACTAAAGCAGTCCTCTCTCCATCACAAGTTGTCCTTTTCTACATAACTGCTGATTATATCAATGAAATGCTACAATTCCATCCAGTTCAGCCTCTTGCTCCTCTGTCCATGGGATTTTTTCTTGAGCAAGGCTCTCAACTATCCACTGCAGAAATAGGTTGGATTGCTAAGATGTTCATGAAGCCAGATTGCCAGCCCCGAATTCTTCCTCCTTATTTACACGTCTGGTTCAATGAAATTGGAAGAATTATTCTTGACATGATAGCAGTAATCTTCAGATTCAGGACCAGTGAATTTGTGGATGAAACGGTCCTGGTTCTACTATCTACCTTCATTACTGGACAACCCCCTGCTATTAAGTATGACTATGCGTCTTTCATTGCTGACAAAATCCATGGTCATTTATGAATTTGGAAAGAGAAGGAGTGTTTAAATACACAAGTTTCATATATCATCTGCTTTTGTACTATTATCCATACATTTTTATATTTCCCATCAGGAAACTGGATTCCAAGGGAGAGAGGAGGCCTGTAATCTTTTGGACCTCTATTTTCCACAGAATTGGTGAAACTCCTTACACCTATTGTGAGTTCATTGACCCGTTTATACATCCTGCTTCCTCTCTATTAGCAGGAAATTCTCCTCCTGGGCTCTCTGGTGACATGGGGAAGATTTTACATCTCTCCAAGAACTACAGGATAGGTGACTAGTACTTCTACCGGAATCACACTAAGATCAGGATATATGGTTGTGAGTTGTGCCCCTATAAACTGCCAAAATATGTGCCTATGAGACTGTTTGCTCTAGAATATTTCAAGCAACTAATAAATTCAAATATAACTAATTTTTATAGTGCAAAGAAAAAGGCCCAGCTGAAAATAAGAAACCAGCTAAGCCCTTTTATCCTTAACAAAAAGGAAGCATGGGAAGATGCTGATAAAATGCTAGAGGAACAACTCAAATTAAGGAAGAGCTTTTGGTGGGTACCCTATGACCCAAATGGCTTTATCAGTGAAAGAAAAGTGAAAAATAGGCTATCAGCCTATAAACATTGTAGGATCCCTGAAATAGAGCAATTTTCTAATCAAGATGAGTGGGTAGAGGGCACACTGATAGAAGAGCTTACTGAGCAAGAGAAAATGGAATAGGCTATGAAAAAACTAGAAAAGACTCTTGACTTGCACTCTTTGGAATGGGTATTTTTCAAGCTGTCTTAGCAAACCGGAGTCGGTACATCATCTACTGGAACTTTACAGCAACCTGCCCAAGAAAGCACTACACCACCTACAGGGACATCAAAGGGCAAAGAAGTGTTGGATACAAAGCAGCACATAATGACAGATCAACTAGCAACATCAAAGGAACAGGGCCAAGGGCAAATTCCTCCTGTCCAGACCAAAGCACCAGAGATACCAGCATTATAGACTCCTCTAAATGAGGAAAGGGGCAGGAAAAGAGATAGAGAAGAGGCCACACCTGTAAGTGGACCAGCATAGCAACCAGGGGAAAAAAGGCAAAGAATAAATCCTCTACCTAAAGAGGAAATTATTGAGGAAACCTTAGAAATCCTAATAGGCGAGAGGACAACCAGCCCACAAATCTCCCTGATAATAGAAACGTCCACCATCTCTCATAGGCAGGACCTAGAAAGGTAGCATAGTGTGGAAGTTTCATCCACAAGACCATCAAGCAAGTAGGCCTCAGATGTCAAAAGAACATTCACAGAGATTAAGGCTAGAAATGATCCATTGAGGCTGCAACTTTATGACCAATTTCTCAAGATGACCCTCGCCAACCAGCAAAGGTTAATGTCTGCATGTGACATTAAAGAAGGAAAAATGATCTTGAGCCACTTCAAGCCCAAAGTGCAACAGCCACAGTCAGCAACTAACTACATCAGGACAAATCTCGAGGTCCTTACTAAAGAAATTCATCCGATGGACCAGATTGAGTTGCACAAGCAAACTGGAGAGATGGTCTACTCCACATTGGCAGACAAGGCAATGTTGCCTCACAAATTGTAGAACTCATTGAACAACACATCTGCCCAACTAGACTTGGAGAAGGCATCTTCTTTAGCCAAAGACAACAGAATAAGGTCCTTGAAAGAGATTATCATCGAGCTGGGACATGATCCCAAGGATGCCAAAGGAATTAAAGCATTGATAAAAAAGAAGGAAGAGGACATTATTGCCCTCAAGAAACAATTGAAGCTGCCTACTACTATGCATCCACAAACTACAGAGGTTGTACAACAAAAAGCAGAGGAGGACATGATGGACCTGCTTATGAAAATGAATGAGAGACTAAGTGAGACGGAGCAAGCATTGGAGAAAGAATTACAAGAAAAGCAGGGAGAGTCGACCTCCCAGCCATCTCAAATAGCTCCAACACTCACAACTACCCCTCCCACAGTTACAACAGCAGTGCCTCCCACTGTCCCAGCATCAACAGTAGGTACTTCAGCAACAACAATAGCAACAGGCAGCAGTACCACCATGACCACAGAGGAGTTAATAAAAGCCATGGATGAGCTAAAACTCCAAGTGTCAGAATTAAAAGAGGCCAAAGAGAAATTGGAAAATTTAGAAATAAGCTATGATAAATCCAAAATGACTGTGGCAGAAAAGACAAGAGAGGTGAAAGCATTAGAGAACAAAGTGAAAGCATTGGAAAAAGACCTCTCTTTAGGTAAGCCTCTAGGAGAAATCAAAGGCATTTTGTGGGCTAACATCAATCAATCCATTAGCGATGTATGGAGGTTTATTCAGACCATTTATGAGCATACTAACTTGATAGCGGTAGCCCAAGTGGAAACTCAAAAGGCCAGAACTCTATTAGGACATATGCCCTAACAGGCCAACAAGCTAATCCACTTCTTGAACATTAAGACCAGTGAAGAACTAGCAACACTAGACATTAGAGACAGGACAGGCATGATCCTAACAATCAAAAGAGTTTTGACCAAGAGAACCCTGATGCAAAATCTGGAAAGGAGGTGCCAGGATATGCAGGTGGAGATAGATTCTTTTATAGAAAGATTTGCAGTTTTGCATGAAAGGGGCTTGCCAAGTCTGTTGGGAAACAATGAGTGCCTGTTGAGACAAGTTGAGTACACACACAGGCTGGAAAAACATGCTGTTGATCAAGTAAATACATCATCAATCACTCCAACAGAGAAGGCCCTTCCATCTGGCCAAGCTCTCTACAACAACTTGGAAAATCTATTTTATATTAAGCATGAAGTGAAACATCTCTTTTCAGTCCAGCCTAACTTCTACAGGTACACAAATGCTGATGAGACTTTGAGAAAGCTGCAAAGACATCGGTACCAGAAGAGAAGTGGTGGCAAAGCATGTTGGAAATCCTATAAGCATGTTTCAACTTTTGTTTTACCCAGGATACAACAGATACCATAATGCGGAGGATAGGAATGCATAAGAGTCGTGTGGGGCAACAATCTATCAAATCAAAGTTAAATACGCTCAAAAAAGCTGAGGCAGCAATGCGGAATATCAATGGAAACAACCGACGGCTGACTCACCAAGCTTACAGTCAACACATCTCACCAACTGAGTAGCCAGTGCAACAACATTTAGTTATTCATTTATTTCTCACTATTTTCAAGATCATTTACTTCTCCTGTAAAGTAGGTACAGTGAGTTATTGCTAGATATTATCTCCTTGATATATTTTGTAAACATTTTTGTACAAATACCTCCCCAAGTGAAGTATTTGGGGTTGGTGATACATTTCTTAGACTACGTTGTAACTCTGAAAACCTTCTGAATACAAAAGCTGCTCAAATCCATTGTTGCTGGACTCTTTGGATGTGGAATTGATAACAGAGGACCTTGTTACAGAATTCCTGAATCATTTTATGGATCAATAAGTCTCTCTTACTTGTATTTTCATTTTCTATATTTACTATATCATATATGTTTCATGATATGAATAATAGAGAAAAAGAATAACTCAGAATTTGTTTGTTTTCACTTTGTGTTCAATCTTTGTTATTATTAATGTTTTCTTCAGAATTAGCATAAGTAGGAATTCTTAACTGCTCCCTAGCAATAATCATCCATTTTCCCTCTATCTGCACGATGAAGGATTCTTAATTTCCCTTCACCCACTGACTCCATCTCATCTGATTCCAGCTTATAAATTGTTCCATGATTGATTACCTTGCTCTGTAATACCACCCCCTATCAAAGAAACCATATCCGACAGTTCATCCTCATAGACTCCATTAGCCCAATGGACTGAACTTCTCAGATTTACACCCCTGTTCTATTGAATATCACCATCCAAAAACCAAACAAACCCTTGTACTTCATAACTAGCCTAATGTACCTCAAAACAGTGTTAAATCGTAAAGAGAGAGCCCTATCTAGATACAAATTGGCTAGAACTTGCATCTAAAAGATTGGTCTGTGGTTACCTCGGCCGTATTCCCTTTTCTACAACTTTTGGGGAACAACCTGAGTGATAACACACATAACTCTCAGTGCCTAAATAAACATAACAATACATCGTTTACCTTAATTTTTTGTGCCAACCATGTTGCTTGTAACTGAACACATCCATGCCATCTCTTAAGGGAGTCCAATTCCCTTAACGGATCCACTTTCAGCTAGAGACCAACTAATATACTTGTCAAGTACATGTTGATGACTATAGCACATAACACATAATGTCAGAAAAAATAAAGGTTAATAAGACTTCATGTATGCGAGGCACTGATTTTTTTGGAATTAGGGCTTTCAAACATCGCCAAAGGAATTCTTGTCCAATTGCTTTCTTTTACCCCTTTTTACCTTGTGGCAATTGAGGCTTACTATGTACCCTTAAATCACCCAACAGTTAATTATATAAACACATAGACTAATACCTTGCCATGCTAATACCAAGCATGTTTCTTGCAAATTCTCACACTCGTCAACCACATGTTCCAAATGTAAAGACAATCATATCTATCAATTTGAAATCAACATTCAACAAGACTAACAATCATGTCATAATCCATAGTCAACTCATAGTCATTAGACATAATGCTACAAATTTCAACTATATTCAAGTATATATCAACTGTCTCAACACATATGTGTTAGTACAATCATCTTAAAACAAGGTCTTTTCATTTGTGCAATGTCTTTTCAAGTGTATATAGTGACTGTCCTTTAAGGTTTGTCACCAAAGCCATTTTCAAATGACACTTTTGGTGAGGGTCATTAAAGGCTCATAACTAATTCTCTCTTTGGTGAAACTTCTAGTGATGATATTTTATTGACCCTCACCAATGCTCTTTTTGGTTATCTTTGGTGAGGGTCAAAAAATGTTCGTCATCATCAATAATTCCAATGATTTTTTTATGGTGCTATGTGCTTGTTACTATATTTGTTGTCAAAAGATAACAATTTAAGACCGTTCTTATGGAGTCTTTTTCATTGTGTGTTCAAGGCCATAATAGTTAGACTTAACCAATTTGTGAAGAAGTAATTAGTGTGTGTCATTTCCCTCAAGTAATTAGAATATAGTTTTCCTATGAGTCAACACATGATTCATCTCTATTAAGTTTATTATCTAGTAAATTCCATTTAGATAAAGTTCCACTAGTGTGTTGGAGCTATATTATTTAATACATAATAAATCTCTATCAATTTAGTTAATGAGAGAGACCTAGCCCTCCTCAACAGTCCTCACACACCTTAAAATGCTTTGTCACACACTAAAATTCCTTGGCACCTTACATGTCTTGTTCTTTGTACCTAGAACATATTTCCATGACTAGGATGCCCAAGCACATGTTGGCATGCCCTAACATAGTATATCACTCTTCTAGCATATGTTGGCATTGCCTATAGTCCCTAGCATGCCCTAGAACACCTTCAAATGCATTGACATACATTAGTGCTTAGAACACATTGGCACTTGGCATATATTGAAACCTATTATTAGTGTGCCTAGAATGCCCCTTTTCAAAAAGATAAAGTATCGACTTATTAACCCTCTTATGTGTTCATTTCCTTTCATTTTATCTTGGTTCTTCCTTTTGTTGCCTTGACACTCCTTGACACAGATTTCCATACCCTCACACCCTGTACATCCTAGCATGCCTTAGCACATGGAATGTCTTCGTGCCTTGGCACTATTTGGCACATGTTAGCACACACTATTACTCCCTAGCACTCTCTCGCACTTCTTGACATGCCCTGATGTTCCCTAGGATGCCTTATTAGTGGTTAGAATACCTTGTCACTCCCTCCTTCGCATGATAGCTAACACTCACTGACACACCCTCATATTCATTCACTTCCATGCATTTTTACCTAGTTCTCCCTTGTGTTGTCACAGTACTCCCTAACACTCCACAGCATGCATCGACACTCTCTAGCACACCTTAGCACTCTTGGACATACCCTCACACTTCATAGAATGCATAACACTCCCTGACACACATTGGCACTTGGAATCTATTGGCGCTTGGAAAGACTTATCATGTGTGGAATCAGTTGAGCTTCCTTGATATGATTTGACATGGTTTATTATTAAATTTATTTGAGATCAATTATTGGAAAGTAGATGAGAAGCAATAGAGGAATATTTGGCACTTAGAATGCACTAAGGCGTGGAACCTATTGGCACCTAGTGTTGGTGTGCCTAGCATGCCCCTCTTGGAAAAAGGTAAATTGAGGAATTATTAGGCCTTGTATGTGTTCATTTCCTTGTAGTTTAACTTGTTTCTCAATTTTGTTGCCTTGATAGTCACTGTCACGCATTGTCACACCCTTTCACATCTTGCCATGCCTTAGCACTTGGCACATCTTAGAATGTTTGACATGTCTTTGCACTATCTGGCACATGTTAGCATGCCCTAGAATTCCTTAGCACAACTAGCCTTACATTTTTTTCACGACTTGGTAACCCAATCAAGTCCTTGGCTACTGCAGTTTATGTTACATTGGCCTACTTCAGCTGCAACAACTTGACCAATTTCGCCTACTACAAGTATATTATCCCTTATTCACCTAATAAATTCCTATAACTCATCTTAGGCCATTCATGTCCAAGCTCAACTTGTCCCACTTAACTAGTTACCAAGATAAGGATCACATCTAGCCATGGCCATAAAACAACTAAGAAACATAGATTACACTGGCAATATTTCACATGTATGTCCAATTCATATAAAAAATAGAGAATTAGTTGAGAGTTTGCAAGAACTACAAGATGCACAAGGCACACAACATATAAGCTGCACGAGCCGAGTGCCCCAAAACCTATACACAATAATGTACAATATGAGATTATCTAGAATCGTTTAAAACATGAGCATGCATCAAAAGTGTGCGACATCTCATATAAAAATAGATAAAAGAAAAATAGTGTTGTGCCTAGCACAAAGTCTCCCTTTGTCTAAAACTACTATGTCGTGCCTCTTATTTCAATTGTAGGATTTCCTCCTATAAATATTATTCTAAACTTCTCCTAACACACTTCATCCTTGGCACACTTGAATTCACTCACACTCCCTCGCACACACTCTTATTTATTCCTTTCCATAAATTTTGACCTATTTCTCCCTTGTGATGCCCCGACACTCCCTAAAGGTCCTCAACATGCATTGAAATTTTTTGGCATGTGTTAGAACACCTTTTGATTCCTTTGCATGCCCTGACCCTCCCTAGATAGCATTCCCTTACTTAATTTGCAACTTGGGAACCCAACCAAGTCCTTGCTTGACTACAAGATCTTGACCAATTTATAGTTACCACAATTAGACTATGTTTTTGAATTGTGTATCTTGGGAGGTACTTCACAAACCTAGTGAAATGGGTTTGTATGCGATTTGTGGAAAAAAGCTTTGTGGGAAAAGAACCAAAGAGAAGAGTTTTTGGACCCAAGATGGGGTTTAAAATCTAAAAGAAAATTAAAAAGGAGAATAAATATTTCCAAAGGTATAAGTTGATAAAACCATAAGTTCTTGAGGGTTCCTAAGAGGCCTAGGAAAATATATTTAAGGAGGCCTTAGGATGAAGGAAATAACATCAACTGAGAAAGAGCTCATTTGATCAAGGAGGCGAAGAGAGATGTAGTCTTAAGGTAGGTCGAGTTAGATGGTCGGGTAAGGTTTACTAAAGGGAGGCCATGATCATCAACCAAGAGCAAGATCATCATGTGAGAGTTCAAAACAATGTCACATACCTTAATGGGTTCAAGCTAGGAAGTAGGATGGCATATTGTTGGTTCTCTTCTGGCAGATTGAGCTTAATAGAGGTTTCTCATGAGAATTTGGGCATGAGATTTTGGTGGTCCCTCTGTGCAAAGGCTGCATCAAATTATGAAATAAAAGAGAGGGTTGAGACCTTGCCTTGTGATGCTTAGTATGTCCCAAGGTCTATGATAAAGAGAAACACAAATGGAGGAGGGGCTATGCTAGAATTTAGGTCGAGAACAAAAGTAGCCACAAGCATAATATTGACTAAGGTAACCCTAATTTGAGGTCCATAGAGATCTGAACTTCATTTCAAGATTTAGTCAAAGAAATAGCTAGAATCTATGGATCCATATGATCTAGGCCAAGTCTCTTATGTAGAAAAGAGTTGTTGTCTTTTCTATGGGTGGATAGGGTTTGTTCTAAAGAAACTAGGACATAACAATAATGCCCTAGTTAGGGTAGCTTCCTAGCATGTTTAGTCCATAAGGTATGCCCTTAAGACTGTGACAAGTATGCATAGAGGAAGAGTGATGGTGACCCTTAGAGTGGGGTTTATATCTACAATATATACCACATATCTCGAAGATGGTTTGTAGAAGTATCTGTGGAGATGGAAATTCCAAAGGATGGTGGAACCTGAGCAGAAGATTGAGCAAAAGAAATGTCCCATATGAAGAATGGATTGACATGAAAAGGAGTTCATTTTGGTGGATTGTCCATAGAGTTTTGGATAGAGATTTGAAGGAACCTATAAACAATTAGTCAATGGATTGTTAGTGGTTGATTTAGTTCATTCATCTACGGATTTTTAGAAGGATGATAAGAGTAGTTCAGATTTGTTCATAGATTGGACAACAAATAAATTGGTACACAAGAATGCTAATTTTGAGAGGACTCAAATAATTGTTAGGTGGTAGATTTGAAGAGCCCTAGATTAGGGTAGTGCTATGGGCCCTAGATTAGTAAAATAATTGACTGTGGTTGGGAAAATTGATGGCATTTTGAGTATAGTTAGAGGGTTATTAAGTGACTATCAAAGAAGAGTCCTAAGTCTACTACTTGTCAAGGACAACAAGACTGGTAGAAGGGAGGGTGTATTGTTCCTAAGGATGTGTAGACTTTGAAGGACTAAATTAGTAGTAAAGTGGGTTATTCAACTATCCCTAGTTCACTATATTGCAAAGTATTGATTCAGTGAGAATAAGGGAAACCTACATAGCCCTAAACTTGTCATCCTAGACCAATATTATGGAAAAAGTGGGTATACGAAAGATATGTTCACAAATGAATTTGTGAATATCTGATCGAAGACCCTAAGTGTTGCATACCTTGAAGAACAAAGGAGGTGGCTAGAGGGAAGATTTTGTTGAGTTTAGTTTAGTGACCTAAAGGAGTTGAGCTCATTGATAGAGGCAAATTAAGGAGTTGTAGAATGGGAGGCAAGAGGACCTTTGAGATGTTTTCAAGACACGTGGACTGAAAGGGTGGCCTGTGGCTAACATCAACAAGTACGTCATGTGTTGTCTTGTTCATGATAGATTGGTTGTTGAAGGACTAACACCAAGCCCTAGTTGTATTCCTTGTATCAATGTGATTGTAAAAGGTCATGATCCCTGGTACGAGAGCTCCAACCTATTGTATTATAGTTTGCAATATAATGAAGAGGGGTTTGAAAAAGTTAAAAATTGTCATGTGCACTAGTTGATTCCTTGATGTATATATATTTCATTGTGCATTAAATTAGATTTGTTGTGGCACTCGAGTGTGTTTTCATTAAAGATTCTAAGACCAAATCCAAATTCTCGTGTGCCATGGAAATTCAACATATGCCTTGTTCGCCTAACAACTACATATAGCTCATATTAGTCTACTCATGTCTAATCTCAACTCATCCCACTTAACAAGTTACCAAGACAAGGCTCACATCCAACCGTGGCAGTAAAACAACTAAGTAAAATAGTTTACATCTTGACATGCCATATCACTTGGCATGTCTTAGAATTCCTTAGCACTATGTGGCATGTGTTAGCATCCCTTGCATTCCTTGGAATGTTTTGGCACTCCCTAGAAAACACTACCACTCCCAGAAATGCCCTCTCACTCTATCATGCCTTAGCACTTCCTAGCATATAACCTCATCACTCCCTCCTTAACATGTCTGAAACTCACTGACACTCCCTAGCATAAACTCATATTCATTCCTTTCCATGAATTTTGAAATAGTTATCCCTTATGTTTCCATGGCACTCCCTAACACTCCCTAACACACATTGACACAACCTGGCACTTAGCACATCTTGTCATGCTTCCCTGACACTCTAGCATTCCTTAGCAGTACCTAGAATACCTTGTCACTCCCTCACTAGAAAACCTAGAACTTGCTAACACTCTGAGTCACACACTCTTATTCATTCATTTCCATGCATTTGAAACCAGTTCTCCCTTGGGTTTCCTCGGCACTCCTAAACACTTCGTAGCATGCATTGGCACACCCTAGCACTTATCACATCTTGGAATGTTTCCTTAGCCTCTTGCATGCCTTAGCACTACCTAGCGTACATTGTCACTCCCTCCTTAGCACACCTAGTACTCACTGACACTTCATGTCAGAAACTCTTACTCATTCATTTCCATGCATTAATTTTACCTAGTTATCCCTTTTGTTTCCTTGTCACTGCCTAACACTTCCTAGCACGTGTTGGCACACCCTGGAACTTGGCATATCTTGGTCGCATCCTTCCGTAACACTCTAGCATGCCTTAGCACTGCCTAGCATACCATGTCACTCCCTCCTTAGCACACCTGGAACTTGCTGACACTCCCTTGTCACATAGTCTTCTCATTTATTTAAATGCAACTAAAATTACTTATCTCTTTTGTTTCCCTAGCACACCCTGAAACTCCCTAGCACGTGTTGGTGGCACAACCTAGAACCTGGCACTTCTTGGCATGCCTTAGCACTTGGCACGTCTTGGAGTGCCTGACATGCCTTGGAACTGCCTAACATGTGTTATCACTTCTTAGCATTTCTTGGCACACTTTGGCACTCCCTAATTGTACTCATGACCTTATAGATAGCCTTAATTTTTTTGCGACTTGGGAACCCAACCAAGTCATTGAAAAAATAGTGTTTTTCCTAGCCCAAAGTCTCCCTTTGTCCGAAATTAATTTTTCCAGGCCCTTATCAAAATCACAGGCTTACCTCATACAAGTCCTATTATAAAACTCTCCCAACACACCTCATCCTTTGGACACCTAGAATTCATTAACACTCCCTAGCACACACTCTTGTTCATTCACTTGCATGCATTTTAACCTAGTTCTCCCTTGTGATTCCTTAACACTCCAAAACACTTCTTGGAATGCATTGACATTATCTGGCTTTGTTAGCATTCCTTTTCATTTCTTAGCATGCCATGACACTCCTTATTTATAATTTACTCAGAACTACCCTTAATTTTTTTGTAACTTCGGAACCCAACCAAATCATCCCTTGACTACAATAGCTTGACCGAGTTACATTCACTACAACTAGACTATTCCTTTTTCACCTAAGAACTTCCTATAACTCATCTTAGGCTAGTCATGTCTAATCTCAAATAATACAACTTAGAAAGTTGTGAAGACAAGGATCATATCTAATCGCGGTACTAAAACAACTAGGTAGCATTGATTACATCTTGACATGCCATAATGCCTGACATGTCTAACAATCCCTTGGCATTATGTGGCGATTGTTAGCATCCCCTGCATTTCTTAACATGATTTGGAACAACCTAGCACATCCTAACACTCCATGGCACCTCATATACTTAGAACTTTCTAACACTTCCCATCACACTCTTATTCATTCATTTCCATGCATTTTAAACTAATGCTCCCTTGTGTTTCCTTAGAACTTCGCCCTAGAAAGAGCGAGAATGCATTGGTGCCACACACTAGCACCTGGCACATCTTGGCATGTCTTGGCATGAATAACATGCCTTGGATTTGTTTAGCATGTGTTAGTACTTCCTGGCATTCCCTGGAACATCTTGGCAGTACCTAACTGTCATGCCCTCATAGAGAGTCTTAAATGTTTTTTGAGTTTGGAACCCAACCTATTATTTGACACATCTAACAATCCCTTGGAACGATGTGGCGCATATTAGCATCCCTTACATTCCTTGAAATACTTTGGCACTCCTTAGCACACCCTAGCCCTCCTTGACATGTTCTAACACTCTAGCATGCCTTGGCACTTCCTAGAATATAACCTGGTAACTTCCTCAGGACACTTGTAAGTTGTTGATACTTCCTATCACACACTCTTGTCCATTCATTTCCATGCATTTTGAACTAGTTCTACCTTGTGTTTTTATGGCACTCATTGCCACACCGTGACACCTATGATATCTTGTCATGTCGCCCTAGCTCTCTAGAATTCCTTGGCACCACCTAGCATAACTTGTCACTCCCTCCTTAGCACACCTACAAATCACTGACACTCCTTGTCATACACTCTTATTAATTATTTTCCATGGATTTGAAACTAATGATCCCTTATATTTCCCTGGAAACCCATAACACTCCTGACATGCATTAACACACCCTAGCACCTCGCACATCTTGGCATGTTGCTTTAGCCTCTAACATGCCTTAGAACTACCTAGCATACATTGTCACTCCCTCCTTAGCACACCTAGAACTCACTAACACTTCCTGCCACAAACTATTATTTGTTCATTTTCATGCATTAATTTGACCTAGTGCTCCCTTGTGTTTCCCTCACACTCCCTAACACTTCCTTGTACATGTTGGCACACCTTAGCACTTGGCACAACTTGGTCACATGTCACCATGGCATTCTAGCATAAATTAGTGCTACCTAGCATACCATGTCACTCACTCCTTAGCACACCTATAACTCGTTGACACTCCCTGTCAAACACTCTTATTCATTCATTTCCATGGATTTTGACCTAGTGCTCCATTGAGTCTCCTTGCACTCCCTAACACTTCTTAGCACATGTTGGAACACCCTGGCACCTAGATTATCTTGGATGCATGACACCCTGGCACTCTAGCATGATTTAGCGTTGCCTAGCATACCATGTCACTCCATCCTTAACACACCTAGAACTCACTGACACTCCTTGTCGCATACTGTTATTCATCCATTTCCATGCATTTTGACCTAGTTCTCCCTTGTGTTTCCATGGCACTCCCTAACACTCCTTAGCATGCATTGCCAGAACTTGGAACTTGGCACATCTTGATATGGTTCCCTAACACTCTAGCATGCCTTCGCACTTCCTAGCATACCTTATCACTCCCTCCTTAGCACACATGGAACTAAATGACACTTCATTTCCATGCATTTGAAACTAGTGCTCCCTTGTGCTTCCTTGGATGTTGGCCCTCACACTTTGAAGCATTCATTCGTTCCATAACATGGCACTTGGAAAATATTGGTATGCCTTACCACATGGCTTGTCATGGCATGCCTATCATGCCTTGGAACTGTCTAGCATGTGTCATTACTTCCTGGCATTCCCTGGCATACCTTGGTACTCCCTAGCTATCATGCCCTAGTGGATAGCCTTACATTTTTTGCAACTTGGGAACCCAACTATGTCATTGGAAAAAAATGTTGTGCCCAACCCAAAGTATCCCTTTGTCTGAAACTGGTTTATGCGGCCCCTTATTGTAATGGTAGGCTTGGATTTTACAAGTTTTATTCTTGCAATAGTAACCAAAGATACATTTTTCAACTAACAAAATAAGTTAGTACACAGGTGGGCCATCTCCTTAGAAATAGCCATAAGGTCTTCTTCTTTTACATATCCTTGATTGGAAGGGTCTAATTGAAAAATACATAGTTCCTTTAAATATTTGTAGGTTGAGGCAACCACTTCAAGCCCTTGAACTTCAAGATAACCCAATATTTACAATTGTTTACAATAACAAGTCCATTATGCACACTTCTCCTCTTAGAGTTTGGCGGAGAGGGAGAATACTTGATTGATCCCAATCTTCTAAATGAACAACCTTACCTAGTCATTGGTTGGACTCTACACTACTAGTTGAAGAAGTATATGTGCACTTAATCAAAGATGATATAATAACACAAGTTATCGACACTTGAACATAATTTCCATGGATGTCATGGACAAGATATGGTGAGAATTTTTTAATCTTAGGAAACATTTTCTCATACTCTACTTAATATTTAGGTAGTAGGGCTTCAATTTTTTCCATTTACTGGGGAATCTCACCCAAAAAGTCAACTGTTGAAGAATCAATCCTATGGTAAATCACACCTATCTTCTTAATTTTAAGATCTTTGTGAGCTCTCACCTGTGACCCGTAATGTCAATGACCTTTAACAACTGGAATGGTGGAAGAACCCAATCAAATTATATGAGTGAAATTAAGTGCTTCCATAATCACTTAGAAAAAGGAGAGAGATGGCAATCATGGAGAAAGCTATCCATATAAGAATATTAGGAAGAAGAGTTCAAAGGTTACATCTATGACCCAAGGTAGTTGATAAATCATGAAACAAAGATATTTAACTTGTATGAGTTGTATTGGATGAATACAATATTCACTGCTCAAGTGGTTATTATAACCAAAAAATTGATGATCTAGCCTAATTTACTAGATGGATAGAAGTACACCATGTAAGGCCAATTTTACCATTGTAAAATTGCTTTCACTATGAGAAATTACTTAATAAACCAAATTTGTTAAGTAATTTATAATTAAACCCATGAAGAATATTTAAATAATTCACTATTTATTTAATTTTCTTCTAGGAATATTTAATTAAACCATTGATTAATTAATATTCCTTGTCATATTTGACTGAATTATGAAAAATAAACAGATAAATTATTAATTGTCGTATTTTTCTCTAGAAATAATTAATTAATCACTAATTAGTTATTATTCCTTGTCAAGTTTGACTAAATCCCTAAATCATTATTTGTTTATTATTCCTTAACCATATTTCTTGAAATGATAAATACATAATTTATTTATTTATTATTTCTAAATAAAAGTTTAACTACTTTTTCCTTCCTTATCAAATATAATAAAACATTCCAAGTGGTTATTCCTAGAATGGGGTTAATAATATATTATTATTACTCATTATTCAAGGATAACTCAATATTTTGTTATAAATAGAAGGGTTTTTCCATTCATTATTCACTTTTGATTATTTTTATTGTTGCATTCAATGTTGTAACTCTGACTATTATCACTGTTGCACATCATTTTTCTTTCCATTTGAGTTCCCATTGAGCTCAAACTTTTTATTTGTTGGGTTTACACGTTATAGAAGAGAGAGACTCTACACAAGCTAAATATGTTTGACGATAGCCAAGAACCCTTCCCATAGAGGGGGAATCATAATATTTATTTATTACCTTCACAGGTATTATTTAATAAAATCTATTCTTTGTATATCTCGTTTCCATTGGATTATTGGAATTACCCGCCTTTATTACTATTTCATTTTTATGTTTAACTATGATTGTGCCAAAGATCAGGACTTTGGCATGTTTTGTTTCTATCATTTGTTGCGGATCTACAATGTTTAGCAACCATTTATATTGTTGAGATTGTTTTTCATCCACAGTGTTAAGTGTTTCCTTTTCGTACACCTTCGAGGAGAAAATATTATAACAAAATTGGCGACTCCACTGCGTTTTTACTTGTGATCCAGAAACCTGAGTGACATTCAGTTTTCAGCTTAGGGTTTCTTATTTTTTAGTCTCTTAATGTTGTTTTCTAGCTTTCTAACCCTAGATCTATCAAATTTCTAACTTGCAGCAGTTTTCAGGTCTTTTCTGCAGGTCATAGGAACATACCGCGACAGAGACGAAAATTTTTTCCAAGACATGCTGACCGGGAATCAAGGAGTAGAAATCGCAATTTTTTTCCCAACAAGTGTGATATAGAGTTCCACAATGCACCTTTCATCCCAAAAAGTGTGAACTCGCTAGAATCAGGTCTGTACCTCCGATTTTTAAGTTTCTCGAGATTTTTTCAAATCTGTTTCTAGATTTTACGGAGAGATGTTTGCTGGGTTGGTTGAATAATATCCTCACCTTTCTTAGGCCTTGATATACCCTGATTTACTCATTGAAGTGGAATTTATCCCCTTAGGGATTTTAGTACGCTTCCAACTTTATAGGAGGATTTTAGTTGAGTAAGAAGTCTGAGTTTCTATAGCACTTTCAGCCATATTTTCCAGATCTCTACCATTTTGTTTCAGATATTGAAAGATAGGTTATTTCCATCCAATGTTTCATCTTAAACCTTGTTTGGTCATTAGCCTTAGGGTCCCATTGGTTTTCCTAGATTTTACACTCATCTCCCTATCTTTTTGTAGTGATTTCCCTCTCTGGTTTTTTTTGTTGTTGCACCACTTTCTAGTAGCATAGTGTCATTTGATTCCAGTCACACTCACACTTAGATCACTTGACCTTTTTAGTGTGTTTTCAATATATTTCTCCACCAACTAGCACAATGTTTGCAAACCTAATTTAGGTGGGGTTTAGTTAATTGATTTTTTGTTCATTTTCTATTTTCAATTCCAGGTTATTTTCAGTAATTTTTTTCTATTTTCAAACACAATCTGGTCTTAATTAATAAACACACTTGGACACACAAGCACACCTTAAGTGAAGGGAACTTGGTTTACACCACCAAGAAAAGGCTCAACATAATTAATTTATTTCCCCACACAGAGACAAAACCATATTGTTGATCTCCCTTCACCATTTCCATGTCACTTGCGTCGTACCATCATTGCGCCACTTAGGCATTTGTCGCAGAGACTCTTAGGTTTTCATTGCCAATTTCCACTTGGTCATATTACTCCTCCCCACAGGGTTCGATTTCATATTCCCCTGAATCCCCATACTGACTCATTTCCTAGATCATATGATTCCAAGCCTCCTTCACCGCATATTGTAAACATGTTTGGACCCATAACTGGTGTAGAAAACCAAACTAGTGTTGGCTCCAATTCTACCCAGGTAGTCACATCTAGAAGAACCATCTCAAGAACCATTTCAAAAGCTCGCATGCTGCCTTTTATGGCTAGGTTAAGTCTCCCAGATTTTAGCCAGTTGATAAATGACCCAATACACCAAGATGTTGGTTGGCCTACTATGTCGACTAAGCTTCCCTTGGACATCCCAAAGTTTGAGGATAATTCTGGAGAGGACCCTACCAATCATGTTCACTCCTTCCATATGTGGTGTTCATCCATTTCCTTTATTGATGACTCCATTTGTCTTTGGTTGTTCCAATGCACACTCCCTAGAGACACCAAAATTGTATGTAGACCATCTTGCCACCTATCATTCCATTTTTGTGACGCTTTCTAAAGCATTCCTTTCATATCTTCTATTAGCTCTCCAATAAGACATTGGTACGAATCTCTTGACCACATTCCTTCAGGCCTTTGCCACTCGTCTTTTCGATCATGTTCAGGAATGGCGTAGAGGGAGGAGGACATGTCGTGCCTTGCCATTTGAAGACTGTGTCTACCTCGATTGGTTTCTTACGACCCTTTTATTGCCCATTGCCAAATATGTTGCATCCCATTTTCCTTAGACAGAGGAAGAAGCTCTCCAAACCTCTTTGAGATATGACTTTATTTATGCGCAATCCGGTTATGTCTATACCATCATTCCAGAGCTCCCCCGTCTTGGAGGTGCAATTGCACTGGGGGCATTTCATGCCGCCGATGATATTGTTGGAACCCTTTCACATCCTTTGCCATATACTCATAAAAGCTCTAGCTATCCACAGGGAGGCACCAATTCCTCCAACACTTATGAGCCTCCTTCTAGCAACATGTTTTCAGTGCCTGCTAATGTTCAACATGTCTATCAAACCATTCCTCATCCACCATCTTATCCCTATGCATAGTAGAGCACTCTATCCCCTCAAGAATTGGCGCCACAAGCTCCCATGCATCCTCAGCCCCAGCAGCCATTGCTCCCTCAGGGTTAAGTTTTTGCATAGCAAAGTGCGACCAATCCCTAAAATATGAAGAAAAATAATAAGGGGAAAGGTAACAAGGGTAACCAGGGTAATCAAGGAAATCGAGCTAGTGAACCCCAGAGGAACCATCATATTACCAAATACCAGCAATAGGGTAGTTAGCCCAAGCAGAACAAGGCTATTCGTATGAAAATGACTTATGCATGTTGTGGTGTACATGTCCATTATACACATGAGCGTCTTCTCTTACTCCAGATGCACCAAATGTGGGAAGCTCAAGCATCTTCTAGAGGTCAACCGCCCATTCAGCAATCACCTCAGAATTATGCGCCATCTCAAACAGTAGTGCTTACAAATCTTTTCCCTCAGCAAGGATTTATTGTTTCTCAACCTCATCCAGGTCAAGTAGCTCATGCCCTGTTACACTAAAAAATGTCACCTTGACTACTTACAGTTAGTATGGCTCAAATCAACAGTCATGCTACCCTCTTAGGCAAGTCTCATGCCTCTGTTATCCATCTCAAACTCAAAGAAGAGAGAAAGTCTTGTAAAAACTATGTTTATCTCTGGGGTCGCAGGTTCTCTCTAGCCTTACCTGCGGGGACGCTGACCATGTTCACAAAATCTGCGTCCATGGACGCTCTGTATGTTAAGGGGCAGGTGCGTCCCTCTGTAAAAGGCAAAATGCGCGAGTTTTATCTTGAAAAAGTTACTTGTGGTTACTTCTAGAACATTCTAGAGGTCGGTTTGATGAAATGGGTGCGCCTCCAGTTGGTTCATGTATCTCTATTAAGGGGGAACTTATCCCATCAATAAGGGAGCTATCCCACCCAAAGAGGGGGATGATCCCATTGATAGTGGACCTGAATAACCTCTTTACAGCACTATAAATAAAGGCATTGAGCCAGAAGGAGAGGAGGTTGGAGCTATACATTTTCTTTGGGTAAATGCTGCAGGATTTAGGTCTTCCATTAGAGCCTTTGTGAGGAGAGATTGTCTTCACTTGATTCTACTTGGGAGAGGGTGAGCTTTGTCAAAGTAGAGGAAAACCCTTGATGGACCCTGGGAGGAACTTGCACAACACCAAGGCCAGGTTGTAAGAGTTTCTTTGTTTCGTTATTAATACAAACTGGTTTATTTTTCTCAATAGCTTGTGTTAATGAGTTATTTCATGTGTTCCTTGGTCTGCATGTTGAATATATGTTTTATTATATGAAATGCAAGTGCTTGGTAATTGTTTGATTGTTTGTGGTTGCAGGAATTGACTTGAAGGAGGAGCTCATCCGGATCGTCAAGAACGGACTTCAACAACAGCGTTTTGGAATAAGGTAAGCCTAAACACTTGTAGTTTTCATGTTGTAAAAGGTGTATTTAGAGAAAGATCACTCCATTTTGTCTTGTTTGTCATTAGAATGTCTTAGACTTCTAGGAAGGTCAGTCGTGTCCGCACCCTTGACAAATTCCGTGTGACAAATTGGCGACTCCACTGGGGAATCCATTAATGAGAGAGTCTTTTCCTTTATATGAACTTTGCTTTGAGAAAATCATTTTTATTTTCTGGTTTTTGACTGTGAGAATTAGTATTTGGGTGGCTTAGCTTTAGATTTAGTTAGATTTGGTTTTTCTTCATTTTTCCAGAAGGACGCACCCTCTGAGTACTGCACAGTGCGTCTTTGGACGCGCTGTTGCCGTCTGCACAGAGCGGGGCCGCACCTGTGACAACGGGTTGCCTGCGTCTTCCTGTAAAACTTAAGAAAATTCCATTTTTGCTTCAAATTGCTTTTAGATTTTGTTTTTTCTTAGTGTTTTCTGCCCAGATCCTTTAGTACCCTGTCAAGAATTTTCACCTGAACTTGTTTTGTGAGCTTTGAGTGTTTTAGTGGTTTTCAACGAAGTTTAGACCTAGGGTTTGATTTTTGGAAAGGCTTTGTAGTGACTTTGATAGTAGAAAGTTGTCCAGCCTTAGATCTCTCTGGTTAGTCAACCTTCTTAGAAGTCGGGCCTGTCGTAAAGTCTCCTTTTGTGAGCAACTTGCCATTTGAGTTGTTTTGGGTCAAATTTCGAATTGCTTGTTTATAAAGTATTGATTTCCATTTTACAAAAAGAACAAAAAGATTAGAGTTTTGTTTTGACTAGTTTTTGGTTCTGCAATAAGCTAGTCCTTGATTTGATTGTGATCAAGTAAAACACCTTAGAAATAATCATTGTTAGTTTTGGCCTCGTTAAGATTGCTTAGAGTAAATTTGCCTTTAGTTTGCTTATGAGTGCATTTTCATAGATTTTAAGAGTTGTTAAGATTGATTTTTGGTTACATTAGATTTACTTGCTTTATTAAAAGAAAAATACAAAAACATCTTCTTAAAAAGTCTTGTTTCAAGTAGCTTTTTGTTTTCGAAAGAAGAAAAGAGTTTTTTTCGTGCATGTAAAGAGAGGTTATGTTTTTATGCTTGGAAAAGACAAACGAATTGTTTCTTTGATTGTCTTCAATTAAGAAGTTGCTTTTATAAAGATTGCATTCTCTCAACTTTTTAGTTAAGCAATTCATCGAAAAAGTAAAGTAGTGGATAAATCATTCTAGGTGCATTTTGTAGTGGTTTCGAGTCGAGTCAACACACCACTGGTTTCACTTCCATCACCTTTTGACTTAAGAAACAACCTTAAAAGTAACGCTTAAATTAAAATCAATCTAGTAATCTTTATTTTTCTAGGGCTCTGAAGCACCAACATAGCTTAGGCTAGGGTCTTGGAGTAGGTGAGTACTTAACTCTCCAAGACTACAAAACCAAACAGATAGTCTATCTTGAGTAGAACAAATCCAATTGTTTCAGTTACATTCTGGGAAAGCTCCTCTTAAAGGAGAAGCACGAGCTCGTGTCCGAACCAGTGAGGGGATCATTCCTCCCTCGTTGGGAACGACGCCAGGCAGTACGTATTACAAACGGTAAACCTCGGATTAACCATTGTCGAGGAGCCAGGGGTCACTTATCGGTAAACCTTGGATTGTTGTCAAGGAGCCGGTAAGGGGATTGGAGCTTGCTACTCTGCCCTTGCGTGCTGTCGGAGTTTAGACTGTTCCCCCAGGTGTAATTGTTGTGATTGGTAACCTTAGTGGCCATAATATCTAGGATTCTACCCAAGGTGACGGTGGAGGGAAGGTCCCACTGTACCTGGAGCAGACGTCGGTTATACTCACTTGGATTTTCTGGGGGGTTCGCTTCACTTCGAGACGGTTAAAGTGGAGGAACTTGGTCCAGTCTATTCATTAAGCAGGTTGCCGGGGTAACTGTTCCACCCACCATTTCTGTACTGAATCCTGCGAGGTTGGGCCTAATCACCAACTAGCGCTTTTGGTCCGGAAGACTACTGTTTGTGTGTGGTTTGACGCTCTAGATTATTTAGGCGTGTGCTTCAAATTTGTTTGCTTCTTTAGAAGACTTTAGGTGGTTTGATTTGAAATTTTTACTTTGTTTTCGTGTGTTGTAGTTAAAATCTTTAATTGTGGCGGAATTACCGAGACAGTCCCGTAGACTTCGGGCAAGTCTCCTGAGATTGTTACCGGAATAGATTTGTTAAGAAAACTCCGTAAATCGCGGGGTGAATCTCCAGAAGACATTCCGGGTCATTTAGAAGGGTTAAAGGTCCTTGTAACTCCTCCTAGTGGCAGTAGAGTAGGATCACCTGAAGAAGGAGAATTTTCCTTGGTAGTCCATCCAGATTACCAAAGTTTAGAAACAGGTTACAATCCCGAAGCTGTTACAGTTTCCGAGCTTGCTGGTAGTTTTTCATCTGCCAGTGAAACAGGCGAAGAACCTGAAATTTCCGAACCTGTTACTCCAACTCCTAGTGTTCCTGATTCACCAAGAATAGAAAGAATTATCACCGAAAATCTTCCTGTTGGATTAATTGCTATAGAAGAACTTGTTCCAGAGGAAGAAATAGGCGTTTCTGATTCTGAAGATCTAATTACCCTTGATCTAAGGGAGCGTGAATCCATCTTTTACAGTCCTCCTAGAAGTGAATCTTGGTACCTTGCATTAACCAATTTTTTAGACAACTCAGTAGGTTTTTCTACACCTCGTACTCCGGTTCCACCTAGAGGAATTCATTCTCCTGTAAATATGTCTGGTCAGTCATCTGTGTTTTCACAAAGTCCTGAATCATTTTTACATGGCGGTCCTTCTGTTCCTACTGGGTATCAATCACTTTCTGGTACCTTTGCGGGAGCATCTCCTCAACCTGTTGATCATGGGTTATTAGTTGGAAACAGTGGTAATGTACCATTGAGTATAGGTGATGTTTATATGATGTCAGGTTCAACTCCCATTAACCAACCTCAAGGTGGCCAATTACCGCCTGGGGGGCAACCTTCGTTAATGCCTGGGGGGCAACCTCAAGGTACTTCATTCGTGACTGGGGGGCAACCTCAAGGGTATCAACCCCAGCCTCAATATGTACCCCAAAGTCAACCTCAGTATCAATATCAACCTCAAGGATGGCAACCTCAAGGATGGCAACCCCAAGGGTATCAACCCCAAGGGTATCAACCTCAAGGATACCAACCTCAAGGTCAAGGTCAACCCCAGTATTCGTATTTACCTCAAGGTTATCAACCTACGGGTCAATACCCTGGTCAAGGTTATCAACCACCTCAAGGGCAATCATATGGGACTGCACCTTACAGTTATCAACCCTATCCTCAATACGGCTATGGATCTCAGTATCCTCAACCTGTTACGAGTCAATACCCTGGAATGTTAACATGGGATCCGTCACAGGGTCAACAGATGTCGCAACCAAGTATACAGTCGGTACCTCAAGCAGGACAACCTGCAGTTCCTGGTCCACCCCAGCAACCGCAACCTGTCCAGTCAAGTGTTCAGACCCCTGTAACTTCTGTAGTTACTCAGCCGCCAATTGCACCTGGTACTCCACCTCACACGGCTGCAGCAACTACCGCTTCATCTACCATGCTTACTTCTGGAGTATCGGCAGCTCCGGTTTCTACTGTCCCTGTAACCACTCCTCAGACATCTGTACCGTTGTCTGGACCCACGGTTCAAACCACAGTCCAGATGCCTGCAGGCCAACCTGGTACAAGTACGGTTGTTACTACTCAACCTCAATTTGTTCAACCTCCGTACCAGGGACAGTATCAACCTGGGCAAGCTGCCCAACAACCGGTTTACCAGTATCAACCGTATCCTGGGTACACTTATCAACAACCTCAGCAACCCCAGTACGGTCCGGTTAATCCTGGTTTTCCAGGAGGATATAATATCCCAAATGCGACTCCTGTTCCTAGTTATCCTGGATATCCTCCTCCTGGGGCTGGTATTGTGACTCAGAGTTTTAGAGATCCTAACCGGCAGTTACCGTTTATTGCGACTTTAGATTTACCCGACTTGACGCGCCTAACGAACGATCCAATTCAATATCTTCAGTTCTGGCCGCCAATGCCAAATAAGTTGCCCAGCGATATACCCAAGTTCGAAGGTAAGTCTGGAGAGGATCCGTCTAATCACGTGATGACTTACCACCTCTGGTGTGCATCAAATTCCATCTCAGATGATTCCATCCGCTTACGTCTTTTCCAGCGTACACTCATTGGTCTCGCAGCCAAGTGGTACATTGAGTTACCACGGGCCTCTTTTTACAACTTTAGCCAGTTAGCTACCTCGTTCTTAACTCATTTTCAGTTACCAGTCAGATACGATAATGGTACAGAATTATTAACTTCGCTAAAACAATCGACATCCACGTACATTTCTGATCACATTCATGAGTGGAGACGTCGAAGAAGATTAGTGAAAGTTTTTATCCCGGACCAAATCTTAGCTGAATGGTTTGTCAAATCATTATTACCAAGAATTACTGAAGATGTAGCTAAGGCCGGAGTAGTTACTGAGGAGCAAGTCATTGCTCAGGCACAATACCTTGACTTAGTTTACACTCAGTCGGGTACGTTACATGAGAAAATTCCGGATCTTCCAAAGTCAAACCAAATCGCTGCTGCTCCTTCGGGATCTCATGCCGCTGATGGTATGATCGGTATCGTGACTACGAAGAGTAAGAAGAAGTCTTCCAAGACCTCCAATACTCCAATTATCACTTTGCCTGATTCTCCGACAGGAGAGTCTTCTCCTCCTGAACTTACCGCCGACATTCACGCTGTAGAGTCATCTACGGCCAAATCAAAAAACGGTGGAAAGAAGAAAGGAAAGAAGAAGGCTAAAGCAGACAAGGCTCCAAAGGAGAAAACGGAAAAGTCGGAAACCAATGACGAAAAACGCAAACCTCGATATCCTTGTCTTATTTGTGAAGAAGATCATTTTACGAGAGACTGCCCTCATCGGGCCGAGGTAGTGAAAATAGTCAAAGGTTCTCCCACTCCTGCTGTGTTAAAAAATCCATTTCCAGAGCAGGAGAATAAGATGATAGGTTCTTCTTCGAATGCCAGTGAAGAACCCATTTTGATGATGTCTCATGTCAGGATTGCGACTCGATCGCAAGATTATGGTAGTAAGGCTCCTGTTGATGGTAAGGAAGCAGAATCTTCTCACTCTAACCCATCAACCTCAGCTCCTGGTTCCGATCCACTACAGATCGAAAAACCTAACCCAGACTTAGTGATTAAGCCGCCCGCCAAGGGTGTACTTCGAAGGTCTGCTTTCAATCCACATGCGAGAGCAGCCCAGAATTACAACATTGTTGAAGACTTAGCTGTTTCACCTTCAGCAATGTCGGCACTCGAAGTGCTGCAATCATGTCCAGCGCAACGAAAATTGCTTTTGTCGGCTATTGGAGCTGTCGATGTTCAGGACCCGAACCTAATGATCTTTGATCTAGAAAGTAGTACACTGCGTCTCCCCATCAAATGGCTTTCCAAATCCCAGTGATAGTCAAAAACAGGCCTATTCATCGGACTGTGATTGATGAGGGAGCTTCTACGTGTATTATGTCGATTCAATGTTGGAGATCGCTTGGTTCTCCTTCGTTGAACCAATCCCCCACCATCCTTAAGGCCTTTGATGGCCGTGGGTTCCGTCCGTTTGGTATTCTACAAGAATTGCCTATAGGGGTCGAAGGTAAAACCGTTAGTCTGGATGTGGAAGTGGTTGATGCCCCTCTAGACTACAACCTTCTTTTGGGTCGAAGTTGGTCATATGCTATGACAGCGGTCGTTTCATCGGTCTTCAGAGTCATTAAGTTTCCACATAACGGTAAGATCGTGACTATTGATCAGCTGACATACTTTTCATCCGACCCAACCTCTTCAGAAACTATCCAGCATGTTGGTAAAACGACAATCCCTTATAGGGACATTGGTGTAGGTTTAGTTAAGGATTCCGGTTTACTGGGAACTTTTCCTCTCCCTCCACTCAATGCAGACCCTTCGTTTGCAACAATTCATATGATCACGTCAGAAAACATTATTTATGATGATCCTTGGTATGTTCCCTCTGACTCTGAGCTAGACTCACTCGGTGATGTTATGCCGTTGAGTCCGTATGAGATTGCTTATGAAGCTCTTATGTCTTTTACCGACTTTCATTCAACCGAAATCGACCAAATGAATGTGGTCAGTGAAGAGTCACTTTTCACCTCACCCTTAGAACGGATAACGTTTCCCGAAGAAGTGTCATCTGACGAACAACTTCGCGAAATCCTAAGTGTAGATGATCTACCATGGGAAGATCTCCATCACAGATCTTCGTTTTTACCTAAGGATGATGCATTTGAAAATGATTTTTCATCTATCTTTACCGCTGAATATGTCAAAGACGCTCAGGATCCAACGAAACATTCTGATTCAGAGCTGAATTTAGGGAATATTTCTCGTACTATTCCCATTGATATTTCAGTGAAGCCCGGAATCGAGGAGAACATTCATATAGGTGCCGCATGTACTGAAGAAGAAATCCAAACTTACAAGGCCCTATTCCAAGAATTCCGCGACGTGTTTGCCTGGTCTTACGAGGAAATGCCGGGAATTGATCCTGCCATTGTTGTTCATGAAATCAAAACCTACCCGGATGCTAAACCCATTCGGCAACGGTTGCGTCAGATTCACCCTCGAAAAGCGGCTGCGATTAAAGCAGAAGTCGAAAAGCTGTTGAAAGCAGGTTTCATTTATCCGATCCCGTTAACGGATTGGGTATCGAATATTGTTCCCGTCAATAAAAAACAAGGAACAATAAGAATCTGTATCGACTATAGGGATATCAATCGAGCTTGTCCAAAAGACAACTATCCTACGCCTTATATCGATCAAATTATTGATGATTGTGCCGGAAGTGAGATGTTTTCCTTCATGGATGGTTTCTCAGGCTATAATCAAATCAATATTCTACCTGCCGATCAACCAAAAACGGCATTCATTTGTCCATGGGGGACATTTGCTTATTGCAAATTACCTTTTGGACTTAAGAATGCCGGGGCCACTTTTCAACGGGCGATGTCTTATGCATTTCATGACATCAAGCACATTGTGCAACCCTATCTCGATGATTTGCCTGCTCATTCTTTACAACGAGCTGATCACCTTGTCCACCTACGAGCAATCTTTATGAGGTGTAGGCATTATCGAATTCGGTTGAATCCCCACAAGTGTGTTTTCTGTATAGAAACAGGTCGATTGCTGGGATTTGTTGTTTCAAAAGCCGGCATTCGCGTCGATCCCTCGAAAGTCGAGGCTATCATCAAATTGCCTCCTCCTTCGAGTTTGCGCCAACTCCAAAGTTTGCAAGGGAAAGCGAACTTTTTACGCCGATTCATCCCAAACTACGCCGAGGTCACTAAAGGTTTTACACGGTTGTTGAAACAGAACGCACAATTCTTTTGGGACGAGATTGCCCAACAATCTTTTGATGCACTGAAACACGCGTTGACCCATGCACCGTTATTGCATCCTCCCAACTACAACCAGGACTACTTCTTATACCTCGCAGCTTCGCATTCCACCATTGGAATGGTGTTAGTTCAAGAAGATGAATTCAAAGCAGAGCATGTGATATATTATCTTAGTAGAACCTTAAATCCCACTGAGTTAAAATATTCGCATGTGGAGAAATTGGCCCTGGCAGCCGTTCAAGCTGTCCAGCGTTTTCGTCACTACATTCTTCTCCGCAAGACTACAGTTATTTCGGATTGCAACCCTATGATTTATATTTTGACAAAACAACTGCTAGGGGGCAAGTACTCTAAATGGATTGTTATCCTGCAAGAGTTCGACTTGGAGTTCGAGAAGTCCAAGTCTAAGAAATCTTTAGTTTTTGCGGAATTGATGTGTGATTTCCCGAGTGCTGACACAGAGACTGTGGCAGAGGAGTCCATTGCGGACGAATCTTTGTTTCTTATTAGCACTTTAGATCCGTGGTATGGGGATATAATCATCTATCTCCAAACCCAAACCTTTCGGCCTGAAGCTTCCAAGGAAGACCGTCGAAAAATTCGGTTTCGATCCCAGCAATACAGAATTATTGGAGATACACTTTATCGCCGGGGGGCAGACTTAGTTTTTCGACGTTGTTTAACTCACGAAGAGGCTGAGAGAGTTTTGAATGATTGTCACTCTGGAGCATGTGGCGGTCATATGTCTGGGTATGCCACAGCTCAGAAGGTGTTGCGCGCTGGCTATTTCTGGCCGTCTATGTTTAAAGATTGTATCCTTGCTGTCAGAACATGCCACAACTGTCAAGTGTTTGATCGAAAGATGCGCGCTCCACCTGCTCCTCTCCACCCTATAATTGCCGCTGGTCCATTCGCCAAATGGGGCATTGACTTTATTACTTGTAACCCTCACTCGGCCGGGGGGCATGCGTATATCATCCTCGCGGTTGATTATTTTACAAAATGGGCCGAGGCGATGCCTACATTCGACGCAAGCGGCAAGACAGCTGCAGTTTTCGTATTCAATCATATCATAACTAGGTTTGGTGTCCCACAAGCAATCATTACTGACCATGGGAGCCATTTTCGAAACGTCATGATGACTGAGCTTACAAGCCAGCTTGGTTTGCGCCACGATAGCTCTACTCCTTATTATCCGCAAGCCAACGGTTTGGTTGAGTCAATCAACAAAGTTCTAGTCATCATGATTCGACGGATCATTGGTATCCATCGAACGAATTGGCATAACATGTTATTTTCGGCGCTATGGGCATATCGAACTTCAGTGAAAAATTCAACAGGTTTCACCCCTTTCCAGCTAGTTTATGGCTTAGAAGCTGTGTTACCTATTGAATGCGAAATCCCATCACTTCAAATGGCTGTCGAATTACTTCCAGCTACTTCCGAAGAGGAGAAACGGTTATTATACTTGGCTAAATTAGATGAGACTCGACGTGACGCTACTTTAGCTATCGAGACTCACGCGAAACGAATGAAAGCTCAGTACGATAAAAATGTAACCCCTCGAAGTTTTTCGGAAGGAGACCTAGTACTATTATATGATCAAGCTAACGATAAGCTAGGTGCCGGAAAATTCGTTCCCATGTGGCATGGGCCCTACATTGTAAAGCGAAAGCTAGCAAAAGGGGCTTATGAGTTAGTTGATTTTGATGGGGACTCTTTGGGTAAACCCAGAAATGGACTTTACCTAAAGAGGTATTATGCTTAAAATGATGGGTATGGAGAAATTTTTAGATAGGTTAGATTTCCTTTCTAGCTAGCAAGTGTGTTAGTTTAGTCAGTGTGCTTAGCTTAGCGAGTGTGGTTTTTCGTCATTATTCTGGCTTATCTTGGTTTTACTCTTGATATTGTAGATGTCGACGCCTCTCCAAACATACATTGGATTTGCTGATGGTGCTTGTCGTAATACACGGAATATCTCTTCCGCAGCTTGGGTTATCTATTCGCCCTCTGACGAGTTAGTTTCTATGCATGGGGTAAGCCTCGGTCAAACAACGAATAACATTGCAGAATACAGTGCAGTGGTTGAATTATTATCCGAATCTATTTCATTTGGAATTCGACGTTTGATAGTGAGGTTAGATTCTGAACTTGTTGTATTACAGCTTAATAGAGTTTATGCCATTAGAAATCCTGTGTTATTAAGGTTGTTTTTGAGAGTGCGTCTCTTGGAACGTGAATTTGATTACATTGAATATCAACATATTCCAAGGTCTTTGAATACATTAGCAGATGCAATTGCTTCTCGAATGTTGGACAGACATTTACGATAATCATGCAAGTAAATTTAAAAACATTTCATCACATATGTTAAACAAGATAAGCCGGTAATAGTGATATATATAGATAGAAGTGTGTCAAAAAATATATACATCGTCTTCGATCATAGGTTTAAAACACCTTATGATCGGCAAAATGATAGTACAAAAAGTCAAAAATGTCACATGTGACTACAAAAGTGACTAGTCAATCACTGGTGGTGCTCTCTGTACGACACCACTGCGCGGGCTACCTTACGCAAAAATCTCCTAAACGGTCCAGGGACCGCGACTACGAAGCGCTGAAGCCTGATAGGAATGTCGTCCATAGTAGTCTCAGGTATATCTGCCGTGAGACGCTCTAGATCATGCTCCAACTCAGCTAGTACTTCTGCTGTCGCATCCTGTGGGGCCGGTACCGGTGCAGCTGGATGTAGTCTATCATAAGGCCGGAGGTTGGCTGGACGCTGTGGACCAACATCTGCATTTTGAAAGATTTACTATTAATTTTGAGACGATATATATAAAAAATACAAAAAATACATAACTAGAAAACTTGTGAAAATAAAAAGTACCTCTGTCGTCCCATTGTTCTCCCTGTGGAAGAACCATGTCCGGATCACCTCTGAAATCCATTCCGGCATACGGAAAGTCCTGTATCACAAAAAGCTGGCCCTCTAACCAGTCAAAATAACTATCTGAGAATCGAACTACTGTCGCGCCCTCGTCAGGATGCCGGGCCATCACCGCAACCCATCGTATCAGCTTTGGCTGCTGGGGACCCAAGATATCAACAGTGAGTTGCTGAGGGATCAGCATTGGAATTCTCTCCAAGGCAAAGCTCACGACTATAGGCCCATATCCAAAAGTCTTTAGTCGTCCGTTCTTTGCCTTGGTCAGTTGGCTCTTCATATGAGCCGACACAGCTTCACACCAGTTGAAAATGGTGCCTTGGTAACAGTCAATTGCCATCCGCATTTGGGATCCGGAAGCAATGTGTAAAGCGGCCGCGCCGCAAATTCTGGTAACCGTGAACGCTATGACTTTGAGTTCCGGTAGAGTGATGTGTTTTATCTCTATGCCTTTTGAATGGTGAGCCCCACGTGTGCACCAATCCTCGCGGAGACTATCAAGGGATTGGCCACCCGGCCTAGTCCCCGCAAGACTGAGTTGCTCACCTCTGTTTGGCAAGCCAGTGAGAAAGTATACATCCGAGGGCTCTATCTCGAGCTGGTGCCCTCCTATGTAAAAGCATTGTTCTTGTACGTTCCATCGCTCAACCAGCCATTCCAAGAATCTTACCTGGCCCCTCATGCCCGGTATGGTCCAATATTTGTATAATCCGCATGCTCTTAGGGCATCCAGGGAAGGTTGATGATTTATTGCAGCTTCATCTTCCTCTACATGCTCTCTTTCTCTCCAGTCTAACATGATTAATGCCCTGCATATCAAAAATAGCAATTAGAAATTGATTTGGGAATTTTTGGTGGTTTTTTGAGAGAGTTGGGGTTTTGAAATGCGCGTTTCTCGGAGGACGCACCCCGGCTTTGTAGCACAGGGCGCCCGGACGCAGCTGGCCTGAAGGCGGGCTGCGTCTTCCGACCGTTTTCCCGTATGAGAAAAAGTCGGGGGACGCAGGTCACCCGAAGGGCACCTGCGTCCGCCGAGAGGCGCATTCCAAAACCAAAACCCCCCAAAAAAATGAAACTAAGACCTAAAAATTAATTCTAAACGGATAGAAATGCAGAGTAGGATGTGTAAAATACCTGGATGAGACGGCGTTCGATTCCGACGGTCAGATTTTCCGCAGCGACCACGGGAAGTTTCTTGTCAAAAGCTCCTTTTTCAACCTCAACAGTGAAACGGTAAAAATGACATGGTAAAAGGTCTTTTTATAGGTTTTTTGGATGAATTAGTTCATTTTTTACCATGAAAAGATGTTTTTGATGTATTTTTGCCTATTTTAAACAGGTATGAGTAATGTGTTGCTTTTGTGCAGGACAAAGGGATTTCGAGGGAAATTGTAATTTTTCACAAACAAAAATATCAGAGTCATCTTTTAAGCCCTTTTCTGACTCCTAAAACATGAAAAGATCGCCGAGTGTTTCTTTTTCACTCGTTAAAACGGAATTAAAAGACGGTCCCCTTTTAGCTCTTTTCTGACCGCAAAATCAGGAAAAGATTGCCGGGTTTTTGTCGTTTCGAACTCGATAAGGAAATAAAACGACGTGTCCTTGATCGCTTTTTACTTTTCAGGTTAACGACACTATTATGAAAGTACTCCTTGGTCGCAAGATCAAGCGGTTCCCCCAGGTATTATTTTATACTTTTTCGGGCTTGAGGGACACAAATATACGAAAAAGTTCAACGTGGAGTCTCCTTTAGTTTTTTCAGACTCTCTAAAAATGAAAAACGCCGAGTTTCTCCTATACTGGGCTCGTTAAACTTTTACAGTAGAGGACCTGTTCAATTACAAACAGGAACGAACCACTCCTTCCTAGGGTTCGAATTTAAACTAGGTTGGACTCGTCCGAAGGATGAGCTTATAATCAAGCATATGTTATCCTCCTCAAGCTTGTTAAAAATAAAGAGGTACTTGCCAGAAATGGTGGGGGAAAAGAGAGAAGAATGAACCTGTTTGTCACCTTTTGTCTCAGAAGAAACTTTATTACCACTCTTGAACACGACACTTTTCATTCACCTGGGTTGGGAAATCTTTTACCTCACAGTTGACCAAATCACTTTGAAAGTCTTTAACCGGGTTTTAACTTTGAGTTATTCGTCACCAAGCCATCTGTTGTGTCGTTATGTGTTCAAGAGGTCTGCAAGCAAAAAACTTTCATCTGCAAAATACTTGTCATCCATTTGACCATCCCTGAGTCAGTCCTTACAGCAACATTTCTTCAACTTGAACAATGATTTCGTGTTGCGGGCTTGCCTGCAACGGGTCGCTTTCTATCGACATCGACACATTATCTAGAAAGATGACTTAGGAATCGACAGTACCTTGAAGTCTGCATGCATCAATGGCAGGTTTCTCGCCTTTGACGTCAGTTTACATCATTGACTTTCGATCAGAGGATTCCGTGAAGTGTTCGACATCAAAACATCTATTCACATTTCACGGGTTGTGCTTGGTACTTTGAGAACCATTGACATTACTGGTGGTCTCTCTCACGCTTGTTAACAGTTTACATCATCGACTGGTAATCAAGTGGTTTCTAACATGTTCGACATCGAATCATTTAATCACATGGCTGGAATCGTACCAATTCGGGAAGTAGAAGTGAAGACCCTGGATCTAGTTTCTACCATCCAGGCTGCGAGGAGTTTTGTATTCATTATCTATGTAGATTAATCATAAACAGATGGTTGCGTCCATACTGTGTCTACAAAAGTCTATTAAAATGATGTACTGCAAGATCATTCCTGTATCAGAATAGTTAGTCCATTAGTTAAAGTTTTGAATCTGAGTATGGGAATGCCTACCTCAGTGATGATATAATCTTATCCATGTATTTTGTGTTGAAAATTGCAGGTTCCAACCAGGCCATCCACAAGACAATCCTTGAAATGATAAAGCGCTTCACCCTTCCTAGAATTACAAAACCCTATTCTATTCCAGGCTTCGCACTTTAGGGGGCAATCTGTTACACTAAAAAATGTCACCTTGACTACTTACAGTTAGTATGGCTCAAATCAACAGTCATGCTACCCTCTTAGGCAAGTCTCATGCCTCTGTTATCCATCTCAAACTCAAAGAAGAGAGAAAGTCTTGTAAAAACTATGTTTATCTCTGGGGTCGCAGGTTCTCTCTAGCCTTACCTGCGGGGACGCTGACCATGTTCACAAAATCTGCGTCCATGGACGCTCTGTATGTTAAGGGGCAGGTGCGTCCCTCTGTAAAAGGCAAAATGCGCGAGTTTTATCTTGAAAAAGTTACTTGTGGTTACTTCTAGAACATTCTAGAGGTCGGTTTGATGAAATGGGTGCGCCTCCAGTTGGTTCATGTATCTCTATTAAGGGGGAACTTATCCCATCAATAAGGGAGCTATCCCACCCAAAGAGGGGGATGATCCCATTGATAGTGGACCTGAATAACCTCTTTACAGCACTATAAATAAAGGCATTGAGCCAGAAGGAGAGGAGGTTGGAGCTATACATTTTCTTTGGGTAAATGCTGCAGGATTTAGGTCTTCCATTAGAGCCTTTGTGAGGAGAGATTGTCTTCACTTGATTCTACTTGGGAGAGGGTGAGCTTTGTCAAAGTAGAGGAAAACCCTTGATGGACCCTGGGAGGAACTTGCACAACACCAAGGCCAGGTTGTAAGAGTTTCTTTGTTTCGTTATTAATACAAACTGGTTTATTTTTCTCAATAGCTTGTGTTAATGAGTTATTTCATGTGTTCCTTGGTCTGCATGTTGAATATATGTTTTATTATATGAAATGCAAGTGCTTGGTAATTGTTTGATTGTTTGTGGTTGCAGGAATTGACTTGAAGGAGGAGCTCATCCGGATCGTCAAGAACGGACTTCAACAACAGCGTTTTGGAATAAGGTAAGCCTAAACACTTGTAGATTTCATGTTGTAAAAGGTGTATTTAGAGAAAGATCACTCCATTTTGTCTTGTTTGTCATTAGAATGTCTTAGACTTCTAGGAAGGTCAGTCGTGTCCGCACCCTTGACAAATTCCGTGTGACATGCCCCCAAACCGTTTGGCCCTATCGACTATTAGATCCTCATGATGAATTATGACGAGGTCAATCCCTATGATATCAACCTACAAAATTGGCCATGTCAATATGACAATCCATCGAGTTCATCCGCCACAGAGTCCCAAACCAAAGTATGTATTACGCCTCTTATGACACCAAATGTTCCACTACGGATCTGCTATCCTAAAGTTGAGTCAATTCCTAAGATCCCCAAGGGACTGTTGCATCATAACTCGACTTCTAATCGAGCTGCCCATACATAAAGTATAGTAGACGACTTGTCATAATCACCTGCTACCATGTCGATGCTGGAAGTGCTCTAGTCATGCCCATCTCAAAAGAAAGCTCTACTAACTTATTGTAGATCCTTCCGATGATCATTTGATTGTCTTGCCAGATGATACATTATAACATCCCCCATTACCTTCATTTGTTTCTTTCCAAATACCAGCCTGAGTCCGTAATGCGATCATCTCCCGATGCATTATTGATGAAGGTGCATCCACCTGTGTGATTTCCACTGCCATTTGGAAACAACTTAAGTCACCTGAGCTTTTCTCATCCACCATCACTTTACATGCTTGGGACTGTCACTCTTTCCAACCTCTCGGCATGTATCACAATTTTCCAGTAACTCTTACGGAAAATATTATGCATGTAAACATTGAGGTTATTAACAACCCTCTAGATTACAATATTCTCTTGGGTCGTACTTACGCATATTCCATGTCAGCCATCACATCTTCAGTTTTTCTCAGGATGTGCTTCCCCCATGAAGGGAAGATTGTTACCATCGATCAGTTGACATAATACGAGCTGAAATTTGTGACTTCCCCTGAGTCCATTATCTCGTCAATGTCAGATAAGCAGTCTTCAAGTCCTTTCACTGGTGTTTCACCCATATTCTACAAAGATACCTCATCTTTGGGTGCTTTCCCTGGTCCTTCCCTTCTCATCTATGATCCTATTTCTTTGCGTGTTTGTATGTTTGGTACATCTGATCAACAACCAGCTCTTCAAAACCCTATTATTACCCTATCAGCTGAGCCATCTAGATCCACCCCCCAGTACCTCCTCCTTTTGTGGGTGCCTCTCCTATGTTCCCACTAGTAATTGTTCCTCCAAGTCTCAAACATCCAGGATTGTTTCCACCAGGACATTAACCTACAGGCTAGATACCTTTATTGTTTCCTCCTCCGAGAATCTTTTCTGTGGCTGTCATGGTTTCACTGGTTCTCCCTAACATGACTTTGGGGATACCAGTGTGGTACATTGATCCCCCTGCAAGCACTCTATCTGTTCAGCTAAGAACTTATCATGCTTTGACCCCAGTTCAACTGGGCCCTAAGGCTCCTGTCACTGCTCTAGTTCCATCGCAACCTCAACAGGAACCCACTCCTATTGTGAGAGAATCTCAACAGGGTAGCAAAGCCAAGAGGAAAGAACCTACGGACAAGGCTACCCAAGCTCCTCCAGCCCCTAAGGACCCAAAGCCCTCACCTCCGTGTGATTTATGTAAACTTGTTGGGAACACCACTAATAATTTTGTTGTAAATTCCCTCATCTCAAACCTTTCATTCATGAAATGTTACCTGAGTAAAATATCGTTGAAGTCAATGTTAACTTACTAGGTCTAGCCAAGAAACTCATAAAGTTACAGACAAATCACCCTTGTGCCTTGTGCAATCATCGTGGTCAATATTCCCATTGTTTCCCTCATCTTGACGAATTTAGTGATTGCCTTGAGGCGCTTTGCGAATATGAGACCACTTGTACTGTGCCTACTCCTCTATGAGTGGGTTTTGGTACCACTAGTAAAACAAAATAGGGGGACTATGGTCCCATCATCATGATCCTTCTACCCAATGTCGAGATGACGTACTCCATGGGCCATATCCTTTACCTATCTCATCATTGAGTTCCTCACAGGAAAACCTTTCTGAGGTTTTTGTGCATGCTTATATCGAACCTCTTTCAACAAAATCCCATGTCTCAACATCTGTATATCCTCCATCTACTAGCTTGTTTTCTACCATTCAATATGATGTGTATGTGAACCTTCTTTCTCAAGTTGATGCACCAGGTACAATCGTCGCATCATGTAGTCAGTCTTCCTCTCATCTGCCTATCTTCCATTCTAATAAGTACATCATGGAAGATATGTTTATCACTAATTACCCTTGCACTTAGGCAAGGGGACATATTTTTTGGTGGAATTTGAAGGCCATTTCCTTCTTAATTCTCCCAATGCACTCTACCTCAACAAAAGTTTCTCATGGCATATCCCTTTGATTTCCATGTCTTTATTTCTGTCATGAAGTTATGTATGTTACATCATCTCACATATTGCCTTTTGCACCTTTCATATGGATCCCTCATCGACATCGTATATCAGTCATGTCGATGGCGCGAGTCACTTCTCTAGGAATCTAGCCTCGGTCGTCTGGGCCATTTTTACCACCTTGCATACTTTAGTCCATTTGAATGGCATGTGCATTGGATCTTCCACCAATAACCAAGCCCAATATGATGCAGTGATAATTTTTTTAGTGGATTCCCTTTCTCATCACATCCTTCATCTTCATGTTCATTTAGGTTCCTTGCTACTTGTCATGAAATTGAATGGTGTGTATCATGTGCATAACCTAGTCCTATTTAGAAAGTACCTACGAGTTAAGCTATTTGTATGTGAATTTGAAACCATTACTTTCAGTCATGTTCCTCAAGACAAAAATAATAATGTAGACACCATTGCAAATAACATTCTAAATTGGCATTGATCACATGTATACCACAAAAGACAACCATAAAACAAAACACATGGTGAACCGTCATCATCATATAAAAATGCATAATCATATTATGTATCACATAAAACACACAAGTGTTTTGAGTCCATCACTCTAAATACATCCAGTATGCTCATAGTATACTAGGGGGGGCACCTAGGCCCCTACATCTCCTTATCATCCTTTGGAGGATCTCATGCCAAGTTCGGACAAGATGCTTGAATCCCTTTTTCAAGCACTCAGAACACTATGGTGCTTCACAAACTCCTCTTTCTAGGGGGTATCATTCCCACATTTGCATACCAGATCAATACCCTTCATCACATATGTTTGCGGGTAGTATCCCATGCTTGGGGGCATGATGGTTTTTCCTTGGCTATCTTCTCAATTAATTAACATAAGTCTCATCCTAGATCCCACTGGATCTAGGTATGGTTGATTATCCTCCCGTTCCTTGGACAATTTGTCTTGCCAGCCTCTCTGATGAGCCATATGCACATCGCATATCGTAGAATTTGATACCATATCTTCAAATATTCTACTCTATGTGCACGTAGTCCCCATGTTTGACTTAGTGGGCGAGGATGATTCTAGACCTCCTTTAGTAGTTCATTCTCATTTTCTTCTTCCCTTAATTCTTCACCAAGAACCATCATTCCAAGAAACATTAAGGACATATTTAGAAAAGTAATGCCACCTACCTGAAAGTCTTAGATCATGATTCCAACGGTCGGTTTGTCTGCTACGATCTCCAAACGATTTAGGGCCTTCTCCTCCTCTCAAATTGGGGGGAAAAACCCTTTTATAGGAAAACCCATAGCTTTTATGTTGCACATTGTGACCAAACCATATCTTAGTTTGATGAACCATCAGCACCATTGGAAAGCTCTCATCGATTACTATAATGGGTCTTTTTTAGTTTTTTATGATTTGACGCTTCACTCGGAAGCCATTTTCCCAAGAAGCATCACTTCGTCACCTTTCAAAATCAAATTTCTTCATATGCGACGCTTGTACTTTGGGGACCACCTTCGCTTGGTGCTTGTCATCTCACATGTCAATTCTCTTCATGAGTAACCATTATTTACTCATGCTTTCATGGTCCCCACTGGGCCTATTCTATGTGGTAGCGTCATCAAGTCACCCATGTCCAGAGAATCCATGATGAGTCACCTTTGCATCCATGGAGTATGTTTCACATCCCATTATATCATGTTACAATATTCCATCCATTTTTTCATATCGTTCATCCCGTGTTGCCCATTTTGGCCTCTAGTCATATTGTCCCCCATCCCCTCTAGAGTCAAGTTAGTCGCTGCCAAGTCAACCATGCACTTAATATTTCGACAAGGGAAGTCATCTATTTGTCCCTCAGTCCCACATTTTCCATTATCCCTGGTGTGAGTTCATCAGTCACATTACTATTTTCCAGCATGCCTTAGTCGAGGATCTGCATTGGCTCACCTATTGTGGACCCTATTCTGTCGACATCAACTCAATTATTCTAGAAGAACGGCCTAGAGAGTGGTGTATCTTGGTTGAAAGATTCCACTCTCATTTGGTGCCTTGGATCAAGCAAAGGGACTCATCATTTCACTTTGACTTGGTTGCTTCATGTTCGTGATTCATACACTTGATGGTCCAGTGATGCAGCAAATTGTACCAATGATTCCCAGGTGTGCGTGAGATGTTTCAGACATCATGAGTGGGTGGCACTTAATGTAGCCCCCCATATGCATGGATACCTTCATATTATGCTATAGCCTTAGATGCAGTTCTGAAGATTTGATGGGTTTGGTTCCTACTGATTGCAATGTTCATAGCATAAACGCCCTGTTCAAATGATCCATTCAGTTTTGCAGAGCTCTTCCTTGTTCAACAGGGATTATTCGATTGTTCTACACTCCCTCCCACCCATTTTTGAGCGAAGGGCCATTATATCTCATGTACTCAAGTATTATTGTCTTCATTCTTGGCTCATGTTTTTTCCAGGTGAATTATGTATATGGGACACATTGTATTATTTTCTGGCTCAATTATGCTAACATGTCATGTACCATTTAGCCTGTACTTCATTACTCAGTTTTATGTTTCTGGGCACATCATGGCTTTTGTACTAAGTTATCTCAACGGGTATAGGTATACCTCCCCCGCCTCACTTAGATCTAGTACTACAACATAAAAGGAGACCTACATTGGTCTCATCTCCTCTGTCCCTATCCTCTTTCACTTCAGCTCTATTGGTCTCTCTATCTCTCTCTGACTCCACTTTGTTATCTAGTGATTGTGTCTTTACAACGTACTTTGATCATATGTTTTGCTCCTAACACTCATACGTTAGTGGGAAATCTGTTATCATCAAAAAAATGATCATCTAGCCTAATTTACTAGATGGATCGAAGTACACCATGTAAGGAAAATTTTACCATAGTAAAATTTCTTTCACAGTGAGAAATTAATTAATAAACCACATTTGTTAAGTAATTTATAATTAAATGCATGAATAATAATTAAATAAATCACTATTTATTTAATTTTCTTCAAGGAATAATTAATTAAACCATTGATTAATTAATATTCCTTGTCATATTTGACCCAGTGATGAAAAATAAACACATAAATTATTAATTATATCATTTTTCTCTAGGAATAATTAATTAATCACTAATTAATAATTATTCCTTATCAAGTTTGACTAAATCCATCAGGAATAATTAAATAAATCATTATTTCTTTATTATTCCTTAACCATATTTCTTGAAATGATAAATAAATCATTTATTTATTTATTATTTCTAAATAAAAGTTTACATTTTTCCCTCCTAATCAAATATAATAAAATATTCCAAGCAGTTATTCCTAGAATGGGGTTAATGATATCTTATTATTTCTCATTATTTGAGGATAACTCAATATTTTGTTATAAATAGAAGGGATTTTCCATTCATTATTCACTTTCAATTATTTGTATTGTTGCACTCACTATTGCAACTCTGATTATTATCACTGTCACACGCCATTTTTATTTTCCATTTGAGTTCCCGTTGAGCTCAAACATTTTACTTGATGGGTTTACACACTATAGACGAGAGAGACTCTACAAAAGATGAAGATGTTTGAGGATAGCCAAGAACCCATCCCATAGAGGGGGACTGGTAACATTTATTTGTTCCCTTCACGGGTGTTATTTAATAAAATCTATTCTCTATATATCTGGTTTCCATTGGATTAGTGGAGTTACCCACATTTATTACTATTTCATTTTGTTGTTTAACTATGATTGTGGCATAGATCAAGAGTTTAGCAGGTTTTGTTTCTATCATTTGATACAGATCTATAATGTTTAGTAAGCATTTATATTTTTGAGACTATTTTTCATCCATAGTCTTAAGTGTTTCCTTTCCATACACCTTTGACAAGAAAACACTATAACATTGGTGGTGGAGAAAGGTAGCCAATGTCAATTTTTTTTTCATAAATTGAGTGTGATGGAGAAAACACTTGACTTTTTTTTAGAATATTTCAACACCAAGTTACAATGCACAATGATATAAAAAATAAAACAATATAGTGGAGGAAAATGACCAAGTCTTAAATTCTAAAGGGGTTCCATTGAATCCCATTATAATGGATGAGAAAGGAAAAGTCTAAAGATCAATAACCATGACAAACACGGAGATTGTTGAAGTATGTAACTCATGGGTAGTGTCACCATGCATGCAGGAGAGAAATTGACCATTGCATTAATCCAGAACCAAGGGTTTAAGGATGATGTTCATGTTTTAGATTAGCTAAGGAATTTTGTTTGCATCCAAAATCATTGGCCACAACATGAACTTGATGGAGTGCCTACTAGATACTGTAAATTGTGTTACACATAGAAAAAAGAGTTGTTTATCTAGTGACAAAGTTTACTAGACTACATATTGTCTGTAGTGGCCATGTGGATATTGAGTCGGGTAGAGATATTGATCATTGGTGCCCCTCCACCCATTATTATGCTCCTAAAACATGAAGTGCGAAAATACTCTATTATTCATGGCTATAGCCTCATAGATATTGCAAGGATGAAGGAAATGAGAATGGTGATTCTATATATAACTATTTTCTTATAAGAAAAACAAAGAATTTTGTGTCATATTTCATAGGAGAGTTATCATTCTGTTTGATAGGTTGAATTTGTGTGTTTATTAAATAAGAACATTGAGAGTTGCATTAGTTCAAGACAATGTGTCTGTGCATTAACATCCTTGTGCAAGTTGATTTATGAAGAGAAAGAGTAGTGAATAAAGGGCTCAGGTTGTTGGAGTATGTCATGGAACACATGACTATATGAAAACTCCAAACCACATTGTGAGTGTGTTGTGCAACATGGTGATTATGTCAGATGTTGACATTGTGTGTCCATAGAAAACAAAGCCCAAAAAGGTCCAATTTTGATAGTAGAAGAAGTGCCTCACCATTTTTCACACCAAGGTGAGCATTATCATTGCGGAGGTTTTCAAGCTAAGCATTGTCATTATGGAGGTTTTCAATGGCAAGTTCGAAAGGCCCAAGTGGGTTTTAAATTTCATACATTGAATTTTTTTTTTGAATTTGAATTGTGTCAAGGTAGGAGAAAGCTCATGGTAGAATGATGAGGAAAGGTATAGAATGGTTGACATTGGTGTGAATTCGAAGGGATGAATCAAGTGAAATTTATGAAGAATTCCATGTCAGATTGTAAAGGCACAACTAACAAAAAAAGTAAAAATTTTAATCTTTTTCATGGCATAACAATGTAAACTTTGAAACAGGAACTATAAACTCAAAACGGGAACTCTGGCCAAAAAACCCCGAAAAAAGATAAAAAAAAAGTGCTAAAAGTGAAAAGTGTTGATGTTGGAATAACACCTTTTCTTTTCTTGGGTAAATTTTCAACATGTTTTAAAAATGGCGGTGAAAACCAATTTTTTGCGCAAAAATTATCCAAAAAACACCCTCAAAACGAAAAGGGTTAATTCTGGAAGAACACTTTTTTTTAAAAAAAGTAAAATTTCAACATTTCAAAATAATGGCATGAAATATTTTATCATGACCCCGAAAAAACATTAAATTTAAAAAAATAATGAAAACATAAAATAAAATAAAATAAAAACAATGAAAAAACACCAAAAAAGTAAAAAAAACAAAAAACCAAAATATAGATTAAAATATATATTAAAAGAAAAACATAAAATTAAAATTAAAAACAAAAAAATCAATCATAAAAATGTAAAAATAACGAAATTATTGATAAGAATTAAAAAACTAAAAAATAAAAAATAAAAAATTATAAACAATTAAATAGTAAAAAAATATTTTAAAAAAATGGGGAAAAAAAGGAGTTATCTTGTAAACCACAAAAAAAAAATTGGCAAAAATATATATATATATGGAAAAGAAAAAAAAAAACATTTAAAAGAAACAAAAAATTAAGTAGGTAAAAAAAAAAAAGAAAAAAAAAAATTGAAAACAAACTAGATTTAAAAAAAATAGAAAATTAAAAAAATAAAATTAAAAACTACTAAAATTAAGATTAAAATGTTGATTAAATAAAAAACAAATATAAAAATATATATAAAAGACAAAAATAAAAAAACTAAAAATGTTAAAAAAATTAGCTCACAAACCATAAAATAATTTGGAAAACAAATAAACAATATATATATATATATACCTGAATCCGAGGTAGAAGAGTCAACCCAGCTCAGTTTGCAATCCTTGCCAGCTCAACATTGCCCTCCTGAATGGGTCAAAGTTGGTAAAAAGAAAGGGAAAAAGTGCCGAATAGTCGACTCTGCCCATGTTGGGTAGAATCCTATTCTTTGCTTTCGCTCCCTGGTTCTTCTAGTTAATTCCTGTTCATCTCTTCCTTCTTCTCTCTTCTTCCAGGAGCCGAGGTGGATAGCATATTTTTTCTGGCTGCCTGTGCTCTTGCTTCTCCTGGTTGTATTTTCCTGATGTACATTACTTTCCTTTAAAAACATTAGAAAAAACTGGGAAAAAAAAAAAAAAAAACAAACAAACAAACTAGTTAAAAAAAATAGAAATTAACGAAAAAAAAATTAAAAACTAATAAAAATAATATTAAAAAAAAAAAAAAAAAAAAAAATGCACATTTTTTATTATAAAAAAAGAAAATGTAATTATTTTTTATTAAACATAGATATTTTATTTAAAAAAAAATCAAAATTTAATTTTTTTTTTAAACAATCTTTTTTATTATTAAAAACAATTTTTATTTTTAATTTTATTTTTTATTTAAAAATAAAAGTATTCAACATACCTTTTATATTTTAAAAAAATTAAACCTATATTTTATATTTAAAAAAAAAAAATTTAAATTTACATTTTTTTTAAACAATGTTTTTTATTATAAAAAAAAAATTAAAATTGATTTTGTTTTTAAATAATTATTTTTTTAAAACAATTTTTTTTTGTTATAATAAAAAATAGTTTATTTTTTTTTAAACCAATTTATTCTTTTTTAATTTAAAATTTAAAAAATTATTAAAAAAACATTAAAAATTTAAAAAATGAGCATTGATTTCTTATTTATTAAAAAAAAAAAAATCTGGTGGCCCTCCCACCCTCGGCCGCCCGTGGTGGCTGGGGGCCGTCGATTCCCGGAATCGACGGCCCGCCCCCCGACCGCCTGTGGTGGCACTGCAGTGGGCAGAGGGCCTACCCACAGGCCCCTCCGCCCACGGCAGCGCCACCACGGGCGGCCGAGGGGCGGGCCGTTGATTCCAAAATCGACGGCTCGCCCCTCGCCCGCCCGTGGTGGCGTTGCCGTGGGCGGAGGAGCCTGCACGCAGGCCCTCCACCCACGGCAGCGCCATGACGGGCTGACGAGGGTGGGAGGGCCACCAAAAATATATATATTTTTTTAATAAATAAGAAATTAATGCTCATATTTTAAATTTTTAATTTTTTTTAATAATTTTTTAGATTTTAAATTAAAAAAAAAAAAAAAAAAAAAATTGGTTTTAAAAAAAAAACTATTTTTTATTATAACAAAAAAAATTGTTTTAAAAAACTAATTGTTTAAAAAAAACTTTAATTTTTTTTTTTTTTTTTTTTTTTATAATAAAAAAACATTGTTTAAAAAAAAATGTAAATTTAAATTATTATTTTTTAAATATAAAATATAGGTTTAATTTTTTTTATTTTTTTAAAATATAAAAGGTATGTTAAATAATTTTATTTTTAAATAAAAAATAAAAATAAAAATAAAAATTGTTTTTAATAATAAAAAAGATTGTTTAAAAAAAAAAAAAATTAAATTTTGATTTTTTTAAAATAAAATATCTATGTTTACTATTAAAAATACACATTTTTTTTTTGTTTTTTTTTTTTTTTTTTTTTAATTTGAATTTATTTTTGTTTTTCTTAATATTAATTTTATTAGTTTTTAAATTTTTTTCGTTAAGTTCTATGTTTTTTTTTAAACTAGTTTGTTTTTAATTTTTTATTTTTTTTTCCCAGTTTTTTCTAATGTTTTTTTTTTATTTCTCTATTTTTACTTACTATATATATATATATATATATATATATATATATATATATATATATATATATATATATATTATTTTATTTTTTTGTTTTCCAAATTCTTTTATGGTTTGTGAGATAATTTTTTTAACATTTTTTTTTAAATATTAATTTTACTAGTTTTTTTTTTATTTTTTTCATTAATTTTTATTTTTTTGACTAGTTTGTTTTTAATTTTTTTTTTCCTAGTTTTTGCTAATGTTTTTTTTTTTTCCTCAATTTTTACTGACTTATATATATATATATATATATTTTAATTTTGTTTTTTTTTTTTTTTTCCAAATTGTTTTATGGTTTATAAGATATTTTTTTTTAACATTTTTTATTTTTTATTTTTGTCTCTTTTTATATATAATTTTATATTTGTTTTTTAGAGACAATTATTTCATTTGGATTGAAAATTTAATTAACGATGTATAAATATGTAAAATATCGAAAATGAAAAATATCGACCTTCTTCTTTAAATATGCAAATCAATAAAAACCTCACTACAAAAAAAATAAAAATAAAAATAAAAACAAGAAAATATGAAGAGGAAGACCACTTCCAAAATTATTAAATTTACAAAATAATTATTTACATTTCATACATTAGAAAAGTTAAAGTCAAAAAAATAGGTCTTTTAAAAAAAGGGTCTCATGCAGAATAACCACTTTTTTAAATCAGCATGAAAATCACTACCATTCTAAAATGCAATGTACATATAAAAAAAATTTAAAAACTTAAAATGCCAAAAACTATGCTCTAAAAAAAACATGTGTGTTCTGCATCACCCCTTTTCAAAATCGGGTCACATTTTTGCTATCTCTACAAAACAAGTAACCGTATTAGTTCCCGTTTCAAAGTTTACATTGTTGCATATGGTATCTTATGCTTGGTGATAGTTTTGACGAGTTCTTTTGGAAGTGAAAGCAACTTGAATACATGCATAAGTGACAAAATACCAAGTCTTAGTTTCATATAATAAATTTTCTCAATGGTAAATCCTTTAATGGATTTGGCCTCATAATTTCTTTAGTGATCCCATGGATCACATCAATATGTTTGCTGATATTTTGGACAATGTGCTCTCAAAGTGTAATCACCATGAATATATACATAAGTGATAAATTATGATATTACGTAGTCAAATCTCCTCAATGGTGACTTCTTTAATGGTTTTGGCCTCATATTTTTATTAGTGGTCCCATGGATTAAGTATATAATCTTTTTGGTATCTCAGTTATATGGTATGGGAACATATTATTCATATGAAGTTGATTAGAATAGAGATTGTGACATTTGAATGTAAGAATAAATCATATTTAAATGTTACTTTTAATAGAGTTTATTACAATGATTTGTGTGGATATTGTATCTTAATAATTTTGAAGTTTTGAATCTAAGCATTCATATTGAACTTTGCTACCTAAAAATGATATAGAATTATTTTGTTAGAATTTTTTAATTTAATAATTGACGGGTGAAATAATAAATATTGAAGACAAATATTGAATAGAGATATTGAAGAAGCAAAGGTCGAAGATATAGTTGAAGACACTAGGCATGAGGAGGAAGACAATATTCCTATCATGTATCTTACATTTTTTATCAATGACATGTAGTGATGTGTAGCAATATCATGTGATGTCAAATAATTCCTAATCTTGCATAGTAGTTGAAAGAAAGTTCCCCATGATCTCTTTATTGAATGGTACACCATAAATCCTAATTTAATTAGTACGTGTAGAGAATTTAACATTGAAATAGATATATTTGATCACCTAGTTTTATAAATAACTCATGAGTATTGTTATCACTCAGAAATTTCTCAAGGTTAGAAAAAGAAATTTTCGAGGTAACCACAAACCTAATATTTTAGACTTGGGTTTTAGCCAACCTAAGTCTAGAGACGGCTCTCTCTTTATAATTTATCTTTGTTTTTATGAGATTTTAGGCTAGTTCTTAGTGCTCATAAGGTTTTGATTTTGGTTGGCTGGTGGAATTCTAGGAGTAGATGGAAAGAACAAGGCCTTCAAGCCATTGGACTATGGAGTCAATCAAAGGATGGCTTAATTGGATTAGATCAATCACTAAAGGAAGAGTTCACAGGGTAGGCTAGCAAAGAAAAAGGCAAATCTACAAGTTCAAATGGGTGAGGAAGTCCTAACCAGGGTGAAAGGACAATTAAGAATCCTTAGACTAGGATCAAGATGAAGAGAAGGAGGAGATCAGTAGCAAAGGGAAACTAAGAATCCTTTACTATGGACCTAAGGGGGAAAACTATAGAAGTAAGGGAGCAATTAAGAATTACCAGACTAAGATAGTTAAGCATAAAACATTGAGAATATAAACAGTCAGGACGGAGAGCATTAAAGCTAATTCTGAAATATCGTTCTTCATTTACCATTCAGATTTCATAGAGACACATAGTATTATTCATAAACATGAAGAGAAAACAATAATACACATGAGAGATAATACTTATTTGATTTCCGCTTTACACAAGAATCCTCTGAAATGTCTTTAACTTTATTCCTTGATCTAGCAAGCCAATCCAGTCTTGATTACAATAGCTCCTTAACTTGAGAAGAAAATGTCTATAGAAATGTATTTGAATCCACACCAAAATACTTCAAATGAAGAAGTATTTACACTAGTTCTAAATTGAAATATCTTGAGGAAATATCAAGATTGGTTTTACAAATATCTCAATCTGTTTTACACTAATAGAACTTAAATAAAGGACATTCAAAACTAATGAATATACTTGGAACTATTTTTATGGATTTATGGTGACAAATAAGAGAAAGTCGAATTTGATAGCAACTCTTAATTGATGATGAGGCATCCCAGTCACTAACTGCATCCTTTCTTTGTGCATTCTACTCCAGCTATTCTACAAGATTAGGGTCCATTCATACCTTTGTATATCTCAATTAGTGATAGATATGTAAGAAGGGAAAGAGGTTATTGTAGATAAGTATGTTTTTGAGATACACCTCTCTCAGTTTCTAAAAATTCAGCTCTAGTTGTTCAAAATATTCTCTACAAAAACATGTCAAAAACAAGACTTTGCACAAACTGAAAAATAGGCTGTGAAAACATGCACTTATATCCCTTTTGGTGATACCTGTATGAAAAGTGAGATAAGTTTTTATATACTGGCTTGTTAGAAACAAACTTCCTCCAATATCTCAAAATACATCTTGCATTGGTCACAATAGTTTCTGCAAAACTATGACTTAAACAGGAAATTTATTAAGAATATACCATTTCTGCTCTGATTTCATCTTTTAACCTTAAATTTCTTTTAACTGTTTTTCACTTTTACTTTGGATAAAATTCATTGTTGTGAAAGTATTTTCATCTCTGTTTAGCCCTTAATGCCTCCATGTTTACTTTCACTGTTTACTGTTTAATGTTTACTTTTACCACTCTGTTTTTTTCATCTGTCTTCACTTTAACAAAAATCTGTATGCTATGGTTTGTAACTGTCTTCCCTACTATTTATCTTCATGCTAGCTGATTTACTTGACTTGGTCTTCAATCTGATACTCTTTAACCCTGATACACTTTGATTGTTATTTATTGTGTCCCTTTACCTTCACCGTATATTTTAGGTTTTTTACTATATATTTCAACAGTAAATCATTTAATTTCATGTTTCCTCTGATTGTCTTTCAACTCTATGTTTTATTTTCCATCTTTTCTTGAATATATTTGATAACTATCTTGGAGTAAATAGGTCTTATGACTAGTATTAAGAATATTTATCCAAGGCCGCGGTCTTCTGATCACCTGTAAAATAAAACAAACTATTAGGAAAACATTGGGTTGACAGGGAGGGTCATTAATGGATTTATCGAGCTTTATAGGTCTATGGAGTGAGTCCAAAGTGATTTCAGGAGGTAAGCCATGCTTGAATTGGTTAGCAGAGGCTTCAGGTGGAGCATAAGGGTTTCATAAGTTTACATAGTAGAATGGGTGAAGGGCGAGAAAACATGGGTTCTTGGGGTTTGAACTTTAACGAGTAAAATTTTTAAAATATGGCACGAACTTAATAGTAGATGGTTTGTCATGTAGCGGGCAGATGGTAAGTGGTTTTTTTTGCACAACTTTTGGGTGCTTGGCAGTATTGGGGGGAGGCCACCCGATGCCATTCATCGGGTGCCACATAGCATTGGGGCCCAAAAGGAAACCACCCATATCGAGTGGGTAAAGGTTGGTCTTCGGAGGCCTTGTCAAATCGATGAGGATCGTTAGATTTGACAGGGGAAGATCGGGCGGTGGCCAGTTCATGAAGATGCATGAACAGTAGTGGGGGGGCCCGGCGAGGGTTTAAAAGTGGCAGGTTTTAATTAATCACAGATTATGGTGGATTAAGGTCATCAGGGGTGACTTCATTGGCAGATGGTTTGACTTGTAATTAACTACAGATTGATTAATTATGTCAGGTTTTATTCATAAAGTTTATATTTCAAACTTTCGAGGCGGGGTATTAATATAAGGGTTTTATTGATATGTATACGGGAAGGGTTTATATTTCCTTTTGGGATTTAATACATATATAAGTGTTAGAAATTAATATGAAGATGGCGGAGAATGGGTTTTAGCGCTAAATGTAATGTATTTAATTCATTTGCTTTTCATAAACACATTGTAGCTTAGGCTAAAAAGGTAATTTTTGAGGGTTTTTTAGGAAAAAGGGTTTACATGGGAGTAATTTCTTTCCCTTAGGAAAATAGAGTTTAAACATTAGGAAAACGGGTTTTATGAGGGGAATGAAGGGGCATGAAGAGGGGTAAATGTTTATGAGGGGATTTTTTGTAATTAAGGTTTATAAGTCATCAAGCCAAGGGTCTCATCCCTCCACAAGTCAGAGAAACTCTCTGAGCCCCTTTGACTTAGGATTTTAGGTACTTAAGACTTTTCTTGAAAATTAGTTAAGTGAAAAGTGTAATGAGTGAGGGAGGTTAATCAATTTGACTTTTTGGATTTCATACATGCCCAATTATTATCCATACTTGGAACTTTGATGATGAAGGTGATCAACATGCTTTTATCTAACAATCATCACAATTTTGCAACCATCCTTCTACTTACCCACTTACTCATCCTACCATTTTTAATTCTCTTTATTAGGGTGCACTTAAGCTGGCAAACCCTTATCAAAACATTTTTATTTTCTTTTACAATGGTATTCTAACTAATTCTAACCTTATTACATCCAAGGGCTCAGATTAAACAGTTGAGCTCCTTTTTATTTCCTCTACCTATCTAATTATCTACCAAGATTAAATAGTTTGGTCAGATTTTATTCTCTAACTAAAAACATGAAATTCAAAGCATGGAATAATGAAGATTAAACTATTTGATTACCATGGATTGTGGCATGAATAACAAGCTGCACACAATCATTCTTATGCATAAAATGTAAATAGTAGTGGCATTTTGACTTGCACACTTTCATGGTATTTTTGTTTCTACGGTTCATATTCTTTCATTTTTTTTACCTTCTCTTATTTTTTTTCCTTTGATTTATCTTTTAGGACATACCCTCTTTACATTTTTTATTTTTCATAATATGGAAAACATTTGCACAAAGAAAAGGTATGTACATATTATAGGTTTAATCTCAGTCATTCAAAAATTATGACTCCTATTGGTATAGGAACCTAACAGTGGCTCCACTTGGGGATGGCATTTCCTTGTGAAATGTCAAGAACACCATCGACTAGTAGCCTAATCCATTGGGCCAATCCCATATATTTATATGCTCTATTGTATAATCTTTTTGACTAAAAATCTTGAATTGAAACTGTAGCCTTTTCTGCAAACTGAAATCTAATCTATGCTCAGACTATTGAGCTTATTTGCACTCGTCTACCTAATCTATTCTAAATAAAAAGATGGCCATATCAAGTAATAACAAATTTCCAATGCAACCAGTCAAGTAAATGGATACTTAATAGAAGTTTGCATTCCACTTTTCTAGGTAGAAAAGTAAATTCAGAAAATAGCATTTTAACTTTTCCACTAGATTTAATAGCTCTATTGATGAACATGGCAAACTCTTCTTCTACTGATGACTGCAAAACATTGATCAAAGGATAATGGTAATCCTTCCATATAAGATCTTCTAGATGATTTGTAACAGGAAAACAAACCTCATTCGAAACTACTGCTTGATTTAAGTGATTGGCCAATTGTTTCTCCTCCTTGTTATCCACTGTAACGAAGTGCTCTGAATGCTCTTGATCTTCATCAAACATATCATATACAACAAGGAAGTATTTATCATTATCTTTGTCATGTAGAAGCTTGCAAGGGAGTTGCAAACTCTCATTAATTTCAGATTAAAGATCATGATTATCTTTGTCATGTAGAATCTTGCAATCGAGTTGCAAACTCTCATTAATTTCAGATGAAAGATCATGATTATCTTTGTCATGTAGAAGCTTGCAAGGAAGTTTCAAACTCTCATTAATTTCACATGAAAGATCATGAGCTATTAAAGTATGTTGTCTTATTCGATTTACATCCAAGGAGAGAAAAGTTGGGAGATGGTTTTCATCAAATAAATTTGACTAATCTTTAATTTTTGAAGAAATTGCTACTTGCTGAAGATGCCCTTGTGGATCAATACTTTTAAGCTCTACCACCTCTATCTCTAGATTACCAGTTTGCTATTAATTTTCACTGTTGTCTTCTACTTGAGCAAGTTCAGGGAGCTAAATTTCTTCTTTAAGCTGATCAGTTTGTTGTGCTGCAAGAATTGTTTCCTGTGGGGAAACTTCATGGACCTCTAAACAACATACATCATCTTTTTCTTCCTGAGGAGAAGATAATTCAAGAAAGGCTTCTACTTTTTGAAAAGTCTTTTCTTCTAAAGCCTCTAATATTTCATATTCCATGAACTGATCATCATCATAGTAATCTTCAAGATATTGACTAAAACTTTCAAAATTGTCACAACAGTCTTGAATTAGCAACAAAGATGAATAACTTTCCTTGTATTTGTCATGAAACACAGTATGAAAATTCTTTAAAGAACATATACTAGAGTCTGGTAAATTTTCATACCAAGATCTAGGCTTTTCCTCTAAAGTTTCCATAAAAATTTTCATAAGACAATCTTCATGTAATTTGACTTTAAACTTTCGGATGTGCATATGAAACCTGAATAAATGTAAAGTAGCATCAATTCCTGTTTCATCTTCAAACAATCGAAGATTCTTTGACCAATCAACATTGGGCATAGGATTTGGAAAACCTAGAACCTTTGGCCTGTCCAAAGGAGCATACCTCTGTTGTATTCCCGAATACATCTTGAAAACACTTTAATGCTAGAATGGAGTCACCATAGGTTCTCAACAACTCTAGATTCTTTTACTAGTGGAGTTTTGATTATTTCAGGCTTCTTGATTGGAAAATGATCATCATAAGAATCAGAAGAATGATGCTTAAATGTGTAAGGAGATTTTATATTTACAATTTTCAAAATAAAATAATTAAACACTAATCTAAGATCTTCTGTAAAATACTATATACATTGAAAGACTTTCTTGATGAGAAAGAACATAATGTCTCGGATAACAATCCAAGTTAAAATCTTAATCTTTTCACATAGTTCTTTCAGGCTCATTCCTCTAGTGGAGTCTTCATCGTAGAATTGATTTTGGAGTCGCCAAGTGGATGATTTTAGCCTTTATGTGTTTGATCACTATCCACCATCATAGATCAGATCTAAACCTGTAAAATATTTCTGAAGAAAATGTTAGTTCTCCCCAGCGGAGTCGCCACTATGTTATCACTCAGAACTTTCTCAAGGTTAAAGAAAGAAATTTCCAAGGTAACCACAAACCTAATCTCTTAGACTCAGGTTCTAACCAACCTATGTCTAGAAAGGGTTCTCTCTTTATAATTTATCTTTGTTTTTATGAGATTTTAGGCTAGTTCTTAGTGCTCATAAGATTTTGATTTTGGTTGGGTGGTGGAATTCTAGGAGTAGATGGAAAGAACAAGGCTTTCAATCCATTGGGCTATGAATTCAATCAAAGAATGGCTTAACTAGATCAGATCAATCACTAAAGGAAGAGTTCACAGGGCAGGCTAGAAAAGTGAAAGGCAAATCTATAGGTTCAAATGGGTGAGGAAGTCCTAGCCAGGGTGAAAGGGCAATTAAGAATCCTTAGATCGAGATCAAGATGAAGAGCATGAGGAGATCGGTAGCAAAGGGCAACTAAGAATCCTTTACTATGGACCTATGGAGGGAAACTACGAAAGTAAGGGAGAAATTAAGAATTCCTAGACTAAGATAGTTTAGCAGAAAACATTGAGAATGTAAACAGTCACGAGAGAGAGCACTAAGCTAATTCTGAAATATCATTCTTAGTTTACCATTTAGATTTCATAAAGACACATATGATTATTCATAAATATGATGAGAAAACAATAATAAACATGAGAGATAATACTTATTTGATTTCCGCTTTACACAACAGTCTTGTGAAATGTCTTTAACTTTACTCCTTGATCCAGCAAGCTAATCCAGTCTTGATTACAATATCTCCTTAACTTGAGAAGAAAATGTCTATAGAAATTTCTTTGAATCCATAGCAAAATACTTCAAATGAAGAAGTATTTATACTAATTCTAAACTGAAATATCTTGAAGAAATATCAAGATTGGTTTTATAAATATCTCAAACTATTTTACACTAATAGAACTTAAATAAAGGGCATTCAAAACCAATGAATCTAGTTGGCACTATTTTTATGGATTTATGGTGACAAAGAAGAGAAAGTCGAATTTGATAGCAACTCTTAATTGATGATGAGGCATCCCAGTCACTAACTGCATCCTTTCTTTGTGCATTCTGCTCCAGCAATTCTGTAAGATTAGGGTCCATTAATACCTTTTTATATCTCAATCCATAATAGATATGTAAAAAGTGAAAGAGTATATTGTAGACAAGTATGCTTTTGAGATAAATCTCTCTCAGTTTCCCAAAATTCAGCTCCAGCTATTCGCAATATTTTCTGCAAAAAGATGTTAAAAGCAGGACTTTACACAAGCTAAAAAATAGGTTGTGAAAACATGCACTTATCTCCCATTTTGTAATACTTGTGTAAAAAGTGAGATGTTTTTTGTAGATTGGCCGGTTAGGAACAAAAACCTCCTCTAGTATCGCAAAATACATCTTTCATGGATCACAATAGTTTCTGCAAAACTATGACATAAACAGGAAATTTCTAAAGAATGTACCATTTCTGCTCTGATTTCATCTTTTAACCTTAAATTTCTTTTAACTGTTTTTCACTTTTACTTTGGATAAAATTCATTGTTGCTCGTGAAAGTGTTTTCATCTCTATTTAACCCTTAATGCCTCCATGTTTACTTTTACTGTTTACTATTTACTGTTTACTTTTACCGCTCTATTTTTTCATCTATCTTCACTTTGACATGAATCTATATGCTATGCTTTATAACTATCTTCCCTGCTTTTTATGTTCATGCTAGCTGATTTACTTGACTTGGTCTTCAATCTAATACTCTTTAACCCTGATACACTTTGACTGTTCTTTATTGTGTCCTTTTATGTCCACTGTATATTTTAGGTTTTTTACTGTCTATTTCAACAGTAAATCATTTAATTTCATGTTTCCTCTGCTTGTCCTTTAACTGTATGTTTTATTTTCCATCTCTGTTTGAATAGATTTGATAACAATCTCAGAGTAAATATGTCTTATGACTAGTATTGATACTATTTATCTGAGGCTGCGGTCTTTTGATCACCTGTAAAATAAAACAAAATATTAGGAAAACATTGGGTTGACAGGGAGGGTCATTAATGGATTTATCGAGCTTTATAGGTCTATGGAGTGATTCCATGGTGATTTTGGGAGGTAAACCATGCTTGAATTGGATAGCAGAGGCTTCAAGTGGAGTAGAAGGGTTTCATAAGTTTACACAGTAGAATGGGCGAAGGGCGAGCAAACTTGGGTTCTTGGAGTTTGAACTTTAAAGGGCAAACTTTTTAAGATATCGTGCGAACTGAATAGTAGATGGTTTGTCGCGTAGTAGGCAGGCGGTAAGTGATTTGTTTTGCATAGTTTTTGGCACTTGGCGGTATTGGCGGGAGGCCGCCCGATGCCATTCATTGGGTGCCACGTAGCATTGCGGCCCAATAGGAAACCACCCATATCGAGTGGGTAAAGGTTGGTCTTCGGAGGCCTTGCGAAATCAACGAGGATCATTAGATTTGATGGGGCAAGATCGGGTGGTGGTCGGTTCATGAAGATGCATGAACAGTAGTGGGGGGCCCCAGCGAGGGTTTAAAAGTGGAGGTTTTTAATTAATCCTGGATTATGGTGGATTAAAGGCATCGGGGGTGATTTCATTGGTGGATGGTTTGACTTGTAATTAACCATAGATTGATTAATTATGTTGGGTTGTATTCATAAAGCTTATATTTCAAACTTTTGAGGTGGGGTATTAATATAAGGGTTTTATTGATATCTATATAGGAATGGTTTATATTTCTTTTTCGGATTTAATACATATATAAGTGTTAGAAATTAATAGGAAGATGGCAGAGAATGGGTTTTAGCGCTAAGTGTAATGTATTTAATTCATTTTCTTTTCATAAACACATTGTAACTTAGTCTAAAAAGGTAATTTTTGAGGGTCTTTTAGGAAAAAGGGTTTACATGGAAGTAACTGCTTTCCCTTAGGAAGATAGAGTTTAAACCTTAGGAAAATGGGTTTTATGAGGGGAATGAGGGGGAGTGAAGAGGGGTAAATTTTTATGAGGGGATTTTTTGTACTTAAGGTTTATAAGTCATCAGACCGAGGGTCCAGTCCCTCCAGAAGTCAGAGAAATGCTCTGAGCCCCTTTGACTTAAGATTTTAGGTACTTAAGACTTTTCTTGGAAATTAGTTATGTGAAAAGTGTAATGAGTGAGGGCGGTTAATCAATTTGACTTTGTGGATTTGATATATGCCCAATTATTATCCATACTTATAACTTTGATGATGAAGGTGATCAACATGCTTTTATCTAATAATCATCACAATTCTGCAACCATTCTTCTACTTACCCACCTACTCATCCTACCATTTTTACTTCTCTTTATTAGGGTGCACTTAAGCTGGAAAACCCTTATCAAAACCTTTTTCCTTTTTTTTTTACAATGGTATTCTAACTAAGTCTAACCTTATTACATCCAAGGGCTCAGATTAAACAATTGAGCTCCTTTTTATTTCCTCTACCTATCTAATTATTTTCCAAGATTAAACAGTTTGGTTAGATTTTATTCTCTAGCTAAAAACATGAAATTCAAAGCATGGAATAACCAAGATTAAACTGTTTGATTACCATGGATTGTGGCATGAATAACAAGCTACACACAATCATTCTTATGCATAGAAAGTAAATAGTAGTGGCATTTTGAATTGCACACTTTCATGGTGTTTTTGTTTTTGGGGTTAATATTCTTTCATTTATTTGACCTTCTCTTATTCTTTTTTGTCCTTTGATTTATCTTTTAGGACATACCCTCTTTACATTTTTTAATTTCTATAATATGGAAAACATTTTCAAAAAGCAAAGATATGTACATATTACAGGTTTAATCTCAGTCATTCAAAAATTATGACTCCTATTGGTATAGGAACCTAACAAGTACCGTGGTTAGTTACCTAAATTTCTTATTAGATAAAATCCCTACTACATCGAGGAATATTTTAAGACATTAATTTAAGAAGAAATATTCTCACCTTAACCTTTTTATATTTCTTATTTATTTTAATTAATATTTATTATATCTCTACCAACATAACATAAATCAATTGATGTTGTTACTATGTTCAAATCTTAATTTTGTTTTGAAATTCCAATTCTCCAGTTAGTCCTCCATCACAATTTGTCTATTTGTAGGTGTTGGTAGGTAGTTAGTCATCCATCATAATTTGTTCGTAGGTGTTGGTAGGAAAATTCAAGTGCTTATTGGTAGGTTTTGTAGTCTTAGATGATTTTCCTATCATTTTAAAACTATGTAGCTTCAACTCTCTTAAAGGGATGTCTCTCGAGGAATCTATACTTATGTAGGTGAGATGTCTGGGCTAGATCGGGGACTGGTTCAAGTGAGTAATTAAACTATCGAAATACATGTAGGAGATTCCATCATTGACCTTCCCGAAGGAAACAATTGCCAATATCGTTGTCATCAGTGTCCATCATCAATAGGGCCACAAGGGTTAGAGGTATGGCGAGAAGTGCTCAATTTTGGGGCTTATATATGGCAGTTTGGAATCTCGACGTTGGTCTATGTTCTATTCATTTCTTATTTCCATGTTTGTTTTGGCTTTCCTCTTACTATAGAGTGCAACCACAGATGAATTTTGGTTGGGAGTACTGAGTATCATTAAAGCTCAGGCCTTTCTCTCTACGTCAAACCTTAAGTTCCATGTTTCCTTGAATCATGCCATTTTAATTATCGATGAGCTTCCTATGTTTACAGTTGATTGAAGTTATTGGTTGGAAAACCTTAAGCTCTTGGAACATAAACAAAATATGCTTGAACCAAATTAGAATATGAATTTAGTGAGAAAAACTTTTCAAGAAATATCCGCTAATGTCAAACTCAAACAATGTTTCACAATGTTCAACAACAAGTCCACATGCTTTTACATTGTCGTGTGTGTACTGTGCAAGCCATTTCAAGTCAGCATTCCAGTGATATCATACACATAAAGTAATTTTATTTTTCATGCTTTCAAGTTACAATTAAGACTGGAATGCTTGATTTTCTTTTTTATTTCAAATTAGCCTTGCTAGTGGATATCTGGACAGAACAGTCAAGTTCATGGCATATCAGTCCCGAAGGGGGTGTGTAGCTAATTGGGTGGAGGGGCAATGACCGAAGGTGGTTTCACAGCTAGCTCACCCACTATTGACAGTAGTACTATAGGAGTGTACTACAGCAGTGAAGGTTATCCGATGACCGTGCCGGCCATCCATCATGAGGGATTGAATCAAGCTTTATGATTCAAAATTAGTCCTTTGAGTTGGATTTAAAGAAATCAAGCTCTAAAGTTGAATTGGAATCAGAATTGGGCCCACCAGTGCAAAGTTGATTTCTATCGGTCCACTTGCTCTTTATTTAGTTATTGTCTTCCATCGTTTTGTCCCTATTAGTCCAAGCTTACTACTGCGATTGATATTTGTAGTTAGTCTCTTTTTAGTTGAGAACTTTTGTGGGCTCCAGTATTGTAGCAATAATGCTACAACTCCTGGAGCTTCCTATCTCTAATTTTATCAACCCGGTAGTTCGTAACAAACTTGGAAGCGACGGTGCTATATGCACAAGTACTAGCTCTTGTCGCAGCTGTCACTTGGTCAGCTGGCACAAGTCTGCTAGGGCTCAAGCCAACTTCTATATGTTCTCAGAAGAAGATTTCTAAATGATGGACGAAGGCTATCTCAAAGGAAAGTAACCTACTTTGCAATAATGAACTGAAAGCCAGCAAAACATGGAAACCCTAGTAAACCCTAATCTGACTAGTCTAATCTCTATGATGCAATGGTGGGAGTGCAAACTTCTAGAAATGATGCCATTACTTCTAGTGATATGAGATGCATGAATTTAAACTACTTCTACTGAAAAGAACATTGTTTTCGTATTTTTTCTTGAGTGGTTGGAGTTATTATGATTTTGTTTCTTATTAGGGTTTGACTGTGCAGGGGTGGTTCGAAGGGAAAGAAGGCTGGAAAAAGGTCATGAAGGCTAGGAGAGGTTCCAGGGGATCCAAAACATCATTCCACAGAAGTCCACAACGTTCAGGTGCTCGGGAACCGAGTTTGCAGGCTTCTACAGGATGTCTGCAGGGGATCCTACAGGAAGCTCGGGGTTTCTACAGGAAGTCTGCTAACTTCTACAGGATGTTCTATGGTTGGAGTTTTGGGTGATGGAGGAGTGGAGGAGTTGTATGGGTGGATAGGTAGGATGGAAAGGGAGCTTATGATGGCTCAGGGACAGAGATATGAGATGAGGAAAGAGTGGGTACAGTTGGTTGGTGGATCGAACGGTGGAAGCAATGAAAAGTCCAAAAAGATGGAGCTATGTGAACAGTAGAAGTGTTGGAAGGCAAACGAGCTGAACAGAGGTTGGGTAGGTGACTTTAGGCGTGGTTGAGAAGAAGAAGAAGATAACAGAGTGATGCAATGCAGTGTAAAGGAAACAAATCTCCACATAACCAAGAATTCATCAACCTATCTAACTGTGCTATTAAATCAACGAACAGCAAGGTAAACTTCAGAGAAAAATCATGCATGGAGTTGGAATGAAGAACTACTGCTCAAGATCAGAATGCATGGATGGATCTACGATTGAAATGACTGTGTTTTTTGGTGGCTGGTACAGTCTACACCCCCAAGCTCTAAACAGAGATGGCAGTGAGTGCAGTGTCAACCTTTTTCTTGGAGCTCTAATGAATGATGATCCTCCTACTCTAATCTAAGCAACTAAAAGCACTTGAACCGTAAACTAATCCTACTCAATCACATAAAAGAAATCAAATCAGCAGACTGTCATTTCCAAATGCATGTTAAAACAGAGGAATAAAGTTCTGAAAAGAAAGACAAGTAACAATGCAGGGAAGAGGAGGTCTATTGCTCTCAGGTTGGGCCCTAACCTGAGAGCTATAGCTCCCTTAAAAACTCAGAATTGAATCCAAAGCTACCTGTCTTTATTGAATAATCATGAGTCTAATAACATGCCAAAACTAGCTTACAAAGAGCAAAAACCGAGCTGTAGCTCGTGCTTAGAAATTGCAACAGTAGTTCAAAAGTTCAAAAAGCTCCTATCAAAGGCTACGGCCTTAATATTTATACATGATGAGGCTCCAGCTGGCTTCCTCAATACGTGGAGCTTGGCTGTCCAACTGAAAGTTAAACTGCTGTAAACTGTTGTTCCTGTAGAACCCGTTGGCTGCCTTTGAGCTCGGTGGGGAGAGCTGTTGGAGCTCGGAGTTAGGGTGGAGATCATGAGGGAGGTCATTTAAGGCTGTAGACAACCTCCCTATAAACCTGCAATGCCACCTTTGCTGTCTCCTTGTCTCCTTCTGCGTGGTCTTTGCTCCCTTTAATGCCAAAAAACCTGAAATCATCATGTATTAGCCACATAGATATAATGCCTGCCCTTCTTCCTACAAATAACACGAATATACCAAGAAATGAATGCATAAGTGATAAAAGATGAAGGGTTGAGCAAGGTAAGTAGGCCAAATGAGCCCAATTTGTTACCAAAAATTGGGGCTCATCATCACCCCCCAGCTAAAATATTTGCTCATCCTTGAGCAATTTTGCTCCAGCTCCTTGTTCTTGGCCGAGAACTAGGCTCCGGAATACTCTCTTTCTTTCCTACTCTTGGTGGCTCTACCTGTTCTGCCCTTGGTGGCGATGAGGGTGCCGCTCCTTCACTCTTCTCTGTTTCCTTGACCTTGAGCCGGGCTTTTGAAGCTGGTTGGTCTATCCTTCTTTTCCAAGTAGTTGTTTTTGGGCTCCCCCTCTCGTAGGTGACCGATATCTTCGAGGGGGACCTCTCACTGGGTGAAGTAGGGGCATCCCCTGTAGTGATTTGGCTGCTGGATGGGGGCTGTGGCTTGCCCGTCTTTATTCTCGAACTTCTTTGAACTTCAAAGTATAGAGGGGTCTCCCTCTTTCTCTTTTCTTTTGGCTTAGGTGGCGTGCTGAGGCCGGCCAGCACAGTAGCTGCCTCCCTTTCACGAATATCAGCTTTCTTCTCCTTGGGTTTCACCTTTTCAGGGCTTCCTGTAGAAGACCCTGTTTTAGCCAATTTCGAGCTTCCTGTAGAAGACCCTGTTTTGGTAATTTCCGGGCTTCCTGTAGAAGACCCTTTCTCTATTTTCGGGCTTCCTGTAGAAGCCTATTTTTGCTTTCCTGTAGACACAGGTGTCTCCACCTTGGCTTGCTTTGCTGCATGGGTTTTGCTTTTTGGTTTGGTTGCGGGTGCTGATGAGGTACTTGTGTTGATGTGGACCTTCTCAGCTTTGTCCGTTCTGCTCTGCAACCTCTTCTCTCTTGCTGACAAGATGGGTGTGTCACCTTTTTCCTTAGCATCCTTTTTCTCGTGCTTCCTCCTTTGCTCTTTCTTCTGCACTGTGGTCGGGGTCTTCTGGCCTGTTTCTTTCTTTCCTGCGGCCACTGCTTCTTTTTCCTCACTGCTGGAGGAACCATTTTCTTCAGTCAGCATCCTTATGTCTCCATCTCTTGTCTAATTCTTGAATGCTTCCCATGAGAGGGGAACCTTATATGAATGAAGCGCATCCTCCACGAGAAGTTTGATCAATCCATGGTGGGCTACTTAATCAGGTATGCCTTCTGTTAACTTTGTGGCACACTCAATTAGAGACTATAGCAAGAAATAAGGAATGCTCAGTTTGTTTTCTACAGGAAGATCAATTTGGTGTCTCAATTCAGTGAGCAACCTAAATTGATACCCGTACACGATGCTAAAACGGCCTTCACAGGTTATATACTTCATGATCTGTAGGCTAACTTCATTCCATGGTGGCAACAAGCTGGTTCTACGCACCCCATTTTTGTCCTCCGTGAATTCCTCCTCAGGTGGAAAGAATTCTTTCTTTGCCTGCTGGCTCAACTTCCTTTCTTCCTTATCCCATGGCAAACCCATTGGAAGTTCAGTAATTCGACTGATATATTGCGGGTTGAGCTTGAGGCTTAGGCCCCTGAAGTTCACGGTGGCCAATGTTTTGGATTTCGGCCTCAAAGCTTGTAAAAATTCTTCTGCCACTTCGTCGTCATAACCCTGCAACTTATCACAAAAGGATATCCATTGTGCTCATGTGAAGAGCTCCACCACCTCCTAGTTTTCTCTTAACTTTGATGAATCAGTGGGTTCCCGTCTAATAAACCCACCCAGCATGATAAAAACTGTTGCTAGAGGTGGCGAATGCGGAAGAAATTTAGCCTACTGAGACAGAGTGTAGAATTACGCTTCTGTTGTGCAAATAATCCACAAAACTTACCCCTGAGGACCTTAACACAGTTTAATTACACTGTCATCTTGTAGAATGACAGTCTATGCACAGCAGACAATACTTGCAACCATTTCCTACGACCAGACTGTAGACGACGATTCTGCCACCTTTAAAAACCAATTGCATGGAGAGTTCAGGGTTACCTTTTTATCTGCCACCTTTTTACGTGAGGAACCCGCCTTCCTGTAGAAACAGCTTTCCTGTAGGAGCAGCGCGTGATTCCTGGGGAAGACTGCAGTTGGTCTGTGCTCTCGGTGTTGCTTCACAGCCGTTCTGATAGCCAAAGGCTCGGAGTTTCGAACTGCAGAGCGATCCGAATGTGCACTCGAGGTTCAAACGGCGAATGATAAATGCATGCGGGCAATCTAGCCAATTAGATTTGAATCGGCGGCATCCATGGCGCGGGGGTGAGATGTCCCCGCCGGACCGTTGGATGACGTCGTTCCATCATTTGTCTGCGAGTTCACTTACTACCGCATCATCCCTCCAGTAGATCCGCCGCCGTTTCTTCTGCTAAACCCAATTTTCCCGACGGGGATTGTTCTCACGTGTGTGCTGCCCATTCCTTTTGTCACGTCCGCCACCCAAAAATCTGACTAGACCATTAACCGGTCGACGTGGCCAGTCAACTGGCCATACAGCCGCTCAACCCATTCACTTCACACCTTGCAAACAATTCAAAGTAAAATTCATGCAATCTGACGGAAGAAAGGGTCGAGACACTTACCTGCGCGGCTGCAACACGATTTTTCGGGTTTTGGACGATGATGAATGGATCTATCTGCTGCTGGTGAATTTGCACAGGCCCGGAGGTTCACGTTTACAGGCTGCCAACGATGGAGTTGATGCTTGGCTGCATGAGTCCGCGTTCATTGCATATGGCCAGCGCTGTGAATAGTATACACTCTAGCGGGCTCAACTGTTACAAGACTCCCGCGGGATGTCTTGTAACAGTTCTTCCTCCTTGGGTGCATGCTGCACGACGAAGGATCTGGCCTCCCGATCACGCTCCCAGGCTTTCTGGATGACTGGGATGGATATGGTATGAGATCTCAGCATTTTTTTCATTTAAAAATTGCTTTTTCTTGCTAACTCATCGATCTGCTTTGCTGGTGCAGGTAACTTCGTTGCATGTCGACAAGGAGGGCAGGACGAGGTGACAACAATGTGCAAGGGAGATAACAATAGCTTGCATGCGTCCAAACTGATCATTAGTCATTAGATCTCCTCACAAAATGGATTCTGGGCCATTCTGAACTTCTACAGGAAGTTCCCTGTAGAAATACAGAGCTTCCTGTAGAAAGGTTGCGTTTCCTGTAGAGAGTCTGCACCTTCCTGTAGAAAATCTGCATCTTCTTGTAGAAAATCTGCGTCTTCCTGTAGAAGACTCAAGCTGTGATAAAATTGCACATACCTTGGAGAAACTGAGTATTCTTGGAGGAGGTGCTGGTGAGGTCTCCTGACAGCATGATAAGGATCCTTGGCTTTGAGTTGAGAGGCTTCCTCTCCTCCATAGAACACCTGCAACTTGCATGCAATTTTACAATATGAATTTGCTGACCTTGTTTTTTTCTTATTGTTTTTTTCTTTTTTTTTCTCTTTTCTTTTTTTTTGAAAGATAACAGGGCACCTCAATGAGGTTTTCACCCTTTCTATCTGCCCTGAGCACCTCAAAGAGGTTTTCACTCAAGGATCTTTTCCAATCTCTTTTTTTTTTTTTTGAAAGACAATAGGGGCGCCTCAATGAGGTTTTCACCCCTACCACCTGCCTTGGGCGCCTCAGAAAGGTTTTCACCCAAGGATCTTTATTATTATTATTTTTATTTTTTTATTTTTTTATTTTTTGTTAGATCTTTCAGGGTATGCCCAAAGGAGAGGCAGAACCCTTGTCTATGACCAACACTGATTTCTCCATGGTCTTGATGAACTCTTGTCTTGAGAGAGGCTTCCTGTAGATCTTCAATCGGTGACCATTGACAAGCATGGGGATGGCTTCCTCATCAATGGTCCGAATAAGAACAGATCCATTGTCATGACATTTTTCCACTGCATATGGCCCTAGCCATCTGGTTCTTAGCTTCCCCTTGAAATCTTTGTATCTGGAGTCATACAACAAGGCCCAATCTCCCGGCTGAAATTGCTTGTCATGGAGATGTTGGTCATGCCACACCTTTCTCTGAAGTTGAACCACTTTCGAGTGAAGGAGGGCCTGCATTCGGTGCTCATCCAGTCCATTTAGCTGCAATAACCTTTCTTGTTGTGCATGGCTGAGATGTAGATCTAGCTGAGATGCCATCCTCAAAGTGTTGTATTCAAACTCAATGGACAGCAAAGCTTTCTTCCCATAGACCAGCTCATAAGGTGTGAAGCCGGTGGTGGTCTTCCAGGTTGTGTTGTAAGCCCATGTGGCCTCAACCAGGCGATCTGCCCAGTCCTTTCTGCTGCTGCTCACCACCTTAGTCAAGATCCCTTCTAATGCTCTATTGGTGACTTCCACCTGCCCATTTGCTTGAGGGTGATAGGGGGTGGAAGTCCTATGCTTGATCTTGTGATGAGCTAGTAGGTCTTCAACCAAGTTGGATGTGAACTGGCTCCCTTGATCGGTGACTAGCTCTCTTGGGTAGCCAAACTTGTAGAAAATGTTTTCTCTTAAGAACTCGGCCACCTTTTCTTCTGTTGTTGCTTTGATTGCTTTAGTCTCTGCCCACTTTGTCAGGTAGTCAGTACACACAATGATGTAAGACCTTTGCCTCGAAGGAGGGTTGATTGGACCCACAAAGTCCATGCCCCACTTCTTAAACGGCTCAAGAGTCACTTGAGGTTGGAGAGGCATCTTATCCCTTTGAGTCGGTTTCCCCATTCTTTGGCATTGGTCACATTGGCTGATATATCTTCTGACATCTTGATGAAGTGTGGGCCAATAGTAGCCTGCCTGCAGGATCTTGAAGGCAGTTCTCTTTGCTGCAAAATGTCCTCCACAAGGCCCATCATGACAGGTGAGGAGGATATCAAAGACTTCCTCCTCCCTCACACAATGCCTTAAGATCTGATCAGGGCCAAGCTTGAACAGATTGCCCCCGATCCAAGTAAATGAGGCACTTTTTCTGATGATTCTGCTCTTCTCTCTTGAAGATAGGTGCGGAGGGAACTGTGCTGAAACAAGGTAGTTTGCTATATCAGCAAACCATGGAGAGAGTACTGAAATAGCAAACAGATGTTCATCGGGCATCTGGTCATCCACTGTTCCATCCTCATCTGCAGACAAATCCAATCTAGATAAAAAGTCAGCAACAACATTTTCTTTACCTGGTTTGTCAACAATGGTCAAATCAAACTACTGCAACAAAAGTAACCATCTAATAATACGATCATTCACATCTGGTTTATTCATTAAATATCTAATTGCAGCATGGTCAGTATGTACAAATGTTTGATAGCCAGTGATATAATGTCGGAACTTGTTCAGTGCATGGACCACAGCCAAAAACTCTTTCTCAGTTACAGTGTAATTCAGCTCAGCTTTGGACAAGTTTTTACTAACAAAGTAAATGGCATATGGAAGTTTTTGTTCGACTTGTCCTAAAGCTGCACCTATGGCTTTGTTCGAGGCGTCAGTGTGGATGTGGAAAGGTAGGGCCCAGTTTGGACCTCTCAGGATTGGGGTTGGCACCAACTTGTCCTTTAATTCATTCAAAGCCCTCTGACAATCATCAGTCCACTTAAACTCCACATCTTTTGCCAACAGGCCAAACAATGGCGAGGCTAGCTTGCTGAAGTCCTTAATGAATCTCCTGTAATACCCTGCTAATCCTAAGAAACTCCGAACATCCCTTACCTTTTGAGGAGGTGGAACCTTCTTGATGAGAGCAATTTTGTCAGGATCCACCTGTAACCCTTGGAAAGAAATGGTATGGCCTAACACGGTCCCTTCAGTCATCAGGAATTCACATTTTTCAGGACTAAGGGACAGGTTCATCTCAATGCATTTGGTTAGGACTTTTCCCAGATTGGACAATGCTTCCTGGAAATTGGCCCCATAAGGAGTGAAGTCATCCATATAGATTTCCACTGCATCATGGACCAGCTCCGAGAAGATGCTCAAGACAACTCTCTGGAAGGTAGCAGGAGCATTGCATAGCCCAAAGGGAAGAACTCGGTAGGCAAAGGTACCCCAAGGACAAGTGAAGGTGGTCTTATCTTGGTCTTCCGGGCTGATTTGGATCTGGTTGTACCCGCTAAACCCATCCAGGAAAGAGAAGAACTTCTTTCCTGCCAGTCCATCCAACACTTGATCTATGAAAGGTAGAGGGAAATGGTCTTTCTTGGTAGCTTTGTTCAGTTCTCGGTAGTCCACACAGATTCTCCATTTCCCATTCTTCTTGGGAACCAACACCAGAGGGGACACCCATTCACTATCTGAGATGGGGTAAATGAATCCGGCATCCAACAGTTTTTGCAATTCTTCCTTGACAATGTCCTTAAGGGCTGGATTCATTCTCCTCTGAGGTTGCCTAACTGGTTTACAACCCTCTTTGATGTATATGTGATGGGTACAGACCGAGGGATGGACTCCTTTCATCTCCTTATAGCTCCAAGCAAAAGCATCTAGGTGCCTGGCCAACAGGCTACACAGCTCCTTTTCCTGGGAAGGAGATAGGGAGGAGCTGATCTTTAACGTTCTCTCAGGGCCGAACTCCACATTTTTGACTCTGGGAGTGACAGGGTTGGTCGTACAAAGATCCACTAAGGTGCTGGCTTGGGCATCCTCCACCAATTTCTCTAAGGATAGTGCACTGGAAGGTGGATTCTGGATCAAGGTCTCAATCAAGTCATCCTCAGTTGGGGGGTCTCTTCTAGTGGTATCTAGGGTGCACAAAGGTGTTGAGTATACTTCATCCTCTTCTCCTTCCTCCAACCAAATTGGTAAGTCATGCTCTAAGGAAGGTTGGGCAGGATGGTATAGGACTAGCTGCTTGGACATAGGACCATTTTTTATGGTCATATTTCCTGCACGACAACTTATGTAAGCATCTGCAGTGGCTAACCAAGGCCTTCCCAAAATAAGAGGATATCCAGTAAGCTTTGCCTTGGGTTGCAGAACCAAGAAATCTGCAGGGTATTCCCAAGAGTCGACAGAGACCAAGACATCCTCCACAATCCCTTCGGGAGTCACAGTGGAGCGATCTGCTAGTTGCAGAACTGTCGAGGTCTTCCTCAAGGAACCCTGAAGATTGAGTTTGAGCATGGTATCCCTGGTCATCACATTAATGGCAGCCCCAAAATCAATCAAAGTGTGAGGTATGATGATGCCATTGATGTGGACATCTACTACAGGACTCCCAGGATCTAGATACTTTGGGCAGATGACTTGTCCTAACATAAGGTCAGACAGTTGTCCTAAGACATTGATGGTTGAAGCATCTCTCTTTCGCTTGCTTGGGTGTTTGAAACACTTTTCCTTAACCAGTTTGTTGTATATTGGCACATCCTTGATGGCTTGGAGAAGTGGTATTTTCACACACAACTGCTTGAGCTCACCCAGAAGCTCATCCTCCTTTGGGTTGCGTTGTGTGGTGGCTATTAGTCTCTCAGGAAAGGGTGGAATAGCCTTTGGTTCACTTTCCTGTTTATCTTCCTCATCCTCTGGGGGAGGAGGTTGGCGATCTGGAAGAGTCTTGCCAGATCGAAGATTGATCTCCTGGATCTCCACAGCATAAGAAGGGCATGATGTTTCCCCAATGTATACCTGCTGGGCCTGTCTATTGTTGGGGTTCGGGTTCGGTTGAGCAGGTATTTGAGGTTGCCTTGGAGGAGCAAGAGGTAATGGTTGAGGTTGAACTGGTGGTGGAGGCAAAATGGCAGGAGGAGTGTTGTATTGGGGCCTCCACCCCGACTGAGGTGCATTCCACTGAGGCTGTGGCTGGGCATGTGAATGATAAGAATGAGTAGTGGGTTGAGTAGGGTACTGAGGTGGATAAGACCATGGAGGAGGCATAGATTAAGAAGGATGAGCAGGGGGACCCCAGGAAGGCATAGGAGTCGATTGGTTTGGGCTGTAATAAGCTTGAGTTGCCCCTTGCATCCCCTGCTGGTAAGGTCTAGGTCCTTGTGGCCTCCTTTGGTTGAGGTAATAGAGAGGTTCAGTGGGAGCTTCTGTCCCTTGGTACATGGCTTTAAATCCAGGTAAGGTTGGGCATTGGTTTGTGGGATGGTCCTCCTCATAAACGAAACACACTTCAACCGAATGCAATGGACATTCGTTCTTAGGGTGTCTCCTTGTACATCTAGGGCAGAAGATAGCTAAGGCTCTCTCAGCTTCTTCCTTCTTCTGCTGGATCCTGAATGTGTCCAGCTGTATGGAAATGGTCTGTCTCACCTCACTCTTAAGATCTTCTAATTGATTTGCAAACTCATGTTTGGAGAAAGGGACACCAGTTGAGAGGAGGTTTCCTCTACCTCGTTTCCGAGCTACCCTGGAGTGGTTTCTAAACACAGTCTTGATGTCCTCATAAGGCAGTTGGTAAATATCCCCCTCAGCTAACATGTGAAGGGTGTCTAAGAGGTCTTCAGGGACTCCTCGGAGCAGGACCAACTTGAGGGATTCAGGGTCAAGTGTGCACCTGGCCCGCTTATAGCTAAGTTGGAACCTCTCCTCATAATCTTCTAAGGACTCATCATTTCCCATGGTCATCCGAAAGATTTCTCCCTTGGTTTCCTTGGACCTACAGTAGTCCCGATACTTGGTATTGAAAGCTTGTTGCATCTGAGCCCAAGTAGTGATACTATTCCCAGGTAAGCCCATGAACCAGCGTAATGCTACATCCTTAAGAGTGGAAGGGAAGAGTTTCAGCTTCTGCTCATCTTCAGTATAGTCATAGGTTCTACAAAGGACAGCAAACTCAAACAGGAAGTTATCAGGATCTTTAGTAGTCAGTCCATGGAAGTGAGGTAAAGCGGAGGGGCTAATGTTCTTCATTTTCATCTCTCCATTGGTCTCTCGGATGGGGAAGGCACCTTCTATTCTCTCATCTTCTCTTCTATTGTCAGCCATAGCTTCAGATGGGATGGTCTCTAATTCTTCTTCTGCTATAGGATCTTCGTATATCTCAGGAGGTTCACCTATAGGTTCTTCTGGATCACTGTCACCGAAGAAGAGAGAAGGGTGACTCAGTGATGTGGTGGGGGTGTTGGGTAAGAAATTGCCTGTTTTATCTCGATTCCTACGAGGCATGAAATGGAAAGACTTTTTTGATTGCTTTTGTTTTTTTCTTTGGTACCTGCAAAACTGAAACAGATTGATCTACAACTAACTATCTTACTGAAATAAAGATGCAGAATTAAATTGAAAGCATGAAAGAACTAATCTACTTTGCTCAAATGAAATTGCAGGAATGGAAATGCTAGTCTACGCTTGCAGAATTGAAACACTAATCTACGCTTGCAGAAATGAAGTTGCAGAATTGAAATGCTAATCTATGAAAGCAGGAAATGCTAATCTATGAAAGCAGGAAATGCTAATCTATGAAAGCAGGAAATGTCTATGCTACTTTTGCAGAATGGAAATGAAATAAACTACTGAGCAGAAGGCAAGAGTAAGAAAATAGAAGAAAAGCAACAATTACTAATACTCTGATGCTTCCCCGGCAACGGCGCCAAAAAGATGGTGGGCTCCAGTATTGTAGCAATAATGCTACAAATCCTGGAGCTTCCTATCTCTAATTTTATCAACCCGCTAGTTCGTAACAAACTTGGAAGCGACGGTGCTATATGCACAAGTACTAGCTCTTGTCACAGCTGTCACTTGGTCAACTGGCACAAGTCCGCTACGGCTCAAGCCAACTTCTATATGTTCTCAGAAGAAGCTTTCTAAATGATGGACGAAGGCTATCTCAAAGGAAAGTAACCTACTTTGCAATAATGAACTGAAAGCCAACAAAACATGGAAACCCTAGTAAACCCTAATCTGACTAGTCTAATCTCTATGATGCAATGGTGGGAGTGCAAACTTCTAGAAATGATGCCATTACTTCTAGTGATATGAGATGCATGAATTTAAACTACTTCTACTGAAAAGAACATTGTTTTTGTATTTTTGCTTGAGTGGTTGGAGTTATTATGATTTTGTTTCTTATTAGGGTTTGACTGTGCAGGGGTGGTTCGAAGGGAAAGAAGGCTGGAAAAAGGTCATGAAGGCTAGGAGAGGTTCCAGGGGATCCAAAACATCATTCCACAGAAGTCCACAACGTTCAGGTGCTCGGCAACCGAGTTTGCAGGCTTCTATAGGATGTCTGCAGGGGATCCTACAGGAAGCTCGAGATTTCTACAGGAAGTCTGCTAACTTCTACAGGATGTTCTGTGGTTGGAGTTTTGGGTGATGGAGGAGTGGAGGAGTTGTATGGGTGGATAGGTAGGATGGAAAGGGAGCTTATGATGGCTCAGGGACAGAGATATGAGATGAGGAAAGAGTGGGTACAGTTGGTTGGTGGATCGAAGGGTGGAAGCAATGAAAAGTCCAAAAAGATGGAGCTACGTGAACAGTAGAAGTGTTGGAAGGAAAACGAGCTGAACAGAGGTTGGGTAGGTGACTTTAGGCGTGGTTGAGAAGAAGAAGAAGATAACAGAGTGATGCAACGCAGTGTAAAGGAAACAAATCTGCACATAACCAAGAATTCATCAACCTATCTAACTGTGCTATTAAATCAACGAACAACAAGGTAAACTTCAGAGAAAAATCGTGCATGGAGTTGGAATGAAGAACTACTGCTCAGGATCAGAATGCATGGATGGATCTACGATTGAAATGACTGTGTTTTTTGGTGGCTGGTACAGTCTACACCCCCAAGCTCTAAACAGAGATAGCAGTGAGTGCACTGTCAGCCTTTTTCTTGGAGCTCTAATGAATGTTGATCCTCCTACTCTAATCTAAGCAACTAAAAGCACTTGAACCGTAAACTAATCCTACTCAATCACATAAAAGAAATCAAATCAGCAGACTGTCATTTCTAAATGCATGTCAAAACAGAGGAATAAAGTGCTGAAAAGAAAGACAAGTAACAATACAGGGAAGAGGAGGTCTATTGCTCTCAGGTTGGGCCCTAACCTGAGAGCTATAGCTCCCTTAAAAACTCAGAATTGAATCCAAAGCTGCCTGTCTTTATTGAATAATCATGAGTCTAATAACATGCCAAAACTGGCTTACAAAGAGCAAAAACCGAGCTGTAGCTCGTGCTTAGAAATTGCAACAGTAGTTCAAAAGTTCAAAAAGCTCCTATCAAAGGCTACGGCCTTAATATTTATACATGATGAAGCTCCAGCTGGCTTCCTCAATACGTGGAGCTTGGCTGTCCAACTGAAAGTTAAACTGCTGTAAACTGTTGTTCCTATAGAACCCGTTGGCTGCCTTTGAGCTCAGTGGGGAGAGCTGTTGGAGCTCGAAGTTAGGGCGGAGATCACGAGGGAGGTCATTTAAGGCTGTAGACAACCTCCCTATAAACCTGCAATGCCACCTTTGCTGTCTCCTTGTCTCCTTCTGCGTGGTCTTTGCTCCCTTTAATGCCAAAAAACCTGAAATCATCATGTATTAGCCACATAGATATAATGCCTGCCCTTCTTCCTACAAATAACACGAATATACCAAGAAATGAATGCATAAGTGATAAAAGATGAAGGGTTGAGCAAGGTAAGTAGGCCAAATGAGCCCAATTTGTTACCAAAAATTGGGGCTCATCAAACTTGTTGGATGGTAGTTCTTCGAATCCACCATTGCCCTTCCTCTATTTAGATTATAATACCTCGCAGCTACCTTGCTAAGTATGTTGATTTGGGAGTAAGTAATTTTCATTAAATGTATTTTTAAGGATTTTTGAAGAGATAATATGGCAATCTAGACAACATATTCAAATGAACTTGCTAACTTATTCGTTCCATTTAGATTCATCAAAGTTTGAACGTTTTTTTCATAATATTTGTAGATACAATGACTACAATGCACACACAAACGAGATCTATGTTCATGAGCATCTTGGATTATCTTGGATATGGACATACTTTATATTGATGATAAAGGGGAAATTATTCTAAAAACCGTAACAATTAGACATCGATTGTAAGCTATTCGAATTTTTATTTGAATTTCTAATGTTTCAAGAATGGCCTGAAATCATGTTTTTTTTTTCTCTGTAAAAGCTAATTCTATTAACAGGACGGAAAAATAAATTTACAATGAGGCTGTAGCCTCAGCTAAGAACCACTAAGTTCCTTCTGGGAAGCATAACTGCCCCATATTTGGGGAAACCAGTTTGGATTTTCAAAATACCAAGCTAAAGACCGGGAGAACAACAACAAAACCAAAATGAAATCTTGAGAATTCACCATCTGGAATAGTTGAGAAACAAGATAGAAATGCCTAACCACAGAACTGGATAGAAAACCATAGATAACAAGACCTGACCAGTCAGCAGCAAAACTCTGAGGTGGCTCTTGGGAGGCCACATGGTGCTACATTTGGAAGTCCTAGTCTGGAGCCTCCTCGACAACTAGACACTCGTTCCCATACTAGATCTTGCCTTCCTTCGCCACGTCGTTGTTCGCTCTAGCAGCTGGAAGACCCATCGCCGAAGGGATGTTGCTTGAGCTGCCAGAAATGGTCAGCGGAGTAGTGGCACCATGAACATTGCCACCTGGAAATTCCATAACCAGAGGAGTGCCACTCGAGCTACTAACAAAATCCAACAAAGTTGTGGCGCCATGAATGCTGCCACCTGGGTGCCAATTGTCACCTCTAGAGTCACCTGCAACATTTAGACTGCCACGCCTGGTTGCCCTGCCTTCATCCGACGGAGGCTTCTCAGAGCCCAAACAAACTTCCATTCTGCTAATGTTCTCGGGTGTCTCTGCAAAGATACGCGTAGGAGCACTAGGCTAGTCTTCTTCTTCAGGGAAGACGATAGTGATATTAGACATAATAATAGGCTAGTTCAGGTTGCTCTGGAACCTGAAATGGTTCGAATGGAAAGCAGAGTGAGGGTAGTGACAGCTAGGTGGACTAGGAGGGACAGAGTTGGCTTGAGAAGGAGGTGGAGAAATAGGTGGTTGTGGCTGGGCTTCATTGTACACTACCTGAGAGTGGGTGCTACCTCCACAGACACGTCCATTGTGACTCGGCATGTGGTGACGAACAATTGCACTGTGGCGGATGAGAAGCTCTGGAGAATTGGGGGCTTTGAAGGAAAACATAGAATGCACAGAGGGCTCCTGGGTAGGGTTCAAAGGGTAGTACTTGGAATGGGAATAATGGAACGCATTACCAAAGGCAAGACAACAGAGTAGGCAAACGCTAAAGGATGGAGGGCAAGCAGATGGGTTGATGGGCACTATAATAAATTTATATTCCTTCATTTCTTGGCCGGAGTGATAATTTATGATATTCTGCAGGCTGGCCTGCTCTTGCTTGAGGTGAATTTGCAGGTGACAAGGCTGAGCCTAGGAATGAGTGCTGGCCACCAGCTAACTGGGCCAAGCACCGGCATTCCATCTCCTTCGCATTAATGAATTAGAGTTTTACCCGCATCCGGGTGCCTGAAATCATGTTATGTTTCATTGTATTTTCAATACTTTGTTAAAAATAGGTGCTTCAGATGAGCAACAAGCCCATGTAAAGTTGGATTTGATATGCGCTAAGAGATTGCTAGGATTGAGCAATTTAGGGATCAATGGATATTTTGGTGGGTATATTTTTAAATTCTGGTCATCTTTTTCCTCTATCTTTTCAACCTATTTTATCCAACTGGATCCTTCATGATTTTTTTTTTTTGGAACTTATACTACTTTTGGAGTAGAGTATTTCCCTATCGTAATCTCCTTCAATAGGAAAGGCAGTGTAGATACTTTGTCTTCTTGAGAATTAGGTTCACTTTTCTCCATTTTATTTTTTTTCTGCTTTACCTTCTTCCATTTGGAAGGTGGATCTTTTACACTCACATTAACATTGTAAATGAAGTAGATTTGAACTATACCTTTCTTAGCTACATGTATACCAAGTCTGTGATATGAACATGACGTTGAAAAGGGGCTAGATTTGAACAATAGCTTTCTCAACTAAAGGTAAACCATGTTTGTGATATGAATAGGTAGGTGGATGAGATCCATCTGCAAGGTATTCATAGTTAATTTAGTTTCCAGCACCTTGATTTTTTTATGCCACCAATCCAATGCCCAGAGAGATCCAACCACATTTAGCACAAAATCATTTTGAGAGTTGGAGAGGTTAGAATTGGACATATTGTAATTAAAATCTGGGATGAATGCCTAAACCACTATAGGTTAGTATTGGATGTATTGTAATTAAAATCTTGGATAAAAGATTTTTGTGTGGGTGATATATTCAAAGATTTATCACTTCCACCAAAGCATTTTGACATGAAGAGAGCTAGTAGTAACACTATATGAAATTCATAAATTATAGACTTGGTTTCCTCTTGATTCCATTTGCTATAGTTATTCAAGTAATGAATTTTTTTTTTTGAGTGGTTAGATCTATTGCATCCAACTCTTCATCTATTTTTCTATCAACCAAAATAATCTACTGAGAATATAAGAAAAGGTTCTCCTTTATGAAGTTTAACAATGCCTTAAATTGACTATCTCATCCAACATTAGGTAATTAATCATTAATGCCACAAAAAGATTGATTTCTATATTTTCTAGATGCCTAGGAGAATTCTTCCATGGATCTTCTTTCTTTGTTCAGCTTAGAATTTTTGATAAAAATATCATGGTGCTTACTAGGTGTGGGAAAATCATCATTACTAGCCTCAGAGAAACCACCTAATTGACCACTCTCCTTCACAAGAGAAAGGGATTTTCCACTCTGATCTATAATCGACATGACATTCAAAATTATTTTTCCAAAATTACTACTAATGGAATCAGTAAAATATAAAAAATTACAATTAAGATCATCCAAATGAAATATTGCTTTTAATGTTAATTTTTCACTAGAGATATGGAATCAATTCCTTTGGCATTAATGCACCTAGTTTTACCTAGATATTTTCCTCTCGTTACCACATCCTGTATTTTAGGATCCTATTATTTTTCACTGCAATAAATTTTCTTATCAATGCCTCACCACTCTCTTGTCCATGGTATAATTTCCCATTTGACACAAGAAGTGAATCCATTATGGTTCTTTTGTTCTCTCTTTCTTTATGACCTTAAACACAAAGCTTCCTACTACTGTTCAGTCACTCTTCATTAGCATTTTATTGTTGATTATCACGGTGGTACCGCTTCCACACTTTTCTTGGTCTGAATGTAAGAGAATATTTAATAGTTGACATGTTCTTAGAGGAATTATATGAATGTGAGAGAACATGTAATGGTTGACATGTTCATAGAAGAAAGGATTGACAAAGACATTTTAGAATCACCTTTAGATGGATTTTTTTTTTCCCTACGTAAATTTGAAACAAAGACCTATTCCTCACTAAAAGAGTTTATTGGCTCACATTCGACAACCTTCTTTTCAAATGCATCATTTCCTTCCAAATTGCATCTTAAACAGACAATAATTTGCTAGCTTTCGTAGATTTTATTATGTTGCTAAAAATAGTTGGAAATATACAATTCACATTAAGCCATTAATTTAGAAGATAATATTTCCACTTGCGCATTAACTTTCCTAATTGTCATAATGGAAAACAACTTCATACGTTCCAAAGATGTCAATCTATTGTTCAAAACATCAATAGATTGCAATTTTGGTAGACCTAATAGCACAAGTGGCAAGTCCATTAGCTTGTTGCTTGCCACCTTCAAAAAATTTTAAGCCATTAAATTGGCAATATTATCTGGTAAAGTATTTAGTTTATTAAGGATAGATAAAGCTCCTTCGACAGCTTGAGTGAACCAATCACAAATAGGAGAAATGATATTGAGAAGTGAAGACTGAGATATACGTGAGGGATATCAATTCTTTTGTTCTCAATTTATGTGCTATATTCCATGTGAATTGCACTAAATTAGTATTAGAATGTTTTTTTAGGCATGAGGTGTTGGAGAATTTGGGCACAAAGTATCATTATAATTTTTTTCCTTGTCTAGAGTTCTAGAAAGTGACTTGTAGAGGTGGTGATCTATGTGAGTTTACACATGGTGTTTTTGTGTTCGTTGTTATTTCCCCCTAGGCTAATGGAGTTAAACTGGGATATACATTCAGGGCTTCTTAAACTTCTTTACTAGGCTATTATTTTATCTTCTCTTTGTTTTCTCTTTGGCTTTAGTCAGGGTAATAGGAACTTGCTAAGGAAATGACCCCCTTAGAGGAGCATTCATCTATTTTATGTAATTGTTTCGTATGGAAGCTTCAACAAAGCTCAATTTGTGGATTCGGGGTCTAGCCACTCACTAAATTGGATCATGAAGTGGTTTTTTATGATTATCATTCGGACACAAATGAGTTTTCATGGCTCTCTAGAGGTGAGGAATTCGATGGTTCTATAGAGTCTAGACAGGCCAAGTAATTTCTTCACAAGTCAATAGATGGATTCCATGGATTCCCAAGAGATTCACAGAGCACTATGAGTCCATGAAGAGGACATCCATTGCAATAAGGCCTCTCTCTTCCATCTTGTCACCCAAATACATGAACTTGGGAATCAAATTGTAACACAAGTAGCAGAAATCAAAGGATCTCTAGTGGCACTAAAGCAATAGTTGGCAATGGTAGAAGCTGAATTAAATATTCTCGAGAACTTCATCTTTGCATAGTTTACCAGGAAATGGACTCAAATATAAAAACATCACTGAATTCATCCAGAGCAGGGTTAAAATAGGAAGAATTTGTGCACCAATTCAATGAGGAAATGGACCCTGTGAGCCAGGAAGGTGAACCAACCAGTATAAGGTTTGGAGGATGCTGCTAGTCACTATGCTCAAGGTTGATTTAAATGTTTTTTAGGACTTTAAAAGTTCTAGGTATTTACTACAGAATATATAGCAGAAAGAAACACCAGATAATTTTTCATAAGGATAAGGCCACTCTTTGTTTTGGGCCTGTAACAAGTTCTAGTATGGATAATGTATTTACATCAACGTTTTTAGTTGGCCTATCTAGAGTCTATAGAACCATCGAATTCCTCACCTCTAGAGAGCCATGAAAACTCCTTTGTGTCCAACTACTAATTAGAGAACATCGCCTCATGATCCAATTCAGTGAATGATGAACCACAAAATCCACAAATTGAGCTTTCCTGAATCTTCCACGTAAAACAATGACATAAAATAGACAGTGATCCTCTAGGGGGGTGCATTTTCTTGGAAGGTTCCTATGACCTTTAATCTATCAAAAGAGGAAAAAAAAGAATAAAAAATAATTGCCTAGTTAAGAAGTTTTAGAAGCCCTCAATGTCTATCCAAATTTAACTCCATTATCCCACATCGAGCCTAGGAGGAAAGAAGAGTGGGAAAAAAGCATGTGACAATAGGGATGAGAGAATGTGAGCATAGAGGACTAACTAAGATTATATGCCATGTGAAGAGTGACAGTTCCAATGGTACTTGCCACATGACAGTAGACCATCACTATACATATTGATGTGAAAATCATTAGTTAAGGGATTATTTGATGGCCTATAATAGGTTTTAGTATGGACGATGTATTCACTTCAACATTTTTACTAAAGCTTTAATATGATGTAATCTCCACTGTAGTATTTGCTGCCTCTTCTATACAATTTACCCTGTTAATACTTTTTTTTAAAGCACCTACAATTACAAAAAAAAAAAAAAAAGTCAAAGAAATAATTTACAATAGCCTATATCATATCCCCAAATATTTTCAATCCAAAGCCACTTAAATAGACATGAAGGGATTTTTTCTTTTCTAATGAAAACCACCCAATTTTTAGCTAAGTCAAGTACAAAACTCCTACATCATGTCATGTGGGAGGTCTCCAGGTAGATGAGAAAGGTTCAAGCACTAAACATTGGGAATCCAACCTAGTCTAGCTGAACAGAAACAACCATTGATTTTTTGCTAACCCATAACTCAAAAGATGTGCTTGAAGATATTAATAAGCATAATTACTTCATTTGATTTATAAGCCCGATTACTTTGGTTCATAGTCTCAAATTTTATCCATCATATTCCTTATAGATTTTTTGAGGTAAACACTTTAGGGAAAGACTAAAAGTATAGCCAATTTTTATATGAGACCAAATGGGCATTCTCTCCATTAATGTTTTTACTATCTGACAACCATAATCCTTCAAGAAAGAAAATGATCATCATTTGCACTAGATTATGAAAATTTGTCATATGTTTTATAAAATAAATTTTCATGTGAAAGGAGGGAAAATACCTTTATACAATTTTCATAGAAGCAAAGTTGTATAAATGATTTGATTAATATTGTCATCATCTACATCCCAATATATCTCTACGTTCATCTGAAAGAGTTTGATTTGTACAAAGTTTTTGAAGGTCCATGTAGCCAATGATGGTGTCTTCAAATTTTTCACCCTCCAAATTAGCATCATCAAATGTAGACCCTGACAGCACTGTATTTTTAAAAACTACACCTTGCATATTAGCTTTTTAAAAAAATGGTGACACTAGAGCTCCTTGATTTCTTATACTTGTGCTACAATTTGATTCTCAATATGAAGTATTTGGGTGGCAAGACTGAAGAGAGAGGCCTTATTGCAATGGATGTTCTCTTCATGGCTTCGTAGTGCTTTGTGAATCTCTTGTGAATCCCTAGAATCCATGTATTGACTTGTGAAGAAATTACTTGTCCTTCCTAGACTCTATAGAACCATCAAATTCCTCACCTCTAGAGAGCCATGAGAACTCCTCTTTATCCGAATACTAATCAGAAAAAACCCCATCTTCTTTAGTGGTAATCCACGCATTTAAGAGTGGTCAGTTGAGAGTAAACAGGGGGGAAGGCTAAAGGTAGGCGGAGATTTAACTAGGGCTATATAAGTGGGGATCCATGCATATGAGAGTGGTCATCTGAAAGTAAACAAGGGGGGCGGGCTGAAGCTGGGCGAAGATTTAACTAGGGATTCATATATTTCCAAGGGTTATATTCCATAGGATTAATCTCACCGTCTCTTGCATATGCTCTTTTACATGTATACTTATCCAAATATCTTTTATGTGATTCAATTTCTAGGGATAAGGGACATAATTCTTGATCCAATTCATTGGCTTGCATGGATGTCTAATCTATCATTACAAGATAGGTTAGTTCAATGTTGGAGGTCATTGCTTGTTTGACCACATGGTTGTAGGTTGTTGTGTAAATCTTGCAAAAAATATGAAGATATCTTTGGTTGAAATGGGTATTATGTTAGCTAGAGATGCTTTGATTTGGTCATTGAGAAACATTTTGTTCCCACCTTTATCTAATGCAAGGACCCTCATGGTATCCTATAGGACAGTTTGGAGATGTGTTGTTAGTAATTTTTTAAAATTAAAAATTACACGAGTTGTAGCTACCCTATGAATTTAAAATTTTATGTATATGGAAAAACATAATTAGATAAGGGGAATATAGAAAATTTCCCCTTCAATTCTTAAAACATAATTCCTTCCTCTAATATCTTCCATCATAATTGTTATAGTAATTAAGATTCTAGAGTAAGTTGGTATAAGCTTGATTCTACAACAAGCTACTACATGTCTGATTCTATAGCAAATTTTTAGGTTTCATGAGAACCCCACACTTGTAGTAGCTATCATAATGACTTCAATATGTTGCAAGGGATGTGCAAAGCTCAAAATATCATTGTAAAGATGAAAGATAGAAGTGCATGATGGTACTTTATAGAGCTCCATTTCCTCTAAATTAGAACAAAAATAGAGAAATGGATTCTACTTTCATGTAGGAGTCATCTTAAACCTTGATTGTTGGGCTTAATATGATACTTTGAAGATCCTTTTCACATTTTTCATTTTTTTGTTGCATAATGCATGCCACAGATTAATTGTTCTATAATTGCTACTTAGGTGGGAAAACATTAGTTGGAATTTAATACTTTTTAGGGTAGTTAACACTTAGGACCTAAACTATGTAGAATTTGAAGAAAATATAACTATTGTTGTATTGACATATCATGCAGGGTAATCATATCAAAATCCATGCTAAACCTTCCCACTAGTCTCATATGTAAGAAAGTATTAAAATAAGATTTAGTAAATGTCCTAAAGCGCATAATCCATACTTTACACATTTTCTGTGCTCTGATATATATTATCTTCATTATTAGTAGATTTAATTGGTGATACCTAACTCTCTTGTTATGTGTTGTAGTTATATTGTTCCAATACGTGGTGTATCATGAGGAAGAAAAAATTGTCAATCATGTGTGGACAAGATAATACAAAAATATACATACAAGAAAAACAATACTTTGATACATCAGATTCCTTTTTTTAAATAAGAAGTATAACTTAAAATTATCTTTGCTACAAGGTAATTATTTACCTGGCTTAAATCTCAAGGTACAAGATGGGACAAAGTTTTGTGCAAAAAGTGGCTTATGTAAAGTTCCTATGGAAGTCCACATTAAATCCAAAATAATAGAAAGTAAAGAATGTCCATTAAGAACCATTTAACTTGGTCTTGAATGTCCATGATCAAATGCATAGGGTGGGTGTACACCTCGAAGGATTGATCTGGAATTATTTCAAGACATATTATTTGTCTACAAAAAGGAACATTCCCATTGAAATGATTTCTAGACATATTATTTGGCTGAGAGAAAGGAACACTCTCATTGGAATGATTGCCAAAAATATTTTTTGGCTAAGAAAGGAACACCCCCATTGTTTTCCTTAATGTCCCTTTGATACTGTTGATTTGGATTTCCCTGAAACATTGGTGCAAACTGTCACCATGGCATGGGACAAGGAAAAATATTCTATCAAGCAAGAGATCCAATGTTGAAAATATTCATTCCCATCATGGCTTACAATCCTCGATTTCTTGTAACTAGAACTCTAATGAAAGTTTTCACTTGATCAAACAAAATAGGGTTGACAGCCCCCTGATTTGCATCTAATGATGGTACTTGAGGCCCTCTAGCTACTTGGCCATAATGTATGCTAGTCCATGTTGCACTGGGTAATCTAGGATGAACGATATTATATTGTGTTGGTTTTCCCATAACAAAGGGATGCACTGGTCTATAACAAAAATTCATGAGGTTGGAATTCATCTAGCTATCACTAGGAATAGGCGCACCAAGAACAAGGAGATGGACTTGGTGAACACCTCTGATTGGGTCCAAGAAAGGTGGCCCAACATCATCATGTTGAGTCCTCAGATAAGTCTGTGATTGTAGAGTTTGTCGCAATGGATCATGAAAATGCTTAGCAGGAGGTTGTTTCCCAAAGTAGATCCCTTAGGCTTTATCATATAGTGGTCTAGAATGAACAATACTTACTAGGTTTTCCATAAATTTACTATCAAAAACATAGTTATTTTCAATGTTATTGTCGACAATCATAGAACATCAAGAAAGAGCAACCTTTAATTAACCTATATTGTTTTGGACATATTATATTTTCACTCTTGTTGAAAAATCTAGTGCAAAGTTGGACCTTAAGGAATCACATAATTTCCAAGGTTAATATACATCAAGTTCCACTCACTGATTATCCACAACAAGGACATAAGACCTCAGCACCTTTCATACATCCTTTAGTCTGCTTCCTAATAATACTAATCGATATTCCACACTACATCATCAATACTTTTTAATTTCTAACCTACATGTAATGTCAAGGATGTACCTCAGATATCAAACATAATGGACGGGTATTCTTTTGTCTTTCACTAAGGAATCCAATTTGTAGAGATAATAAAATCTAGTGAATACAAATAATTTTAATGATTTAAAAACATTTTTGGTCATGATTATTTGATTGCATGCTCAATTCCTATTACCTTTGATAATTTATAACTTGTTTTTCCCTTTTTTCTCATCAGTCAATATTCCTTCTCTTGTTGTAAATTTACTTTGATTGTACCTTTGTTTTTTAGCAGCTGCTTTCACTTAGTTCGCTGAAATGATTCCCTCCCTTTTGTCTTTTATGATGTCACTTCAGAGTTTGGGGACCATATTGCATAGCATGGACTTTTTTGGCTTTGATGCTAGGTCTAATGGGTGACGATTCTGCCAAAATTGCCTGGGACATGTCCCGAGCTTCATCCTTTTCCAAGACATTCCATTTGGGTTGTAGAGACTATAGTGAGAATGGAACCCTTTTGGACAATTTAATACTCCAATGACATCACAAACAAGCCAATGTACCATTCATGATTGTTCCTATCTTTTATTATATACAACCTAAAAGTGTGCATCGTTTTATGGAACAATACCAATATACATTAGTAAGGTTAGACAACTAGATCGCTTCTTGGACACAATCATCAAATGTATAGGAGGGAGTTAGAAAATAATTTACCAATAGTCCACCAATAAATCTGGTGCCTTCCTTCATCCTTGGATTGTGGTGTCCGTCTGTCATACCATACATTTTACCATGGTATGTTTCTTTAATTTTTATGCATTTTTAATCAATCTGAATCTAAAAAATTGAGAAAGATATGCAACAATTCACTTTTTTCCAGGAACATAGTTTTTAGATGTATGAAAAGTTCAAACCATAAAAGTCCCATGGCATAGCATGGAAGAACTACTATGAATTGAACTTTTATTGATAGGTTTTGATAGCTAACAACAATCTATGATAAACATTTCAAATTTTCTGCAATGCCTCTGAAGAAGAGAACCTTTATATTTCAGATTATTATAAACTTATTGGTACAATGAACTTTGTTGCCATAAGTTTAGTATTTTGAAAATTTCGTCAATAAGTAGAGTGTCCATTAAATTCAAATGGGTCAATTTTGATTACAAATCATTCTCTAATAGAGGAGTTTTTCTTTAAAATATATCTATAATTTTGTCAAAGCTTGAGATAGAAAGCATCACCTTTGCATTTTCTCAAGTGATCAAAATACTTAAGGCGCCTTTTAGTAAATGCTAATTAGCTCCTAGTCATGTTCAATCATACTTGGTGGAGGCTTGAGCAGTGATCTCTATCAAAAGGTGTATCATTGTTTGTCCCATATCCATCAAAAAATAGAGTTAGTAGCCTACAATATGGAAAATGTAATGAAACTATTCGTGAACAATATGTAAGGATTAAGTACACTAGAGGCACATAATAAATTCATGATTAGTCTAGACTCCTACCTCTGAGCCTCGAGATAAGCCTAGGCTCACCCTTATGGTCATCCATTTTCACTCTCTGATATGCTAAAATTATATAGTGTTTTTCACGATTAGTGGAATCATGTCAGTCTTATCCTAATCAATGCCATAGTATACATTGCGAACCAAAATTTGTGTGCCAAGTCTTGGACCAAATGTTTATCCTACAATTTGAAATTCATGGTCTAACAACATCATAATGATGCGTAGAAAGTACTATTGTAAGGAATTGACTACTTGCAGATGGAAAATACTAAGCACGATGCAGTAAGCTGATGATCGACTTACTATGTTTTTGTCCTATTCCATGGTGCCTAGTAGTACATTCCCTTGCTGACCACCCTTTTGCAGTTAAATTTAAGTTATAAATAATGAACAATTAGTGATGCACAACATAATAGTAGATATTGATGGCTGATTGTATTGTATTTTACTAAGATGGAGGTGAAAACACCTCATTGGAACTCAGCACTGACACCTACCAATGGCCAGAAACACTAAATATTGGGTTGCATAGTTTCCTATTTTGTTTTATTTCTATATTTACCCATGTTAGCCGGTTATTGATATGTGTGTAAAATGCATGGTTGTGTATATTCAGGTGAACTATCTAAACTGCCAATAATATGGTCTAAACTTGGAGGATGAATCTCAAAAGGAAAACAATGTACTTTTGTCAAGGGCATGGTCACCTAGTTGGAGAAGTGCTAACAAGGCTCTAACTACATTTATCAATTGACCTTTTCTTGAATATTTAGTAAATTGTTAGAAAGTAGATAACACAACTTATTTCATGTCACCTAATTTTCATTTTGGGGAGTTGAATGTTATAAAGGTGTTCCACCTTGTTCACATTAGACAAGTTTTGTGGGATAATGAGAAAAATACTTTAGAACTGAGTGTGAATATGTTTCTCAAGTCAATTTGTCTATGTGAATATTTAAGATATTTTAGTTTCAATTTTCCTTGCAACCATGAGAGGCCACTTTTTTCACATATTAATTATTTCCCATGGAGGGTTGAGAGGGATTAATTTAAAGTTTAAATATTGGAGGCAAGGTAGGACTGGCTATCTGCTAGTTGATGCTAGGATGTGGGAGGTTTGGGAAATAGGATGGTTGCATGATCAAATCTAGGTGGCAATCTCTAGTTTCTTTGTTAAGGTTCTTCAACTTCCTTGGAGATGGGGCATGCAGTTATTTTGGGACATGCTGCTGATCTGGAGTGTGATGCTCTTGGATGGAAGTACATTTATGGTTTCTTGATAGATGGTAGTGAGATAGTTCGAATAGATAATCCATAGGTATGTTACAATACAATATGAATTTGTCTACTAAACATAGATAGGATTCTTATAGTAGTACTTTGCAGCACACTGGGTAGTCAACTTTGATGCCCTGTTCGACACTACTCCAAGGTAAATAAATAAATGTGAAATATTTAACCCACCTGTTAGCATGCTTTCCAATCATTTGATACCTTGATAACCAATGAGACATTCTTATACCAGTTGTAACCAATCATTTCAGTGGCACTATTTTTCTTAAATGTGGTCGCATGCCTCATCTTAACTAAATTTTAGATCCTTTTGTCTCTATAGTTGATCATCATATTCAATATAATTATATTTCAACCATATCTAAATAAAACAAGTCACCATAGATTCCAAATAAGCATTTCTTTTCAGTTTTCTAAATGTGTGGATAATTGATTATTTTGCATAGAAGGCTACTAGAGATTTTTCCAATCATAAGAAGCCCAGTTAGTTTATGTTAGAACTTGGAACCTAGAAATATTATGGAACATTGGGATGCCTGACAGTGTTGTTAGGGAAATTTTTATTATACATGAAAAGAAACTTCAAAAGTCGGTTACTTTTGTTCGATAGTAATAACTAGAGGAACGTTACTTTTGACATGGAATAGAAGAGTGTAGAGGTCACACAAATCAAAATAATTCCTTTAGAATCAAATGTAGCTTTACCGAATGTATTCCATTCATGAAGAGGAAGGAGCCAAGTATGAAATCTTTTAACAACATCTATAAAATTACCTTAGTACATTATTCATGAGTTCAGATAAAAATGACTATTAGTATTCCAAATTTGTAGTGATTAAAAATTGTCTTATTATGTTGCATGGCTTATGTAATGGGTCTAAGCAAAACTAGGGATATATGATGTAAATATTTATCAACCTGTGGTCAGCCTCACAATGGATTTATAAGAGAGGTAATTATATTTTTGATCTTGAGATAGTCATAGACAGTTTGACCTAGAGATTTAAATAGTATTCTACTAAAAATGTACTGTAATTTATAGCTTGGAAACTATTGAACAAATTGGCGATATTATTATGAGACCTACCTCTTCTCCAATTTTTCCAAGGTTAATGATTTAAAATTTACATATTCTAATCAATTTGAAATATATGTTATTGAAATTATGAACAATATGTTGTTTTTTTTCTTTAGTTAAATATTGTGTTGTTTACAACGCTCGAATTTCTGGCATTTGTATCTTGAAGACATTGTCTCTTTTCTCAGTTTCACAAATTATAGTTGCATATTTTTATCACTTTATATATTTTCTCTAAATTAAACATTTAAGCAGATGTCATTCCTTGTCCTTTGTTATTCTTTATAGAATTTGCATCAGTCATGGACATTTTTAGGCTTTTTGTAGATGAACATGAGAATGGATATGTGATTGTTTGGAAGGTAGTAGCATTGATGTTTTTGAAAACATGACGACACTCATCATATAAGTAAGTGTCTATAAGGCTATGAAATTGCATGATAAATGTACAAATTTCACCGTAGGTTAAACTGATTATGCAATGTACTAAAGCAAAATACTTAATCTACTTCTACAATCAAACTTGCAGAAGCTTAATCGATTTTGAGCAAGATCAAATAGAAAACATATAATAGAGAAGAATATTAAATCACACATGAAAACACAGAAGAATACTCTGGGGAAAGCCTCAGCTAAAAACCCCGATCTCTGTATTATCATACAAGTGGAAATATGTTCAAATTACACAAAGCCTTAGCTCACAAGCTATCCAACTCTCAGTACAATCCCTCTGCTACTCATATACAGTCAAACGCTTCTCACAAACCATCTCATCTACCCTCCAAGCCTCTTATTTCATTGTGCAGTTTCTCCTGTGGTCCAATGCTACCACCTGTGTGAATTTACCTCTCACACAACACACTAAACTCAAAAGTAACTGCACAGTCCTAAAGGAGATAATTCCTTCTGCATGGATGAGTTTCCTATATAGGAAAATTCCTCCAACTGATAGTACACTATCCCTTCCTCTAATCTCATCTGGGCCTCTCACTGAACTGACATGCATGAGATATTTATGAGAGAATATTTAGTTATTTGAAGTACACTAGTTACATGCATGCATGCATTAACTAACTGAAATCACAATCAGTTCCACAAACTCTTGGAACTAATATAATTGGACTTAACTCAGTTAATTGAGCTAACTAAGTACAACTCAAAGTACAATTCATTTTGATTTCCTTAATTAAGAGATAACTTCCTCAATCAAAGGGATAACTGTTGCATGTCTTCACATAGACTTCATGTTTGATTTTCTCTAACTAATTACCTAAAGATGAGTTAATTAATTATTTTACAAACATTTGCTAAGATCAAATTCGAATTTTAGTTCTCAATCTTAGTTCAGGGACTAACTAAAATTGGAATCTATCCCGAAATACTATTTATAGCCATGTTATTTTTATCATTTCCATTTTTTCATTCCTTGTTGCTATATCCAACACTGGTACTGGAGACGTTATTTATAGCAATGCTATTTATAACATTTCTATTTTTAGCATTTCTTCTTGCCATTTTCAACACTCCCTCTCAACAAGAAAGGCATTCAAATCGAACCCGATCCTAAACCTTTGGAATGTTCTACATGCAACACTTCTCTCAAGTATTGTTGCTCCAGCAGTTCAGAAACAAAAGAATATCCAACCTGAATTAGAATGATGCCTCTGTCATCAATGTCTATGACTACTATTGCCTCTGTTGACTGAAAACTCTGCACCTCTATGCTCTTTAGTATCTGACTGCTCTAGCCTCTATCACTTTGATCTCTAACTGCATCAAGCACACTGATTCCTATTGCAGCATCCGTGTTGCTACTGGTCCTATCTCCCAACATGCATCTGCACTGCAACTCGTCTAATCATGTCGCATCGTGCTACCCACTACTGCACTGCAACTTAGTTACTGAGAAGTAAGTAACTGATCTCCCAACTGACCTCCATATTGGGCTAGAAACACACTCTAATGTTGAATCTTCCTCTATCGCTCCATCTGCATTTGTCTCTACCCACTCAGCTAGTCCTGCTACTCCTCGTCGAGGCTCTCATAGCAAGGTCTAATCAAAGAGGTTGGGTACCTCAATGATCCTGCCCCTATTCTAGCCTCCTTGGGATTGTCATTCCACATCGCCCCATCTTCGACCTGGAGGTATAGATGCATGTGATCCCTTTGCCCACTCGGCTCAAAATTACCCCCTACTGGAGGTCTCTACATGAGTGGATGCCTCCACTCGGTCTCCTCTCGGCTTCTCTATTTGTGGCTACTCCACAACCTCCTGAAGCTGATTCACCAATTGTGGCTCCTCCACAATTGTTTGAGACTTCTTTTGGCACTGCATGTTGATAGGTAATGTACTCTCCCTCTCAACCACCAAGTCTCCATCAGTTGCCTTGCTCCTCTAGGCTTTGTATGCATCTTGAACCTCAAGAGCATACAAGTTCTTGACTCGTGAATTGATCTGCTTCACCTGTCTCATGGTGACGTGTCTAAGGAAAACCTTTCCCTTATTGAAGACTACATCATAGCCTTTGTCTTCCAGCATTGCGATCGATACCAAGTTTTTCTTTAATCTTGGCACATACTTCATATCTATCAATGTAATGTGAGCTCCATGCTCCCTCTAAAAAACAACTGTGCCTACTCCTGGGACACTATACTTTTCATCATTACGCATAGCTATGAGTATGTGGAGATCTTTCTCCTCCAAGGTATTGAAAAAACTCTTATCATCGGTGATGTGGAATGAATCTCCACTGTCAAGAAACCAACCACGTCCCACAATGGATGAAACCATGCATGCAAAGAGGGTGAAATCCAACTCGAATTGTGAGGCCAATGCCTCACCTTTAGATCCTTCCTTCGATCCCATCTTGGATTTCTTCAGTGGAAAATTTGTAGCAAAATGGCCCACCTCATCACAATGAAAGCATCACAATTTCAATTTGTCAAACTTCTTCCCACCATAGGAAGAACTCGATTTGGGATGAGAATCCTTCTCCTTCCATTTCTTTGCCTTACTCGCTAAGGCACATTTTTCTTCATCCTCCTTGTATTAAGAACCATCTATGGTGCTTCTTCTTATCTCCTCCTGCATCAGATCCGACCAAAGTTGTTCCCAATCTGGTAGTTTCTCTCTTCCATTACCGAGTCTTGGTAGCTATGCCAGCTCTTAGGAAGACCGAGGAGAGTAAGACTCACCATGTCATCATCGACTGTTGTGACCCCTACACATCCAAGCTCATCCCTGCAGGTGGTGAGCTTGTTCAAATATGTAGAGATCGTGTCACCCTTTTAACACTTGATTTTTTGAAGCTTGTCTTTCAGTGCCAGCTTCCTCTAGTCGCTGTTGTTCTAATATAGATCTTTCAATGTTTTCCAAATTGAAAATAGTGTCTCCTTCCCATGGAGGCTCGAGACAATGTGGTCTCAAACTCCCTCCAGGAGGATTCTCCTCGCTTTAGCCACACATTTCTTCCATTCCACCAATTTTGTAGCATTAGCCCCTGCTAGCTTGGGGACTTCTTGATCAATGAAATCCTTTAGACCGTTGTCCTCTAATACTACTTCCATGCGATCCTTCTAGGCTATATAATTCGACTACCATCAAGGGCATACTCAAGCCTCAAATCGTTGAACACCATTGGTGAAATTTGAGATGTGATAAGAATTCGAATTCTATAATCAGGAAATTCAAACTTTGAACTTCTCCCTTCTTTGTATATTGTTCTTTGCTTTGATCACCTTTGCTCTAATCCCATGTAGAAATTTCACCGTAGATTAAACAGATTATTCAATGTACTAAAGAAAAATACTTAATCTACTTCTACAATCAAACTTACGGAAGCTTAATCGATTTTGAGCAAGATCAAATAGAACACATATAATAGAGAAGAAGATTCAATAACACATGAAACACAGAAGAATACTCTGGGGAAAGCCTCAACCAAAAACATTGATCTCTATATTATCATACAAGTGGAAATATGTTTAGATTACACAAAGCTTTAGTTCACAAGCTATCCAGCTCTTAGTATAATCCATCTGCTACTCATAGATAGTCAAAGGCTTCTCACAAACCTTCTCCTCTGCCCTCCAAGCCTCCTATTTCCTTGCGCAGTTTCTCCCAGGGTCCAATGCTACCACCTGTGTGAATTTAGCTCTCACACAACACATTAAACTCAAAAGTAACTGCGTAGTCATGAAGGAGATAATTCCTTCTGCACGGATGAGTTTCCTATATAGGAAAATTCCTCCGGCTGATAGTACACTGTCCCTTCCTCTAATCTCAACTGGGTCTCTGACTGAACTGTCATGCACGAGTTATTTATGAGAGAATATTTAGTTATTTGAAGTACACTAGTTACATGCATGCATGCATTAACTAACTGAACTCACAAACAATTCCACAAACTGTTGGAACTAATCTAACTGGACTTAACTTAGTTAACTAAGCGAACTAATTACAACTCAAAGTACAACTCATCCTGATCTCCTTAATTAGGGGATAACTTCCCCAATCAAAGGGATAATTGTTGCATGTCTTCACATAGACTTCATGTTTGATTTTCTCTAACTAATTAACTGAAGATGAATTAATTAATTATTTTACAAACAACTGCTAAGATCAAATTCAAATTTTAATTCTTAATTTTAGTTCAAGGACTAACTAAAATTGGAATCTATCCCATAATACTATTTATAGCCATGTTATTTTTAGCATTTCCATTTTTTCATTCCTTGTTGCTGTATCCAACACTGGTACCTGAGATGCTATTTATAGTAATATTGTTTATAACATTTCTCTTTTTAGCATTTCCTGTTGCAATATTCAACAATAAAGGCTAGGGTTGACACACAATGGGAACACATAAATTGTGGCCAGAGCAAGCATACAAAAGGTTGTGGCATGGAATGGTTGAGGTAAATGAAGGAAAAGTGATGGTGACACAAAATTGTGGCCAAAAGTGGCTACATTGATGGATGCACGAAATTGTGGACAAAAGCAAGCACATCAAAATCACACAGAACATCAAGGTAGAAAAAGTATTAATACAAAGTTGGTGTCATTGAGAATTTTTATTGGGTGGGAAAAGAGGTATCCATTAAAGTTATGGTGCACATAAATTTTGGAAAATCTTAAGAATGTGTTGATTTTGGTTAGAAGTTTCATTAATTATTTACTGAGAAATTGAGCTTGATAGTGGCTTCAAGTTGTGTTGGTGAGAATGGTTGTCTCAGCACTAGACAATGAATACACCCTCTTGTTTGGTCAACCATTTTTTACTTATATGTCAAATTATAGATTGAATTGTATGAATCTGTGTGGAAATTCAATGAGAACCCATGGTTGGTGGATATGGGTAATCTAGTCTAAAACCCATTATATTTGATTTAGGGAAATATAATTCAAAAATATATGTTGGAAATTTAATGTGATTAATAGTTTAAATTCTCTGTTAGATCTCCTATGATGAGGTATATTAGAGGTGAAAACATGAAGCTTCAATTTACTGAAAATAATAACTCATTATGTATTAAGGTGACCATGTAACATATGAGTAATATAACATGACATTAAAGTTGATAATAGTTACTATTAAGGCTTGTTAAGTTGTGTGTTAAATTTCAGACAATGTTAAGCAAATTTTGGAGTCAGACATAATATAGCCTAAGCCTAGGTGGCTGAAAAAAAATGATATGGACAAGAAATTTGAGTTATGTTAATTTATAAACTTCAAACTCATATTGTCAAAATTTATGAACAATGAAATCACATAAAAAAAAATTTCTCGAAATTGCATTTGTGTTCTATTTGCAAACTATAAAGGAGAAAACTATAATGCATAAGGTCTAAACACAATTTCAGTAACCAACATAGCGGTGCACCCTAGGTTTTCTTCATAGAATGAGGAAGATGAGCAAGTACAATGCATCTAGACAACCATTTATGTGCCTCAGTAATAACATAGAAACACTAACATTAAACTCATATGGTAGTGCCCCTTCATGCATGGAGACTTTTACCAAGGATGATGTGCCCAACCAAAGATGAGAAATCTAGTGCGTGCATGGATTAAACACTAAATCTAAAGATCAGTTGTGGCATCATTTTCTTGGGACCTGTTTTCTATACCCCATACCTAGTAGGATTCAAGCATGTAGCCCATTATTCATAATTGCATCATTTATACTCACTATTTTTTACTTTTTGGCATGCAAATCAATCTTTTAGAGGCAGACTTTTATGTTGCCACAACAAATTTACATGATTCACAAAGTGATAAATCAATATTTGGTGTGATTTTAGATTTTAGGTTTGATAATTATAGGTCATTTATAGACTATAAGTATTCTTAAGGTTTTGATTCTAATTGAGTATTCAACTGAACAGATTGAGTATCGACTTATACGTAACTATTTTTCCATCCACCCATTTATCATAAATTCCATAACCATTAGGTAGAGACTTGTAACTTCGATGTTATTTTGCTTGTTTAGTAAAAGACTTTCCAAGACTTTACAAAGTTATATAATTTACTGAAACTTGTAGAATTTACGATTTATAAAGTTTTAAGGTATAATTTTTTAAAGTCTAATTCTTTAAAGGGTGTTAGCTTAATGGAAGAGGACCTGCTTTAGAAGGAGGTTGGTTGTTTGATTTTACTGTGACCTCATATTGATATGGAATGGTGATGAAGACTCTTTTGACCATCAATAATGAGCTTATGGCGATATTTTTTCCCTCATCAAAATATGAAAAGGTGATCGTCAATGAATGCCACCATATATATACATCAATAGTGATGAACATGAAAGGTCCATCACCATAAATCATTGTTGTTGATATTAAATGGTGACATTCACTATTTTTCATTATAATCATTATGCATGAGAGATCTTGAATGTCACCACAATACTTATACTTTTGGTGACGCCACCTTTAGTGATGCTCAAATTTTTGGTGATGGAAGTTAAGGTCTGTGACCATTGTTCATATGTAATAGTGATGGTTACTATCTGTCATTATAAATCATTATTTGTGATAGACCTTGAATGTCACCACAACAACTATACTTTTGGCAACGGTTCCTTTGGTGACGTTCACGTTTTTGTGACAAAGACTCTTTTGACCATCACCAATGAAGTTATGGTGAAATTTTTTGACCGTCACCAATGTATTGTTTTGTTGTAGTGATGGAAACTGCATAATCAACCATACACACATGAAGACATACTCCACAACAACACCTTCAACCTTCACATGGCGACATCACTACAACCATGATCAACACCATGCAAATGCAACAATCACAATGACTACATGCATAAGGAACACATATGCAACCAACATTAAAGCATGATCAACACATAGCTCAAGGAGAGGACAACCACACTCTAATGGTACTGTGTAACACTCTCCTCCCACATCTACCCAATAAATCATCCAGCAAGGATAAACATGCGAAGAGAAGCCAATAGCATATGATTCGACCTCCTAGGTAACCTTAAGGAAATGGAATCACGAGAACATCACATAAAGTCATCCAAACTCATCAAAAGGCCTCTAATGAGATAAGTCAGCCACTTTGACAGCCTGTTGTTGGGTCCCACTATTGTTCTGGACCTCTTAGGCCATAGTCAGTCCCATGCTATGGGCAAGGGAGTGACTAGAAACCCAAATTCACTCTCATAGGCCTACATGTGAGTGACTGTAGACCAAACTTGCTAGTTCACTGCGAGCGACCCTGGGATTGAAGTCACTTTTTCAGGCACAGAGCTCAGGCCATTGCCCATAATGGAATGATAGCTTGAAATCTAGAAAAGTACAAGGAAACAATGAAGCAAAAGCAATAAAATCAAACCCCTACTAGCCATGACACGCATTCTGTCAAACATATCATCGACATGTAACCTATAGGTGTATACAACAGAATTAAGTGTAGGGATATCATACTTATCTTAGAATCACTATGAACCATTTTTCCCTCATGCCATTTGTTGAATTATCATCTATGAGGTCATATACACATTATCCATTCACGTATAAGTAAAAACATGTTGAGAACCATACGTAGTTGTTGTCACAAAATGTACATATAATCAACATAATAAGAGCAAAAATACCATAAAAATATCATCCGTCAAAATCCATATATACATTTGTACCTTTACACATGAAATTCAAGGGAATGGATTTCTCATTGATGAATGCAATGAACCAAGTAGAGATGGGACTACGACGTTTCACTCGACCATAGAATGGCTGAGCCAAATCTCTCTTCAACCATTCACCCTTGTGCCATATTCCAAACATGAATATGGAATCTCATAGAACACATTAATCAAAACTCATCTAGGTCTTCCAGAGTCCATCCACCACAACCCATCAAACAATGATTCCACCTCACAGTCAAACATCACAAAGCCAACATCACATCGATCTTTATCCCAGCCGTCGAGGGATCTAGAGTGTTTGTTCCAACCCGACTCCAAGGGCTAGTAACTCAACCCACGGTTGCTGCTGGGATCCATAGCGTTTGTCCAAACAAGGCTTCTAGGACTACTCACTCAACCCATAGCATCTCTCAGCTTCTAGATCATTTATCCAACGAAGACTTTGAGAACTAGTAACTCAACCCACCAAGGGCTTCTAGAGCATTTTTCCAACCAAAGCTTCCAAGACTAGTAACTCAAGCCAAGCTATTACAATGCTTCAGAACGTTTATCCAACCAAGACTTCCAGGACTATTAACTCAACCCAAGCTATTACAAGGCTTCAAGAGCGTTTGTCCAGCCAAGGATTCCAAGAACTAATAACTGAACCTAAGCTAAAGGAAACGTGAGAACAAACAAAAAAAAAGCAATGAAAATAAAACCACAATCACCATGCCTATCCAGGAAATGACAAGGCTAGGAAATCCACTGGCAATCGAGGAAATCCTCCATACCAATGACAAATCACAACCAAGAAACCACATGCATGTGCCATGCATGCCAAAACTAGTGAAGGAAACATACATGCAACTCGGTACCCACAAGAAAATCTGATGTAGCTACTGATCCTGATGCCTTCTGGCACTTTCCTGTTCTTCCTTTTCCTTCTTGCTCCAAGAATCCAAGTACGCCACACCCTCCAAGAGTGTTTCAAGGAAACTTTAAGTCTCCAAGAGTATGAATGAAAGATAATAATGAGAGAGAGCTCGAACACTGAACTGACCAAGTATTGCCCACTAATCCTAAGAAGCCTTTTTATTAATGAAGCCTCTATTTTCTTCATTTTCCATTATTTCCCTTCAATTTACTCCTCACATGCAAACTGTGATGTTTGACCTTTATTTTGTCCTAATTTCCATTATTTTCATACATAAATGTGCGAAAAATGTCATTTTTCCTTTCCAAAGGCTTAGTCATTTCCTTTGCCAATTTCCTTAGCCATAAACAACCCAATGAACACCGCCTAGGATGTTTTGCCCAACATTCAACTTGGAATAAGTGTCACATCGACCGTGGTTACTGTTTTTAACTTTTATTACATGGAATTTTCACCATAGTTGTTACATACAATACATGTGTGAAAGTCTACTTAAGATTTGAATCCAAAGGAATCTTTGAGTCTTCTTGAGCTAAAGCAGTATTAATTTTAGCTAAGATATTATTGATATTAGAAGGAGTTTTGGTATTTGGAAAATGTTTTGTTAGTAAATAACTCTTACTTCCCTATTAAGAACATTTGGAACATTAAAATTAAAAGGGTCCTTGAAGGACTAGTAGGTTCTAACTTAGGTGGTTGGGAGCACGATTCATTATTTCTTGCATCCAAGTTCAAGTTTTTTCAAAAAGATATGTGTTCTCTTTGTGATAAAGAGATATGTAGTCTCATTATGATAAAAAGAAGTAAAGATAAAATAGTCCTCTGGATGTCCCATTAAAGTCGAGGTTATAGTATCGACCATCTACATTAGATCTAGATTAAAACCATTAAAATTATTTGATTATATAATTAAACAAATCTTATTAAATTTTAATTATGTAAATTAGCCTTTAAATTATTTAAATACATAAGTGAACATATCGTATTACGTTTTAACCTATTATAATGTTGATGTTACCTAGTAAATTTTTGAAGTCAATGAAATTGGATATAAAGAATTTTTAAATATTATTAAATGATTGTCCATGCACATGTCTCTATCGTGAAGGTGAGTATTACATATAAAATAATTAAAGGTTTATAAAATAATTAAAGGTTGTATTTATTGTAGTTGATCGACACAGTAAAAACAAAGTACCATATTTATGTCGTTTTTATCCGTATTCTTTGCTGGATTTCCTTCCTATGTTCGAAAAAATGACTAAGCCCAATAAAAACGACAGATGCATTTTTTCCAATTTGTATGGAAACATAAGTGGGCAGCTGTACACTTTGAAGAAAGCACGCACATTTTGCGTCTATATCTATTTTATAGGTATCTGCACTACAACTGGTCGTGATTGACAAAAGCTCCTGTATGTCGCCAAAAATTAAGAGAATACCATCTAATTTATTACTGTGATTTGATTGAGAAACGCTTATGTCAATCATAACTCCTCTCTGCCACTAAATTTAAGATATCAAAATAAACTCATGTTTGTATACAAGACTTCAATGGAGTTTTACATAGTATTTCTTGAACTACAAGAAACATTTTGAAAACTAAAGGCCATATCCCTAAGATTCCATACACGGACAAGATGAAAATATGAACTGCAGTTATTATTTCATTAACACAATCACAAGTGAGGCAAATCGCCGAAGTACTAATGTACCGAAAAGAAAACAAATGTGGAAGAGAAAAGAAGATCCGTTCTACTTACATGGTGAGATCAATCAAATTTCCATGCATACATGTTCTCACGGTTCACTACCAACCTCACTTACATAAATTTTGGTGGACGTATGTACAGGCAATACCTATATCCTTCCACATGAATACACACAGCTTGTAATAACATTAACAGACTGAGTAGGCGGTGTATTACGCGGAGCCACCATAGCCGGCCATAAGATTATTCCATGGAATATCAGATATGTTAATGTTTTCATAGTAAGTGTCATATGGTGAAGGGATACCAGCGGAGCAAGCTGGTACGCGCAGATCTGAACTACCAATCCTCCTCTCAAGAAGCAAGCAAAGGGTGCGAGCTAAAGCGGTAAGTTGGCTAAGCATTAAGCGTATGTTCCTGGTTGATGGAATGCATAACACCAGAGAGGAGAGGAGGTCCAACACGCCCGCCATATCACAATATATTTCTGATAAGATAGGCCCTTGCAATCCTTCAAATATGCAGCAGAAACCAATTACCTTCTCAGAACTTGGAAGCAGGTGCCAAAAGCCCTGAAAACCCTTTTTCAAGCCAACAGAGTATCGCTTCCAGCTGCTGCTCAGCTTCAATACGGCTTTGATGGTGGATTTCTGCAATAGCTTCATGTGCAATCCTTGATTTCGGTGCTGCCGATAAAGTTGAAAGGAACACGTTGTACAACATCTGCATTTGCAATCACTTTCTTTTCTTTACAGGAAGACAGCGAGAAACTTTAATAAAATAGATGATTGACATATTTATCACTCAAGGCCCACACGGTCTCCGGCCTATTTATTCTGTAGATATCCAACATGGCATTATAGAAAACCAAAGGAGAGTTCTGCTTTCTCCTTTTTAAAGCTTTTCAAGGTTCCTACTGATATTATGTCATTCAGTATAACTCAGAACATCATGATATTGCCGACTTTCCTTTGCTTCAAGTGTAAGATTCCTTGAGAAAAAAGTCATTTCCATGGTCCCCACATTCCTGAGTACCCGCTTGGAACATCAAACAACTTTTACAACTTCATTGAAAACATGATTCATTACACCCGGTTTCTCACTTTTATATATATAATTAAACTATAAAATAAGATTGCACGTGAATCGTTAGATCCATAAGCTTAGCATAAATTACAAATATTTAGATTAATTGTTTTTTTAAATAATAAAATTTGAAAAAAATTTGTATTTTAAGAGATTTAATTGCTTTTTAGAATTAAAATTATATATATATATATAGATATCTCATAGCATTATCACATATCCTCATCACTTTTTACAGCAACTGTAGATTCATCTATTGAGATCTACTAAGAATTATCAAATTTTTTTAGGTGCAATCCAAAACATCTATGCCTAATAAAACCAATATTAAGATGGCTTTACATCAGTTCTTTATATATATATATATATATATATATATATATATATATATAGATATATATATATGAATGATGCATCTTAACTATTGATCTATCAATCTTTTGAGGTGCAAACTTGTTTTACCATGCAAAAGCATACATACATATATATATATATATATATATATATATATATATATATATATATATGGAGAGAGACACTATGTATTATGTTTTATTATTTCAATTGCATTTTTGAAGATATAAATGGATTCAAAGCCTTCAAAATCACATCAAGAATTTTTTTAACAATAAGAATTTATATTTTTCATTTAATTTATATATTCTAAGCATAGTTTACATTGCAATATTTTATTTATAAATCATAATTTTCCAAAGGAAAAATCATAAGCTTATTCAAGCCTAGAACAATGACCAAAATCACATTTTGCAAATTTTGATAAGCATCCAATCATGCCAACATATTGACTCATGCACAAATAAAAGAAACAATTTATAAAAAATCACATTTTTCTTGAGGCTTAGTGTAATAAAAATCACTTAGCTTCCCCTTTCTTCCCTTATTTTTCTCAACCTTTTGCCAAACTCCCTAGTTTGGAATGATAATAACAATTTCCAATTAATTGGCATTTTCCTTCATGATGACTTCTTTGTATGAGTATGAGCTCTCAAATACTTGGGATATTTTTATGCCCCTCATTCCTTTTCGGTGGATGTTTCCTCTTTCCGTTTCTCTGTAACTATAATCTCTATTGCTTCAATACCCTTTTGGGTTTGACCCATTGTTCTTGACTAATCCACAACTCCTCCATTGGCTTGGCCACCATATTGTGTTTGTGTGTCTGAATTTGGGTTATGTTCCATGAGATCTTCTTCTTGATCTTTAGAAGTGTCAAGAAACTACCAACCCCTTAGCTTAAAATCTTGCCACCTTTTCTTGTTTTGGGCCTTTTTTGCTAGTGGCCAAGTGTTCTGTAGGTTTCCTCTCTGAAAACAGGTTCAACATATCAATGCCATATACTCATAATCTAAAGGCTCTCTCTATTGATTTTTTTTTAATTTTAAAAGAACATAATTAGGTGACATTTTCTGAGGTCTACATCTACACATATTTTGGAAAATGTTAGGATACCTTATGATGTTTTGTCCATGTCCTTTTTTTTTAATTTACGTGATGTATCTCTGATATCCTCTAGGACCTAAAGATGCCAGAAGGGAAAAGGGAGGTTTGGAAGTCTCGCCCATATCGACATTGTTGTTACCACCATATTTGTAGCATTGAATTCTAGGAACCAGTTCAGAAACCTCACCCATATCAGCATTGTTGGTACCACCATATTTGCAGCATCAAATTCTAGGAACCATGGTGTAATGAATATCCCAAATTGACTTAAAAACAATGGTCCATCATTTAGAACTTTTACCATATCTTGTTGTGTGACAAATTGTGTTGTCAAGAACCCTTTAGAGCATAGGTTAAGATCAAAGTTTAACCCTTTAGAGCATAGGTTAAGATCAAAGTTTAGTATCCAGGAAGAAACCACCCATTAGAATAGTTCTTCTAGTCTCCGCCAAAAACCATTAAATCAACACATTAATGCCATATTTTGGAGATCAACAAAATACGATTTTACCTTTGGGGTTTTTACATCCATATCTAGCACGTTGTCCATTTGCTTGACTATGTAGGTCCTAGTATATTTTAGGGAACATTTTAAGGGAAATTTTTTGCAAATGGGCTATTTTTTTGACATTTCTCTGAAAAAACAAAATATCTGTGAATTTGATTTTAAAAGTGTCCATTTCTAACATATCTATATATATGTTCACCAAAAATAAAGTAAATTACGTGTTTTTTATTGAATATTCCCCTACATTCCATAAGTGTGAATTTTCAAACTAGAATAGTTGTTTGCAATATTATATATAGGAAAATATTTAAATCCTTAAAAAACACACTGGTAGATTTTGGATATGATCAACTAGAGAGACAATCCTTCCTTTGATGAAATTGTTGAATGAGACTAGACCATGAGGGTGTCCAGAATTTGTATTGGGATTTCTAAATCTTGTAGCTCCACCTCCAAGCAACCGATTTAATATTATGATAGAATACCTTGCCACACGATATTTTTCCAGTTGTAGGGAATCGTGGAGCACTTTTCCTTCATATAATAAAACTTGGAGCATTGTGGGTATACCTAGATTGTTCTAAATGGTCTACTTCAAATTTTCCACTAAATCCAATCCTCAGATATAGTAGACAAAAGTCTTCACACTAATGTTTTTTATGAAGATCTGAATATTTTCTATCTGAATATGTCTCTCATATAAATCTGGTGGAGATTGATCAAACCCTTGATCTGACTTGACAAATAGTAGATGGTGGCCCTTAACCATGAGATTAGATTTGTCACATCTCATATAACAACACATCATTTTTTTTCTTCTACCTTTTATTTATTCTCCCCACTTTCTTCCTAAGGTGTGCACTCGGATAGGGTAAGTTGTCTAATGCATCTAATTGTAATTAACTATTTAATGTGCATATGTTCGAATTTAAGAATCCTTATCTCACCTCACTTATAAGCTTGTGAGGGTTTGGTTGACTTACCAACTTATATATTAGCACACCTTGGTTAATTTAATATTCTTATTACCTAATACCTTTGGTTTAAGCCCATGGCATGATTTGTTAAGTCGAAGGATTCAATGTGATCAATTATATTGATGCTAAGGATTTAACTCCTCCCGTCGTGCTCCCATCCGATTGGTGATGGTTGAAGTTGGTGTACGAGGACTCTCATCCTCTTCTTGCCACCTCAAGTCATTCTCCTGGCCAAATGTTTGGGATTGGGTTTTGTGCGATGGTGGGGATCAGTTTTGGCATAGATCAATAGTGGAGTCATATTTTTGAAACCCTAGCTCACTTTTACCCTTACCTACCTCTCCTCTAATTCGTTGTGACTATCACATAATTTTTCTCTTGGGAGAGATTGCTCATTCATTAGTGTTGCTTCCGGTGCCGAGAGGGTTTTTCTTAAGAAATGACTCCACTTCCTGCTCATTTTTAGTTTTATAGTGTGTCTGTCTCTCCCTACAACACTATGCCAAGATCGACATTCCATTCATTTCACCTCAATGGGTAAGAGGCATCATTTTCCTTGCTATTTATTGATAGTGCTTAATGTCATGGATTATTGCTAACTAATCGAGTGCTTTTCATGTTTGCAAGGTATATTCCTTTTCCAGAGAGGAAATATGGCATTTGTTACTCATGACAAGCCTTCCTAAACCAAATTTCACTCAGAAGGGCCAAAGGGTCAAGGCTTTACTTCACGGCTCCTTCAGGTAATCAATTGTAGACTCATTATGCTTCAGATGTTAACCCCTATAAGGGTTTTCTGCTATTCACCGTGAATACGTTGCTGACCTAGTTTCCCTTTCTCTGTTGGGGATTTGATTCGAGTGAATGGGTGACCTAGCTCCTCTTCCTTCATCCCTCAGGTAATTATTTCTATCCTGAGTAGTATTTTTAGGCATAATTACTATTGTCTTAGGTATGAAGGATGACTCTGAGGTGTGCTAACTTATCTGTTGTTGGGTTATGTTGGCACAGGTATTCCAACGAACCTTCAATTTATTCTCTATGTGGCTTACTCCATTTCTAGTGTGCTCTCTCATTTACAGGTTCATTCCTTAATGCCACTTTCCAAGTCAGTTGTACTTCCATTTTGCTAGCTCTAGATAATGGATCGTTGTGCCTATGATTTTTGGGTTGATTACGATGGCTCTGGATAATGGAACGTTATGTCATCCTCTGCTATCAGTTGAATGTTCTTAGGCTATATTTAATATTGTTCCTAGTTGGTAGATGGTGTACTACATATGAGTATGTTGTAACCCTTATACTTGGTCACTGTGTGATCCTCTATTTTGTGTCCTAAAGAAAAGTTACAGGTCCTTAAGAGGCACCATTTATATTTATATAGAGCTTCACTCTTACTGTTCTCCTTTAGTCGGGTTATTAGTTTTCCTTGTTAATGTTGTGACCCATTCCTCTGAATGTAGTCATTGGCTTGTTTTAATTTGTTAAATTATTAGGATAGAGGCTCCTTATTATTTTAGTTTTGAACTATGTTCATGGTTTAATTATACTCTCATATGCAAGGTTCCACTTTTCTATATATATATATATATACTAAGGGTTGTTTGTCACTTGTTTTCTGAACATGTTGTGTGAATGTGGTAAGGCTGTAGTGTGCCTATGTATAGGCTGCAAGTGCCATTTAGAGAAATACTACTTCCACTTAATGATTTTCCTTTGATTTATTTCGATTTCTGGAACTACTCACTCTGGTTACTACCTTGTTTCATTCGAGGGTATTCATATTTGTTTTCTTGCATTCTTCATTCTGTTTCAATTTGATAACTAGAAGGAGGTAAAATATGGCTATTGTAATCCTCTGCAATATACAATATTACTACATCCTGGTTTTCTTCTTTTGTGCTTAATTTATCTTAGGTAGTCGATTCAGTTGGATAGATAGAAGAAGTTAATCTATTGTTACGGTTTTGATCTAGGAGTTATGACTGTTCATCATATATTATGGTTGTCCTTAAGAGAATATATTATTTCTCTATTTCACAGTTTTGAGTACTAAGGACTTGATGCACATGCCTCCGATTTGGTTGCTCTCTGCTATATAATATCACTTATTAAATGGAAATCTCCTCTTTCCATAGTACCATCTCAGAATTTAATTCCAATTATTTCTTTGTATTGAAAAATAGAACTAAATCTGATTTATGACATTGCATGCATATTTTAATGTCCTATTGATGAGCCTCATTATTGCAACAAGAATGTTGCAACTCCCAAGGCTACCAAATTCATTTATAAAATTGGGGTTCGCACAAACTTAAGAGGTATCGGTACTATATGTGCAGCATAAAATGTCTCCTTGCTTTTATGTCATGATGTAATGGGGTGTATGTACTGAAGTCAAATCCCTATCTAATTGCAGAAAATGAAATGCTAGAAATGGAAACGTTAACCTATTGCAAGAAAGAAAGTACAAGGAAATAAAACTATTCTAATTTCACAAAGTAAATATCATGAACTAAATGTCAACCATTGCATTTCAAAGAGTTTATATCCACTAACCGAGTTCATTGGATGTGGCAATCAAGAAAATAATTATTGTATTATCCAATCCATAAATCTATCCATTAGCCCAAATCGCTAAACTCTTTTGCATGGGTAAAGAGACAAGTCCTAAGTGGTATTTAGTCTTCCCTAATAATTTATTTAGATCCTATGGGTATTTATTCAACCCTAAGGGATCATAAGAAAGCTTCTTGAGAGAATCTGAACAAGTATATACACACTGGAAGGAGACTACATGAAACAATAGATTTATTATAGGAAACTATAATTCACCGAATGACCAGGAAAATAAAATCCAAATTGGATGGGATAAATGTTATTATTTAATAAGATGTCTTAGGTCTCCATTCCAAGTGGAGTCACTCAAAAATACCTATGTTAACCCATCCTAAAAAATAGAAGAAAAATACTAGTCAAAAATCTCAAAATTTGAGAACTAGTGAGTTAGTAAATCTATCAAATGCCTAACCTAATAAAGTTAAAATTCAATGGGGTAATTTTTGTTATTAACTAGAATGTTTTTTTGATATAATGGAAGTTGAATCAACTTGATTGAAGCTCATTAGCATGCCCTAAAAAATAACAAAAATTTATTTTTATTTACCACAAGGGACTTCAAGAAGTCTAGATTTGGGAATAAAAAACTAATCCAAGTACCTCAATGATTACTATGACCTTCCAAAGCTGTTCCAGTGGTGAAATTATCCTTTTGATCTTGTAAAAAAACTTACTTCAACTATTTAACCCAATCCTACAACTAGAAATCATTAATGCTAAATGCAGAAATAGAAATCAAGGACAAGAGATGCATGTGAATAGGAAGTGAAAAGAAAAAAAGTAAATGATACAAAAGGGCTTTGATGCTCTTGTGATGAACAATCCCAAGTAAAATCAGAGTCCTATGAAGGAGACTAAGATTTATAACCTGAAGATGGCACTAATCATCATTATTTCCATCAATACAATTACATCCCTGCAAGAAATCACAATGGAGCTGAAAAACAATGAGTTCTCTCCATAAGAAGACTAATAAAAATCAACCCCTAGAGGAAAAGTTGAATTGTTACTTATAAAAAATGATTAGGAATCATTCCCCATGAAAGGAGGAAGCTTTCCCCAGTGAAATCCCTTGGTTAGTGGATTTGGCTCCCTATACTAGGAATCTGAGTTAAATGGTGAGGAACACTTTCCTAGATTTTCTCAATCATTGGAGCTCCACAATCTATGCCATAATTCCAAAATATCTTGTTGATTTATTATTTAATATTGATCCTCATGTATTAGGGACCAAGTGCCTAGATTTTCTCCTCCTCCAAATCTCCATAGTCTGCCCAATATTCTCACAATATTCCACAAAAATAAATAATTTTAGGCACAAATATGCAATTATCCATAAACCTTCCTAATGAACATATTAAAGTTAAAAAATACATTATATAATTCAAAAGGAGAGGTTTATGTGCTATTGTATGGTCATATGGGCCTTAATTTATGTCTACTTTAGAGGTATGGGCCTTAATTTATGTCTAATTTGGAGGCCCAGCATACCCCCTAGTTGAAATTGTTGCTCATCCTCAAAGCAACTTAGTGACCTCACTGTGTCTCGTTCGTGACCCTGGTGGCATCTCTATTGTGCATGCCTCAATCCTTTCTCTCAAGAATATTGGTTGTAAGTTCTACAAGTACAAGCACAATAATGTAGTTGTTCTTCTCATGATGTTCTAATAGTCTTTCAACAAGAAAAAACAAAACTTTCCTCTTTGTAGGTGAACTTTGTTTCCTTGTAGATCCATTTCATTTATATTGTCTCCCTTGAAACCTTCATTCCATTTTGACTCATTTTTCCAAAACGGTTTGTGCATATAAAAAATAAGAATGTTTATTGAGACCATTAGCTTGCCTTGTTCCCCTTATTCAAGATGGGTTCTTGAATATTTTGCAGTTTGGAAAGGTCTTGCACATACCTTTCCAACCTCCTGCTACCTTTCTCCACCATTTGAGCACCTCTGAAGCCTTCAAAATGTCTTTAGATGAGAATTAGGAAATTCTGTAGTAAAACTTTGTTTGATGTAGTAAACTATACGAAACCCTCTACTGGTTCTTGTAGTACTACAGGAAACCCTGTAGCAGTTCCTGTAGTACTAAAACAAGCCTCGTTTAAACTTGTTTTGAGAAGAAATGATAGTCTGAGCCTAGGGTAGGCCCTCAACTTGACTTCCATGCCTCTTTCCTATTTCTATAACATATTCTAGGCCTTGGAAAAAATCTAGAAAGACAGTAGAGACCACTTGGAAAGCCTCTTTTCGTCACTGCAGTTTGAGTTATATTTTGATGGTGAATACCTTCTTTCCTTTTGTTGCCATATTCTTCTCTTTTGTGGCCTAGATGATTGCCTAATGGCCTTGGAGTTCTTTGTTTTGATTAGGTCTCTCTTAGGCACTCCCATTTTGGGTTTTAGCAAAATTTGTTCCTTTCTTACTTCTTGTGGCAGCATTCAACCTTTCTGTAGCAATCAATCCTTCTCTTTTAGCGTCTTCTCACTGTATGGGAGTGATGAGAAATGATGTATAGAGTTTGGTGGATGATGCTAGGGCTCAGAGGGAGTATTATAGGTTTGGGAAAATGGTGAAGATGTGCTATATGTGTTTCTTTCAAGAAATTTTCAAGGTGAGAAAGAGTGTAGGGTTTGTTCTTGAAAAATATTAATTATTTTATTATGAAATGGGATGGATGATTGATGGATCTATAGTGGATATGAAGTGGATGGAGGGCTTGGAGTGTTGTGGTGACCTGAACTTTGCAGTTTTTTTGTTTCATGTAGTAAAACAAAGCCTTCGTGTAGTATTTTAGGACAACAATGAGAATGAATGGGAAAACACTTGGGAATGATGGGTGGATGTTGGAAATAGATGGCATGGCCTTGGTCCTGTTGGGTCATTTGAGCAAAGGAGGAGAAAGTCAAAATTTGATTTCTTTTGACTAGGCTTCTGATCAACTTTTCTTCCATTGGCTAACTTTCTTTTGTTGCTTGCAAAGGTTGGAGAGAACTTGCATTCATGAGAGAGAGATACATGGAACAAATATTTTTTATTTTTTCCTTTTTTTTCTTCTAGGCCTACTAGCCGACTCAATGAGGTTTTCAACTAGTAGGTCTGCCTAGGCACCTCAAAGGAGGTTTTCACTTAGGATCTATTCTTTTTCTCTTATTTTTCTCTTTCTTCCAACCCATTGACCACCTCATGGAGGTTTTCAATAAATGAGTCAATCTTAGGCACCTCAAAGGATGTTTTCACCTGAGATTTTATTTTTTCTCTTAGTTTCCATCTTTTATTTATTTTCATATTCTGTCTACTTGAATAAACAAAATCATTTTCAAATGTAGGAATACTTTCAATGAAGCCAACTACACATCGAGATGACACATAACTCGATGTGTAGGCTTGAAATATAATCTTTTACAGGTACGCGGATATGACAAACCCACTTATTTGATTGAGATGAGATCGGAAATTGTTGAAGAAGAGTGTGTTGTTGCAACTTGACACTTTGTTGGAAACATATTTCAGTATAGCTATGATGCTCCTGGTCCACTTTCTTATTTGGATCATAGTGGATATCTTATTCTTCCATGAAATTCATATCTTCTTCTCTTTTATGATTATTCTCTTGAACACATAGAGGATCTGATGATAAACATGAGGGAACTTTCCCAATCTCTAATTCTAATGTTTTCTCTTCGTCAAGTACAACCCATGATTCTTTGGTCTTCTCATTTGAATCTTCTTTTTCTAGATGTTGTCTTTCAATGATATGAATATAATCTACTTTTTGTGATACTCCTCCTGAGCTAAGATGAATACCATTTAGATCAATATGAGATGTTTCGAAGTGTTGTACCTTAGCATTGTAAGTGGGTTGAGCTACTTCATTGTGTGGGTTTGGAAATGGTGGTATAGGTAGTTGAGTGGGAGTGGATATTTGGTATGGATGTGGTTGGGTTTGTGGTTGTGGTGGAGGTGAATGCTAGGGATAACATGGAATTGGGTATGGATTATATTGAGGAAAATATTGAGGATATGGTGGATAGCTCCCATAAGTTCCATGCCAATCTTGTTGCCACGATTGGTTTTGGGGTTGAGATGGCCAAGGTTGGCAAGGAAAGGGTGTGTTCCAATTACTTTGATGTGGATATGTATAACCTTGAAATTTTGAATTAGGCTCTTGTATCATACTAGGTTGACTAGGCGGCCATGGTCCTCTTGGAGCTACATAACATAATTGCATTGGCAGTTGACTTGCTCCATTGTCTTCTTGGTAAAATTCCTTCAATCTTGGTAATGAGGAGCAATATTTAACATCATATGATTCTGCATGAACAACACAAATATCGACATCTTGTTTTTTCATCATCCTGGATTCTTAACATTTCTACTTGTTTGGTTAGATTGCTAAGAATTTATGTTTTAAAGCCATCAAACAAATTTCCAAGTTTAGCTTGACTTACCAATCTTGATGTTGACTTACTTACTCTTCCCCTTCCACTTGATATGTGTTTGCATGTTTCACAAATTTCTTCAAATGATAATTGGTATACATCACCTCTACTCATGAGTTCAACGAGATCAATCCATTCATCCCTAATTGTTCTAAGTAAGAGGGTTTTTAGTGTGTTTGGTTGTAAATTATGTAATTTCTCCCTCTTATCATTATACCTGAACCTCTCTACTAGATCCTCTAGATTCCCATCTTCTTTTTGTTCTTTCTAAAGATTTATTCTTTAATATCACTATCTAGTATAATTTTTGAGTGATAAGGAGAGAAGTCTAAGTTTCGAGTCTTATCATAGGTAGAGGCTTTGCAGCTGAGTGCGAGGACCCCTATAGTTGTGTGCGTAGGGTGGATAGAGTCTGTAATCGTCTGAAGATATCAATAAAGAGAAGAATTTTACAAATTATGTGTCTTTGTTTCCTGTTAATGCATCTTGTCATATTGTGTATGAATTTAATTTATAATGCTTATATGGTGCGGGAATGTATGTAATTACGTTGGATAATTGAACGCTACTAAGGATATCTATTTACGCAGTGCCAACTATGATTGTTTAGTAAAATAGTTAAACACTTAAGGATAACTTGGAAACCTATTCTATACACTGCTTTAGCAGCGTGAAAGCACCAGAACCATAGGTTAGGGCTACTCGAAGGCCAATTGTACCCCTTCGCAGAGGTACTCAAGGGTGAATAAAGGGCTAGACAGATAGAGCCCTATAACTTAACGACATGCACGAAAGCAAGAATAAGAAGAATAAACTGACACCACGACCATCTTAGTGTGCAGAAACTTGGTTCCAGCATCCCCCCATACTGCCTTGGGTGAGACTTTGGTCCGCACTCTGCAAGCTAATGCCAAAATGGCTATTAGTGTAGGGATTTGTTTGGCTAACTAACATTGAACCTGGGTTAGGCCCCACCAAGCCAACACGTGTGCACCACTAACTACCTTTTCGGCTGGGTGGTGTGGCCTTCCAGGGCAATTCCTGTCACTAGGAAGTGTATGATGTCTTCAAAGTGACCATCCGCGACGCACACTACAAATAGCTACGCATCATGCAATCTTTCCTCCAAATTAGTGGGCTCTTCTCCCATTTTGATGCATGACAAATGGCTTGGTTACGCATTTAGTTGTCGAGGCTTCACAATAAATTCAAAATCATACTCCTAGAACAATAGCAACCACCTACAGATTTTCCCCCAAACACAGGCTTATTAACAACGTATTTCAACACAGAATGATCCATATACATCTTAAAATATCCACTTAGCAAGTAGTGTCAAAAATTCTGGAGCATGTATACCATGGCTAGTCCTTTGCGCTTAGTGGTGGAATAGTTCTTCTCAGCCTTGGATAACCTCCTACTTTTGAGTGCCATAGGATGGTTCAATTCTCCTTTGCTAGCCTGTGTCAGTACTGCTCCCAGTGCTATACATGACGCATCTACATGTACTTGAAACTCCTTCTTCCAATCTGGGAAGACTAAAATCGGTGCAGTGACCATTTTTCCTTTCAGAACATCCAAGCTTTTCTGACAATCCTCATTCCAACAAAACGTGACATCATTTTTCAACAACTTGTCCAGAGGTGCAGTGATCTGGGCATAGCCCTTGATAAACTTCCTCTAGTACCCAGTATGTCCAAATGTTGCATGCGGCGGTTTCACACTCCTCGGTGCCTTCAGGTTAATTATCATTGTTATCTTCGCATGGTCTACCATAAATCCCTATCTACATACCACATGACCCAGCAAATTACCAAAATGGACAAAAAACAAACATTTCTTCAGATTGAGCATAATCTGGTACCTTTGAGAAGTGTCTAGCATTAAGCACAAACTTGCCACTTGGCATTTTACTAACCCAAACACAGTCTAGTCATCAAAGTACACCTCTATAAACTTATGAATGAAGTCTTTGAGTGCAATAATGACTATATGCAAAAAAATTGCAGGCACATTCTTGAATCCGAAAAGCATTACAGTGTACTGAAAACATCCCCATTCTATCACGAACGTCATCCTACTTCTATCTTCAAGCCTAATTTTGATCTGATGGTACCTAGTGTTGAGCGCAGGATCCCCCAAGGGTAGGTTTGGGGCTAAGAGCCCAGATTTTGGTCCAAAATTGTAATTACAATGTAAATACTCTACATTTTGTGGGCGCAGAGTGCATAGTTGTTAAAGAGTCATACGGTTGTCCACCATTATTTTGATAATGTAATGTCGGCTATAGAAGATCTACCCATGGTCTGCGGACCATGGAATTGTATAAATAGAGTGAAGCTCTAAGTAGATAAAAAGGAAGTGAAGCATAATACAAAGATGGAATAAGGATGTATGCGAGATAGCTCTAAAGTGTAAAGTCTAGTTTTGGGTCGTAGTGTAGGAAGGGGCTCTACAGCTGAGTGCGTAGGGTGAGTCGAGTCTATAATCTTCTAGAAGTATTAATAAAGAGAAGTTTCTATCATTTATGTGTATTTATTTCCTATATGTGCATTCGTTATATTGGGTATGAATTTCACTTGTAATGCTTATATGATGCACAAATGTGTATAACTGTATTGGTTAAGTGAACATAAGTTAGAATATATTCTTACGTGAAGATAATTAAGATTTGCCAATAAGATAAGTAAGATACTTAGTATAATTTAGGAAATAGCACAGTTCGCTACCATAGCAACGCGAAAGAATCTCAACCACTGGTTAGGGCTGCGTGTAGGCTGATTCTAACACTTCGCGAAGGTACTGAAGGTTAGAATAGAGCACAAAGTGACTGGCGTGAAGGCAAGGTCTAGTTGGAATAAACCGACATCACAACCATCTCAAGCGTGTGGAAACTTGGTTCCAACATCCCCCCCATATTGCTTCGGGTGAGACTTCAGTCTGCGCTCTGCAGGCTGATGCAGAAAGTGCCAGTAGTGTAGGGATTTGTTTGCCTAACTAACTCTGAACCTGGGTCAGGCCCCAATAAACCAATATATGGTTCTGTTGTCGGGACTAGAATCTGCATGAGAGATGTGTGATGTCGTACCACTAGAATCCAACTAAGAAGTAAATTGAAGGTTGGTTGGACAAAATAATTCACGAGTTTGTAGCATATGAGAACAGAAACCTATGATTGTCAAAAGAAGAGTAGCTAGACAGCTACCTGTATACAGAGATCCATGAAATCTTTTTTGTGTCCTATCCTACTGAGCTATACGAGTCGATCATGAAGCTAGCAGATAGCCAAGGAAGATGGAAACTTGATGGTCCTATTGTGTGGACCCCAGAGCTAGTGCGAATATTGGAAGCATCAAAGGATAAGATCATGTGCGCCGTTCATCATTTTCTCGATCGGATTATAGGAGGATTCCTTACTGAGTTTGTAGTTGACACCTTAGTTAGCTACAGTGAGGCAGAGTGATGCTTTTTCAAAGGACCGCGAGGTAAGTACGCAAAGTCTTTGAATACTTGGATTAAAATAATGTTGTGCAAAAAGTAGGTTATGCAGTTACCTTGATGTTCGGGGCTACGCAAAGTGGAAAGGTTTATAGAAACAAAGGAAGTAAGGGTCCAGAAAATAGGCCCTTGATTTCACCTCTGTGAGGGGATGAGGAAGAGCTCGTGAAGGTCTCTCCGTGAAGTACTAATCAGCTGATAAGACAAAGAATTCTGTGAATACCACCTCCACCCACACCACCATCGGCTTCACCACCATCACCTCCATCTTTGCCTATACCAACTCCACCACCACCGCGATTTAGTATGGAAAACAGAGTGAAGTTTCCTGTGTTCAAAGGTTTGGGAAATAAAGATCCGGACCAATTCTAGTTTGTTGTAAGGGTTTTATGGGAAGCGCAAGGTGTTATAGATGACCATATAAAGAAAGCAACACTGGTTAGCGCCCTGTAGTATTGCGCGCTGACCTGGTATATTAAGTATTCCAACGATAACCTGAATTTGAGAGTCGTGGATATCGAACTAAATAGAGAATTTAGTAGACCTAAATCTAAAGTGTAGTCGATCGTGGGATTTAAGGAGATCATAATGCTATCAAGCGAGACTCCTTGGGAACTAGATAAGAGGCTAAAATGTACAATTTGTGAAAGCCAATGGTCACAAATCGCAAAGGTACTGAAGGTTAAAACAGAGCGCGAAGTGACTTGTGCGAAGGCAAGGTCTAGTTGGAATAAACTGACATCAAAACTATCTCAATGGTGCAGAAACTTGGTTCTAGCATCCCCCCATACTTCTTTGAGTGAGACTTCAATCCACACTCTGTAGGCTGATGCCAAAAGGGCCAGTAGTGTAGGGATTTCTTTGGCTAACCAACTCTGAACTTGGGTCATACCCCCATCAGAAAACACCGAGAAAAATCATCAGTGAAGGAGTACACTTCCTGGCCACCTACATTATCCAATACCTCATCAATGAATGGAGTCAGGAAAGGATCATGCACGCAAGCATCATTCAACTTCCTGAGATGTACGTGTATCCTTATTTCGTACTTCTCCTTCTTTTCTTGTACCATCATTGGGCTCACCCAATCAGATTCCTCTACGGGCTCAATGATGCCTACCGCAAGCATCTTATCTAAATCTAAGCGGACCTTCTCCTTATACTTGGGATTGAGACGGTAAGGTCTTTGCTTAACCGGCTTTGTGTCAAAGTTTTAATGTGATCTTCATAATACCCAGGTCTCCTATTATCCCCTTTAACTCAGTGAACTTGGTAGCGAACAAATCCTGGTATTTGTGGAGCAAGTTGGTGACCTTATCTACTATCGTGTCATCCCAGCAATCTCCAATCTTCATGAATTTGGGTTCCACCTCCATGCCAATATTTATCTGTTTAGTTTTCAGTGGTACAGTTATATCAGGATTCTCTATCAGTAGTCCCTCAACCTCGTGGTGACCCTCAGTTTCAGGGATATTAATATTTCAGGGGTGCTCGTCATCTTCATCAATAGTCACATTATAGCATTCCAGCACATGGCTCAGCTGAGTAGTCCAATTGGGTTGAACCATATCCAAAGGATCCCGCGGTATCTTAAAGATCCCTGCTTTAACTTCTTGTAGTGCTTTGTTAATACAGTCAAACCCATCTTTGTAGTTGAATTTCATTATGAACCCTTCACATAAAATATCCCATTCTCCTGTGCCATGGTGGAGCTCTGTCTACAAGTACCTGTTCATTGGGATGACATCTAGGCTGTGACAAAACAAGTGCATCCGTTCAGGTTGGGGCTTCGCTCCATATGCCTTAGCCCATTTGGCCAAGTGTTCATGTGGATTATCCTTCCCATCATATCTTTCTTTCACTCATACCTTTAGCTTCCCAAAGCGTGTTCCCATCATCCTCCTATACTCGCACCAATCATCAAAACTACCTTTGTCCGTACCCCACGATCTCGTGGGCATAGTGCGCAGTTCCCAGTCCAAAGCCTGGAACCGATACTTCTCTGGACTTCCCTCTCAAATTCATCCAAAAACACATCCAAATCATTCAAGCCATCATAAGTGGGTAGATTTATTACCTCTAATGACACACAGTGCAGTGACTGGGTCATCATGTTATAGCTCAGCGTACTTACTTCATGTAGCTGATTCTTCCAGTGCTCTAATTCTTCGTCTGAGTCTAACATGCAGGAACTCTTGCAATCCCATGTAATTCATCCATCCATTGTTAGGTTCACCCAATCTTGGTCTCGCACTATTATCTTATATATGCAGTCCAAATCGTCATTGCTTTCATAATCGTGGACTGTTTCAGTATAGCATGATCCTTCTACAGGATATAGGGGTACGATTACGTGAAGTGATTTCTTTTCAAATATCAGCTTTCGCTTCTTTAGATTAATTACCCCATTCATGTTAGTAGCCCAATCAATGCCAAGGAGTGCGGGATAAGGGTTGTTGTCATCCACTATTTCTATTACATCAAAATCAAAGAATGCACTTGTGCCTTCAATATCTATAGTTACTCCCTACAATCGTACCATGGGGATGATCTTCTATTGATTTTCCATCCTTAAGTGAATTGGAGACCACTGTAGTGCGAGTATCACCATCCACTCCCGAGTCTTCTTTGGCAAAGCATCTACGTCTGACCCCAGATCCGGAATAACTTGATCCATTTCATATTCTACTATCTGTGCGGTGAGTCTCATCTCATGTCCTCTCCTATCCTTATGCTTACCAATCTTCCATACAACACGCGGTTCACCCGGAGTGTTTCCGACGTAGCTATTTATAAGTTCCTATAACCCTTTCACAACCTTGCTATCGTCGAGCAGCTTCATGCAGGTCTCTAGAAAGGTCATAAGCGTAGAAGGGTCCATTTCCTGGATAGGTTTATCCCAGCTCCCTGAGGTAGAGGCCTCAACTAAGCTCTTCTTGGCTTCCATGAATGTTTCACATGCGTACTCATAATCAAATTCAGCCTCCTTCTGTGGAGCTTTGTGAACCCATGTGCTGTCTTTAGTTTGTTTCCCCTTATCGTCTCCCATTGTACTTCCACTTCAGAGCACCATATTGAAATTCAGATCTTCTTCGCGAGGCTCAACCCTCATCATCTATAGGTTCTAAGTCATCTACAGAGGTATCACCCCTTTATCGCGTATCTTTGTTATCAGTGTAGGAGAGTCCTTAGTCTCATGATCAAACTAAGTACAATATTTTCAAAATGGATGCATTGGATTAGTGCATTCACGGGCATAGTGTCCTGGTCCTCCACAATTGTAACAGATCAGCTATCTCTGACCTCTGTTAGGCCCTTCTCCACCTCAGCCTCATATGCGCCCCTAAAAGCCTGTCCGTACCATCCTTGCACCCTGGTCAGGAGGCCACGTTTCTACTTGAACTTTATAGGTGGGTGTTCTATCCATCATCCATTCACAACTTTTTCAATTGTTCTCATGATGCCCTACTAACCTACAGAAGTTGCAGAATAGTTGTTGCGGTGTTTGGACAAACTTCTGCAGCAAATATATGTTTCCTTGTTATATGACATATAGAGCACCATAACGCAAGCCCTACACTCCTCCCTGCTTGGGCTTCCAGCCTCAAAGGCATCGATCCTCCTCCTGGAATATAATTCGCAAAGAGCAGATAATGGTCTTTGTCATGCCCCTAATCTTTACATTTCAAGCACCATGCCTCTTCCCACGTCTCTATCCGAATTATTATGTCTTTCTTCAGACTTTGCATTTTGAGGCAAAGACTTTGCAACTACACATGGGTCTGCTGAACCCCGAGATTTAGATCTTGCATTGGTGTTTCATGCAGTCTTATTGCAATCTCCAATACCTCTGCCTAAGTTGTAATCCTCCATTGCGATAATGCAACCCTTAGGTGAGGCAGCAGTGAAGCCACGAACCATTCACGGTGTTGGCCATCTGTTAAATTCATATTAGCTTTATGTATTTTACACCTCAATCTCTTATCCAACTCCAAAGGGGTCTCACCTGGTTTCATCACGATTTCCTTGAATCCCACAATCGACTACGCCTCAGATTTAGGCCTACTGAACTCTTTATTCAACGTCATCTGGATCTATGCCAACACAACATTTGGGTTATTATTAGAGTACTTGAAGTACCAATTTAGCGTGTGATCTTGCAAAGCACTAACCAACGTCTCCTTCTTTATGTGATCGTCTGTGATGTCCTAAGCTTCCCATATAGCTTTTAAGACTAACCAAAAGTAGTCTGCGTCCTAATTTCCCAAGCCCTTAAACAAAGGTAGCTTCACTGAATTCACCATGTTGAAATGTGGTGGAGGTGGTGGTGTTGTGGGAAAAGTTTTAGATGATGGTGGTGAAGGTGGAGATGGTGTAGGTGGAGGTGGTAGTCACGAGAACCCTTGTTTTGTCAACTGAACTGCACTTCACGAAGAGGCCTGTGCTACTCCCTCTTCGTCACTCAAAGGAGGTGAAATTAGTGGGCTATATTCAAGACCCTTTCTTCCTTCATTCTTGTAAGTCTCTTCACTTCGCATAGCTCTGAACATTAAGGTAGCTGCATAACCTACCTTTCACACAAGAACATCTTAATCCAAGTATTTAAAGGTTTCAAGTACTCACCTCATGCACCTTTGAAAAAGTGCCGCTCCACCTCGATGTAACTGACTGAGGTATCGACCACGAATTTAGTCACAAATCCTCCTATGATATGATTGAGCCAATGATTAACAGTGTGGGCGATCTTATCCTGAGAGGTGTCATGTCTCTATACTAATTATAGGGTCCAGACGAAAGGACCATCAATCCTCCAGCTTCCTTGGCTATCTGTTAGCTTTGTGATCCAATCATATAATTCAAATGGAAAGGAACATAAAAATGATCTCGTGGATTTCTATATATAGGTACCTGTCTAGCCATTGTTCCTTTGTCAACTGTGGATTTCTGTTCTCCTACACCGCGAATTCATGGATCTTTGTATCCAACCAATCTTCGATCTCTTTCTTAGTTGGATTACAGTGATACGACATCACACATATCTTATGCAGATTCTGGTCCCGACAACAAAACCATTTACTGCCTTTGTGGGCCCTGACTCAAGTTCAACGTTATTCAACCAAACAAATCCCTACACTACTGGCCCTTTCGGTATCAACCCACGAAGCGCAGACCGATGTCTCACCTGAAGCAGTATGGGGGGATGTTGAAACCAAGTTTCCGCACCCTGAGATGGTTGTGATGTTGGTTTATACTGCCTGCTCCTGCCTTCACGCAGGTCACTAAGCCTTAGGTCTTATTAGTCTACCCTCTATTCTGCCCTTGAGTACCTCTGTGAATGTGAACAATTGACCTTTGTGCAGCCCTAACCAGCAGTGCAGGTACTTTTGCGCTTCTATGATGATGCATTGTATAGGTTCCCAAGTTATGCCATGTGTTTTACTTATTCTACCAAATAATTATAGTTATCGCCGTGTAAACTGATATTGTTACTTGCGTTCAAATATCATATATAACAACATATATTTGTGCATCAAATAAACATTTTAATATAAACCCAAATCGTAACATAATATAATAAAATTCATTAATAGAGACTAAATACACATTAATTGTAGAATACTTCTCTTTATTGATATTTCCAGTTTAATACAGACTCTATCAACCCTGTGCACACAGCTGCAGGGGTCCTTGCACTCAGCTACAGACTTCTACCCTAGGCCTTTGCGCACATAGCTGCAGAGCTCTACCTATGCTAATACTTGAAAACACTTAGACTTCTCCACTCTACTTCACTACTCACTCTTGTCTCCTCACTTCTCTTCTTAGAGCTTTCTTACTTAGCTCATTTTTATATAATATCATCGTCCATGGACCATGGGTTGATCTTTACAGCTAACTTGACACTTTACAAAATAAGGGCTAACAACCCTTTATGACTCTTGACACCTTCATGCTCCGCAACCACAAAATGTGGAGACTTTACAACTTAATTACAGAATTGTCCCAAATCATGGGATTTTAGCCCCAAAATTTCTCTTGGGGGAACCTGTTCCCAACAACGGTCCATAAGTTTAGGCATTATCTGTTGGGTGGACATTTTAAGATGTATACAAATCATTCTACACTGAAATACCTGGTCAATGAGCCTGTGTTGGGGGCAAAGATATGCAGGTGGTTGTTGTTGTTCCATAAATATTATTTTGAAGTCATTGTCAAACCAGGATGATTGAATGCAAGACCTGATCATCTGTCGTGCATTTAAACTGGCGAAGAGCCTACTAATTTGGAGGAAGGACTACCTGGTGCACATATCTTTGCAGTTCGCATCAAGGACATCCACTTTGAAGATATTATACACTTCCTAATGACAGGTACGGATTCGTAAGGATATACAAGCAAAGAGAAGAAGGAACTAGTGGTCTGTGTGACAAACTTTTCGTCATTGCAGGCCACTTGTACAAAATAGGATCAGATGAAATATTTCAACGTTATGTGCTAGAGTTTGAATGAAACAACATCCTCACTAAGGCTCATGTCGAAGCCGTGGGAGGTCATTATTCAAGAAGAACAATAACGCAGAAGATTATACGCGCTAGGTTGTGGTGGCTGACCTTACATAAGGATTCAAAAGTGTATTATAGGGCATGCGACACATGCCAAACGACTAGAAGACCCTTGTGCAAGGATGAGCTACCGCTGAATCCATAAATATCATTACAGCCCTTCGAGAAGTGGGTGAATGACTTTTTGTGACCAATTCAACCTCCAGGAAAGAAGATGGGTGTGTAGTACATTATCACTGCGACTGAGTTCTTAACCATATGGGCAGAGGCGTAGCCTATGAAGGACTATGCAAGCATGACAACAGCCAAATTCATCTTTGAGTATGTGCTGACAAGGTTTGGCTGTCCAAAAAATTTAATGAGTGATCACGGTACGCATTTTCGTAATGAGACGATTAGCGCGATGACGGAGGAATTTCAGGCTTACCATCAGAATAAGATGCCATAGCATCCGCATGCTAATGGGATGATGGAAGCGTTTAATAAAATATTGGAGAACATTCTAACAAAGGTTTGCAATGCTCAAATAAATGACTGGGATGTTTGCGTGCCCGTGGTGTTATGGGCTTATAGAATGACTTTCAAGAGGTTGACAGGACAAACGTCGTTCAGACTGATTTATGGCATGGAAGCTGTGATGTTGATGGAGTACATTGTACCTAGTCTACGCATAGTGGCATTCACATAAATCTTTGACCACGGAGCCCTGGAAGAGAGGATCATGTAGCTAACAGAGCTTGAAGAAGATAGATTTCTAGCTGCATTCCATCAACAAGTTCAAAAGGAGCGCGAAAAGGCATGGCACGATTGGCACATCAAACTGCGCACCTTCAAGGTAAACAATTTAGTTCTATTATAGGACAACAACTCTAATAAATTCCCAATAAAAGATTGGATGCATTAGATGGGGCCCAATGTCATCAAGGAGATTACTGATGGTGGAGAAGTTCAGTTGGTAAAGTTGAATGGAGAGACATTCCCAGGGAGGGTGAATGGAAGCCGATTGAAGACATACACTAGCAATCCAGCTAGATGACTACATGGTGGAAGCACAGTCTTAGCACTCCAGGTAGCCAAAAGGAGGCATGGGACTATAAACTAAACTACCTGTGTTGTGGAGCTACCCGATTGGGCAACTGCGTGGAACAAAGGAATGTCATAGTGTCAGCAGAAATGCACGGGGAGCTATGCTATCGAAGAAGGGACCACGCAGGGAAGTCGGAATGTGACCGTTATGGTCAATATTCATGACTTGATAGAGGGAAAATGACTAAACGGAGTGGGGGAGTGGCATTTAAGTCATAATTTGAGGGCAAGACTTTTGAACATATGTCTCCAATCAAACATTTATTAATGAAGTTTGGGGGAAACGGTTGGCTTTGAATTCAAAAATGCCTATAAATTCTAGGTGGCTGCCCAATGGAAAACACTTGTAATTTTGAGAATGGAGGTGTTGAGCTCTCAAATGGGTATGAACTGTGAATACTTTGAAGCCTTTATAGCAAGTTCAACATTTGAGAAGTTTCCAAAGGAAATGCAGGAGTTGTTGTCTAGTATAATGTCAGTGTCCGCAGAAACCATGAGTGCTAGAGAGGTAGTGGCCATTGAGGGCACTGCCCATGAGGTAGCAATGGTAGCTGAGGGAGCTTTCCCAGAGGTTGCAAGTAGCAAAGTACTTGCAGAGGTACCCAAATCACTGAGGACACCCAGGCTGATGCCTACACCAACTAAAATAGGGTTTGAAAATAGAGAAAGATAAGCAGCAAGTGACACTGTCAGTGCACACATCACCTAGGAAGCACCCACAGAAGGAAAACCCCACCTTGCAAGAGAAGGGAAAGGTAGCTAACCTAGAACCTAGAGAAGACAGTGAAGAAATCAATATGTGTGGGGATGACATTGACATGGGGGTTGGGGATGTTGACGTTGAAGGGTCTGACCTTATCTCTAAACTACCTAAATACATTCCTCCACGCCGAGGTAAGGCAAAGATCCCCAAGGGTATTGATGAGAGCAAGGTCACGCTGCATACACTGTTGCTACCAGACAAGATCACCTTTCACAGACCGTGCCTAGCACACATCCCCCTTCTAAAACTAGAGGATTGGGATTTGGGCGATACGAAGCACTTTCCCCACTTAGCGATTGATCAGTTCATGCACCGTGTCTTCCACGAGGACACTAGTGTGACCACGATAGAGCCAAGGAAATGGATAAAAGGGGTAGACAAAGGGAGGACTGCTAAATAAGTTATGGGTGCCACATTACAACCACACGCCCATAACCATGATAGTGATCAAGTAACTACTGTGCTTGGTGCACGATGGGTGCCTATGGTTGGAAGATCCCATACCGATCACTAAAATTTTGATCCATAGGAACACTCGGCTGCTACACTCAGGGCTAAATCTGGCCATGGCATTTGGCGGAAAGACAGGTGAGCACGACCTTGCCGAGCAAATGAAGCACAAATTTAAGTTTGTCAAGAAGCCGCACAACTACTCCATTTCTAGCATAACTGACGTTGCAGTCAAAGCAGACACGCATGTCCTAGTTGGGAAAATTATGAGGAAGTGTTGCATAGATGAAGTGTTGACACTGGTTGTATCATTAGCGGCCCAGTGTGTGAAGGGCGTACAATTCAATTGGGTGAAATACGTCTGCAATGAGTTCCTTGCGAACTGCAGAGAGGCGCAAGACCATAGCAAAACCTTTCACTATGCATGGCTTTTGCTAACCATAGTCCTAGTTGCATGGGAGTTATCGGAGAATAGTCAGTTTTCTCTGGTCCCACTAGATCTACCAGAAGCAACGAAGTTGGCTTCACTTTGGGCCACCAAGGAACCCAAAAGGGTCAAGGATAGCAAGATCTTTTGGATCTTGATGGAGATGAGTATCAACATGGCCATCAACCGCAAACCACAATGGTCACTGACTGTCTTTGACCAGTTGGCAGAGTATGTGAAGTTCAAGGCGGACTTCCACTGTGTCTCCATGTGCACGTGAAAGGACCCTGGGAAAAAGTGGTATGACCTTCCATACCACGCCACAAATGACACGATCGCTGCAGTCCTCGACCACTGGCCAGTAGAGTGGCACATGGCCTCAGACTTGATAGCTGGGTCTAGCATGTTTACAACGAAGTGTAGGAAGGAAGAGGCTGAGGATAAAGTCAAAGTGGAGCACATTGTGAAAAAGTAGATAGAAGGGTAGGAAGAAGAGGAGGAGCGCGACTCCAAAAAGATTTAGAAATCTCCTTCCTCGGATATAGAAGAGGAAGAACAGCAATCTGACCAGGGAGGAGTTGACCCAGAGACTACTCCATTCTGGGTTAAGAACAAGAGGGATCAGGAGAATGTAGGGCTACAGAAAAAGTGCAAGGCCAACAAAACTTCCCTTAACCCAATCACCTTGATAGAGTTTGATTTGAACAACATTGATGATGCAGTGAGGGATGCTAGTGTGGAACTGCTGCAGCAATTTGAGCAGCATTAGCAACAGGCCTTGGGTTCCATTCAAATGGGTCTACGTGAGTTGTAGATCCAAGCATCACAGTTACAGACCAGTGTGGGGAGAAGCAGCGTGGCATCAACTAGTTTAGTGCTTGGAATGTCATAGGCAGTAGAAATGGTGTGCACATTGGATCCTTGGGAAATAGCAATGTTGGATGGATCAATGACCATAGTAGCAAAAGCTAACAAGGCCACTATCAGCACCCTCAAGGGGTTTGGGGTAGACTTGGTTGTGCTTCCTAGTGAAGCCCTTCACACTGTGCAGGATGGTGTGATCTCAAAACTTCAGGCTTGAAAATAGTGCACACTGAATGTTATCAGTGAGCAGAGGATGAACAAAACTCAAATGGTTGCACAAAAGAATTCTACCATTGATCTTCTTAAGGCCATCATGAACAAGAATGAGCACATGACTAAGGTAGTGGCTGAGGCATGCAGGACTATTCTAGAGCTAGATATTCTTGAAGATGCACCAGTGGATGTGAGAATTAGGAAGCTCGATTTCGGAGTGTGCGAAGCGTGAAAAATATTCACTAAGGTTCAGTCTGATCTAAAGCTTAAAATTGCAGAACTCGAGTTGTGGACCCAATGTTCAACTCTGCCAGAGGTGAAGGAAAAGAGCGAGGCCACTGTCAAAGATGTCATAGCAGCTATAGATGTCGCTGTGATGGAGTGCACTGCGCTCTTTGAGAAGTCGCTCGAAGTAGTCACCAACCTATAGGAGGATCCCACTGTGTAGAGTTTGGAAGCAGACGTGTGAGAGCTGCAGCAGAAATATGATGAGGTTAAAGCAATGGCACGCATGGTTGCCATTACACAAAGGTTAGCAAAGCTGTAGGAAGCAAAGGGGTTGAAGGAACAAGTGGATGCAGCTCAGTGTAGGGAGACAATACTCAAGGCTAGATTGGGGCCTTTGCTAGAGGAGGCCTATGTATTCATTTCCTCCATTGAAGGGAAATTAGCCAGTCTAAAGCCAATATAGCAGAAAATACAGCAAGATAGTACAAAGCCAGTGACATAGAAGCTGGTCGAGCAGGTGAAGCAGGTGGCAACATAGTGCACTTCTGAAGGCGCAGTGGTCTACGTGGAGCTGGGAGGTCTTCACGAAAATATCTTTGTGCCAGCAGAGTGACTTGGGGGAGAGTCACCAGATTTGTGTTGGCGGTCTGTTGGGAATGGTTCCCCTGGGGTCAATTTTAGAGTTGAAAGCCCATGCTTGGGGGCTAAATTGCCAAGTTTTGTGTAAAGAATGTAAAGATTCTACAATTTGTTGTTGTGGAGCGTGAAGATGTAAGCAACCAGAAAGGGTTTTCGCCCTTAGTTTAGATAGTTGTGTTGGATTGATGAGATCCGCCCTTGGTCCACGGACCCTGGGATTGTATAAAAAGGGAGTCTCAGAAGAGTCTAAGGCAGCTAAGACACAAGTTTCTAGTAGAATTCTGAGTAATTTTATGGGTCTGTGAGAGTTAAGAGTGAAGACTCTTAGTGTAGGAAGAGGCTCTGTAGTTGAGTGCACAGAGGCTTAGGGTAGAAGTCTACAATAGAGTGCGTGGACCCCTGCAGCTGTGTGCACATGGTAGTTAGAGTCTGTACTAGAAATCTGGATTATCAATAAAGAGAGTATTCTAGAATTATCTGTGTATGTACTGTTTTACTTCTATTATGAATGTTGGGATTATGTTATATTGAATACTGGGGTTATGAATTAATGCTATATTGATGTGTGAATCTATGTATTTTACTTTGTCATATGAATGCAAGTAAGAATATGAATGCATGTTAAAGTTAACTGATACTTAAGCGAATCTGAGTAAATACAGAAGTGAGAGTAATTACAGAGGCACGTAAGTGCCTAATCTATCTATTTAGGGTCTGCAAAGGATGATCGAAGACTTTTGTTGAGGCTTCAAAGATCAATAAGAGAAGTACTTTTACAAGCCCTAAAGGGCTTATTGGTCTGTGCGAAATAAGGTTTAAGGAAATCAACTGACATCACAACCATCTCAATGTGTGGAAACATGGTTCCTGCATCCCTCCATACTGCCTCGGGTGAGACTTCAGTATGCGCTCTGTGGATTGATGCCGAAAGGGCCAGTAGTGTAGGTATTTTCTTGGCTACTTAATGATTAACCTGGGTCAGGGCCCATCAAGTGAGCAATGGAAGCTGAGGGAGCTACTCCAGAGGTTGCAAGTGGTTAAGTACCAGCAGGGGTACCCAAATCATTGAGGACGCCCACACTGAGGCCTACATGGACCAAAGACAGTTCAAAAAAAAAGAAAGATAAGCAAAAAGATATATTGTTGGTGTGTGCATCACACAAGAAGCAACCATAGAAGGAAAAGCCCACAGCGCAGGAGAATGGAAAGGTAGTTGACCTGGAACGTGAATAAGAGAGTAAAGAAATCAATATGGGTGGGAATGACATTGACATGGGGGTTGAGGACATTGATGTTGAAGGGTTCAACCCTATCTGTAAACTACCATAATACATTCCTCCACACTGAGGTAAGGAAAATATCCCCAAGGATATTGATGAGAGTAAGGTCATGTTGCATACACCATTACTACTAGACAAGATCGCCTTTCATGGACCACACCTAGCGCATGTCCCCCTTTTAAAGTTGGAGAATTGGGATTTGACCGATACAAAGTGCTTTCCCCACTTAGCGACTAATCAATTCATGTTCTGTGTGTTCCACAAGAACACTGGTGTGACCACACTAGAGCCAAGGAAATGGATAAAAGGGGTAGACAAGGCGGGACTGTTAAACATGCTATGGGTACCACATTACAACTGCGAGCCCATAGCCATGATAGTGATCAAGTAGTTGTTGTGCTTGGTGCACGATGGGTGCTTGTGGTTGGAAGATCTCATACCAATCACTAGCATGATGATCCATAGGGTCACTCACCTGCCGCATTCATGGCTAAATCTGATCATGGAATTTGGTTGAAAGACAGGTGAGTGCAACCTTGCAGAAAAAATGAAGGACAAATTTAAGCTCATCAAGAAGTTTCACGGATACTCCATTTCTAGCATAATTGACCCCACGGTCAAAGTAGCTACCTAGATCTTGGCTGGGAAAATTATGAGGAAGTGTTGCAGAGATGAAGTGTTGGCACTAGTTGTATCATTAGCAGCCGAGTGTACAGGTGTACAATTCGACTGGGTGTGCTACCTCTGTAGCGATTTCATCGTGAAATGCAAAGAGGCATAAGACCACAACAAAACCTTTCACTATACATGGCTTCTGCTATCCATAGTACTAGTTGCATGGGAGTTACCAGAGGATAGTCAGTTTCCTATAGTCACACCAGATTTACCGGAAGTAGCAGAGTTCGCTTTGTTCTAGGCCACTAAGTACCCCAAAAGGGTCAAGGATAGCAAGATCTTTGGATCTTGATGGAGATGAGTATCAACATGGCCATCAACCGCAAACTCTGACTGTCACCGACTGTCTTCAACCAGTTGGCATAGTATGTGGAGTTCAAGGTGAACTTCCACTGTGTCTCCATGGGCGCGGGAAAGGACGCTAAGGAAAAGTAGTATGACCTTCCATACCACTTTGGAACGAGTCCTCTAGGGTCAATTTTGGGGTTCAAAGCCCATGTTTGGGGACTAAAGGCCCAAGTTTTATGTAAAGAATGTAAATTCTCCGTAATTTGTGGCTGCAGAGTGCAAAGATGTAAGCAGTCAAAAAGGGTTTCCACCCTTAGTTTATATAGTTTTGTCAGCTTGATGAGATCTGCCCTCGGTCCGCAGACCATGGGATTGTATAAAAAGAGAGTCTTAGAAGAGTCTAAGGTAGCTAAGACAGAAGCTTTTGTTAGAATTCAGAGTAATTTTATGGGTCTGTGAGAGCGAAGAGTGAAGAGTCTTAGCATTGGAAGAGGCTCTAGAGTTGAGTGCGTAGAGGCTTAGGGTAGAAGTCCGCAGCTGAGTGTGCAGACCCCTACAGTAGTGTGCACAGGGTAGTTAGAGTCTGTAGTGGAAATCTAGATTATCAATAAAGAGAGGTATTCTGGAATTATCTATGTACGCATTATTTTACTTCTGTTATGAATGTTGTGATTATGTTATATTGAATACTGGAGTTATGAATTAATGCTATATTGATGCGTGAATCTATGTATTTTATTTTGTCATATGAACACAGGTAATAATATTTGTTTATGCAAAGATAATCATAATGCATGTTAAAGTTAACCGACACTTAAGCAAATCTGAGTAAGTACAGAAGTAAGAGTAATTACAGAGGTGTGTAAGTGCCTGATATATCTATTTAGGGTCTGCGAAGAATGATCATATACTTTTGCTAAGGCTTCAAGGACGAATAAGAGAAGTACATTGAGAAGCCCTAAAGGGCTTATCGGTCTGTGCGAAGGAATCGTTAGGGCAATTAACCGACATCACAACCATGTCAGGGTGTAGAAACCTAGTTCCTGCATCCCCCCATACTACTTTAGGTGATACTTCATTCCGCGCTCCATGGATTGATACCGAAAGGGTCAATAGTGTAGGTATTAGCTTGGTTGCTTAACACTGAACCTGGGTCAGGGCCCATCAAGACAACAACGATGTCAACCAAGGTGTACGTTTTTTGTAAATAGTCAATATTAGTCTGAAAAAGGGGTAAACATATACTGAGGTGACGCCAATTCATTTACTTTAGTGAGTTCAAAACGACAAGTACTTGAAATTCTTTTAAATTTTCGAGAGTTAGAAAAGAGATGAAAGATGACAATAGGGGGGTTCATTTTTCATTTATTTAATGAGTTTGGAAAAGAGATAAAATAAAACTCCCAGAATCGGTCAATAATAATCACTCTTTATATTGAAGTCACTTGTAACTACACAAGAAAAACACCCATCGCTAATATCAAGATAAAATATTAAAATATTATGAAAAATATTGACAAAATGACTTTCAAAACTTATAAATAGGTAAAAGTAACTTCATCTTTTACCATTTTACCAAACTGAGCTCTGAAAGTGTTTTTTATGCCCTAATTCTCTTGATTTTCTAGTGGCTTCTGCGGGAGATCTAGGGTACCATTTCACAATCCGTATACTATAGGTAAGAGCCTCATCTGTGCTGTTGCATTTCATTACCTTTTTATGAAATTTAAATGGTAAATTTTATGCTAGAAAGGAGGATTTTGAAATTTTAGGTCAACGGCGGCCATCGCAGGTATCGTCATCGAACTTGCGATGGTCTCACTCAAGCCTAAAGGCTCGCACAATGCCATTGCACTATTTATAAAAACAAGTGTGATGGCACTGAGGGCAATTTTTTTAGATTAAAAACTCTATTTTAAGGAAAAAATGTTGATTTTTATCCATGTAAAAAGCATTAATAAGTTCTTAATTATTGTTTTGCAGGAGAATATGGTGTTGGAGTGGAAAGAAAGAGGCCATGAGGCTGAATATTTCCAAGCATATCAGGACCCGGAATGCATAAATGCTGTGAGGGATTATGGATTGCTAAAATTCTTCAAGACCACAGGTTTGAGGGCTCAAATGGAGTTATTACCTTATCTGATCAGCCTTTGGGATGTAGATTGAGAGATCTCCATCATAAAAGGGAAAGAACTGGAACTTGAGGATATGGACATATATTTCATCACTGGATTATCCTGTTAAGGAGAAGCAACTCAACTCTTTGGATCTCGCTAAGGAAGTGAGAGTACCTGGAGTCTAGTCCATAGACACTACCCTACTGCCAAGATAACCAATGGAGGTAAGGTGAATTTAGCATAAATCACCAATAACCTCATCTTGATAAAAATTTTGTTCACCATGTCGCATGTATCCGGCATTCAAGCCTTTCATGAGGCTTCAAAGTCTCAGTTTCACTGTGCTATTACATGTTTGACCCTCACCATCTTCAACTGGTGTGGAGGCCTCTTAGTGAACATGAAGTGACAACTCACCAACAGTAAGAACAGACACATGAAGCAATTTGGGTTTGGTTCTATACTCATGACATTATTTTTGGAGCAAGTGCCCCTCTTTTGGTATTAGTGGGTAGAAGTACCACATACTGCCCCCCGAGATCCGAGACTCGTGAGATGGAGCCAATTCATGCCTCGAGGAAGCACTAGTCAACATATGCCTTATCCACCATAGTTCTTTGCTTGGCCTGAATGCCAACTACTTGTGGTAGATGAATACGCTTATGTTGGCAAGGATTTTAGGTGGGATCCATATCTACCTCTGCCACCAGGCGAATAGTGGCCTCATCCAGGTAAAAGCCTGTTTTTTTATTTTTTGAAGTTTTATAAAAGTGTAAGTTGAGACGCAACTTATGATAAGTGTGTAGATGTGTGACCAGAGAGACCACCACGCATGTCGCCAATAGCATGGCGAGAGGATCATCCGATAGTGGGTGAAGACTACGATGAAGGGGTTGACCGCTTAGCTAAGATGGAGTGCAATGGAGAAAAAATAACGCGAGGGGTTCTAGATTATGCCACTATCGATGATGTTCCACTACGTTGGCAGAGACATACTGTGGGAATCTTTGCAAGACTGTATCGGCTACTAGCTTGACTGATCAAGGCAGTCTCGTGCCATCATGGGAACCGTGCATTTGATAGTTTATCTAGTATTTTACACATTTTGTAGGCTTTGAAAGAGAAGTGTCCGAGAACACTCTATTTTTGACATTTTGATGTCAACACTTTGGTAGATGCAATATATATATATATATATATATGCATATTTTTTTTTTACTTATGTGTTCATAACATGATTCAATCTTACAAATGACAAATATATATCAAGAAAAAAAATTTCTAATGCATTAGTTAATGTGTTTAAATTACGTGGAATATGTTTATATGTAATGTAATCAAAATTTCTTTCCAGCAACATAACACGTAGATACATATGCAAAATTTGTGGATTTCTCATTGAGTAATGATTGTTTAATTGTAACACAATGTGCTGCGAATAAAACTTGACAACTAAATCCCTAATGCCAAGAGTAACTGCTTTTGACACGAGTTCAATAACTACACTATATTCAACAATATTATTGGTTGTTCGACCAAGGAAAATACCTTGTAAGTTAATCAGCTTTCCATTAGGGTCATAATGTACCCATGTTGCAGAAGAGAAGTTTCATGTGCTACGATGAGCACCATCAGCAAAAAAAAATTAATGACATGATGAAATCTACAAACTGAGTGGAACATAGGATAAGCCGAAAAACATATATCTACAAAGCAAGAAAACACATCAAAAATAAAAAACACACACTAATGAATTAACACACTAATGTACAAAAGTTATTACATGAATTTCACGCATAATACTTTTTGACATACAACCCATTACGGGGTTGTGATAATGCATTTCCCTCATAATGACATAGCTCATGGGCACCTTTTTGTAAGACATGCTTAACAATGTAGGGCCCATGCCAAATGGGTTTGAACTTGCGTTCCCCCAATTTATCGTTGGCTTGATCGTAAATAAGGACAAAGTCACCTTCAACAAAAGTGCGAGGAGAAACTATTTGGTCAAAATGAGCTTTGACTCGCTTCTTTTGAGCTTCTATGACTAGCGCAGCAATGCAACGAGTCTCATCAAGTATCTCAAGATACAGTAGTTTCTCCTCTTCAAGCGAGCCATTTAGAAGAAGTTAGATAGCTAGCTTAAGTGAAGGGATTTCACATTTGAATGGAAGAGTTGCCTCTAAACCATACACCAGTTGGAATGGAGTGAATCTAGTGGTCGTCTTGGCAGTTTTTCTGTAGTCCTAGAGAGATGAGAATATCATTAAATTCAAATCTTTTATGTGCTTCCCAATGTTACACTAAAGCATAGTAATCAAATCTTTATTGACTGCTTCAACCTAGCCATTGTCCTATGGATAATAAGGAGTTGAGCTATCATGTCGAAGGCCCCATTGAGAAGTTAGCTCTACCATCATACGCTGATGAAAATGTCATCCATGTTTAGTCATGATAGCTTGAGGGACACCAAAATGTGCGATGACGTGGTTAAAAAGGAACTCAGCAATAATAATACTGTCAGCATTATATGTAGGCATGACCTTGGCCCATTTCATAAAATAGTAGAGATCGACGATGATATAGCCATGTCCCCAGCCGAGCGAGGGTTACATGTCATGAAATCAATGCCCCGTTTGGCAAATGGACCAATGGTAATTACTGGGTGTAGGGGTGCAAGTGGGGTGCACTTCCTGCAGTTGAAAATCTGGCATTTATGGCATTTTGTACAACTAGAATGTAGTCTTTAAAGATAGAAGGCCAGAAGTAACCGATGCGGAGGATTTTCTAAGAAGTGGCATATCTAGACATATGACCACCACAGGTACCAGAGTGGGAATTATTAAATACCTGCTTAACGTCTTCAAGGGTGAGAGATTTGTGAAGGACAGAGTCCACACCAACCCAATACAATGTATCACCGAGGATCCGATAGGGTTGGGATTGATGCCTAATGTGGCGTCGGTTGGATTGAGACAAATCAAATCGGAAAGTATAGGTTTGAAGATAAACAATAATTTATCCATATCATGGGTCAAAAGTGTTGATCAAAAACAGAGTTTCGTCAGGTATTTTATTAGTAAAATGAGTGGGAGCACTTGCAGATGGAAGAGCATAGATCAACTCAGCAAACACGAGCAAATTCTTTGATTTGGTAGTAGTAAATTCCAAATCGAACTCCTATAGGATAACAATCCATTTGGAGAATTTGCCCCCAAGTAACTAGTGAGTCAATATGTATGTCATATGGTTCTAATCAGAAATCACTGTGGTTTTCTGTAAAAGGAAGTAGTGTCGAAATCTTTGAATGGCATGAACCACTGCCAAAGATAGATCCTCGACATGAGCATATCGAGACTCAGTATCAAGAAGATTTCAGCTCAGATAATAAACCACATGCTCATTTCTTTCTTTGTATCCGTTGTAGCCAAATACATGAAGTAATCATGGAGGTAATCAAGGGGACGTAGTAGAGGAGCACTATTCAACATGTTCTTTAAAGCATCGAAGGATTCTTGGTCAACTTCATCCCAAATAAAAGGGATCCCCATCTTAAGTAAGCAAGTAAAACCCTTGGCAAGTTTGACGTAATTAGGGACAAATTGATGGAGAAAATTGGTTTTTCCCTACAAGCTCTGCAATTTCAGCAGTGATGGCGGGGGGGTATATTGACTATGGCCTCAACTTTCAAAGGATCAATCTTGATACCTTCACGAGAAACCACAAAACCTAAGAGTCAGCCAGTCTGGACACAAAACAAACACTTGTGTTGATTGATATGGATATTGTAATGCCGACGTCATAAGAATATGGATCTTAAGTGATCCAGAGGGTCATGAATTTTAGACGAATGAGCTGATAAGTCAGCGAGGTATGGCTGAACAATGTGTCAAATGTCATGAAATGGATAAGACATTGCTCATTGGAGCCGAGAGGAGTCACCATTTTGTTGACAAGGTTAATCCTCTCTACAAACAGAGATGATCCCTCTAGCCTAATAAGTAGGTCTAGCAACAAAAATGATAATCAACTAGACATATTCCTATATTATAATTGAAAAGTGGAACATGAGAGATGGCCTACATTTCTCTGATGCTATTCTGATTTCCTTTGTTGAGATCCTCAAACTGCTTTTGTCATGGACTTGTTCCTACTTCTTTCAATGCATATGTACCTACACAAGTTACCAAGATACAAAAAAACATGCCAAAACCAATAGAAAATCCAATAATAACCTGCTTAGCCGATCAAGGAATGCCAACCCAATACATACATGAACATATATATTTTGGGAAGATGAACCAATAGTTGTATTATTATTTGAGGAACAAAGGGAAGCTCACAACCATAGCCTTGATGTTGAAAGGATCTCCTTGAGTGGTAATCCAAGTCCAAGCCAATAAACTCACCAACACTCCTTCTCCAAGTCTAATGAATAGCCATTATGCACAAGCTCAGCATAGGGGTGCAAATGATCATAGATCAAAAATTTGGGAATGATAGAGAAGGAATTTACAGGATGGGAGAGGGAGTTAGGACTCCTCCAAAGATATTATTAGGCCCACATCTTAAGGAGGCCTTGTAGGGCTGAGACCAAGAGGTGAAATTAAGATGATTCAACCTAATCTATGTGAAACCATCTCTATCTCACCGCTCTAGAAGCTTCTAGGTCATGAAGCTTCTCACCCTCTTTGGGAAAACTTCCTTTTTGATATCATCACGGGTATGAGAGGGAACATAACAATGCCATCACTAGCTTAACATGGGGAAATAGGTCATCATCGTGGTTTTGAGCTTTATAAGGGCGATGACTCTCATTTTAGGGTTTTAAGAGCCATTTCTTGACAGAAAGCTCCAGAGGTTTTCCAGAAAAAATTAAAGGAGGGATCTGAGCTGTATACATGGATGAGTATACTTTATAATTATCATGTTTCGGGCACTTCAATGTATGTCACAGGGAAGTGAAGGAGGCATGACAAAATACTTTGTAACAATATCTACTTCACTGGGTTGGGCTTCAAGAATAGTGAAGTGGATGTGAACCTGTACCACATAGTGGTGGAAGGTAAGTTGTTGATTGTTGTACTTTATGTTGATGATCTCATACTGAGAGGTGATGATCAGCTGATCAAATCTTGCAAGGATTACCTTGCAAGAGAGTTTGAGATGAATGACATGGGGATCGTGCATTAATTTCTTGGCATGGATTTATGGCAGGGAGATGGGCGATTTATTTGTGTCTTAGGGCAAGCATGCCAACCAGATACTCATGAGATTCCACGTGGATAGAAACAAACCCATGGAGACTCCTCTAGTACGTAACTGGAGGAAGGAGGTTGCTACTTTAGTGGAAATAGTGGAATCTACTATTTACAAGGAGCTTTTGGGTTCACTCATGTACTTGGTGAACACACGATGGGATATGTGCTACACAATTAATGAACTTAGTCAAGAGATGGTTAGGCCTACCAAGTTGTATTGGAAGGAAACAAATCATGTGTTGAGATACCTTAGGGGCACTTATCAATATGGATTATGGTACATATGGATAGAGGGAGTGAAGCTTCAAGGCTTCACCAATGCAGATTGGGCAGGGAGTCCATTCGACAATAAGAGCACATCAGTAGGAATCTTCAGTATTAGGTCATCGAGAGTTTCATGGTACAACAGGAAACAAAGATCGGCTGCCCTTAGTTCGGTAGAGTCAGAGTACATGGCTGCAAATCAGGCAGCATGTGAGACCATCTGGATGAGGAAGATCTTGGCTAGTTTCTTTGGTCAGAAAATCGATCCAACTATGATTTACTGTGATAATCAAAGTTGTATCGAACTCCCTAAAAATCAGTCCAAGCATATTGATATTTAATATCACCATCTCAGATATTGTGTATTGAGGTGGACTATGTTGTTAGAATACATTCCCATGGAGGAGAAATATGATGAAATTTTGACAAAGGCATTGTCAAAATGTAAATTCGAGTTTCATAGAGATAGGATTAGGGTAGATGATAATCCCTTTCTTGTTGAGAGGGAGTGTTGAGAAATGGCAACAAGAAATTCCAGTTTAATTTGTCCTTGAATTGAACTGAAAATTAAAATCGAATTCTATTCTCATAGAAACTTGTAAATAGTTAATTAAGTTTAACTAACTTAATTAGCTTAGGAATTTTGAGTTGGAATTCTTTTTGAAGTCATGTATATGTTCTCCATATATTTGAGGGGTCTAGTAAGAGTTAATTGTGAGTTGTAATTAGATAACTCAGTTTACTGAGTTAAGTTTAATTAAATTAGTTCCAAACTATTTGAGGAACTAATAGAGAGTTATCAATCAATTTGTACACTAATGAATCCACTAGTGTTACTCCAGTTAACTGAAGATTCCCTCATTAGAAACTCATGCATGTTGATTCTGAGAAAGACCAAGTTGAGACTAGAGTGCAGGGAGAGTGTACTATCAGTTGTATGATTTACTGAGTTGTATTGATCATGAATGCAATTAGGAACTGGACCTAGTTTGGATTGCACAATTTTGAATGCACTGGATTACCATTAATATGGGCTATTCAACCATAGAAATTGTGCAAGGAAATAGGGGCTTGAAGAGTTGCAGAATTGGCTAAGTGTTGGCCAAGATCTTGCTTGCGAGTTGAGGATTGATTATATTGAGTGCTTCGATTGTTCTTGTGAGAACAAAAATTGTATTATGATCTTGAGTTTCTAATATATACAATACAGATAGCGGGGTTTTGAGATATGGCTTTCCCCAGATACATCTTGTGTTATGTGCCATTGATTTTATCTTGCTCTTGTCATTTATTGTTTTCATCGATCTATGGGCTTCCATTGTTTGAAAGTAGAAGTAGATTCTTGTCTTTTGCTTTAGTACATTGCATGATCTTATGAATCTATAGGATTTTCTACAAGACCTCCATGTGACTTTAGACTTTTTTAGCTAGTTTTGTGCCAGCGACCGGAGGATTTAGGCCACTTTTTGAGGGCTAGGAATTAGGCCTCTGCCTAGAACATAATGAAACTATTAAAAACAATAAATAAAAAGAATATAAGGCCTATAAGGGAAAACTTAAACAAGTAATTGACCTGACTCATCTTAACCATGACAAGAATTTCCTCAAACACATCATGAACATCTAATGTACATCTCATAAATACACATTTAAACATAGGGGATTTATATGTATTTGAGATTCGTGAAGAACTTCTTATGCGCTCTCATAATAACTGCAGTATCATCTATTACGTCATAAATTCATTTACATTTTTTCAATAATCAAAATATGATGATATCCATAACCAAAGTATGTCATAAAATCATGCTTATATCAAGCATATAACTAGTAGAATAACAATTATAGAACAACCATCAAAGAAACATAATAGAAAGAACATTTACTCATGAAATACAAAGGAGCAATATCTCTTATTAACATATGAAAAATCCAACCAAGTGAGGGACTTCCGCATATCATCTGACTATATATTGGGTTGAACCAAATATTTCTTTCAGCCAATCACCCTTATGCCATAGTCCAAGCATGAATATGGGACTCACAACAAAACCAACTAGGGCTTCTCAGGCTTTACTATGTATCCCATCGTTACCGATAGAGGGATTCCTAGGTCATAAACCATCATCTATACAACCAGTCTTTACCATGTATCCTTCCATATACTACTCAAGGGATTCCTAGGCCCAAACAATAAACATACACTACTGGCTTTGCCGAAATTCCACCATATACTGATCAAGGGATAACTAGGCCCTAGATAAGCATGGATTCCTCAACATTTCTACAACTTAAACGTGAGGAATTTGTTAGTCTCCACCCTTAGGCTTTACCACGTATCTTGTCATTTACTGGTCAAGGGATTCCTAGGCTATTGGGAATTTTCCTCAGACCACCCCACTAAGCTTCAAAACCATCCAGCAGTCTAGCTCAACCAAGTAAAATAACCACATCACACCATTGTTAGTCAGAAATGGCATGTCAAGGCTAAAAATGCCTATCACACATCGAAAAATCCATGCCAATGACAACAAGAGAACCAAATACACACATGAATATACCATGCATGCCAAAACTAGCAAGGAAATGATTACTGCAACTCAATACATGCAACCAATCATGATATAGCCACCTGATCCAATTATTCCTTGCTTGATCTTCACTTTCCTTTTCCTTCCATGTCCTTCCTTTTATTTCCTTTCTCCAAAGCTAGAGTGCTTCGAGAATTCTTTAAATGTGCAAGAGTATGAGAGAGTAAAGAGAATGAAGAGAGAGTTCCAAAACTGAACTAACACAAGTTGTGAACTGATCCTCAAAAGCCTTTTTTATCAATGAGGCCTTTATTTTCTTCAATTTCCATTATTTTCCTTCATTTTCCTCCTCACATGTGACCTATGATCCTTCACCTTCATTTTTTCCTAATTTCCATTATTTTCATAAATAAAATGCCAATTAATTGCCTCTTGCATTTTCAAAGCTTTTTTCATTTCCTTTACCAATTTCCCCTTAGCCACAAGAAACCAAATGAACACTTGCTAGGATGTTTTTCCCAACATTCTTCTTGGAATATGTGTCACATGGCCTTGGTCTTATTTTTTTGTTTATTAACTTTATTACGTGGAATTTTAACTTGGGGATATTATGGGCCCTTCCTCCTTGGCGGAAAATCATCCTCAGTGTTCAATGACACCTACAACTGGTAATACCACTGAAAAGGAAAAATATATTTCCCATCGATCTTTATAACTTAGCTCAATTCAATATTTACAGTGAACAACCTGCTAAAAAAGAACCAGCATGGCAACATAACAACATAACAACCATACTGCTTATTGGAGATTTATAACAAATGTCATGGAAGTATTTACATCCATATACATATATACATATACCAAAAATTATTTTCCTCAAACAAAAAACAATGAAGGATAATGGCCTGCATCTAATCAGACATCTCCCATGTAGCTTCACTGGGCTCAAAGTGCTTCCACCGTAATTTAACTTGCTTGATTGCTTAGTTTCGGAGCATGAGCATATTTCTCGACAAAATGCATAGAGGTTCTACATATAATTCTCATTTTGGATCCACTTGCAATACATACCAATGAATAACATGATCAACATCCTTTACATATGTTTTAAGTAATTAAACAAGGAAAACATCAAGGACTTTCACTATCGGAGGCAGTGCAAGTCGATAGGCCACTGGTCCAATCCTCTGAAGGATCTTGAAAGGCCCACAATACCAATATTATAGCTTCGTACCTGACCTAATCCCAAGGATATTTTCTTGGGCTCGATGCGTAAGTACACATGCTCCCCAACCTGAAACTCCTTAAATTCCGTGTGCTAATCTACACAACTTTTCTTCCTATGTTGTGTATCCTTTAGACTCTTCTTGATAACCTATGTTTCCTATTCCATCTCTACCAACATATCTCATCTAATTAATACCCTGTTCACTGTATCGCTCAAACTGATAGGAATATTACAACTCCACCCATAAAGCACCTCAAACAGACTCATATTCAAAGATTCCTAATACCCATTGTTGTAAGAAAACTCAACTAGTGGAAGTTAATCTACCCACTTTCATTGCTGATGCATAAAATGCATTCTCAACATATCCTCTAGTATCATATTGATCCTCTCTGTATGTGTTATCGGGAAATCTGGTGTCTATGCAGAGCTGCTAGTCCCACTAAGGCTGGTAGCTACCTTAGAAACAAACAAACTAAAACTACTTTCATTTTCCTTTATGAGAAATAGATAAGAGGGGAATAAGGAGACCAACCTCTGTCTTGCGCTTGGTTCCTCGCTCGATTCCTCTCCCTTCTAATAGATCTTTGCCACTCGCTTCCTCATGTACCCAGCTTCAAAGAGCACCTGTAGAATCAAAGCAGCATAACACTATCCAAGAACATAGATCTATTATCATAAACAATATAGGACCAGATATATATTGACCACACAAATGCATATAACATCAACCATACAAGAATGCGGAGGAAAACTTGAATAGCTTTATTGATAATCAAGAAAGAGCAAAGAGGATTAAAACCAATTGTTCTGACCCAGCATCATCCTCTCAGCAAGAAAGCCCTTCTTCACCTCATGAAAAGCTTAAATCACCCAACACTATGATGTTGCACCAAGAAACCAACAGCACTTCCTTACAAGATACAAAATTCCAACCTATGGATCTCTGGGATGAGGGATCCATATATAGATGTTTGCAAGGGGGGTGAGTCAGCTTTTGAGAGTTGATTAGTGTCCTCTCTCTGATAGTTCTTGATTCCACTTGGAGAATGATGATCTCTTACTCATCCCTGGGCGAATGCAGAGAGGCAAGTGTCATAGGAGAAGTTTCTAGAAGATTCCATGATCCTCCAACTAGCAGATTGACCCTGCCATTTATCCACTCTCGCCCATCGCACCCCATAGAAGGGATTTTCAAGATGCATCACACCTCCTGTGTGTATTTAGGTGGGATGCAGTGCACTTTGACCATGGAGTAGGTGAGATGGTCCAGTTTCGACCAGTTCTGAGTAGTTTTTCATGGAGAACTTCTGGGAGAAGATGTAATCAGTTGACCTTGTTCTTTTAGAGGTTGGAACAACACTTTTAGGGACTTAAGAGCCCTTGGTTTATGTAAATTTATGATTGGGGTTGCAGTGCCCAAAAATGTCTATAACAGTTGCCCCCTAAAGCATGAGGTCGTTAATCTGTTGATGTCGTGTGAAATGCTTTATCGTGAGGATCTGAAGTTTCTTCAAGCTGGAAGGCTACCTGTAATAAGATACAATACAATAAATTATCTTCATAATATTTTCATGATCTAGCTGAGGTAAGCATTCCCATCCTCAGCTTTATAAATTCATTTTCATGTACATAAAACAGACAATCGTCTGAGTGTAGACTGATGATTCTGGTAGAGCCATCATCCCTTGGGTTGGATGATTATCTGTGCAGTAATGATGTACATTTGATGTCTTTATTTTCCTGAATATATATCGCAGCCCAGATGGATGAAAGTAGATCTGGGGTCTTCAATCTCGTTCGATCTTCACTCAAAGTACAAGTCGATCCATGTGAGAGATGTTTTGGTGTCAAACATGGAAAGACTTCGCCTAATTACCAGCCAATGATGTAAGTTGTTAACAGGCGCGAGAGGAACCACCGATAATGATGATGACCCTCAAGGTACTACAGTAAAATTCACGTGGTGTGAATGAGGGACTTGGCATCGAACACCACGCAAAATCTTTCAGTCGAAGGCCATTGATGTAAACCTTTCACGGAAGTGAGAAACTTGCCATTGAGGCATGCAAGCTTCAAAGTACTGAAAGGGTTGTTCCTAGATCGACTTCTTGGATAATGAGCTGATGTCGACAAGAAGCAATCCGTCATAGGAGGGCCTTAGTGAATCCCACATCAATGACACGGAACGAAGCAAATGATTTTAATGGAGGTGAAAACGATCTGGTGATATAAGGTTTAGGGTGGCAGTCATGAAAGAATGGAGCGTAAATGTATTGCAGTGGGTGAGACACAGGTGAATTCTCTGAGCGACTTCTCTTGAACATATCAGTGACACTGACATGTTAGATCGGTAGCATTAACCCCAAATATGGATGGTGTGATGGAACCATGGTGATCTGACCAGTGAATGGAACTACCCAACCCGACTCGGATGCGGAGTGAAAGTGTCATGTTCAAGAGCGACTTGCTACCAATAAAGTTTCTTCAAGTTTTCTTCCCAATTTTTCCCCAATCATTGCTGACCAGTACCTCTTTATTTTTTTCAAGCTTGAGGAGGATAACATATGCTTGTTCTATAATTTTCCCTTCGGGCACACCCATCGCTATGTTTTAACAAGCCTAGCGATAGTGAAACTCGTTCTTGTCTGTATGGACAAGTTTGTCGCTATTCGGTTTTAACGAGTTTAACGACAAGGATAACTCGGTCCTTTTAAATTTTAGAGAGTCTGAAAAAGGGACGTAAAGAAAACTCCAATAATCCTTTTTCGTCATATAATCCCTTGAGTCCGAAAAAGTATAAAACAATACAAAAGGGATGAATCTTCGGTACTTTTAACGAGCCGAACAAAACAAGCGCTCTATCTTTTTGTGTAATAATCCCTCAAGTCCAAAAAGATTAAAATCTAAAGGAGGGATAGCACTTCCGGTTCCTTTGACGAGCTAGAGAGGCCAATCGCTCTGCAATCTTTTCATTTTTTACGAGTCAGTTGAAAAGAGCTTAAAGGAGACTCGTTTTTTGAGGAATGAGTGATAAATTCGGGTAGCAGTTGATTCCAGGTAAGGTTTGGAATTTTCCAATCATGGCAGTGTCATAAGGATGGCTAACAAGATCACTCTTCGCAGCTGTTCCTCACAAAGGGTAAACAATCAAATGGAGGTGAATGATCGACCAAAACAAAGTGGAGGTGATGATGAGAACACGACCAAGGCTTCAAAGGCTGATGGTAATACATTCACAATGGTTATTTACCGGAGAATGGTTCATTTTTTAATGAGCTTAAACTCTGGGGGAATATTTTCTCATTGCTTATGTTTATTTTTTAACGAGCTTGATTTTCGCATTAAAACTGCTCGAGGCGGGTTTATTTTTTAACGAGCTTGAAACCTGTGGTAACACTGCTCATGGCGGGTTTATTTTTTAACGAGCTTGAACCCTACGATAACACTACTCGTGATAAGTTTGCATGCCTCCAGCATAATAACGCAAATCGAGGTGCATGCCCCCCAAGCTTCATTGCATTCAACTCGGTGGTTGAAATGAAATTTTACCTTTGAGATCTTCGAAAGACTCGACTTTGATTTTACGAGATCGTAATCAAAGACTTGATTTGGAAAGGGAGTCGTTTGATTCTTTAATGAGGTTGACACAGTAAAAGAACTATCCTCATGACTCCTTGTTTCATTTTTTAACAAGGTCGACACGAGATAAGAACTGTCCTCGAAATCCACCGTATTTACAGTATTTTATAGGAAATAAAAAACTGAAGGATGATGAAGGTTATCAGGGGTATCTTCTTGACAATGCAGAATATGGGAACGATGGTGGTAATATTCCCATGGCGCCCCTTCAATTTTCATTGACTGAACAATTCCTTCATTAGTGTAATGCACTTGCGACCAAGGATCTAAAGGGGGTCATATTCCTTAGACTTATCTATCCAAACGCTCGATGAGCGTTGATTTGGGTTTGCCTCCCATGCCAAAAACATTGATTGCTACAATATTTCTATTTGGCTTGGAGGCAATGCCTGCAGATGATCCATGCTAATATTGTTTTCTGAGATCTTTTGAATCGAAGATATCATATTGCAGGTTCCTACCGTCACCACTTCCGCCAAATTGATTGGAGGCAGAAGGCCAAAAGTCCCCATTAATATAGGGTCTTTTAGTAGGCCTACTCCGATATTTTGAAGCGAATGGGGGCTTCCATGGATCATCGGAATGCTTCCCGTAACTTGGGAACTATTGGGGAGAAATGTTTGTTGGTCGACGATCATAATTCCTCCTTGAAAAGGAAATGCCATCTTCCTAAAGTAGGTCGACACAACTGTAGCCATAACATATATCCATGGTCTTCCCAGTAGGATGTTGTAATAGAGGTTTCCGTCGATTATGTTATCACTCAGGTTGTTCCCTGCCTCCTGAAGGGAATACGGCCAAGGTAACCACTAACCAATATTTTAGCTGTAGGTCCTAGCCTACCTGCAACCAGAGAGGGCTCTCTCTTTGTAATTTAGCTTTTTTTTGTAATATTTTAGGCTAGTTATGATGCACAGGTTTTTGTTTTAATTTTGTTGGATGGCGATTTTCAGGCAGAGCTGGGATGCAAGTCCAAGAAAGTCTGTTCCATTGGGCTATGGAGTCAATGATGGTGTAGAGCTGAACGTGTTTCTTGGGTAAATGGTAATGCTACAGAGCAGGATAGGCAATCTAGGAACAATTTTCAAATCTGGAAATGATGGAATGAAGTCAGGGAATGAAAGGCAATCAAGAATCTTTCAATATGCTAGCAGAGGGAAAGTGTATGAGTATTGTCCAGGAGAAATTAAGAATTCCTAAACAGTATTCAAAATGAAGGAATTAGTACAAACATGAGCAGTCAAGAATTCATATCTATGACTAATTCTGAGGACAACACAAGTAATAGCAGAAATTGAGCACAGGGTGTAATTAAACAAATCCTAGGCTATTCTTTCTCCCTGTTATCAAGATTATGAAAGATATGTGAAATTTGTAAACACAGAAAACATAAAACACAGTTTAGAGTAACATATTGTTCCATTGAATGACTCAGGAATTCAGTAGCAGGTCCCAGAACATCATTTTCACATTCAGACAGCGTAGAGACCATGAACTTCAACAGCCATTTGTATTAGAAAGTCTTAGAAATTACATCATAGCTTAGAGAGAAAATCACCAACCCCAAATACATATTATGGGGAGGTATTTATACAAAAGGGAGATACAAAATATCATGAAGATAAGTCCTTGAACTCATAATTTTCTTTACCAACTCTTGAGAAGTAGTAAATGAGGGAATAAATGTTGTAATAAATATGAATGTGCTAGTTGTCCAGTTAGTCAGAGATATTTTGACTTTTCTAGGCTGTGTGAGTCGGCTTCTTGCTACGCATTCATTCTACATTTGTTGTCCTGATGCTGGTACACTGTTTGTTGCTGTCTTGGTCTTCATCATTAGTGCTCGATTTCTTTGCATTCAATGAGTTGTAGTGACCATTCCTTTTCTGCCTTGTGCCGCTTTTTCTTCCCTTTGACAGGTGGACCGTGCTATTTGTATGTGCTGACCTGTAGTTGATCAAAAAGAATTAATAAGTAAAATTTACCTGAGCAATGTCTCCATCATTCCTTTCCACCAATCCTCTGTAGGTAGTTGATGTCTTTGTCTCTTTATCCATGTCTTATCAGCTTCAATGTATCTATAAAAGTTTGGCTGGACTTCAAATAGGTGGTTTATCTCATGTTCAATGTAGAACAGATTTTCTAGTTTGTCATAGAGACTTTGTCCAAATGGAGGCCCTGTTTCTTCTAATGTGCTTGAGGACGCTGTGATTTGATTGGAGGCATAGTTGTTTACTCTGTTGGCATAATGCTCATGTGACAGCAATCTTCCAGTGCTGGTTACTAAACTGGGTAGCCCTCTGCTCTATAATGCTGCAAACTTTATTCTGAATTCATTCACCTCTACCTGCATTTCTTGGCATTTTCTTTCTAGAGTTTGCACAAAATTCCTTAGGGTCAGCACCCTTTTTACTAGTAAGATGGTATCAGTCCTGTTCCTGATACCTATTGCTGCCAGCTGCTCTTTGGTATGAGTATTTAGGAATTGAATCATTTTGTTGGCTTGTTCAAGCATATTCCCTAAAGATGCTCTAGCCTTTTGATTTTCAAACTGAGCCAAGCCTATCAAGTCCATTTGCTCATGTATAGTCTCAATCGATTGCCACTGGTCAGTAATGGATTGGTTGATCTTGGCCCATAAGATTTTCTTTACCTCGGCTAGAGTCTTATCAAGAGTAAACTCCTTCTCCAGCTCCTTTATTCTTTTTTCCAGGGTTTTCACTTCCCTTGTCTTCTCAGCTACATCCTACTTTTACTTGTCATATCTTTCCTCAATTTTGGCCAGCTTTTCTTTTGCCTCTTTCAGTTCTGCCATCTGCACTTCCAGGGCCTTTATTTCTTTCATCATCCCCTCCATACATAAGCTGGTCTCTTTCTCTGCTGTTGTTGTAGTTTCTGCTGAAACTGGTGCTGAACTTGAGGTACCTGCTTCTGATGTTGGACGAGTGGGAGGGACTGTTGTGGTGGCCGTAGGAGGAGCAGCTGTGAGAGTCTAAGCTGTTTGAATTGGCTGAGAGGCCAACTCTCCCTGTCTTCCTTGCAATGATGCCTCCAAGGCACTCTCTGTTTCTATCAATCTTTTGTACAAGCTCATAAGTAAAGGTACGACATCCTACTCTTCTTTTTGTTGTGCTATCTCTGTGGTTTGAGGGTGTAGTATAGCTGGCAGTCTGAGTTGTCTTCTGAGGGCTGCTATGTCTTCCTCTTTCTTTTTGATCAAGGCCTGAATGCCTTTTAGATCCTGGGGATTATGCCCCAACTCTATAATAATCTCCTCCAAGGACTTGATTCTATTGTCCTTGGCCTATGATGAAGCTTTCTCCAACTCTAGTTGGGCAGAAGTGTTGTGTAGAGAGTTTTGCAATCTATGGGCCAACAATGTTTTGTCCGCTAAGGTAGAATACACCATTTCACCGGTCTTCTTGTGTAATTCAATCTGGTCCATTGGATGGATATCCTTGGAGAGCACTTCTAGATTGGTTGTGATATAGTCAGTAGCTGATTTTGGTTGCTGCATTATAGGTCTGAAATGACTGAGAGTCATTTTGCCTTCTTGGATGTCATAGGCTACCATTAGCCTTTGCTGATTAGTGGGAGCCATCCTTAGCAACTGGTTATAAAGTTGATACCTCACTAGCTCATTTCTAGCTTTGATATCAGTGAATGATTTTTTGATATCAAAGCCCTGTCTACTCTATTGCCTGGTGGATGTTACCTCCACCCCCTGTTGTCTTTCTTGCTCTGGCTGGAAGGAGCTAGCTGATGTCTCCATGCTTGGAGGAACTTGCTGTTCAGTTGGCCCTTCTGGCATTTCTTCTTCTGAATAAGGATTTAATCTCTGTCTCTTTTCTCCTTGCTGATCTACAGATATCCATGGAGGTGTCTCTTCTTGTCTATCCCTTTTCTTGGCCCTTTCCTCTTTAAGAGGAGTCTGTAATACCGGAATTTCAGTTGCCTTGGCTTGTGTTAAAGGGTCTTGCCCTTGACTTTGTTCATCTATTGAAGTTGGCCGGTCTGCCATTGTCTCTTGCTATTCCAAATGGTCCAATTGTTGTTCCGGATGCTGTACCTCTTTTCCTTTATCTGTCCCTGCCAGAGGAGCACTTACTTGAGTCGGTTGCTGGGAAGTCATGGCAGATGAGGTGCCTTCTCTAAGGTGCCGAGGAGATGTGAAAAACACCTGTCCAAAAGATTCCAAGTCAACTGATTTTTCAAGATTCTTGATTGCTTTTTCTGTTATCTCTTCTTCAGTAAGCTCTTCTACTAGTGTGCCCTCTACCCATTCTTGTTGGTTGGCATATTGTTCAATTTCAGGGATTCTGTGGTGGGGATACCCTGTGAGCTTGTTCTTAACTCTTCTAAAGCTTATGAAGTGTTCAGGGTCATATGGTGACCAATAGAAACTCAGTTTGAGCTTGAGTTTTTCTCTCAGAATCTCATCAGCATCCTTCCATGCTCCTTCCCTTTTATTAAAGATAAAGGGGCCCAACTGATGTCTCATTTTAAGCTATGCCTTTTTCCTAGCACCAAAGAAGTGCTTTAAATCTGCACTGTTGAACTGCCTGTAATATTCCAAGGCAAAGAGTCTCATGGGGACATATTTTAGTAGCCTGCATGGGGCTAATTCATAGCCATAGATCCTTATTACAGTGTGGTCTTGGTAGTAGTACCAGTCACCAATGCTGTATCCCTTTGAGAGGTGCAGAATTCTTTGCATTTCAGCAGTGAGCCTAGGAGGAGGATCTGCTGATAAAAGGCAAGTGGCTGGGTAGATAAAGAGGTCAATGAATTCACAGTATGTGTAGGGGGAGAGAGTAACATGATGGAACACTGATGACCAGAATATCACAGACCTTCGCTCCCCCCTAGCATCCAACTTCTTAAGGAAGACCGGAAAACACTAAGACTGATAGTATAGCAGCAAATGATAGATATATGAGGTATATTTGAATACCCTTTCCCTCTCTAAGTTTATGAACTACTCATCAGTCTTGTTGGCTATAAAGGTGGCATAGTCATACTTGACAGCAGGGGGTTGTCCTGGAGTGAAGATAGACATCAAGGACAAAACAGTTTCATCTACAATTTCACTTGTTCTAAATCCCAGGATATAGGAAATCATATCTATGATCATTTTTCCCTCCTCAATAAACGCAGCATAGACATAAGGGATTTTGAACCTGGAGTAACAGTCTGGTGGCATAAATAGCTTGGCAACTCGATCAATTTCTGCAGAGGGCAACTTTGAGGCTTGATCCAGCAGATTTTTCATGGAAAGGGGAACCAAAGGCTGAGTTGGCCTGAATTGCAGCATCTCATTTATAGACTGAGGAGTAATGTAAAAGAGGACATTTCCAGCAGGGTCCATCACTGCCCTTTGAGAAGGCTCATAATTTGCACAACACTGATGGATGAGGTCAGGGAAGACGTTTACTGAGGATAGGTAGTAGATTGGCATGTTGGATTCCCATATTCCTAATAGGTCAGCTTTGTTTCTGAATTTATTCCTTATCTCACAGAAAGCCTGAAGGTGATGCTTGTCTCCTTCCATATCAGCAATTTGATAATCTCTGTCTACCAGAGGTATCCACTCTAACTGTTTATGAGGTGCATTTAGTGGTGCAATATTGAGGGCAACTGGGGCCCCCATGATTTTACTGGGATTATAATTGAGTTTGGTGTATACTTCAACAGGAAAACTGAGTTTTGGGAGTGGTTTTTTGGCAAGGAATTTACAGTTTTGAATTCTGTGCAGAGATGACCCCACTAGGTAGAATTCAGGGGAAATAAAGAGTATGCAAGGCTCTGCAACAAGTGAGTTCGAAAACAGTGGTAAAAGCAAGGTTCTGTTGGTTTTCTTTAGTGGTTTTACAAGTGACTAGGGGCCAGATTTCGAGCTTTAATGTCAATTTTATCAGAGGGTGACATAGTTGCCAGGTTTTGGTTGCAAATGAGGTTATACAGTGGGGCAGAGAGGAGAGGCTCGTGGGTGCCAATGTCTTCAAATTGAATTTAGGTGTATTGGAAATTTTTGCAGAGAAACTATGAAAAACAGGGTTACGGGCGTTTCCTGGGTAAATACCTGTTTTTGGAGGTTGTGCTACGAAATGCAGTTGCATGCAGAGCCGAGGAGGTCAGATTGTAGGCTGACCATGCTCAAGTAGCAGACTGGAACGTCAAAGGCAGTTTGGACGTGATTTTCATGCAAAAACTTTCGCTATTAGTCTCGTAAAAAAACATAAAAACATCGCTTTCGCGAGTTTTAACCCAAATTTGTGTTTCGGCGGAGTTTTGGCGCGTTTTTGTGCTGACGTCAGGATGACGTCACATGGCATTGTAGCAAGGTACAGTGGGTAACGTGGTGCCTGACGTGGATGGATGACGGGGCGGCCACGGCGGACTATACAATAGCGGGGGTGGTGACGCAAGAGCCAATGCAGAGCTGACGTGGGCGGTGGGGAGGACAGGCGGTAAGAAATTTTCTATCGGACCGCCTTTTGTATGGGGGCAGTATGTGTCAGCGCGGGCCCGATGCAATCAGAACAGGCCACGCGTCCCCTTGTGTGATGGCAAAACCACTATCTATCGGGAACTAACCCTCGTACAGCGGGGTCGCTCCGATATCGGCGTGGGCCGTCGGATCTAGGATGGCGGATCAGAGGGTTGACAGGATGCAAAGTTGTCGGTACGATACGGCGCGGGGACCCACCCATATATTTTAACATTATAAAATTATGTCGGGGGATAAACTTTAGTTTTAATGGGTTTTGTGGGTTCGGCGCAGATGGTCACGGTTATTCATTTGATCAAATATCAAATGAAACCCAAAATATATGAGCGCAGTGGGTAAAGTAGTAAGGTTTATGTGTGGGGGCGGACTATGGTTATTAATTTAACCAAATGTTAACTTAACCCAAGTTTTGGACGTGGAAGGGCTAATACCAAGGCCCCAAATGGACCTAGCATTTCCCTAACTTTGTATTATATGGCTATAGTGCCAAGGGGTGGGGATATTTACATTTTTTGGGTTTTTAATATAGTTTTTCTTTCTTTGTAAAAATAGGGGTGGGGAAAATGACTTAGGGAGCTAAATAATAGAGTTAGGTGTTAGTATGATTTTATGGAGTGAGATTGCATAAGTAAATGCCAAGTTTATAAAGTGGAAAACTTAGACATAAGAAAATGAGAGGAATGTGTAATGATGACTTTTTACACAAGAAATGTGGCTTATTTCTACTAAGAAAAATGAGATTTTAACTTAGTGTTTCTCATAGAATGAAGTGAAATAGGACTATTAGGCAGATCCCAATGTCGTTGAGGGGATGTTAGCAAACAAGTTCTGGGGAATGAAGGGGAAATTAGTCATGCTTCCACTGTTCTGCAAACAAACAACTGCCAAGGTACCAATGTTGTTGATGAGATGAGTCTTCTTTGATAAGACAAAAATGAGCATTCATCTGCTTCTGCAACTTCAAACTACCTACCAAGCCTAACACACCTAACATATTTTCTTCCTTTTGATTGGGTGCACTTGAACTAGCATACCCTGATTGTCCTCTTTTTCTTTTGACTCCCCTTCTACCTAATTCTACCCTTATCTCTTCCAAGGGCCCAGATTAAGCAGTTGGGCTCCTTAATTTCTCTACTTGTCTACTCATCTGCCAAGCTTGAAATTTTTGGACAGATATTCTTTCTCTATTCTAGAAAAGCAAATTTAAACAATGGCATGGTCCAAATTGAACTATTGGCCCATCTATCAAGTGTTGTAAGCACAATATCTGCACATCGTGAATTTGCAAATAAGATAGCAGTGGCATTTTTGACTGGCCACTTTCCTAGTCTTTCTTTGGGGTTCATTTCTATTACTTTTTCTTGACCAATTTACTCTTTTTTCCCTTTGATTTTTCTTTTAGGGCATACCCTCTTTACATTTTTTAATTTTCCCTATTTGTATACAAAATATGTAACCTTTGCAGCATGAAAAGATGAACATATTTGGCACTTCCCAGGTCAATCATGAAAAATGAAACCTATTGGTATAGGAACCTAACAGTGGCTCCACTTGGGGATGGCTTTTCCTGGTGAAAAGCCAAGAACAGCAGGTCATATTGCCTTATTCTTAGTTGACTGTGGTAATTCAAAACTTCCATCTGCTAGAAACCAATGATCTGAATCTTTGTAGCATGTGTGCAGTCTTTATGAGCTGATTGGTGCAAAATTACAGCTCTGTCTTTGCTGGTTTTTCTGAGTATTTATCATCATCTTTATAAATCCCAAGCTTTCTTCTTGATCTCTTGTGGAAATTTCAAAATACACACCTAAAGTGGTGTAATTCCTTGACTTTTAGCTCAAAATCTGCTGCATTTTGTTCCTTATCTAATTGCTGTAAATGAAAACTGCTGGAAATACAAATATTTATGTACAATATATAGTTGTTTGTGTTGATCAAAGGGAGTCAAAATAGTGCTTGAGCATTCTCCTATTGATTGGGCCTTCCTCATTATCTGTGCCATCCAAACTCTTCAAAAAATAGGTGTTGTTACCTTGTACAACATAAATAACATATGGTCCTTTCCAAAGGAAATCAAATTTCCCATGCTTCCCTTTATCCTCTCTTCTAGAATCCCATCTTAGTACTTTGTTTCCTATGCAGAAGTCATCAGCTTTTGTTCTTCTATTAGAGATCTTCTTGAGTTTATCTTGTAGAACCTGGGTTCTCTGATATACTTCCTCTCTTGTCTGCTGTAAGTGAATAGTTTGATTGATCCTTCTTTGAATATCATTAGGCTCTGCTTGTATCTCTTGCAGCAACTTGATTACAGGGATTCCCAAAGATGAAGGGAATCTTGCCTCCAGACCATATACCAACTCATATGGACTAGTACCAATAGATCTTTTGGTGGTCAATCTATCTTCCCATAGTGCATTCACAAGTTTTTTATGCCAATTCCTTTTGTTCTCGCCAATACCTTCTTGATGATGTTGATGAGGCTTTTGTTGGAAGACTCAGCTAAGCCATTACCTTGAGGATAATAGGCTGTGGAGTGGCCCAAGGTAATGTGGTATTTATGGCAAAAACTGATCATTCTTTTGGATTTGAATGCAGCAGCATTGTCTGTAATAATTTTTTCCGGACAACCAAATCTGGACAAGATGTTGGTTTCTAAAAATTGCATGATGATTGAGTCATTGGCTTGCCTACAAGGGATGGCTTCTATCCATTTGGTAAAATAGTCTGTAGCAGTCAAAATCCACTTGTGTTGGCCAGAGGATGAAGGGTGGATTTCACCAATGAAGTCTAAACCCCATTGTTGAAATGGTCTTTCAGTGAAAACAGGTTTGAGAGGTAAAGGTAGCAGCTTTCTCTTGCCTTCAAAGATCTGGCATTTATGGCATGACATTACAAATTTTTTCACATCAGCAAACAGGGAAGGCCAATAAAATCCAGCCCTTAGGATTTTATCAGCTGTCGATTTCCAGTATAAGTGTCCTCCACAATCACCTGCATGAAATTCCTTGAGGACTTTGTCGATTTCATCCAATGTTAGGCAATTAAGCAAAATACCTTCATGATTTTTCCAAAGTAAGACATTGTCTATAATACAAAACTTTGATGCCTTCATCTTCAAGAATCTCTTTTTAGTTCTAGACAACCCTGGAGGAGCTTGCAGGTTTAGCAATACAAAACATATGTCAACATACCAAGGTGATTGTAAAAAGGCTTGATTGATCTGTGGAGTTGCCATCTCCTGTTCGTTGTCCATTTCATTGATGTCAAGGGCTTGAAAATTGGTTTCAGTCATCAATTTGGCTAATCCTTGTCCTTTTATCAGTTTTGTAGGCTTGATTTCAATGTCATACTCTAAGATGTTGGCTATCCATTTGCCCCTCTTACCTTCAATTCCTTCTTGAGTTAAGATGTCTTTAACCACAACGTTTGGAACATAGGCTATCACATGTGAGTACAATATGTAAACTCTGAAATCCTTGATGGATTTTACGAGGGCATAAGCTTGTTTTTCCATAATCTGATATTTTAAAGGAGCATCTCTAAGGGCTTTGCTGAAGAAAGCAATGGGCTTCTCACATCCTTGGTCATCTTTTTGTAATAGGACAGCAGCAATAGTATGCTCAGATGCAAAGGAAAAGATCATGAAATCTCTATCAAACTTGGGACTTGTGAGGACTGGTGTTTTTGTCAAAGCTGTTTTGATGTCCTCAAAGGCTTGTTTAGCTTCCATGGTCCACTTGAATTTAGAATCTTTCTTGAGCATGTTGTTTAATAGTCTGATTAGCTCGGCCAGATTGGGGATGAATCTCCTTAGGAAATTAATCTTCCCTAAAAAAGCTTGCACTTATTTGATGTTTCTTGGATGAGGCACTTGAAGAATAGCTTGAATTCTGTCCGGATCAATCCTAATGCCATCTTTTGAGATTATGTGACCTAGGAGTTTGCCTTCTTCTAGGCCAAACAGTGATTTCTTTGGGTTCAATGATATGCCATATTTTCTGCAAATTAGGAACACTTGCCTTAAGTGTTCTAAATGTTCTTGGTCTGATTTTGAAAAAGCAGTGAGATCATCAAGGTATATGACTAAGAAATCATGGATCTCTTTGGCAAAGGCTATGTCCATTGCTCTTTGAAAAGTGGCCCCTGCATTCTTGAGTCCAAAAGGCATTTTGACATATTTGAAGGTTCCCCAAGGTGTTGTAAAGGCAGTTTTATCTTGATCATCCGGGTGTACTAAGATCTGATTGAATCCTGAGAATCCATCTAGCAATGAGATCCTAGAGGCTCCCACTACCCTTTGTAGGATATGATCCATTTTTGGTAAAGGGTAATGGTCTTTGAGAGAGACTTTATTCAAATTTCTTAGGTCAACACACAGTCTTATCTCTCCCGTTTTCTTCCTAGTGGGTACTAGATTTGAAATCCACTCTGAGAACCTGATAGGTGCAATGATTCCAGCTTCATACATACGCTTAACTTCCTTTTCAATCAAGGGAAGGAGGACAGGATTCACCCTTCTAAGCTTTTGTTTAAAATCTTTTTGATTCTCTTTCAAAGGTATAGTGTGTTGGATGACCAAAGTATCATAGGATTTGAGGTCCTCATAACTCTAGACAAAGACATCTTGGAACTCTTTAAACAAGTCAGTATATTTCAACTTCTGATTAGCAGGCAATGCTTTGGAGAGTTTTACCATTTTGGGATTTTGTGTCATTCCAATGTTACAGTCCTCAATTTTTGCATTCAGTGGTTGCATTTTTGGCTTGCTTGAAATATCATTTGAATCGAATAAATCCTCCAAAGGAGTTAAGCCTGTGGGCAGAAAATTGTCTTTTAGTTCAATTACTTCAGCGTCTACCTCAACTATTCCATCAAAATCTGTTTGCTTCAGCTCTTGTAAATTCTTTTCATCAAAAGTAGTTGGATGTAACATCAAATTTGTTGTTTCAGCTGATATGTTTTGTTCAATTTTGTCTATCTGTTGTTGGTCATCCACAGTGCTAGTATCAATGTTTATGCCAGTGAATTCCTCTTTCAAAGTCAAGAAGTTATTTATCTACGTATCATTTTCAAAGACTTGACAGTTTTTGACATTATCTGGGACAGCAGGCCTCTGTTTAATTTTAGCAGTGAAGTGGTGATTGGGCTCGAAAGCCAGCTTGCAAGTGCTGGAAAAAGTTGCCAGGCTATGTGCATGTAAATTGTGCTTTCTAGGAATTTTAGTGAGCTGAGATTCTGAGAAAGTGTTAAGTATTTCAATGGCTGCCCCTCTGTAAGCCCTCAACCTAAGATCATTTGTGAAAAAATTTCCCTTCATCTGCTGGATGATCAGATCTGAGTCCCCTAAAATTGAAACCTTGGTTGCCCCTAGATCTCTGATCAGTTTGAGTCCTAGCAAAAGGGCTTCATACTCGACCATATTGTTTGTGCATCTGAAATTTAATCTATATGCATGACCTTCAGCATGGTCATTTTTCATGTTGTGAATCCAAACCCCTGCCCCTGCTCCTAATTTGTTGATAGAGCCATCAAACTCTAAGGACCATAAGATTTCTTGGTTATGACTTGTCTTAAGGGTTTTAGAAGCTTGTTTGATGGGTAGATTTGGCTCTTGTATGTCATATAATATATCCTTTCCCTTTGTTGCATTAGTCACCTCAACAATTTTATGATGTTGGGTACTAGATTGTTCTTCTATGCTTTGTGTTGGTGCTGCTTTTATGAGTTTGACATTAGTTTTGGGACACGTGCCAGCATTATACAAGATGAATGAATCCATGTCGGAATGCATAGAATAGATGGGGAAGTTTTGGGGTTTTTCTTGACTGCTGACCACATATTTCATTAGTGTTTCACGGTATAATCTCTTTGGCTGTCCAAAGACTGAAATAGTGGCATAGGACATGTCTAGTTGCAAAGATCCTTGGAGTTTTGCACCCCACGATCTTGACAAAAGCATACCATACTTGGGTGGAATGTCAGCTACCACCACATCCATCAAGATTTTTTTGGCTGGATATTGGACTAAGGATACACAAAGGTCTTTGATTAGGCCTAGACACCTGACCTGGCTGGAATCAAATGAGAACAAGTCTTTGTAGGGCCTTGTGATATCTAGGTCTAGTCTCTCCATCACAGATTTTGGCATTAGGTTATGGGAAGCTCCCGAATCAAACATTGCATTATGTAGCACTTTGTCATGAATGTTCAAGCTTACATAGAATGGAGGAACTCCTCCATCTATTGTTTTACCATTGACTTCCGGACCGAAAATCAACTCTGGTTGATCATCTAGAACATTGACTGCATCCTTATTCTCTGGTATTTGGAGTGACCGATTGATTTGCTGTCTGTAAACTTCATGTTTGGCTAATTCAGAGAGAGGAATAGCTATTTTCAGCTTACCTATTTCCGTTTCCAAGTTAAAAGGTTTTTCTATCTGTATTTTTGCATTATGGATAGCAGACTTTTCCTTTTCAGCTGGATTTTCAATGATCTTCTCTTGATTATGAGTGTTGTTTTGAGGTATATCTGATTTGAAATTATTTTGAAGAGAACAGTTTGGACTTTCTTTTGAAGAATGGGAAGTGTATGGTTGATTTTTTGAAGACTGTGAGTCTGATACATCTTCCACAGTGACTTCCTTTGGGTCTGGGTCTGTTTTATTAGAGGGTTCCATCTGGACAGTGTTATCCTTTGTCTTCTTTGGCTTTTTGGTATCCTTCAGCTTGGTAGTTTCAGGCACATCTATGGTTCTACTTCTTAGTTTGTACTGTTTATGAACCTCATAGACTGCTGCATCATAGCCTTCCCTAAAATCAAATGATTCTTCGGATTTGGTTTGAAATTGATTAAAATTGTGAGCTTCTTGGTCATCTTGGGTCAAGAAAATTTGTTGCTCACTGTTCAATCCCATTAGGTTGATTTGGGTGTCCTCTATTGGTTCACTAGATGTTGAAGCCTCGGCATAATTCTCTTGGAATGGAGGTCTGATGTTCTGATCAGGGCCAGCCCTTCCAACATTAGGATTTTGATTTTTTCTAAAATTTGGGTTTCTTGTATTGTTACTTGGTTGACCTTCCCATGATGATTTCCTTTCAATAGTTTCCACCCTATCCCCAAGTCTGTCCATACCTTTGATGATTGCATCAAGTTTTTGTTCGAATGCTGAAGGTTCCTCTTTGAAATTTGTTCTTCTTTCAACTCTTGCCCGATTTCGTTTGGCAATCAGATTTGCCTCCACACTAACAACTATATTCTGCATGTCTGATAAGCTTGGAGGGGCTCTTTCCCTCAATTGGTATGCCATATCAGAATCAAATCCATCGGGAAATTTGATCAAAGCTAGATCAGGTGGAGGTCTAAGGTTTTGAGGAATGGCATTATAAACATTGTTGAACCTAGCACAATAGTCTTGGATGGTTTCTTGTGGGCCTCCTTTCAGATTATCATATTCTGTCAAGATGTGTAAAGGGTCTTTCTTCTTTTCCCACCTGTTTAGAAAGGATTGGTAGAGGGCATCTGGATTAGCTATAGAATTTGGAGCGAGTGCTCTGAACCAAGTCCTTAGATCACCAGTTAAACTTTGGACAAAAATCTTCATTCTCACATCATCATCATCTATTTCATAATTTTCGAAATAATCTTGCATTTTCTTAGTGTGTTGCTGGGCTGTATAAGAGACAGTACCATTGAAATATGTGATTTTTCTCTAATAATCCTGGGGCATAGCCCTTGGATTTGCAGGTAACTGTAAAGGAGCATAACGGTTCGCCATATTTACAGGGATAAATGGGGCAACAGGAAGAAATGAGGCAGTTGAAACAACAGGGAGTGGAGTTGAAATATGTGCAGTGGATGGAGGTGTGGAGAAGGTGCTTTGGGAGGTGGATGAAGAGCTAGGAGAAGCAGCAGTTGTGTGAAGACGGACTGAGGCTTTAGCAGGAGTTGGGATATAGTTCTGCTGAGCTATTTCTAAACCAGCATAATTTTCTTGTTCTTCTTGCTTCCTAAGGGTCTTAGGAATTAAGTTGGGATTTTCAAAAACAGCTAGAGGATCTGGGTCAGGGTTTGACCTGGTGTACCGAGTTTTCTTCTTTGGAGCCAGCTTCTAGACGTGTTTTTTGGTATTTTCTAAGAATGTTTTAAGATCACAGTTTTTCACAATTTTCTATAAGAGTTTCTTTGAAATATATAGGAGGCTTTGAGTTTTTCCTTTGAATATGTTGAAATAGGGAAACTGATCAAATCTTTTGGAACAGTTGTTTATAGCCTAAAACTATCCTGGAGATTGACTGAAGTAGCTTTTATCTACTCCTGTCAATGCAGAGCAAAGACAGTTTCAAAGGCTACCTGGCTAACTTCAGGCTCCATCTGTAGCTTTAGAAAACAGACAGCAGTTATAAACAAAAATGAACATTCAGAATCCCCAGTGGAGTCGCCAATGATGTTATCACTCAGGCTGTTCCCTGCCTCCTGAAGGGAATACGGCCGAGGTAACCACTAACCAATCTTTTAGCTACAGGTGCTAGCCTACCTGCAACCAAAGAGGCTCTCTCTTTGTAATTTAGCCTTGTTTTGTAATATTTTAGGCTAGTTATGATGCACAGGCTTTTGTTTTAAGTTTATTGGATGGCAATTTTCAGGTAGAGCTGGGATGCAAGTCCAAGACATTCTGTTCCATTGGGCTATGGAGTCAATGATGGTGTAAAACTGAACGTGTTTCTTGGGTAAATGGTAAAGCTACAGAGCAGGATAGGCAGTCTAGGAACAATTTTCAAATTTGGAAATGATGGAATGAAGTCAAGGAATGAAAGGCAATCAAGAATCTTTCAATATGCTGGTAGAGGGAAAGTGTATGAGTATTGTCCAAGAGCAATTAATAATTCCTAAACAATATTCAAAATGAAGGAATTAGTACAAACATGAGCAGTCAAGAATTCATATATATGACTAATTCTGAGGAAAACACAAGTAATAACAAAAATTGAGCACAGGGTATAATTAAACAAATCTTGGGCTATTCTTTCTCCCCGTTATCGAGATTATAAAACATATGTGAAATTTGTAAACACAGAAAACATAAAACACAGTTTAGAATAACTTATTGTTCTATTGAATGACTCAAGAATTCAGTAGCAGGTCCCAGAACATCATTTGCACATTCAAACAGCGTAGAGACCATGAACTTCAATAGCCATTTGTATTAGAAAGTCTCAGAAATTACACCGTAGCTTAGAGAGAAAATCACCAACCCCAAATACATATTATGGGGAGATATTTATACAAAAGGGAGATACAAAATATCATGAAGATAAGTCTTTGAACTCATAACTTTCTTTACCAACTCTTGAGTAGTAGTAAATGAGGGAATAAATGTTGTAATAAATATGAATGTGCTAGCTGTCCAATTAGTCAGAGATATTTTGACTTTTTTGGGCTGTGTGAGTCGGTTGCTTGCTGCGCATTCATTCTGCGTTTGTTGTCCTGATGCTGGTACGCTGTTTGTTGTTGTCTTGGTCTTCATCATTAGTGCTCGATTTCTTTGCATTCAATGAGCTGTAGTGACCATTCCTTTTCTGCCTTGCGCTGCTTTTTCTTCACTTTGACAGGTGGACCATGCTATCAAATGAACATTCAGAATCCCCGGTTGAGTCGCCAATGAAGTTATCACTCAGGTTGTTCCCAGCCTCCTGAAGGGAATACGGCCGAGGTAACCACTAACCAATCTTTTAGCTGTAGGTCCTAGCCTACCTGCAACCAGAGAGGGCTCTCTCTTTGTAATTTAGCTTTGTTTTGTAATATTTTAGGCTAGTTATGATGCACAAGTTTTTGTTTTAAGTTTGTTGGATGGTGATTTTCAGGCAGAGCTGGGATGCAAGTCCAAGACAGTCTGTTCCATTGGGCTATGGAGTCAATGATGGTGTAGAGCTGAACGTGTTTCTTGGGTAAATGGTAATGCTACAGAGCAGGATAGGTAGTCTAGGAACAATTTTCAAATCTGGAAATGATGGAATGAAGTCAGGGAATGAAAGGCAATCAAGAATCTTTCAATATGTTGGCAGAGGGAAAGTGTATGAGTATTGTCCAGGAGCAATTAAGAATTCCTAAACAGTATTCAAAATGAAGGAATTAGTACAAACATGAGCAGTCAAGAATTCATATCTATGACTAATTTTGAGGAAAACATAAGTAATGGAAGAAATTGAGCACAAGGTGTAATTAAACAAATCCTGGGCTATTCTTTCTCCCTGTTATCAAGATTATGGAACATATGTGAAATTTGTAAGCACAGAAAACATAAAACACAGTTTAGAATAACTTATTGTTCCATTGAATGACTGAGGAATTCAGTAGTAGGTCCCATAACATCATTTGCACATTTAGACAGCGCAAAGACCATGAATTTCAACAGCCATTTGTATTAGAAAGTCTCAGAAATTACAGCGTAGCTTAGAGAGAAAATCACCAACCCCCAATACATATTATGGGGAGGTATTTATACAAAAGGGAGATACAAAATATCATGAAGGTAAGTCTTTGAACTCATAACTTTCTTTACCAACTCTTGAGAAGTAGTAAACAAGAGAATAAATGTTGTAATAAAAATGAATGTGCTAGTTGTCCAATTAGTCAGAGATATTTTGACTTTTTTGGGCTGTGTGAGTCGGCTGCTTGCTATGCATTCATTCTGCGTTTGTTGTCCTGATGCTGGTACCCTGTTTGTTGTTGTCTTGGTCTTCATCACTAGTGCTCGATTTCTTTGCATTCAATGAGTTGTAGTGACCATTCCTTTTCTACCTTCCGCTGCTTTTTCTTCCCTTTGACAGGTGGACCACGCTATCTGTATGTGCTGACCTGTAGCTGATCAAAAAGAATTAATAAATAAAATTTACGTGAGCAATGTCTCCATCATTCCTTTCCACCAATCCTGTGTATGTAGCTAATGTCTTTGTATATTTATCAGTGTTTCATCAGCTTCAGTGTATCTATAAAAGTTTGGCTAGACTTCAAATAGGTGGTTTATCTCATGTTCAATGTAGAACAGATTTTCTAGTTTGTCATAGAGACTTTGTCCAAATGGAGGCCATGTTTCTTATGATGTGCTTGAGGATGCTGTGATTTGATTGGAGGCATAGTTGTTTACTCTATTGGCATAATGCTCATGTGACAGAAATTTTCCAGTGCTGGTTACTAAACTGGGTATCCCTCTGCTCTGTAATGGTGCAAACTTTATTATGAATTCATTCACCTCTGCCTGCATTTCTTGGCATTTTCTTTCTAGAGTTTGCACAAAATTCCTTAGGGTCAGCACCCTTTTTACTAGTAAGATGGTATTAGTCCTGTTCCTGATACCTATTGCTGCCAGTTGCTCTTTGGTATGAGTATTTAGGAATTGAATCATACTGTTGGCTTGTTTAGGCATATTCCTTAGAGATGCTCTAGACTTTTGATTTTCAAACTGAGCCAAGCCTATCAAGTCCATTTGCTCATGTATAGTCTCAATTGATTTCCACTAGTGAGTAATGGATTGGCCGATCTTGGCCCACAAAATTTTCTTGACCTCGGCTAGAGTCTTGTCAAGAGTAAGCTCCTTCTCCAGCTCCTTTATTATTTTTTCCAGGGTTTTCACTTCCCTTGTCTTCTCAGCAACATCCTGCTTCGACTTGTTATATCTTTCCCCAATTTTGGCCAGCTTTTCTTTGGCCTCTTTCAATTATACCATCTTCACTTCCAGGGCCTTTATTTCTTTCATCATCTTCTCCATACTTAAGCTGGTCTCTTGCTCTACTGTTGCTGTAGTTTCTGCTGAAACTGGTGCTAAACTTAAGGTACCTGCTTCTGATGTTGGACCAGTGGGAGGGACTATTGTGGTGGCCGTAGGAGGAGCAGATGTGAGAATCTGAGCTATTTGAATTGGCTAAGAGGCCAACTCTCCCTGTCTTCCTTGCAATGATGCCTCCAAGGCACTCTCTGTTTCTATCAATCTTTTGTACAAGCTCATAAGCAAAGTTACCACATCCTGCTCTTCTTTTTGTTCTACTATCTTTATGGTTTGAGGATGTAGTGTAGCTGGCAGCCTGAGTTGTCTTCTGAGGGCTACTATGTCTTCCTCTTTCTTTTTGATCAAGGCCTGAATGCCTTTCGGATCCTGGGGATTATGCCCCAACTCTATAATAATCTCCTCCAAGGACTTGATTCTATTGTCCTTGGCCTATGATGAAGCTTTCTCCAACTCTAGTTGGGCAGAAGTATTGTGTAGAGAGTTTTGCAATCTATGGGCCAACAATGTTTTGTCCGCCAAGGTAGAATACACCATTTCACCAGTCTGCTTGTGTAATTAAATCTGGTCCATTGGATGGATATCTTTGGAGAGCACTTCCAGATTGGTTCTGAGATAGTCAGCAGCTGATTTTGGTTGCTACATTGTAGGTCTGAAATGACTGAGAGTCATTTTTCCTTCTTGGATGTCATAGGATGCCATTAGCCTTTGCTGATTAGTGGGAGCCATCCTTAGCAACTGGTTATAAAGTTGATACCTCACTGGCTCATTTCTAGCTTTGATATCAGTGAATGCTTTTTTGATATCAGAGCCCTGTCTACTCTGTTGCCTGGTGGATGTTACCTCCACCCCCTGTTGTCTTTCTTGCTCTGGCTGGAAGGAGCTGGTTGATGTCTCCATGCTTGGAGGAACTTGTTGTTTAGTTGGCCCTTCTGGCATTTCTTCTTCTGAATAAGGATTTAATCTCTGTCTCTTTTCTCCTTGCTGATCTGTAGATGTCCCTGGAGGTGTCTCTTCTTGTCTATCCCTTTTCTTGGCCCTTTCCTCATTAAGAGGAGTCTGTAATACCGGAATTTCAGTTGCCTTGGCTTGTGTTAAAGGGTCTTGCCCTTGACTTTGTTCATCTATTGAAGCTGGCTGGTCTGCCATTGTCTCTTCTGTTCCAAATGGTACAATTGCTATTCCGGATGCTGTACCTCTTTTCCTTTATCTGTCCCTACTGGTGGAGCACTTGCTTGAGCTGGTTGCTGGGAAGCCGTGGCAGATGAGGTGTCTTCTCTAAGGTGCCGAGGAGATGTGAAAAACACCTGTCCTAAAGATTCCAAGTCAACTGATTTTTCAAGATTCTTTATTGCTTTTTCTGTTATCTCTTCTTCAGTAAGCTCTTGTACTAGTGTGCCCTCTACCCATTCTTGTTGGTTGGCATATTGTTCAATTTCAGGGATTCTGTGGTGGGGATACCCTGTGAGCTTGTTCTTAACTCTTCTAAAGCTTATGAAGTGTTCAGGGTCATATGATGACCAATAGAAACTCAGTTTGAGCTTGAGTTTTTCTCTCAGAATCTCATCAGCATCCTTCCATGCTTCTTCCCTTTTATTAAAGATAAAGGGGCCCAACTGATGTCTTATTTCAAGTTGTGCCTTTTTCCTGGCACCAAAGAAGTGCTTTAAATCTGCACTGTTGAACTGCCTGTAATATTCCAAGTAAAAGAGTCTCATGGGGACAAATTTTGGTAGCCTGCATGGGGCTAATTCACAGCCATAGATCCTTATTACAGTGTGGTCTTGGTAGTAGTACCAGTCATCAATGTTGTATCCCTTTGAGAGGTGCAAAATTCTCTCCATTTCAGCAGTGAGCCTAGGAGGAGGATGTGGTGATAAAAGGCAAGTGGCTGAGTAGACAAAGAGGTCAATGAATTCGCATTATGTGTAGGGGGAGAGATTAACATGATGGAACACTAATGACCAGAATATCACAGACCTTCACTCCCCCCTAGCATCCAACTTCTTAAGGAAGACCGAAAAACTTTCAGACTAATACTATAGGAGCAAATGATAGATATATAAGGTGTATTTGAATACCCTTTCCCTCTCTAAGTTCATGAGCTGCTCATGAATCTTGTTGGCTATGAAGGTGGCATAGTCATACTTGACAGCAGGGGGCTGTCCTGGAGTGAAGATAGACATCAAGGCAAAAACAATTTCATCTACAATTTCACTTGTTTAGAATCTCAGGATATAGGAGATCATATCTATGATCATTTTTCCCTCCTCAGTAAATGCAGCATAGACATAAGGGATTTTGAACCTGGAGTAACAGTCTGGTGGCATAAATAGCTTGGCAACTCGGTCAATTTCTGCAGAGGGCAACTTTGAGGCTTGATCCAGCAGATTTTTCATGGAAAGGGGAACCAAAGGCTGAGTTGGCCTGAATTGCAGCATCTCATTTATAGACTGAGGAGTAATGTAAAAGAGGACATTTCCAGCAGGGTCCATCACTGCCCTTTGAGAAGGCTCATAATTTGCACAACACTAATGGATGTGGTCAGGGAAGATGTTTACTAAGGGCAGGTAGTAGATTGGCATGTTGGATTCCCATATTCCCAATAGGTCAGCTTTGTTTCTAAATTTATTCCTTATCTCACAGAAAGCCTGAAGGTGAGGCTTGTCTCCTTTCATATCAACAATTTGATAATCTCTGTCTGCCAGAGGTATCCACTCTAACTGTTTATGAGGTGCATTTAGTGGTGCAATATTGAGGGCAACTAGGGCCTCCATGATTTTACTGGGATTATAATTGAATTTGGTGTATACTTCAACAGGAAAACATAGTTTTGGCAGTGGTTTTTTGGCAAGGAATTTACAGTTTTGAATTCTGCGCAGAGATGACCCCACTGGGTAGAATTCAAGGGAAATAAAGAGTATGCAAGGCTCTGCAACAAGTGAGTTCGAAGATAGTGGAAAAAGCGAGGTTTTGTTGGTTTTCTTTAGTGGTTTTACAGGTGACCAGGGGCTAGATTTCGAGCTTTAATGTCAATTTTATCAGAGGGTGACAGAGTTGCTAGGTTTTGGTTGCAAATGAGGTTATACAGTGGGGAAGAGAGGAGAAGCTCGCGGGTGCCAATGTCTTCAAATTGAATTTAGGTGTATTGGCAATTTTTGTAGAGAAACTATGAAAAACAGGGTTACAGGCGTTTCCTGGGTAAATACCTGTTTTTGGAGGCTGTGCTATGAAATGCGGTTGTAGGCAGAGCTGAGGAGGTCGGATTGCAAGCTGACCACGGCTGAGTAGTAGAATAGAATGTCGAAGGTAGTTTGGATGTGATTTGCATGCAGAAACTTTCGCTATTGGTCGCGTAAAAACAAATAAAAACATCTCTTTCACAAGTTTTAATGCAAATTTGTGTTTTTGCGGACTTTTGGCGCTTTTTTGTGTTGACGTCAGCGTGACGTCACATGGAACTGTAGCAAGGTACGGCTGGTAACGTGGCGCCTGACGTGGATGGGTGACGGGGCGGCCATGGCGGACTATACAGTAGCGGGGGTGGTGATGCAAGAGCCGACGCAGAGTGTTGGAAATAATACTGAGAGGGTGGGGGTGAATCAGTATTATCAGATCAGTAAAACTTTTTCAATTTCATACTTAGAAACATATACGCTACTTCAGTTAAGTGAACCCGCGTGTACACGCTACTGTGTCTAATGCAACTAGCGTATATCCAGAGATCTTATGATTCAGTTAGATTATCTTCAGTAAATGCATCAGAACATTATTAACCATATTAACAGTAAACAGGTGCAGTTTAACAGAACAGATCATCACACAAAAGCCACACACATGAACACCATGATATAAGGTGGAAACCCAATGTGGGTGAAAACCACCTGCTGCAATTTGTTTCTATCTTCCTTTAATAAGAAACTTCTTTTACAATGTACTGGTGCAGTCCTTTACCAGCACGCAGGCTACAACCTGCAGAGGGCTACAACCCTCTTAGCTCTTGTACTAGCCGATCCATTTACTAGTACGTAGGTGCCTACCTACAGAATTCTCCAACCTTTCCTCGTTTTCCAGCTGCTCCTGGAAGGGAGCTACAACCCCCTTTGCTCTTGTACTGGCTGATATGTTTACCAGTACGTAGGTGCCGGCCTACGATCTACCCGGGACCACGTTTCATACATTTTCATACTGGATCCATAAGACAATCACATTGTAGTACAACCTGGATCATCAATCACTGAAACACTGAAACTCTGTCAACAACACAGTCACCAGAACACAGAGCAGACACAGAACTCTGCAATAACCAACAGACCCATCTGCAACTTCAAATATCAAGCTTTACAATGTATACGCTACTTCGATGAATCAAACCCGCGTGTATACGCTCTTTTACCAAATACAACCCACGTACAGATCTGTAAATTCAAACTTAAAACTCCGCAGCTATATCAGACATCAAAACATACCCAGATCATAAGCATGCGTCAATAGATCTAGTCTATTCACAGTCAAACCATATGAAGATAATCATTCCAAGCCTTGAGATCCCGCTCCATCGTTCATCATCATCCTCCACATGAGTGAAACCTTGGTTCAGATCACCAACCCATAACCAGCATTTGGATCTCTCACCTCATCAGATATTCGTTACTCACACACTCTCACTCCTTGCTTGCATACATTTGCCTAATGATCTTCTCCTTATATAGCCTTAGGCCCTTTACAATACCATGGTCCAAAACCATAGTAACACAATACCATCAACTTCAAAACTAGGGATCAACACATCCGTCGAGACACCATGGTCCAAAACCATAGGCACAACTTCCAAGGAATAACCGCCACGGACCAAAGATAAGTTTTCCACATACACGCTCTTTTATTGAAGCCAACCTGCGTGTACACGCGACTTGGTATATAGCGAACAAGCGTGTATATATTTTCTCTTCATACTTGTAGTCTGATCATCAATTCCTTGCTGCTATCCTTCTGCACTATGATTTTTCATCAGTGTGATTTGCCATCAAGGAAAACACTTGTCTCATAATGCCAACAATCTCCCCCTTTGGACTTGATGGCAAAGCTAACTTGTTACACTTAGAACTATCATCTGATTCCTTTGAGCTGTCCTCCATCAGTCACATCTGACATCTCTTCTGAAGATTCATCCAGTTATACATAGGTGAGTCTGATTCCGTTGAGCTGTCCTCCATCAGTCACATCTGACATCTCTTCTGAAGATTCATCCAGTTATACATAAGTGAGATGTTCTTCTATGAGAGGGTTGCCATCAAGTACAACACATGCATCATAATGCCAAAAATCTCCCCCTTTGGACTTGATGGCAACAACACCAAATCACTCTCCCCCTTTGACATCAAGGGCAAAGGGTCGACCAAGATATTCTCTTCCTTTACTGAATCATTCCACTGTCCATACTCCCCCTGAGTACCTGCTGAAATCTCTGAATAATCTCCCCCTTTGTATATGCCAAGGTGTACCAATCTGTCCATGCTCCCTCTGAGTACATGCTGAATCTCTGTTCTTGCTGAAGTGTGCTGATCATGCTCTCCCTGACTGTAAGCAAGGTCTACAAAAAAATGACTCTATACATCATAAGTGACCTTCCTAGCACCAAAGACTCATACATACATCCATGTCCCAATCAAGTGGGGATATACCAAAAGTTTACACATGATAATTCAAGAGTATAACATCATTCATCCCAGGCATAGTGGGAAACCAACATAGGCCGTTACATGACCTTGATGAAAATACATGACTGAAATATTTCAACATTCATCAAATGACCAGAAGAGATTTCATCAACTGATTACAATAGATAGAGACACTCAATTACTTCATGAGTCAAGAGACCAGACATCTAAGTAAGACCACGAAAGTCATCAGCAGCTATCATACACAATGTATGATTTGTTCCATAAGCATCTAGTCCAGCAATTATATTTTCTTTTTGTTCTCCCTCTGCATCTAAGGTAATGCCAACACTGCATCATTATCTAATCCCTCTGACTGTACCAGATGGTCTCTGTTAGACCCATTTCAGAATCTTTTCATTCAGAGTTTGCCCTTGCTATTCAGAACTCCATATATGCGACTTCACCTGCATCAATCAGCGTATATACGCGGATACCCCTTACGCAACACGCGTACTCCATATACGCGACTATCCCGGCACAAAACGACGTATGTACGCGGATATCCTTTAAACAACACGCGTACACCAATTTCCATATCAGCAACCTGTAGATGTCCTGTAGAGAATAAGTCATCAGCCTATAACAAGGTATGTCTGCATCAATTCATCCCTTTGAACAGAATTCAGAGTCATTCACATTATATCATGTGTGAAACCACCATAGCCATTTCATCAAGCTCTACATGATCCAAGTATCATTACTTGGGAACATCTGCATCAACCAAGATATGTAAGTATAAACCTATCATCATATAGATACGAACTCATCATCATGTCTCCAACAAAGTGACTTTGAGGAGTCATCCATGTATCAGCACTATGTATCTTGAGCTCAAACTCTTTTGACAAAGCTTCTTGATATCATCATCAGCAACAATCCTTATCCACATGAGTGCCTGCATCATAACTGTATGATGACAACAGCAGTATATAAGTGACTCATCATCAAGTGAGGAAGATGTGTATTCAAGCTTTGTACTTCTCCTTGTCCTTATGAAGATCACCATGTAAGCACCATATATGCATCATCAAAGAATCAACCATAAATCTGATCTGAACATCTTCTATGTAACTTCAAGAATCATATGAGAGTTTATCATAGACAACTCACAACCACATCATAGCAAGATATATCATTTAGCCATATAAGAATCATTACCAAGGATTATTAACCATAATGCCAACAATGAATTACTAAAGGCATATGCTCCCCCTCAACCAGTGCCATCTGTTAGATCTGATCATGCATATATCAGCAATAAGCATCAAAACATCATCATCCTCAAGTTAGGATCAAAACACTTCTAGACATCATAAAACATTTCCACACATCCTCAGCAGACTGTAACCAATAGAGCAAATAATAGACTGAATCATATCAGATCCTTTTTCTGATCCTGTCCCCACTGCTTTTCCTCAGACTGACATATACGCGACTTTGCAGTGTCTAACTCGCGTATATATGCGACTTCCCTTTAAGGAACTTGCGTATGAGATTCAGAACACTGAAGTTTTACACTTTCAGCTCCCCCTGAGTCTGATATGTCTATGCTGTGCTGTGTCTCAGTACATTGTGCTGACTGTACTTCCTTCTTCCTCCATATCTTCAAGTGTGATGAGGTTTTCTCCTTTTGGTGTGATATCCGTGCTTTGTTCCTGCATTCCTTTGCTAAATGTCCAAGCTTGTTACATGCATAACATCTTATATGTTTCACATTTCTCCTGTAGCAATCAGCAGCTTTGTGACCAAACATATTGCAAGCAAAACAATATCCATTAAAGTACCTTGAGTGTGATGATCTTTCTGCATGATGGTCTTGAACCCTTCTTCTTCTACATCTAGCTGCAACATGTCCAAGATTATGACATACATAACATTCAACATTATTCATAGGAGGAGTAAAGGATTTTCTTTGAGGAATATCTTTTCTTGGTTGATGATGAGATTGATCTTTCATTTCTTCGTTGATCATTTTAGATTTCTCTTTAGAGTTCCTTGCCTCACCTTGTGAACTAGATTCATCTTCAACAGATTCATGAAAACCAAGACCAGTCTTGATAGCAGGAGACCTTTGACTACTAAGAATATCATCCAAGACTTTAGAGCTATCTTGAAATCGTAACAGCTTATCCTTTTCTTCTATTTTACCTTTCAAGATATTTACCTCAACCTGAAGCTGTTCTTCCTTTTCAAGAGATTGCTTTTTCCAATTTTCTTCAGCTTTTCTTCCTTCTTCCATTTTCTCCCTTAGTTTGAGAATCTCCTTTTCTTGTTCTTCATTCAGATCCTGCTGCATTTGACGAACTCGGAAAGCACATTCCAGCTGGGATTTTAAGCTGATGACTTCATTTTCTTGTTTTTCAATTGCTTGATGTAGATCTTCATTCTGCTTCCTTGATTCTTCAAGATCTCCCTTTAGTGAGAGGATTGTAGCTTCAAGATTTTCATAGTAGCTGGATCTATCTTTGAGTTTCTTGATGGTTGTGTTCTTGTCATTGACTTCATTTCTTAGAGATGTTGCTTCAACCTGCAACTTTTGATATTTCTCCTTGAATAACTCTCGTTGAGCCTTAGCAATACTATCCTTTATGTTCAGAAGATCTTCTTGAGCTCTAATTTTGCTTCTCAGTCTTCTAAATTCTGCTTCTATCTCATTTCCTTCTTGTTCACCCATAAGAGCAAGTTCAGTAGTTTCACTATCACTTCCATCTGTCTCACAAGGAAATATGGCTGGAACATCAAAGGATAACACATTCATACCTGATAATGATTCTGAATCTGAAGAGCTTCTTATACCTAATCCCCAATCGATTCTCCCACTGTCATAGTCCTTCTGAGATGTCTTCTTCTTCTTATGAGCTTTCTTCTTAAGCTTCTTTCCCATTGTTCCACGGATCTCCTTCAAGAGATCAAGCTTCTACCAAAGGACCTGCTCTAATACCAATTGTTGGAAATAATACTGAGAGGGGGGGGCGGGGGGGTGAATCAGTATTATTAGATCAGTAAAACTTTTTCAATTTCATACTCAGAAACATATACGCTACTTCAGTTAAGTGAACCCGCGTGTACACGCTACTGTGTCTAATGCAACTAGCGTATATCTAGAGATCTTATGATTCAGTTAGCTTATCTTCAGTAAATGCATCAGAACATTATTAACCATATTAACAGTAAACAGGTGCAGTATAACAAAACAGATCATCACACAAAAGCCACACACATGAACACCATGATATAAGGTGGAAACCCAATGTGGGTGAAAACCACCTGCTGCAATTTGTTTCTATCTTCCTTTAATAAGAAACTTCTTTTACAATGTACTGGCGCAGTCCTTTACCAGCACGCAGGCTACAACCTGCAGAGGGCTACAACCCTCTTAGCTCTTGTACTAGCCGATCCATTTACTAGTACGTAGGTGCCTACCTACAGAATGCTCCAACCTTTCCTCGTTTTCCAGCTGCTCCTGGAAGGGAGCTACAACCCCCTTTGCTCTTGTACTGGCTGATATGTTTACCAGTACGTAGGTGCCGGCCTACGATCTACCCGGGACCACGTTTCATACATTTTCATACTGGATCCATAAAACAATCACATTGTAGTACAACCTGGATCATCAATCACTAAAACACTGAAACTCTGTCAACAACACAGTCACCAGAACACAGAGCAGACACAGAACTCTGCAATAACCAACAGACCCATCTGCAACTTCAAATATCAAGCTTTACAATGTATACGCTACTTCGATGAATCAAACCCACGTGTATATGCTCTTTTACCAAATACAACCCGCGTACAGATCTGTAAATTCAAACTTAAAACTCCGCAGCTATATCAGACATCAAAACATACCCAGATCATAAACATGCGTCAATAGATCTAGTCTATTCACAGTCAAACCATATGAAGATAATCATTCCAAGCCTTGAGATCCCGCTCCATCGTTCATCATCATCCTCCACATGAGTGAAACCTTGGTTCAGATCACCAACCCATAACCAGCATTTGGATCTCTCACCTCATCATATATTCGTTACTCACACACTCTCACTCCTTGCTTGCATACATTTGCCTAATGATCTTCTCCTTATATAGCCTTAGGCCCTTTACAATACCATGGTCCAAAACCATAGTAACACAATACCATCAACTTCAAAACTAGGGATCAACACGTCCGTCGAGACACCATGGTCCAAAACCATAGGCACAACTTCCAAGGAATAACCGCCACAGACCAAAGATAAGTTTTCCACATACACGCTCTTTTACTGAAGCCAACCTGCGTGTACACGCGACTTGGTATATAGCGAACAAGCGTGTATATATTTTCTCTTCATACTTGTAGTCTGATCATCAATTCCTTGCTGCTATCCTTCTGCAATATGATTTTTCATCAGTGTGATTTTCCATCAAGGACAACACTTGTCTCATAATGCCAACACAGAGCTGACGTGGGCAGCAGGGAGGACAGGTGGTAAGCAGTTTGCTATCGGACTGCCTTTAGTACGGGGGTGGTATGTGTTAGTGCGGGCCCGATGCAATCAAAACGGGCCACGCATCCCTCATACGGCGACAAAACTACTGTCTATCGGGAGCTAACCCTCATATAGCGGGGTCGCTCCGATATCGGCGTGGGCCGTCGGATCTGGGAGGGCAGATCGGAGGGTTGACGGGATGCAAAGTTGTGAGTACGATACGGTGTGGGGACCTGTCCATATATTTTAACATTATAAAATTATGTCGGGGGATAAACTTTAGGTTTAATGGGTTTTGTGGGTTCAACGCAGATGGTCACGGTTATTCATTTGATCAAATATCAAATGAAACCCAAAATATATGAGTGTGGTGCATAAAGTAGTAAGGTTTATGCGTGGGGGCGGACTATGGTTATTAATTTAACCAAATGTTAACTTAACCCAAGTTTTGGATGCGGAAGGGCTAATACCAAGGCCCCAAATGGACCTATCATTTCCCTAACTTTGTATTATATGGCTATAGTGCCAAGGGGTGGGGATATTTACTTTTTTTGGGTTTTTAATATAGTTTTTCTTTCTTTGTAAAAATAGGGGTGGGGAAAATGACTTAGGGAGCTAAATAATAGAGTTAGGTGTTAGTATGATTTTATGGAGTGAGATTGCATAAGTAAATGCCAAGTTTATAAAGTGGAAAACTTAGACATAAGAAAATGAGAGGAATGTGTAATGATGACTTTTTACACAAGAAATGTGGCTTATTTCTACTAAGCAAAATGAGATTTTAACTTAGTATTTCTCATAGAATGAAGTGAAATAGGACTATTGGGCAGATCCCAATGTCCTTGAGGGGATGTTAGCAAATAAGTTCTGGGGAATGAAGGGGAAATTAGTCATGCTTCCACTGTTCTGCAAACAAACAACTGCCATGACCGTGTAACAGATGTATTCCAGTTGTTAGGAGAAGTGGCATGTCTGGTTGGTGTGGCTGGAGTGACTACCCGATGTGCAGTCTTATGACCAGTTCATGTCTGGGGCGTTGGCTGCGGGTGTGGCGAGGCAGTGTGCTCTGGTAGGGTAATGGGGTTAGCCTCTTGCACGACCGGGTTAGTAAAAGATACGTGTTTCCTGTCTTCGCCAGTCAAAGCCAAAATAGGAAGAGAATGTTGTTGGGCGTCATGCTACTACCCGAGTGCCGGAGGGGAAACCGTCTTTCAAGGGGGGCAGTCTTATCTGTAAGCTTAGGAACCTATCAAGCTTGGTCTTACCTTAGCTTATCCCTGACCTTCCTAGCCTATAGGTAATAGGTTCATCCTTCACATTGCTAGCCAGCTCTATACGAGGGATTTTTCATATCCAGCTCTAGAGCCCTGACCTATCGAACTAAAGCACCTTCGTTGCATTGCATTTCCTTCCTAGCCAGCTCTAGTCTAATGGGAGGATGGCAAGCGAACTACAACACCTTCCTAAGTAACTATCTGTTATAGGTACGAATGGGAGATGGTAGGTACGAACCTAGCCAGCTCTAGCGAGCACCAGCACCTTACGAATGGGAGGATGGTAGGTACGAAGCTATGGAGCTCTATCGAGCAACTACCAAACCCCCCTTAAAATGAAAGTGATCCCCCCCCAATTCATTGCTCACCATTGGCAGACACGAACGGAAAGTGGTAAGCGTAGTCTATCCATCGCATTTCGAATACCAGCAGCCAGCCCGCTAAAGCGGCTACTCTGGTTCTAAACTTAATAAGAGGCTCAACCCTAATGGATGGAGTAAATGGCCAACTATTCTTTTCAACTATTCCTTCCCCACCCCCCCATAGCCGGAATCTTATCTTGAAGGACCAGGAAGGAAAATAAGACCACCGGAACCAATATTTACGGATTTACCCTATATTCCTTCCCCCGCATGCTTCCCGGGTCCATATTGATTATATCATAAGCTATTTCTTAATGGCTCGGGTGAAAAGCAAGCAAGAGGAAGTTCATTATTCTAGCTAGTAGCATTTGCGCTCTCCCCCCCAAGCATATATATAAGGCTCCCAAAAACTATCGGTTCGGTACCTTCTTGGTCCCGTGGATCTAGATACATGCGATCGGGGAGCCCACGTTATCTCTGCCCCAAAAAAGAAGGTCCCGGAGGGGCTTGCGCTTCCTAGTGCAAGGACCCGATAGGGGGCTCGACTGATAAGGATGCGTAAGCAGGCTCGACTGTTAAGGAGAGGACCTTTAGGTGCTCGACTGTTAAGGATGCGTAAGCAGGCTCGACCATAGCCCCCCCACCCAATAAGTAAATTGAACCTTTAGGTGCTCGACCATAAGGGAGAGGAGAGGAGAGGAAGGTCAGATTCTCCTTTCGTCTCTGTGTTTGCTTGCTCCACTTCTTTCTCCAGAATCAATATTTCTTATAGAATAGCCATTTGATTAGCTTTTCCATCTGATCTGGGACTTTTCGGGCTTATCGAAAAGATTGGGAGAATGAACCGCTTATGGTTCGATCAGTGAGGCGCGAGAGACGGGAACGAAACCCGCTGTTCGGTAAGCCATGCAGATCGGCTAGCTAGTTGACGGGCGAGCATAGCGTATCTCTTCTTTTTGGTTGGTGCTTGTACGCTATCGGCACTACTCTTTATGCTATCTCTAGTGACCGAAATCAATCTCATTATATATGTCATTATGCATTCATTCGTTATATACGTAATTACGCTTTAGCAGACAATGTTGCTATGGGCATATTGAATTACGCTCTCGAATCCAATCTGCTATTATATATGTTATTCTGCTTGCCTTATGACTTGAAACGAAGTGTTTCACGAACGTGAAAGTTAAGGTTCTTCGCCACACGTACCTCGTACCTCGCCCATAACGGTATCGTCACAACACCGTACCTCGTACAATGATATCCAGGCCTTAATACAGCAAGCAGTTGAGCTCCCCCATACCCTCACTTACCACTACGGAACACGATGGCGTTCCTACATTGCTTACCTCTACAGAACACAGGTAGGTAGGTTCCTACCTCGAATGGATGGAAGGTCCCGGAGGGGCTTGCGCTTCCTAGTGCAAGGACCCGACAGGGGGCTCGACTGATAAGGAGAGGAATTAAGATGCGTTACATACATTGATTCACTATTTGAGGATAATATGCAACAGACAGTGGATAGACGAAGAACCATTCACCAAAAGCCTAGAAGAAAGGGGCAACCCTTTACGAGCACTCCTGAGACAGTTTTCAATTGGGATGAAAACACGCTAAAATGGCCTTCATTTACTTATTGGGGGGATGTCTTTCCTTGGCTGGATGGATGTAAGAATCACTCAGTTGGATGGGTCTGAGAGTGAGGCAGCGGGCACCCACATGACATGGAAATGATGGGTCAGCAGCGTGCAAATATGGCCTTTGAAATATTGACTTTCAAGCCTGAGGCCATTTGAAGCTTTACAGTAGTCGGGCAGAGAGGGAGGGTTGTTAGCAAGTTAGGCAATTATGGGCCAGTTGTGGATCAAGCAATAAAGAAAGGGTTGAAGGCGGGGCTGGTATTAGTGCTTTAGGGCATGGCTTACTGGTCGTCTTACTTCTTGCTTGATCGATCGGACGAGGCAGGTGCGAAGCAGCGCTCTTCGAATTCGACATTTGGGAGGTTGAAATCCCATACATACCTCTATTTATGTGGGTGGGAGGCAGCTGGCTGGGATTGATTATTGCATGAAGCTGGACGGTTAGGGCACTTATTGCTGCTTTATCGCACTAGGTTCAACATCGATTCGGGGGACCGGGGGCAACAATTTCACGAGGAAGAGGCAGGCGCTTCGAAGGAACCATTTGGGAGTGAAGAACATAACCCTAGTCATTATTGTGGAGAGATTGCAAGGCAAGCCAGCTTGGATTATTGCAGAACGAACGTGTGGAAACAAGGTCATCCTTACCCCTCCCTTTGGACATCAAATTACTGTTCCAACAAGTTGTGCGTTCAGGCTTCTTCTTTCATTCACTTCTACTTTTTGCTTTTCTCTTCAGAACCTTTTGATTGATTATGCAATATCTTCTTCATACACTTCTTATGCATAGACAGGATTATTACCCACCTTCGGGAAAATGAGGAGGATGCGCAAGCAGGCTCGACCGCCAGGGAGAGGAATTAAGACGGGGGCAGTTAGGAAACAAGGAAGGAGGGATGCATCGACACAGCTACTGATCGAGAGCATGATCAATACAACCTGATTGCTTAAGCTTCATGATCGAACTCCCCTTATCGCTTCATGATCACAATTGCCTGGTGTTGCTGGTGCTGGTCCTGGGACTCTGATCTTCCCCCTCCCTTCTTCTACTACTCCTTCTACTTTTTTCAACAAAGGGGAGGGTGTCGCTACGCTCTGGTTAGATACCGATAACCATTACGCACCAATTCTACCGGCATTCCGCTACTAAGCGTTGGCCATTATACCTCAATTAGACCTTTTGCTTCAACCCTTGAGCTTTGATCGTTATACCCCTTGAGCCCAGAGAGGTGGTGGCAAATGATAAGAGCGTAGCAGGCAGATAAGAGCATTGCGCATAGCAACTAGGTAGGGTTGGAAAATATAAGAGCGTAGCTTAATTATAAAAAAGAGCGTAGCAGGCAGAACAAGAAAACAGATAGATAGATAGATCTACATACGCCCCCCCATTTATCCAAATGAGCCGATACCCTTATGATCCATCAAGACTGGGATCTATTTAGCTGGTTCTTTCTATAGGTCATAATATCCAAAGTTCCAATAAGACTCTAGCTCTTTGCTCTTGACCCTATAGCTTTTCGCTTTTGAAACTCTCGCTCTATGCTTTTATTCTCCTGCCTGCTATGCTCTAATCATTCCCGTACCGGTTCCTTCTTTTGTTAGCGCTCTGCTTTTACAGATCCATAGCTCTTAGCCTTCCTTCTGCGCTCTTTCTTTCTGCGCACACTGATAAGTTGGTTCAGTTGGTTCAGTGGTTTCATTCCCGTACCGTAAGGTTGAATAGGAACATAGTTCCGTTTCATGTTGGTTGAACCATTGGCTCTTTACCCCACCCCCGGAGGTACTCATGGCAAGGTGACAAAATCAATCCATCTTCCTTCGTCCAGAAGTTTCCACCCGGAATGTCTGACTCACTATTGGCCTAACCACCTCACCTGATGATAGTGTGCCCTCTACCCTATGTGCGGTAGTGGAACCTCATCAGAGCGTAGTATTGCTCCAGCGGTTGTGTGTGGAACCTCTTCATAGAGTGCAGTTGTAGTATCGCTCCATGCGGTTTTGGAACCTTATCAGCAGAGTAGTAGGTCCCAATGGCCCAACCTTAATGGAAAAGTTCAATTTACTTATTGGGTGGGGGGGCTAGCGGTCGAGCCTGCTTGCGCATCCTCCGCAACATAGGCTGGCTAAAGAGAGATAGATCGAGTAAGTGAATAGGTCTACATTGAATTATATATGTCATTACGGCAGCATCTGAATCTCTATTTTATGAAGCCGCAACTACCACATGCTCATATATAACAATGACTGGTCTTTCTTCTCTCTCTCTCTAGCTAGGAAATCACTATCATTATATATGTCATTACGCCATACTGAACCTAAACTACTACATGCTCATATATAACTAACTACCACCATGCCCAGGTACGTTAGTGACTCGACTGATAAGGACCGGCAACGGGGCTCGACTGATAAGGAGAGGTCCGGCAAGGTGAGGTAACGAACGCTCGACTAAAAGGAGAGGGCTCGACCAACGCCCCCCCACCCAATAAGTAAATTGAACCGGCAATGGGGCTCGACTGATAAGGAGAGGAACTTTAGTTACTCGACCATAAACCCCCCCACCCAATAAGTAAACCCAAGAGGTACGTTTGTGACTCGACCAATGCCCCCAGGTACCAATGTTGTTAATGAGATGAGTCTTCTTTGATAAGACAAAAATGAGCATTCATCTGCTTCTGCAACTTCAAACTACCTACCTAGCCTAACACACCTAACATATTTTCTTCCTTTTGATTGGGTGCACTTGAACTACCATACCCTGATTGTCCTCTTTTTCTTTTGACTGCCCTCCTACCTAAGTCTACCCTTATCTCTTCCAAGGGCCCAGATTAAGCAGTTGGGCTCCTTAATTTCTCTACTTATCTACTCATCTGCCAAGCTTGAACTGTTTGGACAGATATTCTTTCTCTATTGTGGAACAACAAATTTAAACATGGCATGGTCCAGATTGAACTGTTGGGCCATCCATCAAGTGTTGTAAGCACAATATCTGCACATCGTGAATTTGCAAATAAGATAGCAGTGGCATTTTTGACTGGCCACTTTCCTGGTCTTTCTTTGGGGTTCATTTCTATTACTTTTTCCTGACCAATTTACTCTTTTTTCCCTTTGATTTTTCTTTTAGGGCATACCCTCTTTACATTTTTTAATTCTCCCTATTTGTATAAAAAATATGTAACCTTTGCAGCATGAAAATATGAACATATTTGGCACTTCCTAGGTCAATCTTGAAAAATGAAACCTATTGGTATAGGAACCTAACAGATTACTTCAACATCTATTTCTATTGTTTTCCCTCCTAGTTCAACTTGCAAGTTACTTAGAATACCATATGGGGTATATGTTCATCCGTCAAAAGCTTTTAATGTCGTCGAAGATCGTGGCAAGGCTGGAGATCCTAAAGTCTTCCAGCAACTCCTCGACATAATACATGTAGATGCCCCCTCATCAATAATTGTTCAATGAACAGTTTTGTTGAGGGCTTTCACTTGAATGAGGAAAGCTAGTTGAGCTGGTAACTGAGGATCATATCCTTTGTGATTAAAGGACACAAGATTAGAATCCTTTGGGTCTATCCTACCTATAGCTGATAATAAAGCCTGCTTTTGGGATGGGCAATTTTGTAGTACTTCAAGTGTCGACATAGTAGATGGCGATTGGGCCAGATCTTCCACTATGTTATAATGTTGTGCTGCTCTGGCATGAGGATTAAATGTCGACTTGTGTACTACTCCCTTTGGCGGTTTTATTGTTAGCTCCAGAATGATGGGTGGTGCAACTTCTGTCGAAGTTGTTATCAAACTACTAGGTTGATCTTTATCCTTGTTGTTCGACAGCTGTGGATTCCCGTAATATTTATTCCTTGTTGATATCAAAGCATCATTTTGCTGTTTCGAAACCGACAACATCAGCACTTGGGACGAGGAAGCATTTTCACTAGCAACCAGATTTGTTCCTGGATTTGGAAATGGATCAATCAATACCGCTGAGGTTTTTGAATTGTTGAAGAATCTTTTAAGCTCAGCTTTATGTGGACAATCTCTTGTCCAATGATCCTCATCACATATCAAGCATGGACTTTGTGTTTCCTATCTCCAGGAGGGTTTGTAGAAGAATTTTCAGGTGATGATTCCTCCTGTTTATTCTTCTTCACTTTGTTTTTCTTCTTGCCTCCTGGTAGCTTGGTTTCTTTGCCTTTGTCAGTCGAGATGGCATTTACTTCCGAGGCGAGAAGTTCTTCTTTTGCATTTTGACTGGAAATCATACGAGCCTTTTTAGATGTAGCCTTTGTCGATTTCATGTCTGTCGTACCAATCACACCATCATCGGCGTGAGAGTCATTGTTCGATTTAGGAGGACGAGGGACGGAAAATTCCGGTCTGGGAGCGTCAGGGATTTTATCGTAGAGCGTGCCAGACTAAGTATAAATCAAGTCTAAATATTGAGCACGAGCAATAACTTGCTCTTGAGTAATGACTGCTCCTTTTGCCACATCTTCTGTAATGGAAGGTAATAATGACTTAATAAACAATTCAGCTAAAAGCTGATCAGGAACATACGTTTTTACCATTCTATGACGATGTCGCCACTCATGAATATGATCGGATATGCTAGTGGTCGTTGTTTGCTTGAAATTGGTAAGAAGTTCTGTTCCTGTTTCGTACCTTATTAGTAACTGAAAATGGGTTAAAAAGGTTGTGGCTAGGGCACTGAAGTTGTCAAACGAAGCTCTAGGTAACTCGACATACCACTTTGCTACCAGGCCAGTTAACGTCCTCTGAAAAAGGTGAAGCCTAATCAAATCATCGTTTAGGGTATTTGATGAACACCATAGATGAAATGTCATCACATGATTCAATGGGTCTTCACCCAGATTTCCATTAAATTTAGGAATATCTGACAGAAGTTTATGTAGAATCGCTGGCCACCAAGGGGCGTAAGCAATTGGATCCTTCATTAGCCTATTTAGATCTGGTAACTCTAAAGTTTCCACAAAGGGTAACTGTTGATTCAGGTTTGGCAAAGAATACCCAGGATATGACGGAATTGCCTGAGGAGTTGGTCTTTGCATACCAGCATAATGCATTTGATGTTGGTAACTTTGGTAAGGTTGATGGGCATAACCATTGTAGAATGGTTGATTTTGACCGTTTTGAATATACGGCTGCCCACTATTTGCAAAGATTTGTTGCTCAGACCCCTGGTAAACTTGTTGAAATTACGGTTGTTGATATTGCACCAGCCATGGTTGTGAAGCCATGTGCTGTTGTCCAATACTGACCGTTTGACCAAGATGAGGGGTAATTGTACCCGTTTGGGCCTGTGTCATTCCACTAGCTGGTGATTGTGGTTGAGTGGCAGGGACAAGAGGTTGTTGAATTACAACCTGAGAAACCTGAGGTTGGCATACAACAGGCAACGCTTGTACTTGCGACACCGTCACAATAGCCGGCATAGTTGGTATATTTGACATAGGTAAACATTGTTGCATGGAATATACAACTCTTGGTTGTTGAGGTAGTATTGGCACCCAACCGCTAGATGTAATTCCAGCATAACCTGAATTTTGTTGTGAACTCACGTATGGTTGTCCTCCCGGAGGAGGCAATGAAAGGGTATACTGCCCCCCATACGGCGGTAATCCAGTACTCAAAGGAATTGTTTGTCCTTGAGGACCGGACTGCCCAAATTGACACCCTGAAGGATCAATTTGCTGAGACTCAACACAAGAGTTCCGGGATACTATTCCGGATGAACAAACAGGAACAAACCATACTGTCGAAATAGCCCCTGAGTGGGCCCCTTCTAGTGATTGAGAGCTAGTTGGGATAGATGGTATGCCAGCAAAAATTGTTGGAGTCACAGTAGGAAGTTCTGTCGTCGCTGTGTCAGATGAAACAATCCTAGATGTCGACGGTTGTTCAGACATTTCTAGTCTATCCAAAAGATTGCCTAGTGATTCTACAGGAGCTTCCAATGACGGTAGACTAATTTCTGATGAAGAAGGATATAGAGTGATCCTGACTTCAAATCACAATAGAGTACTAGATGGAGGATCCTCCACAATCTCTTCTATAGCAATCAAACCAGGTGGAAGAGGTAGACCATTAGGTCCGTAAAATATTTCTGGTGTCGAAGAAGGTATAGAATCTGCAGCGACAAATGTTTGGGCAATAACACCTTCTAAATCAGCTATAGATGGAGCTGGTTCAGTAATAAAATTGTTTACCTTAACACTAGGATCAGTTCTACTGTCCTTTGGTGGCTGCTGAACTTCTTCTGTAAAGGCAGGGATACCAGAAATGTTTGGAGTAACCAGAGTCTCCAAAGGTGTTGGAAAACTTGTTCTAACTTTACCAGGGGAGTTGGAACCAGTTAAACGAGTTCGCTTTGTCCATAACAGTTTCGATTCTGGAGACAAAGACGGTTGAATCGTAAGCCTCCGCGAACGACAGGGTTTCAATTGGCTTTCTTCCACGATTGCGGATTACTCGATCAACTAAAAATAAAGGGGAAATATGTTTCCGAGTTAAATGAATTTTAGATGCTTTGACACAACTTGCTTTTTCAATTTTTAAGAGTCGAGAAAAAACAAAAGATGACTCTAGTCGCCCTCGATTTTTAATGAGCCTGAAGTGACAAGTGCTCAGATGGACCTTTTCCTTTAAGGAGTCTGAAAAGGAACGAAAGAGACTGCTCTGGAAATCTAGACAGAGGGATTACCAAACCAATCGCAAAACGGTAGAATAATTTTTACGGTACGGCGATCAATCTTCCCGAATGTTGTGTTCAGTGCATTGCGATCGATAGGGTGGCAGACACGGCTTCCTATGGATAAAGGATAAAGCCTATTGTGGTCTCCCAATATATACTCGACGGTACGTGGAAGCACAAGTCCGTACTGGCACTTATCGTCTCAAGGTGGAGGAATCACCCAACCAAAAATGAAAACAACAGTTACCAGGTTTTACGACGCCAGAATACGTCTCTAGCCTAGACTTCTAAATGTTGTGCGTTAGGTTCCAAAGCATTTTTAGATTCATTAAATTTATTTTACAGTTGATCTTGCTAAAGAAATTTTCCTTTCAGGTTCACCGCATGATGTAGATGTACAATTCCTAAATGCAATCTAAGATGATAAACAGTCATTTAATCTTCTTTTTACAATGAAAATCCTAGCTACTAAGGAAAGAGAGATGGCATTCTTTCAACATAGAGCAGAAAGCACACACTATATGCACTGTCCTAAATCAAACCAACAAACAGTCTAAATACAAATGCACATGCATGTATTTGTTTTCAGCCTTCTTAATGTGTGAATGATAAAAAGAAAGCTAAGTGCAAATCTGAATTATTTTTCAAAGTGACGTTACTAACAAGTTTCTTTTCAAGACAAAATTAGGACAATGACGACACTTTGCGATTTGGAATTGAAAAATTGCTTTCGACACTTGAAAAGTTACTAATTCAAATCAAATACAAGAGTAACAGTGTAATCAACTATCAATAACAATCAAATTCTCTTCTATGACTGAAAATGACACTTGCGACACTTTCAAATCAAGAAACGACAGTACGATTATGCTACTTCTTTGTAAAAGAGAACTGAAAATGGCTCAAAATACATAAAAACATCTACATTTCTTTGCACAATGGAGGCGGAATAATGGCAAGGAAGGGGGTTTCAACAGAGGTGTACTGATTATAGGCAGCAAAACTCTTGAATAGAGCTGAAAAGAGTGAACACAGAAACCAAAATCTAGGAGCACGAAAGGCCGTGTCTGATCAGCGTACCTGTAACACAGTGAGAAAGAGATGCAGCACACCTACTACACTCGGGAAGTGCGATGCATCCAGAATTCACAGAAGAGATAGTGCACTGGACTAGGGACGAGACTTCAACTGGGTTCCGGATCAAAGTTTGCAGCTCAGTTCAGGGATTTAGGCCAAGCAAGTGGTAATCAGTAAATCAATCATAGGGGTAGATCTGAGGAGGTTACTAGAGCCACCACAAGAGCAATTAGAGAGCTTGTAAATCAATTGTTCAGTTCATAAACAGAACTTGGAGATAGATTGAAGCAGCCTTGATCTACTTTGCACTTGCATAGCAAATGCAGTTCGAAGGCTAGCTGGATTGACTTCAGGATCCGTCTGTAAGTTTATAAAGCAAACAAATGTAGATAAACAAACAACCTATTCGCTCCCCAGTAGAGTCGCCATTTTGTTATCGGGAAATCTAGTGTCTATGCAAAGCTGCTAGTCCCACTAAGGCTGGTAGCTACTTTAGAAACAAACAAACTAAAACTACTTTCGTCTTCCTTTATGAGAAATAGATAAGAGGGGAATAAGGAGACCAACCTCTGTCTTGCGCTTGGTTCCTCGCTCAATTCCTCTCCCTTCTAATAGATCTTTGCCACTCGCTTCCTCGTCTACCCAGCTTCAAAGAGCACATGTAGAATCAAAGCAGCATAACACTATCCAAGAACATAGATCTATTATCGTAAACAATATAGGACTAGATATATGTTGACCACACAAATGCATATAACATCAATCATACAAGAATGCAGAGGAAAACTTGAATAGCTTTATTGATAATCAAGAAAGAGCAAAGAGGATTACAACCAATTGTTCTGACCCAACATCATCCTCTCAGCAAGAAAGCCCTTCTTCACCTCATGAAAAGCTTAAATCACCCAACACTATGATGTTGCACCAAGAAACCAGCAGCACTTCCTTACAAGATACAAAATTCCAACCTATGGATCTCTGGGATGAGGGATCCATATATAGATGTTTGCAAGGGGGGTGAGTCAGCTTTTGAGAGTTGATTAGTGTCCTCTCTCTGATAGTTCTTGATTCCACTTGGAGAATGATGATCTCTTACTCATCCCTGGGCGAATGCAGAGAGGCAAGTGTCACAGGAGAAGTTTCTAGAAGATTCCATGATCCTCCACCTTGCAGATTGACCCTGCCATTTGTCCACTCTCACCCATCGCACCCCATAGAAGGGCTTTTCAAGATGCATCACACCTCCTGTGTTTATTTAGGTGGGATGCAGCGCACTTTGACCATGGAGCAGGTGAGATGGTCTAGTTTTGACCAGTTCTGAGCAGTTTTTCATGGAGAACTTCTGGGAGAAGATGTAATCAGTTGACCTTCTTCTTTTAGAGGTTGGAACAATACTTTTAGGGACTTAAGAGCCCTTGGTTTATGGACATTTATGATTGGGGTTGCAGTGCCCAAAAATGTCTATAACAGTATGTCAATCTGTCTACGGATGATAAGCTGTGTTGAACACTAAATCTACACCCAATCCTACAAATAATGTTTTCAAGAATGTAGAAGTGAACTCGGCATCTCCATATGATACAATATTCTTTGGAATACCATCCAATATAACTACATCTCTAATGAATGCCTATTCTACATCACTAGCTGAATATGTAGACTTCATCATAATGAAGTATGCTACCTTTGTCAACTTTTCCACCACAACCATGATGGAATCGTGCTTTCTATGTGTCCTGAAAAAAACTGTGATGAAATCCATAGAAATGACCTCGAATTTCCACTCTGTAATTGGAATTGGTTATAGTAAACCACCTAGATTCTTACACTATTATTATCCTATTGACAATCCAAACATGTAGCCACAAAATCTACCACTTCATACTTTATATTCCACAAATAGTAGAACTTCTTCATGGTTTTCAATGTTTTATGGTATCCTGGGTCACCTAAATTTTGTTGATCATGAAATTCCCTTAATACAAGCTTCTTGATTTCACTATTATCTGACACATAAATTCCATTCCTAAACTTGATCAAACCATCTACTGTAAGATGATAGTCCACATCATGATCACCTGTACCCTGCTATTGTAACCTATGCCTAAGCTCCATATACCTATCATCCTGTTGTGGTTCCTTAAAGATATGATCATATAAATATTTCCCATATCAACTCATAGCTTCTATATGATCTATCTTCACTCTAATGCTAAGAGCATCTACAACCCTATTTTCCTTTCCCTTAATGTACCTGATCTCGAAGTCAAACTCACTAATCATCACCAACCATCTTGCTTTCCTAGCATTAAAATTTGGGTGATCAAATAAGTATCTCAATCCATTGTGATCACTCATCAATATGACTCACCTGCCAAGATGATAGTGCCTCAAGATCTTCAAAGGATGGATGGTCTCTACCAACTCAAGATAATTTTTAACATAATCCTTCTCGTGCTCATTTAGTTTCCTTGATTTATAACATACCACCTGTCCTTCCTGCATCAAGACTCCACCAAGTCCTCTCTTATAGGAATATTTACACACCACAAACTCTTTGTCTGAATATGCAATCTTTAGAACTAGAGCATTTGTCAACAATTATTTCAACTAGTCAAAATTTGTCACACATTCCTCTACCCAATCAAATTTCTTCCCATTTCATCGTAATGATGTCATAGGATAGAGATTCCACTAGAATTTCCTAATGAACCTCATGTATTAACTTGCTAACCCCATAAATGACCTTACCTCATCCACATTCCTAGGAGTTTCCTATTCCATGATAGCCCTTATCTTTTTCAGATCCATTGTTATGCCTTCCTAGGAGACAACATGCCCTAAGTAATGTACCTCTTTTTGAAAGAAACTACATTTACTAACCTTGGAATACAACTAATTCTCTCTTATCAATCGCAATATGGCTACTAAGTGTTCCCAACACTCTTCCTCATTCTTAGAATATATCAATATATCAACAATGAATACAATAACAAAGTTTTCTAGATAAGGACGTAACACACTATTAATAAAGCACATAAAAGTAGTTGGCACATTAGTGAAACCAAATATAACTACAACAAACTCATAATGCAGATACCTAGTTTGGAAAGAAGACTAGTATATGTCATCTTCTTTGATGCATACCTGATGATATCCTTATCTTAGATCAATCTTCGAGAACAATGTTGCTCCCTTGAACTAGTCAAACAAGTCATCAATCCTCAACAACATATACTTGTTCTTGATGGTCACCTTGTTCAACTACCTGTAATCAATGCATAACCTACGAGTACCATCCTTCTTCTTCACAAAAAATATTGGTGCACCCCAAGGGAATACACTTGGCCTAATGTATCCATTTTCAAGAATTTCCTTTAACTGCAGCTTCAATTCCACTAACTCTGGAGTTCTCATCCTATAAGGTGCCTTTGATGATGGTGTTTCCCCTAGTACCAACTCAATAGAAAATTCCACTTCCCTATGAGGTGGAAAATATGAAATCTTTCTGGGAAATACATCCTGAAACTGTTGTAAAATTGGATACCTATTCAATAATGCTTAATCCTATAAAGATTTACCTTTATCACTATACATATGTGCTTCAAATAACACATACCCTTTCTTACATACATGTAACAATTCTAGATGGTATTTCCTTCTTCTTACCCTGTAAGATTTTTTGTTCTCCATTGTCATCCAAGCACTCAATAGCCTTGTCATAACAATCTACCTTTGTTCCATGAATATACAACCAATCCATACCCAACAACATACTTTATGATACCAATGGAAAAACATTCAAATGTGTTGACGTAGGCATACCATTCAACTGAAAAGTACAAGCTATTACCCAATGATGAACTCTTTTCTTTGTACCTATAGCTGACTACAATAACCAATATTATGCATGTACCTTTTTATTTAAAACACACTTATCCACTAGGTCAGAATTAACATAACTATATTTAGATCCATGTTCAATCAAAATATAAAAACTTTAATTGCAAAGCTTACTCTCAATCTCAATAATATATGTATGGAGATTGGCCTGTCTATCATCTGATGCTACATAGATCCGAGGAATGTTCTATTTAACATACCCAATGGTTTGTGCTTCTTGTGCACTATAAATATGAGTCCTACAACCCTAATACAATAGAAAATATTCCATCAGATTCTCCTTTCCACATATCCAACACCAAAATTGTCGTTTACCCTCACCTTTATTATGTTGCCCTCCACGCTATGATCCATGTCCTTGTTCGACCACATTAAACTTCTTGTAAGGAAAAGCATTCTCTTTCTCACCTTCATACTAAGCTCTTGTTCACTTCTATGGCCACTTATCCTTAGCTTTGTCTTCCCATTTCCAACCTTACTGAGATTTTGTCTTACACTTTGATTTCACATAAAAGTGTTTCAACTTTCTGATGGCTTCCTCCAATGATATAAGCTCCTTAAACTCGATCTTGTCTTTGAAAACTACCAGAAAACCATTGATGAATCTTTGAATATTTAGCTTCTCCTCATTCAAATAAGGAACATAACTCAAAAACCCCAAGAATATGCTAGTATATTACTTCATCGATCATAGACCCCATCTTCAACTCATAGAATTATTTTTCCCTGTCATCATAGTATCTCTCAGATAGATACTTCTTCTTTAGAATTCTTTCAAACTCCCTCAAAGTCAACTCTTATTCCTAAATTCCTCTAACATTCTTCATGTATTCCCATCAAATGTTTTGATTACATTTAGCACTAAATATATCTATCATGGCCTTCATGTTCTATGAATAGTCATGCAATCTGAAGAACTTATTCATCCCAAGCAACCAAGCTTCTTCATCCTATGACTCATTTGTTTCTCCATCAAATCTAGGTGGATTGGACTTCTTTAATTCATTCAGAAAATATCCCCTATAATTCCTCCTATAAGGATGATAGTGATGATGACCATGTTATCATTTCAAACTAGAACTATAATAATTCCCATGGCCACTCCCTCTCCTATCAGGTGTGTCTAATAATTTTACATCCCTGATGGTATCATCCCTGTCCAACCTGTGGCCATCATGATATCTGCTACAATATGCTCCATTAGTCCTATCCTCTTATCCATGATTGATCCTAAGCAGTGCCCGTCTCTACAAGTATCAAAAACTCTAAAGGATAACTGCATTGACCTCTTCTTTCTTCTCCTTTTCCCTCGAAGGTTTCTCTTGTGACTCAATGATTCTATTATTATATGATTTGCAACTTCTTATTTTAGCCTTCAAACTTCTCAAAGTGTTTTCTATGTGAGGGGAATAATCATCACCATGCTGCTCATCTTATCTATAGGTTGAATCTCATGAACTATAATCCACCATTTTTCTAGTCATCCTTTATCTTCTTCTTCCTGCAAGTATATCATGTTAGCTAAACCAAAAGATAAACATAACCAACATACCTTAGTATAGTTCAGGGGAGGATATCTCATTTGTAGGATGAATCCATATTAGCACAATACATATATAATAATAATCATAACAATATTTCAACATCATCTCAATCATCATCCAGTTAGCAGACACGATGCCACAAACTATAACATCGACTGGACACAATGCATATATAACAACATCTAAGCACCAGCATGCATAACAAATGCATATACAACTGACATGCATTCATGACAACACATCCCAACAACACTTCATCAGCTTCTATATGACAACAAAACTATAACAATGACCACAACCATGCATACATAGCAAGCACATATAAAATCTACATGAAATCACAACAGCCACATTCCACCCATCCAGTCTAAGGGATGAACCATACTTTGATACCACTATGTGGTATCGGATATTACCCAAAGAGAATGGATACCACTCTATAATACCCTCCTCGTACACTTACCCAAGATAACCCGTTAGTTAGGGTAAATATGTGAGAAATAGTTACTATGATGTGATTCAACTCCCCAAGTATAGTTAATTAACTAGAATTGACAAATATAAACCAAACTAACCTTCCTCTGGAGCTGCAGAACCCCTAGAGGCTAACTAACCACTCCAGGTGCCCAACTGCTGAGTTAAGTTTATTTTTAACTAATGTAAACCCCTGGTCACCCTCATCACATGTCCTCTATGTGACTAAAACCATCTACTCACTCCCATAGGAAGGCCTCCATGTCAATGCAGACTTTTTTAGCTAGTTATGTGCTAGCGATTATGGTATTTAACCCACCTTTTTAGGGCTAGGACCTAGGCCTCTTACCATAACTTAATGAACTATCATAAAAGATAAATAACAAGAAGACAATGCCTCTAATGCAAAACTTGAATAAAGACCTGACCTGACTTGTCCTACCCATGATATGAATTTCGCCGGACACATCATGAACATGCAATGTAAAAGTCATAAATACATATCTAAACATAGGGGACTCATACTTATCTATGATTCTTCAAGAATGTTTGACTCCCTCTCACAATAACTGCATTATCATATATTAGGTCATACATTCATTTACATTTCATTCACTTATCAAATTATGATGAGAGCCATAAGCAAAGTCTATCGTAAAACAATGCTTATATCCAGCATATAACCAACATAATAACAATGATATAACAACCATCAAATCCACATAGTAGAAAGTACATTTACTAATGAACTACAAGGGAAAAAGAGCTCTTCTTAACACATGAAAAATCCAACCAAGTCAGGGACTTCCACTTACCACCCAACCATAGATTGGGTTGAACCAAATATTTCTTTCAGCCAATCACCCCCATGCCATATTCCATTGATGAATGCGGGACTTAGAAAAAAACCAACCAAGGCTTCTTAGGATTTATCATGTATCCTGTAATTACCAGTCAAGGGATTCCTAGGCCTGAAACCCTCATCTATACAACTAGGCTTTACTGTGTATCATGCCATATATCGGTCAAGGGATTCCTAGGCCTAAAAAATAAACATACACTACCATATTTACCACAATCCCATCATATACATGTCAAGGGATCACTAGGCCCTAAACAAGCATGGATATCTCCAAATGTCTCACGTAAACCATGAGGAATTTTCCTATATCCACTGTTATGAAACCAACTCAAGAAAAGATAGATCAATGACTTAGAATTCAACCTCGTCGAGGGGGAAACCTCCTTTACATTACATAAATGAACAATTCTTGGATGATACAAATGAAAAGACCTCCTTTCTATATATAGGAGTCTAAGGGGTCATAACATAATCAAAGCCAACATAACAATAATAATGTAAGGGCACAATAATAACAATAGTGGGCTTCTATGGTGCACAATAGTAACAATATGGGCACTATATGGGTACATCAATATAATAAGTGGGTTGTACTAATAATAATAAGGGGTTACACTTGTAGTATAGGGGCCTAACATGCCCCTCTCCTTCAGAAAGCATTGTCCTCATCGCTTTAGTAGTTCTTGATGCTTCTGTATTAAATTCTTGTCCTCCCATGTGGAATCTTCAGCGGGTAATTTCTTCCACTTGATGAGATACTCTGAAATTGGTCAATTTCGTAGCTGTCAAGTTCTTGTTTCTGTGACTGCTCTAGGTTCCAATATGATTTTTTCCTTCCTCTTCAATTTCTGGAAATATTTTTTGAATTGGGATCTTTTACAACTTTGAATAAGTGGCCATACTTCTTAGTCCTTCTTCCATTCATCCCTTGCTTCATTTATCCAATCTGGTTGGATAATAAAAATAGTACAAAACAATGCTTCCACATCCTCATCCTTGAGGAGTCTTCCCATTTGGTAAGGTCGCCATTTTTTAAGTGCATGTAGTATTGCCAACATTTCCTTCTCATAAATAAATTGCTTGAGATGTAGCAGTAAAAATACCCAATCACCTACATCAAAACATTTTTCACTACGATGTTGATCTACCATTGTTTTGTTGATTTTGCACCGAAGTGGTGTTATCCTTTAAAAGTTGGAGAACTTGTTGTTGATGCTCGATGTGATCTTTCATTGCTTGAACCTTTTTCTTCTTGATATGTCCTTCTATCTGTAGAGTTTGAGGAGTGGCAATTTCTTCCAATCCTTTACAAGATATGGTCAGATTCATTTCTTGATGCTCGATGTGATCTTTCACATCTTGAACATTTTTCTTCTTGATATGTCCTTGTATCTTGATAGTTTGAGGAGTGGTAATTTCAACCAATGAATTACAAGATATGGTTGGATTTATTTCTTCTTTCTCGATGTGATCTTTCACTTCTTGCACCTTTTTCTTCTTGATATGTCCTTCTATCTTGAGAGTTTGAGGAGTGGTAATTATTGCCAATGATTTACAAGATATGGTCTGATTCATTTCTTCTTTCTCTTGGGTGGGGTCCTGGCGTATATCCTCTTCTTTTGATGTTTCTTGATCCTTTTCTTCCTCCTCTTCACATTCTATGTAAACTAATTCCTTCTCAGCACACTTATGACCTTTAGTGCATTTGCTATCACAATTGTAACAAAGCCCTTTTTCTCTTTTTTCTTCCAATTGTTGTGGTGCAACCCTTGTAGGTTGTGGAAGGCTAGGAGAAAAAACACTTCCAGATTTATAGTTGTGAGGGGTATGCTTCCTGGTTTCCTTAATTTTGCTTTCCACTATGTCACAAAGCCCTTCATGCCATAAAAATTGATCTGGTTCTAAATACGAAGATGCAATACATACCTTTTTTAACAGTGGTACACCATGTAGATCGAAATATTGCTCCATCTGAAGTATCCAATTTACCAGATCCTTGCCATCAAACTTCCTCATCTTGATTTTTCTTGATTTTAGGAGCTCGATCTTGAAAGGACTGTAACTCTATAATTTTGGATATTTAAGTTTTGAAATTGCATCTTGTAGCAGCTCTCTGTGTCCTCTTTCCAATTCCACCAATCTGATCCAAAAGGGATTCTCCAAGAAAGAGTTATGCACAGTCTCCCAAGATGACCTGATTATAGACTAGTTCAGTAGAGCAAACTTGTACGATGTGTCACAAATCACTGTTTCGACCTTTGGCTCTGAAAAATATATACAAGAAACTACAGTCCGTCCTCTTTCTATACCTTCATACAAAATTTCAATCTGATGCTCAGAGAGAAAGTTATGATGATTTTCCCCAGGTCACCCGTTTGGAATGTAATTCAGGAGTCTGCAAAAAGACCAACTTCCTCAAATCATATCTCCACAAATATAGTGCAAAAAGCTCTAAACTTTAGACCCAAGGTTCAGTGCAATGTCTTATCAAATGTGTTTTTTTTTAGCTTCTAAAACATCCCAGAAAAAATGTTATAGCGAAAATGCCACGACGACCTGTTTGGAGTAGTGAAATCCTAGAATCCAAAGCTCTGATACCAAATGTTATGAAACCAGCTCAAGAAAACATAGATCAACGACTTAGAATTCAGCCTCTTCGAGGGGGAAACCTCCTTTATATTACATAAATGAAAAATTCTTGGATGATACAAATGAAAAGACCTCCTTTATATATATAGGATTCTAAGGGGTCATAACATAATCAGAGCCAACATAACAATAATAATGTAAGGGCACAATAATAATAATAGTGGGCTTCTATAGGGCACAATAGTAACAATATGGGCACTATATGGGTACATCAATATAATAACTGGGTTGTAATAATAACAATAAGGGGTTACACTTGTAGTAGAGGGGCCTAACATCCACCCTCATGATTTACCATGTATCCCACCATTTACTCTTCAAGGGATTCCTAGGCTTTTGCAAATTTTCCTAAGACCACCCACTTAGTTTCGAAAACATCTAGCAATCTAGCTCAACCAAGTAGAAGAACTCCATCATAGCAAGGCTATCTAGAAATGGAAAGGAAGGGTTGAAAATGATTATCACACCTGGAAAAACCCTTGCTATTGAAAACAAGAGAACCAAATAATACACACATTCATATACCATGCATGCCAAAACTAGCAAGGAAATGATGCATGCAACTCGATACCTACAATAATAATGTTGTAGTTTCCTGATCCAACTCTTCCTTACTTGGTCTTTTCTCTCCTTTTCCTTCCTTGTCCCTCCTTTGCTTTCATTTCTCCAATGCTAGAGTTGTCCAAGAATTATTTAAATGTGAAAGAGTACAAGAGATTAGAGGGAATAAAGAGATAGCTCCAAAACTAAACTAAAAAATGTTGTGAACGGATCCTCATAAGCCTTTTTATTAATTAGGCCCTATTTTATTCAATTTCCATTATTTTCCTTCATTTTCCTCCCCACATGCAACTTGTGACCTTTCAACTTCCTTTTCTCCTAATTGCCATTAGTTCATCAATAAATTTCCAATTAATTCCTCTTTCGTTTCCAAATCCTTTTCCATTTCCTTTGCTAATTTCCCCTTAGCCATAATAAACCAAATGAATGACCACTAGGATTTTTTTCCCAACATTAAGTTTGGAATATGTGTCCCATGACCTTGGTCCTAGTTTTTCCTTTATTAACTTTATTACAAGAATGTTTAACTCGAGGTTGTTACATCGAGTAGTTTAATTTTTTCTCGATGGGATGATAACACCCTCGTGCTTAGGTCAAGGAACCTATAAGTAGGGGCTATAACTATGGATTTTCCACCTTATCACTTGTCAGTCATTACTTCCCACCTCAAAATTTTCATGGGGCCTTTACTCAATGAACCTCTAACATAGCACGCATGCTCATGGCATATTAAACATTGCCCTTAATTTGGATACATATTGGGAAATACCTCTGAAAATCACATTATTTAACCCCCTACTAATAAGAACCCAATACACCTTTCCAATTTTGAAAACCCTTAGGTTCACTAGATGGTTTAGGTATCCATTTTTTCATTAACATTTTTTATACCCCTTGATATCTTTCCATTAACTTTGAGGTCCATTTTTTATACCTCTCAATATAAAATCCTTTACCCCCTATTATATGCTCAATATATTATGTGATTTTTTCCTCAATATATATCTCCAAATATGAATGCACATGGTATGGTATTTCTCCCTTAGTGACACCCCCATGACAATTTTTTTCAATTTAACAAGACTTGGTGGTATAACAAGTGCCTAAGCACTGCAACCTAGCTCCCTATGATCATGGACAAGGACCAACAAGTTACCACTCTACTGTCTGTCATTGATCTCTCTTCCTCCTAAGCTTTATTTTATAGATTCTAACTGATCCAGTGATGAATGGTTCCCATTGGAACCCTGATCCTTGGAACATTTTTAAATATTTAAAGCTTGATAAATTATCCCTTATGAGTTATACTAAGTTCCATATATAATTGGAAATGTATTTAATAGGACTATCCAACTGAGAACTTTATTTTCTCATTAGATCTAATAAACCAAAGAGAAATTCCTTGAAAGATATTACTTGCATCGTTGACCTTAGATATGTAGCAAAACACATCAACACACTTACCAAGCTTGTTTATTTTTCCTTGGCACTTCAGAATCATGTATATATATAAAAAACGATCATAAAAACACTAAAATACCACAACTTCCAAGCACTTTACACATTGGAAATGTAATAGCAGTGAATAAAAAAAGCACGCAATATTTTTGCAAACCAAAAACTTTCTTGTATTACAACTTTAATACACGAATCATAAGGCTCCCATACCAGCCATCATGGCCCTTAAAATTAGCCCTGATACAAGGAAAACTAGGGCTTGAGTTCAACAACTTATGATCCTTAATATGCCCAAGAACAAGAGAAAAGTTGACTTACTTATTGAAGAAGCGCTTACACCAGCTCTTTCACTCCACTAGTCTTCAACACCTGACATGTCCTTTACGAGCTATACTTGCGGAGAATATTCTCATCCAATACATTTGCCTCAACTAGTCACAAGGTCCTCTACTATTCCATATTTTCTTTCACTTATTAGATCAATAACTCAACCTTCTTCGAATGATTTGTGCTACCTCAAAGTCACTGATCATAAGCATGTAAAAAAATTCCTTCACAAAATTATTTTCCTCTTCTAATAACTATTCATAAGGTCTTCAAGGCTCTTCCCTTTACTAGTGGACCTGCCTCATCAACTATCTAAACATAGGGTATAAAACAATATACCTTCTAACAAACCATTTTCTTTCTCCAACGTGACTATGCATAGACTAAAAAAAAATGTTTTACTCTCAATCATTTAAGTGTTGAAATAAGGAATTGCTCCGGGGGGCGGGGCGGTAGGTGAATCAGTAATTATGAGATTCTTTTTCCCTTTCTATTATGATTACAGTCCCTTCTTATATTATTTTACAAAGGTAGTGAACAACAATTTCAAACATACATGTTCATACAACAATCACATCGGAAACACACACATTTCAGAAAGTGTTTTTCACATGGAAACCCAAAGGGAGAAAACCACCAAATTTGTTGTTTCTTTATGATTTAAATTAAGCACCCACTTAATTACATTTGTTTTTTTGTAGCACTCACTCACAGGAAGCACCAACTTGCCAAGAGGCACCAACCTCTTCAGAGTGAAAGCATCAACATGCTCTTACCATTGTTCTACTATTTCATACCACTTTCAAACTAAAAACACAAGCAAAATACCAAAATGGTTGGTTTGAGATTCAAATTTTTCCCTCTCTCTTGTGTGCTCTCATGCAACATTTCTTTACTTCCTGCTCATAAGAAAATATCCTTAGCACTTTTCTTCCTCTGTCAAGGCCTCTCTTCTCACTGCTCTTTAGAACAACCCTCAGTATTCTCCACATACCACACCCATTGCACTTGATGTCGCATCACGCATTGTTCTCCTTGGTTCTTAGACCTCTCTATCTCTATGCAGACATCTCTCTTCTCAACACTTTAGAAATTTGCTTAACTCCCTCTATCTCCTCAATTACAAGCGATGGTTTTGTTTCATTGAGGCACTCTACACAATGAAATATATGTTGTTTTTACTATAACTTCCAAAATATACTTTGGCATGGCTTCCCTTATCATTGTCTCGTCTCTTGGTATTTTCCTATCACATTACCAAATCAGAGATGGACCTTGCAGTTCTTATCGTCTAACGGCATAGAGTTACATGTAGAGAAATTAATTCTGAGGGGACCCACACACTCCTCTGATAGACACATTCTCATTTATCACTCCACATAGCTTGACAGTTCACCGAGATGACCACTTTGACTCTCATTTAACACAACCAACCAACCATGTACGTGAAGCAACTGATTACTTCCTTCATTCACTGAAATTTCTTTCTCTCGGAAATGTCATTCTCCGTTGTTGGTTATAGAGTATTTAACAGATTTAGCCCATTTCAATGATAAAATCCCCTGATCTTGCATTCAATTCTATAGTTTCTAACACATACATCCTTTAAGTTCGTGTATTTCTTCCTAAAAAAATGGCACATCTTAATTTTCACAATTTAATTGTTATGATATTTCTGAGTCTTGATATCCTTAGCTCCCTTGGCATTTAGCTCCTTTAGCATTTTCCTTCTCATATGAATGGACCTATGACCGATGGCTTAGCACTTAGGTGCTAATTCCTTCAGGCTCCTATCGAGGGCCAAACTTCCTTTGTTGACTTCTTTGTGCCCTTGGTTCTTTGAACTCTTATGACCAAGTGCGAACCTGAAACCGAAAGCCCCTTCCACCTTAATGTTCCCAAAACCCATTTGTACTGAAGATACAAGGTCCTCATCCTATGATATTTCGACCTCAGATATTACATCATTACTGCACATGGCGACTCATTAGTGGTGACACATGTCACCTATATTTGGCCCATTAGGCCACCCAATAATTTTGAATCTTCCCACCATGTATCACGTGATACTGCTACGTCATGTTGATGTTAGTTGCAACTACAGCTTCTTGGAGCCAATCTCATGCCACCATGTGTCCTTCCAGAGGAGGGAGAATAGGGTCTATCAATCCTTGGTTTTGCAATAGGATCATTCATTAGTTTTCTTTGGCATTCATCGGTGCTTTTTAGCACAATAAGCACTATTAGATATCTTAACTTCCAAAGGTTCCTCTCTTAATAAATTATGATATTCCAATATCTCATATGCCACCAGCTCCGATATCCGACACTATGATGTCCCGATGTTTTGATGCTCTAATGATTTGATGCTATGATATTTGAAGTTTCCATATTGGGTCCATGTGGATTCCTATCTCTGATATTTCATTCTTCTTAAGGCTTTAATTCCTCGGACTTCAAGAGATCATATCTTTTGATCCAAGAGTCCATTTTTAGAATTTAGGATACCATTGGAAAGCTCTTCTAGAGAAATTTTCAATGGAGAAGGTCTGATGTAGGCTTCAAGCCCATTTTCTATCTCTAAGATGGATGCAAACTATCTTCCACAATTCTCTCCATGACTCTTCTTCTTGTGCTTGGAATGTTGAACTCCCATCCACCATAGTCATCATTTTATGGCTTCTCTAGTAAGCCTTCTATGGTGATGGTTCTCTACATGAAGCCCGTGGTTACCATGGGATTCCATTAGTTTCAGAATTTTAGTAATCATTTTATGGCTCTTCTAATAAGCCTGCTACTATGATTATTTTCTAGAAACCACTCCAAAAACCATGGGATTCCTCCTGAACACCCAATCATCTTTCTTGACTTCAGTCATCATGCTGACCCTTATTGACATCAATGCCAACATGAATGCAAATCCTAACAAAACCATCACCGATTGTCTAATAATATCCCCCTTTGGCATTGATGGCAACATCATAAGCTCCCCCTCATGTTAGGCATGGTTGTCTTTGATGTCCCAGTAATCTTCTCCCCATTTGACATTAATGGCAAGGACTACTTCTTGAGTGCTCCCCCTGAACCATTGCAACCTACTCTTCCATGGCTCCATCAAGCTGATTAGTTTCCACCACCTATCAAAATGAACTCATTTGGAGAGAGGTGCTACAACTTATATCTGCTTTGTGAGATATTCAAATGTTCTCTTGTGAGTGGCTTAGTAAAGACATTTTCCAATTTCTCTTTAATGGCCACATATTCAAGTTTGACAATATTAGATGCAACCTATTCCCTCAAGAAATGTAACTTGATAGGAATATGCTTAGTCTTTGAATTCCTGATTCGATTTTGGGAGATGTTGATGTCACCTGTGTTGTCACACATTAATGGAATGGGATCAGTTAGTTTAACTTGATTATATTTCAAAGTTTGCTTCATCTACAAAATTTGTGTATAACAAGTAGTAGTAGCAATTTACTATGATTCAGCAGTCGACAAATAAATGGAGGCTTGTTTCTTGTTGTCCCATGACACCAAATATTTTTCGAGGAAGAAAGTTGCACCATAAGTACTCTTCCTATCATCAATGGTTCTAGCCCAACCTGTATCCATGTAGGCCTTCAACTTGAATTTTTCACTCTTAGCATACCACAGTTCATACTTTGTTGTTCCTTGAAGATATGTGAAAATCCTCTTGACAACAACAACATGAATCTCATGCGAGAGAGCCTGAAATATGGCAACAAGCCCCACTGCTTGCATGATGTATGACCTTGAGGCAGTCATATACAACAAGCTTCCTATCATTGATCTATATTCAGTCTGATTTACCAATAGTGTTCCATCTTCTTTGCACAACTTCCAGCCTCTAGTCATAGGTGGTCTTACAAGTTTGCATTATTCCAGCCAAAATTTCTTCAGATTTTCCTTGAGATATTTGGATTAGGATATAAACACTCATTCTGGAGACTGAGAAATTTGTAGACCTAGGAAGAAGGACATCACTCCAATCATGAACATTTTAAATTATGTTTGCATACATTTGGAAAATTGATGCCCAAATTGTTCCATATCATTGTCAAATATTATATCATCAACATACACAACTACTATCAGTAGATGGTCCCCTACAAACTTTACATATAGGTTACTGTTAACAGTTCTTTTCTTAAACCCTTGTTGTTAAAGTTATTTATCCAACCTTTCATACCCATCTAGGGCCCTTTTCAATTTTCATATGAACCCTTCATCTGAGGTGAGTATAAATCCTTCTGTCTACTCAATGTAAAATTCTTCTTCTTAATCTCCATTGAGAAATGTAGACTTCAAATCCTTCTGATATACCTTGATATAATTATGGGTGGAAATAGAAAGAAAGATCTTGATAGCTTCCAGTCCTACTACTGCTGCAAAAGTTTCTTCGAAATCTTCCCTTTCTATTTGGAAATACCCTTTCCATACCAATTGAGCTTTGTTCTTGATTACTTGACCTGGTTCATTTAATTTGTTTTTGAAAACCCATTTGGTTCCAATACCATTTTTTTCTCTAGGCCTTGGAACAAGCTCCCAAGTGTCATTATTTTCAATCCGATCAAGTTCTACATTCATAGCTTTCACCTAGAACTTGTCTTCGCTTGCTTAATAGAGGTTCTTAGGTTCTATCTATGATAACAGAGCCATGTTTGGACACCATGTCTTTGATCTCAAAGTATCTGACTTTTAGGATGTTAGTTTTATACATACTTGGAGGGTGTCTTTGGACTTGAAGTTATGTCTGTTTCCTCACCTTCACTTTCTAAATATGTTTCCTTCAAATCCGCAAACCTCATATGTGAACTTTCTTCATCATCTAAGTTCATATCTATTTTAAAGGACTAAGGCTATGAACCTACTTCATCTACTATAATGTTAATGGAATCCTCAATATTCATTGTCAACTTGTTGTAACACCTATATCATTTTCTTTGAGAACAATATCCAAGTAATATGGCTTCATCAGCGTGTGAAAAAAACTTTCGAGGATTCTTATCACTCATTTTGATGAAGCACTTGATTCCAAACACCTTGAGGTGTTTAACCAATGCAAGTCTTCCCTTCCACAACTCATACGGACTTTTAATACTATTAGGTGTGAGTCGAGTTATGTTTAATAGATACATTGATGCCTATGCTACTTCTCCCCAGAATATGTCAGACACACATGCTTCATCCAACATTGCTTTTTCCATTTCCTTGATTGTTTTGTTCTTCCTCTCGACTATTCCAATTTGTTGTGGAGTTCTAGCCACAGAGTACTACCTCTTGAAGTCATTCGCTTCATAGAATTCCTCAAATTCTCTTGACGTGTACTCAACTCCTCTGTCTGATCTTAACCATTTTATCTTTAAGTCTTTCTCATTTTCTACTTGGGATTTAAACTTCTTGAAATGCTTGAATTCTTCTGATTTTTCTTTTAAGAGGACAATCCAAGTGGCCCTAGTGAAATCATCAATGAGAAGGATAAAATACCTCTCTCCTTTTGAGGTTTTCCCTCTAGTTGGGCCACAAATGTTTGTGTCAATGAGCTCCAAAGGTCTAGATGAGGATAACTCTTTTGACTTGAAATGAGTCCTAGTCTATTTTCCAAACTCACATGACTTACAGATTGAGTTATTAGGCCTTGATAGTCTTGGTAATCCTCTCATAGCTCCCATATTGCTAACTCTGATCAAAATGTAAAAATTAATATGCCCAAGCCTCTTGTTCCACAACCATGCTTCACTTCTTTTTTTCTTAAATAGTATTTAACCCTAAAATCGTCAAAGACATACATTATTGTGGGTTCTTATTTCTTTTCCTACCAATTTTCTATTCTTCATGTTGTAGATATCACAATATTTACATTTAAAGGTCACATCATAGCCATCATCACACATTTGGCTAACACTAAGGAAATTGTGGTTAATACGTTCTACATACAACACATTTCGTGATTATAATTTTTGATCAAGATGACCACACCTTTACCCTTGATTCTTGTTGGAGCATTATTTCCAAAGGTGAAAAAATTTATTCCTCTGTCCTTTTCTTTCAGTGACATAATTTTTCTTTTGTCTCGAGTCATATTTTTGGAACAACCACTATCAACATACCATTTGTTTTCTTGATTATGAGTTGATAAGGTGAGTGCATACTGCATGCTTGGTTTATTCTTTCATTTCCAACTCTCGTTATCCTATTGGATAGTTGATTGTCTAACATTTTGGAACTTAGAGTGGTATTCAAACTTGCTTCTCCACTCATTTTCCTTGATCCCAAAATGATTACATTTAAAGGATTCTAATTCACTTAACAAGGGAGAGAAGACATTTCAATCTTTGAGACAACAGTTTTGAGATCTATAACTCTGATATTTTTATATCTAAGATTTTCATTTCTTTCAACTTTGATCCTTCTATAATCTAGAGCTTATGACCAAAGATACGACATTTATAATAATGAACATAAAATAAATAGGCATGCCTATTGTTGGGAGTCTTATGGGATTGTGTATGAAATCACCTTGTTTTTTTGGCTGATTGATTCGTCTTCCATTGATGGTGTCCTCTTTGACCTGTTTATCTTTTATATTCATTGGTTCTTCCTTGAAGGTTCTTGTCATAGTTATGTGGTTTTTCGAATCCTGTGGAACTCAAGTTGGTATTTTTCATAGAGGATTCCTGTGTCTATGAGTATCCCAGACCTGTTTTGATTCTAGAGGGACTTTGGCTATTTAGAATTTGATCTAGTTTCCTTGTTCCCTCTGAAATTTTTTCATTTAACCCCTTCTCAATTTTTATTTCCCCAATATCAATTCTTAGAGAAACAACCTCAGGTTCAAGACTCTAATAGATCTCTTCCAATTCCTAGATCAAATATTAAAGAACCTCTTCCTTCCATTTAGCTTCTTCTAGTTTAACTTTCAAAGACAGGATATCATCTTTGTACGTCTGTGAGATTGTTTCCCTTTTTAACTTGAGAAACTCATGTTTTAAATGCTTGTCCTCCTCTTCTAATCTCTCACATGTTTTTTGTTTTTCTTCTATTAGAAGGACAACTATATTTTCTCTTGATATCTTCCTCAAGATTTTATTTTTGATAGGAAAACGCCTGATTATGAACGCTGTAATTGTTCCTTCTACTGCTTGTTCTTCTTTCTCATTTTCTTTAGCTCATTAAGATCACTGATGAGTTCCCCTTAAAGGTCCATTATTCCTTATTTTTCCACTTCCTCTTAAAAGTCCATAATAGCTTCTTTCTTGGACTTTGTTTCAAAATCAATAAGTAAATACTTATCTGAGTCATTCTCTGACAAGTTTTCACTCTTTGATTCTGATGTTGAGCTATCCTTTTTGCAATAGAACGTCTTTTTCTTATAGGTCTTTTTATTTTGATGTTTTTAAAAATTCCTTCCAATTGGCTGGTCCTCTTCTATTTCATACTTTTATTTATAAGGAAATTTGGACAAGAAATGTCCAACTCTTCCATAGTCAAAATAGTTAAAGCGAAACTTCCGTTTATACTTTCCTGATCCATGCTTCAGTTTTCTCGCTAGTTGAGCCAGCTCCTGATTAGATTCATAGCTAGAGAAGTCTTCATGATCTTTATGCCCTTGGCATTTTTGGATACTTTGAATGTTGCCTTATGTATATATTTGTCTATTCCTACTCTCATCTCATAAGTTGTGAGTGTACCATGCAGTTGATCCATCTTGAGACCCTTTAAATTTTCCATTTCTTCAATAGCTGAGACTTTGGAATTAAATCTCATGGGCATAGATCTTAATATTTTCTGAACAATCATCTCTTCCTTGACCTCTTCAACAAGTCCACTAATAATATTAGTTACTTCATCAACTCTAAGGAAGTATTATTTTATTCTTTCATTTTCATTCATTCTCAGGCTCTCAAACTTCAATCTGAATGTTTGAAATTTTTCATGCTTCACTTTGTCATCTCCTTCCTGATTCTGAATGAGCTTTACCAATACTTCCTTGGTATACTTACATTGAATAAATTTTTCAAGTTCTTATTGAATAAGAGTAAAGACAATGGAATTCTTGGCTTTAGCATTATTTCCATATAATTTTCTACCATCTACATAAGTTGGAGGAATATCAGGAACATTGTATTATGTTAGCACTAAAGTCCAAACATCTACTCCTAGGGACATAAGATACACTTCCATTATTACTTTCCAAAAGCCATAGTTTGTCCCATCAAGGATTGGTATTCTACTTCAGTAAGCCTCTTGACTCTCTTGAATAAACATAATTCCTTATAGATCTACCTTCCAGTGATTAGACTGTTGCTGAAGGAACGTGGCTCTGATACTAATTATTGAAATAAGGAATTGCTGAGAGGGGGGTGAATCAATAATTATGAGATTATTTTTACTTTTCTATTATGCTTACAAACCCTTCTTATGTTCTTTTACTTGTGAAATCATTTATTCAAAAAATCGGTGAACAACAATTTCAGACATACATGCTCATACAACAATCACATGAGTAGCACACACATTTGACACAATGTTTTTCATGTAAACATCGAGAGGGAAAAAACACCAAATTTGTTATTTGTTTATGATTTAAAGTAAGAACCCTCTCAATTACATCTATTTTTTTGTGAGTGCCCACTCATAGGAGGAACTAGCCCCCTTTTGTAAGAAAGCACCAAGTTTCCAAGAGCCACCAACTTTCTCTTCCCACTGTTATACTAATTCATACAATTTTCAAATTTAAAAGAAAGGCATACAAATTACAAGTAAAATACCAGAATGATTGGTTGCAGATTCAAATTCAACACTGTCATTTTTGCTCTCATGCATCATTTCTTTACTTGCTTCTCACAAAAACATCTCCTCATCACTTTTCCTCGACTATCAAGGGCTCTTTGGTGACTACTCTTCAACACTATCCTCACTATTCTCCACGCAACAAACCCATTGTACTTGCTACTGTATCACACAATGTTCTCCTTGGTGCTTAGACATCTCTATCTCTATGCACACATCTCTCTTCTCAACACTTCAGAAATCTTGTCAACTCCCTCTATCTCCTCAATTGTAGGCAATGAATTTTTCTCACTAAGGCATTTTGCATAAGGAAATCTCTATTTTCTATACTCTAACTCCCAAAATGTACTTTGGCATGGATTCCCTTTCCATTGTTGTGTCTACTAGTAGTTTCTTGTCACAGTACCAAATCAAACATGGACCTTCTAGTTATTTATCATCTAACTACGAAGATTTCCATGCTAAGAAATTAATTCTCAGGTGACCTGCACACTCCTCCAAGAGCCCCATTCTCATTTTTCACTCCATAGAGCTTAACAGTTCACCGAGATGACAACTCTGATTCTCATTTAACACAACCAATTGTGTATGCAAAGTAGCCTATTCCTTTATTCATTCACCCAAATTTTCCTCTTCCATAAATGTCATCCTCGATTCCTTGTTACAAAGTCTTCAACATATTTAGACCATTTCAATGATAAAATCCCCTTAGCCTACATTCAATTACATAGATGGTCACCCATACATCCTTTAACTCGATGTACTACTCCATTGGAAAAATTCCATATCATAACTTTCACAATTGAAACGTTATTATATTTCTCAATCTCGATATCCTTAGCTCACTTGGTGTTTAGCTGCTTGAGCATTTTACTTCTCATGTGACCGGTACTATGACCTATGGCTTATCACTTCAGTTCTAAGGCCTTCATGATCCTACCAATTGCTAAAATTCCTTTGTTAAATGCTCTGTGCCCTTAGTTCTTACTCTCATGACCAAGTTCCAACCCAACATCGGATGCCCCTTCCATTGTAAATTTTCGAAAACAATTTGTACTAAAGTTACGGGGTCCTCATCCTCTAATATCCCGACCTTTGAGATCAAGTAATTACTCCATGTGGTGACTTCTTAGTGGTGACACGTGTCAACTTTATTTGGCCCATTAGGCCACCCAATAATGTTGAATCTTGTTTCCACATGTCCTGTTGTATTGCTACATCATACTGACTCTGGTTGCCACTCTAGCTTCTTGGAGCCAATTTCATGCCGCTAAGTGTCCTTCCAGAGGAGAGAGAAGAGGGATCATTAATAGTTTTGTAACAGGATCTTTCATTAGTTTTCTTCGGCATTCATCGACGCTTTTTAGCACAATAGGACTATCATATATCTTAACTTCTAAATGTTCTTCTCTTAATAAGTTCTGATATTTTGATATTTGATATGCCACCAAATCCGATATTTTATACACCGATGTCTTGATGTTTTGATGCTCTGGTGCTCTGATTCTCTGATCTTTGAAGTTCCGATATTGGGTCCCTATGGACTCCTAGCTCCGATATTTCATTAATCTTCAGGCTTCAAGTCCCCATACTTTGGCAGACCATGTCTTTTGATCTAGGAGTCCATTTTTAGACATCCACACACCATTGAAAAGCTCTTCCAAATAATTTTTCAATGGAGAAGGTCTGATGTAGGCTTCGATCCCATCTGATACCTCTAAGGTGGCTACAAAATATTTTCTACACTTTTATCCTTGACTCTTCTTCTTGTGCTTGGAATGCTAAATTGCCAACCACCATAGTCATCATTTTATGGCTTCTCCAGTAAGCCTCCTACTGTGATGATTATATATATGAAGTCTACAACTACCATGGGATTCCATCTGGTCCATAAATATAGTCATCATTTTATGGCTCTTCCAGTAAGCCTGCAACTATGAAGATTTTCGACAAAGCACTCCAACAACCATAAGATTCCTCCTGAACACTCAATCATCCCAGTTTACTTCAGTCATCATGCTGACCCTGACACCAATTCCAACATGAATTCCAATCCTAACACAACTACCACCAATTGTCCAAAATTAAGGACATGCCTTACAACAATAAACCTATACAATCATCTACATAAAAACATTGCCACATACATTTTGAAGGATATTTGTTTGGTCTGAAAATTCTCTGCCCAGTGCATGCAATTTTTGAGGTTTCTTGACCTAGTTATAGAGCCTCTTAGTGACCAAGAACTATACTTGCTCATATGGACACCTCAATCCTAGATCGTTGTAGTCACCTCACTTCCTAGTCTCTTAAAAACTTATGTGTATGCTTGATTAGGCTTATTCCTTACTCCATTTTTTGTACAAGCCTCGTGACCTTCCTATTAAGAAATGACAATGGTCTTGGCCCTCCTTAACAAAAATGATAATTACTTGGCCTATACATAGATATATGCCACTATGCATACGCCCAAATACATACAAGAAACAAACTCAATTAGCCCTCGTTAGCTCTAGTTGTACCTAAACACAAGAAAAATATATACTCATCCTTCTTCTGTCACTCCATCTTAAATCCTTAAGGGTCTTCACTCTTATTAGGTTCTTGTTATCACAATAGAATGATTATCGTGGATGTTTCAAATGAGCTCAAATTTATCTCTACTTATATTGTTCTTAGTGGAATGACTTTGCCACCAAGAGTCATGGCCTTAGTCCAAGCCAACCTGAGTCTACACACTCAAACATGATTATTGTAAGGAATAAAATTATTCTCATTGACATATGACCTCTCCACTATAGCCTTAAGTTCTCTTTAGCCCATCAAAGGTGCCCCTAATGCAACTAATGGAATAAACAATAAATTCTCCTTGGGTCTTTAATCCACAACTTTGGGTCTAAATACCACTACATGGATACATTTATGAAAATATACATTTTTCGTGGGTCAACACCTCAAAAGCTCAATACCCCAAGGGTTGTAGGAGTACCTCCCAAGTTAAACTTATCAATACTTCCTATTAGAAAGGGAGGTATTTCCTTTACTCATAAGTACCCCATCAACAAAACTAGCCCAATCTTTGGGATGCACTACTGTAACATTCCCTATATAGTGAACATAACTACCCTCAGTAGTGTTCCTTCCACCAGAAGCCTCACACTTCTTCTCCTAAGATGAATAAAGGGCATTCCACGATTCATTCATGTGAGCTATAAAATTCACCTTAATCCTCGCTGGACATGCACTCTTCTCGGGTTGTAGATTCTCCATCTGAACCTGAATAATCCTTCTCAAGCTTAAATCCCTCTAAGTCTCAATAACTTGCTTCATCCCTTCATCTATAGATTTTCGCATAAACATATATAGAGCATGATAGCTAACTTGAGTGATAGATATGGTAGAGTTAGAGCCTCTAGGCTTGAGTATCTCTCTCCCATATTCGAGTATCACCTCAAACCCCTTTTCCTCAATCACTAAGATATACAACATATAATTGAGATTTGATACCCATAATAAATGTTGAACATGTAACATCCCACATGACTCCATCATGACTGGAACAATAACTGACAATCTCACAACTCTCAAACTTTTGTCGCGAGTCTTTATGTGGAACTTCGAGTCCCATTTAGCTAGAGCATTAAGAAATTCTTATGAACATGTAATATGCTCTGATGTTTCACTATACACGTACCATGTAACCTCATCTATAGTATGCTTAGTGAAATGAGAAAACAAGGAAAATTATTCCACCACTCTCCTTGAGAAGTCATCCAACTCACCTAATGATGTAATAGCACCACCTATCTCTTTTTTCTTTTGCAGACACTTACTGACATAATGACCATAATCACCATGTGTATAACAATTCAACTTGTTTTAGTCCTCTGATTTTTCATTCATCTTTCCTGTAAGATCCACAATATGTTCAGTAAATTTCTTCTTCGTACAAAGATTCTCATCCCTCATTTCTTCTTAGATGAAGTTGTCTGATACACTATTCCAATGTCGCATCTTATCTCGATCAATTATTCCTTTGGTAAATGGCTTCCATTCCTGGGTAAATCCCTTCAAAGGAGTCCTCACTAAATCAAAATTTGGAATGTTATTGTTGGGAATGGGTCCCGTACGGTCAATGTTGGGGTTAAAAGCCCAAGTTTTGGGGCTAAACGCCCAGGTTTTGTATAATGAATGTAAAGTCTCCACATTTTTTGGTTGCGGAGTGCGAAGGTGTAAACAATCAAAAAGGGTTTCCACCCTTAGTTTAGGTAGCTTGTGTCAGCTTGATGAGATCTGCCCTTGGTCCACAGGCCACAGGAATGTATAAAAAGGGAGTCTTAGAAGCATCTAAGGCAGTTTTTAGATCAGTTCTTAGAAAGTTTTTGGTAATTGATCAATGTAATGGGTCTATGAGAGCTAAGAGCAAAGAGTCTTAGCATAGGAAGAGGCTCTGCAGTTGAGTGCACAAAGGCCTAGGGTAGAAGTCCACAGCTGAGTGCGCGGACCCCTACAGATGTGTGCACAGGGAAGTTAGAGTCTATAATGGAGATCTGAACCATCAATAAAGAGAATTATTCTAGAGATATATGTGTATGAGTTATTTTTCTTATGTTAGGAATGTTTGCAGTTATGTTATGTTGAACACTGGGTTTATGATTTAATGCTATATTGATGTACGAATCTATGTGTTTTACTTTGTCATATGAATGCATGTAAGAATATATGTTTACGCGAAGATAGTCATAATGCATGTTGAAGTTAACCAATACTAAAGCTAATCAGGGTAGACATAGAAGTAAGAATACTCACAGAGGAGCGTAAGCATCTAAATTGACTATTTATGGTCCGTGAAGGACAATCGGAGACCTTCACGAAGGTTTCAAGCCCGGATAAGAGAAGTACATTGATAAGCCCTAAAGTTCTTATAGTTCTACGTGAAGGAAGGATTAGGGTGTAAAATCAACATCATAACCATCTCAGGGTGTGGAAACTTGGTTCTTGCATCCCAACATATTTCTTTAGGTGAGACTTTCGTTCACACTCTACAATTGATGCCGAAAGTGATAGTAGTGTAGGGATTTTCTTGGCTAATTACTGTTGAACCTGGGTGAGGGCCCATCAAGCCAACAAATGGTTCCATTTCCGGGACCAGGATTCGCATAATTAGATGTGTGATGTCGCATCATTGGAATCCAACTAAGAAGGAGATCAAAGACTGGTTGGATAGAAAGATCCACGAATTGGTGGCGCAAGAGAATAGGAATCCATGATTGACGAAAGAATAATGGTTGGATATATGACTATACATAGAAATACATGTGATCTTCTTATGTTCTTTCTCGGGAATTGTACGAGTGGATCGTGAAATTGGCAAATGTCCAAGGAACGTGGAGGCTTGACGGTCTAATAATCTAGACCCTGGAGTTAGTGAAAAGATTAGAATCCTCTAAATATAAGATTGCGCACATTGTCGATCATTGGCTTGATCGTATCATAGGAGGGCTCATGATAGAGTTTGCGGTCGATACCTCGGTTAGTTATAGCAAAGCAGAGCACTGATTCTTCAAGGGGCTGCGAGGTAAGTATTTAAAATCGTTAAATACTTCGATTAAGATGCTCTTGTGTGAAAAGTGAGTTATGTAGCTACCTTGATGTTTGGGGCTATGCAAAGTGGAAGGACATTCAAGAATAAGGGAAGATGTTACACAAAATATTGTCACCATGACTACTTGGAGTTAGTATGGGTCTATCATCATTCATATTGTCCTCCTTAGCAAGTCTCAAACCTCAGTTCTTCATGTCAAGCTTTAAAAATGAGAGAAAGTCCTTGAAAATCAATAAAGCTCTGGTTCCGCACTTTCTCTTACTGTTAACTGTGGTCCCGCACCCCATGGTCATGTTACCTGCAGACCTGCCCGCTCTGTCTCTAAAGGAGTGGGTGCGGACCCCTGTGAAAGTAAAAAAGGTGCAAGTTTATTCTTAAAAACTCACTTGTGGTTAATTCTGGATGATTCTAGAAGGAATCTTGACGTGGATGGTTCGCTCCTAGGTGGTTCATGCATCCCAAAACTAAAGGATCTAATCCCTTGATGAGAGGAGATTATCCCTTTGAAGGTGGACCTATTAACTTCCCTCCATTGCACTATAAATTAAGGCGTTGGGCTGGTTTCTAGGGAGGTTAGAAGCTAAACATTTTTTAGGGTAAATGTTGTTGGAATTGAGACTTCCTAGTTGAGCTTCAGAGGAGAGATCACATACCTTTTGGCTTCATTGGGAAGAGAGTGAAACTTGTCAAAGTAGAGGAGATTCTTGCTGGACCCTAGGAGGAGCTTGTACAGCATCAAGGCACCAAGGTTGTAAAGTTCTTCTTTGATTAAATTTAATACAATCAGATTCATTTTTCTTAATAAATTGTCTTATATGGTTTGTTTCATGAATTCCTTGATCATCATGATGAATATGCTTTGTTATATTGGTTTTTTAGGTGCTATTTAATGTGTGTGCTTGTTTGTGTTTGCAGATTCTCTACAAGGGAGCTCATTTGGATCAACGGAGCATGGCTTCCACAAACTTGCACTGGACCCGAGGTAGGCCTAAAAACACCTGTTTGCCTTTATTTATAAATTGCATATTTAGAGAAAGATAGAATTTGTTTGGTTTGCTTGTCACTAGATATCATTAGATACTAGGGAGGTTGGTCTTTTCCACAAGAATGACTTATCCGGCCGACAAAATGGTGACCATACTGGGAACTTGAATTTTTGATTTTTTTCCTTTGCTTTTACTTTGACTTGAGAAACTGTGTCTTTGTTTCTATTTTGGGCTTGATGTGTGTGGGATTGGGTAGGCCTAGTAGATTTTGAATTATTTTTTGTTTTTCATACTTGTGGGAGAGGACCGCACCCTCTGGTTGTAACACAGTGCGGACATCCCCGCACATTTGTTTTACACATAGAGCGCTACCCCACCTAGGTATACTAGGGGCCTGCGGACCCTGTCAAAAATTTTGAAAAACTTAAAATTTTCTTTTTCAGTCAGCTTATGGTTTGTTTATATGATTTTAGCCTCTGCCCAGATCTGCACGTATCTTGTCAGGAACTTTTCTTAGGTTAATTCCATTGGCGTTAGGGTTTTAGGTGAAATTCCTAGAAGTTTTGTGTGCCGGGCTTGATTTTTGTTTTGGTCTTGTAGTAACTCAGAGCTTAGAAGCCTCAGATCACCTTAGTTTTTGTTGGCCTTCTTATGAGTTTGACCGTTTTGTAAAATCTTCCTTTGTTGAGGAATCCATCTTGTTTCTCTCTTTGCGAAACTTCGAAAGGACTTGTGTTGAAAGTTTTGGATTTCATTTTTAGAAAAGAAAACAAAAGTTGGTTGTTTTTTGACTGATTTGTGATTCTAGACAAATTAGTCCTTAGTTCGCTCATAACTAAGTAAAACATCCTTGAAAAAAAATCTTGTAAGCTTTTACTTCAATTAGCTTTTAAAATTTATAGATCTCAAGATTAGATTTTTCAATAGTTTTGAGTGTTTTATAAAAATAAAAAAATCTCTTTTGAAAAAGTTTGTTTTAGTAGTATTTGAGTGTTTGAAAAGAAAGGGAAATTCTCTTGAGCATAACTAGTTGTCTCGTTTTGAGTTCATTGGAAAAGACAAAAGGTTCTTCTTTTGATTTGTTTGTTAAGGAAAGATTTGTTTTTACAAGCATTTGCAATCTCAACTCTTTCTCTAGCCAGAAATTCATTGAAGAAAAAGGATTGGTTTTCATCTTAAGTGCATTTTTAGTGACTTGGAGTCGAGTCTTCACACCATAAGTTTCATCTCCGCAGCTTTTGACTTAAGAAAAAACCAATAAAAATAGCGATTAAAGTAAAATCTATCCAGTAATCTTTTTATTTCTAGGGCTCTTTATCACCAACATAGCTTAGGCTAGTATCTTGGAGTAGGGAGTAATTAACTCTCGAAGATAGTAAAATAAACAAGTAGTTGTATCTTGCGGTAGGAGATAAATTCCAATTGTTACATCTATGCTCTGGGAAGCTCCTCTTATAGGAGTTAAGCACGAGATCGTGTCTGAACCAGTGGGGTAATCAATCCTTCCTCATTAGGAACGATACTAGATATACACGTATTAAAAATGGTAAACCTCAGATTAACCATTGTCGAGGAGCCTGGGGTCACTTGTTGGTAAACCTTGGATTATGTCAAGGAGCCTTCAAGGGGATTGAGCTTGCTACTCTACCCTTGCGTGTGTATTGGATCACAGACTGTTCCCCCAGGTATATTTGTTTCCATTGGTAACCATAGTGACCATATTCTATAGGATTCTTTCCTAAGGTGACGGTGGAGGGAAGATCCCACTGTACCTGGAGCAGATGTCGGCTAGACTCACTTTGATTTTCTGTGGGGTTCTCTTCACTCGAGACGGTTTAGTGGAGAAACTTGTGCCAGTCTTTTCATTAAGCAGGTTGTCGGGGTAACTGCTCCAACTGCCATTTCTGTATTGAATTCTGCGACATTGGATTTCATCACCAACTAGTGTTTTCGGTACGGAAAGTTACTGTTTGTGTGTGGTTTGACCTCCTAGATTCTTTAGGTGTGTGATTCAAAATTGTTTGGTTCTTTAGAGACTTTAGGTGGTTTTCATTGAGATTTTTCTTTGTTTACGTGTGAAGTAGTTAAAATATTTAATCGTGGCTGAATTACCGAGGAAGTCCTGTAGACTTCGGGGCCAACCTCCCGAGTTTTCACCAAGTCAGCTTGAAGGGCTATGAGCCCTCGTAACTCCTAGTGACAGTAGAGTTGGGTCACCTGAAGCAGGAGAGTCTTCTTTGGTTGTACATCTTGATTACCAAGTGCAAGCACCAGAGCATATTTTAGAACCTATTTCTTTTTGCGAGGTTACTGGTAGTTTTTCTTCTACTAGTGATTTAGCTGAGGAACCTAAAATATCTGAACCTAAAACTGAACCTGCTGCTACTCCAACATCAGGATTTTCCTCTCCAACTTCCAGTGGTCCTGGTTCACCCAGGGTAGAAAGAGTCATTACCCAAAATCTTCCTTCTGGACTTATTGCTATTGAAGAACTTGTTACTCCAGAAGAAGGTATACCTATCCCTGAAAGTCAACCAGCTATAGAACTTAGGGAGCGTGAATCGATCTTTTACAGTCCACCTAGGAGGGACGCTTGGTATCTTTCATTGACCAATTTTTTGGAAAACCCGGGACTAAGTTTTTCACCACCTCGCATTCCTTTTCATCCAACACCTAGGGGTTATTATCCTCCATTAAATATGTCGAGACAGTCGTCCATGTTTTCTCAATCTCTAGAAACCTTTTTATATGGTGGTCCTTTTGTTCCCTCTGGGTATCAATCACTTATTGGTACTTTTTCGGGAGCATCTCCTCAACCTATTGAATAAGGGTTATTAACTGGTAATAACAGAACTAAGCCGTTGAGTGTAGAAGACATTCTTATGATGTCAGGTACCATTCCAAATCCGCAACCTCAAGGTGGCCAATTACCGCCTAGGGGGCAGCCTCAAGGTCCTCAATTATCACCTCGGGGGCAACCTCAAGGTACCCAATTATAGCCTGGGGGGCAACCTCAAGGATAGTACATACCTACAGGATAGTACATTCCTTAAGGCCAACCCCAGACTTAGTATGTACCTCAAGGTCAACCCCAGTATCAATATGTACCTCAAGGTCAACCCCAGTATCAATATGTACCTCAAGGTCAACCCCAGTATTAGTACGTGCCTCAAGGTTATCAACCTCAAGGTCAGTACCCAACCCAAGGTTTCCAACCACCTTCCGGTCAATCCTTTGTCCAAGGAGCTGGAAATGTACCTTTGAATTATCAACCCTACCCTCAACCCGGTTATGGTCCTCAATATGCTCAACCTTCTATGGGTCCATACCCCGGAATGAACTTAGTGTGGGATCCATCTCAATCACAACAGATCTTGCAACCAAATGTGCAGTTGTCATCTCAATCTGGACAACCCTTGGTTTCTGGTTCAACCCAGCAACCTATCCAGTCTACTATTCAAACTTCTGCACCTTCTGTAGTTTCTCAGCCTGGGCCTAGTTCGCCTCGAACTCTGCCTCAAATGATTGCTGCAACTGCTGCAACATCCATTCAATCTACCCCACCTACTTCTGGAGTATCGACAACTCCAGTTTCTATTGTCCCTGTATCAACTCCTCTAGCATCTTTACCTCAGTTTGGATCCACAATTCAGACTTCGGTTCAAATGCCTGTAGGACAACCTGGTCCAAGTACGGTTGTCATAAGTCAACCTCAATTTACTTATCAACCGTACCAGGGACAGTACCAATTCGGTCCTCCTGTGTAGCAGCCAGTCTATAAGTATCAACTGTACCCTGGATATACATATCAACAACCTCAACAACCCCAGTACAGTTCAGTTAATCCTGGTTTTCCGGGAGGATATAATATCCCAAATGCAATTCCAATTCCTAGTTATCTTGGATATCCTCCTCCTGGGGCTGGTCTCATGACCCAGGGTTTCAGGGACCCTAATCGTCAATTATCATTCATTGCAACTTTGGACTTGCCTGACTTGTCGCGCCTTACGAACGATCCAATTAGCTATCTTCCGTTTTAGCCGCCAATGTCGAATAAGTTGCCTAGTGATATTCCTAAGTTTGAAGGCAAATCAGGAGAGGACTTGTCGAACCATGTGATGACTTATCACCTCTGGTGTGCATCTAACTCCATTTCAAATGATTCAATCTGTTTAAGGCTTTTTCAATGCACTCTAATTGGTCTTGCGGCCAAGTGGTACATTGAGTTACCGCAAGCCACTTTTTATAACTTTAGTCAGTTAGCTACTTCATTTTTAACTCATTTTCAGTTGCCAGTTAGATATGACAATGGCACGGAATTATTAACTTCATTAAAACAGTCAACATCCACTTACATTTTAGATCACATTCATGAATGGAGACGTCAACGACGTTTAGTGAAAGTTTTTATTCCGGATCAGATCTTAGCAGAATGGTTTGTCAAATCTTTATTACCGAAAATCACTAAGGATGTAGCTAAGCCAGAAGTCGTTACTGAAGAGAAAGTAATTGCTCAAGCTCAGTACCTTGACTTAGTTTATATGTAGTTAGGTACATTACACAAGAAAATCCCCGACCTTCCTAAACAAAATCAAATAACTGCAGCTCCTTCAGGGTCTCATGCCACTGATGGTATGATTGGTACGATTAATACCAAAAATAAAAAGGAAATCTTCCAAGAATTCTTCTCCTATAATAACTTTACCAGATTCCTCGACAGGAGATTATTCCGCAGAAATTTCCGCTGATATTCATGTTGTAGAGTCATGTATAGCCAAATCAAAATCTGGTGGTAAAAAGAAAGGGAAAAAGAAAAATAAAACAGATAAAAATTTGAAAGAGAAAACAAAAAAAACGGAATATACTAATGATAAACTCAAACCTCGTTATCCTTGTCTCATTTGTGACGAAGAGCATTTTACAAGAGACTGCCCTCATCGTGCTGAGGTTGTGAAAATCGTCAAAGGTTCCCAAATGCCTGTTGTTTTGAAGGATCCTTTTCCTAGTCAAGACAGTAAGATGATAGGTTCTTCCTCAAATGCCTTAGAAGAACCCATAATGATGATGTCCCATATTAGGATTGCGACACGATTGCAAGATTATGAAAGTAAAAGTCTTGTTGGTGGTAAGGAAGCAGAATCTTCTAATTCAAACCCATCAACTTCAACTCTCGGTTCCGATCCACTACAGATCGAGAAACCTAACCCAGATTTAGTAATAAAACCGCCCGCCAAGGGTATACTTCGAAAGTCAGCGTTCAATCCACATGCGAGAGCAGCTTAGAACTATAACATTGTTGAAGATTTGGCTATTTCACCTTCAGCAATGTCAGCTTTGGAGTTGCTGCAACCATGTCTAGCACAACGTAAATTTCTATTGTCGGCTATAGGAGATATTTTCTTTTTTTTTTGTATGTAAGGTAGTTCTCTTCTTTTCTATTCACATTAAACATAAAGACCAGATACACAGTTATGGTGGCCTCAACCTGCCCCTAGGGGAAACCAGGTCTGTTGGCCACCTCAGTTTACTGTAGGCATTCCAAAACCAAAATTTGATAATTCTGTCCATACTGGCTATATAAACATAACATCTGAAATTACTTAATAAGCTTCTATGCAACATAAAACAGTATTTGTAAAGAAACAAAAAACCTCCAGTGTATCGTCCTCCGCATCAGGCAGTTCTGGTTCCAGTATCTTTGTTTGTTTCCATGGGGAAATTCGCATGATCTTCCTGGCTTGGGACCAAACTTGCTATCCTGGACAGGGTCTGAGATATCTCTGCCAGCTTATTGTTCTGGTTGATCATAATGGTTTGGAAATTTTTCATTTCCTTCTGAACATTTGGGATTCCATTGGCAATTTCAGCCATTTCTTTAGCAACTTGTTCCAAGGCTTTTGCCAAAAGACTCTTCAAAACCCAATAAATGTGTAGGGATCTTCGATATAGCGTCTGTCTCCCCCTTGTATTGCCTGGGTCACTAACTATAGCAGCCCATTCTTCCGTTTCCGAGCCCGACTGTTCTTCAAGGACTCTTTCCTCTAGATTTTGAATTATACGGCGAATGTCTTCGTCTGTTTCCTCTTGGTAAGCACGGGCTGCCTCTTGGCTAACAGTCCGGGTAGACCGCCTCTCTCTACGTTGATTCTCGGGTTCCTCCACAGGCCTGTCACCCTGATTACTTTGTCTCAGGCAACCCCTTCCTCCTCGACCACGCCTTCGACCCTGTCGAGCCATCCTGGCTTCTACCTCCTCCTGTTCACACACATCAATCACAGGTGTTAGATTTACAGCAATTTCATTCTCTTCATCGGGAACCACTTGACTCTTTGGTATTTCTTTCCTCCTACTACACTCCCCTTCCATTTTTATGCTCTGTTCATGATAATCCTTTCCCGAGTTCAGGGGGTGAAGCACTCCCTCTGTCATGCGGGTCAGGTACCATTTTAAGGGGTCCATCGGCAAATCTCCAGCGTCTATCTTTCCTTTGCTTCCAGCCATGGATGTCACATTCTGGTTTTCCTCATTATTTCTCAACCTCTGCCCCTGACTGTAGTTTCTTCCTCCTCCCTGGGATCTCTCCAGATGGTCTTCATACTGCGAAACATGGGGCCTTCCCAGTTTTCCCAGACTCTTTCCACCTCCCATCTCCTCCCACAACTGACTGTTATTCATTCTACTGATAAAAAGGAGAACAAGTAAGGTGAGAAAAGCAGTTTGCACGTACCAAAGCTTGCAGATTACCCTGGTAATGTTTTCCTCTTGCTCCTCAAGCCGTTCCTCCTTCACTCCATCCGCATTATCATTTTCTTCGCCTCCCGTCACCTTCTTGTTATGCTTCTTCACCGTCCTTCTCTCCCAGTCATAACCACCGCCATTTTTCTCAATCATCTGTACTCCTCCTTTCCCACCCCTGCCACTTGAAGTTTTGTCTGATAGAGTATTCATTTCGCTTGTTGGGAGGGTGGCCTGATACCTACGGTCATTTCCTACTGTCCTGTCCTTATAATGAATGCCCTTGCCATTATCACCTCCACGTTTCCTCATCCCGATCGGGAGGTCAGATATAGGAGCTATTGACATTCAGGACTCGAACCTTATAATTTTTGATCTAGAAAATAGTACACCTCGCTTACCTCATCAAATGGCTTTCTAGATTCCAGTGTTAGTCAAAAACAGACCTTGCGATAGGACTGTGATTGATGAGGGATCCTCAACGTGTATTATGTCGATCCAGTGTTGGAGATCACTTGGTTTTCCTACACTTAATCAATCCCCGGTGATTCTAAAGGCCTTTGATGGCTTTGGGTTCCATCCTTTTGGAATTCTATAGGATTTACCTATAGGGGTTGAAGGCAAAACTGTTAATCTAGATGTGGAGGTGGTTGATGCCCCTCTAGATTAAAACCTTCTCTTGGGTTGTAGTTGGTCTTACACTATGACTGCTATTGTTTCATTGGTCTTTCAGCTTATAAAGGTCCCTCATAATGGGAAGATTGTAACTATAGACTAGCTAACTTACTTTTCATCCGACCCAGTCTCTTCTGAAAGTATCCAACATGTCGACAAAACAACTATCCCTTAGAAGGATGTTGGGGTAGGACTAGTTAAAGATTCTGGTTTACTAGGAACTTTTCCCTTTCCTCCTCTCAATGCATCATCTTCTACTACAACCATTCATATGATTTCATCATACACTATTGTTTATGATGATCCTTGGATTGTACCTTCCGAATCTGAGATAGATTCATTTGGTGATGCTATGCCTTTGAGTCCATATGAAATTGTGTATCAGGCCATGCAGTGATTTTCCGACCCTTCTTCAACCGAAATTGACTTAATGAATGTGGTCTATGAAGAATCACTTTCAACATCAAACTCAGATTCAACAACGTTTTCTGAACTTGTTCACACTAGTGAGCAAATCCGTGAAATCCTGTGTGTTGATGATTTACCATGGGAAGATCTTCATCATAGATCTTCGTTTTTACCTGAGATTGATCACTTTGAAAATGATTTTTTATCTATTTTTACGACTGATTATGTCAAGGAACCTCAGAATCCAATGAAAAATCCTGATTCTGAGTTAAATTTTGGAAACATTTCTCGAACTATTCCTATTGACATTTCGGTTAAGCCTGGAATTGTTGAAAACATTCATGTAGGTGCCTCTTGTATGGAAAATGAAATTCAAACATATAAGGCCCTATTTCAAGAATTACGTGATGTGTTTGCCTGGTCATATGAGGAAATGCCAGGAATTGACCCAACAATTGTTGTTCATGAAATCAAAACTTACCTGGATGCTAAACCTGTCCGGCAACGTTTGCGTCAGATCCACCGGCGAAAAGCTGCTGCTATTAAAGCAGAAGTTGAAAAATTACTTAAATCAGGTTTCATTTATCCAATTCCATTAACGGATTGGGTAACGAATATTGTTCCCGTTAACAAAAAGCAAGGAACAATAAGAATATGTATCGATTATAGGGATATTAATCGAGCCTGTCCAAAAGACAATTATCCAACTCCCTATATCGATCAAATCATTGATGATTGTGCTGGCAGTGAAATATTCTCCTTCATGGATGGTTTTTCTGGATACAATCAAATAAATATTCTACCTTCTGATCAACCAAAAATGGCTTTCATTTTTCCATGGGGGACATTTTCTTATTGCAAATTACCTTTTGGGCTCAAGAACACCAGGGAAACTTTTCAAAGAGCCATGTCTTACGAGTTTCATGACATCAAGCACATTATGCAACCTTATCTCGATGATTTACCTGCTCATTCATTACATCGAGTTGATCATCTCATCCATTTACGAGAAATCTTTATGAGGTGTAGGCATTATCTAATTAGGTTGAATCCACACAAGTGTGTTTTCTGTATAGAAATGGGTCAGTTACTAGGGTTTGTTGTTTCGAAAGCCAGAATTCGTGTCAATCCCTCGAAGGTTGAAGCTATTTTCAAATTGCCTCCTCCTTCTAGTCTTCGCCAACTCCAAAGTTTGCAAGGGAAAGCAAACTTTTTATGTTGATTCATTCCTAACTACGCCGAGATCACAAAGGTTTTTACCCGGTTGTTGAAACAGAATACTCCATTCTTTTGGGATGAGATAGCTGACAAATCTTTTGATGCACTAAAACACGCGTTGACCCATGCACCGTTATTGCATCCTCCCAACTACAACCAGGACTACTTCTTATATCTAGCCGCCTCGCATTCCACCATTGGAATGGTGTTAGTTCAGGAAGATGAATTCGGTAGTGAACATGTGATATATTACCTTAGTCAAACATTAAATCCAACTGAGCTAAAATATTCACATGTGAAGAAATTGGCATTGGCAGCTGTTCAAGCTGTCCAACGTTTTCGTCATTACATTTTACTACGCAAAACTACAGTAATTTCCAATTGCAACCGTATGATATATATTTTGACCAAACAATTGCTAGGGGGCAAGTACTCCAAATGGATTGTGATCCTGCAGGAGTTTGACTTAGAATTTGAAAAGTCTAAGTCAAAGAAATCTTTAGTTTTTGGGGAGTTGATGTGTGACTTCCTGCGTGCTGACACGGAAACTGTGGTGGAGGAGCCCATTGCGGATGAATCCTTGTTTCTAATCATCACTTTAGATCCATGGTATGGGGAGATCATAGTTTATCTCTAGACCCAATCCTTTCGGCCTGAAATTTCAAGATCAAAGCGTTGGAAAATACGATTCCAGTCCCAACAATTTAAAATTATTGGAGATACACTTTATCGTCATGGGGCGGACTCTATTTTCCGACATTGTTTAACTCATGAGGAAGCTGAAAGGGTTCTAAATGACTATCACTCTGGAGCGTGTGGCAGTCATATGTTTGGGTTTGCCACAGCGCAAAAGATATTGCGCGCTGGCTATTTCTGGCTGTCTTTGTTTAAAGACTGTATTAATGCGGTCCGAAAATGCCACAACTGCCAAATTTTTTATCGAAAGATGCGCGCTCCACCTACTTATCTCCACCCTATAATTGTCGTCGGTCCTTTTGCGAAATTGGGTATCGATTTTATTACATGTAACCCTCACTCGGGCGGGGGGCATGCATATATCATCCTTGCTGTAGATTATTTTACCAAGTGGGCTAAGGCAATGCCTACATTTGAGGTAGACGAAAAAACTGCTGTTATTTTTGTGTTCAATCATATAATTGCTAGGTTTGGTGTTCCACAAGTGATTATCACTAATCATGGACGTCATTTTCAAAATATTATGATGACTGAACTTACAGACCAACTTGGCTTGCGTCACGATAGTTCAACTCCATATTATCCACAGGCTAATGGTTTGGTTGAAGCCATCAACAAAGTTCTAGTCATCATGATCCGATGAATTAGGGATTCATAGGTCGAATTAGCATAACATGCTATTTTCAGTGCTTTGGGCATATCAAACCTCAGTAAAAATGTCAACCGGTTTCACTCCTTTCCAACTAGTTTACGGTTTGGAAGCTGTGTTACCCATTGAATGCGAAATCCTGTCATTGCAAATGGCCATAGAATTACTTCCAGCCACTTCTGAAGAGGAAAAACGTTTGTTGTACTTGGCTCAGCTAGATGAGAATCGACGTGATGCTGCACTAGCAATCGAAGCTCATGCCAAACTTATTAAATCTCAGTATGATCAAAATGTTACACCTCATAATTTTTCGGAAGGAGACCTAGTCTTATTGTACGATCAAGAGAATGATAAATTAGGCACTGGAAAATTTGTACCCATGTGGCATGGTCCTTATGTTGTTAAGCGAAAGCTGGCAAAAGGGGCCTATGAATTGGTAGACTTTGACGAGGTCTCTTTACGTAAACCCAGAAATGGTCTTTACCTAAAGAGATATTATGCTTAAATCTAGGTGTGGAGATTTTTAGTTAGGTTAGTTTTCTTTCTAAGCTGGTGTGTTTTAGATTAAAAAGTGTGCTTAGCTTAGAGAGCGTTTTTTGTCATTATTCCTGCTTATCTTGATTTTACTCTTGATATTGCAGATGTCGATGTCTCTCCAAACATACGTTGGTTTTGCTGATGGTGCTTGTCGTAATACACAGAACATTTCTTCCGCAGCTTGGGTTATCTATTCGCCCTCTGACGAGTTGGTATCTATGCATGGGGTAAGCCTCAGTCAAACAACGAACAACATTGCAGAGTATAGTGCAAGGATTGAGTTATTATCTGAATCCATCTCATTTGGGATTCGGAGTTTGATTGTGAGATTAGATTCTAAACTCGTTTTATTACAGCTTAATAGAGTGTATGCCATTAGAAATCCAGTGTTATTGAGATTATTTTTTAGAGTTCGTCTCTTGGAACGTGAATTTGACTATATTGAATATCAGCATATTCCAAGATATTTAAATACATTAGCAGATGCAATTGCTTCTCGAATGTTAAGTAGACATTTGCAATAATCATACAAGTAAATTTAAAAACATTCCATAACATGTTTTACAAGATAAGCCGGTAATAGTGATATAGTATAGCATAGAAGTGTGTCAAATATACATCGTCTTCGATCATAGGTTGAAAAACACCTTATGATCGGCAAAAATGATAGTACAAAAAGCAAAAATGTCATATGTGTCTACAACAGGCGATCATCCTATCACTGGTGATGATCACGATAACAAACCACTGCACGGGCCACCCTACAAAGGAACCTCCTGAAAGGTCCTGGGACCCCAATCACATAGCGTTGTAGCCTAAGGGGAATGTCATCTATGCTAGTCTCTGGAATGTCTGCTGTCAAACACTCTAGATGGCTCTCCGATTCGGCCAAGGTCTCTGTAGATTTGTCCTGTGGGGCTGGTGCTACTGCAGCTGGCTGTTTCCTCTCATAGGGCCAGAGAGTGGCTGGTCGCCGTGGACCTACATCTGCATTTGAAACTTTTTACTATCAATTTTGGGACAAAATAAAAACAAAAAAAAATTAAATTAGAAAATGTTGAAAATGATTTTACCTGAGTCATCCCATTGCTCTCTTAGTGGAAGAGCCATGTCTGGGTCACCACGATAATCGATCCAAGCATAAGGAAAATCCTAAATAGCAAATACTTGGTTCTCCAACCAATGAAAATACTCAGGAGTAAATCGAACGACTTATGTTCCCTCCTCAGGATGACGGGCCATAACTACAACCCAACGCATTAGTTTGGGCTCTCGGGGAAGTCCAGCTCCAATGGTAAGATGCTGTGGGACCAACATTGGGACCTTCTCTAGATCAAAGCTCACAACTAAAGCACCATATCCAAAGGTCTTCAGTTGTCCGTTCTTTGCTCTAGTCAGTTGGCCTTTTATATTAGCCAACACAGCCTCACACCAGTTGAAGATGGTTCCTCGAAAGTAGTCTACTACCATCCGCATTTGGGATCCAGTGGCCACATGTAGTGCTACGCTTCCACAGAGCCTGGTAACAGTAAATGCAATCACTTTGAACTCAGGATGGCAGATGGTTTTGATATCAATCCCTTTGTCTCTAGTTTGGTCGTTACAAAACTCTAGCTGAAGGCTATTAATAGACTAGCCACCTCGCCTAGTCCCGAATAGAGTCAAATGTTCACATCTCTTAGGCAAACCAATCAAAAAGTAAATGTCTTCCGGTTCCATTTCGAGCTGGTGGCCACCAATAAAGAAACACTGGTCCTGTATATTCCACCTGTCTACGAGCCACTGCAAAAAGTCCACCTGTGCCCTCATGCCAGGTATGGCCCAGAATTTGTATAAACCGCATGCCTTCAATGCATCAATCGAAGGTTGATGATTAATCATGGCAAGATACACATCCTCGTGCTCCCGTTCCCACCAATCAAGCATGATGTATACCCTACATTCAATAAAAAGGCGGATTAGAATATTTAAAATCAACATTTTTGGGTGGAATTTGAAAAATTTAAGTTTGAAATCCTATGTTTTGGGGACCACACCCTCACTGTTATAGACAGTGCGTAGGTCCACACTCTACCTTTACGGTAGGTGCAGACCCTTGACCTTTTCCTTTTACGAAAAAGTTGGGGTCTGCAGGTTTCATATGCTATGCCTGCGGACCTGCGCGCGCGTGTTTTTAACCTAAAAATTTCCTAAAAAACAAAATAAAAACCTAAAAACAATTTTCAAACGGATGAAATGAAAGAGTAAGATGATGTGGATTACCTGGAGGAGACGGTGTTTGGTTCCAACGGATGGATTTTTCGCAATCTTCACGGGAAGTTTCTGACCAAAAGCTCTCTTTTCTCACTCTGAAGTCAAACGGTAAAAATGAATTTACAAAAGACCTTTTTATAGGATTTTTTGAATAAATGAGTTTTTAATTTGTTTATTTTTTACTTTAAAGAGGTAACTTTTGAAGCATTTTTATCTATTTTAAATAGGTATGAGTAATGTTTGAGTTTTTGTGCAGGATGACGATTTTTTCAGGAAAAATTGGTCATTTTCGACAAAAAACATTAGAGTCACCTTTAAACTCTTTTCTGACTCCTAAAATATGAAAATATTGCCGAGTTTTTCTTTTTAAGCTCATTAAAATGGAACTAAAAAGACGGTCCACTTACAGCCCTTTTCTGACCGTAAAAACATGAAAAGATTGTCGGATTTTTGTCCTTTCAAATTCGATATTGGTTACAAAATGACGTGTCATTAATCGCTTTTTTACTTTTTCGGATCAGAGGCACTAATTATGAAAATTACTCCTTGGTCATAATGATCAAGCGGTTCTATCAAGTATTATTTTATACTTTTTCGGGCTTGGGAGACACAAATTTACGAAAAAGGACAACCATGGAGTTTTCTTAAGTTTTTCGGACTCTCTAAAATTGAAAAATGCCAAGTTTCTCCTATACTGGACTCGTTAAAATTTAACAATAAAGGACCTGTTCAATTACAAACAGGAATGGACCACTCCTTCTTAGGGTTTGAATTTAAACTAAGTTGGACTCATCCGAAGGATGAGCTTATAATCAAGCAAATGTTATCCTCTTCAAGCTTGTTAAAAATAAAGAGGTACTTGCCAGAAATGGTGGGGGAAAAAAGAGAAAAATGAGCCTGTTTGTTATACTTTGTGTCTCAGAAAACATTTAACCACTCTTGAACACGACACTTTTATTCACCTGGGTTGGGAAATCCTTTGCCTAACAATTGATCAAACCATATTGAAAGTCTTCAGCCGGTTTCTAAGTATTAACTTTGGGTCAATTGTCACCAAACCATCTGCTATGTCGTTATTTGTTCAAGAGGTCAGTGCAAATAAACCATTCATCTACAAAATATGTGTCATCCATCTTGACCATCCTTGAGTCAGTCCTTGCAACTATATTTCTTCAAACTTGATCTATGATTTCGTGTTGTGGGCTTGCCTACGACGGATCGCTTTTCATCGACTTCAGCTCATTATCTAGAAAGATGATCTAGAAATCGTCAGTACCTTGGGATCTGCATGCCTCAATGGCAGGTTTCTCGCCTTCGATGATAGGTTGCATCATTGACCTTCAATCAAAGGATTCCGTGACATGTTCGACATCAACAGATCTATTCACATCTCATGGATTGTACTAATTACTTTGAGAGCCATTGACATTACTGGTGGTTTCTCTCACACTTGTTAACAATTTACATCATTGACTGGTAATCAAGCGGTTCTACCATGTTCGACTTCGACACATTCATTCACATGGATAGAATCGTACTATTTCGGGAAATAGAAATCAAGACCCTGGATCTAGTTTCCACCATCCAGGAAGCCAGGAATTTTGTATTCACTATATAGTGGACTATTCATAAACAGATGGTTGCGTCCATATTGTGTACAAGTGTCTATACTTGTGATGTATTACAAGATCATTCCTATATCAGAGCAGTAGTTAGTTTTCTAGTCAGTTTTGCTCTGAGTATGGGAATGCCTACCTCAGCAATGATATGATCTCATATATATATTTTGCATTGAATGTTTTTACAGGTTCCAACCGAGCTCTCCACAAGATGATCCTCGAAATGATAAAGTACTTCACTCTTCTTATATGATAAATGAAATCCTCATCTACCACAAACTTCGCACTTTAGGGGGCAATCTGTTACCCAAAATATTGTCACCATGAATATTTGCAGTCAGTATGGGTCTATCATCATTCATACTGTCCTCCTTAGCAGGTCTCAAACCTCAGCTCTTCATGTCAAGCTTTAAAAATGAGAGGAAGTCCTTGAAAATCAATGAAGCTTTGGTTCCGCACTTTCTCTTACTATTACCTGCGGTCCCGCACCCCACGGTCATGTTACCTATGGACCTGCCCGCTCTGTCTCTAAAGGAGTGGGTGCAGACCGCTGTGAAAGTAAAAAAGGCGCAAGTTTACTCTCAAAAACTCACTTGTGGTTAATTCTGGATGATTCTAGAAGGAATCTTGACGTGGATGGTTCGCTCCTAGGTGGTTCATGCATCCCAAAACTAAAGGAGCTAATCCCTTGATGAGAGGAGCTTATCCCTTTGAAGGAGGGCTTTATCCCTTTGAAGGTGGACCTAGTAACTTCCCTCCATTGCACTATAAATTAAGGCATTGGGCTGGTTGCTAGGGAGGTTAGAAGCTGAACATTTTTTAGGGTAAATGCTGTTGGAATTGAGACTTCCTAGTTGAGCTTGAGAGGAGAGATCACATACCTTTTGGTTTCATTGGGAAGAGAGTGAAACTTGTCAAAGTAGAGGAGATTCTTGCTGGACCCTGGGAGGATCTTGTATAACATCAAGGCACCAAGGTTGTAAAGTTCTTCTTTGATTAAAGTTAATACAATCAGATTCATTTTTCTCAATAAATTGTCTTATATGGTTTGTTTCATGAATTCCTTGATCATCATGATAAATATGCTTTGTTATATTGGTTTTTCAGGTGCTATTTAATGTGTGTGCTTGTTTGTGTTTGCAGATTCTTTACAAGGGAGCTCATTTGGATCAACAGAGCGTGGCTTCCACAAACTTGCACTGGACCCGAGGTAGGCCTAAAAACACCTATTTTCCTTTATTTATAAATTGCATATTTAGAGAAAGATAGAATTTGTTTAGTTTGATTGTCGCTAGATATCATTAGATACTAGGGAGGTCGGTCTTGTCCACAAGAACGACTTATCCGGTTGACAGAAGAACAGGCCCCGAGTATAGCCCACTAATTGAACCTCCTCTGAGTGACGACAAGGAAGAAGCATAGGAATCTCTGCAGAGCATTATTCAATTAATAAAGCAAGCGTTCCCTCAAATACCCCATCCACCCACTCCACCTCCATCTTCTTCTCCACCATATACGCCTTCTCCTACACCATCGCCACCTCCGACAGCATTCAATATGGCAAAATCTGTAAAGCTACATGTGTTTAAGGGCATGGGAAATGAAGATCCGGACCAATTTTTATTTGTCGTGAAGGCTGTATGGGAAGCTCAGTGTATCACAGACGATAAAATGAAGAAATAAATGTTGGTTAGTGCTTTCTAGGACTAAGCACTAATGTGGTACATTAAGTACTGCACTGATAATCCAATTTTCGCGTTGGCAGATATCCAGAATGCACTGAATAAGGAGTTCAATAGACCTAAGTCTGAGGCACAATCAATTGTGGGATTCAAACATATCATGATGAGGCCTAGTGAGACACCCTGGGATTTGGATCAAAGATTGAAGTGTATGATCCGTGAGGCTAACATGAATATGACTGATGGGCATCACCTCGAATGGTTTGTGGCTTCGCTCCTGCCTCATCTAAGGGTTGCGCTATCACAATAAAAGATTAGGACCTAGGAGGAATCTCTGGAGATCATGATGAGATTTCATGAGACATCGATGCAAGATGCTAATCTGGGGGTTTAGTATATTCATGCATAGTTGCAAAACCTTTGCCTAGAAATGTAGAGTCTGAAAAAAGATAGAACAACTTGGCCCAAGGTGCATGAAGAAGTTTGGTGTCTGAAGTGCAAAAGCCAGGGGCATGACAAATATCACTGTCCCATTTTTACAAATTATGTTGCACCACGGGGACCAATGCTTTTGAGGCTAGAAGCTCTAGCAGGGCTAAGTACAGGGCCCACGCTATGGTGTGTTATCTATCATGTAGATGGAAAACATGTGACAGAAAATTTCCATTTACTACAGAAATTCGTACAGACACTGCAACAAATCTTCTACAACTTCTGTCAATCAGTAGGTCATGATGAGCACAATTATCATAGTTACAAATTAATGATGGATAGAGCACCTATATATAGGGTATTAGAAGAAACCTGGCCTATAGACCAAGGCACCAAAGGAGCGCGAGGCGAGTATTAGGGGCGCAAACGAGGCCGAGGTGGAGGAGGACCTAGTAGAGGTCGAGGGCAGGTCATTTGTTACAATTATGGGGGCCTAGGACACTACGCGCGAGACTTCCCGAATCCGACACGTCTTTCATGACGCTATTGTACTTAGTTTGACCGTGTGATGCAGGATTTCCCAATATTGTTAGATACGAAAAGGGGGCACAGCCTCAGAAGCTAACTCAAAACTTATAGATGATGAGGGTTGAGCCTCATGAGGAAGATCCTAAGGTAAATATTGTGCTGCGGAGTGGAGCAATGACTGGTGAAGATAAGGGGAAGAAACCTGAAGATGGTGAGTGGCTCCACAAAGTACTAGAAAAAGAGATTGGGTTTGATCTAGAATGCGTGAAAGAAACATTTATGAAAGCAAAGAAAAGATCCACTAAGGCCTCTACCTCAAGGAGTCAGGAGAAGTTGGCTAAAGAAATGGACCTCTCCATGATTACCATGTTCTTGGTGACCTGCATGAAACTGTTGTGCGATAGCAAGGCTATGAAAGGGTTGTAGGAGCTGATCAATAGGTGCATTGGGAAGGAAAAAGCTACTGATGGGCCGCACATAGTCAGAAATATTGGTAGGCATAAGACGAGAACGGGGCATGAGATGAGGCTTACTGCACAAATAGGATAATATGAGATGGATCGAGTTATTTTAGATTTGGGGTTGGAAGCGAATGTTTTGCTGAAACATACATGGGAAAGAATTGGGAGACCTATGCTACAGTGGTCTCCAATTCAGTTAAGGATGACCAATCAACAAAAAATCATCCGAATGGGGAGGTTGCAAGAGGTAACGGTTGAGAATGAAGGCATGAGCGCACTAGATGATTTTGAAGTGATAGAGATTGTGGATGACAACAATCCCTACCCCGCACTCCTTTGGATTGACTCTGCCACTAACATGAATGGGGTAGTTAATTTGAAGAAGAGGAAGGTGATATTTGAGAAGAAATCACTCCATGTAGTAGTGCCATTGGACCTTTTTGGGAACGGGTCCCTTAGGGGTCAATTTTGGGGTTAAAATCCCAAGTTTTGGGGTAGAAGGCCCAAAGTTTGTATAAAAAAATGTAAAGTCTCCACATTTTGTGGTCGCAGAGCACAAATATATCTAATGTCAAAATGGGTTTTCCGCCCTTAGTCTAGATATGTTGTGTCAGTTTTGGAGATTCGCCATTGGTCCACGGACCATGGGATTGTATAAAAAGGAGATCCTAGAGGAGTTTAAGAGAGGCCAGGGGTGGGGGGGGAAGTAGAGGTACTTGATGATTTTGTAAGGAGCTAAGAGTGAGAGTCTTAGCATAGGAAGAGACTCTGCAGTTGCGTGCACAGAGGCCTAGGGTAGAAGTCCATAGCTAAGTGTGCAGACCCCCGCAGCTATGTCCGTAGGGCAGATAGAGTATGTATTGAGAATGAAAATCGTCAATAAAGAGAAGTATTATGAAATTACTATGTACTTTCCATCTGTGTATGCATTATTTTATTTTTTCTGTGAATGATGCATTTATGCTATGTTGAATATTTGGGTAATGAATAAATGCTATATTGATGTACAAATCTATGTATTTCACTCTGTCATATGAACGCAAGTAAGAATATATGTTACGCGAAGATAACCATAATGAACATTAAAGTTAACCAATACTTAAGCTAGTCTAGGTAGACACATAAGTAAGGATAATTACAGAGGTGCGTAAGCACCTGATCTATCTATTTATGGTCAGTGAAGGACAATCAGAGACTTCCGTGGAGGCTCCAAGCATGAATAAAAGAATTACATTGATAAGCCCTAAAGGGCTTATCGATCTACGCAAAGGTAGAGCGAAGGTCTAAAAATTGACATTACAACCATCTTAGGGTGCGAAAACTTGGTTGCTCCATCACCCCATACTGCCTCGTGTGAGACTTCAGTCTGCGCTCTGCAGATTGATGCCAAAAGGGATAGTAGTGTAGGGATTTGCTTGGCTGCTTAACACTGAACCTGGGTCAGGGCCGATTAAGCCAAAGAATGGTTCTGTTGTCAGGACCAGGATCTGCATAACGAGATGTGTGATGTCATATCATTGCAATCCAACTAAGAAAAAGATCAAAAACCAGTTGGATAGAAATATCCATGAATTCGCGGCGCAAGAGAAGAAGAATCCGCAATTGACGAAAGCACAGTTGTTGGACAGATATCTGTGCATATAAATACATGAAATCTTCTTTTGTTCCTTCTCATTTGAGTTATATGAGTGGATCATGAAGTTGGCAGGCAACAAAAGAAGGTGGAGGCTTGACAATCTGATTGTTTGGACACCATAGTTAGTCCACAAATTGGAAGACTCTGAGGATAAGATCATGCATGCTATCGACCATTGGCCCGACCACATCATAGGAGGATTTGTGACAAAGTTCGTGCTCAATACTTTTGTCAATTACATCGAAGAAGAGCACCACTTCTTGAAAGGACTGTGAGGTAAGTATTTGAAATAACTAAATACTTGGATTAAGATGCTCTTATGTGGAAAGCGGGTCATTCAGTTACGTTGATGTTTGGAGCTACGTGAAGTGGGAGGTCTTTCAGGAATGAAGGAAGGAAAGGTCCTTATGATTGAGGTAAGTTTCCTCTATAGACAAAGGCAACCCCTTTAGCCCTAGAGTGGGTCTAGTCACAAAAAAACCAATATCAAAGCAAATTCCCTTAGATAGTTAATGTCATGGAGGCCTACCTTCAAATCCACATTTGATGAAGTTCTTGTTGTGTTGCTCTAGCTCTCGTTATACTCACTTTTGTACCTGAAACACCATACAGAGAACAACAACGAACATAATAGAATACTACAAAAATGATCTACTTAAAGGGTCAAGGAACTTCAAGCTATCAATATGCAATTGGACATAAGATATTGGAAATAAATTGTTGATTTGTATTAATATGAACTGAAGTAAAACTTAGAACCATGCCTTCACGTTGTAGGTCTCTTTGAAGGGTCCTGTCAGCATGTCTCCACAAGCATTCACTCATGAAGTGTCTACCAAGAGGATGAATAACTCTCTCTCCTACCCAAAAGGCAAAATTATGATGTTAGAACACTCATACAATCAAGCCAAATCCACACAAAACCATCCTAGGCTAAGCTACATTAGAAGCTACTTTCAAAATCCACTCAAACACTCTCTAAACCATCTGAACTAGCTAATGACAGTCATGAAGGAGATATTTATAAGAGGAGGAGCCTCCATAGGAGATGGGAGAAAGAGATTATCCCTTCAGGAGGCTACACAAAAGGTGGAACAACCATCCAAAGGGAGAGAGACAAGCTCATCTTGATCCTACAACCAACCCTAGGACTGCTCATTGAGAATTTGTTAAAACAACCTCGCCATCAGTAGTTTGTCACGAGTGAAACATGAAGACAAAGGGACAATGTTGCTAGCCTTAGTTCAAACTTGGCCATCTTCATGGGTGAAACAACTGATGACCTGCGATGACCTAGAAACATAGGTTAAAAAGGGTCTGCTCCAGGAGTAATGAACTAAGGTATTCTTCCTGACATGACAAGGAAGACACTAAAACATATTTTGCAACATGACACAAAGAAGATGCCAATAACACGGACCGGTAGTGTCTGGGATCAGGAAATGCGGGGTTGCTGAAAAAATATTGTGTAACATATGCCCCCTAAAGCATGAAGGCTGCGAGAATGGGATGGGTGAAATGCTTTACGAATCCATAACTAAAACAAAACACCAACGCGAAAAACCTACAAATGAAAGTACAACAGATCTCGATGATACATGTACATAAGCCATGGGTGCAGCCATCCAAATGATAAACATAAATGATCTGTGGTATGGAAGCAGCCATCCAATAAGAAGGACCATATAAAAGACTCAGGTATAGTCACAACCATCCAATCAAAAGAGTCATGTATATAATCATGAACCAATCCATGCAACCTAGACTTGTGTAATCTGAGCCCAGGGTTTTGAATCCCAACTTGATCAAGGTAGCAATTCTAATATGCAAATAGATGTGCTGAAGTCGAGCATACTAGAGAATTGCTTGATTACTAGTCAATGATGTAAACTGTTAACAAGTGCAAGAGAGACCACCAGTAATGTAAATGGTTCTCAAGGTACTGCTAGTACAATCCATGATGTGTGAAGAATGATCTAAAGTTGAACACCCATGAAATCACCCGATTGAAGCCCAATAATGAAAGCTTGTCATTGAATGTGAAGAGCTTCCCATTAAGGCATGCAAGCTCCAAGGTACCAAAAAGGATTCTGTAGATAAACTTCTCGGATAATGAGCTGAGGTCAATAGGAAGCGACCGGTCGAAGGAGGGCCATAATGTTTCCCACATCATCGACCCAAGACAAAGGAACAAGATGAATGTGGATGAGATAGAAAATATGAGGAAGGTGTGTAAGGATACAAACTACAGAAGGATTAAGCTCTTGAACATACCGGCAACACGACTTTGGAGTTTCGTAGCATTTTGTTACCAAGGGATCAAAGGTCATGATGATGCAGTAAGGATCAGATGGAATGAGACAAAATGGATAACCCAAAACCTGGAAGGCCAATGATAGAGTGAGGATTTCCCAACCCAACACGAAGTAGAAAAAGTGTCGATGTTCAAGAGCAACAAGTTTCCGTAATAATTAATACAAATGACAAAATACTTCCAAACTTTCCCCCACCATTTTTGGCGAGTACCCCAATTATTTTTGAAGCACAAGCTTGAAGGGGATAGCATATGGTTGTAATATAAGTTTGTCCTTCAGACAAATCCAACCTAGTAAATTTTAACGAGTCCTAGGAAGGAGAAGCTTGGTCTTGTCATGATGACAAGTCAAATGTCGTCAGTGTTTAACGAGTCTGACATAGGTAAAACTCGAAGTATTTTTCATATTTAGAGATTTTGAAAAAGACATGGAAAAGAAAATTCTAAAGGTACCTTTTCATAAATTTGTCCCTCGAATCTGAAAAGGTAGAAAACAATACCCAAGGGAACTTATTGACCATGATAGATTAATGTATACTTTTTTCGTAAATGATCTATCCCAGTCTGTAAAAGGAGTAAACTTATACTAGTTAGATGACGCTTCGTAGCCTTTAACAAGTTCAAAGAAACAAGAGCTCAGCAATCTTTTCACGTTTTGAGAGTCAGAAAAGAGCTTAAAGATGACTCCAAAAGTGACTTTTTTTTGTTTTTACTAAGTCCGAAAAAGTATAAAATACAACTCGTAAATCATCATCACCAGAGTATTTGGAACCTGTCTCTGCAAAAAAAGCAAGCATAAGATCTGTTTTTGAAATAAATACACATAAAATATTCAAAAATAGACCTAAAACCCTAATTTTCCAAAAAAGAGCTTATAAAAGGGCCAATTCGTAAAAAAACAATTCACTTTTTACTTTTACCTTGCAGTGAAGAAATTTCACCCTCGTGCACTTGTGATTTTCGGCAATCAATTGGAGGAGATTCAGGGGCTCTTTTTCAAATCCGTCTGTTCTAGGTAGGCACCACATCTTCTACCCTGCATTTTAGACATAATATATCTCATTTTTTATAATTTTAGCTATAATTTAGGAGGAGTTTTTGGATGGAAATGTCGACGACAGTCATCACGGGTTCTCAGCTCGGAACTGCGAAGAGCCAAAATTTCCAATGGTGGGAAAATAAGCTCATTGTGACTGTACACCAAATGGTCATGAAGGGCTCAAAATTTTCAAACCGTGGATTCTGTCTCGTCACACCTATTTTAGAAAAAAGTGCAACGAGCACTGAGAACAAAAATTCCTCATAATTTAAGCAATTTTAAGGGGTTTTAAGCACAATTATGGCACTTACAATTACATATTTGTGTTTTTGCCAGAAGAACTCATGGTAATCGAGCGGAAAGACTAAGAACACAACAACGATGATGAATTAGTCGTGGTAGATCCAAATTGTTTAGATATACTCAGGAATTGCAGGCTCATAAAGTTCTTCATGGTGCCGTGCTTAAGAGAACAACTAGATCTACTCCAATATCTCATTGGAGTATGGGATCCAAATGAAGGGAGATTCAACATCTGGGGGAATGAACTAGAGATCGATGCAACTATTATCTACTTCTTGATAGGGATATCATGGAGGGGATAAAGACCCCAAATGACAGGGACTCATATCACAGGAGAGACCATCGACATGCTCATCAGAAGAATGTGTCTTGAGGCTCAAAAATCAGATAAGGGAGGCAAGCTAAAGATCGCAATAGTATCTGACTTGTCACTATGAGTCCTCCTTTGCACCATCACTAGGGCAGCTGGTTCACAGGTCCTGCATGAGGCCACCAAGACCCAACTCCGGCTGGCAGCCAACTGCTTAAACCCCACCATATTCAATTGGGAAGAGGTGGTATTAGATAACCTCAAAATGAAACTAAAAAAAATCTGACGAGGCGATATCAATCAATTTTGGTATGTTTCAATCCCCGTACTGTTCATCCTAGAATAGATTCCCATCTTTCGGAGATAGGAAGTGGTCATGGCAAGGCCACCACCATGGGAGCCATGGATTACCTAGTGGGCCATGCTGATGCCTTGAGGAGGTGGCAATAAACACATGTCATGGAGACTAGAGTTCTTCCAATGTTTGGATCTCCAACTTGTTGTGGTAGAGGACTGGCCATATGTCGGGACTAACTTCAGAGGTGATCTAGATCTATTACTCTCGCCCGGGGAACACTAGGATGATGGAGGTCACACACTCATTTTTTATTTTATTTTTAAAGAGTTTTGTAATTTTTTGTGTTTTTATATATGTCCTAATCATTACTTTTCAATATTGTAAATGTTTGACCTGAAAGACCTACAGGTTTGTCTCCCATTTCTCGGAGAGTCGAGAGAGAGTTCGAGATGCCTCAGCCTCACAGAGATGTGGAGGATGAGATCACCCATGACCTGGAGGGCTTGACAGAGGGAATTCTAGATTATAAGGATTCGAGGATGTCCCTCAGCGGTACCAGTGACACACAACCAGGATGTCGAACAGGATCCACCAACTTTTGAGACGTGTTGTCTGAGCAGTTGTGTGCTACAGAGAGCATTACATAGATTAGACCCCTAGGTTTATTTTCTGCAATTTTGAGAGACATGTTCTCTCATGATGTAATCTGAACACATATTTTTTGGGCACTACAATGTGCAACACATGATATATATACATACCTATGTTTTGTTGTATCAAGTTATTATGTCTCAATGTTTACTTTTACAAATTTCGCAAATGTATAACTAGTACATGATTTTCCAATGCATTTGTTATTGTATTTAGCCTTCAAGGAATATGTTGATATGTAATATAATCAAAATTCCATTCCAGTAAATGAGCACGCAAATACAACCTTAAAATGTGAGGGTGTCTGTCGGAATAGCGCCCGTTGAGCTGAAGAACAACAAGCTGTGAATCTAGATTTACTATCAAGGCATGAATATTGATTACAACAGCCTCAGTCAATAGCTCAATAAATACACTATATTCAATGACATTATTCGTAGTATATCCTAGACAAACACCTTGAATATATACCAACTCATAGTGAGGATCATAGATAACCCATGCAGCAGAGGAAAGATTATGAGTACTGCAACAGGCACCATCAGCGAAACTGACATAAGGTCTGAAAAACATCTACATAGGAAGAAAAAGGACATAATAAGTGAAAATGCTTACACACCAAGCCAAACATGTACAAAAATGAAAACACACTTATGTACACAAAAAATGCACGAAAGGCTCATGTAGAATACTTCTTGATATAAAGCCCATTTCGGGGCTTATCTAAAGGATTGCCTTCATAATCAATCAGCTCATAGGCCCCTTTTTGCAAAACACATTTTACAATATAAGGCCCATGCCATAAAGGTTCGAATTTTCCTACCCCTAGCTTATCATGAGCTTGATCATATAACAGGACTAAATCCCCCTCAATGAAGGAACATGGGTTGACCATCTGATCGAAGTGGGCTTTCACTCGCTTTTTTGTGCCTCAATGACCAATGAAGAAAGTTGACGATTCTCATCAAGCCGTTCTAAATAAAGAAGACACTCCTCCACTGGAGGGGTATTCGGCAGTAATTCGATAGCTAATTTAAGAGAAGGAATTTCACATTCAATCGAAAGGGTAGCTTCCAGACCATACACAAGCTGAAATGGTGTAAATCCAGTAGCATCATTAACTGAGGTTCTGTAGGAACATAGAATTGAAAATAACATCAAATGCCAATTGGACTTATGAATACCAATGGTACACTGAAGCATGGTAACCAACACTTTCTTTACTGCTTCAACTTAGCCATTAGACTGGCGGAAATATGGTGTCGAACTATCATGACGCAAGCCCAACTAATTTGTCAACTCACCCATCATGTAATTACAAAAATGAGAACCACGATCTGTGACGATGGCCTAAGGGACTTTGAACCTGACAATCACATGATTGAAGAGAAATTAATCAGATGTCTTACTATCGTTAGTCAATGTAGGCATCGCTTTGGCCCATTTCATAAAGTAATCAACGACAATGATGATATACCCATGCCCCCCGTTGAGTGACAGTTACAGGTCATAAAATCAATGCCCCACTCTCTAAAAGGGCCAATGGTAATGACAGGTTATAAGAGATAAGGCGGCACACACATCTTGCATTGGTAAATTTGACATGCATGACCTGAACATATGACAAGAATGCAATCCTTCAAAATGGATGGCCAAAAATAACCAGCACGAAGAATTTTCTGAGCAACGGCATAACCAGACATATGACTACCACAAGCACTAGAGTAACAAACATTTAAGACTTTCTCGGCTTCCTTGAGGGTTAAACAGTGGCAGAGAATATAATCAACTCTGACACATTATAACGTGTCTCCAATAATACGATACAACTGAGAATGATGGCGAATGCATTGCTGAGCATCCTTAGACAAAGAAATGAAGACGTCTGGAGGTAGATAATGATGTCACCGTACCAGGGATCGAGGGTACTTATCAAGAAGAGTGTATCGTCTGGAATGTGGTCCTCTATTCGAGAGGGAGTAGAAGCAGATGGTAAGGAGCAAATCAACTCAGTGAAAACCAATGACTTCTTAGATTTGGCAATAGTGAACTCCAAATCAAACTCTTGGAGGATAACGATCCACTTGGAGTATTTTCCCCCCAACAATTGATGTGACAAAATATATTTCATCTGGTTGCAATCAGAAATCATCGTTGTGGTACGCAACGAAATGTAATGAAGAAAAATTTCAATAGCCGGAATGGCTGCTAAGGCCAACTTCTCGACATAAGCATAGCGAGCCTTGGTGTCAAGAAGGTTGTGGAAAATATAATATATAACATTCTTAGAACTATCATCATCGTCTTGTACCAGAACCATGCCAATGGTACTATCAGCAGTAGCTAGATAAAGCAAGTAATCATGGTGATAGTTAGGTGGATGCATCAGTGGGGTGAAAATAAGAAGTGTCTTGAGTTGCTCAAATGATTTTTGGGCGATTTTATCCCAAATGAATGGAATGTCATGCTTAAGCAGACATGTATAACCTTTACCGACCTCGGGATAGTTAGGGATGAAATGACGCAAGAAACTAGCCTTCCCTTGAAAACTTTGTAGCTGGTGTAGAGTAGCAGGAGGCAGGAAATTCAAAATAGCTTCGACCTTGAGTGGATTGAGATGAATACCTTCCTTGGAAATGACAAACCCAAGGAGTCTACTAGACTCAACGCAAAAGACAAATTTGTGCGGATTGAGATGAATGTGGTAATGTCTACAACAAAGAAAAATCTGACGGGGGTGGTCTGGATGGTCTATGCATTTAGTTGAATGAGCAGGAAGATCATCCAGATATGGCTGAACAATGTGTCTAATATCATGAAAATCATAGGACATTTCTCTTTGGAAAGTCGCATTGGCATTCATCAGACCAAAAGGGAGATTTTTATAAGAAAAGGTACCCCATGCATAGATAAAGGTAGTCTTGTGTTGGTCAGTAGGCAAAATATTGATCTGGTTATAGCGAGAGAAGTCATCCATAAAATAGAACAGCTCACGCCCAGTACAGTCATCAATAATCTGGTCAATAAAGGGAGTGGGGTAGTTATCTTTTGGACATGCACGATTGATATCATGATAATCAACACAAACTCTAATAGTGTCGTGTTTTTTAGTCACAGGGACAATGTCAGAGACCCCATCGGTTAATGGAATAGGATAAATGAACCCAGCCTTGAGAATTTTTTCAACCTCTCCTTTAATGGCAGCTGCCTTTCTTGGGCGCATGGGACATAAATGTTGATGAACTAGTTTCACATCAAGATATGTAGGTATCTCATGCACCACAATACTTGGATCTATACCGGGCATCTCTTCATATGACCAAGCGAACACGTCGTGAAACTCTCAGAAGAGATTAGTGTAAATCTTGATCTCCTCAGGAGAAATGTTACTCCAAGATGAATATTTTCGACAATCACTGGTTTAACAAAGATGTCGATAGGCATGGTTTGAGTGATATTTCCCATATTCCCTTTAGAAATAACCTCATGAGTTAAGATGGGCATCTGAAGCGGTTGAGAAGGAACATGGGAAGAAAAATTATCCAGACAGGTTGTCATGGCCCTAAAGCTAAGAATAAACGAGGAATAATGATGAAAATCATCCCAAGGAGGATCCTCAAAAGGCAAAGTTTCAAGAATAGCCTCATTAGAAGGAAACATCTCACACAAAGGATCAGGGGAAGCAACATCTCCAAGCCAAGGGGATTGCACATACGTGTCAAGAGATCTACTCGAAGGAGTAGAGTCGGAAGAAGAAGCCGAAGCCAAGACGATTTCAACATAGTTAAGTTCAGCAGGGCTTAATGGCATAACATCAACCCAAGAATCTACCTAATCGAGGGGAGGAATCACCCAAGGATCAGGGTTAACAGATATCATATTAATGGAGGTGACATTAGGAGGTGGGAGTGGAAAAATGCCCATGAATGCAGGAGCTCTAAAGATCCCAACACCGACACTCTCATAAGGAATACTGATATGCTCCACATATGGAACATTTCTTTCTGAGGAAGAGGAAGTGAATAAGGACAAATGATCGACTGTAATAATTTTCCCTTGGTGAGGAAAACAAAGTACGCAGAACAATGAAGAAGAAACGACATGCATAGCATACATCCAACTTTGACCCAGTAGAAGGTTGTAAGTTAGATTGGTATCGACAACCTCTACTTCGACATTGACCATCTTGCCTTCCAAGGTGATAGGAAAGCTAGGGAGAATACCAAATGGACAAGAATCTTTTCCATCAAATTCCTCCATGGTATTCGGAGATTGACTCAAAGATATAGAACCAAGGGATTTTCAACAAGAAACAAACATGATGCGAGTCGAGTCTCCTTCATTGATAATAGTATGATGAATATTCTTTGAGTTGATAACAACCTAGATGGTAAAAGTGATCTGCTAAGGGAAACATGGCACATGATTTTCAAGATCGAAAGTAATCAACTCAGAACCAGTTGAGTCAATTCCACCGATGGGGGATAGTAATGACCTCTGTTGTGGAGGACAACTCTGGAGAACCTCCAATGCTGAAATAGCCGAAGGATCTTGGGCTAGATCTTCAACAGTACTATAGTGCTGCATGACACAAGCATTGGGATTATAGGAGGACTTTTTGAGAACTCCTTTGGCAGGTAGTCAAATGATGGACTCATTACTAGGCCTTTCAATATGAAGAGGGCTAGAAATGGACGAGGGAACACTAGAAGGGAATTCATGCTCTTTCCCGACCAACGAAGCATAATCTTTTGATCGAGTAGACACGTTAATAGGAATAGTCTCGGCCATAAAGACCTGGGAACCATATGAGGAAGAGGATTGAGGCTGGTCCACCATTTGAGATTACTGGGAAGGAAAATATTCTTTAAGCATAGTAAGAATCCCCGAAGTCCCCTTCAACAAACAATTTACTTCGGACCATTAAGGATAGTCCTTAGTGAAGTGATCCTCATCACAGATAAGACAAGGATACTTAGGCTTGCATTTAGAACCATCATCGATAGGAGCCTTAGGAGGTTCTTCCTTTGGCATGTCAGACTTAATTTTACCTTTCCCTTTATTCTTACCCTTCGAAGTTTTCTCTACCATGGTGGACTGGATGATGTTCACTTCTAAGGTTTTCCCAGAATTAGATGGAGACTGAGAAGAAGTTTCAATAGGAATAGTAGATTTCTGCTTCATAGGAGTCGTGGACGACTTTCAAGAAGACTGAGTAAATAAACCAATAAAACCATCGATAGAAGGTGTCAGCAGAGCTTTAGAAGTTTCGGGTCGTGGAGCATTGAGAAAGACATCATAAAGCGTGCCAGATTGGGAATATACCAAATCAAGATATTGAGCATGTGCGATGGATTGCTCTTCAGTAATGCATGTCCCCATAGCAATATCTTTGGCTATTGGACTGACAAAAGAGGTAATGAACCAATCAGTGAATAGTTGATCAGGAATATAAAACTTGATCAAACGGCGACACCTTCTCTATTCATGAATATGATCAAAGATGTGAGTAGTCGTGTCCTGTTTTAGGGAGGTAAGAAGATGTGTTCCCATTTCGTAGCAAATCGGTAACTGAAAATGCGTGAGGAATGCGATCGCAAGAGAGTTAAAGTCATGGAAAGTCCCATGAGCGAGTTCAATGTACCACTTTGCAGTGGCACCAGTAAGAGTCCTTTGGAAAATACGGAGATGAATAGAATCGTCTAGGCAGGAATTGGATGAACACCAAAGGTGATAAGTCATAACATGTGCTTGGGGGACTTCGTCGGACTTGCCCTCAAACTTAGGACAGTCGCCAAGGATCTTGGTTGGAACAGGCGACCAATATGAATTATGAAGTATAGGATCATTTGTCAACTTCGACACATCGGGTAGTTCGAATGTCGCAAGAAAAGGTAACTGAGGATTGAAAAACATCATGGTTCTTTGATAAGGACTAGCATTAGGGTTCCAACCAGGGCCTTGTTTCCCCCATGGATTTTGTTCCAGAGGATATTATCCATAAGGGTTAAAGTTTGGCAGATTTAAACCATACCATGCTTTTTGACCTAGATTTTGACCTGCAGCAAACCATTGATTACCAGCTTGACCAACAGGGGTAGCATATGGCTGCTCAAAATTCTGATAATGATTACCATGAGGTTGTTGATAGTTCTGATGTGGATTACCCTAAGGTTTCCCTTAGGGTTGTTGAGGTACCTAAGGACAAAACTGAAACTGAGGCCCAAACCGTGCCTAGGGCCCAGGTTGTACCTAATAAACAGGTTGAGCTTGGAATCCAAACTAAGCCTAGGGACCAGGTTGAGCTTGGGGACCAGCTTGAGCTTGAGGCTTCGGTTGCATTTGAGCATGAGGTTGACTAATAGCTGGATTGACCTGACCAAAAGGTTGTCCTTGCTGAGTAGCAGGTTGACCTTGTTGAAACTAAGGCTGACCTAACTGACCAGAAGGTTGTCCTTGCTGAGTAGCAGGTTGGCCTTCTTGGAACTGAGGCTGACTTAATTGACCAGAAGGTTGTCCTTGCTGAGCAGTAGGTTGGCCTTGTTGGAACTGAGGATAACCTAACTAACCAGAAGGTTGTCCTTGTGATAAAGGAGGTTGTCCTAGATAAACAAAGGATGAACATGTTTGGGCTAAAGGTTGTCCCTGAAAGGGTTGCCCCTCTTGAACATAACAGTGTCCTATTGAGACAAAAGGTTTTCCCTAAAAGGGTTGCCCTTGTGAGCCTTAGTAAGAAGTTTGGTTACAGGAAACCGAAGGTGGAATTTGACTGTCGATTAGAGGTGTCTAAGGAAGAGGTCTAGTATGATAAATATGAGCTCCACGATGATCATAATAGTGCGAAGGGTTGTGCAAAATGGGCATCTAGTGAGAACCTAAAGGGTTATAAGTCAGATTTTGAAGAGAAAACAGATATTTATCATACAACAATCCCCCAGAATGGGGTTTGAGGAGACAGGTGCATTACCTATAGGCTGACTAACTCTGGACACAGAGTTGAAGGACCACTACCAATGGGTCCAGAAGATATCCCAGTAACAGCAATGGCCACTGAGGATGTGGTAACTACACTAAAGAGAAGGAGAAGAAGATGCCACACAAATGGTGGGCATTGATGGAACAAATGTAACAAATGTAACCTGTGTCTGAGGAATGGATGTCATGGTAGAGTAAGTGGAGATGAATGGCCGTGAAGTTAGAACCGTTGTATGAGCCCGTACAAAGCTTTGGCGTAGAGATGTAGCACCAAGCATTTCAGTCAGAGTGCGATATCCAAGCTGTAATGAAACATATTGAGAGGTGTGGAAAGAGAAACCTTATAGAGGAAACTGATATTCACTAGTCAACATAAGGCTCTCTTTACTACTAACAGGAGTCGACTCATCCATGTCGGAAGAGGCCATATGAACCGAAGTGCCAGGGGAGTAGAAGGAGGATCTCTGTCTAAAAATCTTGAAACACTGGGAGGAGCCCAATTGATATCAAAAGGTTCCTCACTCGGAGCTCGAGAGGTAAGAGGCTGAACACTTGGAACTATAGCAAGAGTGCCACTAGAAAATGATACCTCAGAAGAGATGGGGGAAGAAGACTCTTTGCCACTTGGTAAAGATGATGGAACAACTGAGTCCACTAGGATGGCCTAAACTCAAAAGACCATGAGTGAAGATTAATTAAGAGGGATTTAAATTATTTTCAAGGATATTACTCACGATGTGGCCAAAATTAACATGTAGGATGTTATCGTGGGTAAATAAATTTTATGACACTAAAACAAAATTTTTCCTTTTCATGTTTATCGAGTCGATAAAAGGGAAAAATATGACTCTAGTCTACTTCGAAGTTTAATGAGCATAAAAGGACGAGTGATCAAATGATCCTTTTACTTTTAGAGAGTCGAAAAGGAAATAAAGTGACTACTCTCGAATTCTAGGAAAAAGGTTTACCAAGCAAACCGTAAAACTGCATATACTGCTTGGTAGTAAAATGAAAGAGAAATGACCAAGGACTTTCTGTATGACAGCTAATCTTCCCGAATGTTCTATTTGGTGTGTTACGATTTGCAAGGTGGCAAACTCGACTTCCTATAGATAACAGGATTGCAACCTAGTGGGGTCTCCCATCATATACATGATGGTACAGGGAGCACAAGTCCGTACTAGCACTTATCGAATAAAAAAAGGAGGAACCACTCAACCTTAGTGAAAACAACAGCCACTAGGTTTAAAGACGTCAGAACACGTCTCTAGCCTAGACCTCTAAATATATGAGTGTTAATTTCCAATGTGCTTTCTAGATTAATTCAATAAATTTTAGCAGTTTATCTTGAATTAAATCTCCGTTTCAAGGCCCTACCAAATGTATCTTCAAAAACTCTTAGAATGCAACTAAATGAGTAAAGAAACCATTCCTTTTCAATGAACAACTAACTAAAGAAAAGTGAGAGGTTCATTTCAAAGCAATCAAAGAAACAAGCAAGCAAATGCAAGAATGGTACTCTCCCTTATTTCACAAGCAAACCAATCAAGAGGAATGCTTCTATCTTTCACTAACTTGCAAGCAATCTAGCTAAGAAAATGAAAAATACATCCTTTCCTTTTCAACTTCTAAATGTCAAGAATTTACTAATGCAAAAGATTGTTCTCATTTACCAAATGCAAAATGAATGCAATATTTTGTTTTTTTTTTTAAATAGATGGCAAGAAAGCAAATGCAAAACTCAAAACAATGCTAGTTTTAAGTCCTATTCAAATGAAATAACTCAATAAGTTGAGAGACATTCCACTCAAAACGAATCAAAGACTCAAAATAGAGAATATGTTTCTTCTTGCAAAAACTGGAAAGCTTTCTAACTGACTGGGAAGCAATGTGATCTATGCCAAACTAATGGAAGGAAACCAAACAAACAAGACTTGCCAGTTTCATAATCAAACGTCACATACCAATCAGGAAGAGGAAAGAACAGTCAATAAGGAAAAGCCTCAAACAAAATACAGGGATTGTTTCAAACACAACTCAAAGTTATAAACGAACAAGCAACCCAAGAAAAGCTAGTGCTTCAGGAAACCCTAAGGTGAACAGGTCACAAAGTTCAAAAGGAGAAGTATCAAGGGAATGAAACCAAGAGTCAAATATCCTAGCAAACAACAATTTGACTCACAATAAATAGGTAGAAGACAAGCTTAAAAGGATAGGACACACTCGCCAATTAGCAAACAAAACTTCAAAATTGGAACCTACAAAAACCTTCGCGAGCGTCAAACTGACAACAAGCACCGAAAATGAAATGTCGCGCCACCCTAACTAGACACTTGCGATGTCCTCACAGAAATACACCAGACAATAGTTTCAAGCCTATTTGAGAGACCTTCACGACTCTGAGACGATTTAATCGCGCCAAACAGTAGAAGGCACAACTAATTAGATAGAGAAAACACAACTATCTTCGCGACTGTCATAAAAATAAAAGGTAATGACCCCAAATCAAAGGAAAAAATAAAGAACTCAATTGAGGCAAGGCTAGACCTATCAGTTATGTTAGTGGGAAGACTACCAGGAGTAGTCAAACAACCTACAAATAGAGAGTTCAACCCAAAACGTATAGGACACAATAAACAAGGAATGTAAAATCAAATCAAGAGACAAAACACAAAGTCCCTAGTATGGTTGGTAGCTTGTGATGCAGGAAAGTTCCCTCTATTGATAGAGGCAACCCCTCTAGTCCTATAGTGGTTCTAGTCACAAAAAAACCAATATCAAAGCAAATTACCTTAGATAATTAATGTCATGAAGGCCTAGCTTCAAATCCTCGTTTGATGAAGTACTCGTTGTGTTTCTTCAAGTCTCGTTCTAGTCACTTTTGTACCTGAAACACCATGCAGAGAACAACAACAAACATAATAGAATACGACAAAAATGATCGACTTAAAGGGTCAAGGAACTTCAAGCTATCAATATGCATTTTGACATAAGATATGGGAAATAAACTGTTGATTTGTATTAATATGAACTAAAGTAAAACTTACAACCATGCCTTGACGTTGTAGGTCTCCTTGAAGAGTCTTGTCAACATGTCTCCGCAAGCATTCACTCATGAAGTGTCTCCCAAGACGATGAATAACTCTCTCTCCTACAAAAAAGGCAAAATTATGATGCTAGAACACTCATACAATCAAGCCAAATCCACATAAAACCATCCGAGGCTAAGCTACATTGGAATCTACTTTCCAAATCCACTAAAACTCTCTGCAAGCCATTTGAACTAGTTGATGACAACCATGAAGGATATATTTATAAGAGGAGGAGCCTCCATAAGAGATGGGAGAAAGATATTATCCCTTTAGGAGGTTGCACAAAAGGTGGAACAACCCTCCCAATAAAGAGAGCCGAGCTCATCTTGATCCAACAACCAACCCTAGGACCGCTCATTAACAATTTGTTAAAACAAACTCACCATACGTAGCTCGTCATGAGTGAAACAAAGAGACAGAGTGACGACATTGCTAGGCTTAGTTCAAACTTGGCCATCTTCATGGGTGGAACAATTGATGACCTGTGGCGACCCAGAAACATGGGTTAGAAGGGTTCTGCTCTAGGAGTAATGAACTGAGGTATTCTTCCTGATCTGACAAGGAAGACACTAACACATATTTTGCAACATGAAACAAAGCAGATGTTAATAACACAGACTGGCAATGTCCGAGATCAGGGAATGCAGGGTCGGTGACAAAATACTGTGTAACAGTCCTGAGTATAGCCCACTAATTGAACCTCCTTTGAGTGATGACGAAGGAGCAGTGCAGTCTTCTCCACTAAGCGATATTCAGCTAATAAGACAATGGTTCCCACAAATACCTACACCACCCCCATCCTCATCCCATCCATCCACCCCACCTCCACCACTCACCCCATCACCCACACCACCGCCACCTACACCACTGTTCAACATGGAAAACTCCATAAAGCTACCTGTATTCAAGAGCGTAGGGAATGAAGAACTAGACCAGTTTTGGTTCATCCCGAAGGATGTGTGGGAAGCTCAGGGTATCACAGACGACCAAATCAAGAAATCCACACTAGTTAGTGTTTTGCAAGACAACGCACTAACATGGTACATTAAGTACAGTACTAATAATGCAATGTTCACTTTGGCAGATATCCATATTGCGGTGAATAGAGAATTCAGTAGACGTAAGTCTCAAGTGCAACCAATTGTGGGATTCAAGGAGATCATGATGAAGCCTAGGGAGATGCCCTAGGATTTTGTTCAAGGATTGAAGTGTACAATTTGTGAAGCCAACATGAACCTAACTGATGGATAGCATCATGAATGGTTCGTGGCCTCGCTCTTGCACCACCTAAGGGTTGCACTATCACAACAGGAGATTGGGACCTAAGAAGAAGCTATGGAAATTGTGATGAGATTGCATGAGACACCAATGCAGGATGCTAATCTGGGGGTTCAGCAGATTCACATGCAGTTGTAGAACCTTTGCCTCGAAAAAAAAAGTCTGAAGAAACATAGAACAGGTTGGTCGAAGGCGTGCAAAGAAGTTTGGTGCCTAAAATGTAAAGGTCAAGGGCATGACAAGGATCATTGTCTAGTCTTTCCAAACTATGTTGTAGCAGGGGGACAAATGCATCTAAGGATCGAAGTTGTGGTGGGGCCAATTGCAGGGCCCACACTATGGTGTTCTATATGCCAAGTAGCTGGGAAACATGCGACTGACAACTGCCCATTTGCTACAGAAATTCATACAGACACCACAACAACTCTTCTACAATTTTTGTCAATCAGTAAGCCACAACGAGCACAATATTCGTACCTATGAATTAATAATGGACGAGAAACTTTCATACAGTGTGCAGATAGAAATGCGACCTCGGAACCAAGGCATTGGGTGAACGCAAGGTGAGGAGAGACCGAGGGAAGCTTATTTGTTACAATTTTGGAGGACCATGACACTACACAAGAGACTGTCTGAATCCGACGTGAATGTCACGCCGCTATTGTACTCAGGTTAACCATGCAACTGAGGATTGCCCTATATTATTGGCTAAGATTCGAGAAAAGGGGGCACAACCTCCACAATCGACGTAGAACCTCTAGATGATGAGGGTTGAGCCTCGTGAGGAAGACCCTAAGGTAAAAATTATTCTGCGGAGCAGAACAACCACTGTGGAGGATAAATGGGAGCAACCTGCAGAAGGTGAATGGGTCTCGAGAGCACCAGAAAAGGAGACTGGGTTTGATTTGGAGCACACAAAAGAAGCATTTATGGAAGCAAAGAAAATCTTTGTTGAGGCATCTACATCAGGAAGTAAGGAGAAACCAGTTGAAGAAATGGACCCATCCATGATTACCACGTTCTTGGAGACATGCATGAAACTGCTCTGCGATAGTAAGTCTTTGAAGGGCCTACGAGAACTGATCAATCAGTGTGCTAGCAAGGATGACACTACTAGCAAACTGCACATAGTCAGAAAGCTTGGTAAGCATAAGGCAAGGACTGGGTGTGGGATGAGGCTCACTCTGCAGATAGGGGAATATGAAATGGACCAAGTTATCTTGGATCTGGGGTCTAATGGGAATGTTTTGCCAAAACAAACATGGGAAAGAATGGGGATACCTCTGCTCTAGTGGTCTCTGATCTAGTTGAGGATGGCGAATCAACAAAAAATTATCCCAATGGGGAGGTTGCAGGGGGTAATAGTTGACAACAAAGGTGTGAGCGCACTGGAAGATTTTGAGGTAATAGAGATTGTGGATGATAGCAATGACTACCCTACACTACTTGGAATCGATTTGGCCACTGACATGAATGGGGTAATAAACCTAAAGAAATGAATGATGATATTTGAAAAGAAATCTCTCTGCATAGTTGTGCCACTCGATCCTACAAAAGGACTGTGCTATACAGAACTAGTTCGTGATTATGAAAGTGATGATGATTTGGACCAAATTTACAAGATAATGGTGCAGGACCAGGATTGGGAAAATCCAACAGTAAACGAACATATTGCATGGGACCACGATAGCTCCTACACATCAGATTCAGATGAAGAATTAGAGCACTAGTTGAACGCAACTACATGAAGTATCTACACTATGTTGTAACATGATGACCAAGTCACTACGCTGCATATCATCAGAGGCAAGGAATTTTCCTCACTATGATGGGCTAATTGATGTTGATCACTTTTTAGATGCATTTGAGATAGAAGTTTTGGAGAAGCATCAATTCCAGGCCTTGGATTGGACACTGTGCACTACACCCGCAAGATGGTCGGATACGCATAAGGATAACTTCGATGATTGGCGCAACTATAGGAGAATGATGAGAATACGTTTTGTATAGCCGAAACTGCGGATGACAAAAAAGTATGATGGAAGAGATGGTACATGTGATCACCTAGCAAATGGACTAAGGCTTATGGAGTAGAGCCCCAACCTGAATGGGTGCATCTGTTTTGTCATACCCTGGATGTCATACCAATGAGTTGGTACTTTGAAACATATCTCCGCCATCGCACTGAAGAATTGGACATCTTGTGCCAGGGGTTTATAATGACATTCAACTTTGAGGATGGGTTTGACTGCACTTATGCGGCACTACAAGAGGTTAAATTAGTGATCTTTAGGATATTGCAGGATCCTTTGGACTTGATTCAACTTGATTGGACTACCCAGTTGAACCACATGTTGGAATTCTATAACCTGACTGCTGAAGAAGAAGACAAGGATCCCAGAAAGATTAATATTTCAGAAACTGAGGATCACCATGAGGGTGAAGGTCTATAGATAGAGGATCCAGACATAACCACACCATTGAAAACTAGGCAGGTTAACATTGGCACAGAGGTGGAGCCGAAATTTGCAAATATTGGGGACTATTGGGACGATGGGACAATAGACAAGGTCGCTGAGCCCCTTTGCAAATTTCAAGATTTGTTCCCCACAAAGTTTTCTGATCTGAAGGGAATAATAGGAGACCTGGGTGTCATGAATATCACCCTGAAACCAGACACGAAAACTGTAAAACAAAGACATTACTACATTAATACAAAGTATAAGGAAAGGGTCTGCGGTAAGTTAGATAAGATGCTCGTAGCAGGAATTATTGAACTAGTGGAAGAGTCTCATTAGGTAAGCCCAATAATAGTTCATGAAAAGAAACAGAAAGAAGAAATAAGGATATGTGTGGATCTCTAGAAATTGAATCACGCTTGTGTGCATGATCCTTTCCCGACCCTGTTCAGTGACGTGGTCCTCGATAATGCAGGCGGCCAAGAAGCATACTATTTCACTGATGGGTTCTTTGGGTACCATCAGATCAAAATCATGCCTGAGGATAGAAGAAAGACAACCTTCATACTGAATGGGGATGTTTTCAGCACACCATAATGCATTTTGGGCTGAATAATGCGCCAACAATCTTTTCACGCATAGTCATTGCGGCATTCAAAGACTTCATTCATAAATTTTTGGAGGTATACTTTGACGATTGGACAATGTTTGGATTGGTCAAGTGCCATGTGGCAAGTCTACGCAAGATGCTAGATACATGTCAGAGATACCAGATCATGCTCAATCTGAAGAAGTTTATGTTTTGTCTCCCATTTGGGATCCTCTAGGTCATGTGGTATGCAGACAAGGATTGATGGTAGACCCCGCGATGATCACGATGATAATCAACTTGGAGGAGCCGAGGAGTGTGAAATAGCTACGCACAACTCAAGGGCATACCATATAGGACTTTCATCAAGAGATATGCCCAGATCACCACACCTATGGAAAAATTGTTGAAAAAGGATGTTACTTTCTGTTGGAATGATGAATGTTAGAAGAGCTTGGACGTGATGAAAGAGAAAATTGTCACCACACAGATCCTAGTCTTCTCGGACTGGAAGAAGAAATTTTGTCTGCATGGGGACACATCATGTATTGCGCCAGGAGTCATGCTTACACTGGCCAGTGAGGGAGATATGGATCACCCTATAACGTTCGCAAGTAGGAAGCTATCTAAAGCAAATAAAAATTATTCCATGACAGAGTGCGAAGGATTAGCTATGGTGTACGTGTTCCAGAAGTTTAGGCACTATTTGTTGGGTGGAAACTTTAAGTTGTATACGGATCATTCTGCACTGGAGTACCTGGTCAACAAGCCTATGTTGGGGGAAAAAATATGTAGGTGGCTTTTGTTTTTCCAGGAGTACGACTTTGAAGTTATTGTGAAGCCAGGACGACTGAAGGTGGGAGCTGGTCATCTGTTGTGCATTGAAACGAGAGAGGATCCTACTAATTTGGAGGAAGGGTTGCTTGACAGGCATATCTTTGCGGTACATGTCGCAAACAGTCACTTTGAAGATATCATCCACTTTTTGATGACAAGATCAGCTATGAAAGGTTATACAAGTCAACAGAAGAAGGAATTGGTAGTGAACGTGACATACTTTTCTATCATTGCGGGGCACTTGTACAAAATGGGGTCAGATGAAATATTGCAACGTTATGTGCCTAACTTTGAATGAAGCAGCATCCTTGCTAAGGCTCATGGAGGAGCTGTAAGATGACATTATGGAGGGAAAGCAACAGCACAGAAGGTTCTACATGTTGGGTTGTTGTGGCAAACCCTACATAAGGATTCGAAAGCATATTGTAGGGAATGTGACACATGTCAAAGGACTGACAAAACATCGCAGATGGATGAACTATCTCTGATGCCGAAAGTGACATTACAACCATTTGAGAAATGGGTGATTGACTTTCTGGGTCCAATTCAACCTCAAGGAAAGAAGACGAGTGTGTGGTACGTCATCACCACGACTGAGTACTTGACCAGGTGGACAGAGGTGCAGCCTGTGAAGGACTGTATAGGCATGAAAATAAAAAAATTTCTTTTTGAATATGTGTTGACAAGATTTGGCTATCTAAATATCTTCATAAGCGATCACGGTACACGCTTCCTTAGCGAAACAATCAGCGTGTTGATAGAAGAATTTCAGGTGTATCATTAGAAAAGTAAGCCTTATCATCCTCAGGCTAATGGGATCATGGAAGCACTCTATAAGATACTAGAGAGTGCACTTACGAAGGTCTGTAATGCTCAGAGAAATGGTTGGGATATGTGTGTACCTGTGGTGATATGGGCCTACAGAACGACTTGCAAGAAGCTAACTAGGAAAACACCTTTCAGACTCATGTATGGCATAGAAGTTGTGATGCCAATGGAATACATTGTACCTATCTATGCATAGTGACACTTGCAGGAATGGTGGACTATGGAGCTCTGGAAGAGAGGCTTGCGCAACTATTAGAGCTTGAGGAAGACCAACTTCTACCTGGATTTCATCAACAAGTTCAAAAGGAGCACGAAAAGGCATGGCACGATCGGCACATCACACTACGCACCTTCAAGGTAAATGATCTGGTCTTGTTATATGACAGTAAATTTGATAAATTTATAGGGAAATTTATGATGCACTGGCTAGGGCCATATGTCATCAAGTAGATTACCGATGGTGGAGCAGTTCAGCTGGTTAAATTGAATGGAGAACCCTTCCAAGGGAAGGTGAATGGCAGCCGATTGAAGCCATACATTGGTGATCCAACTAGGTGACTATCAGGGAAAATTTTAAGAACCCCCCCTAAATTTATAAATATAATAAATGGGCGAATCTCCATGGTATATAGGAAAAATGGAAGGCGATTTTATCAATAATATAATATGTATATATAATTTTTTGGCGAATCTCTCACCAGGCATGGCAAATATTTCACTCAATTATAAAATCTTGTAAGATCTTGGCAAGTCTTTCACTAAGTAATAAAACTTTGTAAAGTCCTAGTGAATCTTAGCATTGTGAACTCTTAGAGAAGAGTAAAAATGGATCTATGTTGGTTTAATCCCCCCATTTAAATAGGCCACATTCCAGGTGAATACCATGGGTCAATACCATGTGCCATTTTGGTGAATACCATGGGTCAATACCATGTGCCATTTTTATTTTTAATAATTCTAATATTAGGGTTAATAATGGTTTTTGCATGGTATTAATAGCAATCTAGTGCATGGTATTTGTCCCATAGTATTTTTCCCATAGGTTTCACCTAAATATAACCCATTTCTTGAGTGTTCCTAAATATAAGGTGAATTATGGAGTAAATATAAAAAAATGTTTTATTTGTTTACCATACCTCTAGTTTATTTATATTTTTATTAATTTACCATACCTCTGTTACAAATATGGTATTTGGCCCATAGGATTCACTTAAATAAAACCTCTTTCTTGAGCCTTCATAAATAGAACGAGGGTTATGGACTAAATATAAAAAGAGGTTTTATTTATTTACCATACGTCTAGTTTATTTATATTTTTATTTATTTACCATACCTTTTGAGTAAGTATAAAAAGACGTTTTATTTATTTACCGTACCTCCACTTTACTTATATTTTTATTTGTTTACACCAGGTAACTTATGGAGTAAATATAAAAAATGTTTTATTTATTTACCATACCCCTTATTTATTTATATTTTTATTAATTTACCATACCTCTTTTATAAATATGGTATGGTATTTGGCCTATAGGATTCAATTAAATAAAACCTATTCTTGAAAATGGGCGAATGGATTCACTTAAATAAAACCTATTCTTGAAAATGGGCGAATGGAAGGTTGTAACTCCTAATTTCAAGGGCTAAATTTACCTTTTTTACCCTCTCCATTAAAATAAGGTGGGCTATTTGAGGTGATTTGTAAAAATGTACTATGATACAAAATATTTGCCCACTAAAAATTTAAAACCCCTTAATTTCGCCAAAGGGCGAACATTCGCCCCTAAAATTATCCTTGGTGACTATATGAGGGAAGCATAGTCTTAGCACTCCAGGCAGCTAAAAGGAAGTGCGAGAATATAGACTACATTGCCCGGGTCAGAGAGCTACATGATCGGGGAACTGCATGGAACAAAGGTATGTCACAAAGCCTGCAGAAGCACGAAGGCATCTACACTAGCAAAGGAAAAACTGTGCAAGATAGCTGGAAAGTGACCATTAAGGTCATTGTTCATGATTTGACAATGAAAAAAATGCCAAAGGGAGTGGGGGGCAAAATTTAAGTCAGAATTTATGGACCATATCTTTGAAAATCTACCACCAATCTAGCATTAATGAACCAATTTTGGTGGGAATGGTCGGATTTGAATTTGAAAGTGCTTATAAATTACAGGTCATTACCTAGTGAAAATCACTTGGGATTTTGAGAATTGATTTGTTGAGCTCTCAGGTGCACATGAACCATGAAACATTTGAAGTTTTTTCTAGAAAGTTTAGTATTTGAGACATTGCCATAGGCAACACAGGAGTTGTTGCATAGCACCATGTCAACGGCAACAGGAGCTATGAGCGCTGAAGTAGTGACAGCTGAGGGAGCTATTCTAGAGGTGGCGATGGCAACCAAGGGAGCTACTGTAGAAGTTGCGCCAACGGAAGTACCGAAAGAAGTGCCTAAATACCCCAGGAAACCCCAGCTAAGGCCTACAACGATGCAGGAGGGGCCAGAACCGAACAAGGATGAGTAGAAAATGTCATCGCCAGTGCATGCATCACCTAAGAGGCACCCATAGTTGAGAAAACCCAACATGTAAGAAAAGGCCAAAATGATTGACCTAGAGCCAGAAGACCTGGTTGAAGAAATCCCCATGGATGATGAGGATATTGCAGTGGAAACGGAGGCCATTGAAATTGAGGGGTAGGACCCCATATCTAAGTTTTATGATTACTTTCTTCCGCGCAGGGGAAAGATGAAGGTGCCCAAAGATATTGATGAGAGTAAAGTCACCGTGCACACACCCCTCCTGCCAGACCAAATCGTCTTTGAGGGACCGCACTTAGGGCGTGTGTCCCTTTAGAAGTTGGAGGACTGGGACTTAGTAGACACAAAGTACTTCCCTCATTTAGCTACAGGCCAAATTATGCACAAGGTCTTCCACAAAAATACTGGAGTAACTGCATTGGCACCAAGGAAGTGGCTGAAAGATGTGGACAAGGTAGGCCTACTAAACATGCTATGGGTGCCACATCACAGCCACACACCTATCACGCTGGTAGTGATAAAGTAGTTGATGTGCTTGGTGCACGGATGTTTATGGCTGGAGGAGCTGATACCCATCATGGACATGCTTATCCATAGGATCACACGGCTGCCATACACAGGAGAAAATCCATCCATGGCATTTGGCGGAAAGGCTGGCGAGCATGCACTTGTTGAGGCGATGAAGGAAAAATTCGAGCTGGTAAAGAAGACACGCAACTATGCCATTTTGAGCATTTGTGACCCTCCGGTCAAAGTGGCGATGCAAATATTAGCAAGGAAGGTGATGCAGAAGTGTCGCGCAGATGACATGTCAGCACCAGTGATAGCTTTGGCAGCCTAGTTCGGGGAGGAAGTCCAATTTAACTAGGCGCGCTACCTCTGTGGTGAGTTCCTCACGAACTACCATGAGGCATAAGATCACAACAAGTCCTTTCACTATGCATGGCTATTGCTGTCTATAGTTCTGGTTGTGTGGGAGTTACCTAAAGATAGCTAGTTCCCTCCAGTTGTGTCGGACCTACCAGAGGCAGCGTAGTTCGCTTCGCTGTGGGCGACGAAGGATCCTTAGCGGATAAAGGACAACAAGATCTTATGGATCTTGATGCAAATGAGCATAGATATGGCCATCAACTACAAGCCACGGTTGACACTTACAAATCTTGAGAAGTTACAAGAATACGTTGAATTCAAGGCTCACTTCCACCATGTGTCAATACAGGCGTGGAAGGACCCTTAGCAGAAGTGGAACGACTTGCCATACTTGGCCACCGATGATTCAATTACAGAAGTCCTCGACTGCTGGATGGCAGATTTGAACAATGCCATTAACCCATCGGTGGGGTCTAGCAAGACCGCCGCATAGTGGAAGAAGGAGGAAGCCAAGCTGAAGATGGAACATCTATCCGTAAAGAGGAGAAAGGAGGCTAACGATGAGGCCAAGGTAGAGCACACTATCACACAACAGTCAGGTGGACAGACAGGCGAAGGAGAGCAACTCTGATCGGAGTCAAAAGTCACCTTCCCTGGAGACTGTGGAAGAAGATGATCAAATAGAGCAAGGAGGAGGGGACCTAGAGAGGACTTCGTTCCGCACCAAGTGCACTTGAGATCCAGACAATGTAGGGTCATAGAAGAAATCCAAGGCTAGAAAGACGTCTCTGGACCTAATCACTCTAACAGAGGGGGACTTAAATGACATAAGTGATACGGTGTGGGATGCCACCACAGAACTGCTGCAGCAGTTCACGTAACAACAGTAGCAAGCGTTGGGACCTATATAGATGGGAATGCGTAAATTACAGATCCATGGATCATATATACAAACCAACATGACATTAACCAGATTGGTGCTCGGCACCTCAAAAGTCACATGGATGTCGTGTAGAACGGATCCTAGAGAAATAGTGTTGCCAGATGGAGCACTAACAACATATACTGAAGCTGACAGGCCCATCGTCAATGCACTCAAGAGAGTTGGACTCAACATGGCCGCACTTCTAAATGAGGTGCTTTACCTTTTGTAGGATGGCATGATTGTGGAATTTCGAGCTTCTGAACAATGTGTGTTATAGGCGATCAGCAAACAGAAGGACAAAAACACCGAGCTAACTGTGCCGAGAGACTCCGCCCTTAACCTTGTCAAAATAAGTTACAGATAAGAACTAGTGTAGTATCACTATCGTAATTGAGGTGTGTAGGACTATCCCAAAGTTGGGCATTCCCAAGGCTAAGCTGATCAATGTGAGGGTTCGGAAGGTCATTGCTAGAGTGTGAGATGCATGAATTGAATTGGCAAAGGTTCAGCTAGAGCTGAACCTCAAAATTACAGAATTTCAGTTGAAGGCCCAGCCTTTGACTCCACCAAAGATTAGAGAGTAGCACGAGACCACTGTAAAAGAGGCAGTAGTAGCAGTGGAGAGCGTAGTAAAGGACTGTACCATGCTCTTCGATCAGTCACTCGAGGTAGTCACCTACCTATGATGATGTCAAAGTGACAACGCACACTGTTGCCATCATGCAGAGGTTAGCTAAGCTGTAGGAGGCCAAGGTGTTGAAAGAGCAGGTAAATGCAAGTCAGTACAAGGAAGCTGTGCTGAAGGCTCACTTGAAGCCTTTGTTTGATGATGCCAAGCTTGCTAGTCTAGAGGAGACGCAGTAGAAGATTAAGTTTGATAACACAGGGCCAATGACAGAGTATTTAGTCAAGGAGACGAAGCACGTAGCAACACAGTGAGTCGTCAAGGTAGCAGTTGTCCAAATCGAGCTGGGAGGTATTCATGACAAGATCTCCACACCACCCAAGTGACTCAAGGGTGAGTCACCATGTTTGTGTTGGGGGATTGTTGGGAACATGTCAACTGGGCATTAATTTTGGGGTTAAAAACCCAAATTTTGGGGCAGAAGGCTTGAAGTTTGTATAAAGAAATGCAAAATCCCTGCATTTTGTGGTCGCGGAGTGTGAATATATCTAAATTCAAAAAGGATTTTCCGCCCTTAGTCTAAATATGTTGTGTCAGTTTTGGAGATCTACCCTTGGTCCGCAGATGTGGGATTGTATAAAAAGGAGACCTTAGAGGAGTCTAAGAGAGGTGGGGGAGGGGAGTAGAAGTACTTGATGAGTTTGTAAAGAGCTAAGAGAGAGTCTTACCATAGGAAGAGTCTCTGTAGCTGAGCGCACAGAGGTCTGGGGTAGAAGCCTAGGGTAGAAGTCAACAGCTGAGTGCATGGACCCCTGTTGCTGTGTGCATAGGGCAGATAGAGTCTGTATTGAGAATCTGAATCATCAATAAAGAGAAGTATTATGAGATTACTGTGTAGTTTCCATCTTTGTAAGTGTTATTTTATTTCTGCTATGAATGATGCATTTATGCTATGTTGAATATTGGGGTTATGAATTAATACTATATTGATGCATGGATCTATGTATTTCACTTTGTCATATGAACAAAAGTAAGAATATACGTTACATGAAGATAATTGTAATGCATGTTAAAGTTAACCAATAATTAAGCTAATCTGGGTAGAAAAAGAAGTAAGGATAATTACAGAGGTGTGTAAGCACCTGATATATCTATTTAGGGTCCGTGAAGGATGATCAAAGACTTTTGTGGTGGCTCCAAGGAAGAATAAGAGAAGTACATTGATAATTCCTAAAGGGCTTATCAATCTGCACGAAGGTAGAATGAAGGTCTAAAAACGGACATCACAACCATCTCACGGCGCAGAAACTTGGTTCCTGCATCCCCCTTACTGCTTCAGGTGAGATTTTAATCCACGCTCTGTGGATTGATGCTGAAAGGGCCAGTAGTGTATGGATTTGCTTGGCTTTTTAACGCTGAATCATGGTTAGGGCCCATTAAGCCAACATACCCTATAGAAGGATCGTGCTATACTAAACTGGTCCACGATTATGAAAGTGATGATGATTTGGACCATATTTACAAGACAACAGCGCGAGATCAAGAGTGGGTGAATTGAAAAGCAGATGGATGTATTACATGGGACCACAAAAGTTCCTACACATCAAATTCAGATGAAGAACTAGAGCACTGGAAAAATCAACTACATGAATTATCTATGCTATGGTGTAATATGATGACCAAGTTGATGCACTGTGTATCATCAGAGGTAATAAATCTTCCTTACTATGATGGTTTAATTGATGTTGATCACTTTTTGGATGCATTTGAGAGAGAAGTGCCAAAGAAACATCGTTTCCAGGCCCCGGACTAGGCGCTACGCGCTATGCCTATGAGATGGTGGGGCACACACAAGGAGAATTTTGATGATTGGTGCGTATACAGAAAAATGATGAGAGCGTGGTTTGGTCACGCAAAAGTGCAGCTAACAAAAAGTATGATGGGAGGAATGATACACGAGACCATTTGGCCAAATGGATTGAAGTGTATGGAGCGAAGCCTCAGTCGGAGTGGGTATACTTGTTTTGTCAAACATTGGATGTTATACCGATGAATTGGTACTTGGAGGTAAAATTCTGCCATGGCACTGAATATTGGGATGTTTTGTGCCACGTATTTTTTATGATGTTCATCTTTGAGGATGGGTTTGAATGTATAGATGAAGTATTGCAGGAGGTTAAGGCATCAATCTTCAGGATACCACGGGATCCTCTGGATTTGATTCAACCTGATTGGACTACCTAGCTGAGGCACACACTGGAGTGCTACAATATAACAATGGAAGAAGAAGATGAAGACCCGAGGAATATTAATATTATAGAGACTAAAGGTCACTGCGAAGTTCAAGGACCACAACTAGATTATCCAAACATCATTGAACTACTCAAAACTAGATAGGTGAACATTGGCATGGAGGTATACTTTGACGATTGGACAATGTTTGGATTGCTAAAGCGCCATGTAGCAAGTCTACACTTGATGCTAGATACATGCTAGAGGCACCAGATCACACTTAATGTGAAGAAATCTTTGTTCTGTGTCCCATTTGGGATCTTGCTGGGTCATGTGGTATGTAGACAAGGCTTGATGGTAGACCTTGCGAAGATCACGATTATAATCAATTTGGAGGCACCATGAAGTGTGAAACAGTTGCACGCAATGTTGGGGAATACAGGGTACTATAGAAAGTTCATCAAAAGCTATGCCTAGATCACTGCACCAATGGAGAAACTATTTAAAAAAGATGCTACGTTTCGCTGGAATGAGGAATGTGAGAAGAACTTGGATGTGCTCAAAGATAAAATGATCACCGTGCCGATCCTAGTCTTCCTAGATTGGAAGAAGGAATTTCATGTGCATGTGGATGTGTCATGTATTGCATTGGGAGTAGTACAGACACAGGCTGATGAGGGAGAATTGGATCATCCCATAGCATTTGCAAGTAGGAAGCTATCTAATGTTGAGAAGAAATATTCAACAACAGAGCGAAGGTCTGGCTATGGTATATATGCTCTAGTGGTTTAGGCACTACTTGCTAGGTAGACACTTTAAGATGTATACAGACCATTCTGCATTGAAGTACTTGGTGAGCAAGCCTATGTTGGGTGGGGGGAATATGCAGATGGTTGTTGCTATTTCAAGAATATTATTTTGAAGTTATTTTGAAGCCAAGACAATTTAATGTTGGACGAGATCATCTATCGCGAATTGAAACTGGAGAGGAGCCTACTAATTTAAAGGAAGGAATACCTGACACGAAGCTTTGCGGTGCACGTCATGGACATTCACTTTGAAGATATTATACACTTACTAATGATGAGAATAGATCCAGAAGGATATACTAGCCAACAAAAGAAGGAATTGGTGGTGCATGCAATAGTATTTTCTATCATTGCAGGACACTTGTATAAAATGGGATAAGATGAAATATTGCGATGTTATGTGCCATAATTTGAATGAAATAGCATCCTCGTTATGGCTCATGGAGGAGCTGCGGGAGGACATTATGTGGTCAAAGAAACAACACAAAATATTCTACGTGCTGGGTTATGGTTGCCGACACTGCATAAGGATTCAAAAGTGTATTGTAGGGCATGCGATGCATGCCAAAGGACTAGTAGACTATCACGGAGGGATGAGCTACCCCTAAATATGTAGATATCGTTATAGGTCTTTGAGAAATGAGCGATTGATTTTTTCGGACCAATTCAACCTTGAGGAATGAAGATGAGTGTGGGGTACATCATCACTGCAATTGAGTATTTAACCAAATGGGTAGAGGCACAGCCTATGAAGGACTGTACAAGTACAACAACAACAAAATTCATCTTCGAGTAAGTGCTCACAAGGTTTGGTTGTCCAAAAATTTTAATGAGTGATCGTGGTATGCATTTTCTTAACAAGACGATCAACGCGACAACAGAGGAATTTCAGGTTTACCGTCAGAAGATCACGCCATGTCACCCACAAGCTAGTGGAATGGTAGAATAATTTAATAATATTTTGGAGACCGTGCTGATGAAGGTTTGCAATACACAAAGAGATTACTAGGACGTGCATGTACCCACTGTGCTATGGGCTTACAGAACAAATTGTAAGAAGTTGACTAGACAAATGCCTTTCAGGCTGGCTTATGGCATTGAAGCTGTGATGCCAATGGAATACACTATTCCTAGTCTGTGCATAGTGGAATTCACAGGAATGGCGATCATGGAGGCATGGAAGAAATCCTCGTGCATCTGGAAGAACTAGAAGAAGATAGGTTTCTAGTTGGATTCCATCAACAAGTTCAAAAGGAATGCGAAAAGGCATGGCACGATCAACACATCAAACTTTGCAACTTGAAGGTAAATGATTTAGTGTTATTATACGACATAAATTTTGATAAATTTTTAGGAAAATTTCAGATGCATTGGCTGGGTCCCTATGTCATCAAGGAGATTACCGATGATGGAGTAGTTCAGTTGGTAAAGTTGAATGGAGATCCATTCCCAAGGAGGGTGAATGGTAGCCAATTGAAGCCATGCATCGGGGATCTAGACAAATGACTATATGGTGGAAGTAAATTCTTAGCACTACAGACAACTGAAAGGAGGCGCAAGACTACAAACTACTCTGCACGGGTTGTAGATCTACGTGGTTATGGTACTGCGCAGAAAGGAGGATCGTCACGGTGTCAACAGAAATGCGAGGGGAGCTGCGCTATCGAAGGAGAGACCACGCAGGGAAGTTGGAAAGTGACTGCTATGGTCACTGTTCATGACTTGATAGTGGGAAAATGGCTAAATGGAGCAGGGGTGCAACAATTAAGTTAGAATTTAAGAGAAAGATCTTTGAAAATCTGCTGCCACTCTAGCATTTATGAACCAATTTTGGGGGGAACGGTCAGATTCAAATTCAAAATTTCATATAAATTACAGATGGTCGACCAACAAAAAAAATTAGCATTTTGATAATTGAGGTGTTGAGCTATCAGGCACGCATGAACCTTGATTACTGCGAATTGTTGGTAGTGAGTTCAGTGTTTGAGAAATTTCCAAAGGAAACTAAGGAACTTTTGACTGGCATTATGTCGACACCTATGGACGCTGCAAGTGTTGGAGAAGTAATGGCAATTAAGGGAGCTACTCCAAATGTAGCGAGTGTAGAGGTACCTACAAAAGTACCCAAATCGCCGAGGTCTCCAGGGTCGAGGCCTATACCTCCAAAAGAAGGTCCAAAGACGAAGAAGGATAAGCAGAAAGCAACATAGCTGGTGTGTGAGTCGCCAAGGAAACACCAGAAGAAAGAAAAGCCTAATGCACAGGAGAAGGGAAAGGTAGTAGAACTGGAACTCGATGAGGACATAGAGGACATCGGTGTGGGCATCGAAGACATTGACATAGGGGAAGAAGATATTGACATTGAGGGGGTAGACCCTATCTCCAAGCTGCCACCATATGTCCCTTCACACCAAGGTAAGGCGAAGGTACCAAAGGACATCGACGAGAACAAAATCACACTTTTAACCCTGTTGCTACCAGGAAAAATCACATTCGAAGGATCGTGCTTGGTGCGTATCCCCCTTTTGAAGTTGGAGGAGTAGGATTTAGCAGATATAGAGCGCTTTCCCCACTTAGCGACTGATACATTCATGCATTCCGTCTTCTATAAATACTCTGGTATGACCACGTTGGAGCAAAGAAAGTGGATAAAAGGGGTGGATAAAGTAGGACTGTTGAACCTGATATGGGTGTCGCATTATAACTGTGCACCCATAAATTTGATAGCGATCAAAAAGTTATCATGCTTGGTACACGATGGGTGCCTGTGGTTAGGAGATCTAATACCAATCACTGACATGCTGATCCACAGGATCACCTTGCTCCCACACCCAGGCTTGAACCGAGCCATGGCATTTGGTGGAAAGTCGAGTGAGTGTGACCTCACCGAATGAATGAAGGACAAGTTCAAGCTTGCCAAGAAGTCGTGTGGCTACTCCATCTCCAACATAACTGATCCTTCGATTAAAGTAGCCACTCCAATTTTGGTGGGGAAAATTATGAGGAAGTGTCGCATAGATGAAGTGCCCTCACCGGTGGTATATTTAACGGCCTAGTGCAAAGAGGGAGTACAATTTAACTGGGCACACTACCTCTACAATGAGTTCCTCGCGAACTGCAGAGAAGCACAAGATGAAAGCAAGACTTTCTACTATGCATGGTTGTTGTTTTCGATTGTACTGGTTTCTTGGGACTTACCAGAGGATAGTCAGTTTCCTTTAATTGCACCAAAGCTACCAGAAGCAAAGAATTTCCCTTTTCTCTAAGCCATGAATGATCCCAAAAGGATCAAGGACAACAAAATATTCTGAATTCTCATGGAATCAAGCATCTGCACCACCATTAACCACAAATCATGGCTCTCACCGACTATATTTGAGCGGTTGTTTGAATATGTGGAGTTCAAGGTGAACTTCCACTATGTTTCCATCAGAGTGCGGAAGGACCCGGAACAAAAATGGTATGATCTTCCATACCTGGTGATGGATGATGCAATCACCACGTTTCTGGAGAGTTGGCTTGGAGAGTGGAACAAGGCCTCAGACTTATTAGGTGTGTCTAGTAATTTTGCCACGAAGCAAAAGAAGGAAGAGACCAGGTTAAGGATGGAGAAGTTGGTTGAAAGATGAAGGAAGGAAGCTAAGGACAAAGCCAAAGCAGAGCATGTGGCCAAAACATAGGCAGAAGGGGAGGAGGAAGAGGATGACCGTGACTTTGATGGGAGTTAGAATTCAGCTTCTCCATAGACAGACAAGGAGGAGCAGTGCTCAGATCAGGGAGGAGCAGACCTGGAGACTACTCCATTTCAAGTTAAGCACACACGGGAGTAGGAGAAACTAGGGCTACGGAAGATGTCCAAGGGTACAAATTGCCCCTAGACCCAAGCACCTTTACAAAGGGTGATTTGAAAGATATCGGTGATACAGTGAGGGATGCGACCACAGAACTATTGCAGTAGTTTGAGTAATAGCAGAAACAGGCCTTGGTCACCATTCAAATGGGTATGTATGAGGTGTAGAACTAGGCTACTTAGGTGTAGACCACTGTATGGCAGTGTAGCGCAACATCGAGCAGTTTGGCATCGAGAACCTCAAATGCAATAGAGACGGTCCGTACAATGGATCCTCAGGCTATCACACTGCCAAATAGAGCATTAACTATAGAAGCAGAGGCTGACAGGGCCACTGTCAGCGCTATGAAACAAGTCGGGTTAAACATGGCCATGCTTCCAAGTGAAGCCCTTCACACCCCACTAGATGGTGTGATCACAGAAATATAGGCTCATGAACAATGCGCCTGGAATGTTATCAGCGATTAGAAGGTGAAAAATGCACAGATTTTCACCAAAAAATCATTGACGATTGATCTTCTTAAGAAGATCACAAAGAATAATAATTGCACAACAACTATGGTGGCTAAGGCAAGCTAGACTATTCTAGAGCTGAACATCCTTCAAGATGAGCCCATCGACACAAGCATATGGAAGCTCATTGCAGGTGTGCGTGAAGCACAAATAGAGATGGCTAAGGTTCAGTTTGAATTGAACCTTAAGATTACAGAACTTGAGTTGAGGGACCAGCCTTAGACTCCACTAGAAGTTAGAGAGCAGCGCAAAACCACTGTCAAAGATGCCATTGAAACTATTGACATTGTTGTGAAGGATTGCACTGCGCTCTTTGAGCATACGCTCAAGGTAGTTACCAATTGGTAGGAAGATGCCAACCTGCAAAGACTAGAAATTGAGGCACGAGAGTTGTAGTAGAGGTACGATGAATTCAAAGAAACGATGTGCACCATTGCCATCATGTAGAGATTGGAAAAGCTACAGGAAGCGAAGACACTAAAGGAACATGTAGATGCAGCTCAGTGCAAGGAGAAAGTACTAAAGTCCAGATTGGGGTCTTGGCTAGAGGAAGCCTATGTACTCACTGGCTCCATTAAAGGGAAATTAGCCATTCTACAAGTGACACAATAGAAAATACAGGAATATAGTGAAGAACCAACGACAGAGCAGCTAGTCGAGCAGGTTAAGCGGGCAGCCACATAGTGTACTGCCAAGGTTGCAGTTGTACAGGTGGAGCTGGGAGGTCTTAGCAACAAGATCTCCGCACCAGACGAGTGACTCGGGGCGAGTCACCAGATTTGTGTTTGGGGCCTGTTGGGAATGGGTCCCCTAGGGTCAATTTTCAGGTTAAAAGCCCAAGTTTTGGGGCTAAAGGCCCAAGTTTTGTATAAATAATGTAAAGTCTCTGCATTTTGTGGTATCAAAGTGTGAAGGTGTAAACAATCAAAAAGGGTTTACACCCTTAGTTTAGTTAGCTTGTGTCAGCTTGATGAGGTCTGGCCTTGGTCCATGGGCCATGGGAAGCTATAAAAAGGGAGTCTTGGAAGATTCTCAAGTAGTTTTTAGTTCAATTCTTAGTAATTTCTTGGTAATTGATTAATGTAATGGGTTTGTGAGAGCTAAGAGCGAAGAGTCTTAGTGTAGGAAGAGGCTTTGTAGCTGAGTGCATAGAGGCCTAGGGTAGAAGTCCATAGTTGAGTGCATGGACCCGTCCAGCTGTGACCTAGAAACTGAGCCACATGTCCTATTCTTCATCTCATTTCTAGCTATACCCCAGGAGGATTCCACCATTGTTATCCATTGTGATTGCCAGTTTTTATCCACCTACTTTTGCATGATGAGCCTTCGTTTCTCTCTTCCATCGTCATCAATTGTTTGATCTATCATTCACTTTTACCTTGTGTTTTACACTTTCTTGGAGGAACCACTATGATGAGTGGTCCTATTAGCAAGCCTCTTGTCCTAATTATGTCATGAGAGTTTCCTACATTACCGGAACTAGTTGCTACCCTCTATACAACTCGTTCCTCTAAGAGGAGTTTTCTTTAAGCTCTTTTTAGACTCCTTAATTTAGAAAATATTGTCGAGTGAAATTGTCTACTTCACGCTCATTAATGTACCTAAAGTATCATCTACCCATTATAAGTTTAACTCTTTTCTAGACTGGGATAGACTTGTTATGAAAAAAAATACCCTTGTATATTGTGGCTAGGAGGTTTACCCTTGTATACTTTTATCTTTTTTTCGGGCTTGGTGGACAACTTTACAAAAAAGGAACTTATAAAAAAGAGAAGGGAGGGAACATTGTTTTTCCATTAGTCATCGAAATGGCAGTGTCAGTTGTGTCACCCTTGAACATGACACATGTTTTCCTCATTATATCACAGTTGGGTTTTAGCTTGCCTACGAGCAATACCATCCATATCAGTCTCTTTACTCCTCGGGCTAGTTACTCTTCCAGTCATATGGAGCATGCTATGATGCTTCCTGTGTCATTGCATGATATCAAATCATGCTCATTAGTCATGCTGCCAATGATCTATTTATGAAACTGGTTAAGGATTATGATAAACTGAAAGTGATTAAATTTGAGTTTTAAGCCTCTTATGTGAAATTAATAAACACATAAACATGAATTAAAAGTTTAGTTTTCATAGAAAGCAGTAGACAACATCACCATAAAAGAAAATAACACAACAAAATGATGAAGGAGTTCACCCTTCCTCTGCTACATCTCCTGGTCCAGCTTCCAATGGTTGGGCCTCTTCCATTATGCTAATAAAATGGTTCTTAAATAAAGTTACAGTGCTCAAATGACATCAAGAATAGCTCCAAAGGCTTTAAAACTGTCAAACACCACTGCCCAGCCTCTTTATGCTCCCAAAAAGCGCAAAAGCTAAGAAAGTTATCATCTCTCTAGGTTTTTCTACTATTCATTCTACAAAATGAACCTCTTTGCAAACTGTCCTACAATTCCACCCCAAAATCACTAATGGAGGGACAATTTTGCTAATAGTTGTTGCAATTTATGTCCTCATTAAATTCACCATTAGTCCCTTATTCCGAAAATGACGATCATGTGGCACCCATGCAACCACGTTGGGGACTGAGTATTGGGACCTTTGCCTAGCCTTTGTCTCCTCCTCGACCTCGGTCACACCGGGGCCATATGACCCTGGGCTAGACCTTGTGACCTAGATCTTGGTTCTCAGTCTTATGGAGGCAACATGGGACCCTCGGTTGGCCCCTCCCCATATGAGCATCTTGCTAACCATTAAATATATTTGTGATACAATAGTTAAATAAGTAACAAGTACATGTCGCATTGGTGTAAGTGTTGTTTGATGAACATGAGGTCTTGGTTTCGAATCCTAGTGCTACTGCTTAGACTTAACAAATTTTTTTACCATTACCTGGATGCCACATGGCAACCTCCCATTGGGCCATGTGGCACCCATTCAATGGGTCACTTCAAACACCATTTTACCAATAAAAATCGTCATTTTGCAACTAATAGAATTGTGCCAAGTGTCAAGTAGTCATAGGTCGATGGTGAATAGTTAGCATGCCATGTCAACAAACCCATTCAACTGTATGGACTACTGACTGTAAAACCCTACTAATTGCATTTTGAAATTTTAGTTGTTTCCCAAAATGATCATAACATGGTTCTAGGAGCATACGATGTCCTTTTTTCACAAAACAAATTGCACGAGATTCAAAATCATGAGATATACGTAGTCATTATAGCTTCGAGAGATTCTAACACATTTAAAATTTGAGCATATTTTTTATCCATCGGATCTTTCCTTCCCACTGGAAGCTTTTGGACCCCAAAATATCTTTATTATTGAACAATTAGATGAGGGTACAACTCGCTCACCCTTCCAGTCTCAACCCACTAGAATTTTCCTGAATTCAACAATTTGAGCTTTTCATGAAAAATGATATTTTTCCTTGATTCTTGAGACCTTGACTTGCTGTTGTAGATACCATCTTGTTGTAATGTCCCAGAATTTGCAGAAAAACAAACTCTCCTTGAAGGAAAAACATATTCCCTCCTCGGTCGTTAATTAAAGGAAAATTAAGCATCTTGAAATTCTTCTCACCATGAACACCGTTGACATGATGATGTTTAGCTTGTCTTACCTTCTACTTGGTTTGACTCTAGACAAAGTGTATTCGCCATCACCATGCAACATTTTAAAACCCCCAAGAAGAACTTATGGAACCAATGCCCTCTTTGTCAAATTTCTTTGGCACTTTCTCTTTGACCTTTAGACTCTTTGGCATTGGCATCTTGTTCCCATCACTAATATTCAACAATGATGTATGCTGTTGCAATTTTTTCTCATCTTGTTTACCTCTTTTATGAGGGAACATATTAGATCCCTGAGACAATTTATCAAAACCATTAGAAACCTCAATGAAATCATATTTTTTATATGATTCATTTCCTTGAAACACCTCATTCGTAACATCTTGAGGCTTGAACATTAACAAAACAAAATTTTGACTTGAATTCACAATTCTCTTCATTTGTCTAGCATGCATAAGAGACACAATCATCTTCTTGCGATGTGCTCTAACTATGTACTCAATCCCATTATTGAATAAGTGAGACTTATTCTCATGGAAATGAAGTATTTCTCTGTTATCATAAAGATATGGGCTTCCCAAAACAATACTATAATTATTAAGAGGAACTACATCAAGTTCAACTTTACCAAGAAAGTTTGCAGTGACTACAAATATAAGGATGCACTTCCTTGTCACCTGTAAATTCACATTCTTACATATCCAGCCTAAAGGATAAGGACTTGTATGTGTAATGGTTTCTAGATTTAACTTCTTGACAAAGTCTTCAAAAATCAAATTTTCTTGTGACCCACTATCAAATAGTGTGTCAATTTTCGTATGGTTTGAAGCAACTCTAATATGGAAAATTTCAATTCTTGTTTCATCATTTTGAGTATCATTGGGACAACTTGAAGATGTAGTGCTTGCCATGTTCTTACCTTTCAAACCCATCATTGTAATCATTGTTTCATCTCCTGAATTAGAACCTAAGTCATGTTCTATAATTGCAACTGTTTTCTCCTTCTCCTTGTTTTGGAGTTTGTTGGGTCTCATCTCTGGATGAATTTTCTAACAATGGTCCTTGTCATGAGCATGTTTCAAATAGTGTTTTAATGTGATTTTTTCTTTTTCCATTTTGACAGAAGCATTCTTCTTCCCTTTTCCCTTAAACTTACCCTTTCCTTTTTCTCCAGTCTGAAGGGAAGTCTCACTTTTCTCATCTGAAACATGTTTCCCTCTTGCCTCTAGATGTGTGGCTTGTACAAAAACATCATCTAAATTTATGGGATTACACATCAAAATAGTGTGTCTTAGGTAACTATGTAAACCTCCAATATATATTAACAAAAAATTTTGAGATGTCAAATCTACACCCAACACTGGGCTCTTCTCCTAAACTCTTGAGTATAGCTTCGCACACTTTGTCCTTTTCCTTGCCTAAAATTTTTCCAATCCATTATAGATTTTTGCATGTGTGCTAAAGGATAAAATTTTATTCTCAATGCAGTGACCATATTATTCCAGGAGGCTAAGACCTTACCATGATTTTTCATGTCCTCTTATGTTTCGGCTTCCCACCAAATAAGAGCTACACTTTCCAACCTTAATGAGGCAAGCTAAATCTTGGTGTCTTCATCCTCAATCCTTTGTATCCTACAATACACTTAAAGATGACGTACCCAATTATCTAGTCTTTCGACATTTACCTCTCCATCATACATAGGAAAATCAAACTTTATGTCAAGTTTCAAAAGTGGAGTTTTACCATGTCCCTTTCGAGAATGTGGGGGTGTTTGTGAAGGGGTTGTTGCGGAAGATGAAGATGGTGAAGATGGTGGTGAGGATGGAGGTGAGGATAATGGTGGTGTCAAAGGTGGTTTTTCACCATTCCCCTTTGGAGGGTTCTCCTCATATCCTCCTTTTCCTATTCAAGAAACCTATCCCTTTCGAGGCTTTCAACTCTCACATTGCAATCTTGTGTTTCTATCTTCATAGAGAACTTTCACCACTTGTGTCATGAAAAAGAAATATTTTCTGAAATCCTTCTCATGCTATGACATATTATCAGGCCCTCCTTCATCTGACATGCTTGTTGAAGTTTCAGGTACAAGTTGAGGTGAAATTTGTGGTGGCAATTGTGGAAAATGTGCTCTCCTTGTCCTTGGCCCAACTTGAGGACCTGCAACCATAAGATCTCCTTCTCCTCTCTTGATATTTAGGCTTGTAAGAAACAGAAACACTTGCAAACAAATTAAACCCTCACAGCAAAAAGGAACCTAAGCTCTGATTCCAAATTGATCTCTATATAAAACTGCTTGAGGATTATGATAAATTGCAAGTGAATAAATTAGAGTTTTAAGCCTCTTATGTCAAATTCATAAAAACATAAAAATGAATTAAAATTTTAGCTTTTTTAGAAAATAGCAAATAACATCACCATAACAGCAAACACAACATAGCAAAATGATGAAGGAGTTCACCCTTCTTGGGATACATCTCCTAGTCTAGCTTCCAATGGTTGGGCCTCTTTCATTATGCTCATAAAATGGTTCTTACATCAAGTTACAATGCTCAAATGACTTCAGAAATAGCTCCAATGGATTAAAAACTGTCAAAAACCCTTGTCTAGCCTCTTTCCGCTCCCCAAAAAGCCAAAAAATGAGAAAGTTATCATCTCCCTAAGTTTTTCTGCTATTTGTCCTAAAAAACACACCTGTCTGCAAACAGTCGTACAATTCCACCCAAAAAATCACTAACAGTGTGACAATTTGGCTAACATCCACCACAATTTGTGGCCTCATTAAATTCGCCATTAGCCCCTTATTCTAAAAATCTCGATCATGTGGCGTCAATGCAACCACATTGGGGGCTGAGTTTTTGGGCCTTTGTCTCACCTTTTTCTCCTCCATGCCCTCAATCTCATCGGGGTCATATGACCCTTGGATGGAACTTGTGACTTAGCTCTCAATTCTCCACCTTATGGAGGCCACATGGGACCTTGGTTTGGCCCCTCCCCATATGCACATTTTCTTAACCATTAAATATATTTGGCGTACAACATTTAAATAAGTAACAAGTACATGGCGCATTGGTGTAAGTGTCATGTGATGAGCATGAGGTCATATTTTTGAGTCCTAGTGCTGCTACTTACACTTAACAATTTTTTCTACCATTACTAGAATGCCACTTGGTGACCTCCCATTGGGCCACTTCAAACACTACTCGACCAATAAAAATCTTCCATTTCACAGCCAACAAAATTGTGCCAAGTGTCAAGCAATCATATGCAGAATTGTGTCAAGTGTTAAGCAATCATACGACGATGGTGAATAGTCAACATGCCATGTTAGCAGGCCCAATCAGATGTATGGACTATTGACTCGGCAACCTTGCAAACTGCCTTTTGAAATTATTGTTGTTTCCCAAAATGATCAGAACGTGTTTCTGGGAGCATACGACATCCGTTTTTCACGAAACGAATTACACCGGTTTCATAATGATGAGATCTGCACATTCATTCTAGTTTCGAGTGATTTTGAAAAATTATAAATTTGAGCATATTTTTTATCCACCAGATTAGCCAAGTCGCTCTTGTGTCATGTTTCTGTGTTCAAGGGAGGTCTCAGCCTGTGTTAGCCATCTGCAATAGCCTATTGACACTTTTGAGCTAGCCATCCCTTTGTCACTTATACTTCATTACTTCATGACATTAGCCATTCATCACGTCATCCTGATATGTACCATGCCAATTGATGGGGGATACATTAAGGCCCTTCTTTGATGGATCTTCTCTTGTGGACTTTATATCATTATCCAAGAGCTTGATCTAGGAACCAATAGTACCCTGGAGCATGCAGACCTCAATGGTAGGCTTCCTCGTGATTCATAGTGGGTTACATCATTGGAGCCTTATTGGTTGAGTTCACTTTTGTTTGACATCATCTCATCTATTCACACTTAATTGACTGTACTAGGTACGTTGGGGTCCATTTTCCTCATTGGTGGATTCCCTTGCATGTGTTATTGGTTTACCTCATTGGCTGGTAATCAGGTAGTTTCTACTATGCTAGACTTCAAATCATCTATTCACATGGTGTAGATTCATACCATCGATGTTATGTCGAAGAACCTGGGTTAGGGACATCTCACTCTTATATGGAATCCTTCCCAGGCTACGTTGGAGTTATGTATCATTCATGTACTTTGAGGACTATCTTGAGACACTTCTTTGCCTATCATGTGTCCATAATCCTACTAATGTATATTGTCACATAGATCCATGATTGTATTCATTAGTGGTTATGCTTTATTTGTTGAGTCGCATGAATCCACTATGTATGTCTTCATGGCCATGTTCTAGCATTTCATGTCATGGATCCATAGTGTACTTTATGGCGGCCATGTTTAGTACTTTCTTATGACCAAGCATGTGTATGCCCACCTCGGGGATGTTATTAGCAGAGTTGAGACTTCAACACTTGAGTTCCTCTGATCGATATTCGTAGTGTTGGCTCCTTCATCCCATTTTCATAATTGAGTATTATTGTAATGCATTTCAGTGAACAATTTCTCTTCTAACCTCATGCATTAGGGGCCATTTGTTATAACGCTATTTGCCACTCCATTATAGTGAGAGAAGTGAAATTTCAACTTGCCTTAGTTTCATGGCTAAAATGCATCCATTTTCACCTTTCGTTTTACTTATTTGAGATTTATCCCATGATAAAAGGGTGAAATTACACAAAAGAACAATTTCTCATAATTATTTTTCCAAAATATTATAATTATGAGATAATAATTATTTCATAATTGAGATAATTGAGAAAAAACTCATAATTGTGAAAAAGGTTTCTAGAGTCTGTCATTCCTAACCCATTTGTGTATGATTTGGCTAGGGGTCCATTATTGTAAAAATTTCCTAACTTCTCAAGCTCCTAGGTGTCTATATACATTCTCCCAAATGATCAAATGATCCTTTATAATCTCACCAAGTGGAAAGGGGAGAGAGTATCCAAACTATAGCACGAGAGCTTTGTTGTATTGGGAGAGGAGAACATAATAGAAGCTGCAGGAGAGGATCTCATTGTTGAAGGTATATTCATGTAATTTCATTTATATGGTTAATACAAATCTATGTTCCTTCCCCTTATATCAGTTTTCCAGTAATTTATGTGTGATTTCTAGATGTTTTTAGCTAATGATCTTCTGCGGAAGATCACTTGTCGTCTCTATTTGGATTTGTTTGTGTGTAGGCTTTGGATCGGGAGTGGATGAAAGAGATCACTTGATTGGAGTGCAAGGATTCTGCATCATGCCTAAAACCCTTCAGGAACTTGCCAGGAGGCAAGTTACTTGCTCATACTTTTGTAGCATCATAAATTGCATCGAAACTACATGTTTGGCCATCTAAATTGGGGATCATTATTAGATTTTCTTAGTCATTTGATTTTGTTGTCTGGTGATCTCAATTAGGCATGAGATCATGGAGTAATAGCTCCTTTCATAATTAAATGCAACACCATACATAATAGTCCTTTTTTATGAAACTAACTTCAAGAGGAGATAAAATAGGGATTCAAGTTTTTTCTCAAGTACCACATGTACTTTCCACTCCCGGTCATGCATCTGATGCCTTAGGAATGGTCACTATGGGTGCCACTTCATAATCAATGACTAGATAGAATAGTTATAGGCTAAGGCTAGATGTATGGGAAGGGAGGAAAAACCTGATTTTAGAGACTAGTTTCTATGGTTTTCCCTAAACCTTCTTACACATAGTAGTATATAGACAAAAACAAATGAAGTAGTGAAATCACTCGACTTTCCCTACTATGTCCTCACACTTGACACTTGGAAAACGCTTCTCACTATTAGTGAATTTATGCTCTCTTAATTGATTTCCTATAGTGTGTTCTATGTATTGGGATAAATTACTTCCAAACATTTAGTAAAGTCTTAATTCCATGTCTGTCTTGGTTCACTATAAAAAAGGGTTTAATTATGTTGGTATTAAGCATTTTATATTTGTTCGCTATAAAATAAGGTTCTTATTAATTTCAAATTACATGTTTTTCTTCTATTGTCTATTTATTATTCAAATAGGGTTTAGAAAACGCCAAATGACATTTAAACTCTTTCAAACCCAAAAAAAATTTAAAACAAAAATACATAGTATACAATTTTTTTCTTTTGATGAAACTATGTATTGGAAATAAGAGATTTCTTCCTTACAAAAAAAATTCAATAAATGAGTAGAAATCTCATATTACAAATATAATTAATAACAACCCCAAGATGATTTCAAATTCCAAAGACAAAACACCTTGATGCATACAAAATTAAAGGTTGGTCAACTCTAGTTGATTATGACATGCAAGTTTTATTTTTGGCTTTCACTAATAAGAATAATGAAAAAGAAAAAATAAAGCACAATCAACAAGTACTTTTATAGGGTTGTATGATACTGGTTAGGTCAATATTTACTAGTTGATGTTAATACATGAAGCTATACCCATCTTTTTTAAACAAATAGTTATGCTATGCAAATTCCTCTTTAATTTCCAAACGTAACTTCGAAGGAAATGGAAACACATTACATAGCCAAAATATGAATAATATGCACAAGAATTCCCCATAAGTTACTAATTACTAGGTTGGGTTCATGAAAATCTCCTTTATCCAATTGGAAATAGAAGGAAGGAAACAAACTTGTCTAGTTATCCATGGTTTAGTTATAGATCAACTATAGTCTCCCCACAATTTCCTTGCTATATATTAGGTCTATCGAAATAAAAAAATAAAATAAAAACTCCTTACATGTTGCAATTATAATTTATCTTTAAGCAATAAGTGAATAGAGGGGGTGGTACCTTTTGCAAGTTTGCAAAAAGTGACTAGCCTCTTTTCTCAGGGAGAGAGATGCAACTACTGAAGAACAAAGAAACCTCATCGAATCATACTAAATTTTAATGGATATTAAGGTTTCAAATAAACAGATGGAGATAAAATATATTGATACATTATTAGAAAATTTTATATACATAAAATAAATAGGGGAAGTTTTCAAACTAGAGAAGGAAAATTAAATTAGAGAAGGTAAACTAGCCTCTCCCTAGTGGAATATCCAGTTTAATTGCCAAAAAATTCTTCACGTAGATAGAAATTTCCTCTCATTAATAGTGTTAAGGTCAAATATAGATGGGGATATATCCCTATGGACTTTACATTTTAGATCTTGAATTTCGCATTCAATTTATAGTAACAAGACAAGGAAGGAAAGTTGTACCTTGTTATTGTGGTTGTCCTCACATTATCATAGTTGATGTCGCTACAAAAATCATATCTTTATGCACAAGTGATAAAATACCTCCCTCAAATGGATTTGTTATAGAAATAATATAAACTAAAATTACATCTAATCTACTTCCCCCAAGGTGAATTTTTCCATACTAGCAAAGAAATAACAATTATTCAAGTATGTTGGAGCAAAAATATGATAGATATATATTAATAATCAGGATAAATTATAACAACACAATATTACCTTGAGAGTTATTGAGGTAATTCTTAACTTCAAACTCCTTGAGACTTCCTTAACCCTCTCTTTGAATCCTTAAGACAATAATACTGTTGTCTCTCTCGTTATAATTTGTCATCATATGTTTTTCAACTTGTTGATCTTTCTTATCCCTTCCTTTTCCTTTATTTTATAGAATTATGGAGGATTCTTAAGGACATGAGAAAACATGGTATATGATGAAAAACATGCTATACATAGTTTTTCTAAGGATTTTAATGGAGCATGGCAATCTTATATCGAGATAATATCCATATAAATCCTCAAATATAGAAGCTTCTAGGAACAAACACATGTTGCATGAGAACACCAACCAATCAATCAGACATTGAACCAGGACAAGATGCGATGGGTTTCTCTTTTTATATAGAAAAAGAGTAATTATGCTAACAAATGGTGAAGTTTGGAAAAATTAAATGCAATTTAAAAAATATGGAACTAGTGGGACCCCATGAGGAATAGAGGGACAGGTAGAGGTATAACAATAAGATAAAAAAAATCTAAAGTGGGATAATTATTGAGGTATCGAGATATGGGAATATGAATATATGGATTTTCATTTCATGATAATGATAATAATTGCATTAACCAAAAGATATTTGTCAAAAAAAACCTACCCCATATAAGTAGAAATGTTGAAAGGAAAAGGTCGATAGGGTGTCCATATTAGATAATCCACCTTGAGACATCTTAAAAAATTCATTTATAGAAAGTTAAAAAGGTAGCACCAAAGTAGGTACTTATGAGTTCTTGTATATATATATATATATCTGAATATATATATTAAAGAAATGGATATGGAGATTCATATTAAAAGATATATCTGGGACCTAGCCCAGATCCCATTACATCCATAATGATGATTCCATTTACCACTAATTAGAATATAATCATGGTTCCTTAAGTAAAACTACGAAGCGACAGTAAAAGTCACAATGTGCCACAAAAATTCTAAAGGTCAAAACTATGTGCTAGAACTAGCAAGCAATTGACACAAATAACTACCCAATTTCATTTTGAGGGCACTACCACTAAACCCCCAAACAAGGGGAATCACCCCCAGTGAACCCCTCAGATAGTGGGTCCTTCTTCCCCGCCCCCCACCCAATGATCCTCCTGCTAAACCTAGCATAACATACAGCATGTGGAGGTAGTCATGCAAAGAATATAACACACACCCAATATTCTCACAGTTGTTGTCTTATTTGTACATATAGGGATGAAAGAGTACATGATTTGTCATATAAGACAATAATGTCCATAGTTTCTCTACACTAAGAGAGCTTCCTAATTCTCATAGTTTTGGTTAACGAATATGGAACATTCTTTAAAGTATTTAACTTCACCATCAAAATTTTATTTTTCATCAACGATATCTCCCACAAAGTGATGCTAAACATCAATATGTTTTTTCTTAGAATGATATGTTTGCCTCCTCACAAGGAATACTACACTCTAATTTTCACAATCTATCGTCATTGTACCAAACTAATACTTGAACACAATCTCTACAACGATACTACTATTATGATTGCATGAGTGGTTTCCATGTATTTAATATATCTCATTGAGAGTGGCACTACATATTTTCTCTTACTCATCTAATGGATTGGTTATCCAAATATATTAAGCACATACCCATGTATATATCTTCTACAATCTAGATATCCAACTCAATAGTATCAACAAATCCATGTATTTCCAACGCTCTGGCCAATCCTGGTCATCCTTAGGATTACAGCCCATAATTGGTGGTGCCATGAAAATACCTGAAAACTCTCCTTATTGTTATCCAATGCTCCTTGGTTTTTTAATATGCATTCACAACACTTCAACTACATGTGGAATGTTGTATCTCGTACAAACTATTGTATACATCAAATTTCCATCCACACTAGCATATGGAACATGGTACATGTACTCTTCCTCTTATTATGTCTTGGGACACTATCCTATAAATAAATTTAAACCTATAGGAATAGGGACCTTTATCCATTTACAATACTACATATTAAACCTTTCTCTCAGCATATTTGCTTTAATTTAGCTAGAATTTCCCTTTTTTCTATATCTCTTTTAATTTCCATTGCGAAAATAAACTTGCAAAATTGATATCCTTGATGTCAAATTTAGATGACGAATAAGTTTTCACTTCCCGAATGATTTACCCATCATTTCTAATCAAAATCATATAATCGAGATATGACCTCAAACAAATAGGATGATCACCAATTAATTTAATATACAAATAAAGAGCTTCCTTGCTCCTTCTAAAGTAGAATTCCCACTAAATGAGTATCAAAATTTTGCTACCATGTCCTCCTTGATTGCATTAAACCATACAGGTACTTTTTCATCTTGCGTATTGCATATTTCTTTCTTTTAACAAGAAAAACTTATAGCTACTTCATGTAGATTTTTTCTTCTAGATACCCATATAGGAATGTTTTCTTCATATCCCTTTGTTCTACTTCAAAATCAAAAGTAGGAGCAATAGATAAAAGAAATATAGTAAAGGTTTACTCGGAAACATGGGAGAAAATATCACTAGAATCAATTCCCTCTAATTGGGAATAATGTTTTGCTACTAACTAAGATTTGTGTTTATCCACTCTACATTTTGCATTCAAATTAGTTTTAGATACCCATTTTCTACCAATGCACTTTCTTGTTGCCAACAACACCACTAGTTTGTCATTTCTTCAACCATGGCCTTTTCTTAGAGGTTTTAATCTTTTGAATTGACTACCTCCCTAATAGTTCTATGATTGTAATCTATAATAAACAAAGGAAAATATCAATGGAAATAAGGTGGATTATACCCTTCTAGATTACTTCTTTCCTAGACCAATCTCTTCAATGTTGGAGCATGTGGTAATTAATTTTTATATGATTTTCATCCTATAGAGTTTTATTCACCATCCCTCAAATAAAACTCTATATTTTCTAGTTCTTTCTCAATTGCTAGGAATTCTTATTTAACAACATATTTTACTTATCTAAATACATCTCCATTATACACACAGGGGCTTCACTCAATGAACCTATGACATATCACGTGCATTCATGGCATATTAAACAATACCCTTAGTTTGACTACATATTGGAAAATACCTCTGAAATTCACTTTATTTTACCCCCTACCAATATGAACCCAATATACATTCCCAATTTAAAAACCGCTACTTTCACTAGATATTATAGGTATCCATATTTTCATTAACATTTTTTATACCCCTTTATATTTTTTCATTAACTTTAGGCTCCATTTTTTATACCTTCCAATATATAAACCCTCTACCCTTATATATCCCCCATTATATTATGTCATTTTTTTCCTCAATAAATATCCCCCAATATGAACCCACATGCTATGGTATTGCTCCCCAATGAAGCCCCTGTGATTATACAAAATTTTCTTAGTTTATGTGTTTGAAATCTTATCGAATTTTAGACCATATTTATATCCAATAAAGACACACCTTTTATATTTCACATACAAATTACTCTTATTCTCCTCTTCAACGTGTACATAAGCATCAAAACCAAACAGCTTGAGATGTTTAATAGATGGTTTCTTAATCATTCACACCTCGTGTGGAGTCTTTTCATCTAATGTTTATGAGGGTTATCTATTTATGAGGTAACACATAGTGTCGACTCCCTTTCCCTAGAATTCGTATTATAACACAACACCACTAAGAATGGTCCTTTCTTTTTCCATCAACATCCTATTCATCCTTTCTACAATTACAATCTAATAAGGTGTTTATCACATAGTCTTCTTCCTTTGTGTACCACACTTCTTACATAATTCTTCAAAGTAACTCCCATAGAATTCTCCCCCATTATCTATCCTCAACACCTTAGCTTTCCTCTCTATCTAACTTTCATAGGAACATTAAGTAATTGAGTTTTCAAAAGATATCACATTTCTTCTTCAATAAATAAAACCATGTAATCATTGAGAAGTCATCTGTAAATAATACATATTACATAGACTTACCTTGTCGTGGAACCAATAGAGGTACAAACATATTACTATGGACCAACTGTAATATTTCCTTTGACCTTGTAGAACTAGAGGAGAATCTAACCCAAATTTTCTTCCCATATAAACAATGTTCACATAAATCAGAATTTATAGAGCGACTAGACATACATTAAACCATACCATTACCCCTCAGTACATGAAGGCCTTTCTCTCTAAGATGTACCATTATTTGATGCCACATCATAGTCATTTCTCCAGAGGCTATAAGAGTTTCTCCTTCTTCTTCTCCATTCAAGGAAGCAATGAACTTGTTGCACCCATCACTAACAGCTCTTCCTAATGACTTATATACATTCAAAATTTGAAATCCCCTCAAAAGTACCATTTACCCTTCAACCATCATGTAGGTATCCTTTTCAAACAATATTTTTATACCCACATCAATCATCTTACTTACATAAATCAAATTTATTGCCAATCTTGGGATGTGTAAACAATAAGGAGTGTTCAAATCGTTCCAGCTATGACCCTCAATTTTAGTTTTCCATGTCCTATTGTTTTAGCTGTTGGATCATCTCGTAAGAAAACATTTCCACCATCATATATTTAATAATCACAAAACTACTTCCTATGAGGAGATGTGGTTCATTCAACCATCTATGCCTCATGATATACATGTGTACTTGAAGAAGCTAAGAACACATCTGCTAATTCATTTGAGGAGATTTTTTCTTCTATAGAAGGAGCATCATCAAATCCCTTCCCTCTCTTGGTAATTTTGGTTTACATTCTTTCTTATAATGTCCTTGTTTTCCATATCTCCAACATACCTTTATGAATTTTCCAATATATTTAGATATTCCTCTAGATTTAGATCACTCACATTAGGACTTATTTTTATTTTTATTCTATGAGAATCCTCTTATTGTTAAGGAGATTGTGCTTTGAATTTTCATTATTTTCCATCTCATATTCTGCAATAACAAGGACAATACTATATCATCAAAACTTAAAGTAGTTGATTTATTACCTATGGCTACAACCAAGCTATCCCATGAGTTAGGTAAAGAATACAACTAATTGATACACTTTTCTTCATCTAAAATATTTATTAATATATGACTTACCATAGTATTGATGACTATTAGATGCTCTTCCACTGAGTCTTCATCGACAATCCTCAAGTTATATAGCTTTCTCTATAGGAATAATTTGTTCACTAGGGACATAAACTAACAAAAAGGCCCTAACTTGTCTCACAATACCTTCCTTATATCTTGTCTTGAAACATTCTATAATACTAAATTGAAGAAACATAATTGTATTGTGCTTTTTTCCATTAGATCGAACATGTTCTAGTATCATGTCAACATCACTATTTGTGTAGTAACCAAATCCATAATGATCCATTGATATTTATTCAGCAAAATGTCTTACATTTAGAGTGTCAAAAACTCAAAACTCTTCCTTAAATTCCTTGATCTCCATCTTAGAACTATTCACAATTTCCTTTCACCCTAAGAATCAATTCAACAAATCACCCACTATAGTAGGCTCTAACACAAGCTCGAGAAAAACCCCTTGGATAAAAGGGATCCCTTTTAAGCCAAAATTTCTATGACATGAAATGTACCTCATATAGTTAATTGTTGCAAATAGGTTGTAATCAAATAAAAAATATATGAAGACAAACAAGCACATTAACATAAAGAACAAATCCTGGGAAACTGAAACTGAGATAGTTGGACTAATATCCAGATCTATATATCTATATATACATATATATATATATATATATATATATATATATATATATATATATATATATATATATATATATATATATATATATATATATATATATATATATATATATATATATATATAGATAGATAGATAGATAGATAGATAGATAGATATATCCTACAAGATTCGTAACTTGTGAATCCATTTGCCACACATTACAATATAATTACAGTTTCTTAACTAAAACTACAAAACCATGTGCCAAGAAAATGTTGAAGGAAAAAACAATGTCATGAAAACTAATAAAAATTGCTACAAAATAACTTCCCAACATTTTCTTGGGAGATCAAGAGGAATTTTCCTCCCTTGTGTTCCCCCCACTATGTTTGGTGTAATGTAAAACATGTGGAGGTTGTTGTGAAATCAATATGATGCATACCCAACATCATCAATATCTTCCCCCTCATTGTTAATAGTTACAATTGTACCACTAGAGGTGGGATGGAGATATTTCATGATCCAAAATATTTAGATCTACCAATGGACATAACGCCCCCATCCAACTTAGATGAAATAATGGATCTCGTTTCAAATATTCTTCCATTATCTATAGATCCATCAAAAGTCTAGAAATATGTCTAGGAAACTAAAAGGAAAATAGGGAAACACCATTGTTCCTTCAAGAGAACACCTAGTTATTTGAAAAGTATAATTGATGTAGTGCAGAAGCGAGATGCACAAAAACCCCAAAATCACCCCAAGGATCTCCTTTTTAACTATATCTGGTTGTTTTCCCTTTCAACCGAAATACATTGGAAACCCACTAAAAACTTTGATATTTACCTTTTGTTTATTGCATGCTTGTCGTATGTGAAAGTCAATGCACCAAGCATTGATGACTGTTGATATGGAACCACGAGATCTGACAGTTGTCAAAGGTTTCGGGTGGTTCAATATGTCGAGGTTTAACCGCCCAATATATGGTTTCATTCTATTCCGCCTTGCTACTTGGCACCTTCTCAATGGAATCAGGGCCGGACCACTTAAAGCCGCTTATGAATTTCAACACACCTAATAACCATCTAATGTAGCGGGTTTGTCTAGCAATCCAATGATTGTGATTGATCATGATACAATGACCTAGGTTTGATAGGCCGATCACAAGTTGCAAAGTCCAACTGCCAGACACCTTAAGCTCTAAAGCGGCGATGCGATATCACTTTGTTGTAGACATATTTGGGTACTCCAACCCCAATCACATATGTCAATAAACCAAGGGTTCTCAAACCCCTAAAAGTGTTGTTTCGTACCCTAAAGGATCAAGGTAAACTGATTACATCATTTCCCAGAATTTCTCCCTGAAAAACTGCTCAGAACTGGTCAAAACTGGACCATACAGACTGCTCCATGCTGAGGGTGTGATGCATCTCACCTGCTACACACAAATGGTGTGATGCATACTGAAAAGCCCTTCTACAGGGTATAATGAGTGAGAGAAGACAAATGGCAGAGGCAGTTTGCTAGGTGGAAACTCAAAGAATCTTCTAGAAAGTGCTCATATGACACTTGCCTCTCTGAATTCGCCCAGGGATGAGTAAGAGATAATGAAATCTCCAAATGGAACCAAGAAATATCAGTGAAATGACACTAATAAAAGTCCCAGAAGCTGACTCACTTCCCTGCAAAAATCTATATATGGATCCCTCATCCTGGAGATCCAAAGGGGCTGGAATTTTGTAATTTGTAAAGAAGTGTTGTTGGTTTCTCTTTCAGACATTGTATTGTTGGGTGATCTTGCTTTTTATGAGGTGAACAGGGCTTTCATGCTGGGAGGATGATGCTGGATCAGAAAGCTGGGTTGTAATCCTCTCTTCTACTACTTCTATCAATAAATCTATTTGAGTTTTCCTCCATATGCTTGTATATTTCTGAATCTCGTATTTGTGCATGCAATTGTATGGTTAATGTACATATGATTTTGCATTGTTTATGGTTATAGATCTCTATGCTTTGATGGTATTTTGCTGCTTTGATTCTACTGGTGTTCTTTGAAGCACGACAAGTGAGAAAGGAGTGGCGAAGCTCTATTAAAGGAGAGAGGAAACAAGTAAGGAGCCAAGCGAAAGACTGAGGTTAGTACTCTCTACTTCTCTCTCAAATATCTCTCATAAAGGAAAACACAAGTTACTTTCAATTGTTTGTTTCTAAGATAGCTACCTATCTTAGTGGGACTAGTAGTTCTGAATAGACACTAGTTTTCCCGATAAAAAAATGGTGACTCCACTGGGGAGCAAATAGTTTGTTTGTTTGTTATTGTTGTTTGCTTTATAAACTACAGATGAAGCCTGAAGTTAAGCTAGCTAGCCTTCAAACTACTTTTGCTATGCAACTGCAAAGTAGATCAACGCAGTTTCAGTCAATCGCTGGGTTGGTTTATGAATTGAACATATGACTTGCAAACATCCTAAGTGCCAGAGTAGTAGCTCAAATAACCTCATTAGATCAATCCCTATACTTTGTGTTTACTGCCTATCAAAAGCTCAGCCTAAACCCTTGAACTTAGCTGCAAATTATGAGTGAAAACCAAGCTTCATCTCATCCATGGACCATCACACTATCTCTCATTGGCAATCTGGATGCATCGCACCTCCCGTGAGTTGCAAGTGAGATGAATCCCTGTTTCCCTATGTTACAGGTGTGATGATTGAGTGAGACTGTTTATGCCTCTTCATTGTCTTCAGCTTTATTTAGTAGTTTTGTTGTCTATGATCAGTATATCACTGTTCAAACCTTCATCCTTCGCATTATTCAGCCTCCATTGATAAAGAATTGTGAATGTTTTTTTATGTATTTTTCATCATTTACAGTTCTCCTTTGCAAAAAGTAGCTTAATTGAACTGTCATCTTTTGATTTGGAAGTGTCACAACTTTTGTTTTTAGTCAAGAAAAAGAGTGTCGTAAAGTCTTCCTCTTTTGGATAGTCGATTACACTTTTGCTATTGTATTTGATTTGAATCACCAATTCTTTGAAGTGTCGAAAGCAGTTTTCAAGTCGAAATTGAAAGTGTCGTCTTAGTCTTCCTTTCGTTTTTAACAAAAATTGCTAAAGTGTTGCTTTGAGGAAAGATAGTTTAGATCTGTACTTAGTTTTCTTTTTGTCATTCTCACATTAACAAAATTGAAAAAACAATTACATGCATGTGCATTTGTATTTAGACTTCATGCGGAAATTGATTTAGGAAAAGTGCATCTTGTGTGTGCTCTCTGCTCTATGTTGGAAGAATTTTATTTCTCTTTCCTTAGTAGCTAGGATTTTCATTGCTGAAAGAAAGTAAACGACTGTTTATCATCTTAGATTGCATGTTTAGGAATTGTATATCTACATCACACAGTGAACTTTAAAGGCAAACTTCTTAAGAAAGATCAACTGTAAAATAAACCTCAATGAACATAAAAACGCTTTGGAACCTAACGCACAACATCTAGAAGTCTAGGCTAGAGACATATTCCAGCATTGTAAAGCTTGGTAAGTATTGTTTTCATCATAGGTTGGCTGATTCCTCCTCTTTGATATGACAAGTGCTAGTACAGACTTGTACTCCCACGTACCATCGTGTATATATTGGGAGACCACAACAGGCTATATCCTTTATCCTTAGGAAGCCATGTCTGCCACCCTATCGATCGCAATGCATTGAACATAGCATTCGAGAAGATTGGCTGCCGTACATAAAAAGTATTCTGCAGTTTTGCGATTGGTTTGGTAATCCCTCTATCTAGATTTCCAGAGTAGTCAGTTTTGTTCCTTTTCAGACTCCTTAAAAGAAAAGGTCCATCTGATCACTTGTCACTTCAGGCTCATTAAAAATTTAAGGCAACTAGAGTCATATTTAGTTTTTTCTCGACTCTTAAAAATTGAAAAAGAAAGTTGTGTCAAAGCGTCATACAATTTATTTTAATCAGAATAACATCATTGTTCCCTCATTGGTCTTAGGTTGAGAAAATGGAGTCCACCAGTCAAGGATTTCCCCTTGGGGGGAATCCTAGTCCTTTCTCTTCTTGGGGAGATGTTGGTGCTCCACACATGGCTACATTTTCCCTTCCAGGACTCACAATTGGCCTGCCATTATGGCTTTTCTTGATCTCCGTTGTTCAAAACACCGTAATTCCTCAGAAATCAAATCAGCAACCATATGATCCTAAAGTCGCCCCCCCACCTTCTACTTCGTTTTTTTCTCCCTCTCCTTCTTCCTCTTCGCTTGGTGAAGCTAGTAACACTAAAAACGAAGTAACTGAGAAGAAGAAGAAAGGGAAGGAGAAGAAGAAGAAGAAGCCAACAGTGAAAGGGGGCAACCATGCATCGTCTAGCGAAAATCCACACACTGCACCATCTAGACCTAAATCTCCATGTGTCATTTGCAAAGGAGACAACTATCATCGAGATTGTCCTTGCATCTCGTGGATCTTAAGAGACTGGTCTCCCTGCTTACACAATCCAGTGTCTTCAACCTCTGACGATCATGTTGAGAGCACACCATCAACTAGTGAAAATGAAGTCAATGGATAGAAAGGAAGATCTAAATTTCCTTGTAGACTGTGTGAAGGTGATCATGCCCTCCATCGTTGTCCTTTCCTGGACGAAGCTAAAAGAGTCTTGGATAATTGTCCTACTTCACCACAGTGACTTCGTCCTCGATACAAGAAACTCTTACCGAGTCCATCACTAGTTGAAAATCTTACTGACACACATTTTTTGTCGGTTGAAGCACCTATCATTCAAGATAAACCCTCTAAGTCCACACTGGATGAAAGTCAATAGGTTGAGATGGCAGTCGACCGAGTCTTGTCTTCAGAAGGTCCACCTTCAGATGATACAGTCACCAAAGAGAATGAGAACAACACCATTCAAATTCTTTTTGTTAACACAGAATCCGATGAACACGGGGGTAATCTACCCATCCCTTTACCGCAGGAAGGAATTTCATCAGAGATTCATCTGGTCGTTTATTCTGTCCCTCCTCCAAGCAATCTAGTTGTTTCCTTTGATTGGAATCTACTAGGGAGACCCCACCTACCATCTAATGTACGATTCTGAATCATAGTACAAGCTTGCAAAATTATCATGGCTGGTACTATCATAGATGAAGGGGCCTCTGTGAGTATCCTTTCCTCAAGTGCTTGGAAATTGCTTTGTTCACCATCACTTCTGCCTGAGATTCAAAATCTGTGAGGCTTCAATAAAGGAACCAGTCAACCATTAGGGATCCTTCCAAATTTGCCTATAATTTTGAGAAGAAAAATAGTTCATTTGAATGTGATGGTATTCCAAGAGCCTCTAGATTACAATCTACTCCTTGGACATGACTACATTTATAGCATGGGAGCTATTGTTTCCTCACTCTTTCGGGTGATGTGTTTCTCATATGAAGGCAGAATGGTCCAGCTCGTAGACCAGATTTCATTCCCTGGTTCAAACACAACTACTAGTCAAATTACATCCCTAAATGGTCTTTTTGCATAAGGAACATCTCATCAACCTCCAGTATATCCACCTGAGGAGTGCGAGTGATTCAATGAATGTGACTAAACCCAGGGGGCATGTGCCATGGTCTGCTTTGGCAGGAAAAACCCTAGATATAAGGTAGATTTCCTCGTAGGATATATGACTAGTCTGACACACCCTTCCATTTAGGAAAATGGGATCAGTCTGGAAAAAGATTCCCTCATCGAAGGTTATGTGATTGGAAGCTCACACCATTCACCTTTGTCTATTTCGATGGACAAAGCCAATGGAGTGTTTTTCTCTGCTACGTGGATGGAAAAATCTTGCTTTAATGCAAGAACTTCCATATGGTAACCTGGAAACTCTACCCATCTTTATACTTGGGGGCATGCAAACCTTTTTTACGCAAGTGAAAAGCGACCAGCGTAACTCTAACCCCATAGTTTTACTAACTTCAACTGCTTAAGTTAGGTGATTGGTCTGATCCACCATTCAACTTTGCCAGGACCAACAAAAATGGAAAAGCAACGAAAATGTTTCCCGTCGAGAAAACCATCCTACCTAACCTCAGTAGATCTTTAACCCTTAGGACAGTAGTTGGTCATTCCTAGCTTGCATACAAAAGGCTTGGAGCAAAGTTTCGCATGGGGCAAGATCCCTAAAAATTGAACCTATTAATGAGAGACACCCTTATTATACGACTGGCATGAGTAGGTTTACACGAAGTTCAAGCTCATTAAAAAATAAACCTAGCAATGAGCATATGTTCCCCCAGAGTTCAAGCTCATTAAAAAATGAACCCACCTTCAGTAAATAACCTTTGTGATTGCATAACTATCAGCTTTTGAACCTTGGTCGTGTTCTTACCATCACCGCCACTCTTTTTTAGTCGATCATACACCTCCACTTGATTGTTTACCCTTTTGAGGAACAACTGTGACGAGTGATTCTATTAGCCACCTTCTTTACACTGTCGTGACTGAAAAGTTCCAAAACTTACCTGGAACCAGCTACTACCTGAAAACATCACTCATTCCTCAAAAAACGAGTCTCCTTTAAGCTCTTTTTAGACTCATAAAATATGAAAATATTGCCGAGAAATTGGCCTCTCCAGCTCGTTAAAGTGATTGGAAGTGCCATCCCTCCTCAATATTTTAATATTTTTGGACTTGAGGGATTACTACATAAAAATATCAAGCGCTTGTCTTTTTCGGCTCGCTAAAGTGATCGGAAAAGTCATCCCTTTCGTATTATTTTATACTTTTTTGGACTTAAGGGATTATACTACGAAAAAGGACTACTGGAGTTTCCTTTCTGTCTCTTTTTAGAATCTTTAAAATTGAAAAGGATCGAGTTATCTTATCGTTGAACTCATTGAAACAATAGCGACAAACTTGTCCATGCAGACAAGAGCGAGTTTCATTATTGCTAGGCTCGCTGAAACATAGCGACAGGTTTGCCCGACGGGAAAATTATAGAACAAGCATATGTTATCCTCCTCAAGCTTGACAAAATAAAGAGGTACTCACCAGCAATGACTGGGGAAAAAGGGAAGAAAACTTGAATAACTTCATTGGTAGCAGGTTTCTCTTAAACATGACACTTTCACTCCATCACCATGATTGAGTCAGGTTGGGTTATTTCGTTCACTGGTCATATCACCATTGGTACTCCATACCATCCATTTTGGGGTTAGCGCTACCAATCCATTCCATTGTCATCGATAAGTTCAAGAAAAGTCACTCAGAGAATTCACCAACCTAGCTAATGCCTCATCTGCTGTAATACCTTAAAGCTCCATTCTTTCATGACCGCCACCCTGAACCTTGTATCATCAGATCATTTTCACCTCCACAAAATCATTTGCTCTGTTCTGTGTTGTAGATGTGGGATTCATCAAGGCCCTCCTATGTCGAGTCACTTCTTGTCGACATCAGCTCATTATCCAAGAAGTAGACTTAGGAACAACCCTTTCAGTACTTTGAAGCTTGCATGCCTCAATGGAAAGTTTCTCACTTCCAACGATAGGTTTCCATCAATGACCTTCGATCGAAAGATTTTGCGTGGTGTTTGACATCGACTCATGTATTCACACCACGTGAATTGTACTGCAGTACCTTGAGGGTCATCATCATTATCAGTTATTCCTCTCACGCCTGTTAATAACTTACATCATTGGCTGGTAATCAGGTGATGTCTTTCCATGTTTGACATCAAAACATCTTTTCACATGGATGGACTTGTACTTCAGGCGAAGATTGAATGAGTTTGAAGACCCCAGATCTAGTTTCATCCATCCGAGTTGCGATATATTGAGGAAAATAAAGACATCAAATGTACATCATAGCTACATAGATCCAAGCTAAGGGATGATGGCTCTACCAGAATCATTAGTCTGCCACACAGACGATTGTTTGTCCTATGTACATGAAAATGAATTTATAAAGGTGAGCATGGGAATGCCTGCCTCATCTAGATCATGAAAGTATTATGAGGATAATGTATTGTATTGTATCTTATTACAGGTCACCTTTCAGTTCGAAAAACTTCGGATCCTCACGATAAAGCATTTCACCCGACATCAGAAGATTTACGACCTCATGCTTTAGGGGGCAACTATTATAGACATATTTGGGCACTGCAACCCCAATCACATATGTCAATAGAACAAGGCCTCTCAAACCCATAAAAGTGTTGTTTCATACCCTAAAGGATCAAGGTCAACTGATTACATCATTTCCTAGAAGTTCTCCCTGAAAAACTGCTCAGAACTGGTCAAAACTGGACCATACAGACTGCTCCATGCTGAGGGTACGATGCATCTCACCTGCTACACACAAATGGTGCGATGCATAATGAAAATCCCTTCTGTAAGGTGCGATGAGCGAGAGTAGACAAATGGCAGAGGCAATTTTCTAGGTGGAAACTCAAAGAATCTTCTAGAAACTGCTCGTATGACAGTTGCCTCTCTGAATTCTCTCAGGGATGAGTAAGAGATCATAAAATCTCTAAGTGGAACCAAGAACTATCGTGAAATGACACTAATCAAAATCCCAGAAGCTGACTCACTCCCCTACAAACATCTATATATGGATCCCTCATCTTGGAGATCCAAATGGGCTGGAATTTTGTAATTTGTAAGGAAGTGTTGTTGGTTTCTCTTTGAGACATTGTATTGTTGGGTGATCTTGCTTTTTATGAGGTGAAGAGGGCTTTCATGCTAGGAGGATGATGTTGGATCAGACAACTAGGTTGTAATCCTCTCTTCTACTACTTCTATCAATAAAGCTATTTGAGTTTTCCTCCATATACTTGTATATTTCTAAATATTTTATTTGTGTATGCACTTGTATGGTTAATGTACATATGATTCTGCATTGTTTATGGTTATAGGTCTCTATGCTTTGATGGTATTTTCTTGCTTTGATTCTACAGGTGTTCTTTGAAGCAGGACAAGTGAGAAACGAGTGGCGAAGCTCTATCAAAGGAGAGAGGAAACAAGTACGGAGCCAAGCGAAAGACTAAGGTTGGTACTCTCTACTTCTCTCTCATCTATCTCTCATAAAGGAAAACACAGGTTACTTTGAATTGTTTGTTTCTAAGATAGCTACCCATCTTAGTGGGACTAGTAGTTCTGAACAGATACTAGTTTCCCTGATAACATGCTTGCGGACCTAATAGACTATGAACCCGTCTCTATAACATTTCGGACCCGGTTATGTCGCGATTTTAGAATTCGGCGATGCAACAAGTCAATTCTTTTACAGTGGAGTGATGTGATGTGGGTTCCACAGACCCAATAGCATTAAAAGCTTTTGCCCATAATAATTTGAAGTCTGGATTCTAAATCCAAATGTGTTTTGTGCTCGATACTTTCGGAACCAAAGTGATGGAATGAACTCGCCGATTGATCTTTTAACAAAATATTTCTATTATAAAGTATGAAAGACACAAAGCCAGCACCAATATCATCCGAATATAGAGAAAACAAACATTTAAGGATCTCCATGGGCTGCATATATATAATTATGCACACAACATCAATTCATTCATAACAAAAGAGTTACAGAGTCTCGGCCTTGGACTTGATTACACAAATAAAGACCTTTGTCTCAAAAATACAATCCACACACAATTTTGCTCTCACTCTCTAAATCCACTCCTCAATCCTTTCTCTGTTTCATTACATTATTCCTCATTTTTGTAAGTCGGATACCACTCTAACTGTATCTAACAAATCAATCCCTATATTTAATAAATTTAACAACAAATCTTCTAATTCCTAGCTTTATCTCACACCTATGCTAACAACTCATCCTTTAGCCTAAAATAAGGCAATTTCTAACTTATTACAATAATGAAATACATTAATTTCTTAAGAGATCAAACCCTCTCAGTAAAACTAATTTTTGACCCATTAGGTCAATGAATTTCAACTTGTTTAGCCACAACATGTGAACAAACTTTCATATTGTAGGCTAAGTCTGGATGCTCCTACATCAAACTCACAGGGAAGAAAAGAATCGTCCTCCAAACTTTCAGGACTTATGCCATACTTCTGTAATTTTGTTGTTGTCAACTAGCTAGCATCCTCAACTGGTTGTACTTTCCATTTGAATAGTTATTGGAAATAAGTCTGTCCTTTGGTTCTTTTGGATACTCTCTTCTCAAAAATAGCTTCCACTTCCTTCTTAGCTGTCTCTGGCATTTGTTCTTCCTAGTTCACTGTTTGAACTTCATCTCCTGTAATTTCCTCCTGTAACTCTGTCTCTGCCACTTTGTGTGGATACAAATCTGCAACATTAAAAATGATTGATATTCCAATCCCTTCTGGCAACTCAATTTCATATGCATTAGCTTAAAACTTTCTTACAATTTTACATGGTCCTATCTTTTTCATTTTTAGTTTATTGTAAGTTTTAACAGGAAATATTTCTTTTCTCAAATACACCATCACTAAATCTCCCACTTGGAATTCTTTCTAATTTCTATTCAGATCTACCCTCTGTTTTCATTTTTTGGGGCTTTCTTGTAATTTTCCTTTAACTTCCTCTTGTAATCTCTGCTTCTATTCTGCAAACTCTTCAGCTTTTACACTACTGGTCTCCTATTTACTCAAATCCGTTAGCTCATACACACCTCTTGGATTCATTCCAAAAACAATATGAAATGGACTCATTCCATTACTTCAGTTTGGAGTATCATTATAAGCAAACTCAACTTGAGCTAGTCCTAAATCCCACTGCCTAGGATTTTGATACACTAAACTCTTTAATATATTCCCCAAGCTCCTGATTACTACTTTGGTCTGTCCATTTGTTTGAGGATGGTATGTTGAACTAAAACTGAGGTTAGCTTCCAATTTCTTCCAAAGAGTTCTCCAAAAATGCCCTACAAACTTTGTATCTCTATCAGACAGAATACTTATAGGTAACCCATGTAATCTTACAATTTCTGAAAGGAATAAATTAGCTATGTGTGTTGCATCACTAGTCTTCCTACATGCAATGAAATGTGCCATTTTGGGAAATCTATCTACTACAACATAAATAGAAGCATTCCCCCTCTGGGTTTTTGGTAATCCCAAAACAAAATCCATGCAAACTACATCCCACGGTCGGTCTGGTATTGGCCATGGCTGATACAATCCTATATTCTGACTCCTTACTTTTGCATGCTGACATATCCTGCATTTCTCAACAAGCTTCTTAACATCAGTTTTCATTTTTGGCCAATAATAAAAAGCATTCACCTGAGCAAAGGTTTTATCTTGTCCAAAGTGACCATATAATCCTCCACTATGTTTCTCCTTTATTATGTTTTCCCTCATGGAACATTTGGGAATACACAATTTGTTGCTTTTAAACAATAAGCCTCCTTGAATGAGATAGTCCAACCACTGACTTCTGTTATGATTCACTGGATTTTTAACTGTTGTATAGATATCTTTGAAATCTACATTATCCTTGTACATTTCAATCATTTCCTCAAATCCTACAACACCCACATTGAATTCTTGCACAATAAAACTTACCCTGCTCAATGCACCTACTACTTTATTTGACTTACCACTCTTGTGCTTTATTACAAAAGTAAAGCTTTGCAGGAATTCTACCCACTTGGCATGTTTTTGATTCAGCTTTGGCTGGTTATTGATGAACTGTAAGGCATGATTGTCTGAATATAATATGAATTCCTTTAGCAGAAAATAATGTCTCCATTTCTTTAAGGCATGCACAATAGCATAAAACTCTTTATCATAAGAAGAATATTTATTCTTTTCATCATTCGATTTCTCACTGATGTATGCTATTGGTCTTTTCTCCTGACTCAGAACTGCTCCAACTTCATCTCTACTAGCATCTGTTTCTACTTGAAAGACTTTCTAAAAATCAGGTAAAGCCAAAAATTGGTTCCTCTATGGTTTTCTTCTTTAGCAAATTAAATTTTCTGTCTGCTACTTCTATCCACTTGAATGGTTGATTGATCTCCTTGATTGTTTCAAGAATAGGTCCACAAATATGACTAAAGTTTTTGATAAACTTTCTGTAAAAACTTGCAAGACCATGGAAGCTTCTTACCTCAAATATATTTCTAGGAGTAGGCCATTTCCAAATTTATTGGACTTTGTCTGGATCCATCTTCAAGCCTTCTTTAGAAACTACAAGTCCTAAGTAAGCCAGTTCTTCCTTCATGAAACTACATTTCTTTAGATTTATCAATAGTCTCTCTTTCTACAGAGTTCTTAGGACCAACTTAAGATGATCTAAATGTTCTTCTTTACTTTTACTAAAAACTAGAATATCATCAAGATAAACAATAACAAACTTTCCTGCATACTCTTTCAAGACTTCATTCATTAATCTCATGAATGTTCTAGGTGCATTAGTGAGTCCAAAAGGCATCACTAACCACTCATAAAACCCATTATTTGTTTTAAATGTACTTTTCCACTCATCACCTTCTCAGATTCTTATTTGATGATATCCACTCTTCAAATATATTTTAGTAAAGTATTTTAATCCACTCAAACAGTCCATTAAATCATCCATGCGTGGTAAAGGAAATCTGTACCTGATTGTGATCTTGTTGATGGCTCTAGAATCTATGCACATACACCATTCTCCTCCTTTCTTTGGACTGAGTACTATTGGTATTGCACATGGACTAAGAATTTCTTTGATTAGCCCCTTATCCATCAGCTCCTGCACCTTCCTTCCAACTTCTGCGTTCCCTTGAGGAGTTAATATGTATGCTGCTTTATTTGGTAAACATGCTCCTGATATTAGGTCAATATGATGACTAATACTCCTGATTAGTGGCAATGCATTTGGAAACTCATCCACAATAATATTAGCAAAATCATCTAACAACATTTTAATTTCTTCAGGAAAATCATCCAAGTTTGTAGAAGTCAAAATTACCTTTGGTCTTCCAATAATAGAAAAATGCAACTTCTCATTCTTCACTACTTCTTGCAGCAACTCCTTTCCACTAATCAGAATATTACTACTTCTAGGTGTTCCTTTGTCAGCATTGTCCTTCAATGGCAGCAATGTGCATTTAGTTCCATCCTTCTCCAAGGTATAAGTGTTTCTCCTTCCATCGTGAATAGCTTTTTGATCAAATTTCCATGATCTTCCTAGCAATACATGGCATACATCCATGGGAATTACATCACATAATATCACATCTTCATACATACCAATTTGTATCTCCACCTTGCATTGTTCAATCACAATAATATGATGTCCCTTCTGTAACCATGATACCTTGTAAGGAGTAGGGTGCATGGTCTTTGCTAATCCGAGCTTGTCCACCATCTCTATAGAAACAAGATTGTCAATGCTTCCACTGTCAATTATTACCTTGCAACACTGACCTTTTGATTTATAGGTAGTTCTAAACAAATTCTTCCTTTGTGATGGTTCTCCAATCTCCAGCTTCGCCCTAAGCAAAGTCCTTCTTAATAACAATGATTCACCTTCTTCAAGGGGTTCTTCCTTCTTCATAAGTCGAGGTGGTTCTGGCTTTGCCTCAGCCACATTCACATTCCTCTAACTTGCTGGTTTATTATGAGGAAAATCCCATAACATATGTCCCCATTCTCCACATGTATAACGCCGAACATCTCTTGCTCACGCTCTTCCTCTGGGCACAAATATTCCTCTGTTATATTCTCCCCTCTGTAGTGGTCTACTACTTGTGCTTCCTGCTTCATGTTGATGCTGTTGTCCCCTTGGTCTGCTAGTTCCCTTAACTCTTGCTAAACCTTTTCCTCTATTCCTTTGACTCTGTTTCCTCAATATCTTCTCTTCTGCCTTCAATCTTGCTTGATAGGCATCTTCAATAGTTTTCAGACTTAACAAGCTAATATCATCTTGTATATCATACCTTAAGCCATTGATATATCTAGCTATCTTTTCCACATCATCTTCTACATGCCCTGCTCTAATACTCAATCTATAAAACTCTTTTGTGTATTCTTTAACAGACATTCCTTTTTGCCTTAAATTTTGCAATTGCTTAAAAATATTCAAATGGCAAAAACTTGGCTTTCATTTTACTTACCATTTTGTCCCATAGATTGATCTTGGACTTCCCTTTCTTCGTTCTTGATGTCTGTAACTCGTCCCACCAGATAGCTGCATGACCCCTCAATCTGGTAACTACAAACTTCACCTTCTTCCTCTCATCAACCTCTTCATAGTCAAAGTACTGGTCTAAGGATCTGATCCAATCCATTAGCTCTTCTGTGTTCAGACTCCCTTCATACATAGGGATTTCTACCTTAGGTTTTCCTCCTACTTTCGCCAACATCTTAATGATTTTGGCAGTTTCATTGTCTTCATCTACTACCTCCTCTACAAGAGATTCTTCTGAAGAACTTTCAGCTCCTTCATCAAGTGCTCTTCTCTGGGCAATCTCAATTGTCTCCATTCTCGTACGCAGACTCCATACCTCTTCCAGTAGAATTGCATTTGCTTCAGGTCTTCCTTGACCAATGCCTCTCCTTGGTGGCATTTTCACTGCAAACAACCCTTTCCTATGCTCTGATACCAAAAATGACGCAGTGCAGAAGCAAGATGCACAAAAAACCCAAAATCACCTTGTGGATCCCGTTTTTAACTATATCTGACTATTTTCCCTTTTAACGAAATACATTGGAAACTCACTAAAAACATTGATATTTACCTTTTGTTTATTGGCACACTTGTCAGACGCGAAAGTCAATGCAACGAGCACAGATTTCTGTCAATCTGAAACTGCGAGATCTGATGGTTGTCAAAGGTTTCACGTGGTTCAATATGTCGGGGTTTAACCACCCGATATATGGCTTCGTTCTATTCCGCCTTACTATGTGGCACCTCCTCAATGGAATCGAGGCCAAACCACTTAAAACTGCTTACGGCTTTCAACGCGCATGATAACCATCCAGTGTAGCAGGTTTGTCCAGCAATCCAACAATCACGATTAATCACGATCCAGCCGGTGAGATTTGATCGCCCGATCGCAAGTTGCAAAGTCTAACTGCCAGACACCTTACACTTTAAAGTGGCGATGCGATATCACTTGCGGACTCGATAGACTATCAACCCGTCTCTATAACATTTCGGATTCGGTTATGTCGCGATTTCAAAATTCAGTGATGCAACAAGTCAATTCTTTTACACTAGAGTGATGCGATGTGCGTTCCACGGACCCAATAGCATTAAAAACTTCTACCCATAATAATTTGAAGTCCGAATTCTAAATCCAAATGTGTTTTGTGCCCGATACTTAGAGTATTTTGGGTTTTCCACTTGCGGAACCAAAGTGATAAAATGAACTCGCCGACTAATATTTTAACACAATATTTATATTATAAAGAATGAAAGACACAAAGCCGGCACCAATATCATCTGAATACAGAGAAAACAAACATTTGAATATCTCCATGGGCTGCATATATATAATTATGCACACAACATCAATTCATTCATAATAAAAGAGTTCCAGAGTCTCGGCCTTGGGTCTGATTACACAAATAAAGACCTTTGTCTCAAGAATACAATCCACACACAATTTTGCTCTCACTCTCTAAATCCACTTCTCAATCCTCTGCCTGTTTCATTACATTTTTCCTCCTTTTTGTAAGTCGGATACCACTCTAACTGTATCTAACAAATCAATCCCTATTTTTAATAAATCTAACAACAAATCTTCTAATTCCTAGCTCTATCTCACACCTATGCTAACAACTCATCCTTTAGCCTAAAATAAGACAATTTCTAACTTATTACAATAATGAAATACATTCATTTCCTGAGAGATCAAACCCTCTCAGTAAAACTGATTTTTGACCCATCAGGTCAATGAATTTCAACTTGTTTAGCCACAACATGTGAACAAAATTTCACATTGTTGGCTAAGTCTCGATGCTCCTGCATCAATAATTCATATACCAAATAGTTGTACCCAAATGGTAGTGAAATATAATGATTTATGCATTATTTTCATTCTTTGTTGAGGTAACGAGTTATATCGTAATTAAAAATGAATTGAATATTTCAACTAAGTGTATAAACCATTTTGATTGATATATAATTTTATTTTCCTTAGTCAAAATAGCAATAATAATATTATGTGCATTATTAAAGATGTTTTCAATGATGATGTTAAAGTGGTTACCATCCAATAATATGGCTAATAGTGTGTTGGACTCCTAGAAAGAAAGTTTCAATTTCATATTAATTTATTTTTCTTTTAAAATCAATTAACTTGTGAATAACATCAACAATTTCACTTTGGCATTCATGGGTTATTACATTATAAATGTCACTAATGAATGTTTAATATGAGGATCTAATATTTGTCAGCTATATGAAAAAATTAAAATATTTTCCTCTTCAACATTTTTGAAGTTACACACATTAAAAATTATTTCTACTTATGGTCTTTTAGCTTTTGACCACTGTCAATTTTTCTATGAATCTAGTGATTTTTTTCTTATTTTACTAATATTTACTCCATTCCTTCACCATATCTCAATTTCTTTATGAATGTAATGAATTGTCCTTCTTTTTGTAATATTTGTTTTCTTCTCAAAGAAAGTAATAGTAGAGAGATCATTTTTGTCTTCTATCCTAAAGGGTTAATACTCTGTTTGTGGTAAACCATGATTTTCTTATGTCGACATCTTTGGAACCCCATAATATATTTCTAAGCATACCTTTGGTAGTAGTATCAATATTTGACCTTCTAAAGGAGTGATCTTCACTATATGTGAAACATAAAGACAAAGAAGTATCCCTAGTCCATGCTGTCTTTGGGTAATAGAATATCTATAGTCCATCTTCTCTTGGACCATGGATATATTTAATTAGAGTTTTCTACTATGAGAGGCACAATCCCTTTCTTCATATTATCTGACTTATACATTAAATACCTATCATAATCTTACTCACTCTCCATAACCGGAAGAGCATCCTGCAAAACAAGGACAAAGTACAACACATATACATCACGCATATAATTCAATGAGATAAAAAGCATGTCGAAAAAAAACTTTATTTTCTCATTCGAGAATATAAATTATTTCCATTCCAACTTTCATTAATTTTCTTTTCTAACACTACAATTTCAATTTGAACTAAGTTAAATGTCGACTCCAAACTATTTACATGTAAATACTCCTTCCAAATTATAATTATCATAAACCAAATTATGATATATGACATGCTTAGATGTTCAAAGCTAACCCAAAAGTTTTTGTCCATTTGAATGTGATTCATAATATCACAAAAGATTATCTAAAGAGTTCATCAATATGAATCCTTCTTTTTATATAATAACTTAATAAAAGTAGTCTATAAAAAAAAATATAAGTCCCATCACCAACTGCAGCCTCTAGAGTTTGGGTGTTTGGAATCAATTTGCAAAGAGTCCCACCTGTGTCCAATTATAAATCTATCTTCTCTTGTTGTATATAATAATTAAAGTTTTCAAGCTCACTATCATTACTTTTAGTTAGATATAATAATTAAAGTTTTCAAGCAAACTATCATTACTTTTAGATTTAATATCCTCTTTTCTACATCATTATTATTTACAATATACCATAATATAATGCATAATAATAATAATAATAATAATAATAATAATAATAATAATGTGTATTAATAATATTTTTTTGGTTAGAGGGACGGATTAGGGACTACCTGCGAGCCACACTGCGCTGCAAGATAAATTCAAGACGTGGCTTGGGGCCCTTGACGGAAGGATGAAACAGGTTTTGAACCATAGCAATCAGGTTTTTGATTGTTTCTTCCCCTTTTCGACATGTATCGTTTTCCTCAGGGCGAATCTGGACACCCCTCTTCGTTGTCAGGGGTTTTATGCTTTAAATCTTTCGAATCACACACAGCAACAGATTGTTTCGCCCTCTTTAAAGGGTGATCTACCCTGGTTGTTTGGTTTTGATGGCGATGGGAAACAGAGCCGAATGGCAATTTCTCTGTCCTTTTTTGGTTCTTCGAGGTGGCATGAAACAGATCCGCTCTCCCTCGCTCTCCATGTCAACAGATCTGGTCCTTATCTAGCGGATCTGGCAAATAATCAAAAGATGAGCCTCAGCGCGAGTTCAGATCATATGCCTCCCTTGGCCCCAACGAGGGACGGCATCCAACGGCCGATCTGGCAATCAGCTTCTAAAGGGAGGCTCAATCAGAATAGGTTTGGTTCAGATCCATACGATCTAGGCCATATCCGACCACAGAATGATCTGAGGCACCAGATCGACCTCGATCAAGCCTATATTCAGGGGCCAAATATGCCCAGAACAGAGTCATCCCAGACTGCCAGGTCTGGATACCAAATCTTTGTTAAAACGCCAAAAGGAACCACAAGCGTGAACTGGATTTATGACGGCGACAGGGTCTCAGATCTGAAGAACAAGATCGCTGATCAGACTGGCTACCCGGGTAAGGAACAACACCTGTTAAATGAGGGCAGATCGCTACAGGAAGGCAGAACCATGCAAGAATACAACATCAAGCCAAGCTCCACAATCATTCTCAATATGAGAATAAGAGGTGGAGCCGAAAACGCTGGAACTAGCTCACAAAACAAAGGGTCTTTTAAGGAAGCAGTGAAAGGCAAAAGAAAAAGTCCTACAACTGTCAACGAACCTCCGGGGCAGTACATTGTAGATCAGCTACCAGAGATCCCATCTATCTCCATCGAAATACCAGAGGTAAAAGAAATACATTCAGATTTACAGAAAAAAGCAGTTATTTGTAGATTTAATGGTTTTTGGCCTAAAACTGATGCACTGTATCAATGGATCTATTCGACTTGGACAAAAAATTGCCAAATCTACCTATACCCAAAAGGGTTTTTTATAGTATGCTTTGAGACAGAAGAAGAACGGGAAACAGTTCTCAACCAAGGGCCATGGTTCTGGGGCAGTGCTGGACTTTTCATTGTACCTTGGTTTTCTGATTTCGATGCCAACACCATGGTGGTATCAAGGATGCCAGTATGGGTTAGGCTGCACAATCTCCCTTTGCATTTTTGGCATGCAAAGGTGCTAATAGCAATTGGAAATACCCTGGGGAGAACATTAAAGTTAGATAGAGATCGATATCTGAAAGGAATATTTACTTTTGCCAGAATATGCGTTGAGGTAGATCTCAGCCGAGGACTACCTGAGAGCATCATTCTGAATTTCAATAATACACAGTGGAAACAATCCCTCGACTATGAGAATACTGCCTTTAGATGCCGGGGATGTCAACAAACTGGACATCTGTACAATGCATGTCCAAATCAAAATAAGAGTAAACAACAGCAAAGGAAGCAGAAAGGATGGCAGAACATAGATGCCGTATATAAGAAGACAGCAACAGCAAAAAAAGAAGAACAAAATTCAGCAAACGAAAAGGATCAGGATAATAAGGATAAGGAGACAGATGAGGGAAAGGAACAAGAGACCCAGATGGAAGCAGGTGGTAATAAACGAAGTCACAGCCCTGAAGGATCGGATTCAGATAAGGAACAACCAATGTGTACGATGGAAAACCAGCTAGCCGTTCTTGACTCCCCTCCCAACACGGATGGTTGGCGAAAAGTGGAGAAGAAGAAGGGCAGGAAGACTTAGGTCAGCAGGGTTTTTCTCTAGGCTGCATTCCGGAAAATGGAGCAGCTCTCTTTTACATGCCTTTAGGCAGTGCTGTATATTGCAGGCTGTGTGATTTTTACCCACACAGCTAAAATGAATGCTTTTTGCATATGCTTGTAACTTTTTATTTTTAATAAAAAGTTCGATTTTTTCCTTGGAAAAAAAAAAATTAATATTTTTTTTGGTTAGTTTATGTTTGGGGTTTCAACTTGGAACATAGTGTTTTTTTTTTTTTTTTTTTTAATTTTAATATTTTTCTATATAATATTGAAGGTGACTATTTTTTTTAAAAATTCATATATATAGAATATAAAATCTAGGCAAATAGTAAATAAAAAAACATGTAACTTATTATTAAAATTAGACTTTTTTTTTGTAAATATCATCCATTTAATCATATATAAAAATAAAAAAGAAAATTTTAATAAATAGCTTTTTTTTTTTTTCAATGTTAAAAAATATCATCTCTAAGCTTTTTCATAATTTAAAATTTCATGGGTCTTCGTTATCAATACCAACGCAACCACCAACTGATATACTTCAATAAACTAAATTTAAAAATAAAGAAAAAGAAAACGATCCCTTGCGAATGGAAATTATTTTGTATGTAATGTGATATAAGGTGATTTATAGTTTTTATAAAAAGTGCGTAACGTTTATGTTTTAATAATATTTCTTTCCGCGTCGAATGCAGAGCGACGAAATCAATGATTTTATCTGCATCTTCTTTTCTTTCCGTTGGGTAACTCTACGCACTCATAGGTTTTCTTTCTCTAAAAGGTGCATAACTTCTGCGTTTTCATTACATTTCTTTCGACGTCGAAGGCAAAGCAACGATATCAATGACCTTTTCTACATCTTCTTTACTTTTCGTTGGATAATTTTATGTATATATGTGTTTTCTTGCGTCAAGCTTTTCATCATAATTTCAGGTATATATATATATATATATAAGTGAGAGGAAAACGGGTGCGAGGATTAAAAATAAATGTGTATCTACTTAAAGAACATGTAGAGGGTCAGTAATCATGAATATGGGATCATGGGAGTCACTTTGTGCTCGAGGAATCTGAGAATAGAAGCAAAGCAATCCTACTATTACAATTGTTAATGTTATCCTCTTTAAAGTGGGTAGTAAGTTGCTTATATTAAATTATATCAGATAGGGAAGAACTTCTGAATGGTTCGATGACAAAGCGCACCTTTCACTTTTGTATTTATTTATTTAATAGCGTATTGATGTGTACATATGAAATAGGGCACTAGACTGTGGGCCCTTCTGTCATTTTTCCTTCAACTTTCCAGCAGTATTCCGATATCGGAAAAGAGACCGATTGCACAAGCAGCTTTTACAGAAGATGAAAGTTCGCGCAAGAAGCAAACATCTTCTGTTTGTTTGTCTAAGGATTTTCGGCGGTTGTTAAAGCCTGCTTCCAGTTTCAGTGGCTGAGCTTTGATCAGGTAATTCGTTTCTGCCGCGTATTTAAATGATTGTGAGCACCGCTTTCATCAGAAATACAATGTGATATGTCAAGAGTTATGCACCTCGTCTCCTCGCTGGTATTATGCATTCCCTCAAGCAGGACTATACCCTTGATGGTTAAGCAACTTTCTACTTTGGCTCGCACCGTCTACTTGTTTCTTGAGAGGAGGATAGCTTGATCAGATATGTGTGGACCAGCTTACTCTGCTGGTAACCCTTCACCATATGACACTTGTTATGAAAGTCATCACAGATCTACTATTCCATGGAATAATCTTATTCTCGGTTATATTAACTCCGTGTAATAGACCGCCTACTCAATCTGTTAATGCTATTACAACCTATTGTTGGAGATCAGATGCACAACAAACAGTGAAATATAGACACAACAATTAAAATCATGCACAGGGACACAGCTTTTAACGTGGTTCACCCAACCATTCTGGGCTACGTCCACCAAACTAAGGCATCGGCAATTCTCATTAATCAAACAGGAGATTACATCAATGAAACTCTCACACTCTCTCCCAGCTATCCGTATGACCACCTATTTTATAGCAGAGAGAATCTAACTGCCTCTCACATCAAATTTAGGATGCATTAATTTTCTCCCAACAACCTGGAGCTAATCCAGCAACAGATATCTATTGTTGTCACACACTGGGATTCTTTCCTATTTTGTCTAAAACAGAAAAATCTCAACAATCTCCACCTTGACAACAATTAGCCTGATGCCCTGTTTGTTTATTATTTTTATCTTTTCTGCAAGCCAAGAGAAGCCAAACACCAACGTAGCTTCTCTAACAAAACTGGTTTCGTGAACATGTCTGCACAGTTTTCCTTTGTATGCACCTTTTCAAGAGAAATGCCCCTTTCAGTGATAACCTGTCTTACAAAATGGTACTTAATTGGAATATGCTTTGATTTACTATGATAGGCTGGATTCTTAGCCAAATGTATTGCACTTTGACTATCACAAAGTAACCTGATGTTGTCCTGTAACCTACCAAACTCACCAAGCAAACCTTTCAACCAAACCGCCTCTTTGCAAGCATGCGAAGCAGCAATGTACTCTGCTTCAGTAGTGGATAAAGCAACAATGTTTTGTAGCTTTGACATCCAACTAATAGCTCCACCTGCAAGAGTAAAGACATATCCTGAAGTTGACCTTCTCTTATCCAAATCACCTGCAAAATCAGAATCAACATATCCGCAAACAGATTCACTACTCTTATTGTAAGTTATACAATAACTACTTGTGCCTCTCATATACCGAAGCACCCATTTTACTGCTGACCAGTGCTCTTTACCCAGATTTGCCATGTACCTGCTGACAACCCCAACTGCATGTGAAATATCTGGTCGCGTACACACCATCGCATACATCAAACATCCTACTACATTGGCATATGGAATTCGAGACATATAATCCTTTTCTTCATCTGTATTAGGACATAAACTGGAAGAAAGCTTGAAATGGGAAGCTAAAGGGATTGACACAGGCTTCACATTATTCATACCAAACCTCAAAAGTATTTTCTCAACATACTTCTGTTGTGATGGCCACAACTTACCATTACTCCTGTCTCTGAAAATCTCCATGCCCAAAATCTGCCTTGCTGCTCCTAGATTTTTCATATCAAACGTCCTTGCCATCTGAGTCTTCAACCTGTTGATTTCTTCAATGCTTTTGCTTGCTAAAAGCATATCATCAACATACAACACTAAGATAATGAACATGCCATTATTTAACTGCTTAAAGTAAACACAATGATCATATTCACTTCTTACATATTTCTGACTCAACATGAAAGAATCAAACTTCTTATACCACTGCCGAGGCGACTGCTTCAGGCCATATAATGACTTCTTGAGCCTGCAGACAGATTTCTCATTGCGATGGTGAACAAACTCTTCCGGTTGTTCCATATATATTTCCTCATCTAAGTCACCATGTTGAAATGCAGTCTTAACATCTAATTGCTGCAACTCTAAATCAAACAAAACCACTAATGCTAACACAATTCTAATTGAAACAATTTTAACCACTGGTGAAAATATGTCATGAAAGTCTATGCCAGCTTTCTGAGAAAACCCTTTTGCAACTAGTCTCGCTTTGTATCTCTCTTCCGTATCATTCACACCCCGTTTCACCTTGAACACCCACTTACATCCCACAGTTTTCCTGCCTTTGGGAAGTTCAACCAGATCCCATGTGCCATTCTTACCTAAGGCCATCATTTCTTCCTTCATGGCTGCTTTCCATTTGTCACACTTTGAACCTTCCACAGCTTCCTGATAACACAAAGGTTCATCATCATTAGCGGTCAAAGCAACTGAAGTAACATAATCATCATACCTTCTTGGAGGACGTTTGATCCTTGTAGACCTCCTTAAGGATGTTTCTGGTGCTTCCACAATTGGCTGTCTACCCTCTGTAGGAACTTCTTCATGATCGCCATCTGAGACCTGTTCATGACCTCCATCTGAACCCTGTTCATAATCTGACTCTGAAACCTGTTCATGACTAGAATCTGAACTATGGTCATCACGACTATCATCTGAAGTGCTGTCAAACTGAATGTGTTGAAAATCAGATACATCATCCTGTTTCAATTTATTATCTACATCTAACTGTACAAGAGAGGATTCATTAAACTTTACATCTCTGTTGATGATGATTTTGCGGGTAGTAGGATCCCACAATCTAAATCCCTTTGTTCCATCACCATACCCAACAAAGACATACCTTTTCGATTTCGGATCTAATTTAGTTCGCTGATGTTTAGGCACTAGAGCATATGCATCACAACCAAACACTCTGAGTTTAGAATAGTCACAAGGGTGTCCTTTCCATACCTCTTGCGGAATCTTGCAGCCTATCGCCATTGATGGAGATCGGTTTATCACATAACAAGTTGTTGCCACCGCTTCCGTCCACAACTCCTTCTGCAACCCGACGTTACTCAGCATACACCTTGCTCTCTCTAGAAGAGTCCTGTTCATACGTTCAGCAACTCCATTCTGCTGAGAAGTATAAACCGTGGTCTTATGTCTCTCGATCCCTGCATCCTTGCAATAGCTGTCAAACTCCTTGGAAGTAAACTCACCACCATTGTCAGTTCTTAAACATTTTATAGTTCTACCAGTGTTGTTTTCTACCAATGCTCTAAACTGCTTGAAAACTGTAAAAACATCAGACTTCTTTTTCAACATGTAGACCCATACTTTCCGAGAAAAGTCATCAATAAACGATACAAAATACGACGAGCCACCAAATGACATTGTAGGGGCTGGACCCCAAACATCTGAATGGAGATAATCAAGTATTCCTTTACTAGTATGTTTGCCTGTTTTAAACTTTTGTTTACTCTGTTTTCCAATCAAGCAATGCTTACAGAAATCTAATTTTCCAGATCTTAGATTAGGAAGCAACTTGCGGTCAGCCAAAATTTTCAACCCTCGTTCGCTCATATGGCCCAACCTTTGATGCCATAGGTGAAGGGAACTACTGTCCTGTTCAGACAGCGACACATGATCTGACCTAGTTCTACCTTCTAATTGAAAAAGATTTCCTACCTTCTTAGCTTTCATCACTAGTAAGATACCTTTATTTTCATAACTCCACCTTGAATTACAGTTTTATATCCATTCGTATCCAGTGCTCCTAATGAAATTAGATTTTTTCTTAGATCTGGTACATGTCTCACATCAGTTAACAATTTGGTTGTGCCATCAAACATTTGCAGTTGTATACTTCCTATCCCCACAATATTAGATGTGACATCATTACCCATGTACACGACTCCATCATTCACTGATCTATATGTCTTAAACCAGTCTCTATGTATACACATGTGGTTTGATGCACCGGAATCTAGCAACCAATGTTGATCATGATTTGACATATTAACAGACAATACCTCATCACTCATACCTGAACCAGATACTGAACCTATATCTGTGGTGTTGGCTTCCTTCTTTTCTGTCGAAGAGCCATCTTTAGCAGCCTGCTTTCACTTCCAGCAATCCTTTTTCAGATGTCCAGCCTTGCCACAATGCCAGCACTTCACCTTTGTCTTCTTTCCTTTGGACTTTGAACGAGAGTCGCTATGCTTTCCCCCGGAGTGTCTCTCTCTTGAGCGACCTCTAGCCATCATTACCTCTGACGTAGAGGTGTCTGCATTTGACCTCTTCCTCATCTCCTCAGACAACAAGGCTCCAACAACATCGTCAAACTCAAGAATGTCTGCTGTACTAAAGCTTATGGAAGTAACAAAGTGATCCCAGGATTCGGGCAATGAACATAATAGAGTTATTGCCTTATCCTCTGAATCAAATTTCACATCTAGACTGTCTAATTGCACCAGTAAGGTATTAAAAACATTCAGGTGATCAGTAATTGAGGTACCTTCTTTCATCCGCAAACCGTAAAGCTTCCGCTTCCGGAGAATCCGGTTTGTCAAGGATTTCGTCATATACAGCTTCTCCAACTTCGTCCATAAACCAGCGGCAGTCTTCTCTGACACGATGTTAAATAAAACATCATCAGCCAAACATAACCGAATTCCGCTCAAGGCTCTTCCATCCAAATCATTCCACTCATCTTCTGTCACGGGAGAAGGCAGTTTGGACCTGCCGAACAACGCCTTTGCCACGCCCTGCTGTACTAGCAGATCATGCATTTTTACCTTCCAGATCTCGAAATTATTTTTGCCATTGAATTTCTCGATTTCGAATCGGGCACTCTAAGTTTTCGCCATCTCGTCTAACACAAACAATCTCCAATTCCAATTTTAAAACAAAAAATTAAACTCAATAAATGCTTGTGCCTCAGTTTACATTTAATCTCATTAAAAAAAAAATAGTGTAAATAAAATTGGCGCTTGCTAATAATGACAAGAACCGCGCCAAAATAAAATCGCTGTAAGGGATGACAAATTGGCGCGTTTATACTTCTAAGATTCGCGCTAATCCAGAGAATTGGCGCATTGGCGCCCTTAAATAATGTGATTCGGCGCTATTTCAGTTTGTTGGCGCTATTGTTTTCTTAAATCCCGCGCCAATCCCAAAACATAAAAAAAAAAAAATAACACTGTGCTGCGCACGCTGTACATCAAAAACAAAACTGGAATACGCACGTTGTGTTCATACCCACGCAATTCGCCGTTTTATATGATATATTCATGCTGTTTTGAAAACATACCCACGCTGTTTTTAAATAGACATCCGCACCCTTTTAACTATGAATCAATGTTTTTGAATGCACATACCTTTGAATGCATTATATATCTTTACTTTTTGAATGCGCATACCTTTTGGGTTCAACGTATAGGCATTACGATATATAAATTGGAATATATGCATTATAAGAATCCACGCACAGAACTCAATTATGCGCTCTACAACAGCAAAGGTCGGTCTCCACGCACCAGCGCGTAACAGCAAACAGAAAAACTTTTCGCAGATTTTCCTTTACTGTACCTCCAGCGCCTTGGCGGTCCACCAGCGCTCCGGCAACAGCTGCTCCATTTTTATACGCACCAGCCCCAGCTCTTCACGCAGAACTCCACCAGGTATATCAGCTCCAGCACACACACGCAGCAAGGGACATACAGGCACACCAGCGCTCCAATGTGCCACGTCCACGCAACACCAGCACCAGCGCTCCACCTACAGCACGCAATTCAACTTGCCTCCAACATGCTCTGATACCAATTGTTGGAGATCAGATGCACAGCAAACAGTGAAATATAGACACAACAATTAAAATCATGCACAGGGACACAGCTTTTAACGTGGTTCACCCAACCATTCTGGGCTACGTCCACCAAACTAAGGCATCGGCAATTCTCATTAATCAAACAAGAGATTACATCAATGAAACTCTCACACTCACTCCCAGCTATCCGTATGACCACCTATTTTATAGCAGAGAGAATCTAACTGCCTCTCACATCAAATTTAGGATGCATTAATTTGCTCCCAACAACCTGGAGCTAATCCAGCAACAGATATCTATTGTTGTCACACACTGGGATTCTTTCCTATTTTGTCTAAAACAGAAAAATCTGAACACCTATGTGTATTCCTGCCTAATATTATGTGTATTGCCTGTACATACATCCACCGAGAATTATAAGAGAGGTCGCCTGGGAGGAAATTTATACATGCAGATTTGATTCATCCTCCATGGATCTTCCCATGTAAGTAGAACTGATCATCTTTTCTGTTCGGAACTTCCTTTTTCTGATTCGCTCGCTCATTTCCCTCACTTGGGAATGTTTTAGGTCTCACATTTCATATTTGCGTCATGTCTATGTATGAAATCTTATCAAAAGAAATGCTATCTTCTACTGTCTTTAAATTTCGTATACACCCAAATGTAACAAACATAAAGTTACAAAAACTTATTGTAATATCATCATTTTGGTGACGGACATGAATTGTTTATGAAATTTTGTGGATATGACTTTTAGTTTTCAATGTTTTTTATGTCTATTGAAAGAAATGCTCTCTGAAACTCCTTTTAAAGCTTGTATACATCTAAATGTAACAAAATACACAGAAGCTCAATGTGCAAGCTCCAAAGTGTACAGTTGCCCATCGATTCTCCTTTTCAGTTTTTCTATTACATCCTTATACAAAAAGGAATCTATGATAGGTATAGGTATCTAATCTATGATAGGGATCGATATCTTCTCAACTTAAATTTTAAATTCAGATAGACATGAATATCTTGTCCAGCCAAGTTCAAATTCGCTTTAATATATTTTAAATCATTTTAAAAATAGGGGGCATACTAGTGGCGCAAGTCCCTGCCAAGAAAGTGATTGAATTATATTTTGTCGGTGAACATTTGCAGATGGGTAAGCGCACGATAAGACATCCAAGCACGATCATCAATCTTTGGTCTACACACTTCCTGCATGCCCTATCGGAGGAGATCATTATCAATATCTCTACCATCACCTTATCTTTAATATTTGAACTGGACAAATAATAATATTGATATATGTGAACTAAGTTGGATCATATGCGAACAAAGCTGTACTTTATGGGGTTACTTACGACACTAGGTTTTAGGAATAAAATTGATTAAATGTGAAGTTGCTCAATTTTATTATTGATTAAATTTGAAGTTTGTCCAATTTTACTTGGCTTTATTCGATGGGTTTTAAATTCTAATTTTGGTACACTCTTTATTACGTTGTTTTTTTTTGTCATATTGATTACAGATTAGTTTTTATGAATAAAATTGATTAGATTTGAAGTTTGCCCAATTTTATTTGGCTGAATTTATTGGACGCGTTTTCAAATATATTTTTTGGATAGGTTTCCAAATCTCAAGCTCTTTTTATTAATATTTAATTATAGTTCACTTTTGATCACATTGTTTTTCTTTTGATCATTCTGATTACATTTTTCACTCATGAGAACTTGAACCCAAGACCTTGGTGACCAACTTCTAGGCTCTTCACGATCCAAACTTAACATGAATAAGTCAAATACTAACACTTCAAATTTATTTGAAACATATTAAGTAATAAAATATTAAAAAAAAACAATAAAATCCTAAAGAGTAAAATTTATATAATCCTATGAAAATGTTGTTTCTTAATGTCATCTTGACAATGAATGATATACCAATAACGGTTAAGTTATCTTTGGGGATACTAAGATTAACTTTGTTAATTTATATAGAGCAAAACTATTTCTTTTTTAATAATATTTTTTATTTCTACTAGTTTATCTTTATCTTCAAATTTTGATATATTATTTTTTTTATTTATAACATAGACATTTAAATTTTATATATTTATAATTAAATTTTATAAATATATATATATATAAACAATTATAATAAAAATTATTTTTATATAAAATATAAAAATTAAATATATAAAACAAACATATATAAATAAAAAAATATTTTAATATTTTAATATTATTTTCAACCATTATTTTGAAAATATATATATTAACTATTTATAGGTACAATATACTAAAATTATAATTATATATATATATAAGTTAGAAAGATATTTTAAACTTTAATTTTTTGTTTTCATTTATTATTTTTGAAAATATATATGTTATTTTTTATTTATATTATACAAATTTAAAGTATAAGAATTTATATATTTATAAACATTTATAGTAAAAATGTAATATTTGAATAAATATGAAAGTGAGCAAATTAAAGAAACATATATATTATAAAAAAAATGTGTTCATATCTATATATATATATATATATATATATATAATTTTCTTTTTGGCAAATCATTCAATCCTTAACTCTAAATTATTCAGAGGCATATTTGTTTGATAGAAGTAAAATAGATCTCTTTTTATAGGTTCTAAAGACGGATTTAGGTTCCTTATCCTATAATGCTAACATCAATATCATATACTACAATTTTACTATAACCTTTTCCACTACCATTAACACATTATATTTCTAGGTGTCATATAAAAAGGAATATAGAACTTCGAAATATTGGTATGATAATGATGGTAAAATTACCAGCGAAGCTATTAGAGATCCTCCTAATGAAACCGTGAAATTGGAAAAGCAAGGAAGAAAATGTTGTATATTAATAAGAGGCAAGAGAATCTTCTTTACCTCTCTAAATTTGAGCCTAGAATGTTTTGGTTCGTAAGGCTAAAGAAAATAATTTGATCTCCTTACAGAACTTAGATATTTATCTTAAGAATCTTCATGACTCTTAAAACACCATGAGAAGCATAGTAAACACTCCTAGAGAGGAGGATATCTTTTCTTTACAAGGTGTAAAGTTCGAGATTAAGAAGCTTGCTAATGGTAAAGTTAGGGATACTGAAGGCTACCAAGCTGAAATTTTCAAAATGAGAAATTCTATCCTCATCCCTTATATTCACAAACTTCTCGATGTAGCATTAACGTGTGGCTTCCCTAACCCGTGGATGCAAATCCTTATTGTGCCTATCTTTAAAAGTTGGGATACAATAATTCCCTCTAATTCTATGACCGTTATGATTAGCCACACTTTAGCCACACTCTATATGATCGCTCTCGAAAATAGAATTAATGTGTGGGTTGAATGATGTGGTAGGAGAACTAAAGGCCAAGCTGGATTTTGGAGACATCACTCAACTATTGACCATCTTGTCACTTTCAGAGTCATCACGAAGCAATGTCGTAATAGTAAAATTGATCTCTTCTTTGTTCCGTTGACTTTAGAAAACAATTCTACATAGTCCCCCAAAATAAGCTATGGCAAAGCCTCTAAGAGATGTTCGTTCCTCTCTAGTACTTAAGAGTTTCAATAATTCAGCTATACGAGAATGTTATTTCCAAGCTCAAGACTACCAAGGTTTGGTCTTAAAAAATTAAATGCAATATCAGTGTTAAGAAAGGTTTTCCTCTTTCCCCTACCATTTTTTGAATTTACATTGGTAAGCTATTGGAGTGCTTGGAAGTTGTTGGATATGATGGCCCCAAGATTGCTAATATGGACAATAGTCTTCTCCTTTATTCTCATGATATCATTCTTCTTGCTAGAAGAGATTATGATCTCGAAAAGCAACTTAAAATCCTCTATGTTTACGCCTCCAAGATAGCTATGATTGTTAGTATAGAAAAGTATGAAGTCATGATAATTGAGTCTAAAATTATTAACCATGATAATTTCATTTATAATAAAAATTACTTGAGAAGTTCTTTCATGTAAATATTTAGGTATCAACATGTATCATCAACTCAACTAGAATTATGGCATTGACAACAAGGTTATTGGATGTTGGAAAGCTTATTACAAGCTCCAAAACAGTTGTAACTTGTCTGATCTTCGGGGTCGCAGTAACAATAAGTTCCTCTTTGGGACTCTTTTCACCCATGTTATTTTATGGTTGTGAGGTTTGGGGTTGTAAAATATTTAGAGAACCATGGAGGAATATCGAGATAATCCAAAAACAATTTATAACCTACAATCTCAATATTAAAGGAAGTACTCCCTATCCTATCCTCTTGATTGAAGATAGTCTTTCCCCAAGTGAAAGCATGACTATGTTTAGATACCTAATGTAAAATAAGAAGTTTTACAAAATGGAAGCCAAGAGGTTCCCCAAAATCGCCTCTAATTCTAGCCAAAATCGTCATCTCAAGGATGCCACTAGGCTACCAATTCTTGGTTGGTGTATTGGGGGGAGAAAGGAAGAGATCATCTCAAAGATGAAGGATAAGATTAAAAATACTATTACTTCCAAATTTAAGGATAATTTGTTGCATGATAAGGTGATAGAGGGGAAATGGAAACTAAATTATTATAACAATGTGATCAGCCCCACTCTTGCTAACCAAAATTATCTTTCTTCATTAACAAGTGCTAAGAAAAAAAATGAACATTGTGAAGATAATAACTAATTCTCATGAGCTTTGAAGTGATACCAAACATTGATCTATTCCCAAAACACCTTGGGATGAAAGAATTTGTCACCTTTGTGATACTAAGAGTGTTGAGTGAAAAAATGAACATTACAAAGATAATAACTAATTCTCATGAGTTTTGGAGTGAAATTGCGCACTGGTCTATTCCCAAAACACCTTGGGATGAAAGAATTTGTCACATTTTCAATACTAAGAAGGTTGAAGGTGAAAATCACTTTGTCTTAGATTATTAGGCTCGTACTCACATCTGATCTCAATTCTGTAACATTATCTATAATATCAACCTTCTTGACTTGCTAAATCAACAAAACTATAATGATGTAAGAACAACTCTTTCCCTTCCTTTTAATCATAAAAATAAACTTTTTAAATGTCTCAATTAATCCCCCATCTTTAAGTTAATCCCCTATCTTTAAGTTAGATAAACCATATATAATCATCATAAAAACACATCCAAATTTTCAAAGATTGAAAATTGAAATTAAAATTTTAAATAATCAATATTTTTTTGTTTTATGTAGATATAATATCAATTATAATTTATCTTATAATTTTCATTTTATTAAAGACAATAATATCACAATATGATGCCAAATATAATAATAAACCATATTGATCAATAGTGAAACCTAAATAATATCCCAGTATAATATTATAAAAATATAATATAATATCACGCCGAGCTTAAATATCGTATGAGATAAATATAATGATACGCCCAAATAAAATTAAAACACATTGAACAACCAAAACTAAAACATATTTAATCGCATTATATCTGAAATGATATTTCATATAAAGAGTATATAACATTGTGCATGTAAAATAAGTTAGCTGAAACAGGTATATTACCTCGAGAACCACATATTTGGCCCACCTAAATTTTATGGATAGTAAGAGAATATCCATTTAATTGAAGAGTAAACAAACAACTGATCGAGTTTCTATCAAAGATAGGAAAGAAGATATGGATAACCTTTGCTAATGACCATAGGGTGAGGTTAACTAAATGAAAATAGTAGCATCACCTAGCTAAGTTAATGGAAATGTCTTATGATTACTCAAATGAAGATGGTAGCAATACAGTACATAGGAAAATTAAAAGGAGAGAATTTATTTGCAGCATGACATAGGTGCACAGTGTTCAAATTTCAACATGTTATAGCCTTTCTGAAGCCCTCTAGCATGCCAGAGAAGTGCTCAACAAAAGTTACTAGTCAAAAGAAATTTAAATTTTGATTTTTTTTTTTTTTTTTTAAATTTAAATAATATTATAAAATGTCTTATCAAGGGCTACCTGTAGGTAAGATAATTCAAAAAATTCTAGTTCTCTAACTAATGTAACACTATAAAGTCTGTACGAGATTCTGACAACACTAAAAAAAGTGCAATGGGATGTAATGGAGGTTGTTCATCCATTCCAAGGCCATTAGTCATAATGGAAGCACTTATAGAGTTAGTGGTCATGATATGAGGTTTACATTCGCATTCACTGATAACAGAGGTTTTTTTTATGCATTCACTGATAGAAGAGGAGAAGTATCTATGTATTGGTATCCATAAATAGGGCATATCTTGAAGGTATGAGAGATTTATAAGCAAAATATGACAAAAGATAGAATTGACCATGACTGAGGTAGATTATTCTAAGCCTGTGAATCTTGCCTCTATTGATTTTTCCAATCCCAACCTTATGGTGAGTGCAGCACAAGTTCACAAGGTATTTTTAACTCTCAGTTATAATTTTCGACTTTCGTTTCCCTGATCTCTCATTCAGTTCATTGATTTAGGCAAAACCGATTAAAATTATTATGTATGGAATGGTTGATTGATCTTTATATAGTCATGTGTAGACTTGGGATTTTTTTTATATTGTCCATCATGTCATTGATGAAGATTTTTTGGACTACATCTTTGAGCAAAGTCGATGGCTTTCTTCCCTTCCTGAGGAGGAAATGATGAAATTGTTGCAGAATGAGAACCATCAAAGTTACACTCCGTATCAAGCAGAATCTCTTAATCTTTCCATTCAACCCAAAGGTTTGATGTGGATTTTTGTCTCATTATATTTACTTATGCTTGTAATTATATCTTGCTCCGCTGAAGTCTGAAAAGTCAATCCATTGAAGTATTTCACTTCATATTTTTTCATATATTTGTTTTTCTAGGGGATTGGAAGGGGAGTTATGAAGCTTCTGAAGCATCGATAAAGGAAAGTGATTTCACAGTCTTAGTCAATGGCCTTCAATAGGTATGCATTTCAGCATTTGAAATGATTTTTTCATATTTGTCCAGTGCTTAAAAATAGGTTAAAGTGACAGTATTGACATTTTTACATCGTAACCACATACTACATTTTGTGTGGTATCTCCATTTTCCTTCTTTAATTTGTAAAATTTTATTTTTCTTGTCAATCCACTATTAACACAAGATTGTTCAGTTATGAGATTACCCAATTAAATGGTGATAACTATGCTTATTCATTCACAAACCTTTTTTTCATCTTGTAAATAACTACTACCATCTACTACATCTTTGAGGATGCTGAATATATTCGAGTACTAATCATCCTACCACTATGAAAACATCTTCCATGACACCTTTACGAGGACATATTCATGACATTACTTTGATGTTCCACGTAGATATCTCGAGATAGTATAATAAGGTCGATAAGGTTCCTTACATTTTCCAGGAAGACATCATTACTCTGATGTTTGACATGGAAATCTTGAGATAGCATAATAAGACTGATAGGGTTCTTTCTTTAGGGTTCCTTTTTAGCGAACATTGATATATAGACAAAGTAATCTCTTTATTAATTTAAATTTTTATTTTATAGTAATAAATGAAATAAATTAGTTAAAGATGTGATTTTTTCATTTTTAAAAATCTATTAAAATGATAATATTGACATTTTTACATCATAACCACATTTTCTTTTGTATCTTTATTTTCTTTCCTAATTTGCAAAATTTCCTTTCTTTCTTGTCAACCAACTATTTAGACAAGATTGTTCAATTTTGACAACCATTAAGATAAGATTGTTCAATTATGATTTTACCCCATTAGTGGTGGTAACTAAGCTTAGTGATTTGAATGTTTTTTATATTCTTGTAAATAACTACTACCATCATTTTTCTATTTTTAGATGATTTTGTGACTGACAACCATAATGCTTACAAAAGCTTAGCATTTCTGCCATTTGAACTTACTGTAATCAAACTTACTCTTAAGCCTAGCATTTGTAAAATCAAAATTTATTTAAAACCTCGTATTTATTCTCTTATCATAAAAAAGGCTTTTTCTTTATTAACTCTCTAGTTTTTGAAAACATACAAATTAATGCTATAAAAAAAAAATGAAAAATAATAAGTGTGGTTCGCATAAAATTATGTAGAGTTTTGAACTCGATAGAGGTGTTAAAATGAAACTCCAGGGCTCTATTAATAACCACACATCCGAAGATTGGTTTGCCTACAAGGCTACAACTTAATTTTCATTTTCCGATTTGGTCTACCCAAAATGTATAGAATTTCAATAGCTATCCCCACAACTACTATTGTGTCACCCGCTTCTTTCTCTCCATTCAACATGTATGAAATAAGTTGTGCATGAGGGTGTCCATTTAGCTGCTGCTATGAAGGATTTTTAAGGAGATGTTGAAATCATACGAAAATTAAAATACATTGTTAATGGAAAGAAATCATATTATTATAAAAAGACATCAATGAAAAGAAACCACATTATTAGAAAAAGACATCAACCAAACTTGAATTCATTTTAAGGACCAAATTTGAAAATCGTTCTTAAACAAAAAAAACAACCAACCAAGCCATACAACAAAAAAAAACGACCAACCTAGCCATACAACAACAACACTGCAGATGTGTATTACATATTATAATATATCTTCATTACATATTACAATATTTCCCTATTAGATATAGAAAACATTCCTTTTAGTTACATAAATTTTTGAATCTATAGAGCTTGATGTTTTTAATGGAGATGAAAGTCTATTGATAGTGTTCTTTAATTGAGCAATGTTAAGGGAAAAGTTCAACTTCCTTGGTTGTTGAAGGTATATATATATTTGTTTTTATGGTTTGCTTTAACTTGTTTGAAGCTTAACAAAATAAATAGTATAAATTAGAAACAAATGAAAACTAAAAAGCTTTCCATTATGCAAATAGATTTATATTTTCAAAGATGTAAATTCAAATACTTTTGAAGATTATCTAATGAATAGAAGAAACATATGTTAACCTTTTTTTAATATAATTTGAGAAAAATGTTTGCCTATTTATAAATTCTATTGAGATTTTATAGTGTTTTAATGTAGCCACTCTTTAAATTTTAAAGATTTAGAAGGACACCATTTCATTTTGGCAATGTTTTTATAAAAAGTTTATTTAATATACACTTGTTAATAGAAATACAAATTTTTTTATAACTTTTCATCTTTGAAGGGTTAGATAACTATATGCCCTTCCAAATAAAATTAACACTTGCCCTTCAAATTTGATAAGTGTATATGCATAAGGGTTTAAGTAAGAGAACTGAATACTCAACCACAAAAGCAGAAATAGGAAGCAAATTCATAACCTGCATCTCTTTTTCATAACCATAATCATATGTACTTCTAGAACCAACTGATTAGACAACATCTAAACTGGATTGGGATGATATGTCTACCTATCCTGCTATTCCGTTCTTCTTATAGTTCCTTGTTTGCAACCCTTGTTTCTGTTCCCCGTGTCTATGCCGTACGTTATAACAACATCGCAAGCTAGTGAATAAAGGGCAATGGAAAAGTCAGTCACAATGGTTTGAGATGAATAGGCCTCAAAGGAAGATCCAAATAGGATATGGCCCCATGTGAAAATTCATTTTACAACAAGGAAGTAGCAGCGTTGGGATGGATGAAAAAGGTGCAAAAACATACGCTTCCATTCAATCCAGTCGCCTCAGAAAATTTACTCTTCAAAATGCATCGTGTCATATGGATGGCCCATGTGTCATACATGTAGAGGCTTACATATATATGGTACCAGTACCCGTAGTAGTGACAAAGTCAAAATTTATTTTATTTAAATATGTTATTGTATCCCGATTGATAGCTAAGAAAATTACATGCAGTATTACATCCTAAAAACTTTGACTATAGTCCATAAAAAATTGACCATTCATTGTGCATAAAAATGGTTCCTCAAGACTTTGACCATCGCACATAAACCTTTGACCTTGATCATTGTACATAAAACTTTGACCATTCCTTGTGCATAAAAATGGACATAAGTCGATGAGTTTGAGTGGCCCTCCCCTTTGGAAATGGTTTCATGAAGCTGAAGACTGCATATTTCGAAGTATCTCGTTTTAGTCGTGAAGATTATATATGAATTATAATATATTTGGATACCTTGAATTTCATTTTTAATATTTATTTTTTAAGAATATTAATTAATAAATTATAAAATAAAAGATTTAAAATATTCATTATATAATTAAATAGACTTAACATGATAATATTAGAATGTCTTAAAATTTATCTTGATTAACGGAATTTTGCAAAGATCGAATTATGAATGAAAATATAATTTATAACCCCTAAAATTTGGTCGAATTGGCAGATCCTACACCTTAAGGATTCACGTGTCTCGATGAATTAACCGTGCAATAATATCATTTTTAATGCATTTGTTTTTAACTTATGTTAGAAATAATTAAAAAATAGTTATTTATTTAAATAATAATAATAATAATAATAAAACATAAATTAAATTATACATAAATATATGAATTTGATTAGTTTGATAGAGTATAATAGTGTTTGGAAGAGTTTTTTATAATGGTTTAATACAAATTATTTTAAGAAAACATAAAATAATATTGTTTAGTTAAATAATAATATACTATAATTTAGATTGATTGTATTCATTTGATTAGTTTAAGAAAAGATTTATTAGTTTAATAAAACATTATTATGTGAGAAAGATTTTTTATTATTTTTTATTTTATTTTTGACTAAACTTTAAAGAGGACAAATTTTGCAATCAAAGATATTACATTCTTGCAATATTTTATTGAGACTAATCAAATTGTAGTAATTAGAATTAGCTATGGTCACTTTAGATCTAACCTCCTAAAGTAGAGGATGAGATTCACAGATAGAATGATGTTTCATACATATAAGGTTGTCGTAAGTCAACATCACAAAGTTTGAGTGGGGCACATCATAGAGTACCTCATCTTTGAAGGGCTTCATTCCATAAGAGAGACAACATTGTTGAATGACATATATGTCTTTTCCATGGCTCAACCAAACAATGGTGTATTGTTGAGGGAATGAAACTGATGGGAAATTAATTCTCGTGGTGACCTTATTTTATATTAGGTTGATCTGGTTTATGCTTTTAAAGATGAAATGTAGTGGGGTTCCCTTCACCCATAGTTATGAATGGAAGCGATACTCCCCCTCTTCAAGCTTCTTTGGCTCTTTTGGTTGGATCTCTCTAGTTGTGATCGTAAAATTGGTTATACATCAATGATATGCTTTTCTTTATCCTTCTATAAATTAGAATTGGTGCCAAATCATTTTTCCCTTTCTTTAATCTCTACCAAAAATGATTGTTTCAAGAAACATTCATTGATGTTGTTTTAGGGAGTTTTTCGGAGCTCACACCAATTTCTAGTGTTACTTTTTAGTTTCCCAATACCCTTATTTATCTACGACTTGGGGTAGTTTTCTTTTCGTTGCTTTTCCTTGCTATGTCCTTTTTTCTAGTGTGGGACACCTTTTCCAGGATATGATTGTAGGAGAAATGCAAACCCAAACTCCTACTTATTCTTATACTTCATTTTTTACTCAATTTCAACAAGATATCAATAAGTGCATCGTAGTGAGGACGTGCACACAAAATCCATCTCCATTTGGATGTAATGATGTATACCACAAGAGTATTTTAGAACTAGGTGCCACTAAAAGTCTTTGATACCCAACTTTGAGCACAAGGTATGGAATTACATGTGTACTCCAACATTGTTTAGTCTCTCTCCCATAACATGGTTTTCCATCTCACGTATTGGTCATCATAGTTCCTTATAAGCTAGAATTCCTCCTTAAGGGAATCAACAAAAGATTCCTAGTTGGGTCCTAAATTGAACATAATAGAAATGTCTTGTTTTTGTATCTGAGTAACCGTCTCACCAATCTTTGGCATCCCGATGGGATTTCAGGAGTGCAAAGGTGATATTTTCATTTTTACAACAAAAATTGTGTAGAATAATATCTTTCTAACATGTTTAAACATTTCAATGAAGCATTTGCATATGTTTAGATTTCAAATAATGGGGTATCAAAGCTAATTTCTACCTTGAGTGGTTTCACAGCTCCAAAATTTCCACTCATTCAAGATGCCTCGATTTTTGTTGGAAGTTGTTAAAGGGTCTAGGAAAAATTTCCCACCATACTATTCCTCTATTATGTGATTTTTTTCTTGAGAAAAAAATTGAGAGGAATTCTAGCTCCGTCATCTCTCAGTTTTCTTCTTTTATGGGGTGAAACTTAGGCTAACAAGAGCAACTGTTCTAAGTGAAAATAGTTCAAGACCCAAGTCTTTATACCTTGACCTCATTGGGTACATGCATTAAAAAATAATAAGTATATTACTCTAATAGCACTGATATGGATTGTACAACGAATGTGTTATAGACAATTTTGTGCCTTGCAGCATCAGGCATGAATTGTCAATAATCCAAGGGATCCAAAGTCCCTCAACATGATGTTCCTACCCCTAGAGGAACAAGGTCAGCAAACCAACAGCTCTCAGATCAGTTCTCCACCTGAAAACACTCAAAAACAAGCAATCCTGAAATCAAAGCAGGTGCTCCACTAGGCTTCTGCGCTGAAACTCAACTCCTCCATGGTGTACCTGCGTTGCAAAGCAGGTAGAACAAAGGCCACCTGCGCTGAGCGAGATGGGACAAGTGGCCCACTGAGTCATTGCTCTGGAATCTTCCAAAAATGACACTTGGATCAGGGATTTCGCCTTGTGATGAGTCAGAGGCTCTGTTTCTCCAAGTGGAAGCAAGGTTCTCCAAGTGGACTCAAGAACTGAAGATCAACTGAAGAGAGAGAGGACACAAGGCAACTACACATCAGTTGCAAGCTGACTCATCCTTTCTCAATTCATCTATATATTGAGCTCTCTCCTATGAGCTCAGGAGGCTGGAATTTTGTGCAAAGTAATGACATGCTGTTGGTTTCACTATAGAACTATTGGGTGATTGCTTGAAGCAGGTGAAGAGGAGAAATTCTTTCTGCTGGGAGGTGTTGCTGGATTGGGGCCTTCAATGGTTGTAACCTTCTCAGAACTTTACTTCTTCCATTAAAAAAAGCTATTGAGGTTCTTCTATATGCATTTGTTTCAATGATGTATTGTGATGATTGTATATTTGATTTATGCTAATCCTTGAATCAGTTATGAATGCATGCTTCTTGTAGTTTCCTTCTTTGTTATTTTGCAGGATCTCATTGTAGTTGGGCCAGCAAAAGAGCAAAGAGCTAGGAGCAAGCAACAAAGAGAAGAGATTGGAGCAAATATTAAGCGCAAGGCAACGATTAGTGCATTTCTTCATTCTCTCTTGCTTTCATAAAGAAGTAAACCTTAAGTAGTTTTGTTTACAGTTGTTGCTGAGGTACTATCACCCTTAGAGTGGGATAGGGTCATCCGAATCGGATACTTTTCCCTACAACAAACTAGCGACTCCACTGGGGAACATATCTGTTTGATTGTTTGTAGTATTTTGCTATTCATTTCCTGAACAAAAGAGTACCAAATCGAAAAGCTTTTGACTATATCAAAAGCGAAGTAGAGGGCAGCTACTCTAGCTCATTTCTGAGCATGTTCATGATTTGAAGAGCTGATCTACAAAGATCCTTGTAAGCTCTTAGTGATAGCTTTTCATCCTCCTTGTCATCCCTTTGTGTGTGCTTGACTGATAGCTTCTGATTTGAGCAAAAACTGTGAATTTTTTAGAAAATTGTGACCCGGAAACTGAGAAAACGCAACTTTCGTTTTCCAAAGCAGGTAGTACACAGGCTACCTGCTTTGCAACGCAGGTCCTGAAGGGGCTACCTGCGCTGAGAGCCAGACTGGCTGTGCAGCACCTGCGTTGGCCCAATTTTGCCTTGTGCATGTGGGGTTTCCTCCCTTTTTCTTGCCTGTTTTCACTATAGATTTTGCAGCCAGTTACCAGTCTTGTACCTGTTCTGAAACCAACCTTACTTGCCATCATTCTGCCTCTGTTATATAATGAAATTGTACTTGTTCTTTTGTATTTCTTACATCATTTACAATTTCCCTGTTATGAAACCAGCTCACAAAAAGATAGAAAAGAGAGATCCACGCCTTAGAATTCAGCCTCTTCGAGGGGGCAACCTCCTTTACATTACATAAATGAACAATTCTTCGATGATACAAATGACAAAACCTCCTTTCTATATATAGGAGTCTAGGGAGTCACAATATAATCCAGCCGACCTAACAATAATAATATAAAGCCACAAAAATAACAATAGAGGGATTCTATAGGGCACAGAAATAACAATATGGGGGTAATAGGGGCACAACAATATAAATAAGGGGTATAACTACAATAGTAATGGGGTAATCACTAGCATTATAGGGACCCAACATGCCCCTCTCCTTCAAAAAAGTGTTGTCCTCAACGCTTGAGTAGTTCTGGATACTTCTGCATAAAATTCTCATCCTCCCATGTGGAATCTTCAGCGGATAAGTTCTTCCACTTGATAAGATACTCTGAAATTGATCGATTTCGTAGCTGTCGAGTTCTTGTTTCTGTGACTGCTTCCGGTTCCAATATAATTTTTCCTTCCTCGTCAAGTTCTGGCAATATTGTTTGAATTGGGAGCTTGTCACCTATAACCTTCTTTAAACATGAAACATGGAAAACTTGGTGCAATCGAGAAGCTGCAGGAAGCTCCAATTTGTATGCCATAGTACCAATCTTTTGCAACACCTTGTACGAACCATAATACTTTGGTGATAATTTATTATCCTTCTTAGCTTGCTTTAGGGACATTTTCTTATATGGTTGTAGCCGTAGGAATACCCAATCACCTACCTCAAAACTTCTTTCACTGCAATGTTGATCTGCCTGTTGTTTCATTCTATTTTGTGCCAACACTAGGTTATCCTTTAAGAGTTGGAGGACTTGTTGTTGATGTTCGATGTGATGTTCCACTGCCTGAAATTCCGTAAAAAGGTACAGAAAGAGGACGGACTGTAGTTTCTTGTGTGTGTGTTTCAGATTCAAAGGTTGAAACAGTGACTCGTGGCACGTCGTACAAGTTCGCTCTACTGAACCAGTCTAAAAGCAAGTCACTGTGGGAGATTTCACATAACTCTTCCTTGGAGAATCCAAGAATTGTTGATTTATGTAATGTAAAGGAGGTTGCCCCCTCGAAGAGGCTAAATTCTAAGGCGTGGATCTCTCTTTTCTATCTTTTTGTGAGCTGGTTTCATAACATTTGGTATCAGAGCTTTGGATTCTAGGGTTTCGCTGCTCCAAACAGGTCATCGTGGCATTTTCGCTATAACTTTTTTTCTGTGACGTTTCAGAAGTCGCAAGAAAAACCCATTTGAGAAGAATTGGCGCTGAACCTTGGGTCCGAATTTCAGAGCTTTTCTTGTGATATTTTCGGAGATATGATCTGAGGAAGTTGGTCTTTTTGCAGACTCCTGAATTACATTCAAAACAGGTGACCTGGGGAAAATCGTCATAACGCTCTCTCTGAGGATCGGATTGAAATTCCGTAAAAAGGTACAGAAAGAGGACGGACTGTAGTTTCTTGTGTGTGTGTTTCAGATTCAAAGGTTGAAACAGTGACTCGTGGCACGTCGTACAAGTTCGCTCTACTGAACCAATCTAAAAGCAAGTCACTGTGGGAGATTTCACATAACTCTTCCTTGGAGAATCCAAGAATTGTTGATTTATGTAATGTAAAGGAGGTTGCCCCCTCGAAGAGGCTAAATTCTAAGGCGTGGATCTCTCTTTTCTATCTTTTTGTGAGCTGGTTTCATAACATTCCCATAACGAAAGTGAATTAGTCTTGCTTTGGCCTCTTAGATCTGAACCTGTGTTAGGCATTTTGCTGGTCTAAAGAGTTAGCTTGTTTGCTGTCCATAGCTGATTAGTCTTTTTACTTTCGTCATTATGGTTTGATTTCATGTATTTCTAGTGATTAAACAAGTAAATCTTAAGGTGTCTTTTGATTTTGGACAAGCTTGTTTGTTTTCGCTTTAAATCGAAATCAAAGTTATTTAACAACTTTCTTTTTGTAATACATCAACATTAAGAAAGGGAAAAGAAATACTTGCATTGTGCATTTTGCATTTGAAAAAGTTTGCATGATGATTTAGGAGAAAGTGCATTAGTTTGTGCTGTATGAACTGTGTGAAAAGATATGCCTGTCTTCTCCCTCAGTAGTTAAGGTTTTCATCAGTCAAAAAGATTTGAAAAAGCTTGCTTCTCATCTTAGGCTGCATTTAGGAATTTGTCATATACATCTCGTGGTGAACCTTGAAAGGCAAACTTTAAAAAGATCAACTTAAAATATACTGAATGAACCTAACAACGCATTGAAACATAACGCAAACACATAGAGGTCTAAGCTAGAGACATGTTCCGGCGTCGTTAAACGTAGTGACTGTCGATCTCTACGAAGGTGGGTGATTCCTCTTGAGAGTCGGTGGCACTAATACGGACGTGTGCTCCCACGTACCGTCGCGTATATATTGGGAGACCCCTATAGGAACAAAGCCTTTATCCTTAGGAAGCCGTGTCGGCCGCCCTACTGATCGCAATGCAGTGAACACAGCATTCACGAAGATTGACCACACGTACCGTAAAACGTATTCCGTGGTTTTGCGAAAGGTTTGGCACACCCTATGCCTAGATCTCTAGAGCAGTTTCTTTTGGCCTTTTTCAAACTCTATAACTGAAAAAGTCTAACCGAGCATTTGTCACTTCGGGCTCGTTAATACATCGAAGGAGACTAGAGTCATCTTTAGCTTTTTCTCGACTCTTAAAACATGAAAAAGCAAAGTTATGTCTAAAAGCGTCTAATAAAATTCATTCAAATCGGAAACACAAATTTTCCCCTTTATATTTTAGTTGATCGAGTAATCCGCAATCGTGGAAGAAAGTCAATTGAATATCCGTCGTTCGCGGAGGCTTGCGAGTCAACCGTCTTTGTCTCCGGAGTCGAAAACAGTCCGGGCAAAACGAGCTCGTCGAACCAGTTCAAAATTTCCTTTAAAAGTTAGAACAAGTGTTCCAACAACAACTGAGATTCTGGTTACTCCAAACATTTCCGGAAACCCTGCCTCTATAGAAGAAGTTCAACCACCACAAAAGGACAGTAATACTGATCCTAGTCTGGGGGCAAATACTTGTATAACTGAACCAGTTCCATCTGTAATTGGTCCAGAGAGTTTTGTTCCTCAAACATCTGTCGCTGTCGATACAACCCCTTCTTCGGCACTGGAAATCTTTTACGGACCTGACGGTCTTCCTCTTCCACCTGGTCTGATTGCGATAGAGGAAATTATAGAGGAACCGCAAGTATCCACTCCAACTCATTTTGGAGTAGGGGTCACTCTATTTCCTGCTACAACAGAAGTTTGTCCATCACCAGTGGAAGTTCCTGTGGAATCACTAGGCAATCAATTGGATAGACTCAAAATGTCTGAACAACCGTTGACATCTAGGACTGTGTCGAATGACACGGCGACGGCAGAATTACCTGCTGCAAATCCAACAATGTTCGCCGACATACCATCTGTCCCAACTAGCTCTCAATTGCTAGAAGGAGTCCACCAAGGGACTATCTCGGCAGTATGGTCTGTTCCTGTTTGTTCCGGAGTAATGTCTGGTAACTCTTATGGTGAGACTCATCAAATTGACCCTTTTGGGAATCAATTTAGAACATCCAGTCCTCCAGGACAATCAATTGCCTTGAGTTCTGGATTACCACCGTATGGGGGGCAGTATGCCCTTTCATTACCCCCTCCGGGAGGGTACCCATACGGGAGTTCTCAACCTTATTCAAGTTATGGTGGAATTGCAACGAGTAGTTGGGTACCTATGCTATCCCAACCACCAAGAGTTGTATATTCTATGCAACAGTGTGTACCTGTGACGAACATCCCAACTACACCAGCTATTGTAACCGTGTCGCAAGTTCAAACGATGCCTGTTGTATGTCAACCTCAGATTTCTCAGGTTCTCATGCAACAGCCCCTTGACCCTGCGACCCAACCACAATCGCCTACTGGTGGGGCAACACAAGTACAATCGGGTACAATTACCCCACATCTTGGTCCAATGGTTAGTGTAGCACAACAACCCATGGTATCGCAGCCGTGGATAGTACAATACCAACAGCCACAATTCCAACAAGTGTACCAAGGTTCTGAACAGCAAATCTTTGCGAATACTGGACAACCATATATCCAAAATGGTCAAAATCAACCACTTTATAGTGGTCAAGTCCATCAACCGTATCAATCATACCAACATCAACTCCATTATGCTGGTATGCAAAGACCAACTTTTCAGGCAATTCCATCGTACCCTGGTTACGCTTCCCCTAACTTGAATCAACAGTTACCATTCGTGGTGACTTTAGAGTTGCCTGATTTACATCGGTTAACCAATGATCCAATTGCTTACGCCCCATGGTGGCCAGTGATCCCGCACAAACTTCCATCCGACATTCCTAAATTCAATGGAAATCCAGGTGAAGACCCGTCGAATCATGTGATGACATTTCATCTATGGTGTTCGTCGAACACTTTAAATGATGATTCGATAAGGCTTCGCCTCTTTCAGAGGACATTGACAGGTCCAGCGGCGAAATGGTATATAGAATTGCCAAGAGCTTCGTTCGACAATTTTAGCTCCCTTGCCACGACATTCTTAACCCACTTTCAATTACCAATAAGGTATGAAACGGGAACAGAGATATTGACCAACTTCAAGCAGACAACCGCAACTCATATATCAGATCATATACATGAGTGGCGACGTCGACGAAGAATGGTTAAAACGTATGTTCCTGATCAGCTTTTAGCTGAGTGGTTTATAAAGTCGTTACTTCCGGCCATAACGGAAGATGTGGCGAAGGGAGGAGTCGTAACAGAAGAGCAGGTTATTGCTCGTGCGCAATATTTGGACTTAGTATATACTCAGTCCGGCACGCTCTATGACAAGATACCAGACGCCCCTAGACCAGAGTTTTCAATCCCTCCTCCTCCTAAATCGAATAGTGACTCTCATGCCGGCGATGGCGTGATTGGCATGGAAAACTCGAATCCAAAAAAGGCCAATCAAAAGAAGGCCCGTAAGGATTCGAATCAAAATGCGCATGAAGAAATTCTTGCTTCGGAAGTAAATGCCGTATCGACAGATAAGAGTAAAGAAACCAATCAACGAGGGAGCAAGAAGAAGCAAAACAAAGGGAAGAAGAATAAACAAGGTGAGTCATCCCCTAAGAAAAATTCTTCGAACCCTCCTGGGAATAGGAAACCTAATCCATGTCAAATATGCGATGAGAAGGATCATACCACTAAGAATTGCCCATTCAAAGCTGAGCTGAAGAGGTTCTTTAAGAGTCCTCATACCTCAACTGTGTCAAATGATCCATTTCCTAACCCAGGTCAAAATCTGGTTGATAGCGGAAACGCTTCCCCATCTCAAGTGCTTATGTTGTCGGTTTCAAAACAGCAAAATGATGCTTTGATTTCGACAAGGAACAAAGATTACGGGAATCCACAGGTGTCGAACGATAAAGGTAAAGATCAACCTAGCAGTTCGACAACAACTTCGGCAGAAGTTGTACCCCCCATCACGCATGAATTAACGATAAAACCGCCAAAGGGAGTAGTACACAAGTCGACATTTAATCCTCGTGCCAGAGTGGCACAGCATTATAACATAGTGGAAGATTTGGCACAATCGCCATCTGCTATGTCGACTCTTGAGGTACTACAACATTGCCCATCCCAAAGGCAGGCATTGTTATCAGCAATTGGTGGGGTGGATCCTAAAGATTCCAATCTGGTATCCTTTGATCACAAAGGGTATGATCCGCAGTTACCAGCTCAACTAGCTTTCCTCATCCAAGTGAAAGCCCTCAACAAAACAGTTCATCGAACGATTATTGATGAGGGAGCATCGACATGTATTATGTCGATGAGTTGCTGGAAAACTTTAGGATCTCCAACCTTGTCGCGATCATCGACAACATTAAAAGCATTCGACGGAAGGATATATACCCCTTACGGTATCCTTAGTAACCTGAAAGTTGAACTAGGGGGCAAAACAGTAGAAATAGATGTTGAAGTCATCGATGGCAATCTTGAATATAACATCCTACTGGGAAGGCCATGGATTTATGCCATGCAAGCTGTTGTGTCGACTTATTTTAGGAAGATCGCATTCCCCTTTGAAGGAGGGATTACGGTCGTCGATCAACAAAACTTCCTCCCTAATGGTTCACAAGTTACAGGAAGCGTTCCTATGATCCATGGCAGTGACCGGTCAATTCAGGATATTGGAGTAGGTCTGTTGAAAGATCCCACCATGATGGGAACTTTCGCGCTACCACCTCCTATTTGCATAGGAAATGTACCGTTTGTAGCAACATGCAATATGGTATCCACCTTGAATGTCACAGAAGACAGAGTCGCTATGGATCATGCAATGGTTTTGCCACCAAGCCCCATTGAAATACTGTAGCAATCAATGTTTCATGCCTGGGAGGCAAATCCCAATCAGCGCTCTTCGAGCGTTTGGGTAGATAGATCTAGAGAATATGGTACCCCATTAGATCCTTGGTCGAAAGTACATGGGACTGACGAAGGAATCTTACAATCAATGCTGATTGAGGGAGCACCATGGAATGATCACCACCATCGTTCCCTTCTTCCGGAATATGAAGAAGATACTCGACACGACCTATACCACCCTTCAGTTTTTGAATTCCTAACAAATACTGTAAATACGGTGGATTCCGAGCGAAACCTATCCAATATTGAAGAGACTATAGCCATAAATATCTCGACAAAACCTGATGTTGTAGAGAATATTCATGTCGACAAAAGTTGTTCCCCTTCAGAACTGGAAATATATAGTGCTCTCTTTCGCGAGTTTAGAGATGTCTTTGCGTGGTCATATGATGAAATGCCAGGCATTGACTCGAGTATCGTTGAACATGAAATTAAAATGTATCCTGATGTCAAACCAGTAAGACAACGGCTTCGACAGGTACATCCTAAGAAAGCCGCTGCCATTAAGGCAGAGGTTGAGAAACTTCTCCATGCTGGATTCATCTACCCAGTTCCTCTAACCGATTGGGTATCGAATATTGTCCCTGTTATGAAAAAACAAGGGACAATAAGAGTGTGCGTCGATTATAGGGATGTAAACCAAGCTTGTCCGAAGGACAACTACCCTACACCCTTCATCGACCAGATAATTGATGAATGCGCCGGATGTGAAATCTTTTCCTTTATGGATGGATTTCTGGGTATAATCAAATAAATATCCGCCCACAGGACCAGTCAAAGACTGCATTTATTTGTCCGTGGGGCACATTCGCTTATCGGAAATTACCCTTTGGTTTAAAGAACGCAGGGGCGACGTTTCAGAGGGCAATGAATTATGCCTTCCATGACATCAAGAACATCGTTCAACCATATCTCGACGACCTTCCGGCTCATTCGCGAAAGCGGACTGATCATCCGCAGCATTTGAGAGCAATATTTCTACGTTGCCGACACTACAAGATAAGACTCAATCCACACAAATGTGTGTTTTGCGTCGGTTCTGGTCGTTTACTTGGCTTTGTAGTCTCTAAGGATGGGATTCGCCTCGACCCATGCAAGGTTCAGGCAATCATTAATTTGCCTCCACCTTCAAATTTGCTTCAGATTCAGAAACTCCAAGGGAAAGCAAACTTTCTGAGGAGGTTCATTCCAAATTACGCAGAACTTGCTAAAGGTTATACACGTCTTTTGAAAAAAGATGTAGCCTTCGACTGGGACCAGGTTGCGCAAGCTTCCTTTGACGCTTTGAAAGAGTCTCTAGTAAAAGCATCATTAATGTACGCCCCAGATTATCTTAGGGATTTTAACCTGTATCTAGCTGCAGCGGATACAACCATTGCGATGGTTTTAGTTCAAGAAATCGATGGAGTTGAACATCTTGTATATTATTTAAGTAAAAACTTAAATGATACAGAAAGTAAATATTCTTACGTTGAAAAGCTAGCGCTTGCTGCTGTTCAAGCGGTACAGAGATTTCGACATTATATCCTCTTTAGGAAAACTACCATTCTGTCAGATTGCAACCCCATGACTTATATACTGTCGCGACAGTCACTGGGGGGCAAGTATTCCAAATGGATAGCAATCCTTCAAGAGTTTGATCTAGAATTTGTGAAATCCAAGTCAAAGAAAGCTCTGGTATTCGCAGAATTATTATGCGATCTCCCATCGTTGTCCAACGATGAAACTTCCAAGGAATCAATCGTGGACGAGACTTTATTTTTGATATCTGCGAGCGATGAATGGTATGGAGATATAATTATCTATCTCCAAACCCAAAAGTTTCGGCCAGACACCTCACACTCCGAACAGAAACGTATACGATACCAGGCAAAAGACTATGTGATCGTCGGTGATACTCTTTACCGTCGTGGTATCGATACAGTTCTGAGGAGGTGTCTCACCCATGAAGAAGCCGAAAAAGCCCTGAATGAGTGTCATTCAGGTGCGTGTGGAGGGCATCAATCCGGTTTCGCTACAGCCCAAAGGATATTAAGAGCAGGATATTTTTGGCCAACCATGTTTAAAGATTGCATAATCGCAGTCCGAAGTTGTCATTCCTGCCAAATCTTTGATAGCAAAACCAGAAGACCACTCGCACCACTGCAACCAATAGTTGCAGTTGGGCCTTTCGCCAAATGGGGCATCGATTTCATGTAATGTAACCCCACCTCGACCGGGGGGCATGGGTATATTATAGTCGCAGTTGACTATTTTACCAAATGGGCCGAGGCGATGCCTACATTGGACAATACTGGTGAAACAGCCGCCCTATTCTTTTTCAATCATGTAGTCGCCAGGTTCGGCGTACCCCGGGCTATAGTTACAGATCATGGATCACATTTCCGCAATCACATGATGGTCGAATTAGCTGCCAAACTAGGGCTATCTCACGACAGCTCTACTCCGTATTATCCACAAGCCAATGGACAAGTTGAAGCAATCAACAAGGTCCTGAAGCGTATGTTGCAAAGGATGATCGGAGTTCATAAAAGAAGATGGCACCTAATCCTGAATGTAGCCTTGTGGGCCTACTGAACTTCGGTAAGAAATGCAACCGGATTCACACCTTTCCAATTAGTGTACGGTCTAGAAGCAGTCTTACCGATCCAGTGCGAAATTTCCTCGCTTAAACTCGCAATTGATCTCCTCCCCGGAACTTCGGAAGAAGAGGCTCGTTTCTTGGAATTAATCCACTTGGATGAAACCCGTCGTGATGCCACTTTGGCTAACGAAGCCCATAAGAAACGAGTCAAGGCTCAGTTCGACAAAAATGTCAAACCCCGTGTCTTCTCAGAAGGTGATTTGGTCTTGCTTTATGACCAAGAATCCGATAAATTAGGAGCAGGTAAATTCAATTCCTTATGGATGGGCCCCTATATTGTTAAAAGAGTGTTAGCAAAAGGAGCCTACGAGTTAATAGATTACGACGGAATTCCACTGGCGCAGCCCCGGAACGGGCTGTACCTCAAGCGTTACTATGCTTAAATAGTAACCTGCATGCTTTTGTTGTATTTTGTTTTCGCCAAAGTTCTTGTTCTGGTTGAGTGATTCCCCTTTTTCATTCGTTGCAGATGTCAAACCTTATGGAGACATGTGTTGGATATGCCGACGGAGCGAGTCGTAGTTCGCGGAACCTATCCTCCGCAGCCTGGGCCATTTTTGATCCAAGCGGCGAGTTAGTAAGTTTCAGAGGTGTATGTATTGGGCAATCAACGAATAACATCGCTGAGTATAGCGCGTTGATAGAACTACTCTCTGATGCCATCAGACGTGGCATATGCCGACTAATTATCAGGCTAGACTCACAGCTCGTAATACGACAACTCAATGGTATATATTCTGTTCGCAATCCAGCTATTTATCGCATGTTCCTAAGAGTAAAGATCTTGGAAAGACGATTTGATTCAATTCAATATCAACATATTTCAAGAAATCTAAACACATTAACCGACTCATTGGCAAACTATGTGTTAAATAGACATTTGCAACATTTATAAAAGGGACACATCATAAAAAGTGTACATATGAATCATCCAAATCAACCAGAATGAAAATCGAAAATCAAAATATATATAAGCTGTTCATAAAGTTCATACATAATGTTCTGTAACCGAGACAAAATTGGTCATGTGACCTAAAAACTCCAAAAGTGCTAGGGGGCACCCTAGCCTAGTGATGCTCCTGATAGTAAGCCACAGTCTGTGCTATCATGCGCAGAAGACGGGTCCATCGTCTAGGTACACCGATAGTATGCTGCTGCATCGGTAAAGGTAACTCGTCAATCTGTACATCCGGAAGACCACGGGTAAGGTTCTCAACCTGCCCCTGCACAGCTGTAAGGGTCTCAGTATCGCTAAGATCATGGATAATAACTCTCCGAGCAGGTTCCTCTGCCGGAGCAGCAACAGGTGGTCTCAGACGAACTGCCGGACGAGTCAAGGCTCAGTTCGACAAAAATGTCAAACCCCGTGTCTTCTCAGAAGGTGATTTGGTCTTGCTTTATGACCAAGAATCCGATAAATTAGGAGCAAGTAAATTCAATTCCTTATGGATGGGCCCCTATATTGTTAAAAGAGTGTTAGCAAACGGAGCCTACGAGTTAATAGATTACGACGGAATTCCACTGGCGCAGCCCCGGAACGGGCTGTACCTCAAGCGTTACTATGCTTAAATAGTAACCTGCATGCTTTTGTTGTATTTTGTTTTCGCCAAAGTTCTTGTTCTGGTTGAGTGATTCCCCTTTTTCATTCGTTGCAGATGTCAAACCTTATGGAGACATGTGTTGGATATGCCGACGGAGCGAGTCGTAGTTCGCGGAACCTATCCTCCGCAGCCTGGGCCATTTTTGATCCAAGCGGCAAGTTAGTAAGTTTCAGAGGTGTATGTATTGGGAAATCAACGAATAACATCGCTGAGTATAGCGCGTTGATAGAACTACTCTCTGATGCAATCAGACGTGGCATATGCCGACTAATTGTCAGGCTAGACTCACAGCTCGTAATACGACAACTCAATGGTATATATTCTGTTCGCAATCCAGCTATTTATCACATGTTCCTAAGAGTAAAGATCTTGGAAAGACGATTTGATTCAATTCAATATCAACATATTTCAAGAAATCTAAACACATTAACCGACTCATTGGCAAACTATGTGTTAAATAGACATTTGCAACATTTATAAAAGGGACACATCATAAAAAGTGTACATATGAATCATCCAAATCAACCAGAATGAAAATCGAAAATCAAAATATATATAAGCTGTTCATAAAGTTCATACATAATGTTCTGTAACCGAGACAAAATTGGTCATGTGACCTAAAAACTCCAAAAGTGCTAGGGGGCACCCTAGCCTAGTGATGCTCCTGATAGTAAGCCACAGTCTGTGCTATCATGCGCAGAGGACAGGTCCATCGTATAGGTACACCGATAGTATGCTGCTGCATCGGTAAAGGTAACTCGTCAATCTGTACATCCGGAAGACCACGGGTAAGGTTCTCAACCTGCCCCTGCACAACTATAAGGGTCTCAGTATCGCTAAGATCACGGATAATAACTCTCCGAGCAGGTTCCTCTGCTGGAGCAGCAACAGGTGGTCTCAGACGAACTGCCGGACGAACAGGACCGACATCTGCAAGCACACATGAGTTCAATTAAAAGAACCTTATAAATGAAAACAATGAACAGTAATATGGTTGAAGTTCTTACCAGTAGCATCCCACTGAGCACCGTCTGGCAGTACCATATCTGGATCACCCCGGAGATCCATACCAACATATGGGTACTCGGAAAAAGCCATCTCCTGGCAATCGAACCACCTGAAGAAAGCGGCATTGAAAGAAATCTGGGATTGACCTGCATGTCTGGACATGTGATCGACCCATCGCTGCATACGTGGCTCGGTAGGAGAAGGCACTCCGAGATCAATATACTGAGGTTGCATCAGAGGGATCTTCTCCAAGGCGAAGGCAGTCAGAATCGAACCAAAACCAAAGTTCTTCAACTTCCCGTCCTTCACCTTGTTCAGTTGACTTTTCATTTGAGTAAGCACTGCATCACTCCAGTTGAAGATCTTCGGTTGGAGACACTCCAAGGCGTGCTGCATATGAGACCTGTTGGCAACATGTAAAGATGCGCTACCGGCCATCCTACCAAGAGTATACAGAATAGACCTGAGAGGTCTGCTAGTAACATCACGGATGACTACCTTGCCGTCTCTGCTCGGCTAGGACCCCTCCCTGCAATACTGGCGGACATAGTCTCTCACGGAATCATTCCCCCGAACTGTACCAGATAAAGAAATGGGAGCACCCCGCCTTGACAAGCCAGTCAAGAAGTAAATGTCTGTCACGGTCAATGGAATAGGTTTGTTCCTGATCTGGAATACTTGGTTAACAGGATCCCAAGCATCAAGCATATACTGCAGTAGTGAAATCTGTGCTCTCATGCTTGAGATACGGAAAAACTTCAGCATTCCACAGTCTCGTAGCGCGCCCACCGTAATAGGATCATGAAGGGCAATCATATCTTCTTCTTCATGTTCTCGTTCTCGCCATGTGAGGGCCATCTTGATGAAGAATCCCTGCAAAGCAAACAAGAGAATGAGTCAGCTCCTGAAATTGATGAAAAACTGGCGAAAATTTCACCAAAATCTGTGAAAAATTGTTGTTTTTATGCCCCAACGCAGGTGCCCAGTGTACTACCAGCGTTGGGTGACAAGCTGCCTTCAAACAGCTTGAATCCCAACGCAGTTTTCGAATGGGGAACCTGCGTTGATCAGAGGGCGCCCTGGCAAAACCCCAGAGGCTCAATAGAACAGCAAAACAGGCATAAAACAGGAAAATGAAACCATGAAAATGAAGAGCTAAGGTTTAGCTCCTACCTGGTCCAAACGGCGCCAAAAATCGTCCGCAGAATCTCCCGGAATCAGCTGGTGAAAATCAAGGGGAAAGAGGCTCCTCCAAAGCTCCAACAAGCAAAATGCAAATGAAATGGTAAAGTGAGAGGTAAAAACCCTTTTTATTTGCTTTTTTACGTAGTTCAAGGTAAATATTAATGTGTTAATCTCATTTTTCAAGTAAATATTACTCATTTCTAACTAGTTTGTTGCAGCAATTTGAAAATGCAGTGCTATCAGTGAAAAAGAGAAGCTAGTTATGGTAAAAAATCAAAAGTAAACCATATATTCGAGCAGTTTTAGCACACAGTTCATGCTCGTTAAAAAATAAACGCAAGATCCGAGCAGTTTTAGCACATAGTTCATGCTCGTTAAAAAATAAACATAAGTTGTGAGCAATCTTCCCCTAGAGTTCAAGCTCACCCAGAAAAAATGAACCGATAAATAACATTGGTAAATGTAACCTTTGACAGCCATATTAAAGCCCTTGGTCGTGTTCTTGCAGTCTCACCTCGATCCGTTCATTTGGCCAATCGTTCATCTCCATATGTTTGTTTACCCATTTTGAGGAACAGCTGCGAAGAGTGATTTCACTAAGCCATCCTTGTGACACTGCCGTGATTGGAATATTCCAACCCGTACATGGAATCTGTTGCTGCCTTGTTCATCACTCGTTCCTCGAAAGACAAGTCGTCTTTAAGCTCTTTTCACTGACTCGTAAAATATGAAAAGATTGCCGAGTTTTGGCCTTCCAGCTCGTTAAAGCGACCGGAAAGCTATCCCTCCTCTAGATTTTAATCTTTTTGGACCTGAGGGATTATTGCACAAAAAGATCGAGCGCTTCTTTTGTTCGGCTCGTTAAAGCAATCGAAAATTCATCCCTTCTGTATTGTTTTATACTTTTTCGGACTGAAGGGATTAGATGACGAAAAAGGAATTCTGGAGTTGACTTTATGTACCTTTTCAAACTCTCTAAAAATGAAAAGGACCGAGTTATCCTTGTCGTTAGACTCGTTAAATTCATTAAATAGCGACAAACTTGTCTTTAGACGAGAACGAGTTTCCCTATCGCTAGGCTCGTTAAAACATAGCGATGGGCTTGCCCGAAGGGCAGGTTATAGAACAAGCATATGTTATCCTCCTCAAGCTTGACAAAAATAAAGAGGTACTGGTCAGCAATGACTGGGGAAAAATTGGGAGAACCTCACAGCTTTAATGGTAGCAAGTCGCTCTTGAACATGACACTTTGTCCTCCGTATCACATCGGGTTGGGTTGTTTCATTCACCGGTCTCATCACCATGGTCCTCGCCACACCATCCACATTTGGGGTAATGCTACCGATCCATCACATCAATGTCGTTATATGTTCAAGAGATGTTGTTCTGCAAAGAGTCAACTGTGTCCCATCCACTACCATACATTGTCCTTCATCCATTTCATGACCGCCACCCTGAATCATACATCACAGTTTGTTTTCAACTCATCACAATCACTAGCTCCGTTCCGTGTCACTGATGTGGGATTCATTAAGACCCTCCTTTGACGGATCGCTCCTTGTCGACATCAGCTCATTATCCAAGGAGTTGATCTAGGAACAACCCCTTCAGTACTTTGAAGCTTGCATGCCTCAATGGAAAGTTTCTCACTTCCGGCAACAGGTATACATCAATGACCTTCGACCAGAAGATTTTGCATGGTGGTCGACGCCAAGTCCTTTATTCCCACCATGTGAATTGTACTGCTATAACTTGAGGGTCATCATCCTTATCGATGATTCCTCTCGCGTTTGTTAACGGTTTACATCATTGACCGGTAATCAAGCGATGTCTTTCCATGTTCGACTTCAAGAAACTCTCACGTGGATCGACTTGTACATCGAGTGAAGATCGGAAGAGATTGAAGACCCCGGATCTAGTTTCATCCATCCGGGCTGCGATATATATTCAGGATATAAAGACATTTGATATGTACATCATGGCAACAGATGATCATCCTTCTCAAAGGATGATAATTTCAGCAGAGAGTTATCAGTCTACCGTTAGACGATCGTCTATTCTATGTACCAAAATGAATTTATAAAGCTGAGCATGGGAATGCCCGCCTCAACTAGATCATGAAAAAGTATGAAAAATAATGTATTGTATTGTATCTTATTACAGGACACTTCTCAGCAGATTGAATGAACTTCGGATCCTCCTAATAAAGCATTTCACCCGATAAACGACCTCATACTTTAGGGGGCATCTGTTATAGACAATTTTGTGCCTTGCAGCATCAGGCATGAATTGTCAATAATCCAAGGGATCCAAAGTCCCTAAACATGATGTTCCTACCCCTAGAGGAACAAGGTCAGCAAACCAACAGCTCTCAGATCAGTTCTCCACCTGAAAACACTCAAAAACAAGCAATCCTGAAATCAAAGCAGGTGCTCCACTAGGCTTCTGCGCTGAAACTCAACTCCTCCATGGTGTACCTGCGTTGCAAAGCAGGTAGAACAAAGGCCACCTGTGCTGAGCGAGATGGGACAAGTGGCACACTGAGTCATTGCTCTGGAATCTTCCAAAAATGACACTTGGATCAGGGATTTCGCCTTGTGATGAGTCAGAGGCTCTGTTTCTCCAAGTGGAAGCAAGGTTCTCCAAGTGGACTCAAGAACTGAAGATCAACTGAAGAGAGAGAGGACACAAGGCAGCTACACATCAGTTGCAAGCTGACTCATCCTTTCTCAATTCATCTATATATTGAGCTCTCTCCTATGAGCTCAGGAGGCTGGAATTTTGTGCAAAGTAATGACATGCTGTTGGTTTCACTATAGAACTATTGGGTGATTGCTTGAAGGAGGTGAAGAGGAGAAATTCTTTCTGCTGGGAGGTGTTGCTGGATTGGGGCCTTCAATGGTTGTAACCTTCTCAGAACTTTACTTCTTCCATTAATAAAAGCTATTGAGGTTCTTCTATATGCATTTGTTTCAATGATGTATTGTGATGATTGTATATTTGATTTATGCTAATCCTTGAATCAGTTATGAATGCATGCTTCTTGTAGTTTCCTTCTTTGTTATTTTGCAGGATCTCATTGTAGCTGGGCCAGCAAAAGAGCAAAGAGCTAGGAGCAAGCAGCAAAGAGAAGAGATTGGAGCAAATATTAAGCACAAGGCAACGGTTAGTGCATTTCTTCATTCTCTCTTGCTTTCATAAAGAAGTAAACCTTAAGTAGTTTTGTTTACAGTTGTTGCTGAGGTACTATCACCCTTAGAGTGGGATAGGGTCATCCGAATCAGATACTTTTCCCTACAACAGAATGAAAAGAATATTAGGAAAAAAACGAAACACACATAGACAAATATAGCCTAAATGATAGTAACATGGTGAAAAGAAAATAATTTAGCTATAATGGTGGTATTTATCTCTGAACATAGAGAGAAAACAACTAGGAAAATTTACAAAAGTTATTACAAGATAGAAAAAAAATACATTTTCACAAAAATAAAGAATCCTTTAATTCCAAATATGTAACCTTGGAATATGAAATGCCAAAATATTTGTAGGCCTAGAGGTGGTTAGTTTATACATCAACATCCTACTGGATCAAATTTTTCTTACAACAATATTTTTGGGGCATATAATAGCTCATTGGAAAAAAATAGCTGAGGAATAAAACTTTTGACTAAGGCCAAGTCATCCCATGACAAACCCTTGGCCCTCGAATTCCCAAGAAATATAATTTAGGGTCTCAAAATGTCCTCAAAAGTTATTGGTCCAAGAGATAATAGAAACATTACTAAGAAGATAGAAGTCCATTCAGATAGTGGAAGAGGTGGTTGGCCACTCATATCCAATTATATTATAAGATCCAAATTCTAGTCATATATGATTACCTTTTGTGTCAATATTTCCCTAACGTAGCGATATATTTAGTGATAAATGGCAATAAAAAGTTGAACAAACCAATCTACTATGAGTTCAACTAATTTTTTTTTCCTCATGAGCCTATGCCATTGTCTCCAAGCATGAATGTGATTAGACATATATATGGTGGTGTTTTGACATAGTGACATCAAAATATGAGTTCCACTTCCATACCTAATAAGTAGTCAGAAGTGCATTAAAAACTTATTAGATAGGAAATAAAAGTTACAATATGAAGTTCCTGGTAATTCAACACATCATTTAACTACACTGCTTATCACATCTCTCTTGAAAAGTAGAAACTATATGCTATTTTCCACCAAGGAGATGGCATAACACAAAAGGTGGTACATCCTAGTACAAATGGAAGGCCCTTCTCCTCGTTTTCCATCAAAATTCAAATTGTAGAATTGATCATTTTTTAAAATTATAAACATTAAAGGTTCGTTTTGAATTTGGTCATTCATTAATGGTGATAGATTGTGAATTTATTAGTCTCACCAAAAAAGGTAATCCATTTTTTTGAATGGTTTGTGGTATAGGTGAGCCATGTTGTGTCACTAATATGGACTTGTGGTCTACTCATTTAATATCTCACTGAGACATGAGCACACCCAAATCCATTAGTTCCCTTAAGTATAGTACTTACCTGAGAGATACTATTTCCCCCAAGGTCATGAATGTCCTCAAATACATTACTACCCTAGAGGAAATTAGTGCCCCAAGAGCATTCATTTATACATAGACATTCATGTCCCAAGGGAATTTGGTACTTGAGAAACATTCACGCTAAGAGCACTAATGAGTACACTAGGATTAGGATGAAACTTAGGATTGAGACTCCAACCAAAAGGAAATATGGCACTTGGCATTACGAGGTACCTATTGGGACATAAGGAAGAAGTGGTAACCTTATTTCCATTATAAAACGAAGGATTCCCCACATAAAATACAAATATAGATGTGTGAATTTGAGATGATATAGTGGGCATACTAATACTAGGCACACTCATGGAATAAAATTATGTGACTTTTGTCAGTTTCCAAATGGAAAATATAGGTGTGCTACATGTTGTAGTGGAATCCCATATCTATTAAATTAATCCTAAGGATAGAGTTGAATATAATCCTCCCAACACCATAGTTGATGAAAGAATATATATCTCATAATGAACAAAGAACATATGCTTGAAATCACATGACGAAGGTTGTAAAAGTAAAATTTCTCTCCAAATCATCTATTCTCCAATGACTACAAGATCAAAATCCTATATCCAAGAAGGGAAAAATTTGTGGATTGGAATCTTGTATACCACCTCAACCTCTTTCTCATCAATCCACCTTAAATAATATTAGAAATTTTTATAGTATATTGTGTTAGAGTCATCCATTACAGATAATTCCCTTTTGCTACTAGATGGTAATTCTTCTCCCTCAAGATAAATAATTCAATATTTAGGTGATTAGATAATATTTTGTTCAACTATTGTGAACATTATGTTTTATCCATTGAAAATAGTTAATCTATTTAAAACTAGACACTAATAGAAATAAATAACACACCTAGGTAATCTAGTTACCAACCTAAAAACATATAGAAAAAGGGGCCTTAGGGTTTTCAACTACTAAAGATGTGGATACTAGAGGTGTAAAACACTATCATGAAAAACCATACATAATAGTACTTTTTGGTGAAACTACCTTCAAGGGGAGATAAAATAGGGATTCAATGTTTTCCTCAAGTACCACATGTACTTCCCACTCGTGTCATCCATCTGATGCCTTAGGAATGGTCACTATGGGTGTCGATTCGCAAGTAGTGACTAGATACAATGGTTATAGGTTAAGGCCACATGTATGGGAATGGAGGAAAAGCTTGATTTTAGATACAAGTTTCTATGATTTTCCCTAAAACCTTCATACACATAGTAGTTTATAGAAGAAAACAAATGAACCAGGGAAATCCCTTGACTTTCCCTACTATGTCCTCATGCTTGACAATTATCTTTGAGCTGCATTCTTGGAAAACACTTCTCACTATTAGTGAATTTATGCTCTCTTATCTCAAATTCCAAAGACAAAACACCTTCATGCATACAAAATGAGAGAATTCTTAACCCTAGTTGATTATGAGATGCAAGTTTTATTTTTTGTTTTCACTAATAAGAGTAATGAAAAAGAGACAATAAAGCACAATCAACAAATAATTTTATAGGGTATTATGATACTCATTAGGTTAGTATTTAGTAGTCGATGTTAATGCATGAAGCTACACCCTTTCTTTTAAACAAATAGTTATGCTATGAAAATTCCTCTTTAATTTGAAACCAAAACTTCAATGGAAATGAAAACATATTACATAACCAAAATACAAATAATATGCACAATAATTCTTCCTAGGTCACTGATCGAGGTGGATATTGGTGACCACCTACCAAGTCCACTTGGACCCCCACCATTGTTTCTTTCAGCTTTTCAGTTTCCTTAATTGTAGCACAATTTACTATTTTAGCAATTTTTCGGGTCCTGAACTTTCAGAGCCGTCTTGAGGCCCTAAATGACCTTTTTTTGTGAAAACTGAGAGCAACATGCATCCATGGACCCATGTTGCTCTTCCCAAAGTTGTAGTTCTCAGATATATCTTTCTAACGAGACACTATGTGCATCAAACGAAGATCGCATGCCAAAGTTACAACCCTGGGATATTGATGTACCAATTTATCGAAACGGGGCACATAGTTTGGTATTTCATTTTCTAGGGTTAGGTTTTTGGATGTTTAGGGTTTTCCATTGTTTCTCAACAATAAATAGGCCTTAGAGCCTCATTGTAACATAGTTCATAGGCATGTAGCTGCCACATCTCTTCTCAGAGATAAGCTACCATCACCTTAGCTGGTTTATTTCCATTTCTATTTGTAAGCATATTTCAGTATTTTACATTAATGAAATGAACTATTATTTCCGCTGCATCTTTTCTAATATAGTTATCTCTGTATTTTTTTATGCTCCTGTTTAAATCCAGATCAGTGGTATCATTGCGGTTTGATTTTTTTTTCTTTGTTTTTCTTTGCATCTCCCCAACGAGGTTGGGATGTAAGGAGTTAGGGCTTGAACTCATCGAACCTTTAAGATGAGCCTCACAAATACTGATGGCCTCCCATGGCGGATGAAAAGAAAGATGAGGGGGTAGGATATCATATCAAGATCTTGCTCAAAGAAGCCCTCGAGCGACAAAGGAACATTATGATGGACAAGTTTGCTCAGATCCTTCAGCGGCTACCCAGGAGTGACGCATCGACTTCCAACAGCTACTTTGGAAATGCGGCACTGTTTAAAGTACAAGTTAATTTTGAAATCCCCATATTCAAAGGTTAGATAGATGCAGATGCCATCAATAAATGGTTAAAGGGTTATTTTTTTGTTCATGATTTTTCTAGTTGGGAAAAGATTATTTTCCCTCTTCTCAAAGCATCCCCCCACATTAAGGACTAGAGTGAAACCTACTGTGAGCATAAGGATGAAAGTATAGTCTCGCTATTTTTGGCCGCACACACTTGGAATTCATTTCGAGATGCCATGAAGGAGCAGTACTACCCTGTCGGAAGCTATGAGGATCAATACATAAAGTGGACCATGCTGCGGCAGGTAAGGGACCAAGAGGTGCCGAAGTTCACAAATATTTTCCATACCCTTCGCACAAAGTTGGGTATCAAGGATTCAGAGTAGCATTTGGTACTCAAGTACTACGATTTCCTACACAAGTACATCCAGGAAGAAATATAATTCCTTAACATCTCCTCGCTCGGCACTGCATACCAATATGCCGTCAGGGATCAGCAAAAGTTTAAATAGAAGAAGCGAGACTTTGGATTTGTGTATCCGAAGCAAGGGAAAGGTGCCCCCAAACCACAGAACAAAGGACAAAGCCAAGCCAGGGTGACCCAAGACACCCCGCCAAAGTTGCAAGTAAAGAACATCGCCAAGAAGCTGAAAAAGGACACAATAAAGTGGTGTGAGTTCCATAAGAGCTCCACTCACAACACAAGCGAATCTCGGGCCAAGCAGTCACTGGTCGCTGAGGTAAAGGTTTCAGAATTGGATGTAGGTTTCGACTCTGAGTCAGAACCTGACAAGGGGAATGACAAAGGGAAGCAGATTATCCACAAGGAGGAACCTGAAGATCAAGAGGAGGACGAGTGTGTCTTCCACTCCTAGATGTGGGTAAAGGGCTCCCCGCTCCATTTCATTGTCGACAGTAGGAGCCAAAAGAACTTCATTTCAGCAGAGGTCATGAAGCGGCTGGGCTTACTGACCATAGCACATCCACTACCGTACACCATCAGGTGGCTTCACCAAGGATTGGATCTTCACATGAGCCAGCAGTGTCACCTTCCATACAACATCAAGCCCTTCACGAATGAGGTATTGTGTGACATTGCTCCCTTGAAGTTTGTGATATATTACTAGGACAACCATACTTGTGGAAGTGACATGTTTTGTATGAATCAAGGCCCCGTGTTGTTATTATTACTTTGGGAACTAAATTGTATAGGATATTGGAGGTAGCACCATCTACCACCATCTCTTTGATTACTGCAAAACAATATAGTAAGCTCATTTCCAAAACTGGGAAATTTGTTTTCCTAATGATACGCCCTCAAGGAAAGAAGAAGACAGTGGCCATGACCTCCAAATAGGGCCCCTTTTCACGAAACTATAGATGGACAAGGTTGTGGAGGAATACGAGGACATCCTCACCTCCCCCGCAGGGGTTCGTCTGCATTGTCAGGTCAAGAACTGCATTGATCTGACCCTAGCTGCGATGCTGCCCAATGGACCAATCTATCGGCACTCCATTTTGGAGATTGATGAAATCAAGAGGCAGATTCAGGAGCTACTGCAAAAAGGTCACATCCATCCAAGTTCATTTCCCTGTGGGAGCCTGATCGTGTTGGTATAGAATAAGTATGGGACTTGGAGACTCTGTATTGACTATTGGGCGCTGAACAAGATCATTGTCCATAATATGTACCTGATCCCATAGATTGATGACCTCTTGGACCAACTGAAGGGGGAAAAATATTTCAGCAAGATCGATTTGAAGTCAAGATATCACCAGGTACCAATCGAACTATCCAATGTGTGGAAGATTGTCTTCAAAACCAAGGAGGGCCTGTTCAAATGGTTGGTGATGCCTTTCAGATCAACGAATTCTCCTGCAACATTCATGAGGCTAATGGATGACACCTTACGGCCATTCACCAACTCATTTGTAGTGGTATACCTGGATGACATCCTGATCTTTAGCCAGAGTTGGAAAGAACAACTCCACCACATTCAACAGGTTATCCAAACACTGAGGCAACACAAGTTATGTTCCAACTTGGAGGAATGCACATTTGGCATGACCGAGGTTCAATATCTGGGATACCTTATTGATGAACAGGGGGTGCATGTGGATCCATCCAAGATCCAATTCATTCAAGATTTGCCATCTCCAACCACTCTGACAGAGCTCCATAGATTTCTACGTCTTGCCAACTTCTACCACAGGTTCGTGTTGGGATTTTCCCATATCACTTGACCCTTGAGTCAAGTCACCAACGAAGGAGCGAAAGCAAAATTATTTTGGTCTGAATCTCAATAGAGATCATTCATAGAGTTGAAATATCGCCTCTGCACAACACCCATTCTCACATTACCAGACTTGCAACAACCATTTTAGGTCAAGATAGATGCCTCTGACTATGCTATTGGGATAGTCCTTACTCAACACAGGAATCCAGTGACATATCACAGTGAGACACTTTTAGACATAGTCTAGAAGTATCCCACTTATGACAAAGAGATGTATTCCATTATGCAGGCCTGCCGACAATGGAAGCATTACATTTTGGGGAAGGAAATGGTCATCCACACAGACCACCGACCCCTGCAATTCATACAGACCCAAGGGAAATTACAGAATGATCGCCATCAAAAGTGGACCACATACCTGCAACAGTTCCATTTGAATATTAAGTATAATAACGGTAGCACTAATAATGTTGCAAATTACCTTAGTCGACCATCGATCATGGCGTTAACCACTGCGCTGAACTCTTGTGGGCACGAGACTTCTGATTGGCCACTTCTCTACAAAAATGACCCAGAATTTGGCCACACATACTAGACACTCTTGGAGGGTCAACATGTTCAAGTTTTTCACCTCGAGGATGCCCTGTTATGCCACATGGGTCACCTTTGTGTTCCTTCAAGCGAGTGTGCCAAGATGATTTGGGAAGCACACTATAGTCGGGCTGTTGGACATCTCAGGGTCGAGAAAATGGTGGAAGTACTATAGAAGTATTTCTATTGGCCAAATCTTCAACACAATGTTGGGAAGTACATCAGATCACGCACTGCTTGTGCCATTGCGAAACCAACCATCAAGAAGAAAGCCCTTTATACCCCGATGCCTACCCCTAGTCAACCTTGGGAATCCATCTCCATGGATTACATGTCAGGTCGTCCTTCCACTGTGCATGGAAACGACTGTGTTTTTGTGGTCGTCGACAGGATCTCGAAGATGGCCATTATGGCCGCCTGCAAGAAGAATATCATAGCAGAAGCCACTGCTAAGCTCTTCTTTGAATGAGTGTGGGTACACTTTGGGATCCCACAGTCTATCATCTTAGATCAGGATAGCAGGTTCCTCAGTACATTTTGGTCTAGTCTCTAGTTGATGCTTGACACCAAAATCACTAAGTTCATAGCCTTCCATCATCAAACTGATGGCCAGATAGAGGTTGTCAATTGTATGATCGTACACATTCTGCGTATGTACAACTCAAAGCATGCACGCACATGGGATGAGAGCCTCCCCTATGTTCAACACAGCGACAACCAGGCTCTCCACAACTCGACTAGTCACAACCCTTTTCAGGTGGGCTTGGGATTCCAGCCACTACGTCCCATTGATGTGGTCATGCAAGTTGAGCTAATCACGCAGATTTAGCTCATGTCCAGTCTGAAAAAGATAAGGAAAATAGCTTCATTTAGCACATCCAACATATTCACCAGTAGGTCCATGACATTCTGGAGAAATCAAATGCCAAGTACAAGCAGCGACATGATTAACATCCGGTGCCACACAAGTTTCAGGTGGCCGACAAAATCTGGTTACATTTGCAAAAGGAATGCCTTACTAAAGCTTATCGAAAACTCAAACCACTCAGATATGGTCCTTACAGCATTACCAAGGCTGTGGGAGATAATGCGTTTGAGCTCAACATTCCCCCATTTCTTAGCCTGCACCGAGTGTTCAATGTGGACCGCCTTCGGCCATACTTTCCACCATTACTAGACACATCTGGGATTGCAGAACAACTCACACCCATAGAGTTAAATCCAATTTGCATTGAACAAGCTGCAACTGATCGGGTCATGGACACATACATCAAGCAGACTCGCCAGCCGAATTTCCAATTGTATCGAGCTGTCAAAGCAGGCGAACTCCTTCATCATTGCAAGTTGCTCACCAGGGACCAAGTTCAATAGAAGTTTCCCCATCTCATGGAGGAACTCAATGCAATGGGGACCATTGCTTCCTAAAGGGGGAGGAATGATCTAAGTGGATATTCATGGCCACCTGCCAAGTCCACTTGGACCCCACCATTATTTCTTTTAGCTTTTCAGTTTCCATAATTGTAGCACAACTTACTATTTTTAAGAGTTTTTTGGGTCCTGAACTTCCGGAGCCATTTTTAGGCCCTAAATGACAGTTTTTTGGAATACTGGGAGCAACATGGGGTCCATGGACCCCATGTTTCTCTTCCCAAAGTTGTAGTTCTCGGATAGATCTTTCTAACGAGATACTGTGCACGTCAAATGGAGATTGTATGACAAAGTTACAACCCCGAGAAGTTGATGTACCAATTTACCCAAACGGGGCACATAGTTTGGTGTTTCATCTTCTAGGGTTAGGTTTTTGGATGTTTAGGGCTTTCCATTGTTTCTCAACAATAAATAGGCCTTCAAGCCTCATTATAACATTGTTCAGAGGGATGTAGCCACCACATCTCGTCTTAGAGATAAGCTACCATCGCCCTACCTGGTTTATTTCCATTTCTGTTTGTAAGACTATTTCAGTATTTTACATTAATGAAATGAAGTATTATTTCTACTGCATCTTTGTGAATATGGTTATCTCTGTATTTTGTTGCATTCCTGTTTACATCTAGATTAGTCACTAATCACTAGGTTGGATTCATGAAAATCGCCTATATCCAAGTGAAAATAAAATGAAGGAAACACACCTGTCTAGGTATCCATGGTTTAGTTATATATCAACTACAATCTCCCCATAATTTCCTTGTTATATCTTAAGTCTATCTAAATAAAATAAGATAAAATAAAACTCCTAACATTTTGCAGCTATAATTTATCTTTGAGCAACAAGTGAATAGATGGGATGACACCTTTTGCAAGCTTGAAAAAAGTGACTAGCCTCTTTTCTCAGGGAGAGAGATGAAACTACTGAAGAAGAAGAAAACCTCATCAAATCATACTAAATTTTAATTGATATTAAGGTTTCAAAAATATAGATGGAGATAACAGATATTGATACATTATTATAAAATTTTAGATACATAAAACAACTAGGGGATGTTTTGAAAATAAAGGAGGAAAGCTAAATTAGAGAAGGTAAATTGGGCTCTCACTAGTGGAGCTTCCAGTTTAATTACCAAAGAATCCTTCACATAGATAAACATTTCCTCTCATTAATCTTATTAAGCTTAGATATATATGGGGATAGATCCCTATGGCCTTTACACTCTAGACCTCGAGTTTCACATTCAACTTATAGTAACGATACAAGGAAGGAAAGTTGTACCTTGTTCTAGTGGTTGTCCTCACATGATCATTGTTGATGTACCTACGAAAATCACATATTGGATACAAAACTCATATCCTTATGCACAAGTTATAAAATACGTCCCTTAGATGGATTTGTCCATACTAGCAAAGAAACAACAAGTATTCATGTATGTTGGAGGAGAAATATGATATATATATATATATATAGATATATATATATATATATATATATATATATATATATATATATATATAGATATATATATATATAGATATATATATATATATATATATATATAGATATATATATATATATATATATATATATATATATATATATATATATATAGATATATATAATCAAGATAAGTTACAAAAACACAATATTACCTTGAGAGTTATTAATGTAAATTTTAACTTCAACCTCCTTCAGGCTTCCTTAACCCTCTCTTTGAATCCTTAAGACAATAATAATGATGCCTCTCTAGCCATAGTTTGTTAGCATATGTTTTTCAACTTGTTAATCTTTCTTACCCCTTGATTTTCCTTTATTTTATAGAATTATGGATGATTGTTAGAGACATGAGAAAACATTGGATTTTATAAACAACATAGTAGACATAGTTTTTCTAAGGCTTTTGATGGAACATGGAAATCCTATATCGAGCTAATATCCCTATAAATACTCAAATATAGAAGCTTCTAAGAACAAACACATGTTGCATGAGAACACCAACCAATCGATCAGACATTGAACAAGGACAAGATGTGACTGATTTCTCTTTTTATATAGAAAAAGAGTAATTATGCTAAAAAATGTTGACGTTTGTGAAAATTAAATGTAATTTAAGCAAGATGGCACTAGTAGGTCCCCTATGAGGAATAAATCGACAGATAGAGGTACAACAATAACATAAAAAAATTCTAAAGTGGGATAATTATTGAGGTATCAAGATATGGGAATATGAATATATGGATTTTCATTTCATGATAATGATAATAAACATCTTAACAACAATATTTTTGTCAAAAAAACACCTTCCACATATAAGTAAAAATGTTGAAAGAAAAAGGTTGATAGGATGTCCATATTAGAGAAACCACCTAGACATCTTCAAAAATGCATTTAGACCAAGCTAAAATAGTAGCACCAAATTAGGTACTTATGAGTTCTCTCTCTCTCTCTCTCTCTCTCTCTCTCTCTCTCTCTCTCTCTATATATATATATATATATATATATATATATATATATAGTAAAGAAATGTATATGGAGATTCATATTAAAAAAGGTATTGGGGATCTAGACCAAATCCCATGAAATCCATAAATGACCATTCCATATACCATTAATTATAATACAATCATAGTTCCTTAACTAAAACTACAAAGCCATGGTAAAAGACACCATGTGCCACAATAATTCTAAAGGTCAAAACTATGTGCTAAAAATAGCAAAAATTGCACACAAATAACTACCCAATTTTATTTTGAGGCCACGACTACCCTTGAACCCCAAAACAAGGGGCATTCCTCCTCTGGTGAGCCCCTCAAAAATTGGGCCCTTCTTTCGCCCCCCTAAAGGATCCTCTGGCTACACCTAGCACAACATACAACGTGTGGAGGTATTCATGCAAAGAATATAACACACCCCCAATATTCTCATGGTTGTTTTATTCTTTATACATAGAGGGATGCAAGGGTACATGATCTATAATATAGGACAATATTTTCCATAGGTTATCTACGCGAAGAGAGCTTCCTAGTGCACATATTTTTGGTTAACAAATATGCAACTCTCTTTAAAGTGTTTACCTTCACCATCAAAGCTTTATTTTCATCAACCATATCTCCCACAAAGTGATACTAAACATGAATACGTTTTCTCTTAGAATGATATGTTTGGCTCTTCACAAGGAATACTACACTCTAATTATCACAATCTATCCTCATTGTAATGTTGGGTGCAGGATCCCCCAAGGGAACTTTTGGGGCTTAAGGCCAAAATTTTGGTCAAAAATTGTAATTTCAATGCAAAGACTCTACATTTTGTGGGCACGGAGTGTGTAGTTTGTAAAAGATTCATAGGGTTGTCTACCCTTAATTTTGTTATTGTAATGTCAGCTGTAGAGATCTACCCATGGTCTGCGGACCATGGGATTGCATAAATAGAGAGAGGCTCTAAGTAGCAAAGACATGAGGATAAGGATGAAGAATTGAGTCATATCTGTAGAGAAAAGCCTAGTTTTGGGTTGTAGAATAGGAGAAGGATCTGCAACTAAGTGCACAGAGGCCTAGTAGTCCACAACTGAGTGCGCAGACCCCTGCAACTGAGTGCATAGGGTGAGTCGAGTCTGTAACAATTGGAAGCATTAATAAACATAAGTTTCCTATCATTTCTGTGTATTTATCACCTTTTTTATGCATCTGCTACATTGGATATAAATTTCACTTTTAATGATTAAATGATGCGTGAATGTGTATAACTATGTTGATTAAGTTAACGCAAGATAGAATAATTGTTTACGCAAAGATAAGTAAGGTCTGTTAAGAAGATAAGTAAGATATGTGGTGTAGTTTAGCGAAATAGTGTAGGTCACTGCCATAGCAGTGCGAAAGCATCTCAGCCCCTAGTTAGGGTTGTGCGAAAGACGATTATAACAGATCACATAGGTATTGAAGGTTAGAACAATGCGTGAAATGACATGTCCGAAGGTAGACATAGTTCGACTAAACTGACATCATAGACATCTCAAGGGTGTGGATACTTGGCTCCAGCATCCCCCCATACTGCTTCGGGTGAGACTTCAGTCCACGCTCTACGAGCTGATGCCGAAAGGGCCAGTAGTTTAGGGATTTGTTTGGCTAAATAACTTTGAACTTGGTTCAGGTCCCCATAAGCCAAAAAATGGTTCTGTTGTTGGGACCAGAATCTGCATAGAGATGTTTGATGTAATATCATTCGAATCAAACTGAGAAAGAAATTGAAGGCTGGTTGGACAGAAAAATTCACGAGTTCGAGGCATAGGAGAACATAAACCCATCACTGTCAAAAGAAGAGTGGTTAGACTGATCATTGGCGCAATCATATTATAGGAGGATTTGTTACTGAGTTCATAGTTGAAACCTTAGTTAGCTACAACGAGGTAGAGCGACACTTTCTCATAGCACCGCGAGGTAAGTACGTAAAGTATTTGAATAGTTTCATTAAAATGCTATTGTGCAGAAAGAGGGTTATGTAGTTACCTTGATTTTTGGTGCTACAAATAGTGGAAAATCTTACAAGAACGAAGGAACTAAGGGACCTAAAACTAGCCCCTTGATTTCACCTCCATGAGGGGACGAGGATGAGCTCGCGAAGGTCTCACCACGAAGTGCAATCCACATGATAAGACTAATAATTTCACTAATACTAGCTCCACCCACGCTGCCACCAGCTTCACCACCATCACCTCCATCCTCACCCATACCCACTACACCACCGCGATTCAATATGGCAAGCACAGTGAAGTTTCTTGTGTTCAAAGGTTTGGGAAATGAGGATCCAAACCAATTCTGGTTCGTTATAAGGGTTGTTTGGGAAGCGCAAGGTGTTACAAATGACAATATAAAGAAAGTGACACTGGTTAGCGCCTTATAGAACCACGCGCTAACTTGGTATATTAAGCACTCCAATGATAATCCAAATGCGGGAATCACAGATATCCAAACAATGCCAAATAAAGAATTTAGCAGGCTGAAGTCTAAAGAATAATCGATCATTAGATTCAAAGAGATCATGATGCTACTAGGCAAGACTCCTTGGGAGCTGAATCAGAGGCTAAAATGTACGATTCACGAAGATAATATGAATCTAACTGATGGACAACATCACGAGTGGTTTGTAGCTTTGCTAATGCCACATTTAAGTAGTGCGCTATCGCAACTAAAGATAAAAACTGAGGTAGAAGCCCTGTATATTTCCATGAGGCTACATGAGACCCCAATGTAGGATCCTAACCTACGAGTTCAACAGATCCATGTGTAGCTGAAGAATTTATGCACTAAGATGCAGAGTCTGAAACAGGACAAGACAACTCGCTCGGAAGTGTGTGAAGAAGTATGGTGTGTCAAATGAAAGAGTGACGGTCATGACAAATTCCACTACCCAGTTTTTACAAATTACCTCGTAGGAGGAGGACCGATGTCTTTAAGGTCGGAAGCTCAATAAACACCTAGCGCGATGCCTACTTTGTGGTGCGCGATCTATCAAATAGTCGGAAAACATGCCATGCAAAATTGTCACTTGTTACAAAAGTATACGAAAAATTCACAACAATTGTTCTACAACTTTTGTAGGTCGGTGGGACATGATGAGCGCACTTGCAGAAGCTATGAGTTAATGATGGATGGAACTCCCACTTATCAAGTTCAAGCTGAAATGTGTCCCCTTGACCAAAATACAAGAATGGCATGAAGAGGATTTCAATGGCGCAGACGAGGCCAAGGCGAAGGAGGACTTGGAAGAGGTCGCAGACAATTGATATGCTACAATTGCGGAGGGCCACGACATTATGCATGTGATTGTACGAATCCAACGCATGCATCATGTTTGTATTGCACCTTTTTTGATCATGAGACAAAATATTTTCCTACGCTGATAGCTATGATATGTGACAAAGGAGCGCTACCGCATCCCCCAACTCAGGATCTACATCCGATGAGGTCTGAGTTGTGCGAGGAAGATCTGAATTTGAACATTGTGCTCTGAAGTGGAATCGCAACGGGAGATGAAAAAGGCAAACATCTAGAAGATTGTACTTACGTTTACAAGGCCCCAGCAAAAGAAGTGGAGTTTGATTTGGAGCACATTCAGGAAATCTTCGTGGAAGCTAAGAAGGGCTTCGTTGAGGCCTCCACTTCAGGAAGCAAAGCTAAACCGGAGCCAGAGATGCACCCATCTATGCTCACAATGTTCTTGGAAACATGTATGAAGTTACTATGCGATAGTAAGGCAATGAAAGGGTTATAGGAACTCATCAATTGATGCACTGGGACCACACCAGGAGAACCACGCGTAGTCTGAAATATTGGAAAGCATAAGACAAGAACAGGAAGAGAGATGAGACTAACCACGCACATCGGAGAATATGAGATGGACCAAGTAATTTTGGATTTGGAATCAGATGCAAATGTTCTGCCAAAGAAAACATGGGAATGAATGGGATGACCTATGCTGCAGGGGTCTCCAATTCAGCTGAGGATGGTGAACCAGTAGAAAATAGTACCTATGGGGCGATTTCCGGGAATAACTGTGGATATTGAGGGAGCGAGCACGCTGGTGGATTTTGAATTGATAGAGATTGTTGATGATAGAAGTCCCTACCCTGTGTTCTTAGGAATTGACTGGGCCATTGACATGAAGGATCATGCTATACGGATCCGGTGCACAACTATGAAAGTGATGATGATTTGGACTGCATCTATAAGATAACAGCATGAGACCAGGACTGGGTGAATCCCATCACAAATGGGCAGATTGCATGGGAGCATGAAAGCTCTTGTACTTCGGATTCATAGGAGGAAAGAGAGTGATGGTAGAATTGGTTACATGAGGTAACTACACTGAATTGTAATGTGATGACAAGGATGTTGCGTTGCGTATCAACAGAAGTAAGATACCTACCTACGTATTATGGTTTAAGTGAGGTAGATACCTTCTTGGATAAATTTGAAAGAGAAGTGTTAGTAAAGCAATGATTTCAGGCCTTGGACTGGGTACTTCTTGCTACGCCTGCGAGATGGTTGGGTACACACAAAGGGAGCTTTGACGACTGGTGTGAATGTAGGAGAATGATGCGCACACGATTTGGGAAGCCTAGGGTACGACTGATAGATAAGTGCAAAGGATAGGATGGTTTGCACGCGCATCTGGCCAGTAGGATGTAGGCCTATGGAAAAGAGCCCCAAGCTGTGTGGATGCACATGTACTCCACACTGAAGGACTTGGTCAATAAGCGTGTGTTAGCAGACAAAGGTGCAAATGGCTCTTAATGTTGGGAAGACATTATATAGGAGGAGCTATCACACAAAATATTCTACATACAAAGGAAGTCAACAAGTTGCGCAACGCACTGAACAAGGTATGCAACGTGCAGCGAAGTGATTGGGACCTACGCATACCTACATTGTTATGGGCTTATAGGACGACATGCAAGAAACTAATGGGACGAACACCTTTTAGGCTTGTCTATGGAGTGGAAGCTATAATGTCAATGGAATACATGATGCCTAGTCTGCGCATAGTAGTGCTCACATGTATGATGGATTGCAGAGCCTTGGAGGAGAGGCTTCTGCAGTTGGAGGAGCTCGAAGAAGAATGATTTTCAGTTGGATTTCACCAACAGGTCCAGAAGAAACGCGAAAAGGCATGGAGTGATCAACATATTAAGTCACACACCTTTAAGGTGAATGATTTGGTGTTGTTGTATGATAGTAAGTTTGATAAATTCCTTGGAAAGCTCAGAATGCATTGGCTGTGATCGTATGTTATTAAGGAGATCACGGACGGATGTGCAGTGTAGTGGGTAAAGTTAGATGGGGAACCTTTCCCAGGAAAAGTCAATGGAAGTCATTTGAAGCCATACACACAGGGCTCGGACATCTGACTATCCAACAAAAGAACAGTCTTAGTGCTCCAAGCAATTGAAAGGAGACGTGGGTCTATAAACTACTTTGCCCAGGTGCTGCGTGATGTCAGGACTATGCATAGTAGTGAAGTGTCACAGGATCGTGACTGTGAAAGGGTAGCTGCGCTGCAGCATGGGTCGGCTAGAAAGTGAATGTGATAGTCACTATTCATGATGTGATGCTTGGCTTGAGACCAAATGGAGCGGGTAGTAGGCATTTAATGCAAACGTTATAGGCTAGATTCTTGAAAATCATCTGCCAATCGAGCATTAATGGACCGAATGTGCGGGGAACAATCGAATTCAAATTCAAAAGGTGCTATAAATTACAAAGGGTTTTCCAACAAACAACGCTTGACAATTTTAGAAATGAGTTGTTTCGTGCTCAAACATTCATGAACCCAGATTTGTTCAATCTTCTGAAGGCAAATTCTTTGCTTGAGAATTTACCCAAGATGTTGAGAAAATTGTGGGATCGCACTATGGAAGCACCTGAAGAACCCATGGATACCAGAGCAATAACCGTCTAGAAAGCTGCGCAGGCCAATGCAGAAGTGGAAGCCCCAGAAAGTGTTGGTATATTCGCATAAATCCCTAAATCGCCACGCACGCTGAGACCCAAGAAAGATAAGCAGGCCATGGTATAGGTGCGCGTATCACCTAGAAATCCACTAATGACTATGCTCAACATGGAAGGAAAGGGGAAGGCTATAAATTTGGAGGCCGATCAGGAGGAAGAATTTGAAGAAGTCCTGATAGAGGAGGAGGATGTAGAAATAGAGGTTGAAAGTTGAGGTGCGGACCCTCTTACCAGGCTACTCAGATATGTTCCTATGCAGAAGGGTAAAGAAAAGGTGCCCAAATATATAGATGATAGCAATAGCTCTCTGCAGACTCCGTTACTCCATGACAACAGACTTCGTTGCTCGATGATGACATTATTTTTGAAGGAGCAAACTTGGGGCGAGTGCCCATATTGAAATTTGAAGACTGGGATCTCACGGACCACGAGAATGTCCCACATCTCGTGACCACATAGCAAATGCACTAGAAGAAGGACGTAGTGGACGGAATCATAGAGTTGAAGCCGCGTAAATGATTGAGAGGTGTAAAGAAGGCAAGATTGTTAAACTTGCTCTGGGTGCCACATTACGATCGCACCCTAGTGAGCATTTTTGTCATCAAGCAACTACTCTTCTTTGTGCATGGTGGTGCTTGTGGATGGAGAAGCCCATCCCTCTCACAAACCATTTGATTCATAGAATTACCCAGCTCCCTTGCAAAGGGGAGGACACAAAAAACATCTCGGAGGGAAAGAGTAATGACTTAGCCATTGCGGAGGCCATGAAGAAGAAGTTTAAGCTGGAGAAGAAGAAGAGAGGGTATGCCTTTTCCAGTGTCAACAACCCTGCGGTTAAAGTCGTGATGTAGATATTGGCAGTGAAGGTCATGCGGAAGTGCCACAAGGATGAGATGCTCGCACTAGCAGTTGCATTAGCAGCATAATGCATAGAAGGGGTCTGGTTTAATTGGGAAAACTATTTATGTAGAGAGTTCCTTGAGAACTGTAGTCAGGCATAGGAGTAGGGAAAAACTTTTCACTTTGCATGGCTTCTGTTGTCAATAGTATTGGTGGCATGCGAATTGCTTGAAGATAGCCAATTCCCGATGATTGCACAGGACCTTCCAGATGTAGCAAAGTATGCTACGCTATGGGAAACCAGGGATGCACAAAGGATAAAGGACAACAAAATATTATGGGTGGTCATGGAGATGAACATCAGAATGGGGATTAATCGCAAGCCATGGTTATTGCCCATGGTCTACAGTAGTCTATAGAGCTTTGCGAAGTTCAAGGAATATTTCCATAATGTCTACATCAGGGTGTAGAAGGACCTCGTGAAGACGTGGCATGAGCTACCCTATTTGGCGATTGATGATGTCATCTTTGCAGTCCTTGAGTCATCACTACCAAAGTGGCGTGCTCCTATGGGCTCCACGGTGGAAGCAGAGAAGTCCATCACGTAGCGAAAGAAGGAAGAGGAGAAATTTTGGATGGCATAGTTGGAAGAGAAATGTATGAAGGAAGAAGCAATGGCTAAGGCCCATGTGGCACGCGACACTACAAAGTTGGCAGAAGAGCAACAAAAGACAGTAGAAGAAGAGTGTGAAGGACACAAGTTGCCTTTGTCTAAGCCAGAGACCAATATAGAGCAAGGTGGTGCGGACCCGTAGACAATTTCCACCTAGCTAAAATTTCCATGCTTAAGAGAGCAAGGAGGGCCGCGAAAGAAGTCGAAGGCTTCGAAGACTTCGTTCAACCCGATCACCCTCACTGAGGGGGATCTCCATGATATTGGCGAGATGGCGAGGCACGTCATCGCAGAGGCCCTCCAGTAGTTTGAGGAGCAAGACCAGATGGTGTTGGGGGCTCTCTCGATGTAGATATAGGAGTTGTAGGTGCGCACTCCACAGGTCAGAATCGTGTCAACCAACCTCGCAGTAGGCACATCCGCAGCCAAGGAAATGATGCATGCACGAATGACTAACGCAATAATGTTGCCAGATGGTGCACTTGTTACAGAAAATGAGGCCGATAGGAATATGGTCAGCAGGTTGAAGGGAATCAGATTAAACGTGGTTACACTCCCTTAGGAGACACTGTATATATTTTGCAGGATGGAGTCACTGCAGAACTATGAGCCAGGGAGGGTTGCACACTCCAGGTAATGAACGAGCACCACATCAACATTGAATAGTTGAGCCTGCAGTGTGATGAGGTAGTAGCACAAAAAAAAACAAATAGTGGAGGTGGTCAAGGAATCCTACCATATGGTCCTGGACTTGGCCATCCAAGTAAAAGAGTAAGTGGAGACGCGCATCCAAAAGTTAGCAGTAGTGGTACGTGATGCCAAAGAGGAAATGGCCAGGGTTAAGATAGAGTTAAACCTTCAGATAGCGAAACTGTAGTTGAAGGCACAACATTCAACTCCGCTAGAGGTTAAGGAACAACACACCATCATGATCATGACAGTAATAGCGACGATCAATAGTGCAGTGACATGCTATGAAAAGTTGTTCGAGTAGTCGTTCGAGGTCCTCACGACCCTACAGGAGGACTTGAACATAGAGCGCTTGGAGAAAGAGGTGCATGAGCCACAATAGAGATACGATGAAGTAAAAGGGACTACACAGATTGTTTCCCTTACACAAAGGCTTGCGAGGATGCATCAGGCTAAAGCACTCAAAGATCAGGTGGATGCTGCTCGACAAAAGGAAGCATTTTTGAAGGCGCACCTACAACCCTGGATTGATGAGGCGTATACCATTACATCCTCCATTGAAGCAAAGCTCGTGTAGAATCAAGCAACACAGAAAGGATTTAGAATGGTAGTTCAGCCACAACGGTCATTGAACAATGCGTAGAGGAAGTACAGCAGGCAGTTGCTCAGTGCGTTACTGAACTTGCAATGATCCAGTGAGAGTTGGGACGTCTTCACGCAAAGAACTCTGCACCAACAGAGTGACTCGAGGGCAAGTCACGATGTTTGTGTTGGGGGCCTGTTGGGCACTGTCTAGTCAATTTAACGTCTTAAATTGCTCTACATGAATTATCAATCCGGGTATCGTAAATTGATGAAGTGTGGTGCACCATATGTGCTCAGTTAACCTTTCTCTGACTTCGTTGTTTTATAGTTTATGTTTGTTTTTGGGGTTTTGTTCTTGTTGGTTTTCTAAAGTGTTTAATGCAAATGGAAATCCTATTCTAAGGTCTTAAGAATACTTTTAAAGGACAAGTATGGATAAAGATTTCAAGACAAGGCCTATGTCCCTAATGGTAATTTCCAAAACTTAGCACTTCAAAAGAACTTAAAACATGTTATTGATGGAGTTAGTATTTAAACAAAAGTGTAAATATACAATTAGTTTAATCAAAATAAAATGCAATAACCAAATAATGAGCTAATGACTATGAGACCCAGTATCCTTGCTGCTTCAGCAAAAGGACAAGATGATTCTATCACGTCATTAGTTCATTAAAAGGCTATGTGCATCACTAATCTACAATCAACTTGAAAGCAATTTATGTACAACTAATATACATGAGAAAAATGTAAAACAACAGTAATCAAAACAACTTGTTATGTACAGCTAATATACATGAGAAAAATGTAAAACAACAGTAATCAAAAAGCTTTGTTATGTACAGCTAATATACATGGTGAAATAAAATGCAAAATTAAATGACAACTATACAAGGCAAGGGCCCTCTGCCACCTATGAAATCAAAGCAAAATTGAACACACTTGCATGAATTAAAATTGCATGAATGAAAAATCTAATCTATCAAACTTGAAAGCAATCAAATAACATAATCAAATCAAAGCAATATTTACAAAATGAAATCTACTCTACCTTACATCCTAATATGCTCCATGACATCTACTTCACATCTCCTTCCATGTTGAGAACATCAAAGCTTTATTCAATTTCTTCAAAAGTACAAAGTACAACAAAGTTCTCCAAAGCTTTCAAAAGCCATCAAGGAAGAACTACAAACTTAAGAACTAGGGACTAAAGACTAAAAAGGACTAACAAATGAAGGAGAGAGATCTCCTATTTATACAAAAAGATGAGAGCCATCTCATTAATGAGAATCCATGAATCTCTCCCTCTACCTCTAGAGTCCTAATCAAAATAGGAACTGATAAGACACATGTCTTTTTAGAGTTACAATACAATTAGGAGATGTGACACATATCCTCATGATCCCATGATTCTTTCCAACCAAATTCGAATTTGGCCTTAGAGTGCCACATAAGGGTCTTCTAGAAGTATCCTTTCAACCTACACATGTCAACAACCTCAACCCATTTGTTAGGTATAAGCATATGCACATTATTTTCTAATGTTTAACCACAAATTCACTTAAAAGGCTTAGAAATAATAAAGATTGGAAAAACATAAAGGTGGTCCAATGATAATGAAAGTGGGATGAATGTGGTGACATAGTAGTGAAATGGAGGTGATATAATGGACATAATAGTGAAAGTGTAATGGAAATGAATGACATTTTCAAGACTCAACATACCCCCCAACTGAAGCTATTGCATGTCCTCATGCAATATATATTACATTAACTCTTTTGATCCTTGAGCTTTGGCTTAACTTTGCATGATATCATTTGATAACTTCATATTTCTGCAAAGTGTTTCACTTGAATTGCAACACGGTTGGTTCTTGTGTTACAACCATTTTTTTTTTTTTTGCCTTCTATTTTGATCATTGAACTTTGCATAATGATATTTTGATTATTGTTGCAAAGTATATCTTTATTGGATTGCATGATGGTTGGTTCTTGTGTGACAACCATGATTTTGTTTGTATCCAATTTATCCTTTAAGCACTTTTTCAAAAGCCATTGTATGCTCATAATAGCAATGTAATAATTAATATATGTTGGAAGTATGTGAGCTCCTGAATATGACATGGACATGGAAAGATATGAATATGAATGTATTCCCCCCCCCAACTGATGGTATTGGCAATTTTATGAAATGAGGAAGAGAAATGTTTTTCCAACAATTATCATTCTAGCTTTTTATGGAATTCTATGGTCAAAAGTTAGAAAATGTCGTACCGTCACTTACCCTTTGGAATGGATGAGTTGTATGTGTAGTGGCTGAAAATTTTTGATCATATTCTTCTTCGAGTGGCTGAATAAGAGGAGTCATGGATAGAGAGATAAGATGACTTTTTATTGCTTCTACTAAAACTTGTTGAATCTGCTCCAAAATGCTGAAAATAATAGTCTTCACGTCTTCAAAACTCATTGGCACAATTCCTACTATGTGAAAAGATGTTCTGATGTCGAACATAGTAGGAAATTGTTGGTTTAGTGGCCATTAATGGATGCCACTAGTCAACACAAGAACTCTCAGCATTGATGACAATGAGAGTCAAGATGCCCAAACACATCTTGCTAGGTACGAATGAATTTGCTGATGTCGAGTCACCTAGAAGATCTAACGAACAAGGGACATTAATGTATTCCCATTGTTTGTCAGCATGAGGACTTTCCATTAAGGCATGCAAGCCTCAAGGTGTTTTTACAAAGAAATTAGACTCAAAGGACTATGGACTCAATAATTTGCATTGAAGCAGGGCTTATTTGCAGAATGAAAATGACAAGGAATGGAAAATGAAAATGGAAGATGGCAATGGAGAGTATAAATGGCAATGGGCAATAAGCATATGAATGAGCCTCTTGCTTTTATTTGTGGGTTATGAATGGACAAAAAGAGATGGAAAGTGTATGTGAATGTAAGTGGAAAGTATGGAGTGGAATAAGGTGAATGGTTTATTATGAAGTATGGATGTGATGGATGGATGGATGTGATGGAGACAATAGTATCTGAAAGTTTTTCAAGTGTTTGGATCTGATTTTGCATCAGCATATTTCCTCTTTGTTGTTGATCATCCTCTTATGAAACAAATTGGTCTCTTAGAGAGACACCATTCTCTTGTAGTCATTTGTCCTTCCTCCTGGAACTTGCAAAAAAACTAATACTTCTTCTGCAATGGAATGTAAGATTATCAAAGGAGAGAGATGGCCAATCCCTCTAGTTATGATATTTACACACAAAACTAAGAATTTGTATTAATGAAACAAGTCTTCAAAGGAAAAATCAAAAGAATTTATACCTACTTTGGAATTGGTGCCTAAGTTGAATGTTGCGCTTTTCAGCAATTTATTTCATTATTTTCCATTTCAAACTCTAATGATAGATTTCTCATTGTATAGATCTTGTTGAGATCTTTCCAATGATACTTAAATCATCAAAATCTGATTTTGTATGAAAAAGTTAGGCTGATTTGAACAATGAGGTTTTTCTCGCTGCGGAATTGGAGAACAACTGCGGAATTGGACTTTAGCTGCGGAATGTGCACAGTTCTGTAGCTAAAAATCTTAGATACAAAGTTAGCCATTCATTTTTCATCATCAATCCAAAATTAATCAATACCTTCAGAAAAGTGAGAAAATAATTTGTTTATTTCATTGATTCAAAATTATTATTTTTTCTTGACATGCAGCGACTCAGTGTGGCGACTTAGTGATAACACACAATTTGACTTCCCTTTGACCGGGGTCTTTTTCATCAAATTTGATCGAATGAATAGGACACCATCCATGTACCAACATTCCCCCAACTACCCATGTGACCTGTTTTGCTTGATGACACCTGCAACCTAGAGTTTAACAAAACAGCTGCGGAAAGTTGGGCTAGCTGCAGAAAGTTGTGCTAGCTGCGGAAAGTGGTTGTGTGTGTGGAAGAGAGAAAAAATTTGGAGGAGTGAAGGCTGTAACAAATTGCTGGCCAACCTCAATAGATACTGCATATCAAACAAGAACATGCAATCTGAATGGACCTATTGGCATTCCAAAGCTTGTGATGACTTTGTCTAAAATATCTACACCAAGAATTGCCAACATATGAGCCGATTGAGTGTATGTAAAGAACATTCAACTGACAGGAAAGCCGATGAAATTTCCCACCACTATAGGGAGATCAATCGTAGATGTATTCGAGGCCAAGATGCTGTGAAGAGCGGATAGAAAAACAATGCAGAGTTTTTGACTGAAAATAGGGTCAGACTATCAAGCACGTCGTACACAAAACATGTTAATGAAGACAAGATCCCTGAGTATTAGCACTGTGCTGATATTTTAGCAAGCAAAACGTCGAGTCATAGGTATAGCTATTGGAGAAGTGCCGTATCTGATTATGTTATTGTTAAATGGACAGACGGGTGGCGGAAAACGTATTACTTCAAACAACCAAAACGTGCTGTGTTCAATTCAGACTGTTGCTAAACAGGTATTAATGATTTGCAAATGGGTGGCATAAGGGCAGAAGACGTGGTGGCAAAGGGTGGAAGACGTGGTGGTGCCAGCACACAGCCGAATTAAATCACTGTCCGCTCATTTAATTGAAAGTTCTGTTTTTTTCACGCGCGGCAGTCAAAAATGGGCTCCAAAGAACCAAATATTTCTCCCAGACCGCCACACATTTCTTCAAACGGTTTCTGGGTTATCTAATTAACCCACATGGAAAAACAACCCATGTTTTATTTTTTCTAAATTCATCTCCATTTTGGCAAATCGAGCGTTTTAAATTTGACTTTTTTTTGGCTGTTTACGTTTTTCTGAGTTAACAATTCTCTTTCTGAGTTGATGTTTTTATTGCTGCATTCATCTTTCTTGTTTGATCTACTGTTCTGCAGGTGTATTACACAGGTTCAAAAATTACAAGAATCATCATCAATTATTTCTTCCTGAATATATTGTTTCAATAACCGATTGCCAGATGCCCGAGATACAGTAAGAACACCTCCTACTCTCCATGTTCCAGCCCACATAACATTGCCCCCGACTTGCTCAATACGTTCCTGTTCATCAACCCTATTAGGCTTGTGATCTTTAGACAGAGGGATAGAGTTGAAGAATTGGGGCGACTGATAAGAGGAGCAGGAACATGCTTTATCTCTGCAACCGTCACAGGTCACCTGATCACTTACCCTCACAATTGGTATATGAATAATGAAATCCTTCTGAGATGAATGTAGTTGCTCATTTGAAGGTATTCATTGAAGAAGGAGGGTAGCTACAGAAATTTCCAATCCAACCATAGGAAACACACACTAATGAAGGATACATTATTTGAAGAATCGTGAAGCCATTTCATAAAGAAAAGTGGGAGTGCAGACATCTATAAGTTGAACCTGAAAAATAATCATGAGACCGTTTAAGGAGTAGATGTAAGGTTTATGGAGTAAGGTTGTCGAAATAATCATTGCATATGGTGAGCTTTAATGGTTTAATAACTATGCAAAATTGTGCCAGTTATTTGAAAGAATTTCTGCCCATACCTTTAGAATCCTTGTCTTTGTTTGTCCATTAGCCCTTACTCAATTGCTCCTTATTGATGTTTGTAGATGCTCCATGTACATGTCTTCATAGCATATGCTTAGTCATACCTGCATTTTCATTTTATTGCACTAACATCTTGACTGTAAATTTGAAAAACAGAGTGGTGGCTGTGGAAACTGTTTCTGGCTGCGGAAACTGATTCCAGCTACGGAAACTGATTCCAGCTGCGGAAACTTGGCACAGCAACCACTTAGCTAAATAGCGATAGTTAGGCAATCTTAATGGAAATGATCATGGGGAAATAACTTTTATTGATGAAATGGATGGTATGGAGTGAAAATGAAATGAAGTTTATTTTGTCTCTTTTTTTTTTTTTTTCTTGAATCAATTGAAGTGATGAAGTTTATTTTGTCTCCTATTTTATTTTTTTTACATAATAATTCTTTTTCTGATCCTCCAGATCACACAAAGTGCAAGAGGAGAGCATACTCAAGAATCATTAACTTCTTTTTTTTTTTTACATAACAATCATTTTTCTGATCCTCCAGATCACACAAAGTGCAGGAGGAGAGCATACTCAAGAATTGTTAATTTTTTTTTTAGATGTAAGAAATAAGGTCTCCTAATTACACTTCCCTGGCAACGGCGCCAAAATGTCTAGTCAATTTAACGTCTTAAATTGCTCTACATGAATTATCAATCCGGGTATCGTAAACTGATGAAGTGTGGTGCACCATATGTGCTCAGTTAACCTTTCTCTTACTTCGTTGTTTTATAGTTTATGTTTGTTTTTGGGGTTTTGTTCTTGTTGGTTTTCTAAAGTGTTTAATGCAAATGGAAATCCTATTCTAAGGTCTTAAGAATACTTTTAAAGGACAAGTATAAATAAAGATTTCAAGACAAGGCCTATGTCCCTAATGGTAATTTCCAAAACTTAGCACTTCAAAAGAACTTAAAACATGTTATTGATGGAGTTAGTATTTAAACAAAAGTGTAAATATACAATTAGTTTAATCAAAATAAAATGCAATAACCAAATAATGAGCTAATGACTATGAGACCCAGTATCCTTGCTGCTTCAGCAAAAGGACAAGATGATTCTATCACGTCATTAGTTCATTAAAAGGCTATGTGCATCACTAATCTACAATCAACTTGAAAGAAATTTATGTACAGCTAATATACATGAGAAAAATGTAAAACAACAGTAATCAAAACAACTTGTTATGTACAGCTAATATACATGAGAAAAATGTAAAACAACAGTAATCAAAAAGCTTTGTTATGTACAACTAATATACATGGTGAAATAAAATGCAAAATTAAATGACAACTATACAAGGCAGGGGCCCTCTGCCACCTATGAAATCAAAGCAAAATTGAACACACTTGCATGAATTAAAATTGCATGAATGAAAAATCTAATCTATCAAACTTGAAAGCAATCAAATAACATAATCAAATCAAAGCAATATTTACAAAATGAAATCTACTCTACCTTACATTCTACAAAGCAATATTTACAAAATGAAATCTACTCTACCTTACATCCTAATATGCTCCATGACATCTACTTCACATCTCCTTCCATGTTGAGAACATCAAAGCTTTATTCAATTTCTTCAAAAGTACAAAGTACAGCAAAGTTCTCCAAAGCTTTCAACAGCCATCAAGGAAGAACTACAAACTTAAGAACTAGGGACTAAAGACTAAAAAGGACTAACAAATGAAGGAGAGAGATCTCCTATTTATACAAAAAGATGAGAGCCATCTGATTAATGAGAATCCATGAATCTCTCCCTTTACCTCTAGAGTCCTAATCAAAATAGGAACTGATAAGACACATGTCTTTTTAGAGTTACAATACAATTAGGAGATGTGACACATATCCTCATGATCCCGTGATTCTTTCCAACCAAATTCGAATTTGGCCTTAGAGTGCCACATAAGGGTCTTCTAAAAGTTTCCTTTCAACCTACACATGTCAACAACCTCAACCCATTTGTTAGGTATAAGCATATGCACATTATTTTCTAATGTTTAACCACAAATTCACTTAAAAGGCTTAGAAATAATAAAGATTGGAAAAACATAAAGGTGGCCCAATGATAATGAAAGTGGGATGAATGTGGTGACATAGTAGTGAAATGGAGGTGAAATGGAGGTGATATAATGGACATAATAGTGAAAGTGTAATGGAAATGAATGACATTTTCAAGACTCAACAGGCACGAGATCGCCCAAGGGAAGTTTTGGGGCTTAGATCCCAAATTTTTGTCAAAAATTGTAATTCCGATGTAAAGACTCCGCATTTTGTGGGTGCGGAGTCTATAGTTTGTAAAAGATTCATAGGGTTGTCCATCCTTAATTTTGTTATTGTGATGTCGACTGTAGAGATCTACCAATGGTCTGCGTACCATGGAATTGTATAAATAGAGCAAGGCTCTAAGTAGCTAAGACATGAGGATAAGGATGAAGAATTGAGTCATATATGTGGAGAAAAGTCTAGTTTTGGGTCGTAGAATAGGACTAGGCTCTGCAGCTGAGTACACAGAGGCCTAGTAGTCCGCAGCTAAGTGCCTAGACTCCTGCAGCTAAGTGAGCAGGGCGAGTCGAGTCTGTAACAGTTGGAAGTATTAATAAAGAGAAGTGTCCTATCTTTTCTGCGTATTTATTACCTATTTTATGCATCTATTACATTGGATATAAATTGCACTTTTAATTCTTATATGACGCACGAATGTGTATAACTGTGTTGATTAGGTGAATGCAGGATAGAATAACTGTTTACGCGAAGATAAGTAAGGTCTATTAAGATGATAAGTAAGATACGTGGTGTAGTTTAGGGAAATAGTGCAGGTCGCCGCCATAACAGTGCAAAATCATTTCAACCGCTCGTTAGGGCTTCCAAAAAGAGAATTATAATAGATCATGAAGGCATTGAAGGTTAGATCAGTGCGTGAAATGACTTGCGCGAAGGCAAACATAGTTCGACTAAAATGACATCACAGACATCTCAAGGGTGCTCAAACTTGGTTCCAATATCCCCCCATACTGCTTCGGGTGAGACTTCAGTCCACGCTCCACAGGCTAATGCCCAAATGGCCAGTAGTGTAGGGATTTTTTGGCTAAATAACTCCAAACCTAGGTTAGGCCTCCATAAGCCAACATGTACCAACCTAATACTTGAACACAATCTCTACAAGGATACTACTTTTATGATTACATGAGTGATTTCCATGTATTTAGTATATCTTGTTGGCAGAAACATTACAAATTGTCTCCTACTCATCTAATGGATTGGTTATCCAATTAGATTAAGAACATACCTACTTATAGATATTCGATAATCTAGATCTCCAACTTAATATGTATCAACAAAGCCATGTATGTCCAATAATCTGGGAAATCCTGGCCTTCCATAGGAGTACAATCCATAATTGGTGGTGCCATGGAAGTACATGAAAACTCTCCTTATTGTTATCCAATTCTCCTTCCTTGGGTTTTTAATATAATTTCTCAACAATCCAACTACATGTGCAGTGTCATATCTAGTACAAACTATTGTATAAATAAAATTTCCATCCACACTGGCATATGGAATAGGGTACACATCCTCTTCCTCTTATTAGGTCTTGGGGCACTATTCTATAAATAAATTTAAACCTATATGAATAGGGTCATTTATGCATTTACATTACTAAATATTAAACCTTTCTCTCAACATATTTGCTTGATTTAGCTACATTTTTATTTTTAGATCTCTTTTAATTTCCATTCCCAAAATAAACTTGTAAAACCAATATCATTCATGTCAAATTTAAAGGAAAACTAAGTTTTCACTTCCCGGATGATTTATATATCATTTCTAATCAACAACATACAATCCAGATACGACATCAAACAAATAAGATGATCACCAACTAATTTGAAATACAAAAAATGATCTTCCTTTCTCCTTCTAGAGCCAAAGTCCCACTATATAAGTAACAAATTTTTTCTACCACATCCTTCTTGATTGCTTAAAACCATACAGGTAATTTTTCATCTTGCATATTAGTTCTTTCTTTCTTTCAATAACAAAAACTTATTGCTACTTCATGCAGATTTCTTCTTCTAGATACCCATATAGGAATGCTATATTCAGATCACTTTGTTCTACTTCAAAATGAAAAGTAGGAGCAATAGATAAAAGAAATCTATTAAAAGTTTACTTGGAAACATGGGAAAAAAATCTCACTAGAATCAATTGGCTCTAGTTAGGAATAACTTTTTGCTACTAATTGAGATTTGTATTTATTCACTCTACCTTTTGAATTCAAATTGGTCTTAAATACCCATTTTCTACCAATGCATTTTCTTGTAGCCAACAACAGCACTACTTTGTAATTTTTTCAACAATGGAAATTTTTTCCTAGTTTTTAATCTTCTAAATGGACTACCTCCACGACAGTTTAATGGTTGTCATCTATAACAAACATAGGAAGATATAATTCAAAATAAGGTTGATTATACCATTCCAGGTTCCTTCCTTCTGAGACCCATCTCTTCAATGATGGAGCATGCGGTACTTATTTTTTATGTTCTTTTCATCCTATCGAGTTTGATTCACCATTCTTGAACTCAAACTCTATATTTTCTAGTTATTTCTCCATTGCTATGAATTATTATTTGAAAACATATTTTATTTATATAAATACATGTCCACTATAGAAAATTTTCTTACTTTATGTGCTAAAACTCTTATGGCATTCTAGATCATATTTATATCCAATAAAGACACACCTTTTATATTTCATATACATATTACTCTTATTTTCCTTTCTAGCATGTACATAAGCATCACAACCAAATACCTATAGATGTTTAATAGATGGTTTATTAATAATTCATACCTCTTGTTGAGTCTTTTCATCTAATGTTGATGAGGGTTATCTATTTATGAGGTAACTTGTAGTGTCCACTCTCTCTTCCTAAAATTCATATCCTTACATGGTATCAATGAGCATGATCCATTTGGTTTCCATCAACATCATATTCATCCTTTCTACAACTCCACTCTAATAAGCTGTTTATCAAGTAGTCTTTTTCCTTTGTATACCACATTTCTTACATAATTATTCAAATTAACTCCCACTAAATTGTCCACCATTATCTATCCTCAACACCTTAATTTTCCTCAATATATAACTTTCAAAGGAACATTAATTAGTTGAATTTTCAAAAGACATCACATTTCTTCTTCAGTAAATAAAACCATGTAATCCTTGAGCAGTCATCTATAAATAAGACATAGTACATAGACTTACCCTGTGGTGGAACCAATAGAGGTACAAACATATTAGTATGGACCAATTGTAATATTTCCTTTGACACCGTAGAACTAGAGGAGAAGCTAACACAAATTTTATTCCCATTTAGCTAATGTTCACATAAATCAGTATTCAAAGAGTGATTAGAAATGCATTCTATCATACCATTACCACTTGTACATGAAGGCCTTTCTCTCTAATATGTACCATTCTTTGATGCCATATCATAGTATTTTCTCCAGAGGCTGTAAGACTTTCTTCTTCTTCTCCATTCCAAGAAATAATTGACTTATTGCACCCATCACCAATAGTGCTTTATATATATTTACAATTTAAATTCTCCCCAACAATACCATTAACCCTTGAACCATCATGTAGGTATCCTTTTCAAACGCTATTTTTATACCTGCATCACTCATCTTGGTTACATAAATCAAATTTCTTGCGAATATTAGGATGTTGAAAGAATAAGGAGTGTTCAAATATTTCCGCCCATGACCCTAAATTTTAGTTTTCCTTGTTCTATTATTTTAACTGTCACATCATGTGCTAAGAAAACATTACCACCATCATATCATTCATACTCACAAAGCTGCTTCTTATGAGGAGATGTGGTTGATTCAACCAACCATGCATCATGATCTACATGTGTACTTAGAGAAGCTAAGAACACATCCTCTTATTCATTTCAGGAGATTTTTTATTCTGTAGAAGGAGAATCATCAAATCCCTTCCTTTTCTCAGTAACTTTGGTTTACAGTATTTCTTATAACGCCCTTCTTTTCAATATTTCCAATATAACTTTATGAATATTCCAAGAGATTTAGATCTTCATCTAGATTTAGATCACTAACATCAAGAATTATTGTTATTTTTATTCTAGGAACATACTCTTATTGATAAGGATATTTCTCTTTGACTTTTCATGTTTTTCCACTGATATTCTCCAATAATAAGGATGATACTATATCATCAAAACATAAAGTAGTTGAATTATTACCTATGGTCATAACCAAGATATTGCATGAGTATGGTAAATAACACAACTAATGAATACACTTATCTTCATCTAAAATCTTATTTTCAATAGATAATATATGACTTACCACAATATTGAAATTCATTATATGCTCTTTCATTGAGTTTCCCTCCTTGACCCTAAAGTTATATAGCTTTCTCTCAAGGAATAATTTCTTCACCAGAGACATAAAATAAGACAAAGTCCCTAACTTATCTCACAATACCTTCCTTATATATTCTCTTGAAACATTCAATAATACTAAGTTTAAGACACATAAGTGTATTTTTCTCTTTTCCATTGAATCAAACATGTTCTAGTCTCCTATCAACATTACTGTTTCTGTAGTAACCAAATCCATAATGATCCATTAATATTTATTCACCAACAGATGTTGCATTTAGAGCATCCACACCTCAAAACGCATCCCATTAAATTCTTTGATCTCTATCTTTTAAATATTCACCATTTCCTTTCACCCCAAGAACGAATTCAACAAATCACCCACTATAGTAGGATCTAACAAAGGCACGAGAAAAACCCCTTGGACAAAAGGGATCTATTTGAAGAAAAAATTTCTAACATACAAAATTTACCTCGTATAGTTAATTGTTGCAAACATGTTGTAATAAAATAAAAAAATATGTAAAGACAAAAAACATATTAGCGTAGAGAACAAATCTTGGGAAACCAAACCGAGAGAATTGGACTAATTTTTTAGTGTATATATATATAGATAACATCCATAATATGTTAATCCATTTCCCATGGATTAAAATATAATTGTAGTTTCTTAACGAAAAGTACAAAGCCATGGGAAAAACCACCATGTGCCAAAAACTAGCTAAAGGAAAAAACAATGTGATGAAAACTAATAAAAATGGATGCAAAAGAAAATCCCAACATTTTTTTTGGGGCCTCAAGCGAACTTTTCCTCCCTTGTGGTCACCCCACTATGGATAGTGTAATGTAAAACATGTGGAGGTTATTGTGCAAACAATATAACACATACTCAACATCATCAATATATGCCCCTTCATTGTTAATATTTACAATTATAGCCCTAGTGGTAGGATCGAGATATTTCATGATCCAAAAAATTTAAATATACCAGTGGACATAAAGACCCATCCAACTTAGATGCAATGATGGATCTAATTTCAACTACTCTTGGATTGTCCATATACCCATCAAAAGACTAACAATATCTCTAGAAAAAGAAAAGGAAAAAAAGGAAAACCATTGTTCCTTCGGGAGAACACTTAGTTATTTCAATACTGTAATTCATATACCTATTAGTTATACAAAAATGGTGGTGGCATATAATTCTTTATGCATTATTTACACACTTTTTTGAGGTAAATGGTTATATCATAATTAAATATGAAATCAATATTTCAAGTAATTGTATAAACCATTTTGATTGATATATAATTTTATTTCCCTTAATCAAAATACTAAGAATAAAATGATGTGTATTATTAAACATGTTTTTAATGATGATGTTAAAGTGGTTACCATTCAATGATATGACTAATAGTGTGTTGGACTCCTAGAAAGAAAGTTTCAGTTTGATATTGAATTTTGTTGCTTTTAAGATCAATTAACTTGTGAATAACATCAACAATTTCACTTTTGCATTTGCAAGCCATTACATTATAAATGCCCTTAACGTGTGTTTAATATCGAGATCTAATATTTACGAACTCTATGAAAAAATAAATATTTTCCTCTTAAACATTTTTGAAGTTACACACATTACAAATTCTTTCTTTTTATGATCTTTTAGCTTTTGATCATCTCTCAATTTCTTATACGAAGATCGTGATTTGTTTCTTATTTTACTAAAACTTACTCCATTCCTTCACCATATCTCAGTTTATTTATAAATCTCATGAATTTTGTCCTTATTTTTCTAATATTTATTTTCTTGTTAAAGCAAATAATAGTAAAGAGATCATCTTTGTCTTCTATCTTACAAGGTTAATAATCTCCTTGTGGTAAACCACAATTTTCTTACTATCAACATCTTTGGAACACTATAATATATTTCTAAGCATACCTTTGGTAGTATTATCAATATTTGACATTCTAAAGGAATCATCTTCCACTATACATGAAACATAAAGAAAAGGAAGTATCCCTAGTCCATGCTGTCTTTGGGGAAGAGAATATTGATAGTCCATCTTTCTCTGGCCATGGGTATATTTAATTAGAGTTTTATACTACGAGAGGGAAATTCTCTTTCTTCATATTATATGACTTATACATTAAGTACCCTATCATAATCTTACTCTCCATAACGAGAAGAGCATCCTTCAAAACAAGGATAGAGTATTACACGTATTTTTTATTTATATGATTATTTTTATGATAATATATTTTTGGGTTTTCTCAATCTTAATATCTCCATATATATTATACACCCATATACATCACAAACCTATAAAATCAATAAGATAAAAGGCATGTCCAAGAGAAACTTTATTTTTCTCCTTTAGAAATATAAATTATTTCCATTCCAACTTCCAATAATTTCTTTTTCTCCTTTAGAAATATAAATTATTTCCATTCCAATTTCCAATAATTTTCCTATCTAACACTAGAATTCCAATTTAAACTAGATTAAATGTCAACTCCCAACTACTAAAATGTAAACACTTATTCCCAATTATAAATTTCAAAATAAAATTAAGATATATGACATGCCTAGATTTTCATACCTAGTCAAAAAATTTTGATCCATTTGAACATGATTCATAATATCACAAAAACTCAAACAAAAGACTGTCTATATATAATAGTATTGTCTTTCGGATAAATCACATTGTTGAGATTTGCTCCACATTTCAAACCAACTAATGTGGTTCAATGTGAGGACAAATGTCAAAAAATCAATCTTTGCATTTGTTTAAATAACAGAGAAGCATCCATGCTTAGAATTAACCATTATGAAATAGTTGTTTTAAACTAGCCATTGGGAAAGGTTGTTAAGAAATTTGTTAATAAAATATAAATTAATTATTTTATTAATAATTTTATTTTCTTATTTTCTTAAAACATATTAAAATAATATGACCAACGATTATAATATAATATAATAATACATTAAGGGTATTATATTTATTTATTAAGTATTTTTATGGCTATAACCTAAATAGAAAACGTATTAATGATTTATTAATTAAATTGTTAATAAATATTATTTAGGAAGAGAGAATGTAAAATAATTAATTCCACATAGAACGGAAAAAAATGATAGAAAAGGAAACAGTCAAGAGGAAATGGTAGTTTCCAACCATCATCTGTGTTGAAATTATCACATGTTTTTGGGCATGGATGCTTATATGCTATCTAAACAATTGCGAAGATTGATTTTTAACCTTTGTCCTAAAGATGAACCACATTAGTTGTTTCTAAACATTGACCAAATCTCAACAATGTGATTAATCCAAAAGACAATACTATTATCAATATGGATCACAAAATTCTAAGATCTAACATTACTTATATAGTCAAGACTAATACCAATCGTTATTTTTATATAATAACTTATTAAAAGTAGTCTATTATTAATCTATCTTCATTATGTTGGATATAATAATTAATGTTTTCATGTTAACTATCATTACTCTTATATTTACTATCCTCGTTTCTACATCATTATCATTTATAATATACAATAATGTAATGTTAAATAATAATAATAATAATAATAATGTTGTGGATTAATAATATTTTTTTGGTAGTTTATATTTGGGGTTTGAACTTAGAATATAGTATTTTTTAAAAATTTAAATGGGGGTGACTATTCTTGTTGAAAAATCATATATATAAAATCTAGGCAAATATTCAATAAAAAAACATGTAACTTACTATTAATATTGGTAATTTTTTAGCAAATATTGTCCATTTCATTATATAGAGTAAAAAATGGGGGAATTTTAACCAAATAGGTTTTTTTCTTAGAAAATGTTAAAAAAAAATGACCATTTCCAAAATTTCACCCCTAAAATTTTCCTAATTTGAAATTTCATAAAATATGACTCTTCATTATCAACACCAACACCATCACCCACTCAAATACTCCCAATAAAAATAATGTGTATAATAATAATTTTAAACATCAACAAAATGCAGAATAAAATTTAAAAATAAAGAAAACGATAATGTGTATACTAGCGCAACCACGTTTACCAATGTGATTGATAAACGATGATAGGCGTATATGAAACATATATACAACCACATTTTCCAATGTGGTTGATATACGTTGATAGACTTATATCAACCACATTAATAATTATTATCGGTACTTAGGATTATTAATAACTTTATAAATATTATCAACTAGATTTAAGATTATTAATAACTATATAAATATTAACAACGAGATTATTTATATATATTATGATATAAATATTATAATAATAATATAAACTCCTAATATATTTTAATTAATAATAAGAATGACTCATAATAATATATTATCATTATATTATTAAAATAATATAATAATATAAAATTATAAAAAAATAATAACAATTATATTGTATTATTATTATAATAATAAAATATAATAAAAATAAAAGTATATGATTATGATGATGATGATGATGATGGAGACCAAACATTGGTCTATGGAACTTAAAGACAAATTATTTATTTTGATTTAAGATTTTATGCTCAAAAAGCTTGGAGAGAAGCCTCTCGAGCTCACTATAATTTTGACATTATAATATTATATTATTATGATATTATTATAATAATAACAATAAAGACGAATTATTTATTATTTATGATAATCAATAACTATACAAATAATAGCAACTATATTCTTATATATTTATATATTTATGATTATTATATTAATATCATTACAATAAGATAAACTCATATTATTATTATTATTATTATTAGGCTTTTGTATTTTTTATATTTATTTTAGGGTTTGTATACATTGGGTTAATTATTATCAGTATTTAGGATTATCAACAACTATATAAATTTTAACGACAAGATTATTTATATATATTATCATATACATATTATAATAATAATATAAACTCCTGATATATATTAATTAATAATAAGAATAGCTCATAATAATATTAGATTATCATTATATTATTAAAATAATATAATAATATAAAATTATAAAAAAAATAACAATTATATTGTATTATTATAATAATAATAATAATATATGATTATAATATTATATTATTATTATAATATTATAATAATATACCAATATAATTATTATTATTATAATAATATAATCAATATTATTATATTATATCATTATAATAATAACCATAAACACCAATTATTTATGATAATTAATAACTATACAAATATTAGCAATTATATTTTTATATATTTATATATTTATGATTATTATATGAATATTATTAGAATAATATAAACCCATAATAGTAATATTATTATTCTTATTCTTATTCTTATTCTTATTCTTATTCTTATTTTTAGGCTTTAGTATTTTTAATATTTATCTTAGGGTTTGTATACATTGGGTTTATAATATTAGTCCCTTTTGTTTATTATTACGTAAGGGTTTAATACTAAAATCCCAAGGGACTATGAACCAACAAGAATAATATTAAACAAAAAGGACTAATATTATAAACCTAAGGAACTAATAAACCCAACTTTTTAATATTATAAACCTAAAGAATTAGTGAACCCAACGGATACATATTTAAAGTGTAAGGGATCAAGAAGCACAAGGAATTGATATTACAAACACAAGAGAAACATAAAGATGACCATGATTGATTGATGAAAGGAGATTTTGCGGTATAGCCAAAATCCCTTTCATTTAAAAATTTGTGATCCTGGACCTCTGGGTTATGGCCCACAAACCCTATCAGAAGCATTTATTTAGGCCTTAGCCTTTAAAACCATAAATCACACATTTATGAGGTTTTCCTTTAATAACCCGTGACCATTCATTATATCAGAATACAACGGGAAACACAGGATTACACGGGAACAACACAGCCAAACCCATAAGTTGGACCTTAAAATTTATTCACCCGTGTTCATAATTATCGACGGGTTTTCTCCTCCACTCCTTTATATAGCACTTTTGACCTCTGCCTTCTTCGATCTCCGATCTCTGTCGTCCATTACTCCTTCAGATCTGACGGTTAGTGCTAAATCGCATATTAGCACATCGGCGACCCTCTGTCCGCCAGCCCTTGACCTCTCCAATCTGCGATCAATGATTAGATCCAATCATTGATCCTAATTTTTGATCCGACGGTTGTCGCTTCATTGCATAATCGCAATCGAATTTCTTTAAGGATCGATTCCAATATCTCCCAAGGGATTTTCGCCAATGCGATATAAAGGTTCTGCCCCATGCGACTTGATCTGGACCGTTGATCTCATAGATCCAACAGCTCTGGTGCATTCTCACCCATTTCTTCCTTAACTTAATCTCGCTCACCTTCGATGGATTTCTATGTTAAAACACAGTTCTTTGCCGACTTTGTTTACACACAGTTAACACACAAAATGCTCATATAATTAATATCATTGGATCACCATCGATCCTTCAGTGATCGATTGTCAATCAACAGTCTCACAACACAAGAGTTAAGCCATCATGCTTATATACACAGAATCACTTGAAAAGTATAATTACACAGATACGTGGAAATCCACAAACACAGGTATTATATTATACATAGAATTTAGTTACAATCTAAGGCATTTTAGCCTTAGGCACAAGTTCTCCCTTCGGTTACATTTTGGTCACTCTCTATCTCCTAAGTAACACACAGGCTCATATATATATATATAGATAGATAGATATATATATATATATATATATATATATATAGATAGATATATATATATATATATATATATATATATATATATATATATATATATGAGCCTGTGTGTATATATATATATATAAGGGAACATTGGATCGAATCACTGTGAAGGATCCGACCAATCCTCTAACAACCCCTAAATCTCTCTATATGCATACATATGTGGCAGATTACATTAAATAAAGTCTTCGAGAGTCTTTATCCACTCCAGCATTTACTCTGTTTGAAACAGATTTGTCCCCTATTCAACTCTGATTGTCCATGTCATCCTCTTCTCTGCTTTGGATTCCTCTTTTGATTAAGGCAGGTCAGATGCTCCTGCGTCATTGATATTATAAACCCAAGTTAATAATAAACCCAACGGATTAATACTAAAACCCCAAGGGATTATGAGCCGAAGGAAATAATGTTAAACCCAAGGGACTAATATTATAAACCCAACATTGGTAAACCCTAATATAAATATTAGAAAGACTAAAATAAACATGGTTTATTTTCATGGTGAGAGAATCCTTGTCACAATGTGACATTCAACCATGGTTCGTCATGGTTCTCTATGATTGACAATGGTTGACCATGGCCGATATTATAAACCTAGGGGAATAATAAACCCAAGACATTGATGTTATAAACCCCAAGGAATAATAAAACTAAGTGATTAATACAAAAACCTCAAGGGATTATGAACCCAAGGGAATAATATTAAACCCATGCAGCTAATATTATAAACCCAAATATAAATAGTACAAAAAATAAAATAAACATGGTTTATTTTCATGGTGAGTCAATCTTTGTCAAAATGCAACATTCAACCAAGGGACTAATATTATAAAAAGAACATTGGTAAACCCAAATATAAATACTACAGAGACTAAAATGAACATGGTTTATTTTGACGGTGAGACAATTCTTGTCACAATGCGACATTCAACCATGGTTGATGATGTTTGGCTATGATTGACAATGGTTTACCATGATTTATATTATCAACCAAAGGGAATTATAAACCCAAGGGATTGATATTATAAACCCAAATTAATAATAAACCCAAGGGATTATGAACTCAAGGGATTATGAATCCAAGGGATTATGAATCCAAGGGAATAATATTAAACCCATGGGACTAATATTATAAACTTCACATTGAGTAATGGAAAATATCAATACTACAAACACTAAAATAAACATAGTTTACTTTGATGGTGAGACAATCCTTGTCACAATGTGACATTGAAACATGGTTCACCATGTTTGGCTATGATTTATATTATAAACCTAAAGGAATAAAATAACCTAAATTTTGATATTATAAACCCAAATGAATAATAAACCAAAGGTAGTAGTACTAAAACCCCAAGGGATTATGAACCCATGGGACCAATATTAAGCCCAAGGGACTAATATTATAAACCCAATATTCGTAAACCCAAATATAAATATTACAAACACTAAAATAAACATGTTTTATTTTCATAGTGAGACAATCTTTGTCAAAATGTGAGTTTCAAGCATGGGACTAATATTATAAACCCAACATTGGTAAACCCAAATATAAATTCTACAAACACTAAAATAAATAAGGTTTATTTTGATGGTGAGACAATTCTTTTCACAATGCAACATTCAACCATGGTTGACCACGTTTGGCTATGATTGAAAATGGTTTACAATGATTGATATTATAAACCAAAGGGAATAATAAACCCAAGGGATTATGAACCCAAGGGAATAATATTAAACCCAAGTGACTAATATTATAAACCCAACATTCGTAAAACCAAATATAAATATTACAATGTCTAAAATAAACATGATTTATTTTCATGGTGAGACAATCCTTGTCATAATGTGACATTCAACCATGGTTGACCATGCTTGATATTATAAACCTTGTTGGAATAATAAACCCAAGGGATTGATATTAAAACGCAAATGAACAATAAACCCAAGGTACTAATACTAAAACCCCAAGGGATTATGAACCCAATGGAATAATATTAAACCCAAGGGCTTAATATTATAGACCCAATAGTCGTAAACCCAAAAGTAAATATTACAAAGACCAAAATAAAGATGATTTGTTTTCATGGTGAGACAGTATTTGTCAAAATGGGACATTCAACCATGGCACTAATATGGTAAAACCAAATATAAATATTACAAACACTAAAATAAACATGGTTTATTTTCATGGTGAGACAATCTTTGTCAAAATGCGACATTCAACCATGGGACTAATATTATAAACCCAAATTTGGTAAACCCAAATATAAATACTACAAACACTAAAATAAACATGATTTACTTTTACGGTGAGACAATCCTTGTCACGATGTGAGATTCAATCATGGTTGACCGTGATTGATATTATAAACCTAAGGGAATAATAAATGTAAGGGATTGATATTATAAACCCAAAGGGATAATAAAACTAAGGGATTAATACTAAAACCCGAAGGGATTATGAACCGAAGGGAATAAAGTTAAACCCATGAGACTAATATTATAAACCCAATATACTACAAACACTAAAATAAACATGGTCTATTTTGATGGTGAGACAATCCTTGTCACAATGCAACATTCAAACATGGTTGACCATGACTAATATTATAAACCTAAGGGAATAGTAAACCCAACTTATTTACATTATAAACCCAAATGAATAATAAACCCAAGGGATTATGAACCCAAGGGAATAATATTAAGCCCAAGGGATTAATATTAAAACCCCAAGGGATTATGAACCCAAGGGAATAATATTAAGCCCAAGGGACTAATATTATAAACCCAACATTTTTAAACCCAAATATAAATATTAAAAAGACTGAAATAGAAATGATTTATTCATGGTGAGACAATCCTTGTGACAATGGGACATTCAACCATGGTTGACCATGATTGATATTATAAGCATGAGGTAATAGTAAACCCAAGGGATTGATATTATAAACCCAAATGAATAATAAACCGAAGGAATTTATACTAAAACCCCAAGGGATTATGAAACCAAGGGAATAATATTAAACCCAAGGGACTAATATTATAAACCCAACATTCGTAAACCCCAATATAAATATTAGAAACACTAAAATAAACATAATTTATTTTCATGGTGAGACAATCCTTGTGACAATGTGACATTCAAGCATGGTTAACCATGGTTGGCTATGATTGACAATGGTTTAACATGATCGATATTATAAACCTAAGGAAATAATAAACCTAAGGGATCTATATTAAACCCTAGCATTAATATTATAATCTCTATCAATAACATTATACCCTATGAATATGAACCGTTATATTAATAAACCCATAAGAATGATATTATAAACCCAAGGGATTGGTAAACCCAATAGATTAGTATTATAAACTTATGGGATTAATATTATAAGCCATAATATTACAAATTACAAATCCAAGATATTAATATTCTAAACCAAGGGATTCATAAACCCAACGAATTTGTATTATACGCCTAAGAGATTTAAATTAAACCATAGGATTAATATTATAAACCTTATGAATAATACTATACCCTAGGAATATGAAACTTTAGATTAATAAACCCAAGGGATTGATATCATAAATGCAAGGGACTAATAAACCCATGGGATTACAAATGCGTAGGAATAATATTAAACATAAGGAATTAATATTATAAACCCAAGGAATTTAATTATTATAAAACTTAGGATTAACATTATAAACCTATCTCATTAATAAACCCAAGTGATTAATATTAAAAACCCAAGGGATTTTAAACCCAAGGGAATAACATTAAACCTTAGGATTAATAGGGATTAATCAACCATGGATTAATGTTAAACCTAAGGATTAATATTAAATCCTTTCTCACAATGCGATGTTGGACCATGGTTGAACATGATTGATTTTCATATTGAGACAATATTTGTCGTAATGTGATGTTGAACCGTGGTAGACCATCAATAAAACCACATATACAACCATTGTTAAATGTTAATAAACCTATCTCATTAATAAACCCAAGTGATTAATATTAAAAACCCAAGGGATTTTAAACCCAAGGGAATAACATTAAACCTTAGGATTAATAGGGATTAATTAACCATGGATTAATGTTAAACCTAAGGATTAATATTAAATCCTTTCTCACAATGTGATGTTGGACCATCGTTGAACATGATTGACTTTCATATTGAGACACTATTTGTTGTAATGTGATGTTGGACCATCGTAGACCATTAATAAAATCGCATATACAACCATTGTTAAATGTTAATAAACCTATCTCATTAATAATCCCAAGTGATTAATATTAAAAACCCAAGGGATTTTAAACCCAAGGGAATAACATTAAACCTTAGGATTAATAGGGATTAATTAACCATGGATTAATGTTAAACCTAAGTATTAATATTAAATCCTTTCTCACAATGCAACATTGGACCATGGTTGAACATGATTGATTTTCATATTGAGACAATATTTGTTGTAATGTGATGTTGGACCATGGTATACCATTAATAAAACCACATATACAACCATTGTTAAATGTGGTTTAAAATGGTTGACCATGGTTGATTTTCATATTGAGACAATATTTCTCAAATCTTGTGATATTGGACCATGGATATGAATTGCCATGGTTGATGATGGTTGAGAATTGTTTATTTTCATATTGATACAATCTTTGTCACAATGTGATGTTGGACAAAGAGACCTATTTGATTAATAAACCTGAGCGATTAATATGAAAACCCCAAGGGAATTACATTAAACCTTATTATTAATATTAAATCGTAGGAACATAAACCCTAATATTAATAAACCTAAGGGATTAATATTATAAACGAAGGGGATTACAAACTAAAGAGATTAATATTAAACCCTAAGATTAATGTTATAAACCATAGGTTTAATATTAAACCCTAGGAATACAAACCCTATGATTAATATTAAAACCCTAGGCTCAATATTATAAACCAAAGTGATTACTAAAAGCATTGGACTAACATTAAAAGCCTAAGGGATTATAAACTGAAGAGAAGAACATTAGACCCAACGATTAATATTAAACCCTAGGAATGTAAACCCTAAGATTAATATTATAAACCTTATGATTAATACTATAAAACCTTAGGATTAATATTATAAACCTTAGGATTAATATTATAAACCCTATAAATAATAATATACCCTAGGAATTTGGACCCTCAGATTAATAAACCCAAGGGACGTTAGACCATGGTTAATGATGGTTAATGATGGTGACTTTGATATTGAGACAATATTTGTGCCAATGTGATGCTAGACCATCATTGAATGTGATTGAACATGTTTGACCATGATTGAGCATGATTTTGAGAGAATGTTTGTCACAATTCGACATTTGACCATGATTGACCATGATTGAAGATGGTTGACCATGGTTTATTTTCATATTGACATAATCTTTGTTATAATGTGAGATTGGACCATGTTTCACCATGAATGACCATGGTTGACGATGATTAACAATGGTTTAGAATGGTTGATTTCATATTGAGACAATTTTTGTCGCAATGTAACACTGAAACATGGTTGACCATGGTTGACCATGATTATAAACCCAAGGGATTTATATTGAACATTAGAATTAATATTATAAACCCTATTAATAATAATATTCCATAGCAATATGGACCGTTAGATTAATAAATCGAAAGGATTAATATTATAAATCTAAGGGACAAATAAATACAATGGATTAACACTAAAAACCCAAGGGATTATAACCCAAGGGAATAATATTAAACCCAAGGGTTTAATATTATAAACCCGAGGGTTTAATATTATAAACCCAAGGTATATAAACCCTCAGATAAGTATTAAAAACCCTAAAATAAACATGGTTGACTATAGTTGACAATGGTTGATTTTCATATTGACACAATCTTTGTCAACGCGATGTTGGACCATGATTGAACATGATTGATTTTCATATTGAGAAAATATTTGTCGCAATGTGATGTTGGACCATGGATGACAATGGTTGATTTTCATATAGAGACAATCTTTGTCCCAATGTGATGTTGTACCATGTTTGACCATGGATGACCATGGTTTTCATAATGTGACATTGGACCAAGAGACCATCTTCGTTACAATGTGACCATGATTATTGACCATGGTTGACCATGATGAAGAATGGTTGATTTTCACATTGAGACATCTTTGTGACAATGGGACGTTGGACCATGGTTGATTTTCATATTGACCATGCTTGACCACGATTGACCATGATTGATTTTCATTTGAGACAATATTTGTCACAATGCAGCATTTGACCATGGTAGACCATGATTGAAGATGGTCGACATGGCTGATTTTCATATTGAGACAATAATTCTTATAATGTGATGTTGGACCATGTTTGACCATGAATGGTCGTGGTTGACGATGATTGACCATGGTTGATTATCATATTGAGACAATCTTTATCACAATGTGACATTGGACGAAGAGACAATCTTCGTCACAATGTGAGCATGATTACTGACCATGGCTAACCATAGTTGACAATGATTGAACATGGTTGATTTTCACATTGAGACAGTCTTCGTCAAAATGCGACATTGAAACATGGTTGACCATGGTCGACAATGGTTGACCATGGTCGATTTTCATGTTGAGACGGTTCTTTCACAATGTGATGTTGGACCATGGCTGACCATGATTGACGATGGTTGATTTTCATATTGACCATGGTTGACCATGACTGACCATGGTTGAGCGTAATTGACCATGATTGATTTTTATATACAATCTATGTGACAATGCGACGTTTGAGTAAATATTATAAACCCTAAAATAAACATGGTTGTCCATCGTTGACCATGGTTGATTTTCATATAGAGACAATCTTTGTCACAATGCAACATTGGACCATTAATATAAATTTTAATGTTATTATTAAATTTTAAAATCGGTTTTAAAACCATGTTAACCACATGATTAATTAATGTAAATTTAGAATCCAACACTAATTATACATATAAAGTTTTTAATTACAAAAATAATTTTATTAAAAGATAGTGGTAAAACCAATATTATTTAATAGAGTGGCCTTTAAGATTAACAATTGATAATTTCAAAAATTCCAATTCAAAAAAATGACGAATGCCAACTAATAAAATTCCAATACATAACAATCTGTTTTTTTTAATTCTAGAATGTTTTTAATAATTAATATTAATATGATATAATAATTGATAGTGATATTAATATTAATATTAATATTAACAATAACAAAATTAAATATTAAAATATTACCATAATGATATTATTAATGATTAGTTCAATATAAATATTAAACCTATAAAACCTATTATATATTAAAGTTAAACCTGATATAAATTTTAATGTTATTATTAAACTTTACATAAACTTTATATAAATGTAATAATATTAAATCTAAAATATAATGTTTAAAATTTAACATAAAATTTAATATTATTATAGATCTTAAAATAAACTTAAAATGTAATGGGAAAACCTAAAAACAACTCTTAAAACCTTAATCAACCTAAAAGCTCATATTAAAATTCATAATATTTTAACAAAAAAATGTTAGAGTTTAGGTATTAATAGAAATTTTAGATTTTAACATTGAAGTTAATAGTGGTTTTTTGATGCAACCATATGGTTGCCACACCCTAAACACCCTTTTGGGACTGTTAACCCTCATCAAACTTTTGTTACTCTAGCCATAATACCTTACTTTAACAATTATCAGTCGTGGGTCTTTGGTTTACACCCTCAAAATCTTATCGGAAGTTTTCTTCAAATGCGTTAGGCTTTAAAAACCCATGACCATAGCTTTTTATTAAAATACACAGAAACATGGGAAAACCAAAGAAAACCCCACTCCGAATGCTTTATCCAGATCTCAAATTTTATACATCCATGACCATAATTATCGGCAGATCCGTCTTTTGGTCCATCGCCTTTCCACTGTGATTCTATATCTCCAATCTCTGATCAGCTGATCTCCGCCATCCAATTCTTCTCTGATCTAATGATCAACATTCACTCCAAACATTTAAATGGACACATCAATCCTCAACCGTCAATCTGTGCATAGTGGATCCGATGGTCCACATCTATTTTGGGCAGACAAATAACACTGGAATTAACGACCCGATAAAGCAATTTCCCTATTCAACCACGTGCTACGTGTCAAACATTTAATGGGATCAGGCGACTGCCCTTCAATACAGCTTACGACCTTTCGCTCACTCGAAAACCACTTCCACTATTGCAAAACCACTTTCACGATCCAATAATTGTAATTTATTCACGATCCAACAACCATGATTGAATCGCACAATCGCAAGTCCACTTTCCAAGCTCCTTCCTCTTCAATGCATCAATCCAATCATTCTTATGGACCCAATAAGGTTATAGGTTCCCGTCGATAAAATTTCAAGTCTGGATTTTGGATCCAAATGTGTTTTGCGCTAAATCTTAGTGTGAACTGGATTTATGTTCGTGGGACCAAAACTATGCAAAAAAGCTCCGCCGACCCGATAAGGGTGATCCGATAGTTAGGATTAAATCGACACCAAAGCAATGATATTTAAAAAGGCCTCGAACTTCTATTAATCCCGCAATTTAGACGTGAAGCATAAAAAAACAAAGAAACAAACACTCGCCCAAATATAAAGGAAATAGGAGCCCAACTAGGGTTTCCACAGTCTCGATAGTTGATCAGACACAAAATATCATTCATTCATTGGTAAAAATAATTATAGAGTCTCACCTTGGCTTGATTACACAAATAAAAGACCTCTGTTTCAAATAAGATCCAAACACTATTCTTTCTCTTGCTCCACTCAATCCTCTCCTAAATCCTTTCTCTCTTGCTTGATTCTTCAAATTTGTGGCCTTTGTTCCTAATCTTCCCATAGGCTTACAAATCCATCGTGAATCCTATCTCTCTGTCTCTTTCAGAAAAGAAGGAAAATACATATATGTTCTATCTAACCATCTCCTTCCACAAATGAAGGAATTCAGAATATATTTAGAAATCAAATCCTACCCTAACTAATCATTCTAACTACTTTGCTTGATCTCCACGTAGGGAGGATCACTTTCCACTTATTCCCAATTCTGTTCAGAATTACGCAACAATTAACTACTTACATGCTTTGCAATTAATAAAATTAAACAACCAATTCTTCCTCCAAACTTTCATTAGCCACAACATGTGACCACACCATCACATTGTTGGCTAGGCCTAGATGCGCCTGCATCATTTTTATACTTGGAAATCAAAAAATAATTATATTATTGAGGGGTTTTCATTACAACCTATTTTTTTTAATACGCTATATTATTGGAATGTCGATTATGCGGTAATTATTCAATATCAGAAAAATTACATATAATTTATAAAATTAGTTTGAAAATAAGTTTAAAACATTTATCTGTTAACATTGAATACTTCTATGATATCTATTGACATTCAACACCACTATTATATATAAATAGATGAATGGAAAATGTGGATTATATAAAATAATTATATTTATATGCAGTAATTATTTAAAATAAGAAAAACTACAATATAAACTATAAAATTAGTTTAAATATAATTTTAAAATATTTATTTATTAACATTCAATACTACTATGATATCTGGATAAATAGATGAATGGAAACTCGTGTCTAAAATCTTAGTTCATAAATAAAAACATTTAAACAATTTATAAAAGAAATTCTATATGAATTAAAATTAATATGTTTTGAGATAAAACCAATTTATTTATCACTGTAAATTTACAAACGAACACTAATTATATAAACAATGTCTTTTTTATTGCAAGAATGGATTTCCTTCAGATGCATAAGGCCCCTACATATGCCAAAAACAAGACAAAAATATTTAATACAATCAGAATTTTTGGAACAACTACTTTATCAACAACATTTTCGTAACAAACATATGTCTCTAGATGATGGTTCTAGTCCATGACAAATTCAACAGTAACCTTATTGCCAGAAAATATCATCACTAAATAGGAATATAAGTTGCCCTAATGCACAACAATGTCAACAATAACCATTTGACATTGAACTATTAGTGTTACCAATAAAACTATATTTAAACTGGTGATGCTCCCATGGACCGTTACAAACGGGTATCCATGGGGAAAATGTTAATGTAATCTCCCTCAAACTTAATGTTAATGTTGATGTAATCAAACTTTTGTTACTTTAGCCATAATCCCTTACTTTAACAATTATCAGTCGTGGGTCTATGGTTTACACCCTCAAAATCTTATCAGAAGCATTCTTCAAATGCGTTAGGTTTTAAAAACTCGGGACCATACCTTTTTATCGAAATACACAAAAACACAAGAAAAACAAATAAAACACCACTCCGAACGCTTTATCCAGATCTCAAATTTTATACATCCGCAACCGTAATTATTGGTGGATCCATCTTTTGCTCCATCACCTTTCCGTTGTCATTATATATCTCCGATCGACTAATCTCTACCATCCAATTCTTCTATGATCTAATGGTCAACATTCACTCCAAACATTTAAACTGACACATCAATCCTCCACCATTGATCTACACGTAGTGGATCCGATGGTCCACATATATTTCAGGCAAACAAGTAACATGGGAATTAACCACCCGATAAAGCGGTTTCCCTATTCAAACTCGTGCTATGTCTCAAACATTTAATGGGATCGGGCGACTACCCTTAAACACAGCTTACGACCTTTCGCTCGCCTGAAAACCACTTCCACTGTTGTGAAACCACTTTTGCGATCCAACGGTTGTAATTTATTCACGATCCAACAGCCACGATTGAATTGTGAATGAATTTGTTTTTCGTCATATAGATAGCTACACACGGTCCATTGTCTACAAGAGGTGGTTCCCCCTCTCAGTATATGAAGATCTTGAAACACTTCTCTAGTTCCATGTAACTCCTAATGGAAAAAACATAGAAAAATTCAAATCAAATAAGCTCTACTAACAGTCACCGAAATCCATGTATTTAAGATATAATGAACCATCGTGTGTATATATATTTTTGAAATAAATTTTTACTGTTGAAAGGCATGATAATTTCGGTAGATGTCACCGGTTGGAACAAAGTAATCCCTTGGCTCCGGTTTCTGTTCCATTTCTAAAATTTCTTTCCTTATGGCTGTACGAGCATGTCTTAGGTCGATTTCCACATTCAGAACATTATGCCTCCCCTTCTGCATTGCTTACCATGCATCCATCCACAAAACAAAATTCAATTCAATTCTATTTCCATTTCTTAAAACCCATTAAATTAACTAAAAATTATTATAAAAGTATCGTAAAATATTATTAAAATTGGCTAACCCATCTAAAATATTTCTCAGAATACTATTGACTATTATCAATGAGAAAACAAAAAATATTCACTGATATTAGGTTCAATAACCTTATGGACAGAGTTGTTGTTATAAGGAATTCTGATGGGACCGGCCCTAATCACGTACGGCTTATAATTAATTGTTGATTGTATACTTGATTGTTTTTTGGTTGGCTAACTTTATGGCGTGGTACAGGAGGTTATGCCGTGAGGACAACTATCGTCCTCCTCAGGCTCGCTTCTCCCACCTCTTCACTATCCCACGAAAACCCTAATTATGATCATTCTATTGTTGCTTTGCTATTCTATTGCTCTATCGAGGTCTCGGATCGTGGTCTCTGGTTCTTGTTTCACGAGGGTTTCGTTTGTCCATCTCTGGGAATGATTTCCTATGAGGGCTTCTACTTGTGAGCGTTGGCGATGTTTCCTGTCCTCAACATGGTTTTGAAGTTCTGGGTCTGGAACCCCGGGTCTCAGTATCTGGTCTCCATCTGTTCGGCTCTGGTTATGATTTTGGTTGTGGGTATTTGCTATACACTAGCTTCAATTATGTTGTTGATTTCAAAGTGTTTGCTTTGTTGTTTGACTGCTTGCTTGACATTTTTTTACAAGTCATGGTTGTGGGGTGGCTCGTCTCTTGGCTCTCATCCGACGTTCAACAACAATGAGTTTTGCTTCTATGCCTTGCGCTTGTGCCTCGTTTTCTTCTATCACTGACTATTCTTGCTCCTTCTGAGCAATGGACACTCTACGACGGTGACCTTGGTCCACGACCTCCTTCCTTGTTCGCACAGGCTCGACTCCTTCTGTAAGTCTTTCCTTAAACCCTTGCCTCTATTTTCAGTTCTTGTGCTTATGGCTCTGTTTGCTGGCTCTAATCGCCCTATTTGTTGGCCACGCAGGTATACAGCTGGGCTCTCTATTTGTTGGTCTCATGCCGTAACACCTACACTTATATCAGGTAGGGTCACTCTTTGTTATTCCTTTGTCTGTCTATCTGAAGCGTTTGTTGTTGGAAATATTCTCTGGGTCTTTTGTTGAGGGTTTGGCTTCGATCTCACTATGTCTTGGCCTGTGTATTTATCCCTCCGGATATTTAACTTATGAATTGTAATTATATCGATCCTATGGTGACCTCATGGTTGTATTTTAGTGTTGTTACTAGAGGACCTTTGTTTTCATGGCTTGTCTGTATTTGGCAACTGTATCTTGGACTGTAGATATTCAATATCGATATATACACAATGATTTCTTTTTGATAATTAAATAGTAAAGGAGAATGATATGAGTTCTGTTGGTACCTGTAGATATTTGTTTCTTCCTTCAACAGTGATTTACTTGATTCTTCTGCAAGCCCACTCCATTGTTTGGCTGAACTTGTCCATGTGTTCTTCTTGTTCTGGTGTTACTTATTCATTCTCTGTCTTCGTTATAAAATGGATAAATGATTTTAGTTAAGTTAGGAAGAAAATACTTAGGCTGCAATATATGGATTCATAATTTCTTATTTTTCAGAATGATAGCATGCTAGCTTCTATTCAATACTATGATGATAATTATAGTATTTTTTTCCTCCCTTTTTTGTAAAGATCATTGTACAGTTATTAAACTGTCAGTAGTTACATTTAGTTATTCCTTGATAACTGTTCTTTCTTGACTATATTCTAAAAGTAAATTTTAAACAAAAAATAAAAAGAATGTAAACAAAAACAAATAGTGGGCTGAGACAACCTCAAAATTAACATAAGGTCCTAAATGTCGTTAACTAGAAATTTAAATGAAAATTAAAAAAACTAACTGAAACTCCTTCTGTTTGCAAAGACAAACACTCCAGCCATGACCTCCCTTAACTAGATGCTCCTACATTAGGCTCCTGTGGTAGCTGAAAATTCATGGCTTCGATCCATGATCTCCTCGATAGAATACCCTACACATTGTATCTGCCCTGCGTCAAGCCATTAACTGTCCTCAATAGGGTGGTTCTTCCAGTTGATGAGGTATTCTAGGTACTCCTTTTTTCGAGTCCACCTAGGCACTTCTGTATCCAAGATTCCTTCGATTTCAAGTGGATGAGCTGAAGGCATTTATCTCATCCACAAACTACTCTCTTCCTGGGTATCCCGTTTTAGCTGCGCCGAGCTGTCCCCTTCAGGACTAGCAGTGTATGGGAATAAATCTGCGACATTAAATATGGGTGATATTCCTATACATGGAGGCAATTGTAGCTCATAGGCATATGCAAAAAACTTATGCATAATTTTTCAAGGTCCAATTTTCATGAATTTCAACTTATTGTATTCACCCTTAGGGAATCTTTCTTTGCACAAATGCACTAGGACTTGATCCCCTACATTAAATTGTACCTCCCGTCATTTCAAATCTACTCTGTATTTGAACCTTTGACGTTGTCCTATAGTTTTGACTTCACCTGCTCATGTAGGTCGCTAATTGCTCTTGCGAAACCTTCCCCGTCAACACTTCTTCTCTAATTGTCCCAAATCTCGTAACTCATTCACTCCTTGGGGATGCATTCCATACAAGATCTGGAAAGGACTACTTCCTGTGCTTTGACTTGGTGAATTGTTCTAAGCAAATTCCACTTGGGCAAGTACGCGATCCCACATTCGTGAATTTTCCCCAACTAGACTCCGTAGCAGTTTTCCTAAGCTTCTGTTCACCACCTCTGTCTGCCCATCGGTTTGTGGGTGATAAGCGAAGCTGAAATTTAACTTTGTATCCAACTTTTTCCACAAGGTGCGCTAGAAATATCTTATGAATTTCACATCCCTATCAGAAATAATGGACTTGGGTAAGCCATGTAGTCTGACGACTTTAGTGAAAAACAAGTGTGCTACATGGGTAGTGTCACTGGTTTTCCTGCAAGGGATGAAGTGTGCCATCTTGGAGAAATAGTCGACCACCACCATGATGGTGAAACCCCGCTGTGTTTTTGGTAGTCCCAGGACAAAGTCCAGACTGACTGAATCCCATGGTCTATTTGGAATAGGTAAGGGTGTATACAACCCCGTGTTTTGACTGTGCCCTTTTTCCAACTGACATATCTTACACCTCGTCACATATCGCTACACATCCCTTCGCATCTTCGACCAGAAATAGAAATGACTGAGCTAATCCAAGGTCTTATCAATGCTAAAATGTCCAGCTAGGCCTCCACTATGTTTCTCCCGGATGATGTTCTCCCTCATCGAACAGTCTGGAACACACAACTGTCCTCCCTTGAATAGCAACTCCTCCTGTAAGTTATAGTCCAACCATGGACTATTATTCCCCAACAATGGATTTTGGCAGGCTTCATAAGCCTCCTTGAAATCTTCATCTATTTGATACAAGTCCTTCAGGTGCTCAAAACCCAACACTTGTATCATGTTCTCCTGCAAGAGTAAAACACTTCTCCTTAGTGCATCTACTACATTGTTGGCTTGACCATTTATATGCTTCAATACGAATGTAAAACTCTGCAAGTACTCCACCCATTTTTCATGTTTATGATTTAGCTTATGCTGCTACATAACACATTGTAACGAAGAATTATCAAAAAACAAGACAAACTCAATACCCAACAAATAATGTCTCCAATGCTTCAAAGCTTGGACGATGACATAAAACTCCTTGTTGTAAGACGTGTATTTTTGCCTGCTTTCATTTAATTTTTCACTGAAATAAGCTATTGGTTTGTCTTCAGGGCTGAGTACGGCTCCAATGGCTATACCATTGGCATCAAAAAGAACTTGGAAAAGTTTGTTAAAATTAGGCAGCCTCAAAATTGGCCTTTCAGTGATCTTCTTCTTCAATATCTGGAAGCTCTTCTCTGTATCTTTAGTCCAATGGAAAGGCTGACATGCCTATTTGATGGCATCCAACATGGGTCCATAGATTCCACTAAAATTCTTCATAAATTTGCGATAAAAACATGCCAACCCGTGAAAACTCCCAACTTCGAATAGACTCTTAGGAGATGGCTAGCTAAGTATACTTGCAACCTTTTCTGGGTCCATTTTCAGCTCATTTTCTATAATCACGAAACCCAAATAGACTAACTCCTCCTCAAAGAAAGAACATTTTTTTAAAATTTATCAGCAACTTATTTTGCTGCAACTTCTCTAGAACATATCTAACATGTCGAAAATGTTCTTCCTTGGTCTTGCTGAAAATCAGTATATCGTCAAGATACACAATTACGAATTTCCCAATGAACTCCTTCAACATCTCATTCATCAGGCGCATGAAAGTGCTAGGGGTGTTACTCAACCCAAATGGCATCACCAACCATTCATACAGACCTTCATTGGTTTTGAAAGCTATTTTCCATTCATCCCCTTCTCTTATTCTAATCTGGTGGTATCCGCTCTTCAAATCTATCTTCGAAAAATATGTTGCTCCACTCAAGCAGTCCATCATGTCATCCATTCATGGCAATGGAAACCTGTACCTAATAGTAATTTTATTTATTTCTCTCGAATCCGTACACATCCACCACTCGCCTCCTTTCTTGGGAGCTAAAACTGTCGGAACTACACAGGGACTTAAACTTTCCTGTATCAAAACTTTGTCCAACAATTCATGTACCTGCTTCCTGATATCTTCGTTGTCCTTAAGACTCATCCGATAAGCAACTTTGTTTGGTAAACTAGCTTCGGGGATGAAATCTATGTGATGACTGATACTTCGCTTTGGTGGTAACTTATCTGGTAAATCATCCAACACAATGTCGCTGAATTCCTGCAAAAAATCTTGGATTTCTTCAGGTAAGTCAAAAATTTCAGTATGCAACATCACTTCTCTCGGTCTCCTTACAACGGCATACTTTATTTCGTTATCTTCAATCTATTTTAAAAATTATTTTCTCCCCATCAACAATACTTTTGTCCCACTAGTTTCTGTTGTTTCTTCTTCCTTGATCGGTATTAGTGTATGCTTAATCCTATCCTTGAAAAACTTGTAATAGTTTGTTTTCCCATCATGAACAACTTTTCGTTCATATTGCCAGGGTCTACCGAGTAGAACATGGCACACGTCCCTGGGCATGATATCACAAATCACTTTGTCCCTATACTTGCCAATATTGAATTCCACCTCACACTACTCATCAACTAGCAGTTGATGACCTTTCTATAACCAAGACACCTTATAGGAGTTGGGTGCTTCAACCTTTTCAAACGTAATTTCTCCACCATCTCTGTTGCACACTAGATTATCAGTGCTTCCACTTTCTATAATCAGTTTGCAGCATTTTCCATATGACTCACACACAATCTGGAATAATGCCTCTCTCTGGGTTTGTTCAACTGTCTCCTTTGTTGGTTTCAGTAGTACCTTCTTCCAAAGTAAGGCCTCTCCTGTCTCTGGTACATTCTCTACCTCTTGGGATGGTGCCTCTGCTTCCTCTATTTGAGAAACATATGCTCCTCTTTGTCCAACATTTTCTCCTTTAGGACACTCAAAGGACCTGTGCCCCCACTTGTGTCACTTGTAACACTGGTAGACAACCCCTTTGCCTTTGCCATTACCCCTTCCTCTTCGGTATGGCCTTCCTCCCCTAGTTCTACCTTCCTTTTCTGTTGTCCCTCAGGTCTTTGAACTACTGCCTTCTTCACTATTGTTGGCAGCCCTTCCTCTGCCAAAGGATTGTCATTTCCCTCTGCCAGATCCATGTCCTCTTCTGGCATTCTTCTTCCTTGCGATCTTTTCTTCTGTCTTTAAGGCACTCTGGTATGCTTCCTCTATGGTTTTTGGAGAAAGAATACTTATCTCATTTAATATCTTCATCCTTAGTCCATTCACAAACCTTGATGTCTTTTCCGGTGTGTCTTCAATGTAACTAGCTCTCAGATTCACTTGATAAAATTCTTCGGTATATTCTTTCACTGTCATTCCTCTCTACTTCAAATTCTGCACCTGACGATACAGAGCAATCTGGTAATCTTTGGGAAAAAAATTACCCTTCATCTTGCCAACCATTCTGGTCCACTTTTTAATAGGTAACTTATTTGATCTTCTCCTTTCTGCTTGGACACTATCCCACCATAAGGTCGCATGTCCTTTTAACTTGGTGGTAGAAAATTTAACTGTCTTATCTTTGTTGATCTCCTCACATTCAAAGTATTTGTCTGACTCACTAATCCAGTCCAAGAACACTTCTGTAGACAAATTACCATCATAGCTTGAAATCTCAGGCTTTCGCTTACTACTAGCCAATAAAACTGACCTTAACAATCTGATTTCATGTCCTTCCTCATCTGATCCATTTGTCGTAGTTGTAGCTTCTTCATCACTGTCGTCTCCTCCTTTCGGATCCCTTCTCCTTCCTACTTCTACTACTGCCAAACCGGCATTCATTATCCTAATCTCTTCTCTCAATCTTTCCTCTACTACCTTTCGAATAGCTTTTCCATGACCTCTTCTTCCAACTTCCATTTTGTAAAGAAAAACAAATTAAATCTAACCTCCTTTGATACCAAAATTTGATGGGACCAGCCCTGATCACCTACGACTTATAATTAATTATTGATTATATATTTGATTGTTTTGTGGTTAGCTGACTTTATGATGTAGTATGGGAGGTTATGCCATGAGGAGAACTATCCTCCTCCTCAGGCTCGCTTCTCCCGCCTCTTCACTATCTTGCAAAAACCCTAACTCCGACCATTCTATTGTTGTTCTATTCTTCTGCTGCTCCGTCGAGGTCTCAGATCCTCGTCACTGGTTGTTGTTTCAAGAGGGTTTCATTTTCGTAGCTCTTAGAATGATTTCCCATGAGGGTCTCTACTTGCGTGCATTGGTGATGTTTCCTATTCTGAGCTTGGTTTCCAAGTTCTGTGTCAGGAACCCTAGTTCTCGATTTCTGGTCTCGGTCTGTTTGGCTCTGGTTATGATTTTGGTTGTGGGTCTTTGCTATACGTTGGCTTTGATTATGTTGTTGATTTCAAAGTGTTTGCTTCGTTGTTTGACTATTTTCTTGGCATTTTGTTACAAGTCATGGCTCCAGGGTGGCTCGACTCTCAGCTCTCATCCAACATTCAACCACGGTGAGTTCTCCTTCTATGCATTGTGCTTCTGCCTCGTTTTCTTCTGTCATTGACTGTTCTTGCTCCTTGTGAGCAGTGGGCACTTTGCGACCATGACCTTGGTCCGCGACCTCCTTCCTTGTTCGCACGGGCTTGACTCCTTCGGTAAGTCTTTCCTTAAACCCTTGCCTCTGTTTTCAGTTCTTGTGCTTATGGCTCTATTTGCTGGCTCTAATGGCCCTATTTGTTGGCCATGTAGGTATACGGCTAGGCTCTCCATTTTCTGGTCTCATGCCCTGACACCTACGCTTGTATTAGGTAGGGTCACTCCTTGTTATTCCTCTGTTTGTCTGTCCGAAGCGTTTGCTATTGGCAGTATTCTCTGGGTCTGTTGTTGAGGGTTTAGCTTCGGTCTCACTGTGTCTTGGCCTATGTATTTATGCCTCCATCTATTTAACTTATGAATTGTAATTACATCAGTCCTATGGTGACCTTGTGGTTGTATTTTAGCGCTATTACTGGAGGAACTTTATTTTCATGCCTTGTCTGTATTTCGTAACTGTATCTTGGACTGTAGATATTCGATAACGATATATTCACAATGATTTCATTTTGGTAATTAAATACTAAAGGAGAATGATATGAGTTCTGTTGGTACCTGTAGATATTTGTTTATTCCTTCGACAGTGACTTACTTGATTCTTTTGCAAGCCCACTCCGTTGTTTGGTTGAACTTGTCCACGTGTTCTTCTTGTTCCTGTGTTCCTTATTCATTCTCTATCTTCATTATAAAATGGATAAATGATTTTATTTAAGTTAGGAATAAAATACTTAGGCTACAATATATGGATTCAGACTTTCTTGTTTTTCAGAATGATAACATGCTAACCTCTATTCAATACTATGATGATAATTACAGTAGTTTTTTTCTCCCTTTTTTGTAAAGATTGTTTTATAGTTATTAAACTGTCGATAGTTACATTTAGTTATTCCTTGATAACTGTTCTTTCTTGACTATATTCTAAAAGTAAATTTAAAAAAAAAATAAAAAGAACGTAAACAAAAACAAATAGTGCGCTGAGACAGCCTCAAACTTAACATAAGGTCCTAAATGCCATTAACTAGAAATTTAAATGAAAATTAAAAAAACTAATTGAAACTCCTTCTGTTTGCAAAGACAAACACTCCAGCCATGACCTCCCTTAACTGGATGCTCCTGTATCAAATTCCGCCAATTGATTCCATCGAGGGTGAGGGTGTTGGGGACTAGGATTCATGTATTGATACAGAGGAACCAAGCGAAGGCAATCGATGATTCTTTGCGAAATAAATGATAACACTAGATTGACACAATAGGAATCGAGGGGCAAAAAACAGGCGATGATTAATATAAGAGCGAGCACTAGACTCTGCTTCGGGTTACACAGTTCATCCATAACAACCAGCCTTCATTACATATGCCCTTAACAAGAGTTCTTCCCATGTCTTTGAGGGGATCATGCATTCATCCCTCAAATCTTTGCAACTGTATTAATTTGCATTACACGCATAGTTCCCGACATACACTATCTTACATTTTCGAGACATACACTATGTTACATCCCTCAAGCGAAGCTTCATCTAATGTGTCGCTCCATCTAATGTGTGGTTATCTGCATGGAGGAGGCCAATTGAAACGGTAAGTGATGGCTATATGAAATTGAATTGTTAGTGATTTCCACGCTAAATCAATGTCTTACATCCCTCTGGCCACGTTTCGTATAGGAGAATTGAAACGGTGAGTGATGTCTAGGCGGAATTGAAACTGTTGGTGTTCCTAAGGTAATTGAAATGGATGGTGATGGTGATTCGTACGTTTCACAACCATTTTTAATCTTTCCACTTCGTCTTAATCATAATAGGTGGCGATTAACAAATGGTATGGTAAATTTTTAATGATTCTTTGTAAAAAATTAATGTAATTATGCTTTAGACATGTGATTTAGACATGCAAGTAAGTTAGTGGTGTGAATTCTAGCCATTGATATAGTGGCAACCACTAGAATATACTGACATCTTTCAATTTAAGCCATCGGATAAAAAAAAATTAGTTAAAAAAATGATTAAAGTGGCCCACTCCAATAGGAGGGAAGCCTATCGTGTAATTAATAATTTTAAACCTCAACGAAATCCAAAATAAAATTTAAAAATAAAGAAGACGAAAACATCCCTCGCAAATGAAATTTATTTTATATGTAATGCGATATAAGGTGTTTTATAATTTCCGTAAAAAGTGCGCAACTTCTATGTTTTCGTAACATTTCTTTCCGCGTCGAATACAAAGCGACGAAATCTGCATGTCCTTTTCTTTCCGTTGGGTAATTGTAAGTACTTATAGGTTTTCCTTCTCTAAAAATTGCATAACTTCTGCGTTTAAATACATTTCTTTCCACGTCGAAGGCAAAGCAACGATATCAATGACCTTTTCTACATCTTCTTTTCTTTTCGTTGGATAATTTAATGTATTTATATGTTGTCTTGCGTCATGCTTTTGCATTCTAATTTGAGGTGTTTATATATCAAAATATAAGTGGGAGGAAAAGTGGTGCAAGGATTACAAATTTATATTTCCAACGGCTGTCTTTTCAAGTCTTAAAAGAACAGTGTCTGTTGATCCCAGTGGGTAGTCATCAATATAAGACAATGGGAGTTACTTTTTCTCGACGAATCTTAGAATAGAAGCAAAGCAATCTGGTACGATCATTATTACAATCAACACAGTTGTTAATCTTCTCCTATATCGAATAATATCAGATGGGAAGGATCCCTAAATGCTTGGATGACAAAGCACGGCGATTCCTATTTCCGCCACAGTTTTTTAATTAATGCTCCCTGACATGGGGCGCGATAGGGAAATATAACGTGAGATTGTTTTTTTTTCTCCTCCAGTTTTTTTTCTAGCGTTTTATTTCCCTATCGCGCCCCATGTCAGTTCCCTATCGCGCCCCATGTCAGGGGGCATTAATTAAAAAACCGTGGCGGAAATAGGAATCGCGGACAAAGCACACTTCTTAAATAACAAGTTGATACGTACAGATCCATCCGGGCCCTAGACTGTGGGCCCTTCGCTCATGAATTTATAAGTCATCGGAAAAGAGACCGGTTGCGCGAACAGCTATTACAGAAGGTGAAAGTTCGCAGCGAGAAGCAAACATATTCTGTTTGTTTGTCTTAAGGGTTTTCGGTTCATGTTAAAGCCTGCTTCCAGTTTCACTGGCTGAGATTTGAACAGGAATACGTTTCTGCCGCGTATTTAAGGGATTGTGAGCACCACTCTCATCAGAAATACATTGTGATATGGCAAGAGTGATGGACCTCGTCTCCTCGCTGGTATTATGCATTCCCTCAAGCAGGAGCATACCCTTGATGGTTAAGCAACTTACTACTTTAGCTCGCACCCTCTACTTGTTTCTTGAGAGGATGATAGCTAGATCAGATCTGCGTGGACATGCTTACTCTACTGGTAACCCTTCGCCATATGACACGTGTTATGAAAGCCATCACAGATCTACTATTCCATGGAATAATCTTATGGTCGGTTATACCGCCTACTCAGTCTGTTAATGCTATTACAACCTATGTGTATTGCTGCTTAATATTATGTGTATTGCCTGTACATACATCCACCAAGAATTATAAGAGAAGTTGGTAGTGAGCTGTGAGGGCATTTATACATGGAAATTTGATTCATCCTCCATGGATCTTCCCATGTAGGTAGAACGGATTTTCTCTTCTCTTCGGAACTTTTGTCTGACTCCGCTGATTTCCCTCACTTGGGAATCTTTTAGATCACATATTAATAACTACAGCTCATATTTGCGTCATGTCTATGTATGAAATCTTATTAACAGAAATGCTATCTTGTACTGTCTTTACATTTCGTAATAAACATAAAGTTACAAAAATTTATTATGATGCCTTCATGTTGGTGGCAGACATGAATTGTTTATGAAATTTTGTGGATATGACTTTTAGTTTTCAAATTTTTTTCTTTCTATCGAAAATAATGCTCTCTGAAACTCCATTTAAAGCTTGTATACATCTAAATGTAAGAAGATATGGTTACAAATTTTATTTTGATGTCTTAATTTTAGTTGCGGAGGGGAGCTATGACTGACATTGGCCTTTCACAATCACAGCAATAAATTATATGCTATCGTGTTGTCTTAAATTTTTGGGACATACAGGAGCTATTATCGATACTTTCTCTTCTCAATCACGATTAGATGTATTAGAAATGCGAATGGGATAGATATACAGAAGCTCAATGTGCAAGCTTCAAAGTGCACAGTTTCCCATCGATTATCCTTTTCAGTTTTTCTATTACATCGTTATACAAAATGGAATGTACGCTAGGTACAGATATCTACTCTAGGATAGGTATCGATATCTTCTCAAGTTAACTTCAGATAGATATGAATATCTTCTCCAGCCAAGTTCAAATTTCATTTAATATATTTTAAATTAAGTTAAAAATGGAAGGTGAGTGAATTACATTGTGTCGGTAAACATTTGCAAATGGGTAAGCCCACGATAACGCATCCAAGGACGATCATTAATCTTTGTTCTACACACTTCCTTCATGCCCTATCGGGAGAGATCATTATAAAAATCTCCACCATCACATTATCTTTAATATTTGAACTGGACCAAATAGTAATATTGATATACGTGAACTAAGTTGGATCACATGTGAACCAAGTTGTACTTTAATACTTGGTTTTATGATAAAATTGATTAAATTTGAAGTTTCCCCTATTTTATTTGGTTCGATTGCTTGATAAAATCGATTAAATTTGAAGTTTGATCCATTTTATTATTGCTTAAATTTGAAGTTTGCGCTATTTTATTTCGCTAGATTTACTCAATCAATTTTTAAATTCCAAGGATTTGGTGGATGGGATTCCCAAATCTGAAGCTTTTATTTTTGTCTAAATGTCTAACCATTGTTCACTTTTAATTAAGTTATTTTTTATGGGTCACTTTGATTATATTTTTCACCAAAGAAAAGTTGAACTTGAACCCTAGATTTTGAAGACCAAATGAGAGTCTCCGACCTCTTCCAAATCTCAAACTTAACCTGAATAATTCAAATACAAACACTTAAAATTTATCTGAAAATTATTAAGTAATAAAAAACAATAAAATCATGTCTTGGATATAAAATGGTCTAGTGCCCACTCCTTGCTGTCATTCCTTGTTGTCATTTAAGGCACTCCTTGATGTGAAGTCACCAGTTCAATTCCTTGCCTCTATAGGGTGATACATTGGACATGGTGAAGATGTAGTCCTACCAAACTTACAAAAAAGATACAATAAAATCCTAAAATACTAAAACTTAATCCTATAGAAATGTTGTTTGTGTCATCTTGACAATGAAGGATATGCCAATAAGAATTAAGTTAACTTAAGGATACTAAGATTAATATTGTTAATTTACATGGAAAAAGACTATTATTTTTTTAATAATATTTTTCATTTCTATGTGTTTATGTTTATCTTCAAATTTTAATATATTAATTTTTTATTTATACAATACATATTTAAATTTTATAAATTTATATATTTATAAACAATTATTATTATAATAAAAATCTAATATTTCTATAAAATATAATAAATTAAATATATAAAACAAACATATATGTTAACATATTTTAGTATGTAAATATTATTGTCATTTATTATCTTGAAATAAATATATGTTAATTATTTATTTCCCAATACACTAAAATTAATTATATATATGTTAAAACAATGGGAAATATAATATTTTTAATATTTTTTTAAACTAAATATATAGATATTTTAAATTTAAATTTTTGTTTTCATGTAAATTATTTTTAGAGATATATATTTTATTTTTGTATTTATACTATACACATTTAAATTATATAAATCAATATATTTATAAATTAATATAACAAAAATATAATATTTAGATAAATACAAAAGTAAATAAATAAAATAACCTATAATATATTAAATATATGTAGAATAAAAATGTATTATTTTAATAAAATATAAAATAAAATATATAAAAAAATATATATGTAAATTAAAAAATTAGATATTTAAATTAATTTTTTTCATTTATTACCTGTGTGCTAAATTTTCGTATATATTATACATAATTAAATGATATAACTTCATATATTTATAAATAATTATTATAAAATTATAATAATTTAATAAAACATAAAAATTAAATATATAAAAGAATAAAACATCAATTATATATATAAAAAAGAGAGAAATACATGTACATTAAATAGAAAATTCACTATAATTTTATTATAATTTATTTTATATATCTAGATACAATAGATATGTACTAATTTTTAATTTATATGATGATGATGATGGTTAACGTCCGCTGAGACCAAATAATGGTCTATCAGACCTAAAGAAACAAATTATCTATTTTGATTTAAGATTTTATTCCTATGCTCAAAAAGCTTGGAGAGAAGCCTCCCGAGCTCACTATAATTTTGACATTGTAAAAGGCTAGGAAGGTCAGTATTGTAACAAAGATTGTGAAACTGAGATCTAATGTGGTTATACGCGGGGCACTCTAAGAGGAAGTGGTTTTCATCCTCGATGTTCCTATTCTTACATATATGGCAGATCCTTTCCGCCCATGGCGTTTTAGGAACTGCCCAACGACCTGTTTCACTATGGAGCTCATGAGAATTCGTTCTAATCTTTGCTATATTAATTTTCTTCTTTGAGCTAGTTAAAATAGAGAGATACTTTTGATCTTCTAGGGTGGGGTTGATGACCTTCTTATAATAACTTAATTTTCTTTTAGCCGCTAAGTCTTTCTCACACCACATTTTTTCTTTGAACTTAGAAGTAACAATATCTTTAATGTTATTTATGTTTTGCAATGAATCATTTTTGTTGATCCCCCAATAGTTTAACCAGGCCCTTGTGTCTTTATGCCACCCTCAATTGAGCCTTAGGTGGTTTTGGCTAGAATTTAAAGCTAGCTTAGGAAGTCTATGATCGTTTATGTTACTGATTTTGTGCTTGTACAACAGAAACCTAAGCATAGATAGGCTCTCAATAGGGGAAAGACGTGCTTCTATAAGGAGAATAGGATATGGTGTATTACTTTTAATTTTCAGGTTATAAGTTATAAAACGCTTCTGGATTTGCTCAATCTTTCTCCATGATTCTCTGGAGATGCTGCAACCCCAAACCTCACAGCCATATAAGATAACAGAAGTGACTAAAGATTCAAAGAGGAACTTCTTTTTATCCCACATTAAAAGGTTTGCAATTTTACAATTATTTTCAAGACCATAGTAAGCTTTCCACCCCCCATTAATCCTTTTCTCAATGCTATGGTTCCAGTTGAGCTTGTGATGAATATCAATTCCTAGGTACTTGTAAGAATACACTTCCTCCAAGTTATTATTGTCATACATAAAATTAGTGTAAGTGTCCTTCTTGGATTTGATAATCATAACTTTTGTTTTGTCAGTGTTAACAGTCATACCCATGGTAGAGCAGAAATCCTTAAGAAACCTGAGTTGCTTATAATAAAGACTTAAGATATATAAAATTATATATTTATAAATAATTATAACAAAAATATAGTATCTAAATAATATATAAATTATATATTTATAAATAATTACAATACAAATATAATATTTAAATAATATATTAAAAGTAAATATATAAAAATTATAATTATAATTATATCTATATCTTTATATATATATTGTTTTGAAAATTATATATATATATATATATATATATATATATATATATATATATATAAATTTTTATTATGTTAAATTCAATACTAAATTTGATTTTCAAAATTTGAATGTTGAACTTTAAAATTATAAAAAAATAAATAATATAAATTTTGATTAGTAATAAATAGCGATTAATTTTTTCTAAAGATAATATATATATATATATATATATATATATATATATATATATGATTACTTTTGCATCAACTTGTAGGAATTTACAGGGTAAGTTCTTAGGATAGGACATTAAATGACATTGCTCACAAGCAGATCACAAATCAATACACCAATATTTTTGATGTGGTCAAAACCATCAAAGAGAGAAACAGTCCACAACTTGAGCCAACACAGTCATTTCAAGCAATTTATTAATTTAAAAGAAAGAAAATTTACATAAGTTTCTCTCATGAATGATCACCTTAAAAATGACCCTCCATACTCTTTAAATAGAGATAATGGACCAATTAGGTGCGAAGCCATGGATCAAGTGTTGGTAATACCGAGGAGAGAATGAACCGTCAGATAACTTTATGTAAAGAACATATCGTGATTGTAGGATTGTAAGTTACAAAAGTACATAGTAAATAAACACACTTTACCTAACTCTAAACTAGACCAATTTATACTTAACTATTTCCTATGTGTCGTAATATCCTAACATCCCCCCTTAAGAACAACTTGGGATAGGATTGAAGGATGTACAAATATGACACAATAAGAGAAAGAGGGAGGCATTAGATCCTATCCCCCCTTAGTGAGAACTTCTTGAACTCCAACCATAAATCAAAGTTTAGTAAACTTCGCCTCTCTTAGAGCACCTGTAAAGATGTCCATAACTTGGTCATCGGTTGAAAAATATTGCACTTCAAGAACATGAACATGAATGAGCTTTCCGATGAAGTGAATGTGTAGTTCAATGTGTTTGTTGTGCTGATGTTGGATTGTATCTTTGTATAGTTTAATGGCACTCTGATTATCACACCAAGGTGTAGTCGGATGCTGCTACTGAAACCCAAACTCTGGCAAGATTTGACAAAGCCACATGTCTTCCTTACTAGCTTCTACGACACCATGATACTCTTCTTCTGCTAAATAAAGAGAAATGACAATTTTTTTCTTGCAAGCCCATGTAACAGGTCCAGAACCAAGAGTGGACACATAACCTGCAATAAACTTTCGATCATCAAGGTCACTAGCCCAATCAGAATTATTGAAACCAACCAATAGAAGAGATGCTTCTACACTGTAATGAATCCCAAAATGAATTGTACATTGAACAAAACAAAGTATTCTTTTAACGTCTTTCTAATGACTTTCATGTGGCTTTTGTTAAACTGACTGATAAGGCCAACAACAAAGGAAAGGTTAGGATGGGTATGCTTCAGATACAAAAGTTTTCCTACAAGGTGATGGTATAAAGTAGCATTAGCTTCAGGGGAAGTATAGGTGATTGAAATTTTGGCTCCAAACTGAAAGGGAGAAGGGGCTGGCTTATAGTCTTCCATGTGAAAGTGGCATAGAAGATCACAAGCATCCTTGGACTTGGTAAGGGAAACAACTACCTTGGATTGTAAGACTTGAAGACTAAGAAAACAATGCAAGTGTCCTATGTCTATCATTTCAAACTACTTTTTATGTCCAAACTTCACATGGTTTATAAGGTTGGGATCACTACCACTAAGGATAACATCATCAACACAAATAACAAGAAGGATAATAGACTTACCCACTTTCTTGGTGTAGACAATATTATCAGAATGACACTTAGAAAAGCTAGTATCTAAAAGAAAGCTATCAATTTTGGCATACCAAGCCCCAGGGGCTTGCTTGACACAATAAAGGGATTTCTTAAGCTAACATACAAGGCTGTAGTAAATTTGTATAAAGCCACGAGGTTGTTCCATATAGATTTCTTCATGCAAGTCGCCATGCAAGAAGGTAGATTTAACATCCATCTGATGGACTTCCCATTTGAAAGAGGAAGAAATGGAAAGAACAAGGGAGATAGAGTTCATTTTGGCAACAAGGGAGAAGGTTTCAGTATAGCCAATGCCTTCAACTTGTGAAAATCCCCTAGCAACAAGATGATATTTATGTTTATCAACTTTTTCATTTGGTCGAAACTTGGTTCTGTAAACCCATTTACATCTAACAAGTTTTCTTCCCTTTGGAAGAGGAACAAGATCCCATGTATCATTTGTCAATAATGAACGATATCATTCATTCATAGATGCATCCCAATTTGGATGGCCTGAAGCATCCGTAAAGGTGTCAGGATCATAATTCGCTGAATCTTGAGCTAGTAAAGAAAAGGGTCTATCAAACTGAGAACATGTACATCGTTGATCTGTAGGATCACCTGTAAGAGAATCTTCTGCATCACGAGTAGCACAGACCCATTTTGGAAGCTGAGGAGCTGAAGGAGGACCCTGAGAAGGTGGGAGAGGATTGTCATCCTCTCTGTCATCATCTGAAGAAGAAATATTTTCAGAAGTAGAAGGGAAAGAGAGAGGTGGCACATTTGCCGAACTAGGCTCGTAGGCGTATATATTTTCAGCAAACTTTACATCTCTTTCAATGATAACATTTTTGGATTTAGGTGAAAAAATTTATATCCTTTGACATATTCAAAATATCCAACAAAAATACTTTTTTCAGTCTTAGGTTCTAAGCCTTTATGTTTCTCATCGAGAATATGCGCCCATGCTTCACTTCCAAAAAAATGTAACTGACTTACATCTGGTTTAATTGAGCTCTATGCTTCTTCTAGAGTGATATTCTTTAAAACCTTAGTAGGAGTATGATTTACTATGTAATTTTCACAGTTAATTGCTTCTGCCAATAATTAAGACTAAGTCCTTTAGATTGAAGCATACAATTAGCCATCTCCTTTAAGGTGAGATTCTTCCTTTCAGATACAAGATTTTGTTGTGGAGTACATGGAACAGTATGTTGCATTTGAATTCCATGCTGAGTGCAAAAGCTGATGATTTTTTGTTAACATATCCTCTGCTATTATTAGATCTTAGCCTAAGAATTTGATGTCTAGATTGTTTCTCAACAAAGGCCTCAAAGTCCAAGAACATGTTAAACACTTCACTTTTGAGTTTTAAGAAGTATACCCAAGTGCGTCTGGATAAATCATCAACGAAAGTTAAGAAATACTTGTAGCCAAAGAATGAAACAAATAGAAGTGGAGCACATAAATCACTATGCACAAGCTATAAAGGGTTTTAGGTGTGCCAAAAGGCACATTTTTAAAAACTATCCCAATGGTATTTTCTGAGTACAGATCCGGAACAAGCACCATCTCTGCAAGTACCATAGGAAGACCTGTCACCATATTTTCTTTACATAGATTTTGAAGGGAGCGTTGTTTAAGTCACCAAATCGCTCATGCCAAAGTTTGCTAACTTCATCATTATGAGAAAAAAATATCGAGGGAAGAGTTGATGACCTAAAGTTGTTAAACTTATACAACCTTGTAGAATCATCAGCAATGCCAGTGTCTAAAATATTTCTAGGATCTCTAAGGTCCTTAATTACAACATCGTGAGGTGAAAATTCAATGATTTTACCTTCACCTAAATGAGTTATCTGATATACAGATAGAAGGTTTTAGGATAAAGTTGGAACACATAATACATCATTAAATTGACCATTGTCTAGATGAATAGTACCAGTCCCTACAAAACTAAGAGATCTATTATCACCAACATATATATTTTTGGTGTTACAATCATTTAAAGAAGAAAGCATGGGTTTGTTTTTTACCATGTGATAAGAAGCTCCAGAATCAATGAGCCACTCATGAGAATGAGAAGAAGAAGATACATTCAGTGCATAACCAGACTGAGATGCTTGACAACCACATGCAGAAATTTTTATTCTTGAAGATGAAGTTGAAGTTGAAGAGTGCTCCAAATGGATGTTATGCTTCTTCATTGTTGCTTCAAAGGCTTCCATCTTCTTAAATAATTTGGATTCTAAGTGGCCATCTCCATTACAAAAGTTGAAATGTCTATGAGTCTTCTTCCCATTGTCTTTATTTTCCTTATCATTTTGTTGAATTAATTTTTCATTTTGAGACTAAAAGTTCTTAGCACCCTTGGTTGGTTCAGGACCATACCTTTTAGGATGCTTCTTCTTAGGATTCTTTGAACTTTGTTGTCACTAGGCAACCTAAGGCCTTCTTAGAAGAGTTTCCAAGATTAAAACGACTAATATGTAAGAGTTTTTCTTGTTCCCTTATTAAAGAATCACGAAAGCCATCAAAAGATGGGGACTTGTAGGCTTGTGCTTGAGAAATAAAGGCTTCTCTAGTAGAATGGAAGGTGGAAGCAAACACAGAGTAGGTTGGTCCTAACTTAGTAACAATGGAATAGATAAGGCTACCATCATATTTCTTAACCTTTACACATTCCAAGAGAAGTCTAAGGGTCTTGAACTTGGACAAAAAATCTTCAACAAAAGAAAAATTATTGGGGCCCAACGTAAGAAACTAATTTTCGAGTTGATGGGCTCTAATTTTTGTTTCTAATTCATGAAAAACTTAATTGAGTTGTTTCATTGCTTTATTAGGGGTATCAAGTTTTGCAATATGGTATCTAAGGTCTAGAGAAATAGACATCCCTATCGACCCAAGTGTTTGATCTTGCCTATTTTCCCATTTGATTGTCTTATCTTCATCTTTAGGTTTAGACTCTTACCCTCAGGCTATTCTATAAAGACATTTAATTCTAAATAAATCCTTCATGTAGGACACCCATTGGAAGTAGTTGGTGTTGTCAAGAATAACTTGGCATGGACTTTCCATTTTAACAGAAAATGAAGTTGTAGATGCTAAAACTAAGTGTTCCAATGGAAAGATATTAAAAAATTAGGCCGATTAAAAAACAACGTCTTTGAAAATGACTTCCAGATGAAGAGGTTATGACTTTTTGAAGAAAATTTGTTGAAGATGTCGACAAAGTACGTGAATGTGCGGAAGAGAATAATAATGTTATATTTAAAAAAATCCCCCCTCTTTCCAAACTTAATCTAATTAGCTCACTTTTAAAAAAAAAAATATGTGACCCACTTTTATAAATAAATGAAAGTCACTTTTACAATGGTACTTTATGAGCTACCCACTAAATTGTAACTTAAATAAAAAATAAAGAGACTTTAGAATTATAAGTGACTCACTTTTATAATGGGTGAGAACACTTTAACATAAAGTAACTTTAAAACATAAGTTGCATGTTCCTTTTGAAAAAGTAACTCAAGTAAAAGAAAGACTTGAACCCGAGACCTCTATTCTCATAAAGTAACTTTGGATCAAGTGAGCTAGCTTAAAAGGTTAGTAATTTTTTGAAAAGATAAAGTGTTTTTTTTTAGTCGCTGAAGCTTCGGAGTGCATGCTTACTTCAAAAAACCCCTTTTTCCTATAAAACGAAAAAACACATAACCCAAGATGGACATGCAAAAAAAAACCAAACCATATGGCTTGAAGTTAGCTTTTGCCGAAAACTATATATTTTACTCAATGTTTCTGATTTTCTTAGATCACACTAAGGTGCATCAGAAAAGAGCATACGCATGAGAAAAATCCTTCCATTTTGTTTCTGATTTGCCAAATCACACAAAGTCGCGGGGCAAAGATCATATGCAAAAATGAAAGGTATAGATCTGGTAATAAAAAATACAGAGCTAAATAAATTGAAATAAGCAGGGAGATGAATAACTAAAACTGCAAATAAACACTGTATACCTCCATATCTTAAAAATGACGTAGCTAGGGCTACTGGAAACATTTTCGCATGAAATGAAATGGGTTCCTCACTAGAACAAATGCTCCTAACATGATAGAGTTGTCCTCTCGGCCTGAAAGTAGTCAGAAACAGTAGATCTAGGAAGGGACAATCAGATGAAGTTGTACCGACTTTAGATTTGGATCATCAATAGATGCATCCCTCAAATAGCTCTAATACCATGTAGGAATTTAGAGGGTAAGTTTCTCAGATGGAACCCCAAAGGACATTGCTCACAAACAGATCACAGATCAATACACTAATATTCTTGACATGGTTAAAACTCTCAAAGGGGAAAATAGTCCATGGTGTGAGTCAATGCGGTCACTTTAGGAAATTTATAAATGTAAAAGAAATAAAATTTACATAAGCTTCTCTCATGAACGACCACCTTACAAATTACCCTCCATGCTCTTTAAATAGAAATCATGGACCAATTAGGTTTTAAGCTAGGGGTCAAGTGTCTGTAATACCGAGGAGAGAATGAACCATTAGATCACTTCATTTCTAGAACATATCGCGACCATCAGATTGTAAGTTACAGAAGTACATACTAAAGAAACACACATTACCTAAATCTACACTAGACCAAGTTATACTTAACTATTTCCTATGTAATATCCTAACGGAACCTGATTTATATAATTGGCCAAACTTATTAGTTTTCGATTTTCTCATTCAATTATATGATATTAATAATTTTGAATTGGATAGGAATAAAACAAAAAACTTATGTAAATTCATATTTTCACTTGTAATTTGTTTTTTCCATAACATAATAAAATATATAGATTTCAATGGTCGGTTGTGTCATATTATTGTGTCATGTAAACATCTTATTCAGTCATGTAATCTTATTACAATATTTGAAGGGTTATATGTACTTATTTCAATTGACAACCGACTAAATAAAGATCTTGTTGAGTTGAATCAGTTTTGTTTTGGAATACAAATCATAACAGTTTATTTCACATTATCTCTCAACAATTGGGTTCATGCTTATGAATTTTATTTTGATTTTGATTTTTTTTTTGTAATTTATAAGTATGTACGTTAAATTTTTTATATTAATCTATATTTATGATTTAAAAGAAAAATATGAAGAATAAAATTTCTACAAAATGATTATGTGAATTTAATATCTATAAACCTATCAACCTATGAATACTAGATTTCTTAATTCAATGAATTATTATTTTATAAGTACGTGATATGGTTTCGATGAGTAAAAAAACTGAGGTTTACATGTTTTTTATAACTATTACCTCTATATATATAAAATCAATGTATTAATTTATTCATTTTGTTGGCAAATCGTTCAACCTTTAACTTTAAATCGTTCAAAGGCACATTTTTTGTGTGTGGAAGTAAAAAAGATTTTTTTTATAGGTTTTAAAGAGATATTTAAGTTCCTTACTCTGTAATGCTAACATTGATATCATTTACTACAATTTTATTATATGTCTTTCTACTACTATTAACAAATTCTCTTCCAAGGTGTCATATAAAAAGGACAATAGAATTTTCAATCCTTGGTATGGTAATGACGCAAAGTTATTAGAGATGATCTTAAGGAAACTGCGAAATTGGAAAAAATAAATGTGTAGAAAACTCCTATCAAAAGGAAGAAAAGGTCCTATATTAAGAAGAGATAAGAGCATATTCTTTACCTTTCTAAAGTCGAGCGTAGAAAGCATTGGAGGAGTGTTTTGGTTCATAATACTAAGGAAACAAATTTGATCTCCTTACAAAATTGGGATATTTATCTTAAGAATCATTATGACTCCCAAAACACCATGAGAAGCATATTAAACACTCCTATAAAGGAGCATATATTTTCCTTGGTAGGTGTAGAGTTTGAGATTAACAAGCTTGCTAATTGGAAACTTCGGGATATTGAAGGCTAGCAAACTAAAATTTTCAAAGTGGGAAAGTCTATCTTGATCCCTCATATTCACAAACTTCTCAACCTAGCAGTAAAGCATGGATTACCTAACCATTGGACGCAAAGCCTTATTGTACCTATCTTTAAATGTGGGGATAATGAAATTCCCTCTAACTATATAACCATTACGATTAGCCACATTTTATCCAAACTATATTGGCTTATTCTCGAAAAGAGAATTAGTGTCTCACTTGAAAGTCGTGGTAAGAGAGTTAAGGGCCAAGTTAGATTTTGGAGACATCACTCAACTATTTACCATCTTGTCACTTTTAGGGTCATCACCAAGCAATATCACAATAGTAAAATTGATCTCTTTTATTGTTTCATTGACTTTAGAAAAGCTTTCTGCATAGTCCCTCAATATAAGCTATGGAAAATACTCAAAGAGATGTTGGTTCCACTTGAGTTAAGAGTTGTCATAATTCGGCCATACGAGAATGTTTTCTCCAAGATTAAGACTATCAAGGTTTCGTCCAAAGAAATCAAATGCAATGTCAGTGTTAGGAAAGGGTATCTCCTTTCCCCTACCCCTTTTGGAATTTACATTAGTAAGATAAAGTAGTGCTTGGAAGTTGCTTAATGTAATGGCCCCAAGCTCCCTAATATGGTCATTACTCTTCTCGTTTATGCTGACGACACCATTCTTCTTGCGAGAAGCCATGATGATCACAACAAGATGCCTAAAATTCTCCATGATTACTGCTCCAAGATAGGTATGATTGTCAATACTAACAAGACTGAAGTCATGATAATCGAGTCCAAAAAAAATTAACAATAAATAATTTCATCTATCATAACTATTACTTGGAGAACATCTCTTGATATAAATATCTAGGTATCAACATGTATCATCAGCTCAACTTGAATTATAACATTGAGAAAATGGTTACTGGATGTTGAAAAGATTATTACGATCTTGAAAATAGTGGTAAGTTGTTTGATCTCTAAGTTCGAGATAAGAATAAGTTCCTCTTTGGGACCTTTTTCACCCCTGTTATTTCATATGGTTGTGAGGATTTGGGTTGAAAATATATAGATATTTGTGGAGGAAGGTCGAGACGATCCAAAAGAAATTTATAACCTACAATTTCAATATTAAAGGAGATACTCGCTATCATATCCTCTTGATTGAAATTAGTCTTTCCTTAATTGAAAGCATGACTATGTTTAGGTATCTAATGTATAAGAAGAAGCTTTACAATAGGGAAGCCAAGAGGTTCCCCAAAACTACCTATATCTCTAGCCAAAACCCTCATCTCACTGATGCCACAGGGATGCCCAATCCTAGCTGGCCTATTAGGCGACAAAGGAAGAGATCATCTTGAAGATGAAGGATAAGATTAAAAATACTATTACTTCCAAATTTAAGTTTAAGTTGTGGTATGATAAGGTGATAGAGGGGAAAGGAAAAATAAAGTATTATAAGTAGGTGATCAACCCCACTCTTTCTAACGAGAATTATTGTTTTTACTTAACCTGTGCTAAGAAAAAAATGAACATTGCAAAGATAAGAGCCAATTCTCATGATCTTTGAAAAAGGGTTTTGAGGATTAGTTGGCAAGAGTTTTTCTAACATTTTGTGAGTTCAAGTTTGGAGCTCTCCCATTATTCTCTCTCTCTCTCTTGGTCACTTAGAGTTTTCTTGGAGCACTCTAGCTTTGGATCAAGGAAGGAAAAGCAAGCAAAGGGAAAGGAAGGAAGGAAAGGATTAAGTAAGAATAGCATGATCAAGTAGCTTCAACAAGAATAATTGCAAGTAACCTTTCGTATGTGTGATTTCCTAGTTGGTTTGAACATGCATAGCTTTGCATGTTGCTGATTGGTTCTCTAGATGTCAGTGGCATGGTTTTTTCGGGTATGATAGTGGTTTTCAACCTAGCCTTGGCTTTTTTCAGATGCAAGGTGTTGGTATGTTTGTTTTGGTTTTTGAGATTTGTTTTTGTAAATGGATTTCAGAATCTGGGGTAAGAGGTGGTGTCAAGATTCAATCCCAAAGGCCTAGGAATCCCTTGACTAGTTTCGACAAGATACATAATAAATCATGAGGGAGAAGTCTCGGTTTGGGGCCTAGTGATATGGGTTTAGAATGTGATAAATATTGAGATACTAGTCTTGTTTTAGCACCTAGTGATCCGAGTTTGGATTGTGGTAAAGCCTGAGAGATAAGGAGATGAAAAATTCCTCAAGGATATTGATGGATTTCAGATGGTATTCCAGGTTTGGTTCGGTTGTGATCGGAGCACTAGTTTTGGTGTGATCATAGTTTAATGAGGGTGGAGGTGGTTTAACCCCTGGATTTCATTTGTTGTTCATGGATTGGTTTTTCTATGAGGTCCCACAATCATGCTTGGAATATGGCGCGAGGGTGACAACTAAAAGAAAGATTTGGTTCAACCATGTCTATTGTCGGGTGGTATGTGGAAGTCCCGAACATGGTTGGACCTACCTATGATTAATAAAATCCAAGTTCTATTACTTTTGCAGTAGTTTATATGTATATTGAATGGCGATCATATCTTTGATATTTATATGGTTTTATGTTGGTTATAAGCATGGTTAAATGACTAGTTCTTGTCATGGTTATTTCATGTATTTACTAGTAATTGTTAAATGGATGAATGGAATACCTAATTGATTATATAATAGTTAAATGGAGAAGGAGGGGACCCTTCTGGTTATGTTTCATAAGTTATTTCAGTCATTTGGGCTCTGTCTTGTATCCTAGACCTGTAGGTTGCATTGAAACCAAGTGTTTAATAGAATGTCAGTCCTGGTTGGGGATGCTTAGGCCTAGTCTTGAGGTTGATTTTTGATTTGTTTATATTTTCATCATGTCTTTGATGGATTCTAAAGGTTATAACAAGTTATGGCCAGAGGTTGGTATTCTGGGCTAGAAAAGTGGCTCAAATATTGGGGTGAAAGAAACATTTGGTTCAACCATGTCTACGGTCGTGTGGTACATGGAAGTCTTGAACCTGGTCAGATCTTACTATGATTAATAAAAGCTGAGTTCTATTACTTTTGCACTGGTTTATATGTGGATTTAATGGCTGTCATATCTCTAATATTTATATGGTTTTATGTTGGTTGTAAGCACGGTTAAATGAATAGTTCATGTCATGCTTATTTCATGTATTTACTTGTCATTGTTGAATGGATGGATGAAAGACCTAATTGATAATATAATAGTTCAATGGAGAAGGAGGGGACCCTTCTCGTTATGTTTCATAAGTTTCTTTAGTCATTTAGGCTCTGTCTTGTATCCTAGACTTGTATGTTGCATTGAATCTAAGTGTTTAACAGAATGTCAGTCTTGGTTAGGGATGCTCAGGCCTAGTCTTGAGTTTGATTTTTGATTTTTTAATATCTTCATCATGTCTTTGATGGATTTTTAAGGTTATAACAAGTTATGGGCAGAGGTCGAGATTCTAGGCTAGATAAGTGGCTCAAATCTTGGGGTCGTTGGCATAGGTCTGGTGGAAAAAATCCGGGGACGCTGGCACAAAGGCCAGTGAGAGTGACTTTGGCTTCTGGTCAATGTCGTTCCTATAGCATGAGAGAGACTAGGGGTCAGAAAGCTTAAATCATCAATAGGACACAGGAACATGATGGCTAACATGTCTCCTCAGGGTGTTGTTGCTGATGTGGATGGGTTTATTTGATATGTTCCAAAGGTTCTATTTCCTTTAGGTCACCAAGGAAGTTGAATCCCTTATAGTAGCCTGTCTCGTCGCATGTTTACACTGGCTGGTAGGATGCTTGGATGGACCTGGGAGGAGCGGTTGTTACAGTTTGGTATTAGAGTGTGGTTGCACTCTTCTAGGGTGAAGGTGCTCGGTCATGCACACATGCCAGTTGCATGTGTGTCTATTACACTTGCATTCCATGTTCTTATTTCATTGCATCATGTTGATCGTGATTGTAGTAAGGCTGTGATGAGGGACTTGATGTGATGTTGTTGGATCCATCATTAAAATTATATGACTGGTTGCATATGGTTATATGTCTCTTGCATGTTGATTATATGTCACTTGACTACATCCTTGTATGTTAGTTGCATTCTTGAATGTTTTGATTACATGTACCGGTCTTGTGGGCTGGTTACAAGAATTGATCGCCTATGTTCGACTACATGCATTGATAAGTATGTTTAGTTAATTGGGAATTGTGCATGCATGTTGACAGTTGCATGTGGAAATGTGTGCAATGGAGTAATGGTTGTTGTCATGCATGAGGTCATAGCATGCATTGTTGATATGGCCTTGCATTGATGATTGGACCCTAGCTAGAATGATGCTTATACTTTGATACATTTATTTGACATATGTCTACATGTTGTTACGATTATGTTATACATGTATCAAATTGATTTGATGATCTTGCAAACAAGGTATCCTCCCCAATTTATGATAAGGTACATCGGTTTATTGTGATTTGGTTTAGTTGACATAATATGTCTGGAAAGAAAGAGATCAGATGGGTAGTGTGGTTAAGGGAACTCTTCTGACTTGGAAGACACATTAAGAATCGTGGAGGAAGAAACGAGGAGTTGCAAAGTAGACAATGACAAAATCATGTAGGCACAAGAGAAAAAAGCAGAGGTGAATGTGACACTATTTCAGAGTTTGTCAGATTTTCAGTGACAGGGACCACTTCAAATCAGCCATGGACACAAGGACAAAAATAACGGGACATATCGCAGTGGGTCTCCTAGTAGAAACATGTCGGATAGATCTGACACAATTAAAGATGGCAGGTTGTTGGATACTCCAGATAGGAGAGATGATCGACAAAGGTACTATTCCATTTCTGGTTCTCACAGACATCATGATCATATCATTATCATCCTTATAGGAGGAGTGATAAGGGATACTTGCCATATGATTTTAAGAAGGAAAAGCCACCTACCTTTGATGGGGAGATGAAGAAATCACAAGATGTAGAAGCATGGTTTCCTGGTATGAAGAAATTCTTTCGATTGCATTATTACTCAGAAAAACATGAAAGCAAATATAACCACTTTTAGTCTCAAAGGTAAAGTGAATATTTGGTGGGAAGACATGAAGAATGTAAAATGTATACATGAGGAGGATTTTATTTGGAATTAATTTGAAAGGCTCTTCAAGAAGAACTACTTGTCTGAGAGGTACTATGATGATAGAGCTAAGGAGTTTTATGAGTGGTGGATGGGCTTTATGACAGATGATGAGTATACTAGCAAGTTTTTGGAGTTGTTGAGATATGTGGCTTACCTTACGGAGGAGAAGGCCAAGGTTCAAAGATTCATCATTGGACTTCCAGTTCCATCCAAGGACTAGATTGATTTCGATGAGCCTAAGTCATTGCAGGAGGCCATATGAAAGTTGAAGCATGGTTATGAAGAGTTGAAGTGCAAAGTTGAGCCTAAGCATGACTTGAAAAGAAATGAGAAAGATAAAGGAAAATGGCCACCAAAGAGAGGGAGGCCTCAAGAGGCAAGTGAGAAATAAAACATAGTTCCTTAAAAGAGATTCAATATAGCTGAGAAGGTACACGGAGAGAAGAAAGCTAGAGGTGGTGGTAGGGAACCATTACAGTGTTGGATATGTGGTAAGGATCATCATAAGAGGGATTGTCCACGGTATTCGAGTCGTGGTATACCCCATATCTATAGTGCTCAAGAGGCACATATAGTTGGTGATGTTGGTCATAGAATTCCTTTGATCTATGCAACTGTGCAAGATAGGCAAGCATACCATCTGTCATCAATCATTGAGATGGATAGTAAGATTTGTGATCAGTTTGTTTCTATTTTGATTGATCATGGATCTAGCTATAGTTATACTAATCCCAACCTGGTGGATATGTGTTGTTTGAGAAAGGATGTGCAGGCAAAATCTTAGTTGGTATAGTGGACTTAAAGAAGTGAGTTCACCATTGTGTTAGACCTTGTGCATTTGAGTTGAATGGTATGCCTACAACATCACATTTGAATGTATTTCCATTGGAATCATATAGTATTCTTTTGGGTATGGATTGGCTATACATTCAGAGAACCAAAGTGGATTACATCGATAAGCCCATTGAGTGTGTGGATGATAGTGGGGAGAAGAGGACTTTTCTAGAGAATAAGAGGCGTACATCAGTGAGAATGTTTACCACTATGCAGACTAAGCGCAGTTGCAGAAAAGCTTGTAAAATGTTTGCAATACAAATTTCTAGTGATAACTGTAAGGACATTGAGGATGTCGATGTACTAAGAAGGTACCTAGTTTTGTAGCAGTTTCAAAATGTATTTCCTAAGGACATTATAGATTTTTCACCTTATAATGAGGTATAATTTTCTATTGAGTTAGTCGTATGGGTAGCTCTAACATCAAAGAACCTTAGATGATGAGTACAACTGAGTTTGTTGAGTTAAAGTTGTAGCTAAAGGAAATGTTGGACAAGGGATACATTAGGCCAAGTATATCATCTTGGGGTGCACCCGTGTTGTTCATGAAGAAGAGAGATGGTACTCTCATATTGTGCATATAGTACAGGCAACTGAACAATTTAATGATCAAGAACATGTACCCATTTCCGAGGATTGATGATTTGTTTGATTAGTTGAAGGGAGAAACAATGTTCTCTAAGATCGACTTGAGATCAGGATACCATGAGGTACACAAGAAGGAAGAGGATATCTTCAATACTATGTTCAGGACTACGTATGGAAATTATGATTTTATTGTTGTTCCATTCAGTTTCACAAATTCTCCAATTACATTCATGTGTTTGATGAATAATGTGTTGCATCCTTATCTGGACAACTTATTATTGTATTCATTAATGACATACTAGTATTTTTGAAGAACAAGGAAGAACATTCCGAGAATTTAGTAGCAATGTTGAGATTTGTAAGAGAGCATTAATTGTATGCCAAAACTTAGCAAGTGTATCTTCTTTCAGACTGAGGTACATTATTTAGGGCATGTTGTCTCCAAGGATGGTATAGAAGTGGATCCAGAAAAGATAAGTGACATCATTGAGTGGGCAATTCTTAAGAACGTGGACGAGGTGAGATCATTTACGAGATTGGTAGGTTATTAGAGGAGGTTCATGAAGAACTTCCCAAGAATTACATATCCTATCACATCATTGTAGCGGAAATCTTCTTTCAGACTGAGGTACATTATTTAGGGCATGTTGTCTCCAAGGATGGTATGGAAGTGGATCCGGAAAAGATAAGTGACATCATTGAGTGGGCAGTTCTTAAGAATGTGGATGAGGTGAGATCGTTTACGGGATTGGTAGGTTATTAGAGGAGGTTCATGAAGAACTTCCCAAGAATTACATATCCTATCACATCATTGTAGCGGAAAGGTAAGAAGTCCAAATTCACAGAAGAATGTGAGGCTAGTTTTGAGAAAGTTAAGAAGTTGTTGGGAGATGCACCAATGCTAAAGATTGTGGATTCAAACAAGGAGTTTGTAGTGTGTACAAATGCTTTCAAGAGAGGACTTGAAGGAGTTCTCATGCAAGAAGGAAAGCTAGTGTGCCGAGTCATAGAATGTGAATGAGCACGAGCAAAAATATCTGATGCATGACATTCAACTCGCAGTGATTATGCATGGATTGAAGATTTGGAGAAACTATCTTCTTGGTAGGAGGTTTACATTGATGAGTGATCATAGTCAGTTGAGGTATTTACTTGATCAGCGGAATCTGAAGGCTAGACAGGCTAAATGGTTGGCTACCCTTAGTGAGTTCCACTTCGAGATCAGATACATCAAAGGGAAGGAGAACCGGGTTGCAGATTCTCTTAGCAGGAAGGTACACATAAATCATATAGAATCTATGAGCTCTTATGTGATGGAGTTATAGTATAGGATCTTGCAGGAATGAAATTGGGATGACAAATACATGGAGATTATGAAAAAGTTACAATAAATCATAGGTACAAGTATAGGCATAGGTACAGGTGTAGGTATAGGTACAAGTTATCGGGATGTAGAAAATCGTCTCGCGACAAATGGTTTTGTGAGATTTAGAGACATGATGTATGTGCCGAATTGTAGTGAGCTCAAGAAGCTTATCTTGAGGAAGTTTCATGCCAAGGCATACTCCGGTCATCGACGCTATTAGAAGACATTGATGGTGGTGAAGAAGCTCTACTATTCACCAAATCTAAAGAAGGAAGTGGCAAAGTTCGGGGCTAGATGTTCAGATTGTTATCAAGTCAAGGCAGAATGTATGTGTGTAGGTGGTTTACTACAACCTATAGCGATAATCCGAAATGGAAATGGGAGGTCATTTCAATGGATTTCATTACAAGTGTTATGAGGACATTAAAGCAACATGATTCTGTTATGGTCATGGTTGATAGGTTGAGAAAGGTATCTAACTTCATTCCAGTAAAGATTACCTATTTAGCTAGTGAGGTACCACAGGTGTTCATTAGAGAGATAATGAGACTTCATGTTGTTCCATAGAATATTGTGTTAGACAGGGATGCAAATTTCACTTCCAAGTTTTGGAAGGAGTTATTTGCAAGCTTGGGCAGAATGTTGCCCTTAGTACAAATTATCATCCATGCACAGATGGACAAGGAAAGAGAGTCAACAATATCTTGGAGGATATGTTAAGGATGTAGTGATACACCAACAGAGGAAATGGGAGGAGTATCTTCCATTAGTTGAGTTCGCATACAACAATGGTTATCAATAGTCATTGAGGATGAGTCCTTTCGAGGCATTGTATGGGTGGAGTTGTAACACTCCCATCAACTGGAGTTGTCCAATGAATAGGGTACTTATTGGACTAGACATGTGGGTAGACATGGAGTAGGAAATGCAGGTTATAAGAAGAATCTAAAGGCAGAACAAGATAGATAGAAGAGAACACAGGGTATTGAAGGAGTTTGAGGTTGGGAAGCATGTTTGTTTGCATGTCATGCACAAGAAAATCTCTTTGAGGATTGGTTCATGTGCCAAGTTTGAACCATGGTATTGCAGGAATTTTGAGATCCTTGAGAGGATTTGACAAGTGGCATATCGACTTTCACTGCCTTCAAAAGTAAAATTCCATGATGTTTTCCATATTTCATTGCTTAAGAATTATATAAAGGATGTTGACCAAGTTACTGATTGGTTTGTATTGCAGGTGGAGCAAGAATGAGAGTTATAGTCGGAGCCTCAATCCATATTGCAATGGAAACATCTCATGCTTAGGAACAGAGCCATAGAGAAAGTTAAAGTGTAGTGGAAGCACTTTGGGCGTAAAGAAGCTACATGGGAGATGGTGGATCAAATAACTGTTGAGGCAAAGCAGTTTTGGTTTGATGTTGGTATATGTTTGGCAATATATGTTTTGTTGATGTTTTGGTAGATGTATGTATATTTATATGGATGTAAATATCACCATGAGCTAAGTTATAAAGCTCCAATAAGTGGTATGGTTGTCATGTTATTATGGTTGTTATATTTTCATTTTGTTATGATGTTTTCCTTTTGAGCAGGTCTTTCATTGTAAATACTACAACGACCTTAGTTATAAATATCCATAGGTAGTATGTTTTCTTTTTAGTGGTTTTTTGAGTTCATGGTGTGTTTTAACACTGAGGATGGTGCTCCCCAAGGGGGAGGGTTCGTTAACAGCCCTCATGAAAATTCCATGTAATAAAAGTTAATAAAGTCAAAATAAGACCACGGTTAAGGGACACGTATTGTAAGTTGAATGTTTGGAAAATATATCTTAGAGGGCATCAATGGATGTGTGTTTTGGCTAAGGAAAATTGGAAAACGCAAAGGAAAAGTCATTAAAAGGAAAAAATGAATTTTTGGCACTTTTATTTATGAAAATGAAGGAAATTAAGAGAAACGTAAGGTGAAAGGTCACATGTTTCATGTGAGGTGGAAATTGAAAGAAAATAATGGACATTGAAGAAATTAGATGCCTCATTAATAAAAAGGCTTATGAGGATCAATTATCAAGATTTTTTCTAACCTTTTTTTAGTTCAAGTTTGGAGCAATCTCATTATTTTCTCTGTCTCTCACTCTTGGTCACTTAGAGTTTTGTTGGAGCACTCTAGATTTGGATGAAGGAAGGAAAATAAATTAAAAGGAAAGGAAGGAAAGAAAGTGTCATGGAAGAAGCGTAGGATGAAGCCACTTCAGAAGGAATACTTCCAGGTAACACTTTTCATGTGTGATTTCCTAGTTGGTTTGGACATGCACGAATATGCATGTTGGTATATGGTTCTCCTGCTATCAGTAGCATGCTTTTTCCAGGTTATGATAGTGGCTTTCAGCCTAGCCTTAAGTACCTTTTTCAGGATGCCATGATATTGGGATGCTTATATTTTTTTTTTGAGCTTTCATTTTTCGGATGGATTTCAGAATCTAGGGCAGAGGTGGTCTCAAGGTTCATTCTCGAAGGCCTAGGAATCCCTTAACCAATTTTGGTGGGATAAACAATAAAGTCCGAGGGAGAAGTCTTAGTCTAGGGACTATTGGTCCATGTTTGGATTATAGTAAATCCTTAGAGGTTGGTCTTGTTTTAGGGCTTGGTGATCCGGGTTTGGATTGAGGTAAAGCCTGAGAGACAAGGAGAAGGAAATTTTTCCAAGGATAGTGATGGATTCAAAATGTCATTCCATGTTTGGTTTGGTTGTGACCGAAGCACCGGTTTTGGTGTGATCATGGTTTGATGAGGGTGGAGGTGGTTTAACCTCTAGATTCCCTTGGTTGTTCATGGATTGGTTTTTCTATAAGATCCCACACTTTCATGCTTAGAATATGGCATGGGGTTGACTGGCAGAAAGAAAGATTTGGTTCAACTGTGTATAGGGTCGGGTGGTACGTGGAAGTCTAGATCCTGGTCAAATCTACCTATAATTAATAAAAGCTAAGTTCTCTTACTTTTGCACTGGTTTATATGTCTATTTAATGGTTGTTATGTCTCTCATATTTATATGGTTTTTTGCCGGTTATAAGCATGGTTAAATGATTGGTTCATGTCATGGTTATTTCATGTATTTACTTATAATTGTTAAATCGATGGATGCATGTTGTAATTGATGATATAATAGTTCAATGAAGAAGGAGGTGACCCTTTTGGTTATGTTTCATAATTTCTTTCAGTCATTTATGATGTCTTTTATCCTAGAGCTATAGGTTGCATTGAAGCCAAGTCTTTGACATAATGGCAGTCCTGGTTGGGGATGCTTAGACCTAGTCCTAAGGTTGAGATTTGATTTTTTTATATTGTCATCATGTCTTTGATGGGTTCTGAAGCTTATGACAAGTTTTGGGAAGAGGTCGGGCTTCTAGGCTAGAAAATTTGCTCATATCTCGAGGAAGATGCCACAGGTCTATTAGAAAAGGTTGAGGGATGCTAACACAGAGTCCCGTGAGAGCAACATTTTCTTTTGGTCATTGTATCTCCTATAGCATGAGAGTGACGAGGGCTTAAAAGGGTTAAATCATGAGTGGGACTCAGGAACTGTAAATCTGAGTGGCTGTAATGTCCCCTAAGGGTGTTTTTGTTGATGTTTATGGGTTTGTTTGATATGTTCCATCGGTTCCATTTCCTTAAGGTCACTAACGATGTTGAGTCCCTTATAATAGCCTCTCGCGTCGCATGTTTGTGCTCGCTAGTCAATTCTTTGGTGGAGCTGGGAGAAGGGGTATTACAGATTGGTATTAGAGTGTGGTTGCTCTCTGATTGGGTGAAGTTGCTCGGTCATGCATGCATTTCAATTACATGTGTCTCTTACACTATCATTCCATGTGCTTGTTGCATTGCATCATGTTGAGAATGATTGTAGTCAGGCTGTCATGAGGGACTTCAGGTGACATTGTGGGATGCATAATCAGAAGTATGTGACTGGTTGCATATAATTATATGGCGCTTGCATGTTGATTATATGTCACTTGATTACATCCTTACATATGTCATCTACATTCTTGAACGTTTTGATTACACATATCAGTGTTGTATGTTGGATACAATAATTGATCGCCTATGCTCGACTACATGCATTCATATGTATGTGTAGTTGATCAGCCATTGCTTATGCATGTTGGTAGTTGCATGTGGAAATGCGTGCAATGGAGTAATGGTTGTTGTCATGCATGAGGTCATAGAACATAGTTACTGATCAAACGTGATCTATTACCTCAAAATTGGTACTCTAGCCCAAAACCCCCCAAAAAAATATGAAAAAACAACCCAAAAATGAAAATTGTGAATTCCAGAATGATGTTTTTTTAAGGATTTATTTTGAATTTTTTTTTAAAATGGAAGTAAAACCCATTTTTTCGCAAAATGGATGAAAAGAATACTCTTAAAAAAAGTGTTGATTCTGGAGTAACAAAAAAATATCGGATTACAATTTTGACATTTTTTAGCAATGGAATTAAAGATAAAATATCCGGACATTGAAAAACTGTAAAATTCCAACATTTCTTGGACATGATGTTAAAGATAGAATATCATATCTTGAATTATGATAATTCAAACAATTTCCATCCATGTTGTTAAAGATGAAATATCTTGACTCTAGAACAACCTAAAATTGTAATTATTTTCTACCATAGCATTAAAGATAAAATATCAAGACTTAGAAAAACATTAAAATGTTGACAATTTTTCAAACATGCATTTAAAACCAAAGATTATGACTACAAAAAATCTCAAGTTTTCAAAATATTTCAAGCATGACATTATGAAAAAAAATTATGACAAAAAGCTTTAAAAATAAACACCCAAGATTAATTTACTTTTTAATTGTAAATATATAGAGATTTTAAAATCTTAGCCTAAGACATCTCGACACATTGCAACAAAAATTTGAAAAACAACCATCAAATTGACATGTGGTGTAGGTGAATTTGACCCGTTGTAATGAAAGCTTAAAGATCGAGTATGAAATTGATACATTGTGGGGGCAAACTCGATTCATTATAATGAAAATTTTAAAATCGACTATCAAATTGCCCATAATGGGATCAGGTCATTAGATGAGCGTCGACATAAACCTTGTAGAAAAAGAATGAAAATGAAAACCAAAATAAAAAATAAATGTATAAAGAAATAAAATTGAAAAATACAAAAGAAAACAAAAATTCAAATATTGAAAAAAAATAAAAACAATAAAGAAAAACACAAAAAAATAATAAAAGAAAAAAATATTGAAAAAAAAAACAATAAAAAAATACAAAAATTAATAAAAAAGAAAACAAGAACTCAAATATTGAAAAAAAAAACTATAAAAAAGCACAAAAGATAATACAAAAAAAAATAGAAAAAAAGAAATAAATATTATAAAAAATAAAAACAGTAAAAAAACGCAAAAAATAATACAAAAACACCAAAAATACAAAAATATAGAAAAAAAAGAACAGCATAAAAAAAAAGCATATTTTTTTTTGAAATAATAATAGGAAATAAAGCATTAAAAAAACTTTAAAACATGACAAAAAAATCAACTATAAAAAAAGACAAAGGAACCTGAAAAAATAAAAAAATAACATAAAATTAACTTACAAACATAAAAATTAGACCCAAAAAAAAATCATAAAATAAGTAAAAAAACAGAACAAAAGAATAAAAAAATATAATCTAATAAAAAAAAATTAAATTAACAAGATGAAAATAACTTTTTTAAATAAAAAACTTTTTTCTAAATAAAAAACATCTTTTTGAAAAAAAAATTACATAACTTAAAAATTATATTAAATTAAAAGAAAAAAACAAAATAAAAAAAACAATTTAAAACAAACAAAACAATTAAAAATTAAAATAAAACAATAATTAAAAAAAAAGACAGATTAAAAAGAATTATAAAATATCAAAACAATTAAATAAAAAAAAAACTTAAAAAAAACATTAATAATAAACAAAATGAAAACAAAGAAAGAATTGGCCACCCATCCATGGGGTTGGCCGCAGGCGTGTGTGGGGAGGGTGGTTACGGGTGGATGGTTGCATGCACCTGCCTCCATGCCCATGCTCGCGACAAACCCTCCCTAGGCGCTGGTAGGGTGATTCCCGGAATTGACCTACGAGCCCCTGGGTGAGACTGTGCGCGGGCACGGGCGGGGAGGCTGCTACGTGCAACCATCATCCCCACCCACCCTGAGACCAACCCCGCCCAGGGGATGGCAGGCCAATTCTGGGAATCGGCCTGCCAACCCCTGCATGCGGTTGGTCACAGGCGTGGCATGTAGCGAACCTCCTTATTCATGCCTGTGGCAAACCCCGCCCATGGGTGGGAAAAATTTCTTATTTATTTTATTATTTTATTTTTAATTTTATTTTTAATTTTTAACTTTTGTTTTTAAATTTTCCTTTTAATTTTTTTTGTTTTAAATATTTATTTATTTTTTTTTTTAAATTGTTTGGTTTTGATTTGTTTTTTTTTAATTTAATTTAATTTTTTAATTTTTCATTTTTAATTTTTTTTTTTAATTTCTATTTAGTTTTTTAATTTAACTTTTTTTTAACTTAATTTTTTTTTTTTTAATTTCAGTTTTTTTTTCAATGATTTTTTATTATTTTATTTTTATTTTATTTTAGGTTTATTATTATTATTATTATTATTATTATGTGGTTTCCTTTTTTATTAACTTAAAAAAATCGTTATGCATGTATGTTTTTTTTCATTTAATATTCAAATTTTTTCTTTAAATTTTATGCTTTTTTGAAATATTTTCCTATTTTTTATTTATTTTTTGATATTTTTATTTATATTTTGTTTTTTCTTAAATTTTTTTATTTTTAGAATTCAATTTTGTTTTATTTTTAAATTTTTATGGGGTTTTTTTTTTCTATGTTTGAATACCAACATGAAAATTACAAACATTTAAAAAAAACATCCACACTTAATACATTAGAAATTTTAAAGTGTAAAAAATAAGTCCTCAAAAAAAAAACGGTCGGTGCTACATCAACACTTTTCAAAATCATGATGAAAATCACTAACATTGAAAAAATGTGTTCAAACTTGATATGTAAAAAAAACTTAAAGTGTGAAAAATAATCTGTTTAAAAAAATGTGTTGATGCTGCATCAACACTTTTCAAAATCAAGATGAAAATCACTAATGTTTTTAAAAAAATGTTCATACTTGATACATAAGAAAATTTAAAGTGCCAAGAATATGCTAAAGAAAAGTGTATTCTGGCATCACCGCTTTTCAAAATCGGGTGATTTTTTGTTACCTGAAAAAGATGGGTTCCAGTTCATTTTCTCGTTTCATCTGTAACTATGTTAGCATGAATTGTTGATGTGGCCTTCCATTGATGACTAGACACTAGCTAGAATGATGTTTATACGTTGATACATTTATTCAATATATGTCTATATACAGTTATGATTATGTCATACATGAATCATGTTGATCTGATGATCTTCTAGACAAGGTATCCTCCCTGAATTATCGTAAGGTACATCGGTTTATTGTGATTTGATTTAGTTGACATAGTATTCCTTGTATGAAATAGATCGAATGGCTAGAAAGGTGGTAGACTACATGAAATCTCCCTATGCATTAAATGGGCAGCATGGTGCGGGGCACTCTTCTGACTTGGCAGACACATTGAGAAACTTGAAGGAAGAAATAAGGAGTTACAAAGTACACAATGACAAAATCGTGCAGACACAAGAGAAACAAGAAGAGGTGAATGTGATACTACTTCAGAGTTTGTCAGATTTGCAGCGATAGGTACCACTTTGAATCAGCCATGGATGTGAGGATAGAACCAATGGGGCATAGGGAACTGGGTCTCCTAGTAGACAAAGGTCAGATAGATCTGACACGATCAGAGATGGCAGGCTATTGGACACTCGAGATAAGAGAGGTGGTCGACACAACGACACAAGTACTATTCCAGTTTTCGTTCTAACATGCATCATGTTCGTCATCGTTATCATCCTTATAGGAGGAGTGATAGGGGATACTTTCCAGATGAGTTTAAGAAGGAAAAGCCACCTATCTTTGATGGAGACATGAAGAAATCACAGGATGCAGGAGCATGGTTGCTTGGTATGAAGTAATTCTTCTGATTGCATGATTACTTAGAAAACATGAAAGCAAATACAACCACTTTCAATCTCAAAGGTAAAGTTGATATTTGGCGGGAAGACATGAAGAATGACAAAGGTATACATGAGGATTATTTGACTTGGCATGCATTTCAAAGGTTCTTCAAGAAGAAGTATTTGTCTGAGAGGTACTATGATGACTGAGCTAAGGAGTTTTATGAGTTGTAGATGGGTTATATGATGGATGATGAGTATACTAGAAGGTTTTTGGAGTTGTTGAGATATGTGCCTTACCTCAGGGAGGAGAAGGCCAAGGTTTAGAGATTCATCAATGGACTTTTAGTTGCATAGAGAGACTGGATTGAGTTTGATGAGCCTAGATCGTTATAGGAGGCCATCCAAAATTTGAAGCATTTTTATGAGTAGTCGAAGCACAATGTTGAGCCAAAGCATGATTTGAAAAGAAATGAGAAAGCTAAAGGAAAATGGCCACCAAAGAGAGGAAGACCTCAAGATGCAAGTGAGAACTGAGATTCAATGTAGTTCCTTACAAGAGATTCAATACAACTGAGAAGAGATGTGGAGAGCAGAAGGCTAGAGGTAATGGTAGGGAATCATTGTAGTGCTGGATATGTGGAAAGGATCATCGTAAGAGTTGTTGTCCATAGTAACATAGTGGTGGTACACCCCAGATATACTATGCTCAAGAGGTGCATACAGTTGGTGATGTTGGACATAACATTCCTCAGATTAATGCTGTTGAGGACAAGAGCTTGGTGGACCATCAGGAATCAATCATTGAGATGGATGGTAAGCTCTGTGATCAAGTTGTTTTTATTTTTATTGATTCTAGATCTAACTATACTTATATTAATCCTGACCTGGTGGATAAGTGTGGTTTTGGAAGGGAAGTGCATGCATAATGTTGGTAGGCACAATTGGATATAGGTACAAGGAAGCGAGTTAACCATTGGGTAAGAGCTTGTGCATTTGAGTTAAATGTTATGCCTATAATAGCACATTTGAATGTACTGCCATTGGGATCGTATAGTATGTTTTTGAGTATGGATTAGCTATATCTTCATAGAAACAAAGTGGATTACTTCGACAAGGCCACTGAGTGTGTGGATGATAGTGGGGAAAATAGGACTTTGTAGCAAGAACTATACATCAGCGAGGATGGTTACCATTATGCAAGCTAAGCATAGTTGCAAAAAAGGTTGTATGATGTTTGCAGTACACATTTCTAGTGACAAGGGTAAGGAGGTTGAGGATGTCGATGTGTTAAGAAGGTACCCAGTTTTGCAGTAGTTTCATGAGGTATTTCCTGAGGACATTACAGAGTCACCACCTCACAGCGAGGTAGACGTCTCTATTAAGTTGGTGCCAGGAGCAGCTTTAGCACCACAAGCACCTTAGAGGATGAGCACACCTAAGTTGGTTGAGTTAAAGTTCCAAATGAAGGAAATGTTAAACACGAGATAGATTAGACCAAGTGTACACGAGATAGATTAGACCAAGTGTATCACCTTCGGGCGCAACAATGTTGTTCATGAAGAATAAATATGGTACTCTCAGATTGTTTAGTGACTATAGGTAGCTGAACAAAGTAACGATGAAGAACAAGTACCCATTGCCGAGCATCAATGATTTGCTTATCTAGTTGAATGGAGCAACAATGTTCTCTAAGATTGACTTGAAATCGTGATTTAATCAGGTACGCATCAATGAAGAGGATATCTTCAAGACTATGTTCAGGACCAGGTATGGGCATTGCAAGTTTGTTGTTGTTCCATTCGGTTTGACTAATACTACAGCTACATTCATGTTTTTGATGAATAGTGTGTTGCGTCCTTATCTGCACACGTTGTTTATTGTATTAATTGATGACATACCAGTATATTCTATGAATGAGGAAGAACATGCTGAGAATTTAGCAGGAGTGTTGAGATTGCTAAAAGAGCATCAGTTGTATGCTAAAATTAGCAAGTGCATCTTCTTTTAGACTGAGGTACATTATTTGGGGCATGTTGTCTCCAAGGATGACATAGCAGTGGATCGAGAATAGATAAGGGTAATCATGGAGTGGGTAGCTCCTAAGAATGTTCATGAGGTGAGATCATTTATGGGATTGGTAGGTTAATACACAAGGTTCATCAGGAACTTCTCACACATTGCATATCCTATCACATCATTGTAGAGGAAATGTAAGAAGTTTGAATAGATAAAAGAATATGAGGCTAGTTTTGAGTAGCTTAAGAATTTGTTGACACATGCACCAGTACTAAAGATAGTGGATCCAAACAAGGAGTTTGTAGTGTGTATTGATGCTTGAAAGAGAGGACTTGGAGGAGTTCTCATGCAAGAAGGATAGGTAGTGTGCTATGTTTCACAAAAAGAGAATGAGCACAAGTAGAACTATCCAAAAAATGATCATGAGCTAACAACGATTATACATGCATTGAATATGCAGAGACAATATCTTCTTGGCAGTAGATTTCCATTGATGAGTGATCACCGTGGTTTGAGATATTTGTTTGATCAACTGAATTTGAATGCTCGGCAAGCTAGATGGTTGGCTACCCTTACTGAGTTCGACTTTGAGATCAGATACATGAAAGGGAAGGAGAACTAGGTTGCAGATGCTATTAGCAGGAATGTACTAGTAAATCATACAACATCTATGAGCTCTTATGGGACAAATTTATAGGATAGGATCTTACTGGGAAGACAACGGGATGATAAATACATGGATATTATGCACAAGTTACAACAGACACAAGTACAGGTATAGGTACAGGTATAGGTGTAGGTAAAGGTACAAGCGATTGGGACGTAGACTATCATCTCATAGGAGATGGTTTAGTGAGATTTAGAGACACGATCTATGTGTCAAATTACTGTGAGCTCAAGAAGCTTATCTTGAGGGAGTTTCACGCCAATCCATAATCGGGTCATCCAAGATATCAAAGGTTGTTGAGGATGGTGAAGAAGTTCTACTATTGACCGAATCTGAAGAATGAAGTGGTAGAGTTCATGGCTAGATGTTTAGATTGTTAGGAGGTCAAGGTGGAATGTAAGAATCCAGGTGGTTTACTACAACCTATAGCCATTCTGAAATGGAAATGGGAGGTCATTTCCATGGATTTCATTACAGGTCTCCTGAGGACAGTAAAGAAACATGATTATATTATGATCGTGGTTGATAGGTTGAGCAAGGTAGCTCACTTCATTCCAGTAAATACTACCTATTCAACCAATGAGGTAGCACAAGTGTTCATCATAGAGATAATGAGATTGCATGGTGTTCCAGAGAAGATTGTATTAGAGAGGGACATAAAGTTCACTTCAAAGTTTTTGAAAGAGCTATTTGAGGGCTCGGGCACATAGTTGGCCTTCAGTACATCTTATCATGTATAGATAGATGGACAGACATAGAGGGTTAATAGGATCTTAGAGGATATGATGAGGATGTACGTGATGCACCATCAGAGGAAATGGAAGGAGTATCTTCTATTGGTTGATTTCACATACAAAAATTATTATTAGGAGTCATTGAGGATTAGTCCTTTCGAGGCATTGTATGGGTGGAGTTGTAACACTCCCATCAACTGTAGTTATCCAGTGAATATGGTACTTATTCGAATGGTCGTGTTGGTAGAGATGGAGTAGGGAATGCAAGTTATAAAGAAGAATCTAAAGACAACATGGATAGACAAAAGAGTTATGTATATCATCATAGGGTATTAAAGGAGTTTTAGGTTGGGAAGTATGTGCATTTGTGCATCAAGCCCAAGAAAATCTCTTTGAGGATTGGTTCATGCACCAAGTTGGCACCATGCTATTGTAGACCTTTCAAGATGCTTGAGAGGATTAGAATAATGACATATCGAATTTCACTACCTCTCATAGTGAAAGTCCATGAGGTTTCCCATATTTCAATGTTTAAGAAGTATATAATGGATGTTGATCATGTTATTGATTGGTGTGTATTGTATGTGGAGCAATAAGGAGAGTTCTAGCTGAAGCCTCAGTGCATATTGAAACAGAAACATCTCATGAATACGAAGAGAGCCATAGAGCAAGTTAAAGTGTAGTGTAATCACTTTAGGCCTAAAGAACCTACATGGTATACGGTGGATCAGATGTGGGCCCTGTATCATTGATTGCTTGTCGGTTGAGGTAGAGATGTTTCGGTTTGATGTTGGTATATGTTTGGCATATGTTTTGTTGATGTTTTGGTATATGTATGTATATGTATACGGATGTAAATACTACATTGAGCTAAGTTATGAAGCTCCAATAAGTAGTATTGGTCTCATGTTATTATGGTTATTATATTGTCATGTCGTTATGATGTTTCATTGTAAATACTGCAATGAGCTAAGTTATAAAGCTCCATGGGTAGTATGTTTTCTTTTTAATGGTTTTGCTGAGGTCATGGTGTGGTTTAACACTGAGTGTGGTGTTTTCCAAGGGGGAGGGTTTTGTAATAGCACTGGTGAAAATTCCAGTTTAATCAAATTTAATAAAGGAAAAATAAGACCATGGTTAAGGGACACTTATTCCAAGATGAATGTTGGGAAAATATATCCTAGTGGGCATCACTAGATGTGTGTTTTGGCCAAGGAAAATTAGCAAAGGCTAAGGCTAAGGCATTAAAAGGAAAAAAGGAATTTTTGGCACATTTATTTATGAAAATAAAGGAAAATAGGAGAAAAGTAAGGTGAAAGGTCACATGTTGCATGTGAGAAGGAAATTGAAGGAAAATAATGAAAAAAGAAGAAATTAGAGGCCTAATTAATTAAAAATTCTTATGAGGATCAATGGGCAAGATTTTTTCTAACCTTTTGTCAGTTCAAGTTTGGAGCTCTCTAATTATTTTCTCTCTATCTCACTCTTAGTAAATTAGAGTTTTCATGGAGCACTCTAGCTTTGGATCAAGGAAGGAAAAGCAAGAAAAAGGAAAGGAAAGACAAAGGATCAAGGAAGAAGAGAAGGATCAAGGAGCTTGAGCAGGAATACTTGTAGGTAACCTTTTGCATTTGTGATTTCCTAGTTGGTATGGACAGGCATGTCTTTGCATGTTGGCATATGGTTCTATTGTTGTCAGTGGCATGGTTTTGTCGGGTTATGACATTAGTTTTCAGCCTAGCCTTACCTTTTTTTGGATGTCATGGTGTTAGGATCTTTATTTTTATTTTTTGAGCTTTGGCTTACTAGATGGATTTCAAAATCCTAGGTGGAGGTGGTCTCAAGGTTCATTCCAAAAGTCCTAGGATTCCCTTGACCAGTTTTGATGTTGATACATGGTAAATCCCAAGGGAGAAGTCTCGGTTTAGGGCCTAGTGTTCTAGGATTTGATTGTGGTAAAGCCTGAGAGACTGGTCTCAGTTTATGGCCTAGTGATTTAGGTTTGTATTAAAGTAAAACCTGATAGACAAGGAGATGGAAGATTCCTCAAGGATAGTGATGGATTCCAGATGGCATTCCAAGTTTTGTTTAGTTGTGATTAGACCACTAGTTTTGGTCTGATCACAGTTTGAGGAGGGTGGAGGTAGTTTAACCACTGGATTCCCTTGGTTTTTTACATATTAGTTGTTCTATGAGATCCCACATTCATTTTTGGAATATGGCATAGGGTGACTGGCTGAAAGAGATATTTGTTTTAGCCATGTCTACAGTCGAGTGGTACGTGGAAGTCCCAAACCTAGTTGGATATGCCTATTATTAATAAAACTTAAATTCTCTTACTTTTTCACTACTTTATATGTGGATTTAATGGTTGTCATATCTCTAATATTTATATGGTTTTATGTTGGTTATAATCATGGTTAAATGATTGGTTCATGCCATGGTTATTTCATGTATTTACTTATAATTGTTAAATGGATGGATGCAAGACCTAGTTGATGATATAATAGTTCAACAGAGAAGGAGGTGACCCTTCTGGTTATGTTTAATAGGTTCTTTCAGTGATTTATGCTTTGTATTGTATCCTAGACCTATAGGTTGCATTGAATCCAAGTGTTTGAAAGAATCACAGTCTCAGTTGGGGATGCTCAAGCTTGGTCTTCAGGTTTATTTTTTATTTTTTGATGGATTCTGAAGGTTATAACAAGTTCTAGGTAGAGGCTTGGATTTTGGGCTAGAAAAGTGGCTCAAATCTCGGTGACATTGGCACATGTATGATGGAAAAAGTCCAAGGACATTGGAACATAGGTCTGTGAGACAGAATTTGAATTTTGGTCAATGTCTTCCCTATAGCATGAGAGCAATCAGGGGTTAAAAGGCTTAAATCATCAGTGGGACTCAGGAACAGGATGTCTGAATGGTTGACATGTCTCCTGAGGATGTTGTTTCTGATGTGGATGTGTTTGTTTGATATGTTTTGTCAGTTCCATTTCCTTAACATCACAAAGGAATTTGAATCCCTTATAGTAGCCTCTCTGATGACATGTTTACCTCAGCTAGCCGGTTTCATGGGTAGACCTGGGAGGAGGGGGTATTACATTAATATTTAATTATATTAATTTTTTCTATTTTTCTATTTGGATTTAAGTGTTTAATTATACATAGGAATCTGTTATACCACTGTAAAATGTCACATTAAGCTTAAGTAATCCCAAAGAAATAAAGTAAAAAAAAGGACAAATGGATTCATAGAAATAGAGACATCTTGTTAGGCATGTTAGGCTTACATGCAAACCAAGTGACTGTTGAAATATGTAACTAGGTTCTATCTTGATACTGACACATGTAATCATGATTTTATGTAATTGATGTATTGAGAAAAATAAATTTATTATTTTTTTCTTAAGGCATGTGTTTCATGCTCAAGGAATTTTGTTTTTAGGTCAAGCTCCCTTTGTGAACTTCTAGGGCTTGACATTGAGTCTACAAGTCATTAAGTTATTATCATGTATGAATTACCTATTTGGTGCATGTTACATATTTTAAAATAACTTTTATTTGAGACAAATAAAGTCAAATGAGCCTCAAAGACCAAGCCAATATGAAACTTTCAATTCGGCCTCCAAAAGAGCTATTTGGCCTTCCTAGAAGGACATGTTTGAGTATAAAGGGACCCTAGGAAGGCCACAAAGAGGAGGAACCAACATCACTCAAGGGGGAATTCGTTCCAAGCAATAGAAAGTTCGATAAAAGGAAGAACAAATTACGTAAAAGCCATCAAAAGAAGGAAGAAAATCTAGAAGAAGAATCTGAATATTTGAAGCACGTTAATGAATCTTTGTGATGCTGCACTGATGAGTTTTCAGTGTTATCTAGATTGTGATCTAGAAGATCTAGAAGGTCCATTTCTATTATAAATTTAATTTTGAGATAAATACAAGATATAAGGGCATCAAATCCATTCCCCCAATGTGCTTACTTGTCTCACCCCTATTAATTCTAAAAAATTAACAATTTTTTTATCTTGGAAACGAAAAACTAGGAAAATCATATTGATTTTTCACTATATATTCATACATACAACATCAGAAAAAAATTATTTTATTTATCATTGATTAGAATGTAATTATATTTCCTTAGATTAAAGTGCAAAACAATGGGAAAAACCAATATTTTCCACAAAACTTCTAAAGCTGAAAACTATATGCTAAAAATTACCAAAAATGGACACAAAAATCTACCCAATATTTTTTTGATGGAATTTCCCCTGAACCCCAAAATAAGGGCCTCCTACCCCATTATTAATCCCCTATGAAATAAGGGCCTTCCCACGCCCGCCCCCTCAATGACCCTACACTATGCCTAGCACATTGTACAACATGAGGAGGTATTTGTGCAAAGAATATAACACATACCCAATAGTCTTGCATGTGTTGTTTTCTTTGAGAATAGAGCGATGTAGGAGTGCATGATCAACAATCTAGGGATTACCTACGCTATGACAGCTTATTATTGTTCATAGATTTTGTTAATGAATATGAAACATTCTTTAAAGTGCTTACCTTCACCATTACATCCTTGTTTTCATCGACCATATCTCTCACAAAGTGATATCGAACATCAATATTATTTTCTTAGAATGATATCTTTCATTCTTCGCATGGAGGATTGAACTCTAACTATCAAAACCTATCATTTTTATACCAACCCAATACTTGAACACAAGCTCTAGAACCATAAGAAGTTTGTGATTACATGAGTGGTTGTCATGTATTTACTATTTGTAGTTGAGAGTTCCTCTATATACTATCTCTTACTCATCCAACTAATTTCTCATCGAAAGTTTTTCAACATATAACCACTTATAGATATTCTACGATCTATATCTCCACCTCAGTATGCATCAAGAAATCCATGTAGATTCAATTCTCTATGGAATACTGGTATTCCTTAGGATTATAATCCATAATTAGTGGTGCCATGAAAGTAACTTAAAATCCTCTTTATTATTGTCCAATGATCCTTACTTGGTTTTGGAAAATACTTGCTCAACGTTGCCATTGAATGTGAAACATCCTATGTAGTACAAGCCATCGCATACATTAAATTTCCAACCATATTGGCCTTTGGAATAGGGGACATGTCCTATTCCACTTTGTATTTCTTGGAACATTGTTATATAGATATAGTTACACCTAAAGGATTAGCGATCTTTACTGATTTACATTTATACTATTAGGTTCCTATAATACTAGTGATTCCCCCATTACTATTTTCATTGTATCCCTTATTGTTATTGTTGTGCCCCTATTGTCCCCATATTGTTATTATTGTGCCCCATAGAATCCCACTACTGTTATTTTTTTGCCTTTATATTATTATTGTTAGGTCAGCTTTTGTTATATTGTAACCCCTTAGACTCCTATATATAGAAAGGAGGTTTTGTCATTTGAATAATCTAATAATTGTTCATTTTTTTAATTTAAAGGAGGTTTCCCCCTCGAAGATTCTTATTTCTAAGGCATTGAGCTATCTTTTCTATCTTTTTGTGAGCTCGTTTCATAACATTTGGTATCATAGTTTTGGATTCTAGGGTTTTTTTGCTCCAAACAGGTCATCATGGAATTTTCGCTATACCTTTTTCACTACAAAGTTTCAAAACATAAAAAAAAAAAAACCATTTGAGAAGGAATCGGTCTGAACCTTGAGCCCGAATTTCAGATCTTCTCTCACTATATTTTTGGAGATATATTTTGAGGAAGTTAGGGTTTCTACAGACCGTCGAATTGCATTCCAAACAGGTGATGTTGGGAAAATCATCATAACTTTCACTCTGAGAATCATATTTAATTTTCATAAGAATTTACAGAAACAGAACAGGCTGTAGTTTTCTGGGTGTCATTTTTAGAAACTAAGGTTGAAACAGTGACCTGTGGCACGTCGTACAAGTTCGCTCTGCTGAACTAATCTATACTCAGGTCATTGTGGGAGATTTGGCATAACTCTTCATTGGAGAATCCAATCTTGATCAGACTTGCGGGGTTAGAATGATTACTCAGAGGGTTACCGCAGGAACAAATTTCATACCTTGGAGATCCAAAATTACAAAGATACATCAGATTCAATATCGAGCTCCTAAAAAGTGAAAAAAGGTGTGTAGTGTTTTTAAAATTTTTGCATAAGATTGGTTTGAAAAATTGGTTTGAAGGAATTCAAAGGGCATAGTGAAGCGTTATTATCGGTAATTGATGACCTAAAGAAATAAAATGGAAACATCTAGTAAGAAGCTTGAAAGATCTAGCATGACTCATGAAGAAGAGGAATAAATGCAACATGATATATCAAAATTACAAGACCAAGTGCAACAAATTTCACTCACACAAAAGGTAACAAAAGATAAGATGGATGGTTTAAAGAAAGACGTTGAAGCTAAGATGTATGGCGTGGAAGATAAGATGGATGGTTTAAAGAAAAATGTAGAAGCTAAGATGAATGACGTGGAAGCTAAGATGGATAGCGTGGAAGCTAAGATGGATGGCGTGGAAGCTAAGATGGATGATTTAAAGAAAGCCATGGAAGATTTGAAGACAAATTTGAAAACGTTTCTACAAGAAATGCTTACTAATGGCGAAAGGTTAGTAAAGGAAACTCATGTGAGAACAAAATAAATGTTAATCATGATTTCATAGACTCTAATGTTGGATCAAAGAACCACCATGTTCCAAAGATCGATATGAGGAAGTTTGATGGCAAGGATCCCAGAATATGGATACTATAGATGGAGCAATTTTTCAATCTCCATAATGTGAAGAAAAAACAAAAGGTATGCACTACAACTTTATATTTGGATCCAAATCAGTTTGTATGGTATCGATCGCTTTGCTCTCATAAACAAATTGTCACTTGGGCTATTTTTACAGATGGAATGATAGCACATTATGAGGATACAAAAAGCAACACTTTTTTTAGCCAATTGATAAATCTAAAACAAAAGGGTTCAATGATGAAGCACATTGAGGACTTCTAGAAATTGAATATAAGGGTAAAAGATAGTCCAGAGGAGCATAGGTTTGATGTGTTCATAGGGACTTTAAAAGATAACATCCAACATGAGGTTAGCCTTTGGGAACTAGATTCATTGGAGAAGGCATTCAGGATGGCAAGGAAAATGGAAAGCAAAATTATGGCAACAAGGAAGCCTACCACTCACAATCATAAAGGTGCAAGTGTTGTTGCCCCTAGCCATCCACAACCTACAAGGTTGACACCACAACAATTGGAAGAAACAAGAGTAAAATGGCTTTGTTACAGTTATGATAGCAAATACACTAAAGGTCATAAGTGTGTTGAGAAGAGATTATTTCACATAGATTGTGAAGAGGAGGAAGAAAAGGAACAAGAAACATCAAAACAAGAGGATATACACCAGGAACAAACCATAGAAAAAGAAGAAATGAATCTGTCCATATCTTGTAATGCATTGGCTGGAATTACCACTCCTCAAACTATCAAGATAGAATGGCATATCAAGAAGAAAAAGGTAATAGTGTTGATTGATTTGGGAAGTACCCATAATTTTATTAGTTGTAAGATAACCAAGGAATTGAATTGATTCCTATATCCTGCACCAGAGTGTCAAGTGATGGTTGCAAGTGGAGGAACCATAAATTTCTCAGGAAACTGCCGTAATATCAAGCTATCCATGGGAGACTTTGTATTGAATATCCCAATGCTTTCCATTCCAATGGGTGGTGTTGATGTTGTACTAGGAGTTCAATGGCTACAATCCTTGGGTACAATAGCTTTTAATTTTCAAGAACTTTTCATGAAATGCTCTTCAAAATGAAAGGAAGTTGAATTAAGGGGTATCGTAGGGAAACTCGGAAAGGTAATCAGCTCTAACGGAATGAAAAAGCTTCTAAATAAAGAACAACAAGGCATAATTTCACAACTATGTTCACTAGAGGTTCCCACATCGAAATCATCCATTTCTGCAGATCTCCAAAATGTCTTGGACAATCATTCCGAGGTATTTGAGACTCCCAAAGGCCTCCCACCTATTTGTGATCATGATCATGCTATTAATTTGATTCCAGGAAGTGTTCCTCCAAACATCATGCCTTACATACATCCGTATGTCCAAAAGTGTGAAATTGAACGTATGGTTGTAGAAATGCTAGAGGCTAGTATAATTCAACCTAGTCAAAGCTATTTCTCTACTCCAGTAGTATTGGCTCACAAGAAGGATGGATCATGGCACATGTGTCCAGATTATAGGGAGCTCAACAAGCTCACTATTAAAGATAAATTTCCCATTCCTATCATTGACGAATTATTGGATGAATTGCATGGATCAATTTACTTCACGAAGTTGGATCTTCATTCAGGATATCATCAAATCAGAATGAATACTAAGGACATTCCAAAAACAACATTTAGAACTCATGAGGGTCATTATGAATTTTTGGTCATGCCTTTTGGACTTACTAATGCACCCTCTACATTTCAAGGTTTGATGAATTCCATTTTCAAACCCTTCCTTAGAAAAATTGTGTTATTATTTTTTGATGATATACTAATCTACAACAAGTCTTGCAAGGATCATGTCCAACATGTTGACATGGTGCTGAAACTATTGGAGGAGAAACAATTATATGCGAAAATCTCCAAATGTTTCTTTGGAGTACAAGAGGTGGAATATCTGGGTCATATTGTATCTCATGAAGGCGTTAAGGTAGACCCTAGAAAAATTAAAACCATTAAGGAATGGAAAATCCCCACATCCATAAAGCATCTACGAGGATTTCTCAAGTTGACAGGGTATTATGGCAAGTTTGTTAAGAATTATGGGAGAATAGCAGCACCTCTAACAACATTATTGAAGAAAGATGCATTTTCATGGACTTTAGAAGCAACGAAGGCCTTTGAACATCTTAAAAAGGCAATGTGCCAAGCACTAGTCTTAGCTAGACCAGACTTCATAAAAACCTTTATTGTGGAATTTGATGCCTTAGGAAATGGAATTGGTGTTGTTTTAATGCAAGAAGAAAGACCCATTTCTTCGGAAAGTCATCCAATCAAAGGAAAGTATTTGCAGAAAGCTATTTATGAGAAGGAAATGTTGGCAATACTACATGAACTTAAGAAATGATGACTGTACCTAATGGGAAGAAACTTCAAGGTAAAAACAGATCATGATAGTCTTAAATACTTTTTAGAACAAAGATTATCTTCAGAAGAGCAGCAAAAGTGGGTAACAAAGATATTGGGTTATGACTTTCAAATCATCTACAAAAGAGGGAAGCAAAATGTTGTGGCAGATGCACTCTCAAGAAAGGACGAGGATGTGGAAGAATTTCTTTGCGCCATTTCTATTATCCAACCAAATTGGATAAACAAAGCAATGGATGAATGGAAGAATGACAAGGAAGTATGGTGCCTCATTCAAAAGATACAACAAGATCCCAGTACATCTGATACATTTAGCTGAAAAATGATTTGTTATGGTACAAGGATCGGTTATACCTATGTAAGAACTCCCACCTCAAACAAAATATTCTTATGGAATTGCACACCTCTCCCTTAGTAGGGCACTCATGATTTCTAAAAACCTACCGCAGGGTTAAGAAGGATTTTTTTTGGGATGGACTTATATTGGATATTCAAAAGTTTGTGGCAGAAGGTTTGGTTTGCCAACAAAATAAAGTTGTTCAAACAATTAAGACCCCGGGACTATTACACCCTTTAAACATTCCAAGCCAACGTTGGGAGGAGGCTTTGATGGATTTTATGATAGGTTTACCCAAGTCTGAAGGAAAGAGTGTTGTCATGGTGGTATTTTCTATACTTACCAATTATGCACACTGTTGTGCATTATCTCATCCATTTAAAGCAAGTACAATTTCTACCACATTTATGGAAACAATTCAAAAGCTACATGGAAACCCAAAGATTATTGTAAGCGACAAAGATCCCATTTTAACTAGAAATTTTGAGACATAATTATTTTCTTGTCTCGGTAGTGAGTTAGCTCGTATCTCATCTTATCGTCCTCACTCTGATGGGCAAACTGAGACAGTAAACAAATGTTTGGAAGGATATCTTCATTGCTTTGTATCTGATAAACAGACACAATGGGTCAAATGGTTGCCTCTAGCTAAAAGGTTGTATAACACTTCCTTCCATAATGCAACAAAAATGACACCATTTATGGGACTTTATTGACATCATTCACCATCCATCACATCATATCTACAAGAAAATTATAAGGTTGAAGCAGTGGAAAATCACATCAAGCATCAACAACAAGTTTTTCAACTCTTAAAGGATAACCTCACCTTGCAATAGAATAGAATGAAACAACAGGAAAATCAACATCACAGAAAAAGAAGTTTAGATGTAGGTGATTGGGTATTCCTACCGCTACAATCATATAAACAAATGTCCCTCAAGCAAGCTAAGAAGGATAATAAATTATCATCAAATTATTATGATCCATACAAGGTGTTGCAAAAGATAGGTACTATAGCATACAAATTGGAGCTTCATGTAGCTTCCTGAGTGCACCCAGTTTTCCATGTTTCATGCTTAAAGAAGGTTATAAATGACAAGCTTCTAGTTCAAACAATATTTCCAGAACTTGATGAGGAAGGAAAAATCATATTGGAACCTGAAGTAGTCAAAGAAACAAGAACTCGACAACTACGAAATTGATCAATATCAGAGTATCTCATCAAGTGGAAGAATTTACATGTTGAGCCTTCCACATGGGAGGATGATAATTTTATACAAAATCATCCAGAACTACTCAAGCATTGAGGAAAACACTCTTTTGAAGGAGAGGGGCATGTTAGGTCCCTATAGTACTAGTGATTCCCCCATTATTATTGTCGGTGTATCCCTTATTGTTATTTTTGTTCCCCTATTGTCCCCATATTGTTATTATTGTGCCCCATAGAATGCCACTATTATTATTTTTGTACCTTTATATTATTATTGTTAGGTTGACTTTGGTTATATTGTGACCTCGTAGACTCCTATATGTAGAAAGGGGGTTTTGTCATTTGAATCATCTAAGAATTGTCCATTTGTGTAATGTAAAGGAGGTTGCCCCCTTGAAGAGGATTATTTCTAAGGCGTTGATCTATATTTTCTATCTTTTTGTGAGCTGGTTTCATAACATATACATATCAATCCTTTCCTCAATTGTCTCAACACATTTCCTCTGATCGAATTTCCTTTTCTCGATCTCTTTTAATTTCCATTCCCAAAATGAAATTGGAAGCACCAATATCATTCATGTCAATTTTAGATGAAAACTATGTTTTCATTTTCTCAATGATTTAGTTCTCCTTTCCAATGAACAACATATCATCCACATACAACACCAAACAAATAAGATGATCACCAACAAATTTTAAATACACAAAATGATGTACTTTTCTCCTTGTGAAGCAAAGGTGCCAATATATAATTATCAAAATGTTGATATCACATCGTCATTGATTTCGTTAAACCATAGAAGGAATGTTTCATCTTACATACTCATTCTTTCTTTCCTTTGACAAAAAAAACCTCATGGTTGCTTCATGTAGATTTCTTATTCTAGATACCCATATAGGAATGTTATCTTCACATCCATTTATTATACTTCAAAATCAAAAGTAGGACCAATAGATAAAAGACATCTAGTATAATTTAACATGGCAACAACAAAAAAAATATCACCAAAATCAACTTCCTCTACTTGGGAATAAATTTTTGCCAATAATCGAGCTTTATATTTCTCTACTCTACCTTTTTCATTCAAATTTCTCATAGATACCAATTTTCTACCAATGGCCATTCTGTTAGGAAAATTGACTTGGGGTTAGAGTCAAGGTTGACTGGGATAAACAAGGGTAGTTTTGTGGCATGTGGTATTGTGTACTCATGGTTTTCTTCCCATGGTATTGCATGTAATGGAGCCTATGAAAGGTTGGGAAAACTTCATTCTAAGGCAGGCGAGGGAGGTGAGTAGTGTGGGATCACTTGGTTTGGTTGACCAAGGTTTTGGCCAAGGATAATGAAATTTCATTATGGTGGGTTTATCTCAAGAGTTGGGGTTTTCCCAAGGGAAATACTTTGTGCATTATATATATATATGTTTTATTGTAGTGGTTTTTCTTTGTTCCACTCAGTAAATAATTAATGCTCTCAGGTTAAATTTTCTCATTTGTTATCACAACCATTTTCGCCTCAGAGGGACGCTCCTATTGCCAAGGGTTTCTAGCTTGATGATCGCGGATGAGGAGAATAATGTGGATCAGGAAGGCTTTTGTGAGGCCACATACAAGTGCAAAGCTAATTTTTATGGTGGTTTTTAATGAGGGTTGCAATGAATACCAAGGAAACTCTCAAGCAAGCTGGGAGGAGAGCGTTGATACAATGAAATAGTGCACAGGCCTACTTGGAAGATCCATGCACCATACTGAAATTCGTGGATGTGGTGGATGAAACCTAATGCGATAGAAATTCTTTCAATGAGGCATGCGATATGTAGCCATGGGGAAAATCTATAACAAAAGAGAAGAGAACAACGGACTCAACTAGATCCATTGCCAGTTTGTAGTGTTTATGGGGATCTATTATGAGATAGTGGAATCCATGAGCGGCTTGTACAATGTTAGAGGCGTTGGTTGCCAACATGATAGAGTTAAGAATTGAGACCCAATAATTGTGTGGATGCAGGAAATATCTTCATTTCTAGTGAGCGTGGAGATTACCAAGGTGGATGAGTCTCTCGTAGTGACCAAAGATGGTCGCCCAATTAATATTGTGAATGACATAATAGTTTTGCACACCTGCGCATTAGCAGGGGTCGATATCCCTCAGTTCATCTAGAATCCCCACCTCCCTATTACCGTAAATTATTGTATGTATCTCGCTGAGGTCAACAAGAATCCAAAGTTCATGGCACCTTGTGACATGCTTGTGCTTCGTGAAATGAAGAAAAATAATGATATCGCGATTGGAAAAAATGAAATTTAATGAGTGATGGAGTTTCATCCTCTGGATTTTCCAATCTATGAATAAGTAGGGGAGTGTGATTTTCAAGACTTTCGGATCAGACAAATGACATTTTTTTGAAATAAAGAAATCAATGGTAATAATCTTCAACCTTTTGTGAATACTGTCATGACCAGGTGTATTTGATGTACAAGGCTTGATAGATTCCATGGTCTTTTAGATTAGGTAAAGTCACGATTCTTTTTTGCAAAGATGGCTTTGCAGATTAATACCATCGATGCAAGCACTTTAGGTCAAGATATCTCAATGTTTCTGTTTCCTGGAAATGGTGAAAACTATGATAGGGTTCATTTTTGATGTATCTGCTAAAGATTGAGTATAGACCAACTAAGGAATTAGGAGCATCACGGTCGTGGAGGCCATGGTTATCATAGGTTCAGTGATGAAGAAATCATTTGTCTAGCCAATAATTCTACTAGGTAACAGTCTCATTAACCATGGAATTCTTTTAGAGTTTTCCATCTTCTTAATTGACTACCTCCCTACCAAAATAATTTCCCTCTATTTGGGAATAACATTTGGCTACTAACCAAGCTTTATTCTTCTCCACTCTACCTTTTGCCTTCAAATTTATCTTAGATACCCATTTCCTATCAATGGTCTTTCTTCTAGCCAACAATTCCAATAGATAGCTATTTCTTCAACCATGACACTCTTTTAGAGTTTTCCCATCTTCTAAATCGACTACATCCCTAATATTTCTAGGATTATCATCAATAATAAACAAGGAAAAATATGATTGTAAATCAAGTAGATTATACCTTTTTTGATTCATTCTTTCCTAGACTCATCTCCTCAATGCTATAGCATATGGTACTTCATATTTTGATTATTTTCCTTATATATTTTGATTCAACATCCTTTAATTCAAAATCTATATTTTCTAGTTCTTAATCCATTGGTGTTTGACAACATCTTTTATTTATCTAAATATATCTCCAATATACAAAACCTTCTCCATTTATGGTTTCTAAATCTTGTAAACTTGTAGACCGTCCTTATAACCAATAAAGACACACCTTTTAACTTTCCTATCTAGCTTACTCTTATTCTCTTAATGAACATGTACATAAGCATAACATCCAAATACCTTGAGATATTTAAAAGAGGGTTTCTTACCAATCCATACCTCACATGGAGTATTTTCATCTAACATTGATTAATATTAGCTATTTACCAGGTAACACATGGTGTCCACTCCCTCTTCCTATCATTCGTATCCTAACACATCATCACTAAGCATGATCCTTTCCTTTTCCATCAACATACTACCCATCATTTGTACAAATACACTCTACTAAGTTGTTGAACAAGTCGTCTTATACTTTTGTATACCACACTTCTTAGAGAATTCTTCAAATTAACTCAGAAAAAATTGTCCACCATTATCTCTCCTCAACACCTTAATTTTCTTCTTCATCTAGCTTTTCACAACAACCTTAAATTGTTTGAAAATTCCAAATACATCATATTTTCCTCTCGAGTAAATATATCCACATTTATTCCTCAAGAATTCATCTATAAATGAGACACAATACATAGATTTACCTAGTCCTCAAACCAACATAGGTCCAAACACATCACTTTTCACCAATTGTAATATTTCCTTTGACCTTATTGAACCATAGGAGAATCTAACCCAATTCTCCTTCCTTATAAACAAAGTTCAGATAAATAAAAAATTTGAGAGAAATTAGACATACCTTCTACCATACCATTATGATATAGTGCGTGAAGGAATTTCTCTTTGATATATACTATTCTTTGATGCAACAACATAATATTTTGTCTAGAGGCTATAGGTGGTTTTCCTTCTTCTTATCCATTCCCAGGAACATTGAACTAGTTGCACCCATCACTAACAACACTTACCAATAGCTTATAGATATTTACAATTTGACCTCCCCTGAAACATACCATTTCTTATTGAACCATCATGTAGGTATCCATTTCAAACATTATTTTTACACCTAAATCACTCATTTTGATTACATAAATCAAATTTGTCACCAATCCCAAGACGTGAAAAACAATAAGGAGATTTCATTTCCTTCCACACATGAGTTTGAACTCGACTTTTCCTTGTTCTATGGTTTTGACTATCAAATCATCTGCTAAGAAAACATTACCTCGATCATATCTTTTGTACTCATAAAACCACTTCCTATGTGGATTCATATGATGAGATGTGGTTGATTTGAGCAGTCATGCCTCATGATCTACATGCGTACTTGAAGAAACGAAGAACAGATTACCTCCTACATTTGAGGAGATTTTTTCTTCTATAGAAGGAGCATCATCAGATCCCTTCCCTTTTTTGGTAATTTTTGTTTAGATTCTTTCTTGTAAATCCCTTCTTTTCAACATTTCCAACATACCTTTATGATCCTTCCAAGATATTTAGATCTTCCTCTAGATTTAGATCACTAACATTATAACTTATTTTTATTTCTATTCTATGTGCATCCTCTTACAAACAAGGCATATATGCTTTGAATATCCATGTTTTCTTATCTCATATTCTCTGATAATAAGGATGATACTATATCATCAAAACTTCATGAAGACGAATTATTACCTATGGCCACAACCAAGCTATCCCATGAGTCTAGTAAATAAAACAATTAATTGGTACACTTATTTTCACCTAAAACATTAATATCAATAGATAATAGATGACTTAATATACTATTGAAAGCATTTTGTTATTCTTTCAATGAGTCTTTGTCCTTGATCCTCAAGTCAATATAACCTTTTCTATAGGAAATATTTGTGAGTTAGGTATATAGAATAACACAAAGTCCCTAACTTGTTTCACAATACCTTCAATGTAGCTTTCCTTTAAACATTTAGTAATACTAAATATAAGAGACATAATTGTATTGTGCTCTTTTTATTTTGATCCAACATGGTCAAACCTCCCGTCGACATCACTGTTTATGTAGTAACAAAAATCCATAATGATCCACTAATATTTACCCAATAAAAGATCCTCCATTTGAACTTCCACAACTTAAAACTATGGCCATTAATTTCCTTGATTTCTATCTTTTGACTTCTCATGATTTCCTTTCACCATAACAATAAATTAGATAAATCTCCCACTATAATAAGCTCTGACATAGACACGAGAAAAACCTCTTAGCCAAAAATCACTGCTTTAAAGCCAATTTATTTGTGATACCAAATGTACCATGTATAGTTAGTTGTAGCAAAAAGATTCTAAAAAATGGAAAAGATGCAACTACTAACATACATATTAATGAAAATATTCAATATATATGTATGTATGTATGTATGTATGTATGTATGTATGTATGCATGCATGCAGGAATGCATGCATGCATGTATGTATGTATGTATGTATGTATGTATGAATGTATGCATGTATGTATATGTATATACTGCAACATCCATAGATCATGAATCAATTTACCATGGATTAAAATAAAATTGTAGTTTCTTAACCAAAACTACAAAACCATTGGAAAAACCACCATGCACCACAAGACCAATAAAGACAAAAACCGTGTGATGTAACCTAATAAAAATGGATGCAAAAAGAATGCCAACATTTTCTTACTGGCTCAAGGATTCGCTACCTCGTGATCTTGCCATTATTCCCAATGTAATCTACAACATGTGGAGGTAGTTTCAAAAATAATATAACACATGCTCAACTCCATCAATACCTCTCCCTTCAATGTTAATAGTTGTAGCATTACCCCTAGTAGTGGGATGAAGATATTTCATGGTCCAAAAGAACTAGATCTATGAAAGGAAATAGAGCCTGCGTCCAACTTAGATGCAGTACTAGATGTAGTTTTAACTACTCTTCCATTGATTGTATACACATCCAAAGACTCAAAATATATTAGGAAAATGAAATGGAAAAGGAGTAAAACTCATTGTGCCTTCAAGAGAACACCTAGTTATTTTAAAAGCGCAAATCATATACCTAATAATTATATATAAATGGGAGTAACCTACAAAGCTCAATTTAATCAAGAATTACTAGCACTTTTTGTGGAGGCAAAGGGTTGTCTTATAATTAAATATGAAATCCATATTTTAAATAATTGTATAAACCTTTTTAATTGATGTTTAATTTTATTTTCCTTAATAAAAATACTGATAATAATATGATATTCATTATTAATGATTTTATCAATGATGATGTTAATGTGGTTAACAAGAAATGATATGACGAATGGTGAGTCGGACTTCCATAAAGAAACGTTCTATTTTATATTGAATTTTGTTGTTTTGAAGATCAAATAACTTAATAATAACATCAATAATTTCACTTTGGCATTGATGGGTTATTACATTCTTTTTAGCGGAGCCCAGTCGAGTAGCCTGACCCATTGTCTAATAATCCCCATTGGCTTAGAGGCAAGTGATTATGGTTCCTCAGAGAAGAGAAGCGAGATGCAAGTGATTGTACGTTAGCACACGTAGGGGATTTTAATCTGTGGCCTATCGCAAGGGGTGCCTTAACAATGCACCCATTCACCGTCAATCGAAAGCCCTGTGGGCCTTGATGGGTTATTACATTATACATATCTCTAATGAATGTTTAGTAATGGGATCCAATATTTGTGAGCCATATGAGAAAATTAAAATACTTTCCTCTTGATCAATTTTGAGGTTACACTCATTAGGTCTTCCACCACTCAATTTCTCTATGAAGCTCATTATTTTTTTTTTTATTTTAGTAATATTTAATCTATGCCTTCACGAACTCTCAATTTCCTTGTAAATCTCATCAATTATGTCTATGTTTTTGTAACACTTATTTTCTTCTCAAATCAAGGAATAGTAAAAATATTTTTTTCCTATCTTAAAGGGTTAATGATTTCCTCATAGTAAATCATGGTTTCTTATGGTCAACATCTTTGCAACACCTTAATTTATTCCTAAACCTAGTTTTAGTAGTACTATTATATTTAACATTGTAAAAAGAACCATCTTCCCTTATTTGCCAAACATAAAAACAAGAAAGTATCCGTAGTCCATGCTCTCTTTAGGGAAAGAAATATCCATAATTCATCCTCTTTTTGTTTATGGGCATATTTAATTACGCCGTAAGGCGTTCCTTCTAGAAGGAACTCTCTTCCATGCTGTGGTGTCTCGTTATGGGCCTTTAGATCGATTGTTAGACGATGGAATAAACACCAACCATTAGATTGTCGTGAAAAATGTTGTAGGCTGTTCAGATTATTGGAATGTTTTCCATCCTTAAGACAGTTGTCACTCAATGATGGGCCTTCCCCTCAATTTTGCCATCCCCTTCTTCATTTCCATTCCCCCTCTCCTTCCATTAATTCCCTCGCCGCTCTTTCCACTTCCTCTCTCTTCACCAATGCATCTGCGCCCTTCTACGCTTCAATGCCCACCTTCATCTCCTTCACTAGAAGGAAGGCATTCATTCTCTGTTCAGCAAAGAGAGGCCAAGCGATCATCGGCACTCCATGTAAGATGCTTTCGATCGTTGAATGCCCTTAAAGATGGATCTGATCAGAATGTATGCAATTTTTGCTCATAATATTCCTGCTTTAAACCCGCAGATCAGATAACTGGTTGCACGGTTCAGCTTTTCATATGATTTCAATGACCTAATCACTGAACTGAATACAGGTTGATTTGGTTGGAGGATATTACAATGCAGGCGACAACGTAAAATTTACGTTTCCAATGGCTTTTAGTACTACGCTGTTAGCCTGGAGCGTGCTGGAGTTCGGTCATTTAATGGGCGGTGAGATTGGTAATGCCATTAATATTGAATTTAAGTAGACCGCTACTTATTCATTCCATTCGTACGCGTATTTGTCCTCCATAGCTCTTCGACTTTGCAGACAGATACAGGGGATCTTATTGTGACAGCCTTAAGTCTGGAGTTTGCTCATTTAACTGCGGCTTTGATGGATACCAAGTAAGTTTTCTGTTTCATTTATTCTCACCCGGAAAAGTCCCGTCAAAATACCCAACCTAACTTCCAGTTAATACTAATGGGGATTTCAGGATGAATTGTTGTGGGCTGCTGCATGGTTGCACAAAGCATCGGCCAACAATTCGTATCTGCAGTACATTGATAGCAATGGCAAAACACTGGGAGACAATGAGGAGTTACATGAATTTGGATGGAACAATAAGCATGCTGGCATTCATGTACTGCTCACCAAGGTAATCACTCCATGCAGCTTCACAGTGCTCATATCAACTGTATTGAATTTCAAAGCCATCTATACTCGTGTATCTTTTTATACGCAGGAGTATTTGTCCGGGAATGGATGGTTCTTAAAACCATACAAGGGATACGCTGACAAATTCATTTGTGCCCTCTTTCCTCAAACACCTTATCGACCACATGTTCAATACACACCAGGTTCCCCTAATAGACTCTCTTTCTTTTTTTCCCGGGATTTTGTATGTTTGTTGTGTACATCGTGCTGCTGCGGGAAGATGAATAAGCTAATTGGAGAGATGTTGTGTTACAGGTGGGCTCATATACAAAAGTAATGCAAGCAATATGAAGATTGCGACGTCAGTATCGTTTTTGGCATTAACGTATGCCAAGTACCTGAGCGACGCGTCTCGAGTGTTGTGGTGTGGGGGCGTGGAGGCAACTCCGGCAAGGATTCGCGCCTTTGCAAAACGACAGGTAGGTGCACCACCTACTTCACTATAACTGGTTCTTGGTAGAAGTCAAGAATGCATTTGACATTGGTGTATCGCCATTATGGAGTTGCAGATTGATTATATATTAGGGGATAATCCTCTGAATTTATCATACATGGTGGGATATGGCTCCCGCTTCCCCCGACGGATTCATCATAGAGCCTCATCCCTGCCTTCTATTGCCGATCACCCGGAATTCATTGCATGCAAAAGTGGGGTTTGTTACGTCCATAGAAATGGTTCCAATCCTAATCTTCTGATGGGAGCAGTTATTGGAGGACCAGATGAACACGACCAGTTTCCAGCCGATCGAACAAAATTTCAGCAATCGGAGCCCAAGATGTACATCAACGCTCCTCTCGTTGGTGCGCTTGCATTTTTCAGCGCACATCCATCATGATTTCCCAGAGATGCTAAATCCTGACACGTTTCTTTACATTTTCTCAGAGGGTGGCATTTAACTTTTCATTTCTTTAAATTTTCTCAGAGGGCGGCATTTAACTTTTCATTTTCTTTAAATTTTCTTAGAGGGTGGCATTTAACTTTTTGTTGAAAATGTAATTTCAACGCCCTACGTACGCAGCCCAAAACCGCCAGCATGAAACCACAAACCGGCCAGGGCATATCGCACCGCTATCAAACGAAAAGCTGTTTCCGTACTATCTGCTCCGATGCAATTTGGTGCTGGCACGTGGCTCTTGCCTGACGTAGGCAACTTTGACCCATCGGAAGGTAAAGCTCAGCAGTTAAGTGCCTTCCGATATCCTCTCCACCGTCCGATTTGGTTGAATGTCCTTCGCCGTCGATCTCCGGAAGGTGCACGGGCCCCCGACAAGTCAGATTTTGAGTGAAGTGGAAGTCTCGTTTGCGTTGACCGCCGTAGGAGGAATTTATGATTTTAATGTTTGTCGTAGTGTGTTTGGTGGCGGCCTTTAATATTATGGTGAAGGCTTTTAATATAGATATGGGCATGTCTTTAATTTCTATTATGGGCATATGTCCCATATGTCATACGTTCTTTATTTTTTATATACACGTCATATGTTAAAATGGTTTTGTGTGTTGTAGTTTATACATAAGGTGCATGCGCGCGATATTTTTTTTGTAGTGAGTGGAGTGGCTACGCACGAGAGTGTGTGTTTTTTTATTTTGTAATTGCACAGCAGTGCGTTATAGAAATGGAACTGTAATATTTTGATTTCTGCCATTGAAGAACACAGAGTTGTTTTGTAAAATCCACAGCAGTGGAAAATCTGTGAGTGCAGCAGAGCTTTTGTGATTCCCTCTTTGAAGAGAGGAAGAAATATGTAACAGAATGTTTGTTTTTAATTAATGGAAATGCTTTGTGACTGTGTAATGCTGTCTTGTGAGTCATTTTGGTTTTAAGAGGATCCCTGTCAAAAGATCCTGGACAGAGTAAACAGAGCATTGTCTCTGTGGTGAATTTTATTTGGTTTTTGGTATTTGTCCATTGAAAAATACCCAACAGTGGTATCAGAGCAGGCTTAGGCTCTTTGAAGGAGACAAAGAAGCTGAAGGGAGAAGGTTGTTGCTGCAGCAAAACCTCTCAGGCAGTTAGAAGACTCAGACAGCTCAGGATTCAGGTATTCTTCAAAAGCATTTCTTTTGTTATTGCAGAAGACAGTTAGTTGTTTTAAAAAAAATATACACAGTTAAGGAATGGCTAGCACAAGCATGGGTTTGTTTAACACCCAGCTCCCACAGTTTAATGGGAAGAACTATGACTACTGGTCAATAACTATGACAGCCCTGCTTGCTTCCCAAGATTTATGGGAAATAGTTGAAGAAGGTTTTGAAGAACCAGCAGATGAAACTGAGTTCAATGCATTAACTCAGGGAGAGAAGGATCTGCTGAAGAACAATAGGAAGAAGGACTCAAAAGCCCGTGTGTTGTTGTATCTAGCAGTAGACCAGAGTATGTTTCCAAGGTTAGCAGCAGCTAAGACAGCCAATGAAGCATGGCAAACCCTTAAGACAGCCTATCAAGGCATGGAGAGAGTGAAGACAGCAAAACTACAATTGCTGAGAAAGGATTTTGAGAACTTGAACATGAAGGAGTCAGATAACATTGACTCATTCTTCACTCATGTGATTGGTGTAATCACACAAATGAGAACTCATGGAGAAACCATTGAAGACAGAAGAATTGTGGAGAAAATATTGAGGGTCTTACCCTCAAGGTTTGATGCCATAGTCACCACCATTGAAGAGACAAAGGATCTCTCAAGTTATTCAGTTGATGAGCTACATGCATCACTGATAACTCATGAGCAGAGGTTGAGTAGGAATGAAAACTCATCCCTTGAGCAAGCCTTCAAGACCCAGATGTCCTTTGGAAGAGGAAGAGGTCAAGGCAGAGGAAACAGAAGAGGAAGAGGCAGAAGCCAGAACAGAGGTGGAAGGAACAACCCATCAAATGCACAAGGAAGAGGCAGCAATACAAATCAGAACCAAGGCCAAGGCAGCAGCCAACAAGGAGGACAATATCATGCTCAAGGACAAAGGTATGATAAATCTAATGTTCAATGCTATTATTGCAAAAAGTATGGACATTATGCAAGTGATTGCAGAAAGAAACAACATGATATGAACAGCAGACAAAATGCAAATGTTACAAGAGAAAACAGCAGTCAAGACAATGTTCTGTTAGCTTGTAACATGGCTGAAACACATAGTGAAGACATATGGTTTTTAGACTCAGGTTGCAGCAACCATATGACCGGAAACATAGCCTTCTTTTCTGCCCTAGATAAAAATGTGAAATCAGAAGTCACACTAGGAACTGATAGTAAAGTTTCTGTTATGGGAAAAGGAGAAATAAAAATACTTTCAAAGCAAGGAGAAAGGAAAACCATAGCAGATGTATACTATGTCCCCAGAATGAGATGTAATCTCTTGAGTATTGGACAGCTTGTCCATAAGGGGTACAATGTTTTCTTTAAAAATGATGTGTGCACCATCATGGACATACCACCCAGCAAAAGATGCATTGCTGAAGTGAAGATGACAAGGAACAGGATGTTCCCTCTCAGGATCCGGGCAGATTTGAAAAACAAAGGAGAAATTGCAGCAGTTACCCAAGAGGCTTTCCAAAGCGTGCCAAAGGATGAGAATTGGTTGTGGCACTTGAGATTTGGACATCTCAATTTTGGAGGCCTAAACTTATTGAGCAGAAAAGGAATGGTAAAGGGATTACCATTGATAGAGAAACCGGACAGTCTATGTGAAGGCTGCATTTTGGGAAAACAACATAGAGAAAGTTTTCCATCAGGGAAGAGCATAAGGGCAAAGACACCCTTAGAGATTATCCATTCAGATTTGTGTGGACCAATGCAAGCTCCATCATTAGCTGGCAGCCTATATTTCTTGACATTCATTGATGACTGTACAAGAAAGACTTGGATATATTTCCTTAAAAACAAAAGTGAAGTGTTTGAGAAATTCCAAAACTTCAAGGCACTTGTTGAAAACCAAAGCGGGCTGCACATTAAAGTTTTGAGAACTGATAGAGGAGGTGAGTATATCTCCAAGGAATTCCTAAGATTCTGTAGAGAAAATGGAATTAATAAACAGTTTACAACTCGGTACACCCCACAGCAAAATGGAGTTGCTGAAAGGAAGAACAGGACCATCATGGATATGGCGAGGAGCATGCTAAAGGCAAAGCATTTGCCAAATGAGTATTGGGCTGAAGCTGTACATTGTGCAGTTTATATATTGAACAGGTGTCCTACAAAAGCAGTCATGAACAAGGTGCCAGAAGAGGCATGGAGTGGGAGAAAGCAAGGAGTCACCCACATGAGAGTTTTTGGGTGTGTGGCCTATGCACACATTCCAGATCAGCTAAGGAGGAAGTTGGACAGCAAAGGGGAGAAATGCATCTTCATTGGATACAGTGATGAATCCAAAGCCTACAGGCTGTACATTCCATCTACCAAGAAGTTCTTTGTAAGCAGGGATGTTCAATTCATTGAAGAGGAAGCTTGGGATGGAAGCATAGAGAAGACAGTTAATGTTAAACACTGTTTGTCTCATGATGAAGATGAAGAGGAAGTGGCTGAAATGAATCCCCAAACAGCAGCGCCAACACAAGGACAGCAAGGTACACCATTGAGGATCAATGAGAGTGCTTCTCCAAGCACACCACAAGGAGGAAATTCAAGTGCATCTTCAAGCACTTGCACACCAAGTGAACGAGGTAAGAAGTTTAGAAATCTAAGTGAAATTTATGAAGAAGGAATGAATTCCTTATTTGCCTTGTATTGTCATGTTGATGATCCTATTCATTTTGAAGAAGCTATTAAAGATAAGAAATGGATAGAAGCTATGGATGAGGAGATGAATTCCATAGAGAGAAACACAACATGGGATTTGGTTGAGTTACCAAAAGGCAAAGAAGTCATTGGTGTGAAATGGGTCTACAAGACCAAGAGCAACGCTGAAGGCAAGATTGAAAGGCACAAGGCAAGGCTGGTTGTCAAAGGCTACAAGCAGCAGTATGGGAGAGATTATGAGGAGACTTTCGCACCGGTTGCAAGAATGGAAACCGTGAGAGCAGTGCTGTCCATAGCAGCTCAAAACAAATGGAAAGTCTACCAAATGGACGTGAAGTCAGCATTCCTAAATGGAGTGTTAATGGAAGAGGTCTATGTGGAACAGCCTCTCGGATATGAGAAGAAAGGTGAAGAGCACAAAGTGTGCAAATTGAAGAAAGCTCTTTATGGGCTGAAGCAAGCGCCAAGAGCATGGTACAGCAGGATAGATTCATATCTATTGGATAATGAATTCGACAAGTGTGAAGGAGAACCCACAGTCTACATCAAGGAAAAGGATGGTAAGATTTTAATTGTTGTCTTGTATGTAGATGATGTTATTTTCACAGGTAATGATGATCAGCTCATTGAGAATTTTAAATCAGTCATGAAAGATGAATTTGAAATGACTGACATGGGTTTGTTGAGATACTTCTTAGGCATAGAAGTAGATCAAAATGAAAAAGGAATTTTTATATCTCAAGCAAGATATGTAAATCAAGTTTTGGGCAGATTTAACATGCAAGAGTGCAAGGCAGCCATCACTCCCACAGTAATGGGATTAAAGCTCAGCAGAGAGGACAGCAGCAAGGATTTTGATCCTAGCCTCTACAAAAGCATTGTAGGCAGCCTTATGTATTTAACAGCAACTAGGCCTGATTTAATGTATGCTGTTAGTTTAATTTCCAGGTTCATGGAGAGGCCGAAGGAGGCACATTGGCAGGCAGCAAAGAGAATTTTGAGGTATGTCAAAGGCACTAAAATGTTTGGAATTTTATATCATGCCTCAGAACATTCAGATTTGGTTGGATACACTGACAGCGATTGGGCTGGAAGTATAGATGATCGGAAGAGCACTTCCGGTTATGTTTTTAACATGGGTTCAGGAGCCATCTCATGGGCTTCTAAGAAGCAGTCCATTGTAGCATTGTCTACAGCAGAGGCTGAATATGTGGCAGCTACAGCAGCAGCATGTCAGGCAGTGTGGATGAGAAGAATGTTGAGAAGCTTAGGCCAAGAGCAGGCAAAAGCGACAGTGATATTTTGTGACAATAGCTCAGCTATTGCATTGTCAAAGAATTCAGTGTTTCACAAGAGAACGAAGCACATTGATACAAGGTTTCACTACATCAGAGAATTGGTGAACAATGGAGAAATTGTCCTAGAACACTGCAGGACTCAAGAACAGGTTGCGGACATCTTGACAAAGCCGCTGGATCAGAAAAGCTTTGAATTTTTGAGGAAGTGTTTGGGTATGACCGAATGCCCAGCAGTTGAAATTAAAGGGGAGTGTTGAAAATGTAATTTCAACGCCCTACGTACGCAGCCCAAAACCGCCAGCATGAAACCACAAACCGGCCAGGGCATATCGCACCGCTATCAAACGAAAAGCTGTTTCCGTACTATCTGCTCCGATGCAATTTGGTGCTGGCACGTGGCTCTTGCCTGACGTAGGCAACTTTGACCCATCGAAAGGTAAAGCTCAGCAGTTAAGTGCCTTCCGATATCCTCTCCACCGTCCGATTTGGTTGAATGTCCTTCGCCGTCGATCTCCGGAAGGTGCACGGGCCCCCGACAAGTCAGATTTTGAGTGAAGTGGAAGTCTCGTTTGCGTTGACCGCCGTAGGAGGAATTTATGATTTTAATGTTTGTCGTAGTGTGTTTGGTGGCGGCCTTTAATATTATGGTGAAGGCTTTTAATATAGATATGGGCATGTCTTTAATTTCTATTATGGGCATATGTCCCATATGTCATACGTTCTTTATTTTTTATATACACGTCATATGTTAAAATGGTTTTGTGTGTTGTAGTTTATACATAAGGTGCATGCGCGCGATATTTTTTTTGTAGTGAGTGGAGTGGCTACGCACGAGAGCGTGTGTTTTTTTTATTTTGTAATTGCACAGCAGTGCGTTATAGAAATGGAACTGTAATATTTTGATTTCTGCCATTGAAGAACACAGAGCTGTTTTGTAAAATCCACAGCAGTGGAAAATCTGTGAGTGCAGCAGAGCTTTTGTGATTCCCTCTTTGAACAGAGGAAGAAATATGTAACAGAATGTTTGTTTTTAATTAATGGAAATGCTTTGTGACTGTGTAATGCTGTCTTGTGAGTCATTTTGGTTTTAAGAGGATCCCTGTCAAAAGATCCTGGACAGAGTAAACAGAGCATTGTCTCTGTGGTGAATTTTATTTGGTTTTTGGTATTTGTCCATTGAAAAATACCCAACACTTTTCATTATGGATTCTCAAGAAATAAATCATGAATGTTTCTAGAAACAGGTTGAATGAATCCATACATTCTGGTTTGCCTCGTTGTTACTCACTTTCTGGATAGATTCATAAGGAACAATGGCGTCTTTTATGTTTATGCCCTTTTGCCTTATCGCCATGGTCGATAATCGCACTACTTTAAATGATGAGTGCTTGTACAAGACGTATTGTAATATTTGTACAAGACGTATTGTAATATTTCAGTGCTAGAAAGTGTCATTAAATGTTTTTAATGAAAGGTGGTGTTCATCCCATTGTGACAATAAAAAAATTATGTTCGATTCAACCCATTATAACATTTATTTTTACGCCGTAAGGCATTCTCTCTGGAAGGAACTCCTCTCCATGCCGCGGTGTCTCATTATGGGCCCTTAGATCGATTGTTAGACGATGGAATAAACTCCAGCCATTAGATCGTCGGTGAAAAATGTTGTAGGCGGTTCAGATTATTGGAATGTTTTCCATCCTTAAGACAGTTGTCACTCAATGATGGGCCTTCCCCTCAATTTTGCCATCCCCTTCTTCATTTCCATTCCCCCTCTCCTTCCATTAATTCCCTCGCCGCTCTTTCCACTTCCTCTCTCTTCACCAATGCATCTGCGCCCTTCTACGCTTCAATGCCCACCTTCATCTCCTTCACTAGAAGGAAGGCATTCATTCTCTGTTCAGCAAAGAGAGGCCAAGCGATCATCGGCACTCCATGTAAGATGCTTTCGATCGTTGAATTCCAACCGCAATGAAAAAGGAAACCGTCTGTGGATAGATGAGAGAGGACAGCAATCTGAGGCGCCCATGAATGCACCACAAATCCATGGTCCTGGATTCGAGTCTCGAAACCCTCAGGAAGAACCTCCCTCATATCTGCTTCGGTAGTCATCATGGATTCAGTTGGAGGAGGAGGCTCCTTACGCAACCCCCAAAGGAACCGCTGCACGCTTGCTTCTAGCCCCAAAGCTAGTTCCTGAATCTGATTCTCCGACAGGGTGCCGCGGCTCCCAAAAGAAACGAACTGAACTGACGAGGCGGGCTGGCGGTCCAGCCATTTGAGGCAGCCCTCCTTTTCAAACTTCTCTTCAGATTCTGATAGAGGCAAAGCTATTAGCAGCCCAACGGGATAAATAGAAGGGGTCATTTCAACAGCAATCAGAACCTTCCTTCCTTGAGAGCTTTTATTTGCGCTGGTTCCATTTCTTGGCATGTATTTATCAGAATTCCACGAGCTTCCTGAAGCCGAAGGGAATGTTGAATGAACCAGTTGAATGAAATATCAGATCTGTCTAGAAGAGGGTCTGGCAAATCTATTCCGAGAATCGGCGGAAGGCCCGTCAGAAAGAAATTATAATTAAAGTGGATGTAAAGTAAAGCTTATTAAATTATAGTGTCTCCTTTATAAAATGTGAAAAAAGAGTATTACAATACTTTTTCACACATGCCATCTGATCAAGCAGCATATAGTTCTTTTTATTATTGGGTAAGAATTTGTAGCAGAAAACTGTCTTTCAAATCCCTTTATAAAATGAGGACATGGTTTGGGTTATTCTATTTCAAGATATTGTAGCAAAAAGTTGTATTGCAAGTTGCAAGGGATTTATAGATTTGGATTAGAATTCTTTTTCATATCTGCGATGTCACTGCTGCTTTTTGATTATATGGTGCCTTCCCTTGTTTTATAATTATCAATAATAATTGATCTGCATTTTGTTTGGTGAGATGTGAGGCATCTATGGGATTTTAATTAGAACTTGATTGCCTGATTTTACTTGGCCTTATTTTAGATGCATCTACTAATAGCTTGACATGTGTGATATGTCACATGGACAGGGAAAATCTGTTGAAGTACGATAGGCAGCAGGACTGCTTTTGAAAAATAATCTGAGGACAAGTTTTCATCTGATGATTGCTTCTTATCAACAATATATCAAATCAGAGTTGCTACCTTGTCTGGGGGCACCAGATAGACACCTCCGTTCAACGGTAGGAACTGTTGTCAGTGTTATTGTTCAGCAAGTACAGGTGCGGGGTTGGCCAGAATTAATGCAGGCACTGGTTCAATGCTTTGACAGCAATGACTTTAATCATATGGAAGGTGCTCTTGATGCACTATCAAAGGTAACTCAAGGTCTCACTTTTGGCTCTCCGTCTGTTGTAATATATTCCCAGAGTATATTTTTTGTTTATCTCAACAGATTTTATGTATTTCATAAGAATTCAAAGTTGTATGTTTAAAATTCTTTTGCCTATGTTTCAGAGAGCTGCATTTAAAACTGGATTTGTTCTTTTGGATCTTTTTTGGAAATTATCATTTTTAATAATAGATCTAAATTCTAATCAAGCCATGAGAGTGGAGTAGTTATGGAATTTTCTTGTTTGATGAGTAATAATGTCCCAGATTTCGTTTGCTGACACTTGCATTTCTGAGAACCCCAAAGGATTTAGGAAACACCCCCTTACCCCCTCCAAAAATAAAAGAAAAAACTCGTTAACCTATATTCAACCTTTTGGTCACAGCTTCTACTGTAACCAATTCCAATTCCAATGTTTGTTAGATTTTGGAGTGCACACTTAGAAATGAACAGTTGATAATGGAGAGAATATGAAATTTTATTTTATTAATGATGCTGTAGCAATAATATAAAATCTTTCATGTATATCATGTCATTTATAGCACCCTTCAGAAGTGAGGGAAATTTCTGAATGGTCGTGACATTTTTATCCTGTTAACATGGAAGATGTAACTGTTTAAGTTGCATGAAGGTTGTGAGATTTGGATCATTGCCATGTGCAGGTGGTGACAAGAATGATCTAGTTGTGTTGTTTGTGGTTGCACAATTTCTCATACAAAAACAGATCATGAATATGCGAATTTTAAAGCAGAGTACATTGTTATGTAAGCATTTGAATTGATTTTAGGTTTTTTTTAAAGTAGATCCTGGGCTGTCTTTTTTCAAGGTTGCCATTTTAAACATATTAAGACTTGTCTGCCTTTCTCTCAGATTGCCTTGTTTTAAAAGTCATATAAAGTAAGTTTCTTGTGGAAGTAATGGGCATTTGTCTATCATTTCCAATACAGAAGTAGAAAAGGTTGCAGCAAACAATATATAAGAGACGCAGCAAACAATATATAAGAGATGCTATGGGATTTAAACCTTGTTTTAATGTTTTTGGCTGTTGATTTTAAAAACTTTTGAACAAGGCAAATGGTTTTATTGTCTGCCAAAGATTTCTCTATTTTTGGTAAATGCTTTTTAAAGCTGTATGAATGGTTCTGCTCATGCAAGGGATATGTAATTCATAAGTAGATGTTTTGCATGCAATATAATTCGTTCCTTTAAGGATTTAATATTCATGGATTTGAAAGTTCCTCTTGTTTGAAGGGGAGCATGTGGGTCAAAAACAGTCTCGATACATGTACTTTAATACATTCTCTCTAAGGTTTTTATCAAGCACACTTGGCATATCCAAGTGATCTTTCAAAAGGTGTTCTTTAATTAAGGGCAATCTTGCAATATGGGTCGGGGAATGTATAGCGAGGGTAGAAAGAAATTATCCCAGCAGGAATAGTGAATGCATTGGGATTGTGCTTGAGGTGGACGGGGAAATCGCGGGGTGGGGGGGATGTGGTTTTGAAATGGGAATATTTTGCGGGAGTTTATGAGATCCATAATGTGCATGGCAGCTGCAATATATCTCTGCTTTCAAGAGAATGAATTGGATATGAAATCATTTGACCACAGCAATGCATGGGGATGAGCTTTCTAAGTGTTGATTCATTTTTACAACTTTGTAGTAGGTTTTGTACAACAGGGAGCCTATTTATGAACATAACAATGTGCTGCCCACGTAGATATGTGAAGATATACCAGAGGAACTAGATGCTGATGTGCCAGGTTTACCAGAGCGAGCTATCAATATATTCTTGCCCAGATTATTTCAGGTAAATACCATTGGAGAATTTGTTCTAGATTGTTGATAGCATTACATAGTTGTTTTGTCAGGATTTGATGGGAAACTAGCATAACTCATTATCAAAGGAGAATGCTTTATGTTGGTTTCAACTTCCAACTAAGCTCCAATGTATTTACAACCTTTTAATTGCTTTGCAGTTCTTCCAGTCACCTCATGTTTCTCTCAGGAAACTAGCACTTAGCTCCGTAAATCAATTTATTGTGTTTATGCCGACAGTAAGTTTCTCTGTAACCACAATGCAATGTGAAATAACAGTCAGGGTCTAACTGTCTACATATCTTTATGCTGTTAAACAAATGCAATGTATTAGATTCAATAAGAAAGTTAATTGTTTCTAAGGTTTATATTTTTGTGCATGCAGGCCTTGTTAATATCAATGGATCAATATCTTCAGGGCCTATTTACTCTTTCTCAGGATCCTGCTCCTGAAGTGAGGAAACTGGTCAGTTATCGTTATTTATCTGCCATTATCTTTGCTCTTTGTATAACGTTGGTCCTTTCATCCTAGTGCATGCAGGTGGACGGGGAAATCGCGGGGTGGGGGGGATGTGGTTTTGAAATGGGAATATTTTGCGGGAGTTTATGAGATCCATAATGTGCATGGCAGCTGCAATATATCTCTGCTTTCAAGAGAATGAATTGGATATGAAATCATTTGACCACAGCAATGCATGGGGATGAGCTTTCTAAGTGTTGATTCATTTTTACAACTTTGTAGTAGGTTTTGTACAACAGGGAGCCTATTTATGAACATAACAATGTGTTGCCCATGTAGATATGTGAAGATATACCAGAGGAACTAGATGCTGATGTGCCAGGTTTACCAGAGCGAGCTATCAATATATTCTTGCCCAGATTATTTCAGGTAAATACCATTGGAGAATTTGTTCTAGATTGTTGATAGCATTACATAGTTGTTTTGTCAGGATTTGATGGGAAACTAGCATAACTCATTATCAAAGGAGAATGCTTTATGTTGGTTTCAACTTCCAACTAAGCTCCAATGTATTTACAACCTTTTAATTGCTTTGCAGTTCTTCCAGTCACCTCATGTTTCTCTCAGGAAACTAGCACTTAGCTTCGTAAATCAATTTATTGTGTTTATGCCGACAGTAAGTTTCTCTGTAACCACAATGCAATGTGAAATAACAGTCAGGGTCTAACTGTCTACATATCTTTATGCTGTTAAACAAATGCAATGTATTAGATTCAATAAGAAAGTTAATTGTTTCTAAGGTTTATATTTTTGTGCATGCAGGCCTTGTTAATATCAATGGATCAATATCTTCAGGGCCTATTTACTCTTTCTCAGGATCCTGCTCCTGAAGTGAGGAAACTGGTCAGTTATCGTTATTTATCTGCCATTATCTTTGCTCTTTGTATAACGTTGGTCCTTTCATCCTAGTGCATGCAGAAATTACAAAGATCTATATTGTTGGATTAATATCTTGTGCATGTTCAATCATCAACTAGTGAAAACATTGGTTGTAGAAGAGAACACGAGAATGGTGAGACACTAAGGTTAGACAGGTGTTTGTGTGGTTATTCCATGTGCTATTTTTGCTGCATCAACTATCCCAATAAATGACAAAATGTTGAGCTTTGCAAATTGCCTTGGCTGTTGAAGATGAATTTCTGCGGATTGTTTATCTTCAAGAATTGTAACTGCTATTAGTTGCATCCTCAATTCAGGAGCTCTGCTATTCCAGTCAGAAAGTGAAATACCAGAGTTCTATTTCAAGTGAGTAGCTTCTTAGAAGCTAGGAAAAACTCTTAGCTGACATTGAGGCGCAACTTGGGAAGGTGATATATGGTGTATTATTGTTGCAATGGCAGGGGATGGATTTTTATTGCTGGTTGGACCAAAAGAAATTGATGCAAATCGATATTAACTACTTATTGATAATTTTGCCCACTGAGTTCCCTGAGGTCGAGTATATTGCTTTCCTTGCTTATCAAAGAGTATTGCTTATCAAAGAGTATTGATTCCTTTTCAATTTCAACATTCTGGATAACCAAATCTAGTTCTCTGTAATCATTGCAAAAGGGAGTCCATTATCATGTAGGGTTTGAATTGTTATTATCCTCTTGTTGCATGCTAATCTTGATCATCTTGTTCAGCTTCTAAGGTTCTTAGTGGCCTATCCTTTTCAGATCCTTTGACTAACACTATATCTCTCCAATCTTGTAGGAAGGTCATCAAACTCTCCCTTTTATCTGCCATGGTTGGCCAGGATTAAAATTTCAAAGGGAGTAGCCAGAGGCATGTCTTATTTACATGAAAGGAAGTTTGTTCATGCAAATATTAATCCAAGCAACATCCTTCTAGGCTTTGACATGGAGCCATACATAGCATATTTTGGGCTAGAAAAGCTACTGGACATTGCCAATGTCAAGTATAGTAGCTCTGCTATCCACCTAAGGAACCTTGAAGGTATATTTTCAGGGAGAAAACGCTCCACTGGCTCCTGCCATAGCCTGCAAACAACACCTGATTTGCTGAGCAGTCCAGGCACATCCAAGAACTTTGTATCTCCTTACCAGGCCCCAGAGGCATTGAAAAATCTCAAACCCAACCAAAAGTGGGATGTTTATTCCTTTGGGGTTATTTTTCTGGACATTCTTACTGGGAAGCCACCTTCAGATAAGGATTTTACAGCATGCGGTCAAAACTTTGTTAATGACAAGCATCGCCTTTTGCACATCATAGATCCTACTCTTCAACCAGAGGTTGAAGGAAGGGAAGAAATCTCAGTGTCTGTGGGGATTGCATTGAATTGTGCTTCTGCTTCCCCTCAAAAGAGACCATCAATGAAGGAGGCATTGCATTTTCTAGAAAAAATGCCATCATCCACAACCGATTAACCAATTCTTTCTTCCTATGTATCATCCTTGCTTTGACATAAGTTGGACAGAGATGAGGACTTACACCCACATTCCGTATTCAACAACTCTACTTAGACATTGCCATAACTGACATAGACACCTCTATGATTGGGACTCAGACAAACTCTGTTGTCAACTCAGCTGCTTATGAAATCTCTAGAGTCTTCTTAAAAATTTCAGTATTCTACAGTTGAGGATTGTAGCAAAACTCAGGGATCAAACTTAACTCCATGCTTATGAGGCATCCGCGTTCTCACAGTTTACTTGCAGCTCATTCTCAGTTTTAATGGGAAGGTGATATATGGTGTATTATTGTTGCAGTGGCAGGGGATGGATTTTAATTGCTGGTTGGACCAAAAGAAATTGATGCAAATCAATATTGAAAATTAGATTTATTGGTTCAGCTATAGTTTGCATATACAAAGAAGAAACTGCTCCTTTTTTAGGTTAGAATATTTATATATACATGTTCATCTCAGCAACAAATGATAATCTATCAAAACCATGAGAGTGCTACACAACTTCCTTCATAAGCCTTCTTAGGAAGACCATGAAATAAGACAAGTGACCCTGTGCTTGTATTTGTATCTTATTCTACATAACATCTTCTTACTTAGCTAGAGAACAATTGGCTGCAGCATTTATATAAGTTTCTATGGAATGTTTCTGCTGTTATATATTGAACAGGTCCATTATACCGTATTATTGGATTTTGCAGAGTCTATCCCTGTTTTCTCTTCTTTAGAATATATATCAACCCTTTTGTTTTGTTTCAAGGATATGTTGCAGTTTATTTCATTTCTCTTTTATCTTTAAGATGGATATTTATCTTTTTTATCACCACGTTCTCTGTGGTTCATTTAAATTGGATATTTGTCATTTTGTTCACTGGGTTCTCTGTATTTTGTTATAACTAGTTATTGATAATTTTGCCCACTGAGTTCCCTGAGGTCGAGTATAATGCTTTCCTTGCTTATCAAAGAGTATTGCTTATCAAAGAGTGTTGATTCCTTTTCAATTTCAGCGTTCTGGATAACCAAATCCAGTTCTTTGTAATCATTGCAAAAGGGAGTCCATTATCATGTAGGGTTTGAATTGTTATTCTCCTCGTGTTGCATGCTAATCTTAATCATCTTGTTCAGCTTCTAAGGTTCTTAGTGGCCTATCCTTTTCAGATCCTTTGACTAACGCTATATCTCTCTAATCTTGCAGGATGGTCATCAAACTCTCCCTTTTATCTGCCATGGTTGGCCAGGATTGAAATTGCAAAGGGAGTAGCCAGAGGCCTGGCTTATTTACATGAAAGGAAGTTTGTTCATGCAAATATTAAGCCAAGCAACATCCTTCTGGGCTTTGACATGGAGCCATACATAGCAGATTTTGGGCTAGAAAAACTACTGGATACTGCCAATGTCAAGTATAGTAGCTCTGCTATCCACCTAAGGAACCTTGAAGGTATATTTTCAGGGAGCAAACGCTCAGCTCCCGCGATAGCCTGCAAACAATGTTTTAATTTAGAATAGAATTATCATGGTAAATTGGTATAAGAATATTAGTAGAAAAAATCACCTAGTTATAAGCCTAAATATTGGCAAAGGCTAATTCTTCATGTGGCATAATCAATTAGCCATGTTATCTTGCTACATGATGCAAAAAAATGACCCATGGATCCTAATACTTTTTAGGGCTCTTTTTCAATTCAATAGGCTTTTCTTCTTCTTCTTCTTCTTCCTGAGATGGTAAAGATAATGACTCAAGAATGACTCTAAGCTTACTAGATAACCAAATTCTCAACATACCTTGCAATGCATATTTGTTACACCTCTATTATAGACCAAGACAAATGTAACAAATCAATGTACACTAGTGCATCAATATGATTGTTTTCACATAAGGCTTGATCATTAAAAGGACATTAAGGTTTGTACCTTTTGGGACAATTGCTAGTATAGTCAACATCAGAGAAAATACAAACGACCCAGAATATGAGAGAAAATACAAATGACCTAGATCCATTAAAACCTTGAAAGTTTGTTCATGAACTCTCTGAATCTGGTATAAAATGTGTGCTGTATTTGAAACTTCAATTTGCCATTAAATTAATGGGACACGAATTCCCACAAAGCAGTTCAAAAAATGTGCAATTAAGTTGAGCTTTCATCTTGTCATTCAATTGATGGACACTCAATATTAAATATAAGATAAATATATAGGAGTAGCATGTGAGTGTTAGATTTATAAAGAAGATTATTTTTATTATTAATAAAAATATAGATAGTTAGTTTCATTTTAAAGGGTTATAAATATGAGTTATAAATACAAGACTTAATAGGTTGTAAATATTTAAAGTGTTGTAAATATGAGTTATTAATTGTTTTTACTCAAAATCTGATAAATAGCAATTTAGCAATTTCTTTTTAATTGAGTGACTTAAATTCATGTTTCTTTAGGTTGAAGGTAAAGCCACTAAAGTGCAAAAATTGTGATGCCAATAATTAGAGGGATTGTCATCATGGGGTGATAAGAAATTTAATATTCCAAGAAGAGGAGGTAGTAGTAGATTCTAAATAAATTAGCAATGCAACAACATAAATGTTTACAACAAATTTAGAGAGATCTACCTTGTTGAATAATGCACACACTACATGGATAATGGATTTCCGCACTTTATGCCCTACCGCGTTTTCTTTGCAACATCTGGTGCAAATGCTAGTTATAATTCGGTACTATGGAAAGGAGACTTACTTTCTACCTATTATCCAATTTATACAATAAATACCTTATCATATCCCTACTCTCTATAATAAAAAAATCCATCCTATAAAAGGGTAAAGCAAAACTTATAATTTTTATTTATAATATTATTTATTAAGTTTTCTCAATCTTCCTTACTATCTTCCTAGATATGATATCGTGCACCCATAAGCATCACACATAAAAAAACTATTATCCAATTTATACAATAAATACCTTATCATATCCCTACTCTCTATATTAAAAAAATCCATCCTACAAAACTTATAATTTTTATTTATAATATTATTTATTAAGTTTTCTCAATCTTCCTTACTATCTTCCTAGATATGATATCGTGCACCCATACCTTATCATATCCCTACTCTCTATATTAAAAAAATCCATCCTACAAAACTTATAATTTTTATTTATAATATTATTTATTAAGTTTTCTCAATCTTCCTTACTATCTTCCTAGATATGATATCGTGCACCCATAAGCATCACACATAAAAAAAATTAACGAGTTTAAAAACATGTCCTAGCCAAACTTCTTTTTCTCCCTCCATAATGTAGTTTATAATTATTTTCCATTGCAACTCCGACTAGTTTTCCTTCCATGACTACAATTTGAATTTAAACTAGGTTAAATGTCAAGTGCAAACTACTTGTACAGAAAGATTTGTTGCGAATCATAATTATCATAAACCAAATTTGAATATATTACATGCCAAAATTTAATGATTATTATCTTTATATTATTGGCGTTCATAACTGACACAAAATTTCTCATGCGTTTGAAAGTGGTTCTTAATATCACAAAATCTCATAATTTTAAAGAAAAAGGTTGTCTATATAAAAGCGACGATAATTACTAAAAATGCAAGATTAATACCAAACCATGAAGCTATTAACTTGTTTATATAATAACTAAATAAAAATAGTTGATTGTGAATGATACTCTTGTTTGAATCGGGCACTATAATAATTTTTCTGGACTAATTCTTATTACTTTTATAAAAAATTCTTTTATAATTTATTATAATTTAATGTGTATTAGTAATTTTAAATATAAATCAAATGCAAAATTAAACTAAAAAATAAAAGAAAAAGACAACCATCGCATGCGAGTGAAAATTATTTTGTATGTAACGCGATATACAGTGATATATAATTTATATAAAAAGTGCATAACTTCTATGTTTTCAAATATATTTCTTTCCGCGTCAAATGCAAAGCGACGAAATCAATGATCTTTTCTGCATCTTCCTTTTCTTTCGGTCCGGTAATGTTTTGTAACTTTGTACTTATATGTTTTCTTTCTGCAAAAAGTGCGTAGCTTTTACGTTTTCATTAAATTTCTTTCCACGTCGAAGGCAAAGGGATGATATCAATGACCTTTTCTGCATCTCTTTTCTTTTCGTTGGATAATTTTTATGTATTTATATTTTTTCTTGGGTCTATATATATAGAAGTGAGATAAAAAGTATGCAAGGTTTACAAATTTATATTTCCTTAAAGAGCGTGTAGAGTGTCCTTTGATCAAAGTGCGTAGTCATGAATATGGGACCATGGGAGTTACTTTTTCTCCAGGAATCTTAGAATAGAAGCAAAGCAATCTGATACGATCATACAATTACAATCGTTAATGGTATCCGCCTTACAGTGGGTTGTAAGTTGCCTATATTAAATTATTTCAGATATGGAAGAATCCCTTAATGGTTGGATGACAAAGCGCACCTTTCACTTTTGTTTTATTTAATATATAGCAAGTTGATGTGTACAGATGCAATAGGGTCCTTGACAGCGGGCCCTTCGGTCATCAATTTATAAGTCATTTTTCCTGCAGATTTCCTTCAGTATCCCGATATTGAAAAAAAGACCGATTGCAAAAGCAGCTATTACAGAAGGTGAAAGTGCGCAGGAAGAAACAAACATATTCTGTTTGTCTGTCAAAGGGTTTTGGGGGATTGTTAAAGCCCGCTTCCAGTTTCAGTGGCTGAGCTTTGAAGTACAGGTAATTCGTTTCTGCCGCGTATTTAAAGGATTGTAAGAACCGCTCTCATCAGAAATACGTTGTGATATGGCAAGAGTGATGGACCTCGTCTCCTCGCTGGTATTATGCATTCCCTCAAGCAGGAGTATACCCTTGATGGTTAAGCAACTTACTACTTTAGCTCGCACCCTCTACTTGTTTCTTCAGAGGAGGATAGCTAGATCAGATCTGCCTGGGGCAACTTACTCTGCTGGCAACCCTTCACCATATGACACTTGTTATGAAAGCCATCACAGATCTACTATTCCATGGAATAATCTTATGGTCGGTTATATTAACTCCGTGTGATAGACCGCCTACTCAATCTGTTAATGCTATTACAACCTATGTGTACTCCTCCCTAATTTTATGTGTATTGCCTGTACATACATCCACCAAGAATTATAAGAGGCTGGTAGTGAGCTGTGTGGGCATTTATACATGGAAAATTGATTCATCCTCCATGGCTCTTCCCATGTAAGTAGAACGGACCATCTCTTCCCTTCGGAAATTCTTTTTTCTGAGTCCTTCGCTGATTTCCCACACTTGGGAATGTTTTAGATCACATATTAATAAATATAGTTCATATATTAAAAGAAATGCTATGTTCATGTACTGTCTTTAAATTTCGTATACTCCCAAATGTAACAAAATAGAGTTACAAAATTCTATTGTGTTGCCTTCATTTTGGTGGTAGACAGGAATTGTTTATGAAATTTTGTGCATATGAGTTTAGTTTTCAATGTTTTTTTCTGTCTATTGAAAGAAATGCTCTCTGAAACACCATTTAAAGCTTGTGTACATCTAAATATAATAACATATGGTTACAAATTTTATTTTGATGTCTTAATTTTAGTTGCAGACGAGAGCTATGACTGATATCGGCCTTTCACAATAACAGCAATAAATTATATGGTATTGTGTTGTCTTGAATTTTGGGGACATACAGGAGCTATTATCGATACTTTCTCTTCTCAATCACTATTAGATGTATTAGAAATGCACATGGGATAGATATACAGAAGCTCAGTGCGCAAGCTTCAAAGTGTACAGTTGCCCATCGATTCTCCTTTTCGGTTTTCTTATTACATTTTTATACAAAATGGAATCTATATGATAAGTATAGATATCTATTCTATGATAGGTATCGATATCTTCAAAACTTAAGTTTAAATAATAATATTGATATATGTGAACCAAGTTGTAATTGATGTGGTTACGGAAGACACTAGGTTTTATGAATAAAATTATTAAATTTGCAGTTGGCCCAATTTCATTTGGCTGAATTTATTGGATGGGATTCGAAATCTCAAGTTTTTTTTGGCCCGTTTCCAAATCCCAATTTTTTTTTTAATATCCAATTTCTAAATGTCAAGTTTTTTTGGACTGGTTTCCAAATCCCAAGTTTTTTTTAATATACAGCCATGGTTTATTTTTTATTATATTATTTATTTTTTTATCACTTTAATTATATTTTTCAAAAAAAACTCCAATCCCCTCCGATCCCCACTGACCAAAGTCCTGGCTTATTGATAGTCACCAACTGAGTTGGCTCATTGAACTCTTCAAAATCCCAAACTTAACATGAATAAGTCAAATACAAACCCTTAAAATTTATTAAGTAACAAAAAAAATTATAAAAGAACAATAAAATCCTAAAGACTAAAGCTTACTTAATCTTATGGTAATGTTGTTTTTGAATTTCATCTTGACAATGAAGGATATATTAATAAGGATTAAGTTAAAGTAAAATTATTTTTTTAATAATATTTTTCATTTCTATGTGTTTATTTTGATCTTCAAATTTTGATATATTAATATTTTATTTATACTATACATAATTAAATTTTATAAATTTATATATTTATAAAGAATTATAATAAAAGTATAATATTTCTATAAAATATAAAAATTTAGTATTTAAAACATATATATAAATATTATTCTCTTTATTTTTTATTATATATATATATATATATATATATATATATATATATATATATTTATATATATATATATATATATATATATATTTTGAAAATTAAATATATAAAAATAGTTTAAATTTTTGTTTCTACTTATTAGTTTTAAAGATATGTATTATTTATTTATTTATTTTCGGTATATTATACACATTTAAATTATATAAATTTATATATTTATAAATAAATATAGTAAAAATGTAAGATTTGAATAAATGCAAAAAAAAAACATATATATTAAAAAATTAATTATATTCTCTCAATATTTAAATATATAAAATAGAAGTGTAATATTTTAATAAAATATAAAAGTTAAATTTATAAAAAATTACATGTAAATTAAAAAAAATATTAAATTTTGTTGTCATTTATTATATGTGTTACATTTTTTGTTTAAATTATATACATCTAAATTATAAAACTTTATATATTTATAAAAAGTTATATAAAAAAACACATGTATTTAAAGAAAATTATGTTAATTTTTTATTTATATGATAAACACTTAAATTATATAAATTTATATATTTAAAAATAATTATAATAGAAATATAATATTTGGATAATATATAAAAGGTAAATATATAAAAACATCATATATCAATATTTTAACATATATATATATATATATATATATATATATATATATATATAATAGTATGTTATATTTAATGCCAAATTTTATTTTATCCAAATTTTATAGAAATTTAAAATCATGAACACAAGGTAAATGAACTAAATTGTAATTGAGAATAACTAATAATTGCACCACATGTTGCAAAACAAAAGTCGTAAGACAGTAGCATAGGAAAGAGTAGCATCAATCCTTTACTCTTCCATGATGACAGTGAAAGTGTCACCAGCAACATCTGGATAAAAAATCATTGATGCGGTTAACACTCAAAACCAATTCAACCATTTGAAACATTGTGAAAACATACAAAATGTTAAAAACTTTGTTTCTATATTGTAGAAGTCAAATAAAAAAGAAAAGGGACAAATACAAAAAATCAATAAAATGAAACTAGAATGCATATGGGCCAACATTATTTCAGTCTGCACCACGTCATCCAATGGTTAGATTCTGAATGTTTTACAAGATTTTTTTTCCATCTAGAATTGAGGGTTTATCCTGCAAGGGCTCCTACTGATACTTGTCCACAATGTGCTCATATTGAATATTGTGTAGGATTGCCTAGACTTCATAACCCTATGAGAAAGAAAGGTTCCTTCACTTTTAAGTGGCGTAATTGTGGATCATAACTAGAGGACTGTCCAAACTTCATGACACTCCAAGAAATAAAGGTTCTCTTGCTTTTCACCAACCTAATTGTTGTTAGACATCATTTTGTCACCATGAAACTTGATTGATATAAATAGATTTCTTGCCATATGTGAACATATTCCAGTGAACTCCCTTAGAGGTCAAACAATAAAAACTCCCTTGAAGAAGATGAGAATTTTGGGAAAAATGGCTTGTATACCTTATTAAGTATGACTTGGACACTTTTCCTATAAGCTTTTACACATTCATTGTACTTATCCTTGAGAACAGTGCAGAATTGCACTTTGTCTATCACTATAGACTGCGCAGGGGAATCAAAGAAAAATAAAAGTATAAAGTGAGATCTAGAAGCATTGTGGGGCAAATATATCCCAGTTGAAAGCTTTGAGGTCATATCTATTCAAGCCAAACCCCTCAGATGATGGACCTAACTCTCTTTTTTCAAGGAACCTTAATCCCCAAATTAGGGGATGTGATCCTCCTCTTTTGGATTTGAGACTTCTTCCTCTTATCCTATAAATTGGGAAGAGGGTAGAGTGATTGAGGAAGTCACAAAAGATAGACTTATGTTATTGAATTGAGATTGGAAAGCTTATCATCTAATGAAGGGGTTGGAGGCATTTGGGAGGAACCTCATGACATCAAGGCAAAGGTTGTAAGGTTCTTCTTTATCCTTGAATTAATACAAATGAATCCTTTTTTCCATTGTATTATCTTACTGAAATGATGAATGGTTTATAGTTCTTTAAATATTCATTAAGGAAATTTTAGTTTCTAATCTGCTTGATCATTAGATTAAGCTTGTCTGAATTGTTATGTTGCATATTCCTTTGATCTTTATTATGTTTTTGGTTTCAGGTATTTTCTAGCATTGAGAAGCTACATCTGACAAGTGGGGTTCTTCATCAAGCATTTTGCAAATAGGTTAGAGGCTTATTCACCGTCTTTTATACTCATAATTCAAATGACGTAATCTTTGCAAAAGAGTTATTCAATTGTTCTTTTGTTTCTAGTTTCCCTTAGGGTCTAGGGAGATCACTCTTGTAAGAAATTCTGGGATTTACCCACCTAACAAATTGGTGACCATACTAAGGAATGCTACTCTTCTCTTCTCTTTTATTGGTTTTACTTTCTAATCTTCTTTGTCTAGCTGGAGCAGAGTCTTAGAAAATTTATGATCTTTCAAATCCTTTTGGTTGGATTTCTTTCTTTTTATTTTTCTTGGATTTCCCATACCTGGGCGATTTCTTTTCATACACAGAACACAAATATGCACAATTTGTGTGTTAAACAACTTGCGCATGTGCATTGCTTTACACTGCTTACTTGTGCACTTCCTAGAAATGTTTTAAAACTTTAAGTTTTCCTCTACCCATCTTCTTAATTTTTGTTTTAAAAGTGTCATCATATTTGTTTCAGTTTCCCCATAACTTTTTTGAACTTGTTTTAGTGCTTTATGAAGTCTTTATGAGAATTGGTCACTTTTGCGAAATTGGTTAAGGTTTTGTCTAACTTGTTTGTTGACTGATAAAAAAGAGATAGGTTTTCTTCAAGATTACTATATTCCTGTCTTTTTCTATCAAATACACTAGATCCATTATCAATCTTGCTTATTTGTGATGAATTTATTTGTTTAATCACAAATTAGGGTTTCTCAAGAATTAGTGTTTTGATGATATGTGCTTCTTCTGCTGATTGAAAACATAAGTCATTTTTATTCCAGTACTGAAGTTAAATCAAAATTACACTTTAAACATTGATTTCATAACATTCATTCAAGCATTTTTCATTTTAAGGATTTCATTGGGTGTTTCGAATTTGAATTCCTTTCGTCATTGCTCAAGCATTTGTCTCAATTTCTTAACAACTTTTGCATGTTTTTATTTTCATTTTTTCAAAACAATATCCCCCTCAATGCAAGGGCGGAATTGTGTCTGAGTGTTAATCACCTTTTAGTTTCACTATTTTTTGTCTTTGGATTTTTCACCCAATTTCCTTTACTTACAATTGATTGGTTCTTTAGTTGTATTAGTGAAGGGAAATAGTCTTGTTTTTCTTTCATTACTTTGCAATCATCTTGTGTCTGTTTTGAAGAGTTCTCTTGCATGGATTACATTTGCATGCTTTTCAAGAAAATTGTGCATAGATTACATCATGTGGTTTGCAACTTAGAGCTTTGAATTGCATTGAAAATTAGAAGTGATACATTTTGGAGTTAACATTTTAAAGAAGAACCTTTTTACTTACTCTATCTATAATTCATCAAAATGAAGAGATTGCAAATTTCATCTTTGATACATTAGAGTTTTGAGTCAAGTCATAATACCAATAGTTTCACGTCCATTTACCCTTTGAGTAAATAGCACCTTAATAAAACAATGTTAATAAAATTCATCTAGCTTTTTTATTATTTTTAGGGCTCCTACCACCTACAATACCTTAAGTGCAGGGCTTTGGAATAGTGAAGTAAACTTTCCAAAGCTACAAAAAAAAATAGAATCTTGAGTTAGGGAGAGAAATCCAATTATTTCAGTTTTTCTTTGGGGAGCTCTTCTTATACATGATTTAAGTACGAGATCATGTCGGATCTAGTGAAGTGCTCGTACCCAATGAAAGAGCGATTTTCACGTATTACAATGGTGTTATAAGGTACTTGGGGTCACTTGAAAGTAAACCTCCAATTAACAATGTTGACAAGCTTTCAAGGGGATTGAACTTTGTTACTATGCCCTTGCATGTACATCCAGTTTGTGACTATTCCCTGAGGTAAAATTGTTGTAGTTAGTAACATTAGGGACCATAATCCCTGGGATATTGCCACAGGTGATGGTAGAGGGAAGGTCTTGTTGTACCTAGAATAGACATTGGCTAGAGTCACTTGGATGTTTTGTAGGGTAATCTTCACTCAAGATGACATAAGTGAAGTTACTTGCACCAGATCGTTTCATTAAACACACTACTACATGTAGGGGGTGTTTTAAGACAATATTTAAGACAATTTTTGAGTCAATTGTCTTAACTTGAGAAAAAAGGAAACTTGTGTATTGTCTTAATTATTGTGTTTAAGCGGGTTTCTCAAAATATAATGTCTTAAAAATTTGTCTCTATAAAGACAATATAGAACATATATTATTCTTGTCTCTTTAAAGACAGGAATTATTGTCTATTAAGAGACAATTTGATTTGTCTCTCTAGAGGCAATTTCATTTGTCTCTCTAGAGACAACTTCATTTGTGTCTCTTTAGAGACAATTACATTTTTGTCTTTTTAGAGACAATAGCTGAGATTAAAAACATATTGTCTCTATAGAGACTATATGTCCATAATTCAAACTATTGTCTCTCTAGAGACAATATAAAAAATTATTTTAAAAAAAATAAATAAAATCATTTTGAATGTTCTATCAAAGTAGTTTCACATTCAATGTTCACAAATAGTACTCGTGTATGAGAGAAACCACCACAGAAATTCTTGTCTGATAGAAACCAGTGCATATGGGTTATTAATATTACCTTTGTTTAGCAAGAGGGGATTCAATTCATTACTAAATTTACACACAAGTTTTACTACTTTAGATGGGAGTCAGAAGTTTGGATTTAAGATGCTACCTTAGCTTTGATAAGCGTGCCATCTCCCAGTTTTACTATAGTTAAAGAAGAATCTGTAGACTGTTGAATGGAAACGACTTTAGATCTAGACAATGCGAATCTTAATGCAGAAATAAATCGAGAGCACAATTAATGAAATGGCGATACCTTTATGTGTTTGATAGACAACATACCCATAAGAATACCCAGGCAGGCTTGATAGCCACAGTTATCAACTATGTAAACCAATTTCAGAGTTAAAATAAATCCTCAGACATAGCTAGAATTTTCAGAGAAAGTTTTAACAAGCCATAATATATTACAAGCAACAATCATCGCAACTAGCATTTCCCCCAACAGTACACAACGAAAGGCACTTGAGAATTCTTGAAATATTTGAAGAGTACAAAAAGTTCTTGTGCAGAATGTGCAAGAGTATATAATGGAAAGAACTGTCTTAGCATATAAAAATAACATTGTAATGGAGTTGACCTAAGCTAGCTTAGCCAACTCCATCAATGAAAACATCTACACAGTACCCAAATCACATATAGAGAGATGCGATAATGTTATTCTAAGCCCCAAATAAAAATCAAAATTAGATGTGGGAACTCAAGAGCAAACTCCAATGATACAAAACTAAGTGAATCCGCCAATCCCTAAATACGCAAAAGCATCTTAACAAAGCTATTTAGGAGAAACATCATCATCATCTGGAAGGGGTTGGGCCGCAACTGCTATAAGTTCTGCCTCGTACCTAACAACATAAAAGATTGTAAGCCAAAGTTTCAATCTTTTAGAAATGGAACAAATTATTTCAATAAAAGTTAACAAAAACTAATAAGAAAATAGAATTCTACTTACTGTTGTTGGGTTGCAAGGTCTATCTGAACCTCAGGAGGATCAAGAGTAGGTGAATCCACAAAATGAAGGTTTGGATCCCTATAAAAATAACCCATTATAGAATCAATGCAAATTTTTTAATATAACATTCATATTAAGGAGCATCAGAAACTAGATTAAAGGCTCACCCTGAGAGCTTCTGTGCCAAGTACAGGAATGGATTCTCAAAGTTGTAGTTACTTTTTACAGATATCTCATAGTACTAAAAATTCTTCTTTCTATGAAAAGTAACTTTCTTAGCTTTCACTTGCATATTCTTCACATCAACCTTGTTTCCACAAAGAACAATAGGAATGTTCTCACACACCCTGAAATTCACAAAGATATTTATCTAATCGGTTCAGGTAGTTGTGCCACCACACAATTAAGGAACCTTCATTTCTACTTAGAGATCCAACCCCCCTGCAAAGATCTCTGTGCCACATTGGGACATTCTTGTAAGTCAATCATGTAGTAACATCAAACATGTTAACTTCACATTGCCCATGAATACCACAACAAACAAAATCCCAATCAGTAAATAAGAAGGAAACAAATAAATAGAAGTGGAAAAACACGGAACCCTCACCAATTCAATCAGGAAAATGCCAACAGAAACAGGAAACGCAAACCAGTATTGATCAAAACAACCAATAACAGAGTCTGTCTATAAATTCAAAATTCAAATAAATATAGGTGGAAAAATATAGAACCCTCACCAATTCAACAAGGAAAATGCCAACAGAAGCAGGAAAAGCAAACTAGTATTGATCGAAACAACCAATAACACAGTCTGTCTATAAATTCAAAATTAAATTAAATTAAAATTCAAAATAAAGAGAAATAAACGAATAAAACAGAGCGCTAATAAAAAGGAACCAAAAAAGGGCTCATAGTTGCTCCATTTTCATTGATATTGAGGTTAAAAGGTGTTGCTACTGAGCCCACACTACATACATATCAACACGGGAAAATAGAATTGATAAGTCAAAAGTTCTCTTGGGATCGATCCAAGTTTAAATCCATGTAGGACCTTATTAAACAAAAAGTTGAAAAGGCACCCCAAAAGCTCAAATGTACAGTGCTCCAATCAACAAGTGTCTACTACGCCTACAGAGGATGACAAAAAACACTACTTTCGTAAATTCCCAAGAGATCGTTGCTCTACCAAAGGATCCAAAAAAGAGAGTTATGACAAGGCATGATTAAGATTCTTCATATTAAGGAAAAGATTCAGTTCCTAGAATCCCAAAAAATAAGTATAAGCAATTAATGGTGGTTGAATCTGCTAGAGTGATTTAATCAGAGAACTGATTGTAAGAACGTAAGGAGAATGAAAGGGGAAATAACAAGATTTCCCTTAAGGCTTAAGGCATTATATTATCTTTCTAATTTACAGAACCCAAGATCTGCCTGCTAATGAAGAAAATCATATTTGAAGTTTTGTCCATGGGCATATTTATGGTAAACAGTGTAGATCAAACTGCAGAACCACTAAAAATAGGATCTGATATTTGTAATTTTTTGTTGGGCCGCCTAGATCCTTGTTGCACTATTCCTATTATATATGCTCCACTTATCAGCCCAAATGCTCTCTATCTCCTCTCCTCCACATATTTCTTCAGTGCCGCTTCAATTCTTTTGTCTTCTTCTAGACCATTCACGATTGTCATTGCTTCTCCCAAGCACTTTCCTACCACCACTGCATCCTCAAGTGTAGAACATCCACCTTGTACTAAGTCTGGAGTCATAGGATGCATTGCATTCCTTGCAACACCGACATTTACCTTACATAGTTTTCCGAATAACACTACCCATGGCCACATCAAGCTGAATGCGTTAATGTTAAAGTGTCTATTTGAGTTTCCTTTACTATATCCAGAATATCCTCTAGATAGTTTCGAAGTCTTTCCAATGAATCTTCCAATATACTCTTTGGATCACGTCCAATATTTGAATCTACAACACATCCAGTTAGGCATGCCTTATATTCTTGTTATTTTCTGTCAAATAGTTCACAGAGCTTGTGACTACTATACGAGGATTATAATATCAAGATAAAAAATTCAAACGCAACGCAGTTGTTCAAAACTATCTGAAAGGAATATAATAGAAGGTTTCAATAATTTTTGAAGACTCTATTTTTAATATTGATGATTTCCCACACCTACACATGATCCACAGATCAATTATAACAAAGGGTGCTATAATATTATACCACAATGAAGTGAACTCTAGGTTGTGAACCAGTAAACATCCTTCTCATTACATGGAACAAAACCTGCCCACAAATGTTCTCCCCAAAATAACTGCACGTTTGACCCAAACTTATGTCCTTCAGGGTACGTTGCCAATCCCCTAATAGTAGATTTCCGAGAAATACTAGGGGTTGGAAAACCCAGCCATTCAGCAACTACAATATTCCCTCCATCACAACCTATCAGTACCTGTGAGTAGAAACAAATTCCAAATGGTTGAGAGAAACATGATAACATAGAAGATAGATTTAATGATCAAACTTGCATTCAACAGACCCCTGTCATTTTTTCTCAAATATAAAAGGACATCTAGTACTTGTGTATGAGAGAAACCACCACAGAAATTCCTGTCTGATAGAAACCAATGCATATGCGTTATTAATATTACGTTTGTTTAGCAAGAAGGGATTCAATTCATTACTAAATTTACGCCCAAGTCTTACTACTTCAAATGGGAGTCAGAAGTTTGGATTTAAGATGCTACCCTAGCTTCGATAAGCATTCCATCTCCCAGTTTTACTATAGTTAAAGAAGAATCTGTAGACTGTTGAATGGAAACAACTTTAGCATTGAATCTGATCATTCCTGGAGCCAATTATTTTGCAAGGGTATCTAGAAGCACACTCCTTTGCACGCATCGAACTTCATCTTTTCCGCTGATAGATAGGAAAAGTACTTAGTATTACAAAGCATGTGAAAAGAGGATGACCAAAATAGTTAATGGGATAGAAAGTACATCATGTCATAGTGGAAATGAGGGAGTGCTGAAGCCATCTCCTAGATGCAGAAATGACCAGGAACAGAAATAAAGAATACAAACAGGTATACCCTAGACAAAGAAGCAGCAAGTGAAGCATTAAAGTTGAAATAGAGAAGCAGAAGCATTAATCTGAAAGAACCAACCAGACTAAAAAGTGAGGGATTTGAGACGAGAAGCATTGGATAACAAAATGGGAAAATCAAGAAAACATCTAATGTAAGTGAGATTTTTTTTAAAATAGAAGTTTAAGGTACCCTCTAGATGCGAAATAAAAAGCTACCTGATATCAATTTGGATAGCCATATTTTTTCTCCTCTGTTTTATTATGTTGTTTTTGGATACTAGGTTTCATAGGTGTTGTGATTGCAAAGAATGTTAAGAATGTTGTGCCCAATAAGAATTGGCTTATATGATTTTGAATTTCTATTGGTTAAACTCAGGGTTCACACCTTTTAGGAGTCCATATTCTAGCATGGCATGGACTATCTGCCATGGAAGACCCCTCTAGTGAGCCCTATGGTCATTGTAATCTTGAAAATATTCAAATGAATATGGACATTTTTCTAACTGTCCACTAGGTGCACCTATATCAACCCCCTGTAAATGGTAAAACTAAAAACCTATTACTCTAAACGCAACGCTGCATGCCTTGAGATAAGTTGTGTGTTGGCCATTGTGGTCTTATTGTTTTGGCGATCAAATCCTGAATGCATGAGGGTAGAAACAATAATACAGTGAGCTTTTACAATTTCTACATCTATGTTTGCTATGGTCTTGCATGCTTTCCGAGACATTTATCAGCCAAGAGTTATGCTGGCATACTTACCATTTTCCAAAGCTGGTGTACGAGAGTTGTTTGGTAAATGCTAAAGGGAAGGAAGTCACCTGTGCCCTGTAAATTGGCATACAAGAAGCTAAATTATAGTGGGAAGAGTAGCTGGAGGTAAAGTACAGAGGATCAAATTGAATGATGTAATGACAATACCCCTGTAATTGCAGATGCTTCAGGTGAAGGGACTCTGCAACACTGAGAACATCGAGAGCCCTCCATAGTAGTTTGCATACACAAATGATAGTTTGAATATATCGACTAGTCACTAAACAAAGAATGTAACTTATGAATTCATGAGGCAAGTGCTAGAATGTAGGGTTTGGAGCATACACACAAATAAAGAGTATAATTGAGTAATTCTTAGAGAACAGCTAAAATAGCTTACTTTAAATTGTGAGTCTCCTTATAGCTTCTACTCTAAATGCAACGTTGCATGCCTTGAGATAAGTTGTGTGTTGGCCATTGTGGTCTTATTGTTTTTGCGATCAAATCCTGAATGCATGAGGGCAGAAACAATAATACGGTGAGCTTTTACAATTTCTACATCTATGTTTGCTATGGTCTTGCATGCTTTCCGAGACATTTATCAGCTAAGAGTTATGTTGGCATACTTACCATTTTCCAAAGCCGGTGTACGAGAGCTATTTGGTAATAGTTAATGGGATAGAAAGTACATCATGTCATAGTGGCAATGAGGGAGTGCTGAAGCCATCTCCTAGATGCAGAAACAATAATACGTTGAGATTTTACAATTTCTACATCTATGTTTGCTATGGTCTTGCATGCTTTCTGAGACATTTATCAGCCAAGAGTTATGCTGGCGTACTTACCATTGTCCAAAGCTAGTGTACGAGAGATGTTTGGTAAATGCTGAAGGGAAGGAAGTCACCTGTGCCCTGTAAATTGGCATACAAGAAGCTAAATTATAGTGGGAAGAGTAGCTGGAGGTAAAGTACAGAGGATCAAATTGAATGATGTAATGACAATACCCCTGTAACTGCGAATGCTTCAGGCGAAGGGACTCTGCAACACCGAGAACATCAAGAGCCCTCCATAGTAGTCTGCATACACAAATGATAGTTTGAATATATCGACTAGTCACTAAACAAAGAATGTAACTTATGAATTCATGAGGCAAGTGCTAGAATGTAGGGTTTGGAGCATACAGATAAATAAAGAGTATAATTGAGTAATTCCTAATGAACAGCTAAAGTAGCTTACTTTAAATTGTGAGTCTCCTTATAGCTTCTACTCTAAACGCAACGCTGCATGCCTTGAGATAAGTTGTGTGTTGGCCATTATGGTCTTATTATTTTGGTGATCAAATCCTAAATGCATGAGGGCAGAAACAATAATACGGTGAGCTTTTAAAATTTCTACATCTATGTTTGTTATGGTCTTGCATGCTTTCTGAGACATTTATCAGCCAAGAGTTATGCTAGCGTACTTACCATTTTCCAAAGCCGGTTTACGAGAGCTGTCTGGTAAATGCTGAAGGGAAGGAAGTCACTTGTGCCCTGTATGTTGGCATACAAGAAGATAAATTATAGTGGGAAGAGCAGCTGGAGGTAAAGTATAGAGGATCAAATTGAATGATGTAATGACAATACCGTTGTAACTATAGATGCTTCAGGTGAAGGGACTCTGCAACACCGAGAACATCAAGAGCCCTCCATAGTAGTCTGCATACACAAATGATAGTTTGAATATATCGACTAGTCACTAAACGAAGAATGTAACTTATGAATTCATGAGGCAAGTGGTAGAATGCACGGTTTCGAGCATACTAATAAATAAAGAGTATAATTGAGTAATTCCTAATGAACAACTAAAGTAGCTTACTTTAAATTGTGAGTCTCCTTATAGATTCTACTCTAAACACAACATTGCATGCATTGAGATAAGTTGTGTGTTGGCCATTGTGGTCTTATTGTTTTGGTGATCAAATCTTGAATGCATGAGGGCAGAAACAATAATACGATGAGCTTTTACAATTTCTACATCTATGTTTTCTATGGTCTTGCATGCATTCCGAGACATTTATCAGCCAAGAGTTATGCTAGTGTACTTACCATTTTCCAAAGCCAGTGTACAAGAGCTGTTTGGTAAATGCTAAAGGGAAGTAAGTCACCTGTGCCCTATAAATTGGCATACAATAAGCTAAATTATAGTGGGAAGAGCAGCTGGAGGTAAACTACAGAAGATCAAATTGAATGATGTAATGACAATACCCCTGTAACTATGGATGCTTTAGGTGAAGGGACTCTACAACACCGAGAACATCGAGAGTTTCCCATAGTACCCTGTAAACATAAATGATAGTTTGAATATATCGACTAGTCACTAAACAAAGAATGTAACTTATGAATTCATGAGGCAAGTGCTAGAATGTAGGGTTTGGAGCATACAGATAAATAAAGAGTATAATTGAGTAATTCCTAATGAACAGCTAAAGTAGCTTACTTTAAATTGTGAGTCTCCTTATAGCTTCTATAACAATGTGTAAAGCCCCCAGATCCTTATTGCACTATTCCTATTATATATGCTCCACTTATCAGCCCAAATGCTCTCCATCTCCTCTCCTCCACATATTTCTTCAGTGCTGCTTCAATTCTTTTGTCTTCTTCTAGACCATTTGTGATTGTCATTGCTTCTCCCAAGCACCTTCCTAGCACCACTGCATCCTCAAGTGTAGAACATCCACCTTGTCCTAAGTCTGGAGTCATAGGATGCATTGCATCCCCTGCAACACAGACATTTCCCTTACATAGTTTTCCGAATAACACTGCCCATGGCCACCTCAAGCTGAGTGCATTAATGTTAAAGTGTCTATTTGAGTTTTCTTTACTATATCCAGAATCTCCTCTGGATAGTCTCGAAGTCTTTCCAATGCATTTTCCAATATACTCTTTGGATCACGTCCAATATCTGAATCTGCAACACATCCAGTTAGGCATGCCTTATATTCTTGTTATTTTTTGTCAAATAGTTCACAGAGGTTGTGACTACTATATGAGGATTATAATATCAAGATAAAAAATTGAAATGCAACGCAGTTGTTCAAAATTATCTGAAAGGAGTATAATACAAGGTTTCAATAATTTTTGAAGAATCTATTTTTAATATTGATGATTTCTTGCACCTACACATGATCCATAGAAGAATTATAACAAAGGGTTCTATAATATTATACCACAAGGAAGTGAACTCTGGGTTGTGAACCAGTAAACATCCTTCTCATTGCATGGAAGAAAACCCGCCCTCAAATGTGCTCCCCAAAATAGCTGCACCTTTGGCCCAAACTTATGTCCTTCAGGGTATGTTGCCAATCCCCTAATAGCAGATCTCCCAGAAAGACTAGGGGCTGGAAGACCCAGCCATTCAGTGACTACAGAATTCCCTCCATCACAACCTATCAGTACCTGTGAGTAGAAACAAATTCCAAATGGTTGAGAGAAACATGATAACATAGAAGATATATTTAATGATCAAACTTGCATTCAACAGACCCCTGTCATTTTTTCTCAAATACAAAAGGACATCTAGTACTCGTGTATGAGAGAAACCACCACAGAAATTCTTGTCTGATAGAAACCAACGCATATGGGTTATTAATATTACCTTTGTTTAGCAAGAGGGGATTCAATTCATTACTAAATTTACGCCCAAGTTTTACTACTTCAAATGGGAGTTAGAATTTTGGATTTAAGATGCTACCTTAGCCTTGATAAGCATTCCATCTCCCAGTTTTACTATAGTTAAAGAAGAATTTGTAGACTGTTGAATGGAAACGACTTTAGCATTGAATCTGATTGTTCCTGGAGCCAATTCTTTTGCAAGGATATCTAGAAGCACACTCCTTTGCATGCATCGAACTTCATGATTTCCACTGATAGATAGGAAAACTACTTAGTATTACGAAGCATGTGAAAAAAAGATGTCGAAAAGAGTTAATGGGATATAAAGTACATCATGTCATAGTGGCAATGAGGGAGTGCTAAAGCCATCTCCTAGATGCAGAAATGACGAGGAACAGAAATAAAGAATACAAACAGGTATATCCTAGACAAAGAAGCAATAGGTGAAGCATTAAAGCTAAAACAGAGAAGCAGAAGAATTAATCTAAAAGAACCAACCAGACTAAAATGTGAGGGATTTGAGATGAGAAGCATTGGATAACAAAATCGTAAAATGAATAAAACATCCAATGTATGTGAGTTTTTTTTTTTTTTTAAATAAAAGTTTAAGGTACCCTCTAGATGCGAAATAAAAAGCTACCTGATATCAATTTGGATAGCCATATATTTTCTCCTCTGTTTTATTATGTTGTTTTTGGATACCAGGTTTCGTAGGTGTTCTGATTGCAATGAATGTTAAGAATGTTGTGCCCAATAAGAATTGGTTTATATGATTTTGAATTTCTATTGGTTAAACTCAGGGTTCACACCTTTTAGGAGTCCATATTCTAGCATGGCATGGACTATCTGCCATGGAAGACCCCTCTAGTGAGCCCTACGGTCATTGTAATCTTGAAAATATTCAAATGAATATGGACATTTTTCTAACTGTCCACTGGGTGCACCTATATCAACCCCCTGTAAACGGTAAAACTAAAAACTAAAAACCTATGGAGGCTTAGAACACATCCTCTGGTCACAAGGTTTGGAAATGTTGGTAGCCTTACATTTATAGCAAGACATCGATCATCCTCCCTTATGAATCTTGATAAAACAATAGCACAGGCATTTGTATGAAGAGACTCGAGCATTAGAAAAAGACTGACAGGAAATAGATGAGTGCATGTGTTGTGCACGCTCCATCTCATAAACAGAATGAATGTGTAACAATTGTATATACCTATTACCCAGTTGGATGTGAAAAATGGTGTATATATAGAGCGTATACATGAATTAGAATTGTAGAAGAATCAAAAATGCATGGAAATGCTGGCAACCTTAGATTTCTAGCAAAATCAACAATACGAATATATACAATTTCATGAATTAGACTTGTAGCACCTCAAAAATGTTTGGAAATGCTGGCAGTCTAGGATTAATAGAAAAAAACATTGACCATCATCACTTGCGAGCCTCAATAAAGCAATTGTGAGGGAATTTGTATGAAGAGACTCTGACATTCGATAAATACTAACTTAAATAGATGCATGTGTTTTGTATGCTCCAACTCCTGAACAAAAGGGATGACTAGTAGCCCTGTTCCGTGTTGGATGTAAACAATGGTGGATGTACAACATGTATACAGGAATTGAAGCAAAACATTAAAATATGATATAAAGACACCCTGGGCATACATCCACTCAGCGCAAGATAAAATGGATGGAAGTATACATATGTATATGCCGAATCGCAATAGAGATGAAAGAATCCTTTCATTTAGAGGTGGACAAGGAAAGCATGATTCTCCTCCGTTTCTTGGACCTTCAACACTAGGTGGAACAGGTATCTTTGCTAGACCATCAGCACTAGGTGGAGTCATGTTTGAATACAGTGAAACAAGTCTCTTTGCTTCAACTAAATGTGTAACAGGCCTACCAGTTGATCCTTGGTAGATTACAGTTGACTGGACCTGCAATTGGGTGAATTACATAAACGATGAAAACCAAAAACTTATGTTTGTATATGAGATAAAAATCCAAGAATATTTCGAGGACATATAGGCAAGCAACCAAATAACTAGCAATTGTCCCAAAAGGTACAAAGAGAGGCTGATAGGATTATTATATGAGAATTGTTGATTTTTCTAGAAGAGTAAATTGGTTTGTGGAAAACCTTGTTTTATTAGACTGGATCATTATGCAATTACTTTTCTTTAGATGTTTTGTTTATATCTATATTACAAGGAACACATTGAATGTCTTATTTCATTTTAGAGTAAGTTAAGTACCCAAAATCAAGAGGTTAAGTTAATTACCCAAAATCAAGAAACCTTTATAGATGGCCATTGGCCAAGCATATACGAAGAATACATCTCATTCATATGAAATACCAAATCCATAATTTCTTTTCTCTGAGTAAAATTTCAAAAGAATGAACGCATGCCATTTCATATGCACAATAAACCCAACTTCTGAAATTTCAATGCTTGGATGCATCACATTCATATGCTACAGTAAACCCATATTTTCCTTAAATTTCAATCCATAAACACATCCATTTATGAGCCATAATAGAACCACAAAAAACAAAACTCAGCCTTGCAATGCCAGAGCATTATCCCCATTCAAAAGCAAAGAAGTAGCAAATATAAACACCAGTGTTCCACAATCTTAACTGCACAAAACAATCATTACCATCTGAAAAATCAAGAAAATAAAGATGATGACTAGTTAAGAAGATGATAGTGACCTTTTTTCTGGGCTTCTTTGGCCGCCTTTCGCCCATAAGGCTTCATGCTCGCACACATAAAGAAAAATGTCGACTTCAAAAGCTGCAACGTTGTCCTACAGTGAAACAAAATTGGGAAACCTAGTTTCGGAAACAGGATCTGCCTAATATTTTCCCCAGTGGCAATCTGATCAGATTTTTTTCATAATAGGGCCAGGTACTTTATGCACCCTCTACTTTATAATTGAAGGATGTGTCTCGCAATGGCGGGAAGGTCTTGTCACTTGCCCAATAAAAATGGCAAGGAAGACATTCAGACATATCCGCTGATTAGAAGCAGATATGCAATCAAGAAATGATTCACGCTCCCCTGGAAAAATGACAAAACGAAGAGCTCATCTTGCTCAGAAACCTATCTTGAAGATGCAAACATACCATGGAGCCAATTTCCAATTTAGAGAATTGAAGACCATGTCCAAAGATCCGTGTAGATATCTTCAAACACGCTTGCTTGAGAAGAACTAATCTTGAAAGAAATAGGGATTTTTTATAACATAGTAAAGCTCAAGGAAAAAAAGCTACCATATGTCTCAAGAATGATGTGGAGAGGAGAATTGGACCTATCTTATGTAGAATCACTCCAAAATGCTTTCCAACTTGGAGATTTTGAAGGCGCATGGCAAGTCACAACTGATCGCTTGTCAAACTCAAACCATGCTTTAATAACAAAATAAATATAACATGTCCTCCTACTGACACAAGATGTGAATTGATACTCTGTTTCAATTTCTGAGATGAGAGAATTACTTATGAGAATATTTAAGATATCTGTACATTCAGACTGAGGTGGAATTCATCGAATGTTTAAGTTCCCTCCCTCCCTTTATAAAACCCAAACAACAATCATTTATTGGTCGCCCGAAGGATGAAAACATAGAACCATGGACAAAAAGGTAAAATATTGAACAATCTACCTGGCTGGTGGGCAGGTGAAGTAGATGATAATTACTACTCAAAACCCTATAAGTCCCATCCATCTATTTGATTCCATGATCTTGACATGCCCATGCCTTATCCATTTTTTTCTGCCAGAAAAATAAATAAACACCTGAAAAAATAGAAAACCATTGGAATCAGATGTATGAAATCAAATATTGTTAATGATTAACATATAGTATCACAAAATAGATACAACAATGTCAGTTTTCTTGTACAGTCCAATCATAAGGTGCTTTAGAATAACAATTTAACATTTGGTAGAATAGATGAAATGAGAATACTATGAATAGAAATATTTGCAAAATAATTCCATGAAACATTCTTCTTTCCCATAGCATAACAAGAGCCATTCATGGATATTCTCATGATCCCATGATGTTTGTCAACTACTATGATTCCTTCTGACAGACATACCCCACTCTCAACACTTCTAATTAATGAATATGGTTGGTTAGAACTTTGTGAAATGAATCAGGACCAAATTCTCTAATTAATTTAGATGTAAGGTATCAATCTAGACGTACCTAGTCATCCGGAAATAATATATTGATGTGCAAAGCAGCTCACAAATCACAGCATGTCTATTTCATGCCCTGCAAAAACTTGTAAACTCAACCATTGAGATAAAATAATGAAATTAAATAGCATTTTACACTATTAAAAATAGAAGGAACGAAGGCCAAGTACTATGTAATCCACATAGTCCACCAAGTGAAAAGGCTAGCTGGCCTGGCTACTCACCGACAAAAAAAATTTAAGCAACCTGCGGAAGCACAATATTTACCTAGCAGGAAGAAGCAGAGCACTATCACTGTAAACCCTAGAGCCTACACTACCTCCTCCATTTTTCTTTGATTTGGCTGGACCACTTGTAAAATTTGAAAGCCATCAAAATTGAATGATGGACGACATCAATTATTGCAATTAATCGAGTTTCCCTCCAATATTACATTTATGGGCAACAAAATAAATATAACAGGATCCAACTCTATTTCAAATTCCAAGATGATAGAATTACATGACAGAAATATTTAAGATGATAGGATCTGCACATTCAGACTCCAGCAGAGTGCATTGAATGTTTGACTGTCCTCCCTCCCAATAACCCAAACAACAGTGATTTATTGGTCACCCGACGGGTGAAAAGCAGAAAAGCTAACCAAGTTTGGGTCTGCGTCTTGGCTGGATTGGACGAGAAGACGTCAAACCAGATCAAGTGTAGGTAGTTTTAATTGACAGTATTAGTATTCATATACAGATTACAATTAACAGTTTTGCAGATTTCAAAAGATCTTGGAAATTTGATGGAAATGATATGAATGCATTCATTTCTATCAAATTTCTAAAATATCCCTAAATCTGAAATAAGGTTAGGCTTTAGGTGAATATCATCAATTCATATTTTAATCACAATTAACCATTTCTATCAGATTTCTAAAATATCCATAAATCTGAAATAAGTTTAGGCTTCAGGTGAATAGCATCAATTCATATTTTAATCACAATTAACCATTTCTATCAGATTTCTAAAATATCCCTAAATCTGAAATAAGTTTAGGCTTCAGGTGAATAGCATCAATTCATATCTTAATCACAATTAACCTGAAGTCTGTATAGTTGATTGCAAATTCGAAAATATTCTGAAAATTTGATTTGATAGATATAGTTAAATTAACTATGCTGAAAATCAATAACAGTAAATGTTTTCAAAATATGTACTTACTGATCGATCCATATGGTGTTAGAGATTAATAGTTGAAGCCAAAAACTTGGGTTACATTATCAAAGCTTGGATGCCGTGCAACTAATGTCCAGTCGGTGTAGTTCATTCTGTAATTGAAATTTGTCACTGTGATATTCACTCTCCAGTACTCTTTGTAATTCAACTTCACATGCCAGTGTACTCTGATCGGGCACATATGACGGGTGCACCGTAGAAGTGGTGGCTGCAAGGTGTTTGTGGCAGAATTTGTCCCCGGCAACTTAAGAACTGGTGAATCGGTACTGCATCAAATTAACAGCACAGTTTAGAATCTGATGCATCTAGATTTGGTAGAAGATCAGGGTTTTTTTGCCGAATTTAATTTGATTGAAGATTTTAAGAATATTTTGAAATCTTATTAACAGTAACCTAATTACATATTTATTGGATTTTAAAATATTTTACCAATCTGCCATAAAGATAGAAATGACTTCGTATTGTTGAAAATATTTTGGAATGTAATGAACCAGAAAGAAAAAAGAAGTTGCTGCTATCGGTCAGATTTTAAAATATTTCACAAATCTGCAAATTTAAAATTAATTGAATGAATTTGCAAGGGAATAAGAATCATACTCAATACAAGCAGGTTGAGTTATGTTGTTCCGGCAAGCGCAGGCGCAAGTAGGGCATGGTGTTATAGTATCATTATAGAATGATGATAAGGAGACACAGCATGTTGAACTTTTCTGAGCCAGGAACTAAGAATATGTGCATGTTACATTCCGTGTCACTACACAAGGACAAGGGAAATTCACAAATATATAAATTATGAGGGATTATAATAGTGTATTACTCAGAACTTGAGTGGTTTTGCGGCAATCTGGACTAAAGAATAGGTTGGGTTTAACAATCTTAGCAAGGCCACAAGTATAACCTGGTCCTAGAGCCTTCAAAGTGAAATTCTTTGGCAATTTTATAGTCTTGTTAGTGGTCCCTGAATTGCCCACACTTGTTATAGACATTTTTGTGCCTTACAACTCTAAGCATGAAATGTCCATAAACCAAGGGCTCCTAAGTCCCTAAAAGTGTTGTTCTAACTCCTAAAGGAACAAGGTCAACAAATTACAGCTTCTCCTAGAAGTTCTCCACCAAAAACTGCTCAGAATTAGTCAAATCAGGATCATTTCAACTGCTCCACTAGCCAAGTGCATTTCATAGCACCTAAGTCCACTAGCTAGGTGCGTTGCAACGCACCTAAATGCACTACCAGGGTGCGTTGAGCGGGAAATGACAAGTGGCAGAGTCATTCCACGAGGTGGAGAGACAATGGAAGCTTCCAGAATCTTCTCCAATGACACTTGCCTCACTAAATTCGACCAAGGATGAGTAAGAGGCTCTCAGTCTCCAAGTGGAAGCAAGAACTGACAGAGAGAAGCCACTAATCAATTCATGAGCTAACTCATCCTCCTTGCATACATCTATATATGGATCCCTCATCCCAGAGATCCAGAGGGTGGAATTTTGCACATTGTAAGGAATTGTTGTTGGTTTTGAGATACATATCAGAGAATTGGGTGATCTATGCTTTGTTTGGGTTGAAGAAGGGACTTCTTTGCTGGGAGGTTGATGCTGGGTCAGGAATCATCGGTTGTAACTCCTCCTGGATCTTCTTGTATATCAATAAAACTATTTGAGCTTCTTCTCCATTCTTGTGTTTCATTGATGCTTCTTACATTTGTATGGTTAACTTAAATCTGATCCTAAGTTATTTATGAGTATAAACCCATGTCTTTGTATAGTTTCCTTCTTCTGTGATCTTACAGGTACTTGGTGAAGCTGGGCAAGTAAGGGAGCAGGTAGCTGGAAGCTGTCAAAGAGGAGAGAGATTGGATCAAAGGACTAGCGCAAGACACAGGTTGGTTCATCCTATTCCTCTTTGTTTATTGTTCATAAAGAAGAATACAAAAGTAGTTTTCTCTGTTTGTTTCTAAGGTAGCTGTCACACCTTAGTGGGATAGAGTAGATCTAAATGGGCACTTTTCCCAATAAAAAAATGGCGACTCCACTGGGGAGCGTGTCTAGTTAGTTTTTTTTGTGTTTCTCTTGTTGTTTGTTTCATAAACTTAGAAGTAGCAATCGAACTGCATTTTCCATTAACAAATGCAAAGTAGACATCTGCTGCTTCAATCCATTCACTGGATCTGTTTATGATTTGAACAGCTGATTCATAAACTAACTGATTACCCTTGTGATAGCTCTTAGAACCCCCCTTAGATCTACCTCTGATTGTGCATTACTGATTGCTTTTACTCGGCCAAAAACCATATATTAAACTGCAAACCGTGACCCAGAACCCGGATAGAATTCTCGTTTCTGCCCTAGCGCAGGCTCTGTGAAGAGGTTCTGCATTTTAATGCACTTCCTGAGAGGGCTACCTGCGCTGCAATGCAGTTTCTCTGTGTAACAGGTGCGCTGATCAGCCTAGCCTTGTGCAGCTGAGGTTCTTTGCTTCATTTCTTCAGTTTTGTCTCTAATTTTTGCAGCCTGTGATCAGTATTTCACTGTTTTAAACCCCTTTTCCTTACTGATATTCTGCCTCAGTTGTAAAAAAGAAACTGTAGATGTTTTTATGTGTTTGTGGTGTCGTTTACAGTTTTCCATTGCAAAAGTAGAATAGTCGTACTGTCGTCCTTTGATTTAGATCTGTCGCAAGTGTCGATTTTGATCATAGGAGAAAGTTTATTTGCTGTTGATAGTCGATTATGCTTTTACTTTTGCCTTTGGTTTGAATTTGTGACTTTCTAGTGTCGAAACAAGTATTTATTTCAAAATCATAAAGTGTCGTAATCGTCTCTACCTTTTGATTTCGAAAAGAAGCTTGTTTGTGTTTGTCACTTGAAAGCAAATTCAGATTTGTACATCAACTTTCTTTTTAGGCATCAATATTAAGAAAGTGAAAAACAAAACACGTGCATGTGCATTTGCATATTGGCAGTCTGTTTGGCTTGATTTAGGAAAAGTGCATTTACAGTGTGCTCTTTGCTCTTTGCGAAAAGATTGTGTCTTTCTTTTCCCCTAGTAGCTAGGATTTTCATTACTGAAAAGAGATAAAAGATTGTTTATCATATTTAGATTCCATTTTAGGAATTACATCTACATCTCGTGGTGATCCCAAAAGGCAAACTTCATAAGAAAGATCAACTTAAAATAAATCCAATGAACTTAACAATGCTTCGGAACTTAATGCACAACATTTAGAGGTCTAGGCTAGAGACGTATTCTGGCGTCGTAAAGCCTGGTAACTGTTGTCCTCACTGATGGTTGGGTGATTCCTCCACTTTGAGACGATAAGGGCCAGTACGGATTTATGCTCCCATGTACCGTCGAGTATATATTGGGAGACCCCTATAGGATTAAAACCTTTATCCATAGGAAGCCGTGTCGGCCACCCTACTGATCGCAATGCACCGAACACAGCATTCGGGAAGATTGACTGCCGTACCGTAAAAAGTATTCTGCAGTTTTGCAATTGGTTTGGTACTCCCTCTACCTAGACCTCCAGAGCAGTCCCTTTTGTTCCTTTTCAGACTCCTTAACGGAAAAGGTCCATCTGAGCACTTGTCACTTCAGGCTCATTAAAAATCGAAGGAGACTAGAGTCATCTTTTGTTTTTTCTCGACTCTTAAAAACTGAAAAAACAAGTTGTGTCAAAGCGTGTTAAAATTTATTTTAAATGGAATATTCATACCCTTTTCCTACATTGATCTTGGGTTGAGAAAATGGAGCCTACCAACCAAGGAATTCCCCTTGGTGGAAATCCTAGTCCCTTCTCCTCTTTGGGAGATGTTGGTGCGCCCCATATGGTCACATTGTCGCTTCCAGGACTGAAAATTGGTCTGCCAGTATGGCTCTTCTCAACCAATGTCTTTCAGAATTCCTGAACAATCGAATCAGCAATTAGACGAGTCCAGAGTTGCCCATCAGCCTTCTACTTCCTCTAATTCTTCCTCTCCTCCTTACTCTTCACTTGATGGAACTGGTAAAGCTAAAAGCCATGTTCCTAAGGAGAAGAAGGAAAAGAAGAAGAAAGAAAAGAAGAAGAAGGAGCCAAAGGCGGGTGGGGGAAAACGAGTGTCGTCTAACGAAAATCCACACACTGCACCGACCAGGCCTAAATCGCCATGTGTCATTTGCAAAGGAGACCACTTTCACAGAGATTGTCCTTGCATCCCCCGGATACTAAGGGACTGGTCTCCTCGTTTGCAAAATCCGGTGTCATCAACCTCTGGTGATCATGTTGAAAGCACACCGTCAACTAGTGAAAGTGAAGCCCCAGGACAAAAAGGGAAAGCTAGATTTCCTTGTAAACTGTGCAAAGGCAATCATGCCATCCACCGTTGTCCCTTCTTAGACGAAGCTAAAAGAGTTTTGGATGATCGTTTAGTTTCACCGTTACGACTTCCTCCTGGATATAAAAAACTCTTGCCGAGTCCGTCACGAGTTGAGAATCCAGCTGGCGCACTCAGGTGGTCAGCTGAAGTGCCTATCATTGAAGATAAACCAACTGAATCCATACCAGATGAAAGTCAAAAGGTCGAGGCGGCAGTTGACCTGGTCTTGCCTTCAGAGTTTTTATCTTCGGATGATACAGTCACTGAAGAGAATAAGGATGACACCGTCCAAATTCTCTTCATCAACACAGACTCCGACAAACATGGGGGAAATCTACCCATTCCTTTACCGCAGGAAGGAAGTTCATCAGATCCATACCAGGCCGTCTATTCGGTCCCACCTCCAAGCAACCTAGTTGTCTCCTTCGACTGGAATCAACTAGGCAGACCCCGTTTACCAGCAAGTGTACCATTCTGAATTATCATTCAAATATATAGAATGGTCATGGCTGGTACCATCATAGATGAGGGGGCTTCTGTGAGTATCCTTTCCTCTACTGCTTGGAAAGCGCTTGGTTCGCCATCGCTTTTGCCTGAGATGAGAAATCTGACAGGCTTTGATAAAGGAACCAGTCGACCTTTAGGGATCCTTCCTGATGTGCCCATAACATTGAGAGGGAAGACAGTTCGCATGAACGTAATGGTAGTTCAAGGACCCTTGGATTATAACCTACTCCTTGGACGAGACTATATTTATTGCATGGGAGCCATCGTCTCCTCACTCTTTAGAGTAATGTGTTTTCCGCATGAAGGAAGAGCGGTCAAGCTCGTGGACCAGCTTTCATTTCCTGGATCACACATAGCAAATAGTCATATACCATCCCTAAATGGTCTCTTCACGCAAGAAATGTCTCAATCCCCAGTCCGTCCTCCCGATAAGCGCGAGTAATTCGGAGGGATATGACTGAAACCCAGGGGGCATGCGTCCTGTTCTGCTTCGGTAGGAAAACTTCGGGTATAGAGTAGGTTTCCGCGGGAGAATATGACTAGTCTATACCCCGTCCGTGATTGGAAGAGGGGTTATTCTAGAATAAGATTCTCTTGTCAAAGTTATGTGAGTTGGTGGGCATCGCCACTCACCTTTGTTTATCTCGGTAGACATTGCCGAAGAAGTGTTTTGTTTGCTGCGTGAATAGAACAATCTTTGGGTAACCTGTAAGAGGTAGTACCCTTCCTGATAAAATGAATGTTTTGTCAGCTCGAATAAAGGGTGACCCTTCCTGATAAAACGATTGTTTTGTCAGCTCGAATAGAGGGAGACCTCGAAACTCTGTTTTATACCTGGGGGCATGCAAACCTTTTGGAGTGCAAGCAAGGGGCGGCTATTTATTTTTTAACTTTTTAGGACCTCTAACCCCTCGTAGGATTAGTCGTCACCTAACTTGCATAAAGAAAGGATGTGGGGCAAAAATCTAAAAATTTCCATTTTTATATGAGACATTATTATCATATGACTGGACTAATCGAGCAGTTTTAGCACATAGTTCAAGCTCGTTAAAAAATAAACATAAGATCGAGCAAATGTTTCCACCCGTGTTTAAGCTCGTTAAAAAATTAACTATCCCTTGGTAAATAACCACCGTGAATGTAGCATTTCAGCCATTAAAGCCTTGGTCGTGTTTGCACCATCACCTCCACTTTTCCATTGGCCGATCATTCACCTCCATTTGATTGTTTACCCATTTTGAGGAACAACTACGAAGAGTGATTTCACTAGCCATCCTTGTGACACTGCCGTGATTGGAAAATTCCAAACCTTACCTAGAATCAGCTGCTACCCATTTTATCACTCGTTCCTGAAAAGACGAGTCTTCTTTAAGCTCTTTTCAACTGACTCGTAAAATATGAAAAGATTGCCGAGTTTTGGCCTTCCAGCTCGTTAAAGCGACAGGAAGTGCTATCCCTCCTCTAGATTTTAATCTTTTTGGACCTGAAGGATTATTGCACAAAAAGATCGAGCACTTGTTTTGTTCGACTCGTTAAAGCTAATCGAAAATTCATCCCTTCTGTATTGTTTTATACTTTTTCGGACTTAAGGGATTAGATGACGAAAAAGGAATTTTGGAGTTACCTTTACGTACCTTTTCAGACTCTCTAAAAATGAAAAGGACCGAGTTATCTTTGTCGTTAGACTCATTAAAAAGATTAATAGCGACAAACTTGTCTTTAGACGAGAACGAGTTTTACTATCGCTAGGCTCGTTAAAACATAGCGATGGGTTTGCCCGAAGGGAAAATTATAGAACAAGCATATGTTATCCTCCTCAGGCTTGACAAAAATAAAGAGGTACTGGTCAGCAATGACTGGGGAAAAATTGGGAAGAAAACTCAAAGAATCTTTATTGGTAGCAAGTCGCTCTTGAACATGACACTTCCACTCCGTGCCCCAGTCGGGTTGGGTTGTTTCATTCACCGGTCACATCGCCATGGTCTCGCCATACCATCCACATTTGGGGTTAATGCTACCAATCCATCACATCAGTGTCGCCGACATGTTCAAGAGAAGTCATCCAGAAAGGCCACCTGTGTCCCGCCCACTACCATACATTATACTCCATTCTTTCATGACCGCCACCCTGAACCATATATCATCAGATTGGTTTCACCTCCATCAAAATCATTTGCTCCGTTCTATGTCATCGATGTGGGATTCATTAAGGCCCTCCTGTGACGGATCACTTCTTGTCGACATCAGCTCATTATCCAAGAAGTTGATCTAGGGACACCCCATTCAGTACTTTGAAGCTTGCATGCCTCAATGGCAAGTTTCTCACTTCCGGCGACAGGTATACATCAATGACCTTCGACCGAAAGATTTTGCGTGGTGTTCGACGCCAAGTCCTTTATTCACACCACGTGAATTGTACTGCAGTACCTTGAGGATCATTATCATTATCAGTGATTCCTCTCGCGCTTGCTAACAGTTTACATCATTGACTGGTAATCAAGCGATGTCTTTCCATGTTCGACTTCAAAACATTTCTCACATGGATCGACTTGTACTTCGAGTGAAGATCGAACGAGATTGAAGACCCCGGATCTAGTTTCATCCATCCGGGCTGCGATATATATTCAGGAAAATAAAGACGTTGAAGTGTACAGCATTGCAGCACAGATAATCATCCTACCAAAAGGATGATGGCTCTATCAGAATCATCATTCTACCATCAGACGATTGTCTGTCCTATGTACATGAAAATGAATTTATAAAGCTGAGCATGGGAATGCCCGCCTCAGCTAGATCATGAAAACAGTATGAAGATAATGTATTGTATTGTATCTTATTACAGGTCTCCTCCCAGCATTGAAAGAACTTCGGATCCTCCTAATAAAGCATTTCGCCCGATAAATGGCCTCATAGTTTAGGGGGCAACTGTTATAGACATTTTTGTGCCTTACAGCTCTAAGCATGAAATGTCCATAAACCAAGGGCTCCTAAGTCCCTAAAAGTGTTGTTCTAACTCCTAAAGGAACAAGGTCAACAAATTACAGCTTCTCCCAGAAGTTCTCCACCAGAAACTGCTCAGAATTAGTCAAATCATGATCATTTCAGCTACTCCACTAGCCAAGTGCGTTGCATAGCACCTAAGGCCACTAGCTAGGTGCGTTGCAACGCACCTAAATGCACTACCAGGGTGCGTTGAGCGGGAAATGACAAGTGGCAGAGTCATTCCACAAGGTGGAGAGACAATGGAAGCTTCCAGAATCTTCTCCAATGACACTTGCCTCACTGAATTCGACCAAGGATGAGTAAGAGGCTCTCAGTCTCCAAGTGGAAGCAAGAAATGACAGAGAGAAGCCACTAATTAATTCATGAGCTGACTCATCCTCCTTGCATACATCTATATATGGATCCCTCATCCCAGAGATCCAGAGGCTGGAATTTTGCACATTGTAAGGAATTGCTGTTGGTTTTGAGATACATATCAGAGAATTGAGTGATCTATGCTTTGTTGGGGTTGAAGAAGGGACTTCTTTGCTGGGAGGTTGATGCTGGGTCAGGAATCATCGGTTGTAACTCCTCCTTGATCTTCTTGTATATCAATAAAACTATTTGAGTTTCTTCTCCATGCTTGTGTTTCATTGATGCTTGTTACATTTGTATGGTTAACTTAAATCTGATCCTAAGTTATTTATGAGTATAAACCCATGTCTTTGTATAGTTTCCTTCTTCTGTGATCTTACAGGTACTTGGTGAAGCTGGGCAAGTAAGGGAGCAGGTAGCTGGAAGCTGTCAAAGAGGAGAGAAATTGGATCAAAGGACTAGCGCAAGACACAGGTTGGTTCATCCTATTCCTCTTTGTTTATATTTCATAAAGAAGAATACAAAAGTAGTTTTCTCTATTTGTTTCTAAGGTAGCTGTCACACCTTAGTGGGATAGAGTAGATCTAAATGGACATTTTTCCCGATAACAACACTAACTTGGAAGGATGCGATGGAATTTGGAGGATCCTGAGCCCAAGATGCCAATGCTCCACCTTTGCAGCAATTAGTAAATTGTTGATTGTAAGGCACACCTGGTAAGAGATCAACAACGGTGGGGTCCTTCTTGCAACAGTGTGGAACACCTGCTTTCCATTTGGAGCAATCTCCTTGCTCTGTTGTCTGGCCACCAACCACAGCCCAGATGACCTCCTTTTTTTCCCAGTGCCAACCCAAAGTCCATCCTAGGGGGCTTGGTATATGGCGGTACTGCTGAAAATTGTGCATGGTCACGACCACCTACAGAGGGAAGCTCATTAGACTCAGCAAAGAGTAAAATAAGTTCTAGCATGAAGATTTTCAGGGAATTTTTAGTAAATTGTACCAATGTTTCTAGTGAATACTTACTTAATTTCAGGGACATAAAGCTAATTAAAAATGAGTGAAGTATTTACTCAAAATATCGAACATACCAATCAATACAACACAATTTATCAGAAATTTTCATCAATATCAAAATAAACTCTACCTGACTTGAAGGTTTTCCAAATTTGTCATCATGTCAAGCTTTGAGAATTTAACTTGTAGGCTACTAGGAATGAAATTCAGAAAATCTCAACATCTATTTCAGGAAAATGAGGAAAGGGAATTATAATTCAAGACCTATTTGATGAAAGGGCATTACTTGCAACATATCCATCTGCAGTCCAAGACACAATATCCCATTTGATCGTTATGTTACTATTTGGATCCAGTGGATCATAAGCACCTGTAAAGCACACAATGTAGATAAATTTTAAGTTAATATTGTATTCATATCCTTGATAAGGATGGAAAAGTTTAAGAATGGAAATTGATCTTAAAACTTAAAATTTTGCCAAATTTTATGGTAAAAATAAGTTTATATTATAAATCTTGGCGTGTTATAGAAAACAAACTGCAAAATTTAAACATGTAAAATGGAAATTAGCAAAATTTAACCCCTGAATTGAAACATCACCTGCAGGTGAAAATGCAATAGCCAAGATAGTTAATGCCAAGAAAAACCCAGCTGCATTCCTGATCAACATATGGCAATTCTGCATGCAACTTCTTCCCTCTGAAGACTTTAACTCTCTTCTCTCCATGATGCCTTTGATATTATCAATTAATGAATCAGGCAGAAACCCTAGAGGAAGAGTTCAACAACCCTTCTGAGCAGCTGCAGCTCCACAAATGCAATGGGAATGGGAATGGAGAAAACATTAGTTTATGATGAAGAACCAATAACTGAAGTGTATAAACCTGCAGGCCTGTAATGGTTGGTTGCTTCATTCTTCAAACAGAGTAGTGAAAGTGGAGAAGAACAGTGCTTGCCAAAAGCCAGGGAAGAAGAACAACAACAACAACTGGCAGACCAAAGAAACTATTAACTCTGAGGCCAAGAGTGACATAAAAGAATGGGAAAAAGCAGTAAAAATATCCAAAGAAACGATTAACTCTGAGGCCAAGAGTGACATAAAAGAATTGGAAAAAGCAGTAAAAATATCTTCAAGAGTGACATAAAAGAATGGGAAAAAGTAGTAAAAACTCAACCGATATTTGGAAAAAGCAGTCACACTTCAAATCAATGGTTGAAAGTGTCTCACTTGATCGAATGGAGCAAGGGTAAAAGTGTTGACAATTGTTGATGCATAGGAAGGCCTATCGGCCTAATAACCGGACAAAGCATAAGAAATTGATAAATGAAAACAGAGCAGGCTAACTGGAAACATTGTAAGACATTGATCTGTAAAATCGGATCCAAATAAAAAGTGGGTACATGAGCCAGAGGTTTACTTTTTCATTTCAATCCAGAATAATAAAAACCATTTGCAAAACTGCTATGACAGCAAATAATTTTTGAACTGAATTGGAGAGGAAAAACACATCTAAGGATGGCAAATGCATTTTTGAGTAGATTTGCAGCAACCTCAGCTCAACCATATGTTAATAGCCAAGTTGGACATTAAATTGGTGTCTCATCCCCCCTTGTTTGTGAGACAGGGGATCTCATCCACATAGCAATTTGATTGCTAAAGTCTACCATACATGTTAGGGAACCTATCTACTTTTTGTACATTGACAAATCAACCAAATCGGAATCTGAATCTACTAAAAACTTCAAAATATGTATCATAAAAGTTGCCAAGGGTTTATTGTCCATTATCCGAAACTTCTTCAGAATCTCAATTGCTTATTTACTCATGTTTGAGGACCAACTCACCTCAACTTAGCCAAACCTCCAAGACCAAGAAATAATACATGTCAACTTCACTTGCCAGTTTCTTATTGCACCATTGGATAGAGTTTTTTAAACTAACTGTTAGTACCAGGTAATCTACATACAACACAAATATAAGCATATCAAATTTACCATAATCAAACAAATAATACAATTTAGGACCTGCAACAGTGTTAGTGATGCCCATAATCTCTAAGTACTCATAAATCCATGAGTACCAAGCATAGGAGCTTACTTTAGCCCGGAAAGGGACTTCTTCAACTTGCACACATGGGTATCCCATCCTAACAAAGATATTATATTTGAACCCAAGCTGAAACAAAACCATGAATCACTATTCCTGCCACCTGCATTTTTGGCCCTGTCAAAATCCACTAAAGCATGCAGCAGCTCAAAGCACTGTGCCAATGTGCCCTTTAAGTACCTCGCATACCTCAGACCATGGAGCATATTTGCAGCAACCTCAGCTCAATCATATTAGCAGCTAAGATGGACACTAAATTTGTGTCTGAGCCCCCCTTGTTTGTGAGACAAGGGATCTCATGCACACAACAATTTGACTGCTAAATTCTACCAAACATGTTAGGGAACCTATATACTTTTTGTACGCTGACAAATCAACCAAATCTGAATCTTAATCTACTGATAACTTCAAAGTATGTATCATAAAAGTAGCCTATGGTTTATTGTCCATTATCCGAAACTTCTTCAGAATCTCAATTTCTTACTTACCCCTATTCGAGGACCACCTCACCTCAACTCAGGCAAACCTCCAAGACTAAGAAATAACACATGAGGTGTAAGTCCTTCATGTCAACTTCGCTTGCCAGTTTCTTCTTGCACCATGGGATAGAGTTCTTTTAACTAAATTTTAGGACCAGGTCATCTACATACAACACAAATATAAGCATATTAAATTGATCATAATCAAACAAATAATACAAGTTAGGACCTACAACAGTCTTAGTGATGCCCATAATGTGTAAGTAGTCATGAAAAAAACAAAGTATCCTCAAAATTTGTTTTGTTGCACACATAATTAGTTTATGTTTGGACCCTCACAACCTAGTGTGCTCCTTAAAAGAAAGAGCGATGCACATTCAAGTTATTAAAATTTAACACATATCAATCCTTTTTGTCCTCTTTTTGGGAGGTGCTACATTAATTGTGGGTGTGGAATGCTCATCACATTGAACACCCTCCTCATTATTTCTGTCTCCCATTCGCTGAAATTCAGCAATAGTTTCCTACCAAGGTTCAGGAATGACTATTGGATGATTTTGTGCAACAAGAAAATCATCATGTGCTTGTATCTCGTCCCCATGCTCACTCCTAGATGTTTCACTTGATTCCTATACACAACACACTTTAATTTGTTATAATAACATTAAAACCTCCAATTGATTTATTGCATTATTCATATAATATTATAAACAACTAACCTCGGATCCATAACCAGTAATTAATTTTTCCCCTTGATTTATCATGTGTTGGCGAAGACCTTGGGAACCATGTAATAAAGCATATTTTAGGTCTTCCTCTGAGGCTCCCTTTTGAAACTGGTGAACCTACATTAACAAAGATAATCATATCTATAAGGTAAAATAACTAATAAGATACAATTAACTCAACGTGACCATGGTTACTTTGCCTAAAATAGAAAATATAATAGATGGAAATATCACTTACCATACCACCACGAATACTATTATATCCACCAGAGCCTAATTTGTGAGATCCAATTTTTGACACCCTAGCTTGGGTTGCTTTTCTTGTATCTCGTAGGCGTCTCTTAGCTCCTCCTTGTACATATGGCGTATAGTTTGGATTTATGAGGACTTTCCTCTTAAACTTGGCATATTTCATAAGTTCATCCCACGTCACTTGGTCTGTGATCCAAGCTGGACGTGGATACATCAAGTCTTTTGTCAACTTTGTCACTAAGTTGGACCTCTTTGAGTGCATGTATTTACTTGCAATCTATAAAATAAGTTCCTTATCAAATCCAGGATTATCAAATGCTATTACTACATGTTTAAATAGCTCCTCTTTTTTGGCATTGGCTTGTTTCCTCCAATCAATTTGGACAGTATTTCCAAATAATTGTTCTGCACGAAGAAAAATAAAGTGATAAAATTCAAGCCCTATTTCATCCTTCAAGATATTTCCTTCTGAAGTGAGCAATATTGTAACTTCTTGCATTCCTTTTGTGGTCACCGATGATATTGTTGTAGGCTTGGGGATTGAGGAAGGTTCCCTTATAGAAGCATTAGGCACTGTGTCACTTACTTCCTGCATTTATAATGAAATTGTGGAACTATTAAGAACCCAACCAAAATATGAAACTATTTTTCACTTCTAAAATAATGATCCTAGACATAACAAATGAAATTATAAAAAAAATAAAATAATTTTACCTGTTGATCTCTTCCAGGAGCTACACTCTCCAACAATGACATTTCCCATAACTAAATTTGTTCAATTATTTTTTGTCAGGTTTGGGCATTTGCAGGAATATCTGGTAGGAGCCTTAACATTCTTGTTTATGAGTCTATAAGACTCCTGAAAGAAACTTGTTCTGGTCCTGGTGGGAGAATGCTGACTAGACCCAAATTTGATGTAGAGGGCATGTTATGGCATTCTGTTCTAGATGTAGATGGCATAACATGACCCTCTATACCAACAGATTGTGTAAAGGGCATGTTATGGGGTTTTGGTCTAGGTGTAGATGGCATAACATGACCCTCTATACAAACATATTGTATACTTGTTGGAGTCACCCTAGAAACATCCTTCAAGGCACAAATATAAATAATAAGATGGAATAACAGATGAATAATGTTGAAATATGTAACTAGGTTCGGTCTTCATAATGACATATATAATCACAATTCTATGTAATTTATGTAAAAAAAGGAAAAAGAAGATTATTTTTGTTATGACTGACGCATGGGTTTCATGAACACATGAAGAAGCAAGTCCCATTATAGAATGACAATATCTCGGAAGACTCATTAAAAGAAGGTCATGAAGGTGGAAAATGATCAATGAAATGTATAGTAAAGTTGCAAATAATCATGGCAACCAAAATACTAATCAATACAGATAGGTGTCCATGAGGTATGTATAATATTTTTCTTTTAAAGGGTCTATCATAAGATGTAGTAGGGTTGAATTTATGGGTTTATATTTTAAGAAATACCCTAGTATTTAGAAACCTTAATATTAAGGTATTTGTTCCCTATGATTTGATTTCTAGGGCATGGGATAAACTCTAGAATGGCATAAAGGGAAAAGAGTATGATCTAAGGTTTGAATTTAAGAAACCCTAAAAAGGCCTCTTGATTACATAAAAACCCTAAAAAAGTAACTTGACATCATGTTTTGGAATAATATATTGCTTGGGTTACTTGTTAAAATAGTATTGTATGTACAAGAAGAAAAAAACGGATGGTGTGATCCATTTGAAGGCATGATGTAGCTCTTCTTAACACCTCATAAATCATGGAGTCGTTGTGCAAAAGCTTTATTAAATATATGCCCTAGATTTCTCAACAAATAACATAATCAAACTCACATAAATAAATGGTTGAATCTTACATCTTGCATAACATTAGATGTATATGGGGGCATTAATGATCCCTGCATGCCAACATTGGTTGTATTGAGGGGCATAAATGAATCCTACATGCCAACAAAATGCACGCTTAGTAAAAACACAAATATTAATAAATATATATAGTGAAATAAGTTAACTAAATGCGCAAAACTATTGATCAAGTTTTACCACTATCATTACCTTAGATGTTTTATAAGGTGTTATAGGGGTTGGAATGACTTTAGTGATTTCCTACATTCCACAAACATAAATTAGCATAATATAATAAGGAATATAAGATAATTGAACATATAAAAGACAATATTCAAGCTTACCTCATGCATCATCATAGCAGCATCTTGCCCTCGTGCATTTGTTAACATTTCCATAAAAGTAGTGAATATCATTGAATCCCCCATAGTAGCATCGGTAACACCCATGGGTACATTCTTAAAAAACCACATAATAACATAAAAATAAGAAAACCTTGATCAAAAAACCGATAAGAAAATAGAATTGGTAACACCAAATATGTGTTGAGTGAGCATTGAAGATCTGTCCAACACTTTGAGGCAAGCTTATCAGAGTGTTCCAACAAGCATTTAACTTGTCACAAACAAACTTTTGAAGTATCATTTTAAAGATATTTCTAAAAACAAATCCAAACTCTAACTAAATCAACAACATAAATAATACAAATACCAAAAGCAACATAAATGCCCGGTCTGCCATTTTGTATAGAATAATGTAATAGAAATATGCAAAGAAAAGTTTATGGACACTAGTTAGGATCATTACATAAATAAATTTTGAAATATAAGACAACGTGTAAAACCATAAAATTATTCTAAAATATGTTGGTTTAAACTTCTATGCATGTAATACTAATTTCATTGAGGAGTTCTCTGGATTATATTACAAAGGGTAATGCACTGTCTTAAATTGTTGTCGCATATTGCAAAGTAATCTATGTAGAATATCTCCTTGCTCCCTATAAACATTACTTCACTATCTCATTGCAGCCACAATCAACTCCAAACCATACCTTGCTTGCCTCAAAACCCTAGACCATACCTCAAGATGATTTGCTGCCACATAAAAACCTTAGGGGTGATTCGTTGCCCCAAACAATCCCTTATAGGTGGTTTGCTGCCACAATTGATACCTCAGGGATGATCTGTTGTCATCAACAGTGCCTCAGAGGTATCTTTCTATCTCAGAATTGCTTCATAGACATATTGCTACCACAGTGAAGCCTCAGATTTAATGTACCACTATAGATAATGCCTTAGAGATAGGCCAATGCCTCAGATAATGTCTCAGGGATGATTCGCTACCCAGATACTGCCTCAAGATAGTTTGCTGCCACAATTAGTGTCTGTTCGATCATTTATATAACAACATTCAGAAGTTGGATTAAAGTGAGAGATTTTAGAAAATTAAATGAAAGTTTGGTTGGTTGACTCTCTGCAATTATGGATTGAAACCAACGGGGTTCCATATATGGTGCTCAGAAAATAAACAGTGTCCCTAACAAACAAGCATTATTTTGTATATAAAATATTTAAATAGATTGTCACCAGTTTATATTAAACTGTGAAATCAACATTTGAAAAGCAATGCATATGAAGCATATTAAGCATGCATGGAAACTACTAATCAGAGTCCAAATAATTATTATGGTAGATGAAGCAATATGGTGTGTTCCCTTAGAAGAGCACCAATATGTAATAAGGAACCCTGAAATATGCTTGGAAAATGAAAAGACATAAAATAATGTAGAGTACTAGTGGCAAAGAGGGTATAAAAACTTAGAATTATGTTTAACCCTCCAATATAGTTAACCACACATGGAATAAGTGAATTCAAATGAATGGCAATGCAGTGAATGCCCATGAGCTCTGGTTTTATCAACTCATGAGTAAATGCTGGTGTGGGATTAAACCAAATAATGCCAATTTCATGCCTCATACTTCTCAAAGACCCAAGCTACAAATATCATGGCTTGGTATTATACCTATGTGCAGATTTGTGGAGATTTGAGATGTTCAGAGGAGAATCAATCATATTTCCATAACACCCCTCTAGAACCTATTTCTTGCTAACGAATGAGAGTCTAGTGCCAAACACATGATCACATATCCAAGCAAAAGATCATCCCAGTGCATTTCCTAGAATGGTGGATATCAAGTGACTCAATGTGGCCATTTATTGCATAGAAGTTGAAATATATAACAATGAGCCAATGGGATGTGAATTTTCATAAAAGGATGACCTTATTTCTCAAAACACACCCAAAGGAACTAGGATTGTTACAATGTTGTATGTTGGGTTAGGATGCAACACTATCATGTTATAAGACACAATAAACTCAATGGGATACATAAAGAAAATTCATTTTCTTGTCTTAATTAGAAAGGAGACAGTTTTTCGTTGATAAGAAAGAATTGTTATTTAGAAAGGAGGCATCATCCAATGAAGTTCGAGATGGTGAAGAATGCAACATACAGTACATTTCAGCTACTTCTGTTTAGGAAAATCCCATCTCACTTGTTAATAATGAAACTCACGAGTATGGGTTTAAGAATTCAGATGTAATTGAAAGATATCAAGATCATGTAGTTGAAAAAGAAGAGCAAATTGAACAGGTTTACAAAAGTGAAACTCACGATGATGAAGAATGAAAATCACATAAGAATTATAACAATAGCCAAAATGATGGTTGTCCCATGTTGTCTAATGCAGTTTCTTTGAAATTTGGAGATCATCAACTGATTCATTCATCATACGATGAACCTCAAGAAGCTTATGAGAATATTTGAGTTTCAGATGTTGGTCTACAACCTCATAACTCAGCTATTGAGGATGAAGTTCATGAAGACAAATTTCATTATTCAGAGTCCATATAATGACAAACCGTTTTATGGCCTTGATGAATTGTATGGTTCGAAAGTGGACAGTGTCTCTAGTATGTATGAGCCAATGTCTAGTGTTTCCCTACATGCAGGTGAGTCATCTCATTACAAGGTTGATTGGATTCATGTCTACACACAAATAGAGAGTGATACTTCAAAGCAGAAATTAAGTTGTTCATGTAATTATAAAGAAACAGAACCAGACACAACTCAAGGAATTGTTGATTCTTCAAACAGTTTTGAAGGTAGTATTGACGTGTTCTCTAGTTCGGGAATGCCTTGACTCTATTCTAGTTCCCCTAGTATTAATATTAATGATGTGTTCCCTTTGCTATAATGATTTCAATACTCCATTAAACAAGCCCAACCTTACCGACAGTAATGATGTGTTCCTTGTTCAGGTATGGATGAATCTGTTCTTGAAAAAGCAGTCACAGTTGAGGAGACTGTTCAAAATAAAATCAATTCTTAAGACAATACTGATTTGTTCCCTTGTTCAGGTATTATTCTTCAAGAAAAAATATGGGTTTCCTCTATATTTATAGTAATGATGTGTTTTCTCCACATTTATAAGTGTTTTTACTCCATGAAACACAACCCAGCCACTAAATCTATGCTTGAGCATTGATTAATTGTTAGAGTATGGGTAATCTCCACTTAAGACCACATGGCGAACCACTACCTTTATGTCTCCATATACATAAAGGTGTGCTGCTTTAGAAGAGCACCAATATGCAATAAAGAACCCTGAAATATGCTTGGAAAATGAAAAGACATAAAATAATGTAGAGTACTGGTGGCAGAGAGGGTATAAAAACCCAGAATTATGTTTAACCCTCCAATATAGTTAACCACACATCGAATAAGTGAATTGAAATGAATGAAAATGTAGTGAATGCCCATGAGCTCTGGTTTCATCAATTCATGAGTAAATGTTGGTGTGGGATTAAACCAAATAATGCCAATTTCATGCCTCATACTTCTTAAAGACCCAAGCTACAAATATCATGGCTTGGTATTATACCTATGCGCAGATTTGTGGAGATTTGAGATGTTCAAAGGAGAATCAATCATATTTCCATAACACCCCTCTAGAACCCATTTCATGCTAACGAATTAGAGCGTAGTTCCAAACACATGATCACATATCCAAGCAAAAGATCATCCCAGTGCATCTCCTAGAATGATAGATATCAAGTGACTCAAGTGATATCAAGTGCATCTCCTTGCTTGAATTCTTTGTTTGGATTGGAAATTAGTGATTCATTAGATATGCCTAAGATTATGGAGAGTAATGATGCATTATTTTGTTAAGGTATAGCTGATTCTCTTACAGAAAATATCTCAGAGTTTGTTACAGAAGCTGCATGCAAGTAGGAACTTTACCAATTGGATAATCCTTTGAAGACCACTGAGGTTAGAGAGGGATATAATATAGTCGTGGAAAAGAATGAAGTTGAATATGGAGCATGCCAGGAAAGCATTTTTATTTTTGATGGCATAACTGATGCAAGTCCAATTACAGAACAATTGTTTGATATGGAAAACAACAAAAAACATGAGTGATTCATTGACCCTACCAAAATTGAGGGAAACAATGGCCAGGAAGCTGGAGGGACCCAAAATTTCAAAGTTGGAGAAAATATACAGATTGTGGTGAGAAAGCAGGAACCTTCCCAATTTGATACTCCATCGAGGATCCATGACGTTACGGAGGGATATAATATATCTCCTTTTTTAAGCACTTGATTTGGCCTGGACTCCAGTATTCCATCCAAAAATTCAAGAACTTAGAAAAAGATACAATATATCCCCTTGTTTAAGTATGAATGAATCTCATCTAGAAGACAAGGATGTGTGCAATCAGCAACTTTCCTTGGATAATCCATTGAAGAGGCTTGAACATGTCGAGGGACCAGAATATGATACCCTAGTGAAAAATCTTGAGCTTATAGAAATTGATGTGACATCAGAGACTGAATATTTGTCACTGCATGTCCCACTTGGAGACCATGTGTGTGTCATGGAGAAGGATGCTACGGTTTTGGATGGGATAGATCATTCTAAAAGTATTCTCCTCACATAAAATCCTATAGAATCTAGAGAAGTAGTTGAGGGTTATACTATTTTGGATGATATGAATGTTCCTAGTAAAGGGGATTCAAGAAGAACCAAACTTGTAGACAAAATACTAACTTTGAGCAATAGATTACAAAATTTGCAATTGGACTTACAAGGACCATTCCCTATATTGTTGATAAAGAAAATTTCCATATTATATGTGATTTTATCTTGCTGGTAAAAGCAAGTTGTGTGTGATATGGACCTATTTCATGCTAAAGAATTAGAGTCTAGTGCCAAACACATGATCACATATCCAAGCAAAAGATCATCCCAGTGCATCTCCTAGAATGGTAGATATCAAGTGACACAATGTGGCCATTTATTGCATAGAAGTTGAATTATATAGCAATGAGCCAATGGGGAGTGCATTTTCATAAAAGGATGACCTCATTTCTTAAAACACACCCAAAGGAACTATGATTGTTAGAATGTTGTATGTTGGGTTAGGGTGCAACACTATCACGTTATAAGACACAATTGCATATAAAAGGTTATGCTCCATTATTAATTTAAATTGTGATGCTAATTTACAACTAATTATTGAATTTTTTTCATTACAACACTAAAAAGAAAATATAATTGAGTGAAAAAAGTGGAACCAACATCACAAGAAAAACCCAATATGGTATGATGTCCTCTTGAAGAAACCAACCATGTCAAATGTGAGGAATATCAAGAGAGGATGAATGTAGAAAAACCGCTAAATATCGCAGAAATGGTGAGGATCCTAAAGTAGAAACACTCCTAAATCTTGCAGAAATAGTGAGGATCCTAAAAGAAATACTCTAAAGCTACGTGATAGATAATGAAAGGATAATCCAAGAGAGAGAAAGATCGTTAGAATTGAATGCATTGTCACTAGAAAATCTATCTAAAATTCAGAAGCAATTGCTCCGAAGACCTAATGATACCAATTATTAATTTCAAAGATAAAGATTTGCCGAGAGGTTAAAAAACACATATTATCTACAAATAAAATGACGAAAATCACCTCCATAAAAATACACCATGCTAAAAGGATAGATACATCTAGTAACAAATCATTATTTGATTTGTCTAAGGTTGGGATAGTCAATTCATATGAGCTTCTTGGAAATGGTTCCAAGAGTGAATTACATAAGAAAAATAAAAATAAGCATTCTTGAACAAAACTTCCTTGAAGGAGAATAGATTCAAATCACAATAATGCAAGACTTTAGGAAATGGTACCAAGATGAGTTTCTTAGCCAAGATAAAACTATAATAGAAAGATATAAGTGTGAAAAAATACTAGATAGTTACTTGCAAAACAAGAAACAAGAGAGAATAAAACCACTAAGAAATTAACTAATGAACGAGAGAGACAATTCAAATTTCTAATAAAATCTAATAATATGTTATTGATGAACATGAATGCAATATATAGACTCTGCTAGAGACCAATTAATTCAAATTAGGTTTGGGTTCCATGTTCATGCACTAGTATAATTCAAAAGTACTTTCCATAGTTGGAAAACACGTTAAATTATACTCACAAACCCAAATATACCCTGAAAATAATCCCAATGCCTACATCTATACCATGAAAATAATCCCAATTCCTACAGCTATACCAATGAATACAGCTACGCAAGGAAAATAATACCAATGCCAACATCTTTGCAAGGGAAATACATCAAATTGAAAGGAAAATACCTATGGAAAATAAACCCTTTACTGTCTTCCTTGAAACTTCTAGCTTAGCTTCGAGTTCCTTTGCAAAATAACAGTGAAAGCCACAGCATATAAAAACTAAAACAATTTAGCGCCTAAAATATTTTTGGCCTCTACACAAAAAAAGTTTCGATGGTTTCAGTTGTCTTGTTTCCATTTTATGATGGCCTAGCCCACTGTTTCTTGTTGTTTCCCACCCATGTCTCCCAGTTTTCATAAGGATGGTCTTAATATCTATCTCCCTCCACCCACGAATAAATGAGTATGTACTCTGCTGCCGTTGGGCCTCATGCCCTTAATGCCCATCACAGAAACCCTAGTCTTGTGGCTCTCAAACATTGGTGTTTGTCTCTCCATTTTCTCGACAAACCCTCCATTGAAATGGGGCAAACGAGGAGGAAGGTTTGGTTGATGACGAGGAGGAAGGTTTGGTTGTAGAAGCAAAGGTGTTGGTTCATTGTAGTGTGGAGGAAGGTTTGGTTGATGAAGATGCAACACCATTTTCTAGTGGATTTGTAATGGAAAGTCATGGCAGGAATCAGGTAGGGAATGGAGTAGTTCCGCCAGGCCCACTGCTAGATTTCGTTCCATCAATTCCTCCCAAAAGCCCAATTTCTCGTGCCGTCTAGAGAATCCCTCTAGAACAAATTGAGGCGATTCTCTAGCCATCTCTTAGCACAACAGAAACAAAGTGACATTGGTGTGGCACTGTCACCATCTTCGTGAATTTGCAAACATTTCTCAATCTTTTTTGTTCCTCTGTTCCTTGAAACCCTCTATGTTCCTGTATATACTTTTGAATACAAATTGGCAAAACCAAAGTAATTAAGGTATCAAACCAATGAGTCATGAGTGATCTTGCAAAGCCATCACCATTGTTGACAGATGAATTCGTTAGTGCAAAAATATGGTCGCAAGTTAATGAAGATCAACATGTTTCTACAAGTGGCTTTGAGAATCTATGTGTGGAATCACCATATTAGAATAATTTAAAATTTATTGTGTATGCAATTGGAAATAAATTGGTATTTAAATAGAACATTGGTTCCTTGTTCGATTTAATTCATTTAAAATGAGGAAATCATACTTAGGAAAACCCTAACCTGCAAAATTGAACCTTAAAAATATTAAATAAAAAATGAGTACATAGAGCGTGTAAAAATGAAATCAAACCTTTGCACATCAACCTTGGCAAAACGAACCTGGGTGCACTGGCTACAAAATAACTCTGAAAAACATGAAATCGAAATGGGCACATGGAGCATGTAAAAGATGAAATACTACACATGTTCTCCAAGATAGCATTAACTGAGTTAATAATTTAATTAGCATTGGAAAACTAAGTCAATACTACCTAATTAAACTAGAATTTATTTTCAAATAATCAAGTATCAAAACCAACGAGTTATGATGATATCTATGTGAATTGTAAAAGTAAGTCAATACTACCCAATTTAGCTAGCACTATAAATATTATTCGAAGACACAATGATAAGCATTAAAATTTTGTTGAATACATCTACTTACTTGTCATGTCTTCACTGCTAAGTTTTGGTACAATTATAGAGTATCACATTGTGATGTAAATGTAGTCTAAATTAAAATTTTTAAATTACACCATTTATTACTATATCTACTAAACATAATACAATGACCACAAGGTACCACTACTCATACTAACATGACAAATAATTGAGCTACCACTATAAAAAATAGATTTTCACTACCATGGACATAAGTAAATTAGGGATTACTTTTTCACATGTATAAAAGAATATATAGATATAGTTTCCCATTGTTACTTCTATCACACTACTTATGACAACACTTACTTTAAAACAATCTCCCCTTAACAATAAGGACATGATTATTGAAGCAACCTAATTTAATAATATAAAAGAGAAACACATTTATTATATTGGGACAAATATACTAACCTTGGATCTATCAGGGGAGGAATGGGGTCATATTACTATAAGTGAAAACCTCTTTTACAATGTGAACTTTTGAGTAAATTTTTGCATCATATTTATCATCTCAACACTTATAGATCTATGTGATTTCTCTTAAACAATTTTATCTTAATTGTTTTAAAACTAACATCGAACATTAAGTCAAGCTGACTATTCACTTTCCAAGGCCAAGAATATTTCAACTTGGCAGTTACCTGCATTATAACTTAATATTAAATACTATTCTTATTTTTTATATTAATATGAATGCTTCTAATATTTAATATATTGTTAAGTAGATTACCCATTGAATAATTAGTGAAGTATCTAATATTGGATGAGAGAGTTGTAAGGCTAAAATTTTGGCCACCACGGGTTAAATTTGGTGTTTGTATCATGTAATGCAAAATTAGATTTCACACCTCTCCAGGAATCAATCAAATACACATACCAATCAAAGGCATTCAATAGATGGTTAAAGTAGTGGTTGGGAGGAGTTCATTGTCAAAAACATCCAAGGGTTTCCAAACTAGGGAAACAAGGGCATGTGTTTGATTTATGGGCTAACGTTTGAAACTTTTCTATGAGAAGAGAAGTTGGTGGGAGTCCTTATGGCAAGGGCTTGCACCTCTTCCTTTATTTCTTAAAGTAGGCTTGAAATAAGTGATTATAGATATATGATACATATAATATGCAAAGCTCTCACAACACAATAATATTGAACATTTGCATGAGACATAACTTAATTTATTTTCAATATATTTTTTCTTTAAGAAAGGAAATATATGCTACCATGATGCAATATAATGATTCACCAGCATTGGGCACCAAACAAATGAATTGGACCATGGATGTTACGTACGATCACAATCATCCACGAAAAACTATGATTATTAGCCACTCTGCAATCAAAGACACAATGTAGGGACAACATGTATCCATCTTAGAGGACAGTAGGGAAACCTAAAATTTTATTGATGCACAGTTGGTGGAGTGTAGAGGCATTCATAGATTGATATATATCCTGAACAACGTGGGCGAGAGAGGATGCCCATGCTTCACCTCAGTTGTCTTCTTAATTGTTGGTTAGATATGTTGAGGATATGGTTGATGGGACAAATGTTGAGGATATGGTTGATGAGTCGAAATTGAATTCAAAATCCTCCCTTAACCCTTTATCCAAAAATATGTCTCCTCAAGTATCTCCAATAATATCATATGAAGAGTCATAATATTCAACTTGGAATGATGGCCCACCATGATCATCTAATAATTAATTGAAATAGCAGTAGACCCAAATTTAGGGATTGGGTGGATCATATGGTGGGACTATGCTAGTGGGAACCCTAAATAAATGACTTGAAACCCCCTTGATTTTCTACCTTGATGGAATTCATCTCCCAAATTTCTTGTTGGATACACAAGTCCTGAAAACATGACAAGGAAGATGAGAGGAAGTTGACAAGGACATTAGGTTGTCATAGAACATCATAAAGTGTGTCCACATGGATTAACATGGAATGGGAATTAAGGTCATAAAGTCATAAAGGTCACAAAGGTGCATCAAAATATTTTTGGAGTGTCCCAAAGGTAGACATACAATTCTTGTCTCGTATAAAATAAAATATACATTTATTGTGGTGATAGTGTCCACAAGATTCTTAGAACTAGTGGTATAGTGTTTGGCAATGAACGAATAAGCAAGAAAAGGGGGAAAGTATCTAACAAATATGGTTAGAGTAAGCATCAAATTCCCCATCCTTGAATAAAATGGTGGTTTACACAGGGCTGATGAGAGAATATGGGATGGAGGGTAGATTGGCATGGTTAGAAAATGAGAGAAGGGTTTTATCTACTAAAGGAATATGGGATGGAGGTTATGTCTAAGTTCAGGGAGGTTTTTAACTTTTTTGACAAGGATGGAGGTGGATGTATCACAACAAAGGAACTCAAGACAATAATGAATTCTTTGGGTCGAAACCCCAATGTATATTGGAAGTTATCCAAATGTTTTATATTCAATAATCCAGTCTCGAATACAATCAACCACAAAAGAGTAGTTATAATCTGCCTGTAAATGCAACATATTAAATACACCATTCCAAAATGATTTTTCTAAGGAGAATCAAAGAAATAGATGAGTCTGGCTATCCATCGCCTCCATACATAGTAAACAACAACCAGGCCCACTATGTCCTTTACGACACATTGTCTCATGCCAAGATGAAGCCAAAAATATACATTTACTGATATTCTTAAGCAGAGCGAAAATATGAAGCCAATATACAGAGATTCTCTGAAGGACTGCTCGAACTAGAGTCAACTTGCCTCCTAGGGAGAGCCACCTCTGTGCCCATGATAAAAGTTTACAGTGGATTTTCTCTATAAGTCAACTCCAATCCTTAATTCCATAACAATTACGTTGGAGCATAAATCTAATATTTTCAAAATCTGCATCCAATGCAATGGAGATAACACCAAAATTATGATAAATCTCTAGTACCAATGCATCATCTCGGTAAGAAGAAATCATATGAGATTTATTATTATTCATAAGAAGTGCAGATACTAATCAAAAGAGGTCAATCTACCAAATAGTAACACATCATCGACAAATATCAAAGGAGTAGTTGTGACTTGTCTACTACACAATTACATTTAATCCATCTACCTCCACACCTGCAACAAAAATACTGCCCTTGTGAATTTTGTGACTAATCCTTCCACAATCCAATATTTTATCCTCAACATCTTCTTCTCACAAAAGTTGTCATAGATACTTTTAAGTAGGTATATTGTCTACTAACAAATATTCTGTAATTTGCCTCCACCATCCTTGTAGAAATTATGGTGTAGAGTTGCAACTACTTATGAAGTTTTAATAAAAATCACAAGACACAAACCTACTCTATTACTCTATCAATGTTAATTCACAATTTAGAACAAAAATTTCATACATGCAATAAGAAATAACACACATGCACACATAATTTTTCCCAAGGAATGAAATATGCTAAAAAACCCAATCTCTGCTTGCATTAATATGATGAATAGAAAAGTATTGCAATTTATTTGCTCAACTGAGCACAACCTGAAAGCGAATAACCTGTCTCTCATCTCACTGAGAAGCTATAACCCAGACTTAGTAAATTTCTACCTCTGTTTGAGCCCACATTTCCTTGTGAAATTCCTTGAAAAATTAGGCCACTATTATTTAGGAATTTTTACAAAATGGATTGTGAAATTCCCAAGGTTGATCATGTGACTACATGAAACACCTGTACACTCAAGGATAGTCTACAATTGATGTTACATTGCCTTGGAATATACACCATATTTGGGTAACTCGAATTCTCCATGCACTAGATATTTTGGGTTCATTGATCAATTAACTGGATGATCACTGAGTTTGACTAAAGTCCCACTGCACAATTGGCCTTCCACTAGTCTGGGCTCTGAAATGTTCCACGATAAGTGCTTATTCTTGGGGCTTGGTTTTCAAGGCAAAGTCCAATGTTCACTCTAGACTAACTATGATCATCAATAACCACTTGGTGAATGCTAGTAGTCAACCAGTAAACCAACCACACACGAATTTGAAACTGAATAGGTCAAAATGAAAATTAAGTATGTTAACACAAGAGTTCAATAAGAACTTGAATTTAGTTACTAGTGCCTACTAGGGAGATATTTCCATTAAAGGAAATCATAACACAAGAAACAACACAACAAAGTATAAGTGATCTGAATGATGATGTTACCAAATATGTGAGTGAAGGACTCGAAAATTTATAGTGATCATGGGAATGATAGATCTCGAACAGAGCATGATGATGTTTTTGGGGAGGGATATATCATTGTGGAGGGATGGATTTAGTTTCTAAAAGGGTCTCAACTCAATCTACCCCGTTGGATGGATTGTTTATCTCAGATACATTGAGATTGGTTAAATTCAGCTTATCGGGTTCATGAGGGTAGGAGAGGTAGGCGCAATAGAGATGGGAAGCTTAACAGTCATCTAGAAGGAAAATATATGCTTGCATTTAAAGGTAAAGGGAATGCTAGGGGGGTAATTTGATTCAAACAAAGGGTGAATTATGCTTCCCTGAGTGGACATCATGAGACTGTGTTTGAGATTCACCATTTTGAAGCTGCGAGAAGACTAGAGTGTAAGCACAAGAGAGAAGCTAAACATATTGTGGGTTGTGAAGAGGGCCAAGAAGGCCCTTTCTGGTTCTTCCTCTTTTATATTGGAGACACAAGATTTAAGAGTGTTTATAAGGTAGCATTAAAGATGAGATGGATTGTCAAGCATATGCTGGCAGGGGTGTTTTTGGACTGTCACAGTGGAAGAAATGATCTAATGGATAAAATGAATGTCTACTGAAAAAGAAAATTTCAATGTTGAGGTGCAACTTGGGAGGGGTAGCTGATGGTTCCCTATGCTAGGTCAAGTGCTTGCAATGGATTAAAGATCAACTTCTACTACAAAGTCTCACGAGGAATATGATTATGCAATAACTGCACTTAAAAAATTGGAAGTCAAAGTCTAGGACTCATTATAAAGAAGCGGTTCAAACAATAACCACTAAGTTTTGAATGGGATCTAAAATTTTACTTTCTCAAAATTGAATGAAGTTGGAACCACTCTGAAACAACTCGAAACAATTAATGTTAATATTAAAAATTTAAGTAAAAGCTGACATTATCCTTATCTTTCCTTTTCAAAAAGGAAAGATAAGGAGAATGTCAACTTTTACATTAACTTTAAAAATTAAATATTACAATTAATTACTAGGGTTAGGTTTTGTAGGGCCCTCGAGTTAATAATTTTTTTTTTCCTTTTCAATATTTTTTATTAAAAAATTATTATTTGGTGGTCATTAGCTATGTTGCACTAAATTCTTTAGAATTGGTCAGTTTATTAGAGAACTAGTGAATTTGGTGTTTTAAGGTCAGTTCAATACAAGACCAACCTTATCCAATCTGAACCACCAAACTAGACTAGTACAACTCTAAAACCATTGGGACCAACCAATTCCACTAGTTCTAGGCTAGTTCCAATAAGAGTTTTCCCTTCTCATCTTCCTCTGAAGTCGTTTTGTTGGATCCTTTTAGGAATGGTGATTTGGAAAGTGCCATAAACTGTCGAATTGTTGTGAGCACCTAAGATGATAAGTAGTTAAGCCTTGGCAAACAGAAATTTACAAGGACCTAGTACAAACATCCCAAAAGATATTTAGTGAGGATGTGCATGCAATGAACTATTACATACCTCCCAAGATACTTAGTGAGGACATGCATGACCAAAAAGCATAAAAAAAAATATCCACCCTCAAAAACCATGCCCAAAACATTGAAGTGTGGTGCAAAATGAATTGCTCATAGGCAATTAATGCTACCAACAATCATTCGCTCTCTAATTTCACAAGAAGCTCCTAATCAAGCTACCTCCTCCACTATGGTTATAGCAAGTTCTTGCAACTATGTGAGCTACAAGAAATTAAAACTACCTTCAAATCTCCACCAATCTTAGGTAACTTGACTTCTCTTCATGCCCCAGCTATTTTGGGTTGATTGATCAATTAACTAGATGATCACCGAGTTTGACTGAAGTCTCACTGCTTAAATGACCTTCCACTAGTTCCTCCAAAAGTTAGAACTAGTTTAACTGACAACAACCTGAGATAATTAACCTTTATTGCAACAAGTTAGCAATCGCATATATGCATAACTAAACTCTAACTCCTCCAACATGAATTTATTGAGTAAACTAGGCAACACAAGCCATGTCACACAAGTTAACATCATCCAAGTTGTCTGTTGATGTGGAAATTTGACTTTTTTCTATTTAATCAAGGAAAAATCAAATTGAGAAATTCTTGCTGCATTTTTCAACACATAGTTCATTGGAATGTATTACTTTCACTATGAACTTGGCATAGTTCACATGTTAAGTTCATAAGGTTTTGCGCTAATGTGGTTCTATGTGTTGTGTATATAAATAATAGGTGTCCAACTCTTGATATTAGAAACAAGACTCCCTATGAAATGTGGTATGGCCACATTCCTTGGGTGAGGCATCTCAGGGTTTTTGGTTCCTTATATTATGCATTCATACCTAAGGAATAGATAAAAAAACTCAGTGCAAGGAGTCACAAATGTATCTTCTTTGGGTACTCATACCTCCAAAGCATACCATCTCTATGATGAAGTGAATAAGAAGTTTATAATATCTAGAGATGTGATCTTTCTTGAGTCTTCCAAGATTGACAATGTTGTTGAGTGGTAGCTTAATTGTTTGGACACATTCGAACATGCAAAGTATTTTCAAGAGTTTGATAGTGAGATTCCACATCTCCTTCTCTTAGCTCTATAATTTCTATGAAGAGCCTTGAAGAAATCAGGTTGAAGGAAATTCCTTCACCTGCTTTGTCAGGAAAGAGCTAAGAGACTATTGGCAGTAGGTAGCTGAATCTGACAAGTGGTGAGGGTACATGCATGATACAAAGCAAGGATTAATTCAAAGGAGTAATGTAGAGGAGTGTACTGACTACATACATATCATCAAACATCTTTCATCCCACTTAGGATGCCACGCATCGTGCCTGGTTAGTCATAAGATCATGTTGGTCATAACCTCAGTAGCTTAAATAAACAAGTGGTAATACTCTTCATCTTCTAGGCTATGTAATAAACAAGTGAAAGGGAGCAAGACACGTAGAGAAAACACATGGAATGACTTTCAGTTCTTGCAACCATGAATGTCATTGAAGACGGAATGATACGACAATGATAAGCAAACTTTTAAGCTACATTAAGAGGTGTATTTCAAAAGACGTGCTTTGTTTTCCATACCTAGCCTCCAAAGGGTTATGCATCAGATGGAGTCTTCATTCGGTCCTAATATTCTATCATACCTTGGGTTTCTTGGTCTGCTTATTTTTCTCCTCAGCTCCTTGAGAGTCATCTTTCATGTCATCTTTCTTCGTGGCCCGTGAGAGACATAATTGTGTAGTTTCAATGGGCAGTGACTATTGCGAGATAAGGCCTTGGGAGGACACATTTACATAGTTTTAGGATGTAAGGCACTACTATGGGATGAGGCCTTGGGAGGACACATCTATGAAATTTCAGTATGCAAGGCAGATTGGGTAGTCAAGGGAAAAAACTGCACAAGTTTTGGAGACAGTGGGTTCTAGCTGAGGGAAGGACACTGGAGGAAATCACTGCACATTTTTGAATGGTAAGGGAGGTTTGGATTTCTGCACATTGCACAGTTCGAACAAGCAACAGAAAAGATTTAGGGTTACATATGTGAAGCTTGAGGATCAGATTCTTAATTATGTTCACATTCACCATCAGGACAACCCTGGCAGCTTCCTCCTAGATCTGGCACATTATTGTCTTAAAAATGGTGAAGGATAGCTTCTTTAGTACAAAATTTATCCCTAGAGCAAACAACATTGTTCAATCCAAATTTTGGGCCTATGTTATCCTTCAAAGTAGTAGATTTATCACAAGAAGGTTTTTTAATAGTATCATTCATGGTGAGCAAGAAGACCTTCCTTTTCTAAACCTGCCAACAAGTGTTGGTAGGTGTCTCCAAAAATATGCATTTCCAGGCCCCAATATTTGAGAAAACATTTAATGAGAGCTATCATAGAAGATATGCTCTTCAGGATGCATAAGTGCTTGAACCAATCTTTCTGCTTGTACTCCAAAGAAAGAAGAAATATCATAGCATCTTCCTGTCTTTCCGTAAATTTTAAAATATGCAAATAAATCAAATTCATGTGAAAACAAGCATTAAGAGGAAACAACCAAACAATAAATTGAAAGAACTCAACCCATATACTTTAACTAAAAAAAAATTAGAAGAAATTTGATAAAATCCCTTGGGCAATAGTGTTCAGATTGAGTATATTTTGATAATCAAGGGTTTGCAGAACATTTATCACAATATTGAGCTAAGCTAAGGGTGTACGGAGAACTAACAGAAATACCTCCACCAGAGGAGGAACAAACAAAGAGGAATGAAATGTAAAATACTTACCACCTCGGTAAATTCAATTAATAAAGATTTGCCTCTCATGGCAAAACCCTGCAGACACTCCTTAGCTTCTCTAGCATGCTCAATGGGCTTGAAATACACAAGTGTGTGGTTCTGTTGTGGGTAAATGACTATGTTGTCCATCTCCCCAAACTTAATGAACTTTTCCATGAGCATAGGCTCTTTTGTCTTGTTGGACACATTACCTAAACATAGATTGTGAGAAGGAGAGCTTCCTCCTCCTCACCTCCCTTTGCTTAAAGGCCATTCCCTGGTGGTGGAAGCCCATGAGGGTTGTGGTTGAAAGGAGTTGAAGCACATTCTACATCGAAAAGGAGGTCCCTTGAGTTAAATAATTGGAGGAAAAGAATCAAAAGCAAAATCAGTGCAGATGAATTTCACATATACAGTTACTGATTTCCACAAACTAGGCTATAGAGAACTGCCTCTTGGATTGCTCATCGATTCCCTAAGGATACATCTCACAACCCTCCCTCGCTCAGCTACAAACAGATGTATATGAGTCACACACTAGGAATTGTGTGTTGACCCTAGCCATGGGCAGCGTTGATCTTCTCCTCTTACCATTTAGTGCCTTGATAACTCTGGTGTGAAGAAAGCAAAATTTTATAACCCCCTTAACTATCCATGCCCTACTAACTTCCATGCAAAAGAAATAAATCCTATAGCCCTAAAATTCTAAGAAAAGACCAAAAATTGAAAACTACAACCCATTTCTAATTTAAAATAATTGAAAAGTGAATACGTTAAGACAAAAATTTCATTTTAAGATGAAAGGATGCTCAACCATGAGAAGTTGGAAAAGGTGAGCGATTTTTTATTTAAAATAATTGAAAAGTGAGTAAGTTAATACAAAATTCTAATTTTGAGATCAAAATATATTTTTGTGTTAAAGAAATTTCTTAAAAGCTTCATAGCAATGATGAAAAAATATATTATTTTAAATAAAAATATATTAAAAAAATAAATAAATAATTTTAATACATTTTAATTACATTTTTTAATAGATAGTTTTATTTTTCTCCCTAGAGACATTATTTTTTGACTTTCTTAAAACAATATGAAACACACACACACACACATATCTATATATATATCTATATCTATATCTATACCTATATCTATATCTATATCTATATATATATATATATATATATATATATATATATATATATATATATATATATATAGAGATATATATATATAAAGTCTTTTAATAATTTTTTAAGATGTTCTTTTAACTATACTTTTGTTTTTTTAGAGAAAATATGAAAAAATATATTGAAGAAATAGAATGATTATTTTAAATGTTTGTTTTTTAAATTAGATGGTTCTTTTGTCTGCTTGGGGTAGTTCAACTGGCGATGGCCATGGTATGAAGTCTTACTAAACTAGTGATCTTGGGTTCAAATCTTGTACTACCCTCCGATCGTTGTGGGGTGAATAATGAACATGTAAAATCGAAAAATGAGAGTCCTACCAAGCTTAAAAAAAAAAAATAGATGGTTCTTTTTATTATATGAAATTAGTTGTAGTATGCTTATCCAACTTCTCCATTCTCATCTTTACCATTCTCTTGCTAGTTATTCTCATCTTTCCCATCCTCATGCTAATAGGAATTTTAATGTTATCTGAATTTATGTGTTTAGATTGGAGTTTGGAGGCATTATTCAAGGCTTAAGGAATTCATTTATACAGACACTAATCTCAACAGTCATTCATCACCAAAGGAGCATCTTGAACTGATGCAGCAACTCCTTAGCGCATTCTTTATCCCACTTCCATAATTCGCTGCTATGTTTCGACATGCTTTATTTGAGTGATGCTCAGTAACCCAAAAAATTCCCATTTATAGCATGGATCGGGACTTGGGTTGTTGTATATTGTCCATAAATGATAGTTTTGAGAGTGATTTTGCAGAGAATGAACCATGCTCATTGGTGAGATGGCATGACCATGGTTATTGGATGCTTATGGTTAGATTTAAATAAATTGCATTAGATTGTCCTAGCTTGAGTGGTTTGTACCATAGGATTGTGCAATCAAATAATGTCACATCATCAAAATGATCTGTGAATGATTTGGTGGAATGTAAATGGGAGAGACAATAGTTTACCCATATCCACGAGATCCATTACCGATTTACCTTGTGCCAGAAGTAGTTGATCCACCACCATAAGCCCCCGATAATATGATCTTACACGCAACCAATCAATTAACTCCTTTAGTACCCTTTAGAGAGTTTTTCCTTAGGGCTCTGTCCCACTTCCATAATCCATTTCTATGTCTCAAAATTCTTTGTTGATTTTATGTTATGGAAAAGCTAATATATCAATTTCAATAGGTTGGTCAACATAAGTGTGGATCCAACCTTAGCCATGAGTGAGAATGATGAGTCACAAAGATAGGGTCAGTTTTGAGACTCTCCTTCGAAGGATCTAGCTCTAACTTTATGGAATTTATTGGGCTTCACTCATTACCTTTGAATACTACTATTCTCCTATCATGGGGTTTAAGCACATAACCATTGAAGGTAGTCGGTAAAGTTTCTTTAGTGAATTGTCGCATCAATAGCCCATAAAATAGATTTTTGGGGCTCTGCACTGTGAGTCTAGCTGGGAAAATTGAGCCATAGAGATAGGTGAGAGCTATGCATAGCTCACTAAAGGTATTTCAAGAGGTTATTAGTATATTGGCTATAGAATTAGACTCTTTTTATTTGTAACTTAGGGAAATGGAAAATTTGTGGAGACAAGCTCCATTCTTCTTCTTTCACAGGGGCATGTCAACGTTTAGGTGATGGAAGTTTGGGGTAATGGTTACATAGAAACTACTAGGAAGACCATGTAGCAGGATGCCCATCTCCAGGGAATTTCATAGGTGTCAACATTGGTTAAATTTCTGCTAGATTGGCTAAACAATAATTTTCATGTACAAAATTTCATATGGCATGAACAAAGACTCATCTTGGAACAGGTGAAAGAAAGTGAGAGGCTTGTCAAAGAACTAATAAACAAGGATACAATTGTCAAATTAGGAAGGAACTTTTGGTGCACTTTTCAAATTTATTTTGGTCCAAGGAACTAACACATGATGAAGTAGTCATTGCTATGCAAATTTTGATTCTTCTTATGTTGGTCCATTCCTTTCAAAGTGGTCATGCTATTGATTCTTCTACTATAAAAACCATTGTTCAAAAGATGATTGATCCACTTGAAAGGATAAGTGCAAAATACAGTGAGCCCTTAAAGATAGAGTTTTTGTAGCTAGCAATGCACTTGTTGAAGTATGTCCTTAATGATCTTATGGAACGTAAAAAGGAACTTGAAAATTTAGTGGAAAAATGTCTCACTCAAAAGGAAAGTGCCAGCAAGTCGTGTGCCTTTGTTATGTTTTTCCAATATCTCTAGGCTCATGAAGTTCTTGTGAAAACCATACTTCACACATTTCTTGAGATTTAAAAAATGTCCCAACCAGAGAACAAGGATATAGTTAACCGAGCTCTGCATATATTCATACCAAAACTATCACATATATCTCTCTTGGTAGAAAGCAAGATACCTCTAAGGATCCATTATATGAAGGAAATACTAGTTGAAGAGTGCCATTCAATTTCTAATTTGGTTCACATTTTCCAGCTTAGTTACGGCATTCAAACTTGTTTTATAGCTACCAAGCCCAAATTGTGTCATAGATGCTAAAATCTCTTTGTCACCTTGGACTGTATCAAAACACTCCCCCAAGAAAATAGACATCTAGCTATAGAGCTCGTTGGGCTTGTTGTTGCATGAGAAAAACAACATCAAGCAGAAGCACAGGCAACATCAGACATAGAGGGGCATGTTCAGTCTATGGATATGCCACTTTTGACTCCAGTTGTAGGAGGTTACATGATCAGAGTAAGAGTACATGAAAAACATCCATATGATGCTTCAGGCTTTCCAGATTCTTTGACCAAGAAAGTTAAAAAATAAAGTGACCTTCCTAATTTTGAACCCAAGGGTAAAGAAATGTCTACAATATACAAAGAGATGTTAAAGCTGCTCTCGAAGGCTTTGGAGGTTTGGGTAGCAGTTAATGTAAAGCTCAAAAATTTGGAGGCTATAAATTGTTTACAAGAAAAAGATTATGGCAGGAAATCCTACATCTAAATTATATTTCCCTAAAAACTATCACAAATTGAATGAGATCCCCATACAAGAACCAAAAATGGGGGTAAATTTTTTGGAAAGATATGTCATCTTCTTACCATTTAATTGGATCTTACCCAATTTGGAAAGTAGGAAACAAGGCTAGCATCCAAGTGGCTACAAATTTTTGGATAGGCAAAGAGGTACACTACAAAATGCCAGGTCAGCTCATGGAGCCTTTTAAGCTTTAAAGGCATTTAGAACTTAGTAGATCTATATTTCCCACACACTCACCAATCCCTAGATTAGGTCTAGAGTAGTAATATCAACTTGGGGCTAATACAGTTAGCAATAATCGAATGGGAGGAGATGAGGCTTCAACCAAATAAGGCTAGAATCAAGAGAAGGTGAGAAGAGGATTCAAATGCTTGGTGTGAAAATCCAACCTATGGTACCTACTCAATTAAATTGGCATATGAATTTCTTTTTAACCACCAACAAATCCAAGACCCACCACCTTCGTACCAAAGCATTATCTGAAGGTTAAGGCTGTAGAGCTATAAAAAGGGTCTCTTTCACCTCTAATTACCTCACATTAATATGTCAATCCAGGAGCGTTTGGTTATTTCAAAGAGTGACTCAATCTGAGGCTATTTGTCAGAGTAATTCTAGTAGTACAGTGTCCCAAAAAAACACAAGAGTAAACTAATGCTTGTCTATGACTAAGTTCCTTCAAATGACTAAAGCACACACTCTTAAAGCTAAGCAACTTTATCAGTCAAGGGTTCGACAAAAATAGACCATCCCTTTGGAAACTGATGGAAAGGAAACTAGAGCATGGACCACGGGTCTGGGAGCAAGGCAGTAAATGCAGAGGCTCACTACAGCCACAGGCCGTCTCTCACACCAAATGCGAGTAAATGAAATGGCAGATAAAAATGGAATGGAAAATACGAAATTGAACAGAAAATCTAGAATGGAACAACAATGCTTAAAATGGAACAACAATTCTGAAATGGAACAGCAATCGCTATAACTAAACCTCGCGAGTAATAATCAACTTTACCCTATCAACTCAAATGCTCTCATTGTAATCAAAACTCCAATCTTTCATTCTCCAAGCAAATCACGCAACCAACTAAAGGAACAGCAATAACTCTTAATTATGGAACAGCATGTGAAAATCATACACACATAACACTCTAAAGAAGTAATCTGATTTAATACCAATCATCAACAGGAATTACAACTGTGTTTCAAAATGGAACAGCATGAATCCTGAATCATAAAGAACACACCTTTCAGATAATTACCTTAACACACATACTCAGCATAGAAGCTTCATAACACAATGATAACACTGTTCAATTAAGTCTAATAAGATTTCATCCACTCCGAAAGTATTGATAATATAATGCAGAGTCAATGGAAAGAACATTAATGAATGAATCTTAGCAGAGCATGTGATGTAACTTATAAAGCATATCAGATTACCAACTAGTGATGATAAGCAAACCACGCAGAAATCAAATCATAGTGATACAGAAGCAAGTGTCCTCCGGGGCCGGGCCCTTAGCCTCAAGGGTACACCGCTTTAAGTTAATCCAGACGCAAAGATAAGATAATCACCAAGTTTATATTAATGCATAAAACAGAAAGTACAATGAGCCAAGTTCAACGAGACTCGATGATCAAAGTTCAGTCTTTAACAAAAAGTTACATAAAAGCATCCCCTCAGACTAACAGTGCCATCCCTTTATATAAGGGTAACGGTGGAGATGTCTAAGTGATAAGATAAATAAAGCAGTGATCCCTCAGGATCGAAGATCCTGAGGGATTCGCCAAACTGTTAATCCCTAATCACTTCTTTTCTCCTCCGCCGAGCTGGTGCCTTCTCCTCCTTTTCCGGACCGGTTTGCTTCAGCCTGCTTTGCCTCGTTTGCACTCGGTCCTTCGTCAAAGGGACAACAGTTACCCTGTTCTTATCTTCTTCTTTGGAACAACAGCTCCTCGTTTTTACCCTTTCCTGCACAGGAGAATGACAACTATCAGCGGATGAGTCTTTGCATACTAATTCCACATATTTTACCACAATTCTCTATTGTTTTCCACATTCATGATGTAAACGATTCGTAAGTCCTATTGAAAAGCCACTGAAATGATCATTAAAAACATACCTTTTTAGTACTCCACACCCCCCCCCTGCTTACCCTATTTCATGCCCTCATGAAAACGTTGTAGTTGACATACAAAGTAGTGAGAGAGTAGGCTGGAGAAGGAATCTCATGCGGAGACCTACAGCCATGGTGAGTGACTAGGTAGTCAAAGAACTGCCCTGTTTGACCCTCAGACATCTCATATAGGGCTTGATATCCGGGTGCAGGGTGCCAGATAATTGGACTGCGGAATCTATATCCTAACTAGGATGGCCCTGCCCTCAAAATGCTTTCGCCATAGAGGTTCAAACGATTGGCAGCTAATTGAAAATTCTCATACTTAAATGGCTCCCTGAGCTGGATGTTTGGATTAGAGGTTCGGTACCATAATTTGGCTGCATCAATGGCAAGGTCTTTGATAGAAAGAAAATATTCTAAACTTTGTCGAATGAGTGCCTCGTGCATGGGTCCTAATGTTTTGATGACACCCGGAGTTCTCATAAGGTTTCTATGTGCTTTCCATAGCCGTACTGGGTCCCTAGGCTCAGCCCTTACCCACAAGTCTAGGCCATTTTCCTGTCTCTGGAAGGTGTTATAGGCTTTGAGCCATTTAATCTGATTAACCCCGAATGAAATGAATGCTTGCAATTGAATGTCCCAAACAAAAGGGCCAGGGTTCAACTCAGTCTCCTAATCTAGCACGAGGTTATGCAAATAAAATTCACATAGCAATCTCTGGACCTTCACTCCATAATGTTTACAACAATCTATAAAGTCATTGATAGTATTAATTTGTATCGGGGCACCTGCTTTAACAGCCTTTATTTTTAATTGTAAGTATCGTTCCAATAAAAACAGAGCATATTTTTTGGCACGGGCCCTACATGCTAAAATGTCATTGTATAAAGAACACAAGGTATCCATCTGTTTGATAATAGTATCGAGCCTACGGGTTACCTTTGCAACTTTCTCCTGTTCCTTTTGCCACCCTTCAAAGGCCTGGCTTTCGGATTGATTGACGTTCCTTAGTTGTTGTCAGAGTTCTTCATACTTCTCACGAGGGACTGTTTGCTCTCTAAGCTTCTCCATTTCTTGCTAAGCCTGTTTCAATCCTTTGTGGAAGGTCCTTGTCTTTGGATCTCTTTTCCATACATCAGTGAAGGCCGGGAGTTTTACCTGAACTTTCTTATTGCGTTGTTTCGAGTTCAGAACCCTTATCACCCTTGAGGGTGGTGCCTCTGTTTGAATGTCCTTGTTGTCCTTTTCTTTTTTAACATGAATACCAGCTGGCAGCTGTTCCTTTTCAAATGGAACAACAGTCTGTCCCTCAGCATTATTTGGAATAGCAGCTGGACCTTCAGCTTCATTTGGAACAGCATCTGGACCTTCAGCCTCATTTGGAACAGCAGCTGGGCCTTCAGCTTCAATTGGAACAATAGTTGGATTTTGGGCAGGGTTTTGATCAACAGAGCGATTTTTAGTCCTCCACCGTTTTATCCTGCGATTTCTTACTACAGTGGTCATCTCTTTCTTCCCGGCGGTCTTCCTTGTCCTCTGCCTCGCTTTCAGGATCCTGATTTTCTGGTGGAGCTGGGCTATTATGCTCAATAACCTCCGTTGTTCCTTTCGTAATTCTCTAATTTCCAATGTTTTATTAGAAGGAACAATAGGCTTTTTGCTGCGTTCTGGGCCGTGACTAGCCCCTTGATCTTTCTCCTAGGGTGCTTCTTCACTGTTTTGTGCTGGCTGTTCTGGGGTAAGAACCCTAACTGGTTCCGTGGCTTCGCTTTCTATCCTCACTTCCTCTAGAATTTCCTCTGGTGCCGTGGGAACAGATTGTCCCCTCTCAATATCTCCTATCTCCTTTTCATCATGAATGGGCAGAGTTCCTTCTTCTGCCTCTTCTGCATGTGGTTTTTCGGGTGCATCTTCTTCCTGGGGTTTTTCGTGGAGGTATGATGGAGTGGAAGGTTGGCCATACTCACCCATATTGACCAAGATTGCGGCCAATTCCTCTTCTCCCACTGGGTCTTGTGGTGGACTACCTACCTACTGTCCCATTTCCTCCTCCTGCCTGGATTGTCCATCTTCTGCCTCAGGATGCTCAATTTCCATTTCAGGATTCTCGGCTTCTATCTCAGGATGCTCAGCTTATGTTTCCGAATGCTCAGCTACTTCATCGTTTTCCTCTTTGGATCGCTTAGCCTCCTTGGCCTCTCCTTCCTTTTCTCCTTTAACTTGTTCTTCTTCTATTTCTGGTTGTGAGGGCTGTTCATCCTCAATTACCACTGACTGGCTAGTGCTTTCCTGGAGTTTTTCTAGCCTTCCTCTTATCCGGGCTAACCGAACTAATTTTCTGTGTTTCTCTGGCTGTTCCAGTGTATCAGTGTCATGCTTGCACTTTGCTGATTCCTGGCGGGTTTCTAGTCATTCGGATGTGCTTGCGACATGTTTTTGTTTTCTTAATTCTCTGCGTTTTTCCGGACGTTCAGGTGTACTTAGAGTATGTCTACGTTTTGGGGAAGGTGCTATCACTCTCCCCTCAATTATTGCAATTAATTCTTCCTAGCTGCTTTGCTGCTGGGTGAGGCTATGACTAACTATTAGTCGGATTAATCCATGGTGGCCGACAACTGACTCTACATGTTGTGCCTTTTTCAGGCTTCGTGCGACGTCATGGAGTAAAGAATTCAAAAGTGCAGGAAGGTTTAGAGAGCATTTTTGCTTTAAAACAGCTATGAGTTTAAGGTGTCGTGGCGTTACCACGTCTTTTCTCCCCTCGCAGGTGATGTAGCTTTGCACTGTTCTCGCTAATTCTGCACAGCGTTCTCCTAGCGTTGCTGGCAGGACTCCCTTCCCTTTAATTGTTAAGCTCTGGCCTTCGTCCTGGAAAATTTCCATGATCTTCTGGAGTCTTTCCTTCTTCAATGTCCATACAGGTCTGGTGGCTGGTAGTCCCGAGACTTCTGCAATTATATCGTCGGTGACTGCTATCTGCTTCCCCCGCACCGTGGAGTGATCCTCCTACAGGTTCTGCAAAAATTCCATCGCCACTATTTCATTGGACTCCTTCAAGCGATTGAGATAAGTCAGCCACCCTGCTCTTTCCAGGATCTCCCGAGCAGCAGCGGAGACTGTCAACTTTTGAGGTTCACTTCGAACTGCCCTGCCTCCCATGGTTTCACTGTGGATTCTCAATGGAACAGCAACTGCTTGTGTTGTTTGAAACACATAGAGGGTAGTAATCGTCGGATTTAGAAAAAAACACAGAGTATGCAACAGAAATGACTTATGAACAGCAACTTGTATAGAAAAAAATAGAAATGTTATGCCGTTAAACCGTGCCATTTCCTGGTACACTATTTTTCCCGAATAGTGAGCTGACACATAACTCAGGGAATCATGAGGTGAAGCTCCCCCCCACAATGCGATAGGCTGCCCCAGCCGTCAAAGAAAGGAGCGGCACCCAATCTGTAACCAAGTCATAAAGGAATAGCGTATGAAAATATGCCATGTTTAGAAAAACAACCGATTGCTGAAATCGAGGCGTAAAGTTAGATCGCATATTACATAAGAGGCTACTATGATATGATGTGAGGGCGGGGGATAGGACGTCTGTCGTACTTTACTAAATCTCAAGTGGTCATTGTCACCTCCTTTGCCATGATTGGTGTATTAAATATCCATGCGGTATATAAGTCGGGAAGTAATGCATGATTAGTGCCTAGAATATAAGAAACAAAAGAGTATTAGTATCGTACCTATTGGTGTAATTAATGTAACTTCGATACCATTAACAATGCTTTGCTGCCGACAAGTGTCCATAACCTTGGCAGAGTTGTTTATTTCACCCCCGGAACCATGATCCTTTATGTGCATATTAAGGAATGTGATGTCAAAGTGTAGGTCATTATGCTGGCTTGGTAACTAGTTAGCCATAATGCCATTCACGAGGAGGGGGCGAAGAGTGGGCAGGTCGGCTCATGATGAGACCTCCTGTTCCAAGGTTTGTTTATTTGCTATACCTTTTGGACCATATCCCTGGTGTGGTGGCCATAGTGGGAATGCCACTTCGCTTCCATCCTCATGATCATGGTAGGCTGGCTCTTGATGAGACCCCCTATCCTGCATTTGACAATTTATAATTCATTTGCTTTTTCTTTCTCTTTTTTTTTTTCATAAAGCACTTTTCCTTATATATCTACAAAGGGTGGTTCAACACTCCTTAAGAGTAGGAATGGTGGAAGAAGTCTTATCATCTCAATAGGAGGATATAAACCCTTTGCTCTTATTCCTGAACAAAAATAAAAAAAAGAATGGCATGATAAAAGATAACCAATCAGGGCAAAATTAGTAAGACAATGACAACAAAAGATAAGTACATCCTTCCTTCTGTCCTCTTACCAATACATAGCCTTATAAAGATAGCGATTTATAATTGCCTGATTTCAGTGTGTTGTGATTTTGGATTCATTGCATAAGTGCATCGCTTGTCTCTAAAAGACTTTGAAAGAATAGGGGCAAGAAGCATCCTCACTTGGACCAGCAAGAGGTTAGCTGTTTCACAAAGAGAGAAGAAGAATGCTAGATCAATAAAGGAGCATAAGTTTCAAAAGTGCAAATGCCGTTCCTTTTGAAAAAGGAACAGCAGAACACAGCAATGTCGTTCCTTTTGAAAAAGGAATAGCAGAACATACCAATGGCGTTCCTTTTGAAAAAGGAACAACAAAAATCAAAATGCTGTTCCTTTTAGAAAAGGAACAACAAGACAAGCGAACGTCGTTCCTTTGAAAAAGGAACAACAAAAATCAAAAGTGTTGTTCCTTTTGAAAAGGAACAACAGAAAATCAAAAGTGTTGTTCCTTTTGAAAAGGAACAGCAGAAAATCAAAAGTGTTGTTCCTTTTGAAAAGGAACAGCAGAAAATCAAAAAGTGTTGTTCCTTTTGAAAAGGAACAATAGAAAATCAAAAAGTGTTGTTCCTTTTGAAAAGGAACAGCAGAAAATCAAAAAGTGTTGTTTCTTTTGAAAAGGAACAGCAGAAAATCAAAAAGTGTTGTTCCTTTTGAAAAGGAACAGCAGAAAATCAAAAGGTGTTGTTCCTTTTGAAAAGGAACAGCAGAAAATCAAAAAGTGTTGTTCCTTTTGAAAAGGAATAGCAGAAAATCAAAAAGTGTTGTTCCTTTTGAAAAGGAATAGCAGAAAATCAAAAAGTGTTGTTCCTTTTGAAAAGGAACAGCAGAAACATGCAAATGCCATTCGTTTCAGGAACGACAGAGAAATTGAAATCTATGTGTGCACAAACAAGTCTGAAGAAAAGAATTATGTACAAATTGCGAAAAGAAATGAATTCCTTAATGAATTACAGGTGAGGAAGATTTATCTTCCTCTCCTAAAATCTCCATATCAGCGTCTCTGCGTAGCTGTTGGCAGAAGGATTCCCGAGTGAGTGGTTTACGATAGAGACGAACTCAATGGCCATTCACTTTGAAGGTATATCTAGAACCGTCAATGGTGATTAAAGTGATGGTCCCATTTTCATGTACCTTCTGGATTTCGTATGGTCCCAACCAACGAGTCTGGAGTTTCCCAGGGAAGTCCTGAAACCGAGTGTCGTATAATAGGGCCCAGTCTCCCTCATGGAAGATTTTATTTTTGATGAGGGCATCATGCCATTTAGCTCGCTGCTGTTGAATCAATGCTGTATTTTGTAGTGCGGAGAGCCTAATTTCGTCCAATTCATTGATCTTTTGTAGTCGATTCATCTGTGTCTCAGTTAGATCTAAGCCAACTTCCTGTGTTGTTCGTAATGTTTGGATTTCAAACTCTATAGGGAAAATGGGTTGTTTTCCAAACACTAATTGATAAGGTGAGTAACCAATGGTACTTCTCCATGTTGTTCGATAGGCCCAAAGTGCTTTAGGTAGTCGTGCAGCCCAATCATGCCTATGTGACGCAATGGTTTTTGTTAGGATTGATTCTATTACCTTGTTGCTGCTTTCTACTTGTACGTTCGCCTGTGGGTGGTATGGAGTAGTAATTTTGTGCTGGACGTGATAATTATTAAGTGTTGCTGCTAATCTATTGCCAGCAAATTGTGGTCCTCCGTCTGTGATTATTTCCCTTGGAAGGCCATAACGTACAAATAGATGGAAGAGGAACTGTATAACAGAGTCCTCTGTGGCTCTTGGCAATGCTTCTGCTTCAACCCACTTGGTGACATATTCTGTTGCCACCAGGATATATGTTCTTTGATTTGATGAGGGGTTGATGGGTCCAACGAAATCAAGAGCCCATCGCTCAAATGGTTCGATGACTGATTGAGCTTTGAGAGGCATCTTGTCAGCTTGACCAAGACATCTTGCTCGCTGGCAGCTGTCATAGGCTTCGACAAATTTCTTTGCATCTCTGAAAATCGTGGGCCAGTAATATCCTGTCTGTAATACTTTGTGTCCCGTTCTATGCTCAGCGAAGTGTCCCCCACATGGTCTGTCGTGACAGGCTTTTAGGATGTCAAAGATTTCATCTTCTCGAACATATCTCCTGATATGCATGTCTACCCCTGTATGAAACAAATAGCCCCCAATCCAGGAGAATCGAGTACTCTTCTGAACAATATGTTTTCACTCATTAGGGGTTAAGTGTTTTGGTAGTTTACCTACTGCAAGGTAATTGGCAACATCGGCATACCAGGGTGTTCGAACAGCAACAGCAAATAGATGTTCGTCTAGAAATTGATCTTCAACTGCTGCTGCATCAATTGGCTTTAGCATTCTCGAGAGAAAATCGGCTACAGGGTTCTCTTTGCAAGGCCGGTCCTTGATTGTGATATCGAATTCCTACAATAAAATTAACCATCTAGTTATTCTGGAATTTGTGACAGGCTTATTTGCTAAGTATTTTATGGCAGAATGATCTGTATACAAAATAACAGGATAGCCTGTAATATAATGTCTAAATTTATTGACAGCATGTATTACAGCTAGGAATTCCTTTTCAGTAACAATGTAATTTAATTCAGCAGGGGATAAATTTTTGCTGATGCAATAGATAGCATATGGTTTTTTATCCTCTTCCTGCCCAAGGACTGCGCCAATGGCTGTATCTGAGGCATCAACTGATATCTGCAATGGCAGATCCTAGTTTGGTCCTCGCAGCACTGGGGCTATGGATACAAGCTTCTTTAAATCCTTGAAAGCACGTTCACATTTTTCTGTCCAAAGAAAATCAACGTTACCAATTAGTGCATATAAAGGTGCAACAATGTGTGAATAATGTTCTATAAATCGTTTATAATATCCAGAAAATCCAAGAAAGCTTCGTACCTCTGTTTGAGTAGTAGGAGAGGGAATAAGCAAAAGTATTTGGATTTTGGCCGGGTCTACCTGAATGCCGGCTGCTGAAACATAGTGTCCTAGAATAAGTCCTTCAGTCATCATCATGTAACATTTTTCGTGACTTAAGCAAAGCCTGGTAGCTATACAGCATTGTAGGACTTTTTCTAGGGTATTTAGTGCTTGATCAAAATCATCTCCATAGGCTATAAAGTCATCCATATACACTTCAAGTCCATCATTTATTAAATTTGCAAAAATGTTAAGGATAGCCCTTTGGAATGTGGCGGGAGCATTACATAGGCCAAATGGTAGAACTCGGTAGGCAAATGTCCCCCAAGGACAAGTGAAAGTTGTTTTGTCGTGGTCTTCAGGGGAAATCTGAATCTGATTGTATCCACTGAAGCCATCCAGGAAGGAAAAGAATGTTTTTCCTGCCAAAGTATCTAGCACTTGGTCTATGAATGGGAGTGGAAAGTGGTCTTTTTTTGTTGCTTTATTGAGTTCCCTGTAATCCACACAAATTCTCCATTTCCCATTCTTTTTTGGTACGACCACAAGTGGAAAGACCCATTTACTGTCAGAAATAGGATAAATAAAATTAACATCTAACAGTTTCTGAAGTTCCGCTTTCACCACATCCTTTAAATGAGGATTAAGTCTTCTCTGCAGTTGACGGACAGGTCTAGCATCTTTTTCTATATAAATGTGGTGTGTACACAAATGTGGGTCGATTCCTTTCATATCAGGGTAATCCCATGCAAATTCCTGTTGATATTTTCTTAATAAATGGATGAGCTTAGTTTCATGTTCAGATGTGAGGTTGGCATTGATATTTAAAGCTTTTCCCAGTTCAATTTCCACAATTTTACTATTTGCGACAGAAGTAACAGGTATTGTTTGATCATGTGTGTCTTTCAGAGGATCTTCTTCTAATTCATTATCAAATGTTGCTTCTATCATGTGACATTGTGTGTAGGATTCAGCTTCAGTTTGACTAATGAAATTGTTAATGGCATCGTCTTTTGTTTGGTCTTTAAAATCAAGTGCCTCTTGCAAAGTCAATGGGGATCTAATGTTATCAGCAAGGTATGATACAGGATACTTGTTAGTTTTAATTATTGTGAGACTTGGCTACGCTGGAGGGTATAGAACCAAATTCTTAATATCAGGTCCTTTAGTTATGGTCATGTTTCCTTGCCGGCAACCAATGTAAGCATCGACAGTGGCAAGCCAAGGCCTTCCTAGGATTAGCGGGTGTCCATCAAGTCGGGTTTTTGGATTAATTATCAGGAAATCAGTCGGATATTCCCAGGAGTCTACGGAGACCATGACATCGTGTAGAGTACCTTCTGGTCTAATCACAAATCGGTCAGCTAATTCTAACAAAGTAGAGGTAGGTTCTACAGATGTAATGCCGAGTTTTTGACAGGTGGTGGTTGTTAAAATATTGATTGCAGCTCCTAGATCAACTAAGGCATTAGACAAGGTCTGACCGTAAATTTGAAAAGTGACAATTGGATTTCCTAGGTCTTCATATTTGATGGGTGTTTCTTTCCCAGATAAGAGATCAGATAAAGTACCAACTACTTGGACTCTTGGATTAGTTGTTATATTCCTCCTTGGTTTCTTTATGCACAATTCTTTAATAGTTTTTGCATATATAGGAATATCTTGAATGGCTTGGAGGAACAGTATTTTTATGTACAAATTTTGTAATTCCCCCAGAATGTCAAAGTCAGGATATTGTAAAGGTCGAGGTATGACTAATCGTTCTGGGAATGGGGGAGAGGATGTGGTTGCTTGATTATGAGACTGTTCATTATTTGCATCCTCTTGCTGTAACTGATGTTCTCTTACTAACTGATCTTCATTATGAACTGTTTTATCTCCCTCATTTTCGATGATACGTCTAGATCATAATTGAAGATCATTACACTCCCGCAGGTCAGGTCCTATTTCTGGTGATTCAATGATTTCAAGAGATTGGACTGGTCTATTATTTGGATTGGGGTTGGGTTGGGCTGGGAGTTGCAGTCTCAAATTAGACTGGGGATTTTGTTGTAGAGCTGGCAGAGTAGGATGAGGGAGCGGAATAGTTCCTACTAGCTGTTGCATCGGTCTTTGCCAGTTTGTCTGCCAGGATGAACCTTGTGAAGTAGGGGGAGTCCATTGCGGAGGATATGGGCTATTTTGCCAATATGGTGAATTATAAGGAAAATTAGGCCAACTACATTGATTTGGATGATTCAGCCATGGGTTTGAAGAAGGAAACGGTGGTGGTGACCAATTTGAGAATGGGGGTGAGGGTTGATTTTGCCACATATTATATTGCTGAGCATTATATTGTGGAGGCTGAAAAGAAGAGGTTGGGTCTGTAAACATACCAGATTGTCTTTGCTGCCACTGGCGATGCTGGTTGATCAAGTACACTGATTCTAGTTCTTCCTCTGCTTCCTTGTATACTGCTTTTAATCCAGGAAGTGAGGGGCAGCTTTCCGTAAGATGATCATTTGTACAGATGGCGCATGTTTGGACTGTATCCAGTGGACACTCCTTGTGACTATGTTTTTTTCTGCATCGGGGGCAGAAGATTGCCAAATTCTGTTCTGCCTCCATCTGCTTCTGTTTGGCCTGCATAATATCAAGTTGTGTAGTTAGTGTCCCTAGAATATCAGTTTTAAAATTTTCTAATAAATTTCCAATCTCCACATGCGTTACTCCTTCTGTTGCTATTTTATTGTCTCTTGCAAACCGATCATATTCTGCCGGTTTTATTCTTGTGCTGCCTCTCGAACTCCTGATGCATAAATCAATAATGTCAGCAAAATTCTCTTGATAAATATCCCCTTTTCCCATAATGTTTAATGTTTCGATCCACTGTTCCTTCATGCCCCTTATCAATGCAGTTTTTAATACATTATCAGGTAAAGGTAGTGATCCATAAGGAGATCTTTGTAAATTATATTGAAAATGTTCCACATATTCTTCTAATGTTTCATATGGTTTGGCTGTCATTTGAAATATTTCATCTTTCAATTCTCTAGACCTACAATAATCCTGATATTTTTTTAAGAAGGATTCTTTCATCTGATCCCAATTGTTGATGACCCCACCATCTAGTCCCATAAACCATCTTAGAGCAGCCCCCTTTAATGTCGAGGGGAATAATTTCAATTTCTGGGGATCGATGGTGTAATCATATCCCCTACACAACACATCAAATTCGAATAAAAATACATCCGGATCTTCTGATGTAAGACCGTGAAAGCTAGGGATATGTTGAAGAGGAATAGCTTTTTACAGTGGCATGATCCGGATTATCCACAGTTTGGTGCTCATTCTGTCGACGTTTCAAACCCCAAAGGGGGTCCATCATCAGGACAAATTAGATAGAATATGAATGAAAGCTTATTGAGAGAAGAGTCTTCTGACCTGGGAATAAATAAACCTAGATCCCTAATTTTTATAAAGAAGCCGACAATTATATATATGATTTCTTATTTATTTTATTTTTATTTATTATTTTATTTTTTTATATAATAGTTCTATAAATTTTTTTATTAATTAATATATTTATTCCTATTGTTTTACCTAGAACCTAAAAATGCTTTAATTGATAAGTTTAATTCGTAAATAGGTTTAATTTATTTATATTTATTTTATAATTCCTTTTAATTCTTTTTATTTTTAATTTTATTTTTATTTAATTAATTTGAAATTAATTAATTAATTAATTAATTTAATTTTAATTCTATCAAAATTTCTTTATTATTAACTTTATTTATTGTTATTTACCAATTTTTCTATCTAGCCCTAATTTTCAAGTAATTAATTAATTAATTTATAATCTTTTATTTATTTATTAATCAAATGTTAATCATTGGTTATTATTCGTTGTTTGGTAACACGGACTCAATTAAACTTATTAATTAAAAATGTTTTAATTGATAAGTTTAATTCATAAATAGGTTTAATTTATTTATATTTATTTTATAATTCCTTTTAATTCTTTTTATTTTTATTTTTATTTTTATTTTTATTTTTATTTAATTAATTTGAAATTAATTGATTAATTAATTAAATTAATTTTAATTTTATCCAAATTTCTTTATTATTAACTTTATTTATTGTTATTTACCATTTTTTATTTTTTATTTTTTATCTAGCCCTAATTTTCAATTAATTAATTTATAATCTTTTATTCATTTATTAATCAAATGTTAATCATTGGTTATTATTAATTGTTTTAGTTTATAAATTGACTAATTTTATTAATTTATTTAGAATTAATTAAAATCAATATAATTAAATAATTAAATTTATTTATTTAAATTTTGATTTAATAGCTTTCATGGGCGCATTTGCTACCCAATCCACTATAGGATATTGTAATGTAGAGGTTTGAGTATTTGGCTGATTCTGAGCCATAGGATCGAATATGTGCCAAGAAACTTCTGGGATATCTAGGTGGGTATTCATAGGTTGAGAGGGAACGATTTTAGCAGGGATAGTTTTAATGGCACTTCCTTTATCTGGGATAAAAGGAAAACCTGACGTCTGAGGAGATTGAATTCCCTCAACAATGATTTTCGCAGCGCTCCCCTTATCTGGGCTGTTTAATGGCTGATCTATTCCAATGGGAGATTTTGGTTCCTCGGTTTCCCCTGTTTCTCCTTCTCCTTCACAAAAGTTACTGAAATTCCCTTCCTGCAATAGTTCTGGAGTAGAATTTTCAATTTCCTGAAAGTCCTGCTCTTCAGTTTGACTATGCACCTCAGCAAAGGTTACAGATGGTGATCCTGTGGCCTGAAGGGAACTAGTAGGCTGCTTAGAAATGATTTTCCTGGGACCTACTGATGGCTGAGATTCTGTTTTCTTATAGATTTCGTCTATGAAAGTTGTTCGGCCCCTCAAGTGGAAGAGTCTGTAGAAAAGATGAAAAAAATGTAGGGTTGGGACCATGTTTTCAACGTCCACTTTGAGGTCTTGTGGAGGAGGGTTTCCGATGCACATAGCAGTGTCCATGACTTGACAATTGGGCAAAGTCGAGACATGCAGAGTGTAGATTTTCCATGAATTTGATATGTTTCTATGAACAATATGAGGCTAGTTTTATTCATAAGACACAAAAATTCTCTACTAGAGTGCAACAGAATAGGAACGGAGAATAAAACAGAGTCACACAATTCAAAACGTTTTTTTTTACTAGGAAATCCAACTAGGAAAACCCTTTGCTTGATGATAATTTTATTGATAACAAAAATTGAGCAATTGATATCTTACAAAATACAATTGTTTCAATATGAAAGACACACGTATCTTTCCTACTTGATCTAAGAATGAAATCCTTACAAGATTGTTGATCTTTGCTGCCCTCTGCTAACTTGTGCACAAGCTTCTCTCGCACACTCTTCCTCTCACAAGCTCCACGCACAAACTTGTGCTTCCTATTGCTTGGCCTCACCAACTCATGCTCACCAAAATAATGATTAATCTTGTGCCTTCACTCCTTTTAAAGCAATTCAAATGGCTAAAATTAGTGAGTTTCTAATTAAGGTAAGTGTTTTTGTGATTGATGAATTAGAATGAGTTAAATACTCATGCAACATGTCCTATTTCAAGTCAACCACTTGAAACTCAATCACTCATTCTTTTCCTTAATCAACTCACACTAGAAGATCAAAACTCTACCTTCAACTTCAACACATCAGTTAACTGCCTCATGCACTCCTAATTTTAGGGAAACTCCATGCACAAAAAAGGAAATGTTGACACCCAATATTGGAAATGTTGACACCCAATCTTTGGGATTAGGAAAACTTATGTAAATATTCTAAATAGCCAAAAATAAAGGAAGATAAAAGACGAAGAGACATTGGGAGATGAAACCCAATAGTCTCTCTCTCCTTGTATATATTCATATTCTATTTTAATGAAAAACACAATTTGATTCGGAGTTACAAACCTAGCTTGACATGGTATCAGAGCAACAGGTTCCAATTCAACTCTCTCCTCTTGTAACTCATATTCATTGACATATTCCCTACCATTATTTCATTCTATATTCTATCCCTTTGTGCTCTATATAGCTATGTTCTTATTCCAAGCATGTGCCCCTACTGTATATTCCATGTGAGGTCATTTGAAGTCTTGAGAAGACCATTGAATTGTGCCTGGAATTCCTACAAATTGTGATTGATTCTTTCAATGGTGTGTGCTCTCCTGCAACAACGTTGATTTGCTGCATGCAAACCCTGCATTGAAATGTGTTGGATTGGTATGCATTAGAATGTGAGTTGTTAAAAACGAACACTATTATAAAAGAGTCGTGGCATATAGATTACTTTGTTCATAACCCTTGCTAATCCTAAGTATTATTTAAGTTCTAAATAGGCTTACAAGTCGTGTGTATGAATGGTTGGATGGTTGTTTAAATGTTGTGGTGAGTCCTTTTTAATGGTTGTGAACCATGTTGTTTGGTGCATTCAATGCTCTCTGTGTTGGAATGCTACCCCTATAATTTGTGTTGATGTCTAGCTGGTTCATCAGTTCATCACTGTTTGTTGGTTCATCATTGTGTGTTGTTTGGTATCATAATTTTATTGCATCGGTGCATTGCCTATGGCAGCAACATTGAACAATCCTTCATTGAACATGGTAAAACACCTGGTAAAGCGAAAGGAAAAGCATTTGAATCTGCTCATTATCTTGTGGCACATTGCAACATTGGAGTAATTGAAGACTTATTTAATGCTTCACTTGCTTCATGGAAACATGCTTGGTTGCTTGATTTAGGAGCAACATGCCACATGACTTTCTAAAGAGATTTCTTTAAAGAATTCACTGAGAACCAATGGAGAAAGCTATATACTCTTAACATTCTCCTCAATTATTAGCTGACGAATTTGACAACCACCTGCAATTGATTTCAGATTCAAGAGGTACTTAATAAGGACTTGTTGGAGAAGAATAATTGCATGTTTGATCCTTGGGAAGTATCATCCCTTGTACTTGGTTTCAATTTGGTTGCCTTCTACATTGGGTACTTATTGGTTTGGTCAATGACTATTATATGTCTTGTTTTGATATTTTAAGTGTTCAATGCCTTCCAGGTTTATAATAAACAATCCTTAAATGTTGATATATGTAATTTTCTACGAGTCCATCACCTCAAATTTTCTCATCAATTTTCCCCTTTAAACAAGTTAGAATTCTTGCATTCTTGTATTTGGTATAGCTACTAGTCCAATAGGTGCACCCATCATTGTAATGATCACACACAACTAAGCATGGGAGCTGAGCCAAAATTTTAATGGTCCTCTCATACCAAATTTTGTGAGGTCCCTTTGGGACCTCATACTAGCGAGAGTCACAAACTGTTGTTGGGAAAATTTTCGTTATCAAAAAGTATGTGAATTATTGATCAAGGTCCATAATAAGGTTGAGAACAAAAAATTTGGTCATTTAAGGCCTTAAGATGGATCCTAAGGCTTTTCTCCAAAAATTTTCAAGGTGGGAGAAGTAGTAAAAAGGACACATAAGGTTGATTCCTCCAAATATGCTGCTGTAAAATATGGCTAAAAAACAATATATTGATCCAACCACAATTATTTATACTTTAATCTTGGACCATATCTAAGAACATATGAACAAATTTCTTTACCTAGAGAATCTAAGTAAAAGGCCTACTCACATTGCTTAGAAGAACATAATATGCCATCCTCAAAATCCTCCACCTCCTCAAGTTAAAAAATAATATTAGGGGAAGGAAAAATTACATTTAATCCCAACACACCAATAGGATTTTTTCTACTTGTTTTTATCAAGAAATATAATTATATTAATGAAATAAGATAACTATGTAATCAACAAATCTTAATGTTATGAAACCAGCTCACAAAAAGATAGAAAAGATCGATCAACACCTTAGAATTTAGCCTCTTCGAGGGGGAAACCTCCTTTACATTACATAAATGAACAATTCTTGGATGATACAAATGAAAAGACCTCCTTTCTATATATAGGATTCTAAGGGGTCATAATATAATCAGAGCTGACATAACAATAATAATGTAAGGGCACAATAATAACAATAGTGGGCTTCTATGGGGCACAATAGTAACAATATGGGGACTAGATGGGTACAACATTATAATAGGGGGGTTGTACTAATAACAATAAGGGGTTACACTAGTAGTATAGGGGCCTAACATGCCCCTCTCCTTCAAAAAGTGTTGTCCTCAACACTTGAGTAGTTCTTGATGCTTCTGTAGAATATTCTTGTCCTCCCATGTGGAATCTTTAGTGGGTAAGTTCTTCCACTCGATGAGATACTATGAAATTGATCGATTTCGTAGCTATCGGGTTCTTGTTTCTGTGACTGCTCCAGGTTCCAATATGATTTTTCCTTCATCTTCAATTTCTGGCAATATTGTTTGAATTGGGATCTTCTGCAACTTTTGAATGAGTGGCCACACTTCTTCATCCTTCTTCCATTCATCCCTTGCTTCGTTTATCCAATATGGTTGGATAATAGAAATAGCACAAAACAATTCTTCCACATCCTCATCCTTTCTTGAGAGTGCATATGCAACAAAATTTTGCTTCCCTTTTCTATAGATGATGTCAAACTCATAACCCAAATTATTTGTGAACCATTTTTTTTGTTCTTCTATAGATAATATTTGTTCTAAAAAGTATTTAAGACTATCATGATCCATTTTTACCTTGAAGTGTCTTCCCATTGGGTAAGGTCACCATTTCTTAAGTGCATGTAGTATTTCTGACATTTCCTTCTCATAAATAGCTTTCTTGAGATGTAGCCATAAAAATACCCAATCACCTACATCAAAACATTTTTCACTGCGATGTTGATCTACCAGTTGTTTCATTCGATTTTGCACCAAAGTGGCATTGGCCTTTAAAAGTTGGAGAACTTGTTGTTGATGCTCGATGTGATCTTTCACTACTTCAACTTTTTTCTTCTTGATATGTCCTTCTAGCTTTAGGGTTTGAGGAGTGGTAATTTCTTCCAATTCTTTACAAGATATGGTCGAATTCATTTCTTGATGCTTGATGTGATCTTTCACTTCTTGAACATTTTTCTTCTTGATATGTCCTTCTTTCTTCATAATTTGAGGAGTGGTAATTCCGGCCAATGCATTACAAGACATGGTTGGATTCATTTCTTCTTTCTCGATGTGATCATTCACTTCTTGAACCTTTTTCTTCTTGATATGTCCTTTTATCTTGATAGTTTGAGGAGTGTTAACTCTTGCCAATGCTTTACAAGATATGGTCGAATTCATTTCTCCTTTCTCTGGGGTTGGTTCTTGGTGTATATACTCTTCTTTTGATGCTTCTTCATCCTTTTCTTCCTCCTCTTCATAATCTATGTAAAATAATTTCTTCTCAACACACTTATGACCTTTAGTGCATTTTCTATCACAATTGTAACAAAGTCCCTTTTCTCTTTTTTCTTCCAATTGTTGTGGTGTCACCTTTATAGGTTGTCGAAGGCTAGGAGAATAAAAACTTCCATAATTATAGTCATGAATGGTTGGATTCCTTGTTACCATAATTTCGCTTTCAATTTTTGTTGCCCACTTGAATGCCTTCACCAATGAATTAGGTTCCCAAAGATGAAGCTCATGTTGAATGTTATCCTTTAAAGTACTTATGGAGACATCAGTCCTTTGCTTCTCTGGAATATCATTTACCCTTATATTCAATTTTTGAAATTCCTCAATGTGTTCTTCCATTGAACACTTTTGTTTGAGATTTATCAATTGGCTAAACAAGGTGTTTCTCTTTTTATCCTCATAATGTGTTATCATTTCCTCTGTGAAAATTGACCACGTAACAAGCGGTTTACGAGAACAAAGCCCTTTATACCATAAAAATTGATCTCGTTCTAAATATAAAGATGAAATACATACCTTTTGTAACAGTGGTACACCATGTAGATCAAAATATTTCTCCATCAGTAGTATCCAGCTTATCGGATCCTTACCATCAAACTTTCTCATCTCACTTTTCTTGATTCTAGAAGCTCGATCTTGAAATGATTGTAACTCTATAGTTTCAAATCTTCCAGTTCTGAAATCACGATCTACAGTATTCCTCTATGTCCTCTTTCCAATGCCACCAATCTGATCCAAATTGGATTCTCCAAGGAAGAGTTATTCCAAATCTCCCACAATGACCTAATTATAGACTAGTTCAGTGGAGGGAAATTGTGCGATGTGCCACGTGTCACCTTTTCAACCTTTGGATATGAAAAATATACAAAGGAAACTATAGTATGTCCTCTTTCTGTAACTTCTTACGAAATTGCAATCTGATTCTCAAAACAAAAGTTATGGCGATTTTCCCAAGGTCACCTGTTTGGAAAGTAATTCAGGAGTCTGAAACAATACCAATTTCCTCAGATCATATCTCTATAAATATAGCGTGAAATGCTTTGAAATTTGGATCTGAGGTTCAGTGCGATTTCATCTCAAATTTTTTTTTTTCACTTCTGAAATGTCACAAAAAATAAGTTATAGCATAAATGCCATGATGACCTGTTTGGAGTAGTGAAACCCTAGAATCCAAAGCTCTGATACCAAATGTTATGAAACCAGCTCACAAAAAGATAGAAAAGATAGATCAATGCCTTAGAATTCAGCCTCTTCAAGGGGGCAACCTACTTCACATTACATAAATGAACAATTCTTGGATGATACAAATGAAAAGACGTCCTTTCTATATATAGGAGTCTAAGGATTCATAATATAATTAGAGCCGACATAACAATAATAATGTAAGGGCACAATAATAACAATAGTGGGCTTCTATGGGGCACAATAGTAACAATATGGGGACTACATGGGTACAACAATATAATAAGGGGGTTTTACTAATAACAATAAGGGGTTACACTAGTAGTATAGAGGCTTAACAGTTAACGCTCAAAATAGTTTAGTGAAACATTTCCATCACCTTAGGAGAACATATAGACGAAGGAGATACTAAAGATGAGGCTCCCATAATAGGTACAACTTAGCCTCCACCCATCAGTATCCCATTCTATTAGTTTGAGTTAATTTGATTGTCCCTCTTTAATGCATCCATCAGTACAACACATGAACTCTTGAAGCCTAATATTTTCATATATTGAAAAGGCTTGGTTGATCCAATCCCTCTACTCTAGTACTTCTCACATGGATACGTTGTCAATATATTGTGTGTAAACTTAAGATAATTTGTGATGCCATTTTTAGTATCATGAATTAAACATTCCCATCCTTTCTCTACTTTATTTTGTATAAACATGGGAAGGAGACATAAAAACGTGACTTACTAGTGACGAGACTTCTGAATAGTCGACAACGTCATAAGATGATCCATAGAAATATCACTAAAAGTCAACCCATATTAAATAGTTATCAATTCAATAATTCATTATATAGTTTAATATACGTTATTTTCTAAATAAACCATGCTTGATAATAATTTTGTTAACAAGCCCCAAAATATGTTTCATACCTTTGAATGAGAAACTAATTACACTTGTGTTCTTAATTCACCACAGTTGTTTCTCCATGAAAATAACTTATGCTTGACAAGATTTATAAGGAAACAACATTGGTCATGAAGAGGTACATTAATGGGTCTTCTATTTCAATGTTATCAAAACTAGATGAGTCATCAAAATGGTCAACCCCAAAATTTGAACTAGACTAGAGCCAACAAAACTAGACCAAAAAATTGATTATTCAAAAAATACATAAAACATTCAAATTTTAGGGAAAATCATGTACATTCATCTGCATTCATATGATCAACCCAAAAATGTGAACCAGAGTGGAGCCAACAAAAAAAAAATGAGCAAAAGGTTATTCAAAAAATACATAAAATATTCAAATTTTAGGGAAAAACATATATATTCATCTGCATCCATGTGAATCCAAATAATTTACACACAAATATATAATGTTTATCATTTTTATATTAAGTAGGAGTGCATATAACCAAAACAACACCAACTACATACACCTTTGAACCATAATACATCAACAAAGGTTCTCTAAATGAACTCTACAGTCCAAAAATAAGCATAATACTAATGAGTAACTATAGTGACATAGTTGAGAGTCTAGAATTTAGAATTTACAATCTTGTCATATGGTACTAGTGTCTGGTTGTGGTTGCATTGATTTTTGAACCCCCACTGTCATGACCCTAGTGAAAATGTACACCTTCACTCAAGCCACAGAGACACACATGTCATGACAAAGGAGTTCAACAATCAATGCAACCAACATCAAGGTACATTGGTCTAGTGCTATTGATTCAATGTCAATTCCATAACATCATACATCATAGAATCCAATGGACACCTTGCAATCCTACCAATCATGTATTCTTGAAAACTGTTTAACCCTCCTAAATTTTGAATGGGATCTAAAATTTGACTTTCTCCAAACTGAATGAAGTTGGAACCACTCTGAAACAACCTAAAACAATTAATGTTAATATTAAAAATTTGATTAAAATTTGACATTATCCTTATCTTTCCTTTTCAAAAAGCAAAGATAAGGAGAATCTCAACTTTTACTCTAACTTTAAAAATTAAATATTACAATTAATTACTAGGGTAGGTTTTGTAGGGCCTTAGGGTTAAGATGTTGTTTTTCCTTTTAAGTGTTTTTTATTTAAAAAATAATATTTGGTGGTCATTAGTTATTTTGCACTACATTCCTCGAAATTGGTCAATTTAGTAGAGAACTAGTCACTTTGGTGTTTTAAAGTCAGTTCAATACAAGACCAACCTTAAACAATTTGAACCACTAAACTAGACTAGTACAACTCTAAAACCATTGGGACCAACCAATTCCACTAGTTCTAGGCTATTTCCAATAAGAGTGTGCCATTCTCATTTTCCTCTCAAGTCATTTTGTTGGATCCTTTCAAGAATGATGATTTGGAGAGTGTCATAGTCGGACTATTGTGAGCACCTAAGATCATAAGTAGTTAAGCCTTGACAAACATAAATTTTCAAGGAACTAGTATAGACCTCCCAAAACATATTTAGTGAGGACATGCATGCAAGGAACTATTACAGACCTTCCAATATAGTTAGTGAGGACGTGCATGACCAAAAAGCATAAGAAAAAAATATCCACCCTCAAAAACCCTAGACAATAAATTGAAGTGTGGTGCAAAACAAATTGTTGGTAGGCTATTAATGCTACCAACAATCATTCCCTCTCCAATTTCACAAGAAGCTCCTACTCAAGCTACCTCCTCCACTATGGTTATAGTAAGTTCTTACAATTGTGTGAGCTACAAGAAATTAAAATTGCCTTGGAATATCCACCAATATTAGGGAACTCGACTTCTCTGCATGCACCAACTATTTTGGGTTGATTGATCAGTTAACTTGATGATCACTAAGTTTGACTGAAGTCCCACTACTTAAATGACCTTCCACTAGTTCCTCCAAAAGTTGGAACTATTTTAACTAACAACAACCTGAGATAATTGACCTTTATTGCTACAAATTAGCAATCACATATGCATAATTGAACTCTAACTCCTCCAACTTGAATTTACTGAGTAAACTGGGTGACACAAGCCATGTCACACAAGTTAACATCATCCAAGTTTTCTGTTGACATGGAAATTGAAATTTTCTCAATTTAATCAAGGAAAAATCATATTGAGAATTTCTTGCTGCATTTTTCAACACATAGTTCAATGGAATGTATTACTTTCACTATGAACTTGGCTTAGCGCACATGTTAAGTTCATAAGGTTTTGGGCTGATGTGGTTCTATGTGTTGTGTATATAAAGAATAGGCATCCATATCATGCTATCAGAAACAAGACTCCCTATGAAATGTGGTATGGCCACATTCCTTCAATGAGGCATCTCAGGGTTTTTGGTTCCTCTTGTTATGCCTTCATACCTAAGGAACAAAGAAATAAACTTAGTGCAAGGAGTCACGAATGTATCTTATTTGGGTACTCATACCTCCAAAGCATACCATCTCTATGATTAAGTGAATAAGAAGTTTATAATATCTAGTGATGTGATCTTTCTTGAGTTTTCCAAGACTGACAATGTTGTTGAGCGGCAACTTAATCGCTTGGATAGATTCGAACATGCAAAGTGTTTTCAAGATTTTGATAGTGAAATTCGACATCTCCTTCTCTTAGCTTTATACTTGCTATGAAGAGCCTTAAATAAATGAGGTTGAAGGAAATTCCTTCCCCTAGTTTGTTAGGAAAGAGCCAAGAGACTACTATCAGTAGGTAGCCAAATCTGACAAGCAGTAAGGGTACATGCAAGATACAAAGAAAGGCTTAATGCAAAGGAGTGTATTGACTATTTACATATCATGAAACATCTTCCATCCCACTAATGCTACCTTGAATTATGCCTGGTTAGTCATAAGGTCATGTCAGTCACAACCTCCCTAGCTTAAATAAACAAGTGGTAATACTCTTCATCTTCTAACCTATGTAATAAACAAGCGAAAGGGAGCAGGACATGTATAGAAACCACATGGAATGACTTTCAGTTCTTGCAACCATGAATGTCATTGAAGACAGAATGATACGATAATGATAAGAATTCCTTTAAGCAACACTAAGAGTTGTATTTCAGAATATGTGCTTTTTTTCCATACCTACCCTCCAAAGGGTTATGCATCAGATGGATTCTTCATGTGGTCACGATATTCTATCATACCTTGGGTTCCTTGGTATTTTCATCTTTCTCCTGAGCTCCTTGAGAGTCATCTAACATGTCATCCTTCTTCGTGGACCCTGAGAGACATAATTGCATAGTTTCAGTGGGTAGTGATTATTGTGGGATGAGGCCTTAGGAGGACACATCTACAAAGTTTCGGGATGTAAGGAAAACATGGTAGTCAAGGGACAAAATTTCATAGCTTTTGGAGATAGTGGGTTCCAGCTGAGGGAAGGACATTGGAGGAAACCACTATGTAGTTTTGAATGCTAAGGTAGGTTGGGATTTCTGTGCATTGCATAGTTCCAGTAGGCAAGGGAAAATCTTGAAGGTTAGAGATGTGAAGTGAGCAGTTCAAGAAAGTTGGATGAGGCTAGGTTGCTAGGGAAACTTTGAAATTTGGCTAAGTGTGGGATTAGTGGAACTGATGTGAAGAGTGATAAAATTTGACTATGATCACACACCTGAACAATTAAGAATACAACATAGACAATCTAGAACATATAACACATACTTCTCTTAATACAACAATCTTTGTGGTAGCTTACGACAACTGCGGCTCCAATGATATACTTTGTGAGGATAAAGGCGACACTTGTGTAAGAGTGTGTGAAATGAGTGCGAAACATGTCTATGTTGTGAGGTCAACCCATTCTCACAAATATTTCCCCTTGAAGCAAAACAAACCTCCCTTTACATGACAAGCGACAACCCTCATGCCCAAAGATGACACATTCTATGTAAAGATAAAGCATGAAGGACTCTTAATTGTTAATTGTCTTAAATATGTTTCATCTAAAGTAGCTATTGTCTTAAATATAAAGTTTTGTCTTAAAATATTTTTGTCTTAAATTGTTTTTGTCTTAAATATAAAGTTTTGTCTTAAAATAATTGTCTTAAATTGTTTTTGTCTTAAAATAATGTTTTCTTAAATAGAAAGTTTAGTCTTAAAGTATTTTTGTCTCAAACTCTTTTTGTCTTAAAGTTTATATTTAAGACAATTCAATTGATATTAAATTTTGAATTAAAATAACTAAAATAAAAATTGACTGTTTAAGACAAAAGATTTCTTTTGTCTTAAAAAAATGTCTTAAAAGTGCCCTTGGGGTAGTAGTGACAGGTTGTTAGTGTAACTGGTTCCAAACACTCATATCTATAAAAACAAATCCACTTTGATCTTTGTGAGGTTGGATTTCACCACAAAAGAGTAGTTATTGATCTTTGTGATAAGTCAGTTTGTATGCTTTGAATCCCTAGATTTTCTAGCATGTGTTACCTTGTTTGTTTTTACTTTTTACAAGACCTTAGTTGTGGATTGTAAATATTATTTAATGTTAATAATAAAAACTTATTTCGATTGCCTCTAATGGAAACAATGCCAGAAGTTACTGATCCGAATGGGATCCTTAAACATATTTCATGATTTTTTCAAATTATGTCATATCAAATCTTATGAATAACAAGCTTATCAGAAATGACCTCTAGATAATGGCAATTGTGCCTAGAACAGAACAACGAGGACCCTCGGTCAAAGCACGCTAACCGTTGGCCCATGGAAACCACACATGGATGCAAATTGACAATCGGAATCCCAGATCTAGAAACAGAGGCAGTTTATTATACGCGATTCGTAGGAAAAAAACCCTCAGAGAAGGAATGCCTCAAACGCTCGGTCATGAGGGAAAATAGGAAACCGTGTGGAAAATGTTAAAAGGCGGGTCCCATGCCCAAAACTAGTAGGATATCACATGCACATCGAGTGGTAAGTGGGTTTGGCCAAGTTCAGTGTAATGCCATACACCAGGTGACATGTGTCTAGTAGATGAGAGAGAAAACCACTTACATCACGTGAGTAATGGTCAAGAAACTTACCAGTGCGATATAGACGGAGACCATAGGATCTGGAGGCTCCAGATCAATGGCAGAGAATTAACCAAATGGATGACTAGATTTGATGGGAAAATAGACTGAGGCACATGAAAATTTGAGGTCTGGCATGACCAATGAGTTGGCAGGAGAATCAATTTCGCAGGAAAATCCTAGAGTAACGAAAATAATGACCGTTTGAAGAAACTAAAACTTAGTTTGCAAGGCAACAAGTGGCCACCTCTCTATGCAACGTTACACAACGATGATGACATAGAGTAGGGAATTCCAGTAGACAGAGGCAGGTGATCCAGAGAGCTGGGAAGAGGAAATGAACAGTCAGGGAGCATATTGGCTTTAAGCCATGAACAGACAAATTGCAAGGGGAGACACAGAAGAAGAGAGAAAAAATTGAATTGTAGAGAACAGAGAAGCCGAACTAACCTGCAGAGGAAAGGTAGCATCGAGTAGACAGAACAGAGAGAGTTCGAGAGTCTGCGAACTCTAGAGAAGGCTTGAGAGGTTTAAGAAACTCCTCTATGTAGATGTGTTAGGTATTGAGTACGAAATTGGACTCATACCACTGAGACCAGTCGAGGTCGAGATCTAGTAAGGGGGAGTATGTGTACTCTAGAGGCTTGGGGGATCAAAGTACCACCCTACTGATCATCATCTGTTAAGTGAGACTCAAATTGAGCTCCTTATTATAAAATATTTTCTTTAAGAAACAATAGAAAAGGCCATCACTGAAGGCTAGACCAGGAGACGTAGCCCAGGAGGATTGGGTGAACTCCTTATTAAATTTGTTGTGTTTTTATATTTTCTTTCTTTGTTTCTCTTCTTGTTTCAAGTGTCTATGTATTTCGCAATCTTATCGATCCATTGCCTAAAATAACATAGACACACCCTAGCGCATGAGTCTATAATACCTTCAGTAATTAACTGAGATCATTCACGAGTGATTTCAGATCAAGTGGTATCAGAGCTCCTAGGTTGTTTAAGGTTAGAAAATCCTGTGCTGGATTTTGCTGTTGAATGCTAACTAGATCAAAGCTTAAATTAGGAGAAGGGGAGCTGGTCAAAACTAACCTAAAGATTGGAAGAGTCTATCCTCAGAAGAAAATGTCAGAAGAAAGTCTCGTGGGGCTAGACCGTTAATTTATAGATAGTTTCCTAGTGATGAGGTCCATGGTAGAGGAAATGTATAATAACTTTAGGAAGCATGAAGATGAGGATTCATCAGGCCCCAAAAAGGATAAAGGAGAAGAAGAATATCTCCTCCATGACCACTCAAAAGGCAAAGGGAAAGCAGAAAGCTTTCTCACACCTCTTAATAGCCCTGAACATAAAAAGAAGGAATCTTTGATTAAATTAGATGTTAAATTTGATTTACCAATATATGATGGAGTTGAAGGTAGAGAAGCTGGATAATTGGATCAGGAAAATTGATGTTTATTGCAGAGTGCATACTATAGACTTAGACAAGAGTAAGATTCAGCTGGCCAACCTACGCCCCGGAGGCACTGCCTTGGTATGGTGGGAAGGCAAGACACAAGCTGACATGAAGAAACATGGTAAGAATTTTTCTGTTTGGATTGAATTTGTTTCTGCAATCAAAAAATAGTTCTATCCACTAGCTTACATGCAGCAAGCCATGATGAGCTAGAAAACTCTTCACCAATTGAAATGGAAAAGTGTATAGGGTTACACCCAAGAATTTAGGAAGAGAGCTTTAATTCTAGGAATTTCATTAGACTCACCTGAGATTCTGTTGAAGTATATAGGGGTTCAACATAGCTACGTGAATCACACTATCCTCATGTTTAATCCCACTAGTATAGATGAGATATCTATTCAAGCTACGCATATAGAAGCTAGAGGAAAGAATGGGAACCCAGAAGTTGGAGGATCTTCCAATCCCATTGCAAGCAAGAATAAGGAGAAAAGAAAGCAAAGATGGAAAGAAAGGAAGACCAATACTGCACAAAAGACAAAGTCTTTAGCCACTCACTGTAAAAAGGATGGGCATGATGATGAGCACTGTTGGATTTTGCATCCAAAGCCGAGACCTAAGAAGTTCGACGGCAAGAAGAAGAAGATTGTTGTAGCTATTCAAAAATATTTGGGGACGGACTCAGGAGATGAAACAACCATTGCAGCCACATGTATAAAAGGTAAAACTTCTGAAGCATCTACTAGTAATTCTACACAATCTATTAATGATGAAAAAAATGAGAGAAAAATACATGAGCTTTTCCATATTCGAGTTGTTTCCAAACATCAAAAGATTGACACTTTGTTTGATAATGGCTCACAAGTAAATTTAATTTCTGAAGCAATTGTAAAGAAGTTGGGATTACTGACTACACCTCACAGGAAACCATACCCCTTAGGTTGGTTAAGTGATAAAGCACAACTATGAGTGACTAGACAATGTAAACTTAATTTTTCTTTTGGGTCAACATTTGTAGATGAGGTTGAGTTAGATATAGTTCCTCTGGATATATGTGGAATTGTTTTAGGAAGTCCTTACTTGTATAATAGAAAATCTATTTTCTATAGAGCTGAGAACAAGTATCTACTCATTAAAGATGGAATCGAATACTTTGTAAGAGCTCATAAGCTCAAGAATAATTATACTCTCATAAATTCAGGGTAGATGAAACGGATTGTAAATTCATGAAAACAATTTTTACTGATGGTTGTAAAGGAAAAGAAACCTGATAAAACCAATGTATTTGAGGGCTGTGATGCTAAACAGCAAGCTAATTTAGAAAAAGTTGTTTCAGAATATGATATCTTCTTTCAAGAACCTAAAGGTCTCCCACTCAAAAAGGAAATAGTGCGTGATGTTAATTTGCAGCAAGATGCTCCATTGCCTAACATTGGGATGTACAGGTTGTCCGCTTTAGAGAATGTAGAAATCAAGAAGTAGGTGTAGGAGTTGCTCGAGAAGGGGTTCATTAGACCTAGCACATCACCATGTGGGTCACCAATCGTTTTGGTGAGAAATAAAGATGGCTCATGGAGAATGTGCATTGATTGCCGAGCACTGAATAAGATAATGATAAAAAATCGTTATCCCCTTCGTCGCATAAATGACCTATTAGATCAGTTAAAGGAAGCTGTTTATTTTTCCAAGTTAGACTTGCATAGTGGATATCATCAGGTCATAGTTGTAGAACAAGATGCATGGAAGACTGCTTTCAAAACAAAGCAGGGATTATATATGAGTTGTTGGTTATGCCTTTTGGCCTAACTAATGCTCCTGCTACTTTCATGAGAATAATGAATGATGTACTCAGACATTTTCTTGATGATTTTGTTATTGTATTTCAGGATGACATTCTTATATTTAGCAAAATGTGGGAAGAACATTTAAAGCATGTTAAGCAGACACTAGATGTTTTGAAAAGAGAAAAAATTTATGTTAAACTATCTAAATGTGAATTTGGCAAAACATCTTTGAATTATTTGGGTCATATAGTAGGGGGTGGTGAATTGAAGATAGATCCCTCTAAAGTTGCAGTCATTATAAACTAGCCTAAACACAAATCTATTACAGAAGTGAGAAGCTTCTAAGGAGCAGCACAATATTGGAGAAAGTTCATTTCTAACTTTTCCTTAATTGCAGCTCCCTTACATGCTTTGATAGGATTGAACAAGGTGTTTCAGTGGGGAGGCAAACAGCAGAAAGCCTTCGACGCCTTGAAAGAAAAGATTAGTACAACACCAATACTAGCACTGTCAGATATTCAAAGACCATTTGAGATCCAAACAGATGCCAGTGACTATGCCATGGGAGCAGTGTTGATACAGTACGGTAAACCCATATGTTATCATTTTGAGACATTTAATTTTGCAGTAGTTAACTATCCAACATATGATAAATAATTGTATGCATTAGTACAGAGTGTGAAAAAGTGGAAACATTACTTAATGGGCAAAGAGACAGTCATACATACTGATCATCAACCACTTCAATATCTACACTCCCAAACTAAGTTGCAGCAATCAAGACACTATAGGTGGATGGGTTTTCTACAACAGTTTCATTTAGTCATCAGATATAAAAAGGGCATACACAATAAAGTTGTAGATATGTTGTCTAGACCTATTATAAATGCATCCACTATACTTAAGCATAATTTAGTACTGCATGAGAGCTACATTGAACAATATGCTCAAGATATAGATTTCAAAGATGTATATGCAACTTTAAGTCAAGGAAAATGAGTAGAAGAATTGGATTATCACATTAAGGACCAACTCTTGTATCATTGTGGGAAGCTATGCATTCCACAAACTGAAAGAGTAAAGATAATTCGGGAAGCACACACTTCTCTAATATCAGGTCACTTTGGTGTAAGTAAAACGGTTGCACAACTACAAAGATTTTGTTATTGGCCAAAAATGAATGAGACAATTTCTAGATATGTAAGAGGGTGTACCATGTGTGCTAAAACCAAGCCCAACAATAGAAAACTAGGCTTGTACACTCCAATGCCAGTTCCTTCTCATCCTTGGGAAATTATTTCCATGGATTTTGTTGGAGGATTGCCTAAATCGAGGAAAGGTCATGACTATTTATATGTTGTTGTAGATACGTTCAGCAAAATGTATATTTTGATACCTTGTAATAAGAAAATTAGAGCTGAACAAACTAAAAAGCTGTTCTTTCAGCATGTATGGGTTCATTTTGGATTACCCACTTCCATTGTATCTAATCCAGACACCTAATTTGTTGGGAAGTTTTGGTCGAGTCTATGGGAACTGATGGACACCAAACTGAAGAAAAGCACAGCCTTTCATCCACATACAGATGGCTAGAAAAAAGTGGTCAACAGGACAATGATCCAGTTGCTCCGAGGCTATTGCAGCACGCATCCCAAACTTTGGGATGAACATTTGTGTTATGTTCAGCATGCTTACAACCGAGAAAAACATTCTTCTACACATAGATCTCCTTTTGAGACCTATTTTGGTTTCACACCAAGGTCTCCCTTGGATTTTGTCTTCGATAAAGACATAGTAGTTGATGGACACAGTGATGTGGATGAGGCAACCAAGTTCATCCAAAAAATCCAAGAGATTCACCAGGCAGTAGAGGAACAGCTAGAAAAGAGCCAAGCCAAATACAAGGCACGGCATGACAAGCATCGAATGGAGCATAGTTTCCAAGTTGGTGATTAAGTCTGGCTATATATCAGCAAAGACAGAATGCAAGGTGAAGGTAAAAAGCTAAAGCCAATAAGGTATGGACCTTTCAAGATACTTGAGAAAATTAGTGAGAATGCTTTTCGCTTTGATTTACCAGCTTACATACACATCTACTCAGTCGTTAATGCAGATAGCTTGAAACTTTTTGAACCTTAATTAATTGAAGATCCCGAAGAGCAAAGTCAATTGCCTTCTATTGATGATATGTTACCTGAATATCTCAATGAATTGCAAGAAGATACAGTTCTAGACAGGAAGTTGAGGATGACGCGTAGGGGAGATGTTGACTACCTCAAGATTGGACTCAAGGGTTCAAAGCCAAGTAGTGCAAAATGGATAGAGATTGGACAAGTGAGACAATTATATCCTCACTTAGTCAATGCTTGAAAATGAACTTTTGGTGGTCCAAAATATTTTTCAGTGGGAATGCCTTGATTTGAATGGGATTCTTAGACATATTTCATCACTATTTCAAATCATGTCAGATCAAATCTTATGAATAACAAGCTTATCAGAAATGACCTCTGGACAATGGCAATTGTGGCCAACACAAAACAATGAGAACCCTCAGTCAAAGCACACTGACCGTTGGCCCGTGGGGACTGCACATGGATGCAAATTGGCAATAGGAAGCCCAGACCCAGAAACAGAGGCAGTTTTTGATACGTGATTAGCACAAAGCATTAATCGCATATGGCAGGACAAAACCCTGAGAGAAGGAAAGCCCCGAATGCTTGGTCACGAGGAAAAATAGGAAACCATGTGGAAAACGTCAGAAGGTGGGTCCCGCTCCCAAAACCAGTAGGATATCATGTGCACTTTGAGCGATAAGCAGGTTTGGCTGAGATCAGCACGATGGCATACACCGGGCAACGCGTGTCCAACAAATGAGAGAGAAAACTGCTTACATCACATGAGTGACGGTCAAGAAACTTACCTGCACGATATAGACGGAGACCATAGGATCTAGAGGCTCCAGATCAACATCGAGGAAGTAACCCGATGGATGACCATATTCAATGGGAAAATAGACTAAGGCACATAAAGATTTAAGGTCTGGCATGACTGATGAGCTAGTAAGAGAATCCGTTACATGGGCTAATCCTGGGGTAATGGAAATAACGGTCATTTGAAGAAAATTGACAGTTAGTTCACAAGGCAACAAGTGGCCACCTCTCTGTGTAGCGTTACACAGCGATGATGACATAGAGTAGAGAATTCCAGCGGATAGAAGTAGGTGATCCAGAGAGCCGAGAAGAGGAAATGAACAGTTAGGGAGTAGATTGGCTTTAAGCCATGAACAGACAAAGATTAGGGGGAGACACATAAGAAGAGAGAAAAAATTGAATTTCAAAGAATAAAGAATCTGAGCTGACCTACAGAGCAAAGGCAGCATCGAACAGACAGAACAGAGAGAGTCTGAGAGTCTGAAAAATCCAGAGACGGCTTGAGAGGTTCAGGCAACTCCTCTGTGTAGACCTATCAGGTATTGAGTACCAAATTGGACTCATACCATTGAGACGAGTCGAGGTCGAGATCCACTAAGGGGGAGTCTGTGTCCTCTAGAGGCTTGGGGAATCTAAGTACCACCCTACTGATCATCATCTGTTAAGTGAGACTCAAATTGAGCTCTTTATTGTAAAATCTCTACTTTAAGACACAATAGAAAAGGCCACCACTGAAGGCTGGACCAGGAGACGTAGCCCAAGAGGATTGGTTGAACCCCTTATTAAAGCTTTTGTGTTTTTATATTTTCTTAGTGTGTTTCTCTTGTTGTTTCAAGTGTCTGTGTATTTCGTAATCTTATCGATCCGTTGCCTAAAATAACATAGAAACACCCCACCACATGAGTCTGTAATACCTTCATTAATTAACTGAGATCATTCATGAGTGATTTCAGATCAATTACCGATAAAGACCTCCCTTTTAATAGGAACCCTAATTCTTGCCCTCATTTTGCAAATGTTGGTCCTCCTTATATGGCTACAATGTCACTTCACAGATTCACGATGCATTTACCTGTATGGATGTTCTCAACTTCTTTGAATCCAAATACTCTAATTGTACCAGCTAAACCAAGTTTCTCACCTCAACCGAGTTCTCTATCTCAACATCACCAACCTATTATTGGCCCTTTACCTTCTTCATCGAACATGTACTCCTCACTTTATTCTTCTTCCCTTGGTAAAAGCGTTGATGCTAGTAACTAAGTGACTAAGAAGAAGAATAAAGGGAAGAAGAAGAAGAAGCAAGATAAGACAGTATTCAACCAACCAACCATAGTCGTAAGTATTAGTAATGTTAAGGGAACTTCTACAATGCATTGTAAACCAAAATACCCTTTCAATATTTGTAAGGGTGACCACTTCCTTATCAATTTGCATGGTACTCCTAAGGTTTTGGAATTATGGTCAAATAATTCTCATCAACTTATTGTTGATCCATCAACCCGTGATTCTCAAATTCCAGGGAAAATGATTAAGGTCATGTTTCCTTGTAGGTTATGGAAAGGGACTCATCATAGTCACCTTTGGCTTGACATGGATGAAGCCTCAAAATTGTTGGAAAAATTACTGCTTAATAGCAACAACTTCAAACTAATTACCGTGAAATTTCTCGCCATCTACCATCAATTTGGGAAGTGATTGATCTAAATCCAAGTATAGTCAATCCGACTCTTCCATTGGAGGGTGAAACATCTAACTACACCCACATTGATGGACTATTTGTTGATCAAGTGCTCAAATCGATTCCATCTTCAATTAATCTCACTCTCACTTTAGAGAGTGAACGTCATACAACTCAGGTTCTTCATGTTACCTCTGATTCTTCTACACAGGAGGAATTTCAACTGTTTCAATTGAACACCCTCCAAGTAATGAGGCTATTTCTTTTGATTGGAGTAGAATGACAGGACCTCTTCTTTCTACTTCCACCCCTTTGAAAATTATTGTGAAGGCTTATGGTAAGAATGTGTGGCGCACTAATGTAGTTGAAGGTGCTTCTGTTAGTATTCTATCCTCAACTGCTTGGCAAGCTTTGGGATCCCCTGATCTTGTGTCTGTTACTCTCAATCTATTATGTTTTAACATAACCATTAGTGAACCTTTAGGGATCCTTCCTAAGTTAAATATTACCTTGGAAGGTAAAATTGTCTTTGTTGATCTTATGGTAGTCCAAGGTCCCTTAGATTTGGATTTTCTTCTTGGGCAAGAGTACGTCTATGCCATGAACATTGTCGTATCAACACTCTTTCACATGATGTCCCTCCCTCACAATGGAAACATTGTGACAATTGATTAACTTTCATATGTTGATCTTGCTTTGACTGCCAGTCATATGACACCCCTAAATGTTCCCTATATAGAAGTGGTACCTACCCCACCAAAAGTTAATTATGTAGCAACATGTCCCATGTTTTTAGCTACCGATGTAAGCAATCCTCTCACTATATACTCGACTTATTTTGACTTAGATCTAGTAATTGACATGGTCAAAACTACAATGGGGGCATTTGAATACAATTTTCTTATCACTATTGATCCCCTTGACATGTGTTCCTTCGGTAGAATTGTTCTTCCAATTGATGAAGACCTTATGGAAGCCATCATCAAGGGGTATCCCTTGAAATATGTTTCCTCCATCTAAAAGCCATGAAACAAGGTACCATATGACGATGCTTCTTTTACTGTGTCAACCTCATTTGAAAATGAAACAGGTCACCTTGAGGATAGTTCTTTTATTGTGTAAACCTTGATAAAAAATGAAACAATTCTTTATGAGGATGGTTCTTTTATTATGTCAACCTCGTTAAAAGATGAAATAGGTGCTCTGAGGATGATTCATTTAATGTGTCAACCTCGTTAAGAAATGAAATAGATCATTGTGAGCATAGTTATTTTACTGTTTCAAGCTCGTTAAAAAATGAAACAAATCCCCCCCTATTTGAGTTGAGTCTTTCTGATCTTGCAAACAAGCATTGATTTCATCCACCCATTAGTAGCTTGTAGTCTACCCAGCTAAAGGAAACGAAGTTTGGGGGGAATGTGCCCTTGCTGTCATTATGCTCGGGGCATGAAAACTTATCTCAAGCACAAGTTTCTCTATTTCAAGCTTGTGTAAGAATGAAACCAATTTCAAGAAGAAATTTCAGATGTTTTAAGCCTGTGTAAAAATGAAATCTATCTCAATTCCACTTTGATTATTATTTTCAAGAGTTGTTAAGCTTAGGAAAATCCCTAGCTTCTTTTGCTATATTTTCATGCTCGTAAAAGGCACATGAAAATTTCAAGTTCCTTTCGTCTTTTCTTGCTCATTAATTAAATTTAAATTCATTAATATGAGTATATTTTTATCACTTAAAATTGTTAAAACTTATGAAAAAGTGGAACCATGGAGTTCTCTTTACGCCCTTTTCAAACTCCTTAAAAGCGAAAATATCACCAAGCAATTGATTTTTCGAACTTGTAAAAGTAAATGACTGACCAAATATTTAGTATAAGTTTACCTATTTTACAGATTGAACTAGATTTTTATGAAAAAGGTATATGTTGACTTATAATGGTCAATAGAGTTCTCTCCTGCATTATTTTATCCTTTTTCGGTCTTAAGGGACTAAATTTACAATAAAGAACATTGTGGAGTTTACTTATGGTTTTCTTGTCACTCCCTAAAACTAAAAAACACTGAGATTTACCTTCTTCAGGCTCATTAGAATTTTATGATAAAAGAAATGAAATATTTTTCTTTTTGTTTATTTTGCAAACTCTTAAAATAAAACAACATCAAGATACCCATTTTCTGGACTTGTAAAAATTAAATAGTATAGGACTCGTTAAGCATGACAAGACCAAACCACTCCTTCTTAGGGTTTGTTAGAAATACTTTGATGGACTCATTCGAAGGATGAGCTTATAGGACAAGCATATGTTATCCTCCTCAAGCTTTTAAAAAATAAAGAGGTACTTTCCAGTAATGGTGGGGGGAAATTGGGAAAAGGTATTCATTATAAAGGCAGTATGTCACTCTTGAACATGACACTCTGTCACATTTATGTCCTGGTTGGGAAATCCATTTTTCATATTGTTAAACAAAACTCATTGAAAGTCTTTAGTTGGTTTTGAGTATTATCGTTGAGTTAAATATTGGCAAGTCAATTGTCATGTCGTTATGTGTTAAAGAGAAGTTCAACCTTAGTTCTTGTTCCTTTGAAAACTTTAGCCTTCAATCGCATTGGCCATCTCTAAATCAGACCTTGCAAACTATTCTTTAAAACTTGACATTGTGTTTCGTGTCATATGCTTTCCTTCGACGAGAAACTTCCTATCGACTTCAGTTCATTATCTAGGAAGTTGATCTAGAAACCTTTAGTACCTTAAGGCCTACATGACTTAAAAGTAGGTTTCTCACCTTCAACGATAGTTTCTCATCATTGGAATTTGATCGAAAGATTCTATGGGTGTTCGACTCTAGATCACTTATTCACACTTCATAGATTGTACTGGAAGTACCTTGAGAGCCATTGTCATTATTTGAGGTTTCTTTCACACATTTTAACGATTCACATCATTGAACGATAATCAAGTGGTTTCTACAATGTTAGACTTCGAGACATTCACTCACATGAGTAGATTCATACTATGGATTTAGAGGAGGAGATCAAGACCCTAGATCTAGTTTCATCAATTCAGGTTGCAAGGAGTTTTATATTCATGATCATGTAGACCGATTCATAATAGATGGTTGTGTCTGTACTGTGTCTATTATAAATATGATTCTTGGTTTTTTTCGGTACTTGTTAATTGGGTTAGCTTTACTCTGAGTATGGGAATGCCTACCTTGGTGATGATTATATATGCTTGCATTTTAATCCTTCAATGTTTCTTGCAGGTTTCCGACCACAGTATCTAAACCGATCTTTGGCATGATAAAGTTCTTCAATATTTAAAACATATTTTTTAGACTTCACACTTTAGGGGAAAATCTATTACAAATCATTTTCTCACCATGACACTTGATCAATATAAATGGTTTTGTCGCCATCCGTGAACATGTTCCATTGAACTCCCTTAGAGGTCAAACAATCAAAAATCCCTTGAAGAATATGATAATTTTGGTAAAAATGGGTTGTATACCTTGTTAAGTATGACCTGCGCACTTTTCCTAGAAGTGTCTCCACATTCGTTGTACTTATCCCTGAGAATAGTGCATAACTGTGCTCTGTCTAGCACTATAGGCCACCTAGGTGAATCAAATAAAAGTAAAATTAAAAGGTGAGATATAAAAGAATTGTTAGGTGAATATATCCGAACTGAAAGTTGTTAGGTCATAAGTATTCAAGCCAAACCCCTCAAATGATGGACCTATTTCCCTTTCATTAATGAACCCTAATTCCCCAATTAGGGGATCTCATCCTCCTCTTTTGGATCTGAAACTTTCCTCTTGGCCTATAAATCGACCAGAGGGTAGACGGATCGAGGAGGTCAGAAAATATACACTTATGTTGTTGAATTGAATTGGAAGGCTTGTCATCTAAGTAAAGGGTTGGAGGCATTTGGGAGGAGCCTCATGACATCAAGGAAAAGGTTCTAAGGCTCTTCTTTATCCTTGAATTAATACAAATTAATCATTTTTTCCATTACATTGTCCTACTGAAATGATGAATGGTTTATACTTCTTTAGATATTCATTAATGCAATTTAAATTTCTAATCTCCTTGACCATCAGATTAATCTTGTTTGAATTTTTATGTTGCATATGCCTTTGATCTTTCTTATGTTTTTGGTTCTAGGTATTTTCAAGCATTGAGAAGCTACATCAAGAGAAGAGGGGATCTTCATCAAGGATTTCAGAAATAAGTGACAAGCTTATTCACCGTCTTTTATACCCATAACTCAAATGAAGTAAGCTTAGGGAAAGAGCTATTCAATTGTTTGTTTGTTTCTAGTTTCCTTTACGATCTCAGGATATCACCCTTGTCAGTAAGAGAGATTTATCTACCTAACATTTGTGTATCATAATTTCATAGTTTGGCTATCTTGTTCATTGGAATGCAAAAAACTATGATATTGGTATGTCCATATTTTTTTGGAAGGAACATGTTCAATGTAGCCTTTGGTTAAGGAAATAGGTCCTTAAATTAAAAAACATGTTATATGTCAATATGCAACAGATTAGTAATTATATAATCTTTCAGGAATTCTCAAGTTTGTTAACGAAATATATTGAGTATTTTTTTAATAATCATAATATTCGAAGAAATTGACAAGACGTATGATCATGAGTGTTGGCGAGGTAAATTGTCTTTGCGGATAGATATGATCCCTCTAGCCTAATGAGTGGGACTAGTAACCTACATGGCAATCTACAAGACACTTTCCTAAATTACAATCGAAATGAGAGAAGAGGAAGATGGCCTACCTTGTTCTGATGTTATAATTCACTACTTTGTTGAAGATCTTCAATCGATCCTCCTCAGGCTCAGCTCTATTTCTCACAATGTTTTGATACCTGCACAAGAGATCAAAGACACAACAAAGCATACAAGTGCAACGAAAATAATTGAAAGTAATCCAATTAATAGATCAAGGAGCATTAAGGTAAATGATGAATTAACACAAAAAATTGTGGAAATTAAACCAACAATTGTATATATTAATGAAATAAAGGAGGAAAAATACAACCAAGCCTTCATGTCAATAATCTCTCCTTGAGTGAGTGCCCAAGTCCAAGCTCAAGCTCTCCAAGCACTCCTCCAAGCCAAATGAGTAGCATGTAGGCACTATCTCAGCATAAGGGTGAAAATAATAAGAGACCAACCATTTGGGAATGGGACAAGATGGACATATAGGCAAGTAAAGGGAGTTAGGATCTCTCCAAAGATAGGGGAAGACCCTCATCTGAAGAAGGTAGCTCAGAGGGATAAGATCAAAGAGAAATATTGGGGGAATTCGGCCACATCCACACTGAACAACCTCTGAGTTGTCATTCTGGAAGCCTCTAGATGATGAAGCCTCTTATCCTCTTTGGGAAAACTTTCCTTTTATGGATGAGTGTGAGTCTCCAAGTAAAAAGTGTGCTAGCAGTGCAAGGCTAGTATAGTGCAACTTGTCATCAACTCTAGTTTTCAGTGTCAGAGTCGCACTCATCCTAAAATTAGAGTTTTATAGCTTACTTCTTCAGGGAAGGCTTAAGTGATGTTTCCATCACTGTTTCAGGGAGGATCCGAACTACATATCAGTATGGATACACTGCATGATTGCCAAGTTTCGGGCACTTCAGGATATGACACAAGGAAGTGCAGGAGGCGCGACTAAATACCGTGTAATAGATGCCCCCTAAAGCATGAAGCCAGAACATGGAGTGATGGCTGATATTCTTTACGAGCTTTTGTAAGGATGAGAACAAAAACTATCAGGAGACCTGCAAATCAAGGACGCATATACATATACATATCTGATACCAAAACATGAATCCATAGTATGGACATAGCCATCTTGATAGAAAGGACTATGTGGAAAGATCCACGGCATGGGTGTAGCCATTTAAATGGAAAGGATCATCTATGAGTGTAACATCTAAGGTATGGGCACAACCACCCGATATAGAAGGATATTCATCATCATAAGTATAAAGTCCCATGGTATGGTCACAACCATCCATATAAAAGAAACATGTGTACAATTATGAACAATACATAACTCCACGCAACCTAGTCATATCAGATAAAACTTAAGGTCTTGCACTCCATCCCTAACCCGATCAAATTACAAATTCTAACATGCAAATGAATGTGTCGAAGTTGAACATGATATAAAACCACCTGATTACCGGTCAATGATGTCGACTGTTAATAGGAATGAGAGGAACAACCAATAAGGACAATGGCTCTCAAGGCACGACAGTACAATTTGTCAATGTAAAATGAATTTGAAGTCAAACACTCATAGGATCATATGATCATAGGCCAATGATGAAAACTCATCTTCGGATTTGAAGAACTTATTGTTAAGGCATGTGTTATAGACAATTTTGTGCCTTGCAGCATCAGGCATGAATTGTCAGTAATCCAAGGGATCCAAAGTCCCTAAACATGATGTTCCTACCCCTAGAGGAACAAGGTCAGCAAACCAACATCTCTCAGATAAGTTCTCCACCTGAAAACACTCAAAAACAAGCAATCCTGAAATCAAAGCAGGTGCTCCACTAGGCTTCTGCGCTGAAACTCAACTCCTCCATGGTGTACCTGCGTTGCAAAGCAGGTAGAACAAAGGCCACCTGCGCTGAGCGAGATGGGACAAGTGGCACACTGAGTCATTGCTCTGGAATCTTCCAAAAATGACACTTGGATCAGGGATTTCGCCTTGTGATGAGTCAGAGGCTCTGTTTCTCCAAGTGGAAGCAAGGTTCTCCAAGTGGACTCAAGAACTGAAGATCAACTGAAGAGAGAGAGGACACAAGGCAGCTACACATCAGTTGCAAGCTGACTCATCCTTTCTCAATTCATCTATATATTGAGCTCTCTCCTATGAGCTCAGGAGGCTGGAATTTTGTGCAAAGTAATGACACGCTGTTGGTTTCACTATAGAACTATTGGGTGATTGCTTGAAGGAGGTGAAGAGGAGAAATTCTTTCTGCTGGGAGGTGTTGCTGGATTGGGGCCTTCAATGGATGTAACCTTCTCAGAACTTTACTTCTTCCACTAATAAAAGCTATTGAGGTTCTTCTATATGCATTTGTTTCAATGATGTATTGTGATGATTGTATATTTGATTTATGCTAATCCTTGAATCAGTTATGAATGCATGCTTCTTGTAGTTTCCTTCTTTGTTATTTTGCAGGATCTCATTGTAGCTGGGCCAGCAAAAGAGCAAAGAGCTAGGAGCAAGCAGTAAAGAGAAGAGATTGGAGCAAATATTAAGCGCAAGGCAACGGTTAGTGCATTTCTTCATTCTCTCTTGCTTTCATAAAGAAGTAAACCTTAAGTAGTTTTGTTTACAGTTGTTGCTGAGGTACTATCACCCTTAGAGTGGGATAGGGTCATCCGAATCGGATACTTTTCCCTACAACAAACTGGCGACTCCGCTGGGGAACGTATCTGTTTGATTGTTTGTAGTATTTTGCTATTCATTTCCTGAACAAAAGAGTACCAAATCGAAAAGCTTTTGACTATATCAAAAGCGAAGTAGAGGGCAGCTACTCTAGCTCATTTCTGAGCATGTTCATGATTTGAAGAGCTGATCTACAAAGATCCTTGTAAGCTCTTAGTGATAGCTTTTCATCCTCCTTGTCATCCCTTTGTGTGTGCTTGACTGATAGCTTCTGATTTGAGCAAAAACTGTGAATTTTTGAGAAAATTGTGACCCGGAAACTGAGAAAACGCAACTTTCATTTTCCAAAGCAGGTAGTACACAGGCTACCTGCTTTGCAACGCAGGTCCCGAAGGGGCTACCTGCGCTGAGAGCCAGACTGGCTGTGCAGCACCTGCGTTGGCCCAATTTTGCCTTGTGCATGTGGGGTTTCCTCCCTTTTTCTTGCCTGTTTTCACTATAGATTTTGCAGCCAGTTACCAGTCTTGTACCTGTTCTGAAACCAACCTTACTTGCCATCATTCCGCCTCTGTTATATAATGAAATTGTACTTGTTCTTTTGTATTTCTTACATCATTTACAATTTCCCATAACGAAAGTGAATTAGTCTTGCTTTGGCCTCTTAGATCTGAACCTGTGTTAGGCATTTTGCTGGTCTAAAGAGTTAGCTTGTTTGTTGTCCATAGCTGATTAGTCTTTTTACTTTCGTCATTATGGTTTGATTTCATGTATTTCTAGTGATTAAACAAGTAAATCTTAAGGTGTCTTTTGATTTTGGACAAGCTTGTTTGTTTTCGCTTTAAATCAAAATCAAAGTTATTTAACAACTTTCTTTTTGTAATACATCAACATTAAGAAAGGGAAAAGAAAATACATGCATTGTGCATTTTGCATTTGACTCTTTACATGCTGATTTAGGACATTTTGCATTAGTGTGTGCTCTATGATCTGTGTGAAAAGATTTGCCTTTCTTCTCCTCAGTAGTTAAGATTTTCAAAGTTGAAAGATTGAAAAGTTTGCTTCTCATCTTAGACTGCATTCAAGAATTTGTTACATACATCTCGTGGTGATCCTTAAAGGCAAACTGCTAAGCAAGATCAACATTAAAATAAATTCAATTTACATAACAACGCTTTGTAACATAACGCAAACACATAGAGGTCTAGGTAGAGACGTGTTCCAGCGTCGTTAAACGTAGTGACTGTCGATCTCTACGAAGGTGGGTGATTCCTCCTGAGAGTCGGTGGCACTAATACGGACTTGTGCTCCCACGTACCGTCGCGTATATATTGAGACCCCTATAGGAACAAAGCCTTTATCCATAGGAAGCCGTGTCGGCCGCCCTACTGATCGCGATGCAGTGAACACAGCATTCACGGAGATCGACCACCCGTACTGTAAAACGTATTCTGTGGTTTCGCGAAAAGTTTGGCACACCCTCTGCCTAGAACTCCAGAGCAGTTTCTTTTGGCCTTTTTCAAACTCTATAACTGAAAAAGTCCATCTGAGCATTTGTCACTTCGGGCTCGTTAAAACATCGAAGGGGACTAGAGTCATCTTTAGCTTTTTCTCGACTCTTAAAACATGAAAAAGCAAAGTTGTGTCTAAAGCGTCGTTAATAAAATTTATTTTAAACGGAACATAATCACCTCTTATTCCCGCGTTGATCTTTCAGTTGAAAAGTATGGAGCCCACCAACCAAGGAAGTCACCTTGGTGGAAGTCCCAGTCCCTTCTCCTCTTGGGGAGATGTTGGTGCGCCCCATATGGCCACATTGTCACTTCCAGGATTGACAATTGGCCTACCTGTATGGCTCTTTTCAACTATTGTAGTTCAGACCACCACAAATCCTGAGCAGTCGAATCAACAGTCAGACCAGTCTAGAGCTGCCCACCAGCCTTCCACTTCTTACAATTCTTCCTCTGATCCTCCATCTTCACAAGGTAGAGCCGGCAGAAGTCAGCCTCCCATGGAGAAGAAGGAAAAGAAGAAGAGAGAAAAGAAGCAGAAGGGGCCTATGGCGAAGGCGACTGGGGGCAAGCAAAAGACATCTGACAAAAATCCACACACTGCACCGACTGGGCCTAAATCGCCATGTGTCATTTGCAAAGGGACCCACTTCCACCGTGATTGTCCTTGTATTCCCCGGATACTAAGGGACTGGTCCCCCAAGTTGCACAATCCGGTAGCATCAACCTCTGGTGGTCATGTTGATTGCAGTCCGTCAACTAGCGAGAGTGAAAGACGAAAAGGGAGACCAAGATCACCCTGCATGCTGTGTGAAGGCGATCACGCCATCCACCATTGTCCATTCTTAGATGAGGCAAAGAGAGTTTTGGAAGATCGTTCGGTTTCACCGTCACGACTTCCTCCTGGATACCAAAAACTCGCGCCAAGTCCCTCGATAGTTGAAAATCCAGCTGGCCCGCTCAAGAGGTCAGCTGAAGTGTTGGTCATTGAGAATGAACCTACTGAATCCAGACCAGATGAAAGTCTAAAGGTCGAAACGGCAGCTGACCCGGTTCTTCCTTCAGAGGTTTCATCCTCAAATGACACCGTCGTTGAAGATTCATCTTCAAATGACACCCTCACTGAAGAGAACAAGGATGACACCATCCAGATTCTTTTCATCAACACAGACTCTGATGAGCATCAGGGCAACGCGCCCATTCCTTTATCGCAGGAAGGAACATCGTCAGGGTCGTATCCGGCCGTATATTCGGTCCCACCACCAAGCACCCTGGTTGTGTCCTTTGATTGGAATCAACTAGGCAGACCCCGGTTACCAGCCAGTACCCCATTCAGAATCATCGTCCAAATCTACAGAATGGTGATGGCTGGAACTATCATTGATGAAGGGGCATCTGTGAGTATCCTTTCCTCTATTGCTTGGAAAGCACTGGGTTCCCCGGCACTTTTACCTGAGATGAGAAATCTATCAGGTTTTGATAAAGGAACCAGTCGCCCGTTAGGGATTCTCCCCAATGTTCCCGTTACATTGAAGGGGAAGACAGTTCATATGAACGTCATGGTCGTCCAGGGACCCTTGGTGTATAACTTACTCCTCGGACGAGACTATATATATTGCATGGAGGCGATAATGTCCTCACTCTTCAGAGTCATGTGTTTTCCGCACGAAGGAAGGATGGTCAAGCTCGTAGACCAACTTTCATTTCCAGGATCACGCATCGCAAATAGTCAAATACCATCCCTTAACGGTTTATTCACTCAAGGAATGCCTCCACCCCCGGTTCTACTTCCCGATGAATGCGAGTGATTCGGGAGAAAGAACTGGGACCCAGGGGGCATGCACCCTGGCCTGCCTTGGGCAGAGAAAACCTTGGGTATAAAGTTAATTTCCGCAGAAGAATATGACTAGTCCATACCCCGTCCGGCATGGAAGAGAGGGTTGTTCTAGGATAAGGTTCTTTTGTCAAAGTTATGTGAGTGAGATAATCAGCTTCTCGCTCCCCTTGTCTAGGTAAGTAGGATGCCGAGGGAGGAGATCCATTTGTGGCGGTAAGTAGCCACCATCTTTGAAGGCAAGCCTCACCCATTAAAACATACGTTTTGAAGGATAAGTAGGGGCAGCCTCCAAAGAAAGAGATGAAATTGCTGCAACAAGTGGTCACCGTCTTTAGTAACCTAGTAATAGACACCGCCGGAAAAAAGAGTTTAGTTTGCGGCAGCGAACAAAACCATTTTTCGGATAATAAGTAAGAGCCAAACCTCCCTCTGTAATGCCAATGTTTTATCTGCTGTGATCTTGCAAAAATCAAAAAGTGAACTGATGGGAAGACAAGTACCGTCGGCACCGAAAAATAACGAGAAGACAAGTATCGTTAAAAATATAGCAAGACGACAAGTAGAAAAATAGAGGTGAGACAGAGGAGGGGTAGCCTTGAAATTATACTTTATACCTGGGGGCATGCGAACCTTTTGGAGTGTAAACACGAGACGACTATTTATTTTTTTAAATTTTTAGGTCCTCCCTTTAAACCTGTAGGTCTAGCCCGTTAAACTCGTAGGATTAGCTGTTTCCAGCTTGCATAAAGAAAGGATGTGGGGCAAAAGTTAAAACTTGCCAAATTGGAGTAACTAGTGAGGTATAGCTCCTTAAATATGACTACCTCACCTGAGGCGTTCCTTGTATTAAGACTGGTATAATCGAGCAGTTTTAGCACACAGTTCATGCTCGTTAAAAAATAAACGCAAGATCCGAGCAGTTTTAGCACATAGTTCATGCTCGTTAAAAAATAAACATAAGTTGTGAGCAATCTTCCCCTAGAGTTCAAGCTCACCCAGAAAAAATGAACCGGTAAATAACATTGGTAAATGTAACCTTTGACAGCCATATTAAAGCCCTTGGTCGTGTTCTTGCAGTCTCACCTCCATCCGTTCATTTGGCCAATCGTTCATCTCCATATGTTTGTTTACCCATTTTGAGGAACAGCTGCGAAGAGTGATTTCACTAAGCCATCCTTGTGACACTGCCGTGATTGGAATATTCCAACCCGTACCTGGAATCTGTTGCTGCCCTGTTCATCACTCGTTCCTCGAAAGACGAGTCGTCTTTAAGCTCTTTTCACTGACTCATAAAATATGAAAAGATTGCCGAGTTTTGGCCTTCCAGCTCGTTAAAGCGACCGGAAAGTTATCCCTCCTCTAGATTTTAATCTTTTTGGACCTGAGGGATTATTGCACAAAAAGATCGAGCGCTTGTTTTGTTCGGCTCGTTAAAGCAATCGAAAATTCATCCCTTCTGTATTGTTTTATACTTTTTCGGACTGAAGGGATTAGATGACGAAAAAGGAATTCTGGAGTTGACTTTATGTACCTTTTCAGACTCTCTAAAAATGAAAAGGACCGAGTTATCCTTGTCGTTAGACTCGTTAAATTCATTAAATAGCGACAAACTTGTCTTTAGACGAGAACAAGTTTCCCTATCGCTAGGCTCGTTAAAACATAGCGATGGGCTTGCCCGAAGGGCAGGTTATAGAACAAGCATATGTTATCCTCCTCAAGCTTTACAAAAATAAAGAGGTACTGGTCAGCAATGACTGGGGAAAAATTGGGAGAACCTCACAGCTTTAATGGTAGCAAGTCGCTCTTGAACATGACACTTTGTCCTCCGTATCACATCGGGTTGGGTTGTTTCATTCACTGGTCTCATCACCATGGTCCTCACCAAACCATCCACATTTGGGGTAATGCTACCGATCCATCACATCAGTGTCATTATATGTTCAAGAGATGTTGTTCTGCAAAGAGTCAACCGTGTCCCATCGACTACCATACATTGTCCTTCATCCATTTCATGACCGCCACCCTGAATCATACATCACAGTTTGTTTTCACCTCATCACAATCACTAGCTCCGTTCCATGTCACTGATGTGGGATTCATTAAGACCCTCCTTTGACGGATCGCTCCTTGTCGACATCAGCTCATTATCCAAGGAGTTGATCTGGGAACAACCCCTTCAGTACTTTGAAGCTTGCATGCCTCAATGGCAAGTTTCTCACTTCCGGCGACAGGTATACATCAATGACCTTCGACCAGAAGATTTTGCATGGTGGTCGACGCCAAGTCCTTTATTCCCACCATGTGAATTGTACTGTTGTACCTTGAGGGTCATCATCCTTATCGGTGATTCCTCTCGCGTTTGTTAACGGTTTACATCATTGACCGGTAATCAAGCGATGTCTTTCCATGTTCGACTTCAAGAAACTCTCACATGGATCGACTTGTACATCGAGTGAAGATCGGAAGAGATTGAAGACCCCGGATCTAGTTTCATCCATCCAGGCTGTGATATATATTCAGGATATAAAGACATTTGATATGTACATCATGGCAGTAGATGATCATCCTTCTCAAAGGATGATAATTTCAGTAGAGAATTATCAGTCTACCGTCAGACGATTGTCTGTTCTATGTACCAAAATGAATTTATAAAGCTGAGCATGGGAATGCCCGCCTCAGCTAGATCATGAAAAAGTATGAAAAATAATGTATTGTATTGTATCTTATTACAGGACACTTCTCAGCAGATTGAATGAACTTCGGATCCTCCTAATAAAGCATTTCACCCGATAAACGACCTCATACTTTAGGGGGCATCTGTTATAGACAATTTTGTGCCTTGCAGCATCAGGCATGAATTGTCAATAATCCAAGGGATCCAAAGTCCCTAAACATGATGTTCCTACCCCTAGAGGAACAAGGTCAGCAAACCAACAGCTCTCAGATCAGTTCTCCACCTGAAAACACTCAAAAACAAGCAATCCTGAAATCAAAGCAGGTGCTCCACTAGGCTTCTGCGCTGAAACTCAACTCCTCCATGGTGTACCTGCGTTGCAAAGCAGGTAGAACAAAGGCCACCTGCGCTGAGCGAGATGGGACAAGTGGCACACTGAGTCATTGCTCTGGAATCTTCCAAAAATGACACTTGGATCAGGGATTTCGCCTTGTGATGAGTCAGAGGCTCTGTTTCTCCAAGTGGAAGCAAGGTTCTCCAAGTGGACTCAAGAACTGAAGATCAACTGAAGAGAGAGAGGACACAAGGCAGCTACACATCAGTTGCAAGCTGACTCATCCTTTCTCAATTCATCTATATATTGAGCTCTCTCCTATGAGCTCAGGAGGCTGGAATTTTGTGCAAAGTAATGAAACGCTGTTGGTTTCACTATAGAACTATTGGGTGATTGCTTGAAGGAGGTCAAGAGGAGAAATTCTTTCTGCTGGGAGGTGTTGCTGGATTGGGGCCTTCAATGGTTGTAACCTTCTCAGAACTTTACTTCTTCCATTAATAAAAACTATTGAGGTTCTTCTATATGCATTTGTTTCAATGATGTATTGTGATGATTGTATATTTGATTTATGCTAATCCTTGAATCAGTTATGAATGCATGCTTCATGTAGTTTCCTTCTTTGTTATTTTGCAGGATCTCATTGTAGCTGGGCCAGCAAAAGAGCAAAGAGCTAGGAGCAAGCAGCAAAGAGAAGAGATTGGAGCAAATATTAAGCGCAAGGCAACGGTTAGTGCATTTCTTCATTCTCTCTTGCTTTCATAAAGAAGTAAACCTTAAGTAGTTTTGTTTACAGTTGTTGCTGAGGTACTATCACCCTTAGAGTGGGATAGGGTCATCCGAATCGGATACTTTTCCCTACAACAGCATGTAAGCTCTAAGGCACTGAAAGGGATTCTATAAGTCAACTTCCTAGATAATGAACTCAAGTCGATAGGAAGTGACATGTCGAAGGAGGGCCATGATCATTCCCCATCATTGACACAAAATGAGGAATAAGGTGGAATAAATGAGTATGATCCAAGACTGTAGCAAACGGTCAGAAAAGTTATAAGTAATAAATTGTAGATAGGATTTCCCTTGAAGATATCAGTGACATGACTCTGGAGTGTGGTAGCACTTGACTCTATATAAGACCAAGGATCATGATGAGGAAATGGAATAGTCAAATAAGAGGAAAAATGGATCACCAAAACCTAGAAATACAAGTGACTAAGTGAGGATATTCCGAACTTGACATGAGAAACAGACGAGTGTCATGTTCAAGAGAGACATGCTGCCTATACAATAAATGTTTCACTTTCATTTTTCCCCACTATTTCTAGAGAGTACCCCAATTATTTTTTATCACAAGCTTGAAGGGGAGAACATATGCTTGTTGTATAATTTCATTCTTCGAGTCAATCCATCCTAGTAAGTTTTATGAGTCCTAGGAAGGATAGACTCAGTCTCTTCATGGTGACAAGTCTTTGGCCATTTAATTTTTTGCGAGCCTAATGGAAGAATAACTCAGTATCTTTTTCATATTTAGAGAGTTTGAAAAGAGACGAAAAATAAAACTCTATGATGTCACTTTTCGTAATTTGTCTCTCAAACCTGAAAATGTAGTAAACAATATTTGAGAGAACCTTTTTACCATGTCGACAAAGGTGTATTCTTGTCGTAAATAGTTAATATCGACCAAAAATAGGGGTAAACGTCTACTAAGACGACGTCAATTCATTTAATTTAACGAGTTAGAAAATACAAGTACTCAATAATATTTTCATATTTTGAGAGTCAAAAAAGAGCTTAAGGATGACTCCGAGGGGGTTCTCTTTTCGTTTATTTTTAACAAGTCCGAAAAGGACATAAAAGAAAAAATCATTGAATTAGTAAAAAAATGATCATTATAATCATAAAAAAGAACCTGTAATTGCACAAAGAAACAACACATCACTGATATCGAGGAAAATAATAAATTATTGGAAAAAATGTATTTAAAAACTTATAAATAAACCAAAAGTAAAACCATTTTTACCATTTCACTTGGAGTAAATTGGAGAGTGCATTTTACCTTATTTTCCTTGATTATTTAGGCAAGTAGTGTGGGAGATCTAGGGAACCATTTCATGAACCGTCAGCTACAGGTTACAGCTCTTCCTTTCTCTGGCTTCTCATTCTAATTTCATGCCATTTCATAAGATTTTTGCTGGTTAAAAGGAAAGATTTCAATTTCTAAATCGGGGATGACCAGCGCGAGTTTGCTCATCGGATCGGCATTGATCACCCTTGCACCCAAAAGGCTCTCACACTGCGAGTGTGTAAATAATTAAAATAGAAGAACTGGTCATGGGGCAAAGAAAAGGAAGAGAAATCCTCTCTCTTGATCGATGTTTTTTACATTTTGATCTGTGAAAAGGCATTTAATCAATGTAAATGATTTGTTTATGAAATATTTCGACAACATGGTCATCGAATGGAAGGAAAGGGTACATGAGGCAAAAGATAACCATGCTACCCAAAGTGTTGAATGTGTCAATGCTTTAAGGGACTGCGGGTTATTTAAACTCTTCCGAACCCTAGGACTCAGAGCTCAAAATGAGCTGCTACATTATATGATCATTCGATGAGATGTTGATCGATATATGTTCATCATTGGAGACCAAGAAATAGATTTGGAAGTAGCTAATATCTACTTCATTACTGGATTGTCTAGAAGAAGGGAAAGAATCCAACTCTTTGGATCTCGTGGTGGAGGTGAGACCACCAATACCTTAATCAGAAGGCATTTCCCGAGTGCATATACAACTGTGAGTGGGAAGGTGAACATAGTGACCATCGACAATCTTCCCTTGAGGACAATTCTACAAACCATGGCCTGTATAGGTGGGGCATAGGATTTTCACGAGATGTCAAAATAACAATTCTAGTATGCAATGGTTTTCCTTACTCTAACAATGTTCAACTAGTGTGAAGGACTACTGATCAACATGAAGAGACAACTGACCTAGAGAAAGTTGGTAAACTTGAAGTAGTTCAAATTTAGTTTGATTTTGGTCACTTTCTTTTTGGAGTGCGTGCCCCTATTTTGGTGCCATTGGGTAGAGGTGGAGGATCTCGCTCCACAAGATCTGAGGCTGCTTAGAGGGAGTGAGATCAGACCTTTTGGAGGAGGGGGACAATGGATGCATTTCCCTCCACTGTTCTTTGGTTGGCTACGTTAGCAACTGATCGTTGTGGGTGACTATGCTTATGCAAGCACAAACTTCAAAGGAGATCCAGATCTGCCTCTACCATTGGGTGAATAGTGGACCGATGTAGGTAAAACCTGTTTTTTGGATTTTTTTGAAGTTTTATGAATGTATTTTTGGTTAAAGTGTATCCAAGAGTTTACTTGTGATAAATGTGCAGATGTGGGACTAGAAAGGCCGCCTGGCATGTCCCGAATAGCATGGCGAGTAGAACGTCAAATAGAAGATGCTCCATGTGAGGAAGGAGCAGATCCTATGATAGAGATGGAATTAAATCTAGAAGTGATTACTCCAGGGATTCCAGAATATGTGACTATAGAGGACATGCCATTGCAATACCCAAGGCATATAGTAGGAGTGTTTGCGAGACTGTGTCGCCTGTTAGGTCGACTAATCAGAGCGGTCTCATGCTATTGCCAACATCATGTGGGTGAATAGCCTTTCTCTAGTCATGTGTTTTTGCACTATTGTACGCTTTGAAAGCCATGTGTCCCAGAACACCTATTTTTTGAGATTTTTATGAACAAAATTTGACGAACCTGATATATATATATATATATATTTCTATCTTCTACTTATATGTTCATGTATCATGATGATGTCATCGGTTTTATAAGTTACACAAATGTCTATCAAGAACATGATTTGCTAATTCATCTGTTAGTGTATTCAAATTCCGTCGAATGTGTTGATATGTGATATAATCAAAATTTCTTTCCAGTAAACGAACATGTAGATACATATGCAAAATTTGTGCATTTTTTATTGAGTAATGAATATTTAATTGTAACACAACACATTATGAATCTAACTTAACAACTAAATTTCTAATGCCAAGAGAAAATGCTTCTAATAACACTTCAATCACTTGATAACGCATTACCTCCATAGTCAACTATCTCATAGGCGCATTTTTATAAGACACGTTTAATGATGTATGGCCCATGCCTCATAGGTTCAAACATTCCAGATCCCAACTTATCATTGGCTTGGCCATATAGCAAGACCAAGTCACCTTCAACAAAAACTCGTGGAGAAATAGTTTGATAAAAATGAGCTTTAACTTGTTTTTTCTATGCTCTGTTTACCATCGCAACAATGTGACGGGTCTCATGAAGCCTCTCGAGATAAAGTAACCATTACTTTTCAAGTGAGTTATCGTGGAGTAGCTTGATAGCTAGTTTTAACAAAGGACTTCCACACTCGATTCAAAGTGTCACCTCTAAACCATAAACCAACTGGAATGCAGTGAAACTAGTGGTTATCTTAGTCGAAGTTTGATCAGCCCAGAGAGTTAAAAATAACATGATATGCCAATCCTTTGTATGCTACCCTGTTATAGACATTTTTGGGCACTACAACCCCAAGTATGAAATGTCCATAAACAAAGGGCTCCTAAGTCCCTAAAAGTGTTGTTCTAACCCCTAAAAGAACAAGGTCAACAGATTACAGCTTCTCCCAGAAGTTCTCCATGAAAAACTGCTCAGAATTGGTCAAAACAGGATCATTTCAGCTGCTCCACTGGCCAGGTGCATTGCATCTCACCTAAATACACTATGTGGGTGCGTTTCATTTCAAAAAGACCTTCTATGGGGTGCGATGGGCGAGAAATGACAAATGGCAGTGTCATTCCGCGAGGTGGAGAGGCAATGGAAGCTTCTAGAAACTTCCCCTGTGACACTTGCCTCACTGAATTCAACCAAGGATGAGTAAGAGATCATCAATCTCTAAGTGGAAGCAAGAAATATCAGAGGGAAGACACTAATCAAATCATAAGCTGACTCATCTCCATTACAGATATCTATATATGGATCCCTCATCCCAGAGATCCAAACGCTGGAATTTTGCATATTGTAAGGAATTGATGTTGGTTTCTTGAGACAAACATTAGATTGTTGGGTGATCTAAGCTTTGTATGAGGTGAAGAGGGGCTTCCTTGCTGAGAGGTTGATGCTGGGTTAGAACAACTGGTTGTAACTCCTCTTGGCTCTTTCTTGTTTATCAATAAAAGCTATTCAAGTTTTCCTCCATGCTCTTGTGTCATTGATGTTTGCTACATTTGTATGGTCAATTTACATCTGATCCTAGATTGTTTATGATTATAGATCCATGTATTTGTATAGTGCTATGCTACTGTGATCTTACAGGTACTTTGTGAAGCTGGGCGTGCAAGGGAGCAGGTAGCTAAAGACTATCAAAGAAGAGAGGAATCAAATCAGGAGATTAGCGCAAGACAGAGGTTGGTCTTTCTGTTCCTCTCTATTTATAATTCATAAGGGAAAAACGAAAGTAGCTTTTCTCTGTTTGTTTCTAAGGCAGCTGTCACACCTTAGTGGAATAGAGCAGTTCTATATAGACACTTTTCCCTGTAACAAAATGGCGACTCCACTAGGGAAGAATTAGTTTGTTTGTTTATCATTCTTTGTTGTTTGTTTCATAAACTTACAGGTAGTATTCGAACTGCATTTGCCATAACAAATGCAAAGTAGATAAATGCTACTTCAATCCACTTACTGGATCTATTTATGATTTAAACAACTGATTCACAAACTATCTGATTGCCCTTGTGATAGCTCTTAGATCCTCCTTAGATCTACCCCTGATTGTTGCATTACTGATTGCTTTCTGCTCGGCCAAAACCCAAGAACTGAACTGTAAACTATGACCCGGAACCCAAACAGAGTCTCGTTTCTTGCCCAGCACAGGTACTGTTCAGAGAATCTAAACTTCAGCGCACTTCCCGAGTGGACAAGGTGCACTGCATTTCAAATTCTCTATGTTACAGGTGCACTGATCAGACTAGGCTCTGTGCTGTTTTGGTTTCTGTGATTCATTCTTTCCAGTTCTATTCCTGAATTTTGCTACCTGTGATCGGTATATGTCTATTTGAAACCCCTTTTCCTTGCTGTTATTCTGCCTCCTTTGTACAAAAGAACTATAGATGTTTTTGTGTGTTTTTTGAGTCATTTTCAGTTCTCCTTTGCAAAAGTAGCATAATCGTACTGTCGCCCTGTGATTTGAAACTGTCGCAAGTGTCGATTTCAATCGTAGGAAAGAGTTTGATTGCTGTTGATGGTCGATTATCCTGTTACTATTGTTTTTGGTCTAAATTCGTAATTTTCTAGTGTCAAGAACAAGTATTCATTTCAAAATCGTAAGGTGTTGTGATCGTCTCCATTTTTTATTTCGAAAAGAAACTTGTTGATATTTGTCCCTTGAAAAGAAATTCAGATTTGTGCATTAACTTTCTTTTTAGCATTCATATACTAAGAAAGTCGAAAACAAATACATGTATGTGCATTTGCATATAGACAGTCTGATTGGGTTGATTTAGGAAAGTGCATTTAGAGTGTGCTCTTTGCTCTTTGTGAAAAGATTCTGTCTTTCTTTCCTTAGTAGCTAGGATTTTCATTGCACAAAGAAGATAAAAAGTTTGTTTATCATCTTAGATTGCATTTTAGTAATTACAACTACATCTCGCAGTGAACCTGAAAGGCAAACTTCATAAACAAGATCAACTATAAAATAAATTCAATGAATCTAACAACGCTTTGGAACTTAACGCACAACATTTAGAAGTCTAGGCTAGAGATGTATTCTGGCGTCGTAAAGCCTGGTAACTGTTGTTCTCACTGATGGTTGGGTGATTCCTCCACTTTGAGGCGATAAGTGCCAGTATGGACTTGTGCTCCCACGTACCATCGAGTATATTTTGGGAGACCCAAATAGGCTTAATCCTTTATCCATAGGAAGCCGTGTCTACTGCCCTATCAATCACAATGCAATGCACAGAGCATTCGGGAAGATTGACTACCGTACCGTAAAAATTATTCTGCAGTTTTGTGATTGGTTTGGTAATCCCTCTACCTAGATTTCCAGAGCAGTCCCTTTCGTTCCTTTTCAGACTCCTTAACAGAAAAGGTCCATCTGAGCACTTGTCACTTCAGGCTCATTAAAAATCGAAGGAGACTAGAGTCATCTTTTGTTTTTTCTCGACTCTTAAAAATTGAAAAAACAAGTTGTGTCAAAGCGTCTAAAATTCATTTAATTCGGAAACATACTTCCCCTTTATTTTAGTTGATTGAGTAATCCACAATCATGGAAGAAAGTCAATTGAAACCCCGTCATTCGCGGAGGCTTACGAGTCAACAGTCTTTGTCTCCGGAATCGAAGATAGTACGGACAAAGCGAACTCGTTTAACGGTTCCAAATCTCCTGTTAAAGTTAGAACAAGTGTTCCAAAAACATCAGAGACTCCGGTTACTCCAAACATTTCTGGAATCCCTGCCTCTACAGAAGAAGTTTAGCAGCCACAGAAGGACAGTAGTACTGATCCTAGTCTGAGAGTAAACACTTGCGTTACCGAACCAGTTCCATTTACAACCGGTTCGGAGAGTCTTGCTCCTCAAACATCTGTCGCTGCCGATTCCATACATTCTTCGACACCAGAAATATTCTACGGACCTAACGGTCTACCCCTTCCACCTGGTCTGATTGCCATAGAAGAGATTGTGGAAGATCCTCCAACTAGTACTCCATCGCAATTTGGAGTCCGGATCACTCCGTATCCTTCTTCATCAGAAGTTAGTCTACCGCCAGTGGAAGCTCCTGTAGAATCGCTAGGTAATCTTTTGGATAGACTAGAAATGTCTGAACAACCGGCAACATCTAGGGCTGTGTCGTCTGACACAGCGACGACAGAACTCCCTGCTATCACTCCAACAATGTTCGCTGGTATACCATCTATCCCAACTAGCTCTCAACCGCTAGAAGGAGCCCACTCAAGGGCTGTTTCGACAGTATGGTCTGTTCCTATTTGTTCAGCCGGAATAATATCCGGAAACTCTTATGTTGAGTCTCAACAAATTGATCCATTTGGAGGTCAATTTTGGCAGTCCGGCCCTCAAGGGAAAACCATTCCCTTGAGTTCTGGATTACCACCGTATGGGGGGCAGTATGCCCTTTCATTATCTTCTCAGGGAGGACAACCATACGGGAGTTCACAACAAAATTCGGGTTATGTTGGAATTACCTCTAGCGGTTGGGTACTGATACTACCTCAACAACCAAGAGTTGTATACTCGATGCAACAATGCTTACCTATGTCAAATATACCAACAACGCTAGCTATTGTGACGGTGTCGCAAGTTTAAGCGTTGCCTGTTGTATGTCAACCTCAGGTTTCTCAAGTTGTGATGTAACAGCCCCTTGGCCCTACAACTCAACCACAATCGCTGACTGGTGGAACGACACGGATTCAGACGGGTACAATTACCCCTCATCTTCGTCAAACTGTTAGTATCGAGCAACAGCACATGGCTTCACAACCATGGCTAGTACAATACCAACAACCACAATTCCAACAAGTATACCAATGTTCTGAGCAACAAATCTTTGCAAATAGTGGGCAGCCGTATATTCAAAACGATCAAAATCAACCATTTTACAATGGTCATGCCCACCAACCTTACCAAAGTTACCAGCATCAAATGCATTATGCCGGTATGCAAAGACCAACTTCTCAGGCAATCCCATCTTATCCTGGGTATGCTTCACCCAACCTGAATCAGCAGTTACCCTTTGTGGCAACTTTAGAGTTACTTGATTTAAATCGGTTAACAAACGATCCAATCGCTTATGCCCCTTGGTGGCCAGCGATTCCGCATAAACTTCCGTCAGATATTCCTAAATTTAATCGAAATCCGGGTGAAGATCCATCGAATCATGTGATGACCTTTCATCTGTGGTGTTCATCAAGCACCCTAAATGATGATTCGATAAGGCTTCGCCTTTTTCAGAGGACGTTAACTGGTCCAGTGGCAAAATGGTATATCGAATTGCCTAGAGCTTCATTCGACAACTTCAGTACCTTAGCCACAACCTTTTTAACCCATTTTCAATTACCAATAAGGTACAAAACGGGAACGGAACTCCTTACCAACTTCAAACAGACGACAGCCACTCACAGATCTGATCATATACATGAGTGGCGACGTCGTCGTAGAATGGTAAATACGTATGTTCCCGATCAACTCTTAGCTGAATGGTTTATCAAGTCATTACTACCTTCCATCACGGAAGATGTGGCAAAGGGGGGAGTCATAATAGAAGAGCAAGTTATCACTCGTGCGCAATATTTGGACTTGATTTACACTCAGTCTGGCACGCTCTACGGTAAAATACCTGATGCCCCTAGACTGGAATTCTCAGTTCCTCCTCCTCCTAAATCAAACAATGACTCTCATGCCGGCGATGGCGTGATTGGCACAACAGACATGAAATCGACAAAGGCTACATCCAAAAAGGCCCGTAAGATTTCAGGTCAAAATGCAAAAGATGAACTTCTTGCCTCGGAAGTAAATGTCGTATCCATAGATAAAGGCAAAGAAACCAAACAACTAGGGGGCAAGAAGAAAGGCAAAGGGAAGAAGAAGAAACAGGAAGAATCATCACCTGAAAAGTCTTCTGCAAACCCTCCTAGAGATAGGAAACCAAAAAATTCATGCTTTATATGCGATGAGGATCATTGGACCGCAAATTGTCCACACAGAGCTGAGCTTAAAAAATTCTTCAAGAATTCAAAAACCTCCGCAGTGTTAACTGATCCGTTTCCAAATCTAGGAACAAATCTGGTTGAAAGTGGAAATGCTTCCCCATCTCAAGTGCTAATGTTGTCGGTTTCAAAACAACAAAATGATGCTTTGATATCGACAACAACTTAGTAGTTCGACAACAACTTCGACAGAAGTTGCACCGCCCATCATTCCTGAATTGACAATAAAACTACCGAAGGGAGTAGTACACAAGTCGACGTTTAATCCCCACGCTAGAGCGGCACAACATTATAATATAGTGTAAGATTTGGCCCAATCGCCATCCGCTATGTCGACTCTTTAAGTACTACAAAATTGCCCATCCCAAAAGCAGGCTTTATTATTAGCCATTGGTGGGATAGACCCAAAGGATTCCAATCTTGTATCCTTCGATCATAGAGGATACGATCCTCAATTACCAGCTCAACTAGCTTTCCTTGTTCAAATGAAAGCCCTCAACAAAATTGTTCATCGAACAATTATTGATGAGGGGGCATATACATGCATTATGTCGATGAGTTGCTGGAAAACTTTAGGATATCCAACCTTGTCGCGATCTTCGACGACATTAAAAGCATTCGACGGAAGGACATATACCCCATATGGTATTCTAAGTAACTTGAAAGTTGAACTAGTAGGGAAAACAGTAGAAATAGATGTTGAAGTAATCGATGGAAATCTTGATTACAACATCCTACTAGGAAGACCATGGATATATGCTATGGCTGCCGTTGTGTCGACCTATTTTAGGAAGATTGCATTTCCCTTTCAAGGAGGGATTACAATTGTCGATCAACAAAACTTCCTCCCCAATGGTTCTCAAGTTACGAGAAGCATTCCTATGATCCATGGAAGCCCCCATTCACTTCAAAATGCTGGAGTAGGCCTACTAAAAGATCCTATATTAATGGGAACTTTCGCCCTTCCACCTCCAATCAATCTGGCGGAAGTAACGTCGGTAGGAACCTGCAATATGATATCTTCTAAAAAGATCTCAGAAAACGATATCGACATGGATCATGTAATGGTTTTGCCTCCAAGCCCAACGGAAATATTGTAGCAATCAATGTTCCTAGCATGGAAGGCAAACCCAAATCAATGCTCATCAAGCATTTGGATAGACAGGTCTAAGGAATATGGTACCCCTTCAGATCCTTGGTCGCGAGTGCATGTCGCCGACGAAGGAATTGTTCAATCAGTGGTAATTGAAGGAGCACCATGGAATGATTCCCACCATCGTTCCCTTCTTCCGGATTGTGGAGAAGATACCCCCAATGACCTTTATCATCCTTCAGTTTTCGATTTTCTATCAAATACTGTAAACACGGTGGATTCCGAGTGAAACTTGTCCAACATTGAAGAGACTATCGCCATAAATATCTCAACCAAAACAGATGTTGTAGAGAATATTTATGTTGGCAAATGTTGTTCTCCTTCAGAACTAGAAATATATGACGCTCTTTTTCATGAATTCAGAGATGTCCTTTCTTGGTCATATAGTGAAATGCCAGGCATTGACTCGAGTATCGTTGAACACGAAATTAAGATGTATCCAGATGTCAAACCAGTACGACAACGACTACGGCAGGTGCACCCCAAGAAAGTCACTGCCATTAAGGCAGAAGCTGAGAAACTTCTCCATGCTAGTTTCATTTACCCGGTTACTCTAACCGATTGGGTATCGAATATTGTCCCTGTTATAAAAAAACAAGGAACAATTAGAGTATGCATTGATTATAGGGATGTAAATCAAGCTTGTCCAAAAGACAACTACCCTACACCCTTCATCGACCAGATAATTGATGAATGCGCTGGATGCGAAATCTTTTCATTCATGGATGGATTCTCCGGGTATAATCAAATAAATATCCGCCCACAGGACCAGTCAAAGACTGCATTTATTTGTCCGTGGGGCACATTCGCATATCGAAAATTACCCTTTGTTTTAAAGAACGCAGGGGTGACGTTTCAGAGGGCAATGAATTATGCCTTCCATGACATCAAAAACATCGTTCAACCATACCTCGACGACCTTCCGGCTCATTCGCGAAAGCGGACTGATCATCCGCAGCATTTAAGAGCGATATTTCTACGTTGCTGACACTACAAGATACAACTCAATCCACACAAATGTGTATTTTGCATCAGTTCTAGTCATTTACTTGGCTTTGTAGTTTCAAAGGACGGGATTCGTCTCGACCCATGTAAGGTTCAGGCAATCATTAATTTGCCTCCACCTTCATATTTTCTACAGATTCAGAAACTCCAAGGGAAAGCAAACTTTCTGAGGAGGTTCATTCCAAATTACGTCGAACTTGCCAAAGGTTATATGCGTATTCTGAAAAAGGGAGTACCCTTTGTCTGGGATTAGGTTGCGCAAGCTTCCTTTGATGCTTTAAAAGAATCCCTAATGAAAGCATCATTAATGTATGCTCCTGATTATCAAAACGATTTTAACCTGTATCTGGCTGCAGTGGATACGACCATCGCAATGGTTTTAGTTCAAGAAGTCAACGGAATTGAACATCCTATATACTATTTAAGTAAAAACTTAAATGATACAGAAAGCAAATATTCTTATGTTGAAAAACTAGCGCTTACAGCTGTTCAAGCGATACAGAGATTTCGACACTATGTCCTCTTTCAAAAAACTACCATTCTGTCAGATTGCAACCCCATGACTTATATATTGTCACAACAGTTGCTGGGGGGAAAATATTCAAAATGGATAGCAATCCTACAAGAGTTTGATCTGGAATTTGTAAAATCCAAGTCAAAGAAAGCTCTGATTTTCGTAGAATTATTATGCGATCTCCCATTGTCGTCCAACGATGAAACATCCAAAGAAACAATCGCGGACGAAAGTTTGTTTCTAATATCTTCAAGCAATGAGTGGTATGGAGATATAATAATTTATCTCCAAACCCAAAAATATAGGCCAAACACCTCCCGCTCCGAACAAAAACATATTCGATACCAAGCAAAAGACTACATGATCGTCGGTGATACACTTTACCATCGCGGTATCGATACAGTTCTGAGAAGGTGCCTCACGCATGAGGAGGCCGAAAAAGTCCTGAATGATTGCCATTCGGGTGCATGTGGGGGCCATCAATCTGGTTATGCTACAGCGCAAAAAATCTTACGAGCAGGATACTTCTGGCCAACAATGTTCAAAGATTGCATAACCGCAGTCAGAAGTTGCCATGCTTGTCAAATTTTCGATAGCAAAACCAGAGGACCACCCGCACCTCTGCAGCCAATAGTTGCTATTGGGCCATTCGCCAAATGGGGCATCGATTTCATGACATGTAACCCCACCTCGACCAGGGGGCATGGGTATATCATAGTCGCAGTTGACTATTTTACCAAATGGGCCGAGGCGTGGCCTATATTAGATAATACTGGTGAAACAGCTGCCCTCTTCTTTTTCAATCATGTAGTCGCCAGATTCGGCGCACCACAAGCTATAGTCGCAGATCATGGATCGCATTTTTGCAATCACATGATGGTTGAATTAGCTCCCAAACTAGGGTTGTCTCACGACAGCTCTACTCCATATTACCCCCAAGCCAACGGACAAGTTGAACCAATCAACAAGGTCCTGAAACGCATGCTACAAAGGATGATTGGAGTTCACAAAAGAAGATGGCACCTAATCCTGTACTCAGCTTTGTGGGCTTACCGAACATCGGTAAGGAATGCAACTGGGTTTACACCTTTCCAACTGGTGTACGACCTGGAAGCAGTCTTACCAATCCAGTGCGAAATCTCGTCCCTCAAACTCACAATTGATCTCCTCCCCGGAACTTCAGAAGAAGAAGCTCATTTCGTAGAACTAATCCAATTGGATGAAACCCGTCGTGATGCTGCTTTGGCTAACAAAGCCCATAAGAAACGAGTCAAAGCACAGTTCAACAAAAATGTCAAACCCCGTGTCTTCTCAGAAGGTGACTTGGTCTTGCTTTATGACCAAGAATCCGATAAATTGGGAGCAGGTAAATTTAAGTCTTTAGGGAGGGGCCCCTATATTGTTAAGCAGGTGTTAGCAAAAGGAGCCTACGAGTTAATGGATTATGACGGAATTTCACTGGCGCAACCTCATAACGGGTTGTACCTCAAGCGTTACTATGCGTAATGGTAACCTATATGCTTTTGTTATGTTTTTGTTTTCGCTAAAGTGTTTATTTTGGTCAAGTAATCCACTTTTTACATTTATTGCAGATGTCAAACCTATTGGATTCATGTGTTAGATATGCCAACAGAGCGAGTTGTAGTTCACGGAACCTATCTTCTGTGGCCTAGGCCATTTTTGATCCAAGCGGTGAGTTAGTAAGTTTCAGAGGGGTATGTATTGGTCGATCAACGAATAACATCGCTGAATATAGCGCGTTGATAGAACTTCTCTCTGATGCCATCACACATGGTATACGCCGACTGATTGTCAGGCTAGACTCACAATTCGTCATACTACAACTCACTGGTATCTATTCTATCTGAAATCCAGCTATTTATCGCATGTTCCTAAGGGTTAAGATTTTGGAAAGACAATTTGATTTTATTCAATATCAACATATTTCCAAAAACTTAAACACGTTAACTGACTCATTGGCAAATTATGTGTTAGATAGACATTTGCACCATTTATAAAAAGAAACATACCATCAATGTTTGCATTTGGATCATGTAACTTAACCAAAATAAAACTCCGAAAATCAAAAATATATATAGCTGTTTATGGTTTACACATAATGTTCTGTAACCAAGACAAAATCGGTCAAGTGACCAAAAACTCAAAATGCTAGGGGGCACCCTAGTCCAATCATGCTCGTGATAGCAAGTCACAGCCTGTGCGATCATGCGTAAGAGACGAGTCCATCGTCTTGGCACACCAGTAGTATGCTGCTGCAACCTCAAGGGCAGCTCATCAGTCCTCACATCTGGAATACCAAGAGTGAGGCCCTCGATCTGCTCCTATAATGCTGTGAGAGTCTCAGCCACATCAAGGTCGCGAAGGCTAGCGCTTCCAACAGCCTCTCCTTCTGGGGTGGCAGCTAGCACTCTCAGGCATGCTACTGGCCGAACATGACCGACATCTGCATGTACACATGAGTTTGATTAAGGTCTTGATAGAATAAAGCACAAGGACATTATAAATGAAAAACGATAAACAGGAATATGGTCAAAGAATTTACCAATGGCGCCCCACTGTTCGCCATCTGGTAGTACTAAATCTGGATCACCCCGGAAGTCCATGCCAGCATATGGATACTCGAAATAAACCATCTCCTGACGATCAAACCACCTGAAGATATTGTTCATTTCTGACTAGTTTGATGAAGCATTTGAAAATATAGTACAACCTTTGAAAGAAAAAAGCTATTTATGGTAAAGTCAAAAAGAGACCTTTCAATCAAGCAGTTTTAGCACATAGTTCAAGCTCGTTAAAAAATAAACATAAGACATGAGCAAATGTTTCCCCCGCATTTAAGCTCATTAAAAAATGAACTATTCGCCGGTAAATAGCCATCGTGAATGTAGTACTTTAGCCATTAAAGCCTTGGTCGTGTTTGCACCATCACCTCCACTTTTGCATTGGCCGATCATTCACCTCCATTTGATTGTTTACCCATTTTGAGGAACAGCTGCGAAGAGTGATTTCACTAGCCATCCTTGTAACACTACCGTGATTGGAAAATCCCAAACCTTACATGGAATCAGTTGCTACCCATTTTATCATTGGTTCCTCAAAAGACGAGTCTCCTTTAAGCTCTTTTCAACTGACTCGTAAAATATGAAAATATTGCCGAGCCATTGGCCTCTCCAGCTCGTTAAAGGGACCGGAAGTGCTATCTCTCCTCTAAATTTTAATCTTTTTGGACCTGAGAGATTATTACACAAAAAGATCGAGCACTTGTTTTGTTCGGCTCGTTAAAAGTATCGAAAATTCATCCCTTCTGTATTGTTTTATACTTTTTCGAACTTAAGGGATTAGATGACGAAAAAGGAATTTTGGAGTTACCTTTACATTCCTTTTCAGACTCTCTAAAATTGAAAAGGACCGAGTTATCTTTGTCGTTAAACTCGTTAAAAGTTTAATAGCGACAAACTTGTCTATAGACGAGAATGATTTTCACTATCGCTAGGCTCGTTAAAACATAGCGATGGGTTTGCCTGAAGGGAAAATTATAGAACAAGCATATGTTATCCTCCTCAAGCTTGACAAAAATAAAGAGGTACTGGTCAGCAATGACTGGGGAAAATTGGGAAGAAAACTTGAAGAAACTTTGTTAGTAGCAAGTCGCTCTTGAACATGACACTTCCACTCCGCGTTCGAGTCGGGTTGGGTTGTTTCATTCACCGGTCACATCACCATGGTCCTATCATACCATCCACATTTGGGGTTAATGCTACCAATCCATCACATCAGTGTCGCCGATATGTTCAAGAGAAGTCATTAAGAGAATTCACCTGTGTCTCACGCACTACCATACATTTATACTCCAATCTTTCATGACCGCCACCTTGAACCTTATATCACCAGATCATTTTCACCTCCATTAAAATCATTTGCTCTGTTCCATGTCATTGATGTGGGATTCATTAAGGCCCTCCTGTCACGGATCGCTTCTTGTCGACATCAGCTCATTATCCAAGAAGTTGATCTAGGAACACCCCATTCAGTACTTTGAAGCTTGCATGCCTCAATGGCAAGTTTCTCATTTCCGACGACAGGTTTACATCAATGGCCTTCAACCGAAAGATTTTGCGTGGTGTTCGACGCCAAGTCCTTTATTCACACCACGTGAATTGTACTGCAGTACCTTGAGCGTCATTATCATTATCGGTGATTCCTCTCGCACCTGTTAACAGCTTACATCATTGGCTGGTAATTAGGCGATGTCTTTCCGTGTTCGACTCCAGAACAGCTTTCACATGGATTGACTTGTACTTCGAGTGAAGATCGAACGAGATTGAAGACCCTGGATCTAGTTTCATCCATCCAGGCTGCGATATATATTCAGGGAAATAAAAACATCAAATGTACATCATGGCTGCACAGATAATCATCCAATCAAAGGGATGATGGCTCTATCAGAATCATCAGTCTTCACTCAGACGATTGTCTGTCCTATGTACATGGAAATGAATTTATAAAGCTGAGCATGGGAATGCCTGCCTCAACTAGATCATGAAAATATTATGAAGATAATGTATTGTATTGTATCTTATTACAGGTCTCCTCCCAGCATTGAAAGAACTTCGGATCCTCATAATAAAGCATTTCACCTGACATCAAAAGATTAACGACCTCATGTTTTAGGGGGCAACTGTTATAGACATTTTTGGGAACTACAACCCCAAGTATGAAATGTACATAAACCAAGGGCTCCTAAGTCCCTAAAAGTGTTGTTCTAACCCCTAAAAGAACAAGGTCAACAGATTACAGCTTCTCCCAGAAGTTCTCCATGAAAAACTGCTCAGAATTGGTCAAAACAGGATCATTTTAGCTGCTCCACTGGCCAGGTGCGTTGCATCTCACCTAAATACACTGTGTGGGTGCATGTCATTTCAAAAAGCCCTTCTATGGGATGCGATGGGAAAGAAATGACAAATGGCAGTGTCATTACGCGAGGTGGAGAGGCAATGGAAGCTTCCAGAAACTTCCCCTGTGACACTTGCCTCACTGAATTCAACCAAGGATGAGTAAGAGATCATCAATCTCCAAGTGGAAGCAAGAACTATCAGAGGGAAGACACTAATCAAATCATAAGCTGACTCATCTCCATTACAGATATCTATATATGGATCCCTCATCCCAGAGATCCAGAGGCTGGAATTTTGCATATTGTAAGGAATTGCTATTGGTTTCTTGAGACAAACATCAGATTGTTGGGTGATCTAAGCTTTGTATGAGGTGAAGAGGGGCTTCCTTGTTGAGAGGTTGATGCTGGGTCAGAACAACTGGTTATAACTCCTCTTGACTCTTTCTTGTTTATCAATAAAAGCTATTCAAGTTTTCCTCCATGCTCTTGTGTCATTGACGTTTGCTACATTTGTATGGTCAATTTACATCTGATCCTAGATTGTTTATGATTATAGATCCATGTCTTTGTATAGTGCTATGCTACTGTGATCTTACAAGTACTTTGTGAAGCTAGGCGTGCAAGGGAGCAGGTAGCTAAAGACTATCAAAGAAGAGAGGAATCAAATCAGGAGATTAGCGCAAGACAGAGGTTGGTCTTTCTGTTCCTCTCTATTTATAATTCATAAGGGAAAAACGAAAGTAGCTTTTCTCTGTTTGTTTCTAAGGCAGCATTCACACCTTAGTGGGATAGAGCAGTTCTATATAGACACTTTTTCCTGTAACATACCCAATGGTTCATTGAAGCATAATAATCTAGACTTTGTTAATTACTTCAACTTGGCCATTGGCCTATGGATAGTAAGGATTTGAGCTATCACATAGAAGACCCAACTAAGCAATCAGCTCTGCCATCATGTACTCATGAAAATTTGATCCATGACTAGTGAAAATGGATTGAGGGACGCCAAAACAAGCTATAACATGGTTAAATAGGAACTGAGCAGCCGTGATACCATCAACATTATATGTGGGCATCACATTGGCCCATTTAGTAAAATAGTCGATGACGACGATGATATAGCCATGCCCCCCTGTTGAGCGAGAGTTACATGTCACAAAATCTATGGCCCATTTAGAAAATGGTCCAATGGTAATGACTGGGTGTAAGGGTGTTAGCGAGGCACTCTATTTGTGGTTATAAATATGACATTCATGGCACTTTTGAACCGCCATAATACAATATTTGAAGATAGAAGGCTAGAAATAACTAGCGTGAAGGATCTTTTGAGAAGTGGCATAGCCTAACATGTGACCACCACATGCCCAAGAATGGCATTCATTCAAGGCTTCTTAAACCTCCTCAATTGTTAGACATTTGTGAAGAACATAATAAACACCGACTCGATATAACATATCACTAATAATTCGATAAGGTTGAGACTAATGACAAATGTGGCATCGGTCGGATTGAGACAACTTGGATCAGAAATTTTGGGTATGAAGATAAACAATGATATCTCCATACCATAGGTTGAGAGTGCTGATGAGAAATAATGTTTCATAAGGAATCTGCTCAGTAAAATCAGTGGAGGTGTTTTTGAATGGAAGGGCACAGATCAATTCGGCAAAGACGACTGACTTCTTCGATTTGGCTGCAGTGAACTCCAAATCAAACTCTTGAAGGATAAAAATCAATTTAGAGTAATTTCCACCAGGAAAATGATGATTTAGAATATAAGTCATGGGGTTAGAGTTAGAAATCACTATGGTCCTCCGTAGAAGAATGTAATGGTGAAATCGTTGAATAGAATGGACTACTACCAAGGCAAGTTTCTCAACATGAGCATATCGAGTGTAAGTGTAAATAAGATTTCAACTAAAATAATAACCCACATGTTCATTTCCGTCGTCATAATCATGGACCAATACCATAGAAATGGTACTGTCAGTCATGACCAATTATAGGAAATAATCACAGTGATAGTCACGGAGATGCAATAAAGGAGCATTGATGAGTGTTTTCTTTAGAGCATTGAAATATTTTTGGAAAATTTCATCCCAAATGAATGGCATCCCCTTCTTAAGCAAGTGTGTAAATCCCTTGGCAAGCTCAGTGTAATTAGGGACAAAGTGATTAAGAAATTTAGCCTTTCCTTGAAAACTTTGCAATTGTTGCAGTGATGAAGGAGGGGATAAATTTACAATAGCCTCAACTTTCAGAGGATCTATTCAGATAGCTTATTTGGACACAGGAGAACCCAGGAGCCAACAAGATTCAACACAGGAGGCACATTTATGTCGATTGAGAGGAATATTATATTGTCGACAACATAGAAAAATCACTCAAAGGTGGTCCAGATGGTCACGACGCTTAGCAGAATGAGATGGTAAGTCATCTAGATAAGGTTGAACAATGTGTTTAATAGCATGAGAGGTATATGAAATTTCTCTCTAAAAGGTAGCACCAGTGTTTTTTAGACCGCAAATGAACTTCTTATAAGAAAAAGTCCCTCATGGACAGATGAAAGCAATCTTGTGTTGATCAACAGGCAATATGTTAATATGGTTGTAACCAGAAAAACCATCCATAAAAGAGAATATCTCTCTCCCAGCACACTCATCAATGATTTGGTCAATAAAGGGAGTGGGATAGTTATCTTTAGGGCTTGTGTGATTAATGTCATGGTAATCAACACAAACTCGGATTGTTGCCTTCCTTTTAGTAACAAGCACAATATTAGACACCCGATCTATCAATCGGATAGGGCAAATAAACCCAACTTTTAGAATATTTTCAACTTCTCGCTTAATAGTAGCTACCTTCTTGGGATGCATAGGATAGAATCATTGACGAACAGGTTTTGCATTAGGATACATAGGTATTTCATGCATCATAATAGCTAGATCAATACCAGGAATTTCCTCATACAACCAAGTGAATACATCATGAAATTATTCGAAAAGGTCAGTGTAAACCCTGATCTCATCAGGAATACAAGAAACCCTAATGTGAATGTTCTCGACAATTCCAGGTTTAATGAAAATGTCAATTGGCATGGTTGCAGTAATATTTCCCATATTACTATTCATGCACTAGAAGAAGTGTTTGAAGTGGATGCATTGGGCTATGAGAAACAAAAGCTTCAAGACACGAAGGAATCTCACTTAGACTTGGAAGAAATAAGGAATGATTATGGGCATCATTCCAATGGGTTTCGTCAAGAGACATCACCTCAACAATACTCTCGTCGGTGGGGAATATCTCATTCAAGGGATCCGGAGAATCCCAAGAACCAAGTGAAGGAGATTGTGAATAGGTATCCAGGTGGATACTGAGAACAACATGAATTTCTAAAGCGGTCGCTGGAGCCAAGATAATTTCAAGATAAGCTTGTTTTAAGGGACTTGGAGGCATAGCATCACCAAATGAATCGACATGATCCAAAGAAGGAATGATCCATGGGTTAGTGGAGATAGAAATCATGTTGATCAAGGCGACATGCGGAGGTAGGAGAGAAAAAGTTCCCATTAAGGAAAAATATTTTAGAAGACTTGCCCCCACACTCTCATATGGAATATCAATATTTCCAACATATGGGATGTTTCCATTTGAAGCACCGGAAGAGAAAAAGGACAATTGATCGACAGTGACAATTTTTCCTTCTTGAGGAAAGTGGAGCACTCGGAACAAAGTGGATACCAATGAAAACATGGCACAGGTCCAACTTCACCCAAGTAGAAGGTTGTAATACAGATATGCATCTACAACTTCTACTTCTAACTCAACAATCTTCCCTTCCAAAGTGATGGGAAAAATTGTGAGAATACCAGAAAGACAGGAGCCTCTGCCATGTAAGGCCTCCAAGATGTTCAAGGAGTGGTTGAGAGGTGGAGAGCCAATAGCTTTCCAACATGAAACAAAAATGATGCATGTGGAAGCACCTTCATCAATGATTGTCTGATGGATCGTATTTCCTTTTATAATGACTTGAATAAAAAATTCCATTTGATGAGGAAGACGAGGAACATGGTTTTCAACATCAAAAGTAGTTAAGTTCAAATCCACAGGATCGATGCCTCCTATAACACACAGTAATGATTTCGCTGGGTTGGACAAAATTGGAGAAATTCCAAAGAAGACATTGTCGAAGGTGCTTGAGCTAAATCTTCGACAATACTGTAATTTTGAGCAGCTCTAGTGTTCGTATTATAGGACAACTTCTAAGGCACACCCATGGGAGGCGGTCTGATGACAGATTCATTATTAGGTATCTTGATATGGAGAGAACCAGAATTGGGTAGAGAAAAAATAGAAGGTATATCAATGGCTTCCTTTTCCACCATCTGCTTTTGAGGGGTTTGATAATCTTTCGATTGAGTGGCTACATAGATAGGTAATGAACTCATCATCATGCAAACATGAGAACAAGATGAGGTAGAGGATTGTTGTTGGTCTACCAACTATGTCTGCTGAGATGGAAATGGATCTTTAAATATAGTTCGGGCCCCTTTCAATAAACGACTAACTTCTGCATGTTAGGGACAATCCTTGGTGTAATGATCTTCCTCACAAATGAGGCAATGTGTTATCGGGAAAACTAGTGTCCATTCAGAGCTACTAGTCCCACTAAGATAGGTAGCTATCTTAGAAATGAACAAACTAAAGCTACTTGTGTTTTCCTTTATGAGAGATAGATGAGAGAGAAGTAGAGAGTACCAACCTCAGTCTTTTGCTAGTCTTCTTGCCTGTTTCCTCTCTCCTTTGATAGAGCTTTTGCCACTCCTTTCCCACTTGTCCCGCTTCAAAAAACACCTATAGAGTCAAAGCATCAAAATACCATCAAAGCATAGAGATCTATAACCATAAGCAATGTAGGATCAGATGTACATTAACCATATAAATGCATATACAAATACAAGATTCAAAGATATACAAGCATATGGAGGAAAACTCAAATAGCTTTATTGATAGAAGTAGTAGAAGAGAGAATTACAACCAAGTTGTCTGATCTAGCATCATCCTCCTAGCATGAAAGCCCTATTCACCTCATACAAAAGAAAGATCACCCAACAATGTCTTCAAGGAGAAACCAACAACACTTCCTTGCAAATTACAAAATTCCAACCTCCTGGATCTCTAGGATGAGGGATCCATATATAGATGTTTGTAGGAGAGTGAGTCAGCTTCTGGGATTTTGATTAGTGTCATTTCACTGATATTTCTTGGTTCCACTTGGAGATTTCATGATCTCTTACTCATCCCTGGGCAAATTTAGAGAGGCAAGTGTCATATGAGTAGTTTCTAGAAGATTCTTTGAGTTTCCACCTAGTAAACTGCCTCTAACATGTGTCTTCTCTCGCTCATCGCACCCTACAAAAGGGCTTTTCAGTATGCATCACACCCCCTGTGTGTAATAGGTGAGATGTATCACACCCTTAGCATGGAGCAGTCTGTATGGTCCAGTTTTGACCAGTTCTGAGCAATTTTTCAGGGAGAACTTCTAGGAAACGATGTAATCAGCTGACCTTATTCCTTTAGGGTATGAAACAACACTTTTAGGGGTTTGGAAGCCCTTGGTTTATGGACATATGTGATTGGGGTTGCAGTTCCCAAATATGTCTATAACAGTTGTCCCCTAAAGCATGAGGTCGTAAATCTTTTGATGTCGGGTGAAATGCTTTATAATGAGGTTTCGAGGTTTTTTGAACTGGTAGGTGACCTGTAATAAGATACGATATAGTACATTATCTTCATAATATTTTCATGATCTAGCTGAGGTGAGCATTCCCATGCTCAACTTTATAAATTCATTTTCATGTACATAAGACAGACAATCGTCTGTATGGCAGACTGATGATTCTGGTAGAGCCATCATCCCTTAGTTTGGATGATTATCTGTGTAGTTGTGATGTACATTTGATGTCTTTTTTTTCCTGAATATATCACAGCCCAGATGGACGAAAATAGATCCGGGGTCTTCAAACTCGTTCAATCTTCACCTGAAGTACAAGTCGATCCATGTGAAAAGATGTTCTGATGTCAAACATGGAAAGACATCGCCTAATTACCAGCCAATGATGTAAGCTATTAATAGGCGCGAGAGGAATCACCAATAATGATAATGACCCTCAAGGTACTGTAGTACAATTCACATGGTGTGAATACATGAGTTGTTGTCGAACACCACGCAAAATATTTCAGACGAAGGCCATTGATGTAAACTTGTCACCGAAAGTCAGAAACTTGCCATTAAGGCATGCAAGCTTCAAAGTACTGAAAGGGTTGTTCCTAAGTTAACTTCTTGGATAATGAGCTGATGTTGACAAGAAGTGACCCATCGTAGGAGGGCCTTAACGAATCCCACATCTACAACACGGAACGGAGCAAATGATTTTGTGGAGGTGAAAATGATCTGATGATACAAGGTTCAGGGTGGCGGCCATGAAAAATGGAGAGTGAAGGTATTGTAGCGAATGAGGCATTAGCTAGGTTGGTGAATTCTTTGAGCAACTTCTCTTGATCATATCGGTGACACTAAAATGGATTGGTAGCGTTAACCCCAAAATGGATGGTATGATGGACCAATGGTGATATGATTGGTGAACGGAATAACCCAACTTGACTCAATCTTGGTGACAGAGTGAAAGTGTCATGTTCAAGAGCGACCTGCTACCAATGAAGTTATCCAAGTTTTCTTTCCTTTTTCCCCAGTCATTGCTGACCAATACCTCTTTATTTTTTTCAAGCTTGAGGAGGTTAACATATGCTTGTTCTATAATTTTCCCTTTGGGCAAACCTGTCGCTATGTTTTAACGAGCCTAGAGACAGTGAAACTCGCTCTTGTCTGCAGGGACAAGTTTCTCACTATTGTTTTAACAAGTTTAAAGAGAAATATAACTCAATTCTTTTCAATTTTAGAGAGTCTAAAAAGAGATGTAAAGGCAACTCTAGTGGTCCCTTTTTCGTAATATAATCCCTTAAGTCCGAAAAAGTATGAAATAATATGAAAGGGATGAATTTTCAATAGTTTTAACGAGCTGAACAAGACAAGCGCTCGATCTTTTTGTGTAATGATCCCTCAGGTCCAAAAATATTAAAATCTAGAGGAGGGATGGCACTTCCAATCACTTTAACAAGCTGGAGAGGCCAATTGCTCGGCAATATTTCATATTTTACAAGTAAGATGAAAAGAGCTTAAAGGAGACTCGTTTTTTGAGGAACGAGTGATCTTTTCGAATAACAGTTGGTTCTAGGTAAGGTTTGGAACTTTTCAATCATTGCAGTGTAAAGAAGGTGGCTAATAGAATCACTCATCGCAGTTGTTCCTCAAAAGGGTAAACAATCAAATGGAGGCGTATGATTGGCTAAGAAAGAGTGGTGGTGATGGTAAGAACACCACCAAGGTTCAAAAGCTGGTAATTATGCAATTGCAATGGTTATTTACTAAAGGTGGGTTCATTTTTTAATGAGCTTGAACTCTGGGGGAACATTTGCTTATTGCTAGGTTTATTTTTTAATGAGCTTGAACTTCATGTAAAAATGTTGATGCCAGTCATATAATAAGGATGTCTCATTGATAGGTTCATTTTTTAGGGAGCTTGCCCCATTTGAAAATTTACTCCGAAGCCTTTTGTTATGCAAGCTAGGAACAACCAACCTACGAGTTTAAAGGGTTAAGAGCCTACAAACTAAGAAAATAAATGGTCGCTTTTCACTTGCATGCAAAAGGGTTTGCATGTCCCTAGGTATAATGACATAGAGCTTCCAGGTTACCATACAGAAGTTCTTGCATTAGCAAGATTGTTCCATTCGTGCAGCAGACAAAACACTTCTTTAGAGATGTCCATCGAAATAGACAAAGGCAACTGTTGTCAGTGCAAATCACTTAACCTTTGACGGGGGAATCCTTTTCTATTCTGATCCTTTTTCCTAAATGGACAGGATTGTCAGGCTAGTCATATTCCTACATGAAAACCTACCTTATATCTGGGGTTTCATTACCGAAGCAGACCAGGGCGCATGCCTCTTAGGTTTCAGTCACAATCACCGAATCACTCGCGTTCATCAGTTGGATGGACTGGAGATTGATGATACATTCCTTATGCAAAAAGACCAGTTAGGGATGGCATTTGACTAGTAGCTATGTTTGAACCAGGGAATGAAAGCTGGTCTACAAGCTGGACCACTCTACCTTCATGCAGGAAACACATCACTTGACAGAGTGAGGAAACAATAGCTCCCATTCTATAAATGTATTCATGCCCAAGGAGTAGATTGTATTCTATAGGCCCTTGGACTACCATCATGTTTAGATTAACGGTTCTACTTCTCAAAGTTATAGGTAAATTTGGAAGGATCCCTAATAGTTGACTGGTTCCTTTGTTGAAGCCTGTTAGATTTCGAATCTCAGGCAGAAGTGTTGGCGAACCAAGATCTTTCCAAGCAGTTGAGGAAAGGATACTCACAGAAGCCCCTTCATCTATGATAGTACCAACCATGACCATTCTGTAAGCTAGTACTATGATTTGGAATGGTACATTAGATGGTAGGTGGGGTCTCCCTAGTAGATTCCAATCAAAGGAAATGACTAGATTACTTGGAGGAGGGACCGAATAAATGGCCGGATAAATCTCTGATGAACTTCCTTCTTGTGGTAAAGGAACGAGTAGATTGCCCCCATGTTCATCGGATTCTGTGTTAACAAAAATAATTTGAATGGTGTCATTCTCATTCTCTTTGGTGATAGTATCATCTAAAAGTGGACCTTCTGAAGATAAAATTGGGTCAACTGCCATCTCGACCTGTTGACTTTGGTCCGGCGTGGACTCAGAGGGTCTATCTTCAATGATAGGTTCTTTGACTGACAACAACGGTGTGTCAGTCGTATTTTCAACTAGCGATGGACTCGGCAAGAGTTTCTTGTATCTGGGAGGAAGTCGCTGCGGTGAAGAAGGAGAGTTATCAAAGACTCTTTTAGCTTCGTCTAGGAAAGGAAAACGGTGGAGGGCATGATCGCCTTCACACAGTCTATAAGGAAATTTATATCTTCCTTTTTGTCCTTTGACTTCGTTTTCACTAGTTGATGGTGTGCTCTCATCATGATGGTCAGAGGTTGAAGACACCGGATTGTGCAAGCGAGGAGACTAGTCCCTTAAGATCCGTGGGATGTAGGGACAATCTCGATGATAGTGGTCTCCCTTGCAAATGACACATGGAGATTTAGGTTTGGATGGTGCAGTGTGTGGATTTTTGCCAGACAATGCAATGGTTGCCCCCTTTTGCTGTTGGCTTCTTCTTCTTCTAAGTTACTTGGTTTTTATTGTTACTAGTTTCACCACGCGAAGAGGACGAAGGAGAGGGAGAAACAAATGAAATAGAAGTTGGGGGGGTGACTTCAGGATCATCTGGTTGCTGATTTGATTTCTGAGGAATTGCGGTGTTTTGAATGACTGAGGTCAAGAAAAGCCATACTAGCAGGCCAATTGTGAGTCTTGGAAGGGACAATGTAGTCATATCTGGAGCACCAACATCTCCCCAAGAGGAGAAGGGACTAGGATTTCCCCCAAGGGGAAATCCTTGATTGGTAGACTCCATTTTCTCAACCTAAGACCAACGAGGGAATAGTGATGTTATTCCAATTAAAATAAATTTTATGATGCTTTGACACAACTTGCTTTTTCAATTTCTAAGAGTTGATAGAAAGCTAAAGATGACTCTAGTCGCCTTCAATATTTAATGAGCCTGATGTGACAAGTGCTCAGATGGACCTTTTCTTCTAAGGAGTTTGAAAAGGAATGATAGTGACTACTCTGGAAATCTATACAGAGGGATTACCAAACCAATCGCAAAACTACAGAATACTTTTTATGGTACGGCAGTCAATCTTCCCGAATGCTGTGTTAAGTGAATTGTGATTGATAGGGCGACTGACACAGCTTCTTAAGGATAAATGATGTTGCTTATTGTGGTCTCCCAATATATACTCGACGGTACGTGCGAGCACGAGTCCATACTAGTACTTGTCATCTCAAAGAGGAGGAATCACCCAACCTATGATGAAAGTGATAGTTACCAGGCTTTACGATGTCATAATATGTCTCTAGCCTAGACTTCTAAATGTTGTGTGTTAGGTTCCAAAGCGTTTTTATGTTCATTGAGTTTTATTTTATAGTTGATCTTTCTTAAGAAGATTGCCTTTAAGGTTCACTGTGTGATGTAGATATACAATTCCTAAATATGCAATCTAAGATGATAAACAATCGTTTACTTTCTTTTTGCAATGAAAATCCTAGCTACTAAGGAAAGAGAAATGAAATTCTTTCAACATAGTGCAAAGAGCACACACTAGATGCACTTTTCATAAATCAATTTCAACATGCAGTCTAAATGCAAATGCACATGCATGTATTTTTTTTCAGTTTCCTTAATGTGAGAATGACAAAAAGAAAACTAAGTACAAATCTGAATTATTTTCTTTCAAAGCGACAGTACTAACAATTTTCTCTTCAAAAAATGAAAGGAAGGCTAAGATGACACATTGTGATTTCGAACTTAAAATTGCTTTCGACACTTGAAATACTATTAATTCAAATCAAATATAATGGTAAAATTGTAATCGAATATCTAAAAGAGGAATTCTTTACGACACTCTTTTTCTTGACTGAAAATGACACTTGTGACACTTTCAAATCAAAAGACGACGGTTTGATTAAGCCACTATTTGCAAAGGAGAACTGTAAATGATGAAAAATACATAAAAAACATTCACAATTCCTTCTTATGGAGGCTGAAATAATGCAAAGGAGGATGGTTTCAATAGTGATGTACTAATGATAGACAACAAAACTACTGAATAAAGTTGAAGACAATGAAGAAAAAACCAAAATCTGAAGGCAGAAACAGTCTTAGTCAATCATTGCAGCTGTAACACAGGGAAACAGGGATGCATCTCACCTACAACACATAGGAGGTGTGATGCATCCAGATTTCCAATGACAGATAGTGCGATGGTCCAGGGATAAGACTGAGCTTGGTTTTCACTCACAGTTTGCAGCTAAGTTCAGGGATTTAGGCTGAGCTAATTATTTTCAGTAAACACAAAGTATATGGGCTGATCTAATGAGGTTATTTGAGCTACCATTAGGGCACTTAGGATGTTTGCAAGCTATATGTTCAGTTCATAAACCAACCCAGAGATTGTCTGAAGCAGCGTTGATCTACTTTGCAGTTGCATAGAAAAAGCAATTCGAAGGCTAGCTGGCTTAACTTCAAGCTCCATTTGTGGTCTATAAAGCAAACAACAGTAACAAAACAAACAAACTATTCGCTCTCCAGCGGAGTCGCAATTTTGTTATTGGGAAAACTAGTGTCCATTCAAAGCTACTAGTCCCACTAAGACGAGTAGCTATCTTAGAAACAAACAAACTAAAGTTACTTGTGTTTTCCTTTATGAGAGATAGATGAGAGAGAAGCAGAGAGTACCAACCTCAGTCTTTTGTTAGTCTCCTTGCTTGTTTCCTCTCTCCTTTGATAAAGCTTTCGCCACTCCTTTCCCACTTGTCCCACTTCAAAGAACACCTATAGGGTCAAAGAATCAAAATACCATCAAAGCATAGAGATCTATAACCATGAAAATTGCAGGATTAGATGTAAATTAAGCATATAAATGAATATACAAATACCAGATTCAGAGATATACAAGCATATGGAGGAAAAATCAAATAGCTTTATTGATAGAAGTAGTAAAATAGAGGATTACAACCAAGTTGTCTGATCCAGCATCATCCTCCCAGCATGAAAGCCCTCTTCACCTCATACAAAGCAAGATCACCCAACAATGTCTTCAAATAGAAACCAACAACACTTCCTTGAAAATTACAAAATTCCAGCCTCCTGGATCTCTAGGATGAGGGATCCATATATAGATGTTTGTAGGAGAGTGAGTCAGCTTCTGGGATTTAGTTAGTGTCATTTCACTGACAGTTCTTGGTTCCACTTGGAGATTTCATGATCTCTTACTCATCCCTGGGCGAATTCAGAGAGGCAAGTGTCATATGAGCAGTTTCTAGAAGATTCTTTGAGTTTGAACCTAGCAAACTGCCTCTACCATTTGACCATTTGTTTGCTCTCGCTCATCGCACCCTATAGAATGGCTTTTTAGTATGCATCGTACCCCCCGTGTGTAATAGGTGAGATGCATCACACCCTTAGCATGGAGCAGTCTGTATGGTCCAGTTTTGACCAGTTCTGAGGAGTTTTTTAGGGAGAACTTTTGGGAAATGATGTAATTAGCTGACCTTGTTCCTTTAGGGTATGAAACAACACTTTTAGGGGTTTAGAAGCCCTTGTTTTATGGACATATGTGATTGGGTTTGCAATGCCTAAATATGTCTATAACACAATGATATTTCAATTTTGATTTGGAGGCATCATCAACAAATGACTTAGAAGGATCCCATTTTGGGGTATCTGATCCACGTGGATCTTCAGAAACAATGGCATGGAAAAGCTCAGAAATGAACGTTCTTAGAAAGAATTCAACTTAGCACTAGATCATAGATCTCATCATCCTGATTCCAACAGTGCAAATGGTACTTCAATCCGAGTCCAGATGGTGAAGTTATCACGAAAAGAAGGTTGATTTATTTCTTAAGAAAATGAGGATTTTTCCTTTAAAAATGGGTTTAAGCCTTAAAAGGCCAAAAATCGCAATTGGAGGATTTATGGAGGTAGACTTAGGAAGGGTGTAGAAAAAACCCCGATCGTTGATCTCCGATTAAATCAGATCGGCAGATCGGAAGGTAATCAGATCGAAGGGCTATATATATATGTATATCGGCAATGGCAGGGACCGACTTGCAATGCGATCGGCAATAAAGCACCGGGCCAATATGTGAGTGGGATTCCGATGCGATTGATCGACGCCGATATCAGCAATCGGCGATCGACGGTCAGCCATCCCTGTTTAATAGGACTGTGCACCCCCGATATGCCAATTGCGATATTAGGCCTGGACCCGAAAAAGAAAATACACCTGATTTAATAAAATTTGAAGTCTGAGGCTTGAAGATTTTTCTGAATTTTAGTGTTTTTTTAGGGATTTTGGGTATTTATTACAACAATAATGAGGCCATTTTAATGGTTGGTTGTGCCTCCAATCCTTCTACTCCACCTGCTTCTACTTTGAACCAAGACTTAAACGGGATTTTGTCCAAAAACCCCATTATAAAATCACGATGGTTGGAAAAGCATTGGGAGAGGATTTGGCAGCACGTTGTCTCATTTGGCAGGAGGCCGATAGTGTGTTTTTGTCTGCTGGGACAAGTTCCAGATGTTTACAACCCCTTTTAGCGCCATAGACGCTTTGATGTTGTGTTACAGGGAAAAGTGTCTATATAGAACTGCTCTATCCCACTAAGGTGTGACAGCTGCCTTAGAAACAAACAGAGTAAAGCTACTTTCGTTTTTCCTTTATGAATTATAAATAGAGAGGAACAAGAAGACCAACCTCTGTCTTGTGCTAATCTCCTGATTTGATTCCTTTCTTCTTTGATATTCTTTCGCTACTTGCTCCCTTGCATGCCCAGCTTCACAAAGTACCTGTAAGATCACAGCTGCATAGCACTATACAAAGACATGGATCTATAATCATAAACAATCTAGGATCAGATGTAAATTGACCATACAAATGCAACAAATATCAGTGACACAAGAGTATGGAGGAAAACTAGAATAGCTTTTATTGATAAACAAGAAAGAGCCAAGAGGAGTTACAACCAGTTGTTCTGATCTAGCATCAACCTCTCAATAAAGAAGCCCCTCTTCACCTCATACAAAGCTTAGATCACCCAACAATCCGATGTTTGTCTCAAGAAACCAACAACAATTCCTTACAATATGCAAAATTCCAACCTCCAACCTCTGGATCTCTGGGATGAGAGATCTATATATAGATATTTGCAGAGGTGTGAGTCAGCTCTGTGTTTTTGATTAGTGTCTTCTCTCTGATAGTTCTTGATGCCACTTGGAGATCTAATTGATCTCTTACTCATCCTTGCACAATTCTAAGAGGCAAGTGTCCCAGGAGAAGTTTCTGGAAGATTCCATGATCATCCACCTCGCAAACTATCTCCGCCACTTGTCTTTTCACGTCCATCGCACCCCATAGAAGGGATTTTTGAAATGCAACACACTTCCCGTGTGTACAAGGTGCGATACATCGCACCCTAGCCATGGAGCAAGTGAAATGATCCAGTTTTGACCAGTTCTCAGTAGTTTTTCATGGAGAACTTTTGGGAGAAGCTGTAATCAATTGACCTTGTTCCTTTAGGGGTTAGAACAACACTTTTAGGGACTTAGGAGCCCTTGGTTTATGGATATTTCATGCTTGGGGTTGTAGTGCCCAAAAATGTCTATAACAGTTGCCCCCTAAAGCATGAGGTCGTTAATCTCTTTGATGTCGGGTGAAATGCTTTATCATGAGGATCCGAAGTTCTTTCAAGCTGGGAGGAGACCTGTAATAAGATACAATACAATACATTATCTTCATAATATTTTCATAATCTAGCTGAGGTGGGCATTCCCATGCTCAGCTTTATAAATTCATTTTCATGTACATAGGACAGACAATCGTCTGAGTGTAGACTGATGATTCTGGTAGAGCCATCATCCCTTTGATTGGATGCTTATCTGTGCAGCAACAATGTACATTTAATGTCTTTATTTCCCTGAATATATATTGCAGCCTGGATGGATGAAACTAGATCCGGGGTCTTCAATCTTGTTCGATCTTCACTCGAAGTACAAGTCAATCCATGTGAGAGATGTTCTGGCGTCGAACATGGAAAGACATTGCCTGATTACCAGCCAATGATGTAATATGTTAACAGGCGCGAGAGGAATCACCGATAATGATAATGAACCTCAAGGTACTGCAGTACAATTCACGTGGGGTGAATAAAGGACTTGGCGTCGAACACCATGCAAAATCTTTCGGTCGAAGGCCATTGATGTAAACCTGTCGCCGGAAGTGAGAAACTTGCCATTGAGGCATGCAAGCTTCAAAGTACTGAATTAGGTGTTCCTAGATTGACTTCTTGGATAATGAGCTGATCTCGACAAGAAGCAATCTGTCACAGGAGGGCCTTAATGAATCCCACATCAATGACACGGAACGGAGCAAATGATTTTAATGGAGGTGAAAACGATCTGATGACATATGGTTCAGGGTGGCGGTCATGAAAAAATGGAGTATGAATGTATTGTAGCGGGTGAGACACAGGTGAATTTTCTGAATGACTTCTCTTGAACATATCGGCGACACTGACATGATGGATTGGTAGCATTACCCCAAATGTGGATGATGTGATGGGACCATGGCGATGTGACCGGTGAATGAAACAACCCAACTCGACTTGGATGTGGAGTGAAAGTGTCATGTTCAAGAGTGACTTGCTACCAACAAAGTTTCTTCAAGTTTTCTTCCCAATTTTTCCCCAGTCATTGCTGATCAGTACCTCTTTATTTTTGTCAAGCTTGAGGAGGATAACATATGCTTGTTCTATAATTATCCCTTCGGGCAAACCCATCGGTATGTTTTAACGAGCCTAGCGATAGTGAAACTCGTTCTCATCTATAGACAAGTTTGTCGCTATTAAAATTTTAACGATTTTAACGACAAAGATAACTTGGTCCCTTTCAATTTTAGAGAGTCTGAAAAGGAACGTAAAGGAAACTCCAAAATTCCTTTTTCTTCATCTAATCCCTTAAGTCCAAAAAAATATAAAACAATACATAAGGGATGAATTTTCGATCCTTTTAACGAGCTGAACAAAACAAGCGCTCGATCTTTTTGTGTAATAATCCCTCAGGTCCAAAAAGATTAAAATTTAGAGGAGGGATACCACTTCCGGTCGCTTTAATGAGCTGGTGAGGCCAATGGATCGGAAATCTTTTCATATTTTACGAGTCAATTGAAAAGAGCTTAAAGGAGACTCGTCTTTTGAGGAACGAGTGACAAAATCGGTAGCAGCTGATTCCAGGTAAGGTTTGGAATTTTCCAATCACGGCAGTGTTACAAGGATGGCTAACATGATCACTCTTCGCAGTTGTTCCTCAAAATGGGTAAACAATCAAATGGAGGTGAATGATTGGCCAATGTAAAAGTGGAGGTGACGGTGCAAACACGACCAAGGCTTTAAAGGCTGAAGTATTACATTCACGATGGTTGTTTACCGGAAATTGGTTCATTTTTTAATGAGCTTAAACTCTAGAGGAACATGTGCTCATTGCTTATGTTTATTTTTTAACGAGCATGAAGTCCGCGCTAAAACTGCTCGATGCGGGTTTATTTTTTAACGAGCTTGAACCCTGCAGTAACACTGGTCGTGGCGGGTTTACTTTTTAACGAGCTTGAATCCTGCAGTAACACTGCTCGTGGTGGGTTTATTTTTTAATGAGCTTGAACCCTGCAGTAACCCTGCTCATGATACGTTTGCATGCCCCCAGCATAATAACTCAAATCGAGGTGCATGGCCCCCAAGCTTCATTGCATTCAACTCGGTGGTTGGAATGAAGGTTTACCTTTGAGATTTGGAAAGGGGATTTGTTTCATTTTTTTTAATGAGGTTGACACAGTAAAAGAACTATCCTCATGATCCACCGTGTTTATAGTATTTGATAGAAAATAAAAAACTAAAGGATGATTAAGGTTATTGGAATAATCTTCGTTGTAATCCGGGAGATGGGAACGATGGTGGTGATCTTCCCATGGTGCCTTTCTTAACATCATTGACTGAATGATTCCTTTGTCTATAGAATGTACATGCGACCAAGGATCTGAAGAGGTACCATATTCTTTAGACCTATCTATCCAAATAGTCGATGAGCATTGATTTGGGTTTGCCCCCCAAGCCAAGAAAATTGATTGCTACAATATTTCTAAAATGGCGATGATCCATGCTGACAAAATGTTTAGGAATCTTCCGAATCCATTAGATATAGAAGGTTTCATATTGCAGGTTTCCACTGTGGCCACTTCCTCCAAATTACTCGGAGGCGGTAGGGCGAAAGTACCCATTAAGGAAGGGTCTTTTAGGAGGCCTACTCCAATATTTTGAAGCGAATGATTACTTCCATGGATCATTGGAGTGCTTCCCGTAACTTGTGAAATGTTGGGGAGAAATGTTTGTTGGTCGACGATTGTAATTCCTCCTTGGAAGGGAAATGCAATCTTCTTGAAGTTGGTCGACACAACTGCGGCCATGGAATATATCCAGGGCCTTCCCAGTAGGATGTTGTAATCGAGGTTTCCGTCGATTACTTCAACATCAATTTCTACTGTTTTGCCCTCTAGTTCAATTTTCAAGTTACTTAAAATCCCGTATGGAGTGTATGATCATCCATCAAATGCTTTTAACATTGTTGATGATTGCGACAAGGGTGGTGAGCCTAAATTTTTCCAGCAACTCATCGACATAATACATGTAGATGCCCCCTCATCAATAATTGTTCGATGAACAGTTTTGTTGAGGGCTTTGACTTGAATAAGGAAAGCTAGTTGAGCTGGTAACTGAGGGTCATATCCTTTGTGATTAAAGGATACAAGATTGGAATCCGTTGGGTCAATCCCACCCATTACTGATAATAGATCATGCTTATAGAGAGGTAATTTTGTGGTACCTCAAGTGTCGACATAGTGGACAGCGATTGGGCCAAGTCCTCTACTATATTATAATTCTGTGCTACTTTTGCACGAGGATTAAATGTTGATTTGTGTACTACTCCCTTTGGCGACTTTACCATTGGTTGAGGAATGGTGGGTGGCACAACTTTGGTCAAAGTTGTTGTCGAACTACTAGGTTGTTCATTATCCTTGTTATTCGACAACTGTGGATTCCTGTATTCTTTATTCCTTGTCAAAGCATCATTTTGCTGCTTTGTGATAGACAACATAAGCACTTGGGATCGGGAAGCATTTTGATTAGCAGCTAGTTTGGTACCTGGGTTTGGAAATGGATCAGTCAATACCGCTGAGGTTTTTGAACTCTTAAAGAGTCTCTTAACTTCAGCTTTATGTGGACAATCTCTCGTCCGATGATCCTCATCGCATATGTGACACCCCGCAGGGGTTTTCCTTTTCCTAGAAGGGTTTGTAGAAGGTTTTTTAGGAGATGACTCATCCTGTTTCTTCTTCTTCCCTTTCTTTTTCTTCTTGCCTCCTGGTTGCTTCAGTTGTATGCCCTTGTCGGTCCACACGGGATTTACCTCCGAGGGGAGAAGTTTTTCATTTGCATTTTGATCAAAAATCTTACGGGCTTTCTTAGATGTAGCCTTTGTCGATTTCGTTCTTGTCATACCTATCATGCCATCACTAGCATGAGAGTGTTTGTTTGATTTAGGAGGGGGAGGAACGGAAAATTCCGGTCTAGGAGCATCAGGTATTTTATCGTAGAGCGTGCCAGACTGAGTGTAAATCAAGTCTAAATATTGTGCACGGGTGATAACTTGCTCTTCGGTGACGACTCCCCCTTTTGCCACATCTTCCGTGATGGAAGGCAATAATGACTTAATAAACCATTCAGCTAAAAGCTGATCAGGAACATATGTTTTTACCATTCTACAACGACGTCACCACTCATGTATATGATCGGATATGTGAGTGGCCTTCGTTTGCTTGAAATTGGTAAGAAGTTCCGTTCCTGTTTCGTACCTTATCGGTAACTGAAAATGGGTTAAAAAGGTTGTGGCTAGGGTACTGAAGTTGTCAAACGAAGCTCTGGGTAACTCGATATACCATTTTACTGCCGAACCAGTTAACGTCCTCTGAAAAAGGCGAAGCCTAATCGAATCATCGTTTAGGGTGTTTGATGAACACCACAGATGAAATGTCATCACATGATTTGACGGGTCTTCACCCGGATTTCCATTAAATTTAGGAATATCTGATGGAAGTTTATGCGGAATCGTCGGCCACCAAGGGGCATAAGCAATTGGATCATTCATCAGCCGGTTTAGATCTGGTAATTCTAGAGTTGCTACAAAGGGCAACTGTTGATTCAGGTTAGGCGAAGCATACCCAGGATAAGATGGAATCGCCTGAGCAGTGGGTCTTTGCATACCAGCATAATGTATTTGATGCTAGCAACTTTGACAAGGTTGATGGGCATAACCATTATAATATGGTTGTTGATAACCGCTTTGGAAATGCGGTTGCCCATTACTTACAAATACTTGTTGCTCAGGTCCTTGACATGATTGCTGGAATGGCGGTTGTTGAGATTGTATCAGCCATGGTTGTTGGACCATTTGCTGTTGCCCAATACTGGATGATTGGCCAAGATGAGGAGTCATAGTACTTGTTTGAGCCTAAGTCGCTCCAGATACGGAGGCACTAACCTAAGGTTGTGATTGAGTCGTTGAGACAAGAGGTTGTTGTATTGCAACCTGAGAAACTTGGGGTTGACATACAACAGGTAGCGCTTGTACTTGCGACGCAGTCACCATAGCAGGTATAGTGGGAATATTTGACAGAGGGTGGACTAGTTGCATTGAATATACAACCCTTGGTTGCTGAGGCAGTATTGGTACCCAACCGCTGGATGTAATTCCAATTTGACCTGAACTTTGTTGTAAACTCCCACATGGTTGTTCTCTGGGAGGGAACAATGAAAAGACATACTGTCCTCCATATGGTGGAAATCCAGTACTTAAAGGGTATATTGGCCTTTAAAGACACATTGGATCGATTTGTTGAGTTTCAACATAAGAAATACCAGATGATAATCCGGATGAAGAAATAGGAACTGACCATGTCATCGAAACAGTCCCTGATTGGACTCCGGCTTGTTGTTGATAACTTGCCGGGACAGATGGTATACCAGCGAACATCGTTGGAGTAGCAACAGGAGGCTCTGTTGTTGCTGCATCGGATGACACAGTCCTGGATGTCGACGGTTGTTCAGACATATCTAGTCTATCCAAAAGATTTTCTAGCGATTTCGACTGACTTTCTTCCACCATTGCGGATTACTCGATCAACTCAAAATAAAGGGGAAATATGTTTCTGAATTAAATGAATTTTAGATGCTTTGACACAACTTGTTTTTTCAATTTTTAAGAGTCAAGAAAAAACAAAAGATGACTCTAGTCGCCTTCGATTTTTAATGAGCCTGAAGTGACAAGTGCTTAGATGGACCTTTTCCGTTAAGGAGTCTGAAAAGGAATGAAAGGGACTGCTCTGGAAATCTAGGTAGAGGGATTACCAAACCAATTGCAAAACTGCAGAATACTTTTTACGGTACGGCAGTCAATCTTCCCGAATGTTGTGTTTAGTGCATTGCGATCGATAGGGCGGCAGACACGGCTTCCTATGGATAAAGGATTAAGCCTATTGTGGTCTCCCAAAATATACTCGACGGTACGTGGGAGCACAAGTCCGTACTGGTACTTATCGTGTCAAAGCAGAGGAATCACCCAACCATCAGTGAGAATAATAGTTACCAGGATTTACAACGCCGGAATACGTCTGTAGCCTAGACTTCTAAATGTTGTGCGTTAAGTTCCAAAGTGTTGTTAGATTCATTGAATTTATTTTATAGTTGATCTTGTTTATGAAGTTTTCCTTTCAGGTTCACCGCGAGATGTAGATGTAATTCCTAAAATGCGATCTAAGATGATAAACAATCTTTTTATCTTCTTTGTGCAATGAAAATCCTAGCTACTAAGGAAAGAAAGATAGAATCTTTTCACAAAGAGCAAAGACCACACTCTAAATGCACTTTCCTAAATCAAACCAATCAGACTGTCAATATGCAAATGCACATGCATGTATTTGTTTTCGACTTTCTTAGTATATGAATGATAGAAAGAAAGTTGATGCACAAATCTGAATTTCTTTTCAAGGGACAAATATCAACAAGTTTGTTTTCGAAATAAAAAATGGAGACGATCACAACACCTTATGATTTTGAAATGAATACTCATTTTCGACACTGGAAAAATTACAAATTCAGACCAAAAACAATAGTAACAGGATAATCGACCATCTACAGCAATCAAACTCTTTCCTACGATTGAAATCGACACTTGCGACAGTTTCAAATCAAAGGACGACATTACGATTATGCTACTTTTGCAAAGGAGAACTGAAAATGATTCAACAAACACACAAAAACATTTAGAGTTCTTTTGTACAAAGGAGGCGGAATAACAGCAAGGAAAAGGGGTTTCAAACAGACATATACTGATCACAGGCAGCAAAATTCAGGAATAGAACTGGAAAGAATCAATCATAGAAACCAACACTGCATAAAGCCTAGTCTGATCAGCGCACCTGCAACATAGAGAATTTGAAATGCAGCACACCTTCTCCACCCGGGAAGTGCGCTGAAGTTTAGATTCTCTGAACAGTACCTGCGCTGGGCCAGAAACGAGACTCTTTTTGGGTTCTGGATCACAGTTTGCAGTTCAGTTCATGGGTTTTGGCCGAGCAAAAGGTAATCAGTAATGCAACAATCAGGGGTAGATCTAAGGAGGATCTAAGAGCTATCACAAGGGCAATCAGAGAGTTTTTGAATCAGTTGTTTAAATCATAAACAGATCCAGTAGATGGACTGAAGTAGCAGTTATCTACTTTGCATTTGCTATGGCAAATGCAGTTCGAATGCTACCTGTAAGTTTATGAAATAGACAACAAAGAATGATAAACAAACAAACTAATTCGTCCCCAGTGGAGTCGCCATTTTGTTACAGGGAAAAGTGTCTATATAGAACTGCTCTATCCCACTAAGGTGTGACAACTGCCTTAGAAACAAACAGAGTAAAGCTGCTTTCGTTTTCCCTTTATGAATTATAAATAGAGAGGAACAAGAAGACCAACCTCTGTCTTGCGCTAATCTCCTGATTTGATTCCTTTCTTCTTTGATAGTCTTTCGCTACCTGCTCCCTTGCACGCCCAACTTCACAAAGTACCTGTAAGATCATAGCAGCATAGCACTATACAAAGACATGGATCTATAATCATAAACAATCTAGGATCAGATGTAAATTGACCATACAAATGCGACAAATATCAGTGACACAAGAGTATGGAGGAAAACTAGAATAGCTTTTATTGATAAACAAGAAAGAGCCAAGAGGAGTTACAACCAGTTGTTCTAACCCAGCATCAACCTCTCAGCAAGGAAGCCCCTCTTCACCTCATACAAAGTTTAGATCACCCAACAATCTGATGTTTGTCTCAAGAAACCAACAGCAATTCCTTACAATATGCAAAATTCCAGCCTCCAACCTCTGGATCTCTGGGATGAGAGATCTATATATAGATATTTGCAGAGGTGTGAATTAGCTCTAGGTTTTTTATTAGTGTCTTCTCTCTGATAGTTCTTGATGCCACTTGGAGATCTAATTGATCTCTTACTCATCCTTGCGCGATTCTAAGAGGCAAGTGTCCCAGGAGAAGTTTCTGGAAGATTCCATGATCATCCACCTCGCAAACTGTCTCTGCCACTTGTATTTTCCCGTCCATCGCACCCCATAGAAGAGATTTTTGAAATGCAATGCACTTCTCGTGTGTACAAGGTGCAATGCATCACACCCGGGCCATGGAGCAAGTGAAATGATCCAGTTTTGACCAATTCTGAGTAGTTTTTCATGGAGAACTTCTGGGAGAAGTTGTAATTAGTTGACCTTCTTCCTTTAGGGGTTATAACAACACTTTTAGGGACTTAGGAGCCCTTGGTTTATGGACATTTCATGCTTGGGGTTTTAGTGCCCAAAAATGTCTATAACATGCTGCCCACTTCCCCATCTGAGGTTTCCATTTCACAGCCACTTGTCAAAATGGAGGTATAAGCCTCTTGTATACAGTTGATGATTGTAATTCCATTTTCTCATGCCATTCAATATAGAGGCCTCCCCATTGTTCGAGCTGGGCCCAGAGACGTAGTTCGAATTCGATGAACTCCGTTATCAAGTCTTGGTGTCTTCTTTTTGTGCCTTTTATGTTCCTTCTTCTTCTTTTCTTGTGTGCACAATAAATTTCGTTGTTAAGCTGCAATTTTACATGTGATTCTTTTCATACATCTATAAGTGAAAGTATCATGGATCAAGTGGTATCAGAGTAGGGACTTTTAGATGTGAATTGAATGTTTGTATGCTAACAAGAAACAAGCTCCAAAGAGGTGAAGGGGAACTAAAACATCTCGATCTAGAAGCAGGGCATGCACCTCGAAGGAGAAACATGGCAGAAGATGAATCTCATCTTGAAAAGGAGCGTAATTTCAAAAAGACTTTCTATTCAGTGGTAGAGAATATCAGTCAGCTAGTTTTAAGATTGGAGAAGGCAGAAGAGAGGAATCTAGAAGGACAAGGTTCAGCACATGGGAATGGTGGAGAAGAACCCCCTCCTTCTCCTTCTGGGAGTGAAGGTTGTCCTTCCTCTCACCACCATAATCATATAAATCCAAAGGATGCATCTAAGAAACCCTTTTTTAAATTAGATGTTAAATTTGATCTTCCTATGTTTAATGGTGAAAGTAATGCAGAGAAGCTTAACAATTGGATTAGGCAGCTTGAGATCTACTATAGGATTCAGCAAATTATAGATGATGAGACAAAGGTCTAGCTGGCCTCTCTACGGCTGAGTAGCATAGTTCTCGTTTGGTGGGAAAGAAAATTGCAGAGCAGTAATAATGTGGGTAAGCTCTTTTCCTCATGGTCTGATTTCACTTTTGCATTAAAGGAACAACTTTATCCCTTAGGATACAAGTAGAAAGTTTTGATGAATTGGCAATATTTAAGGAAAGGAAAAGAGCTAGATGTTCAAAGTTTTACAGATGAATTTAGGAAGCAGGCATTGAATTTGGGTATTGCACTTGATACACCTGAAGTTGTAACTAAGTATATTGGCTCATGGCGTAGTTATATTAGGCATTCATTGTTATTGTTTGAACCAACCACTATTGATTTAGCCAGCATAAAAGAAATTCATATTGAGAACAGGGGCAAGAATGAAAGAGATGATCAGTCCAGAAAGCCACCGTTCAAACCTCCCAATAGCAAATCCAACGCGAAATGGAAAGGGAAGCAGAAGAAAACAACAACAGCCAAAGAAGGAGAGCGGCCTTATTACAATCACTGCAAGAAGGAAGGCCATGATGACAATCACTATTGGAAGCAACACCCAGAAAAGTGTCCCAAGAAGTATGGAGGAAAAGGGAAGTAAAAGAGAGTGGTAGCGGCCCAGCAAGACCTTGGATCAGATTAGGGAGATGAAGTGCTAATCACAGTAGCAAGAACAAAAGGTACTCTTACACCTCCTGTTAATTCTAAATCGCATGAAGGCACCAGTTCTGTAGATGAGCCCCTTTTGAATGATCAAAAAAGATTTGAATTATTTCATATCAGATTTGTTGTAAAGCATACCAAAGTTGAAACTTTTTTTGATACTGGGTCCCAAGCAAACTTAATTGCAGAATCCCTGGTAAAGAAACTCAGCTCAGAGACAAAACCACACAAAAAACCTTACCCATTGGGATGGATACATGATAAAGCGAAATTGAATTTAACCCAACAGTGCAAGGTCAAATTTGTGATTGTGTCTAAGCTAGTAGATGAAGTAGAATTGGATGTGATACCATTGGATATATGTGGCATGGTATTAGGGTGCCCATACCTATACGATAGAAAGGCAATATTTTTCCATCATGAGAAAAAAGATCAAATCACCAAGGACGAGGTAGAATATATAGTGAGGGCTCGTCAAAGTAAAATTAATTCTAGCCTTGTAAGCACTGGACAAATGAAAAGACTAGTGAATTCCAGTAAAGGATGCATGCTTATGATTGTAAGGGAAAAAGAGGCAGAATTTGCTGATGCTTTCCAGGGCTATGATCGGGAGCATAAATAGCAATTAACTAAATTGATTTCTAATTATGATGAGTTGTTTCAGGAACTGAAGGGATCACCTCCAAAAAGGGAAATCCAACATGAAATCCATCTAGAGCATGATGTCCCTCTGCCAAATATTGGCATGTACATGATGTCAGTTATCGAGATTGAGGAAATCAAGAGACAAGTGTAGGAATTGTTTGACCAAGGTGTCATCAGGCCAAGCACCTCTCCATGTGGTTTGTCAATTGTTTTAGTGCCAAAGAAAGATGACACCTGGAGGATGTGCATGGATTACCGTGTGCTCAACAAGGTAACGGTGAAAAATTGCTATCCCCTGCCATGCATAGATGATTTGTTAGACCAATTAAAGAGTGATGTTTATTTCAAAAAGTTGGATTTGCACAGTGGCTATCATCAGGTCAAAATTGCAGAGCAGGACTTGTGGAAAACTACCTTCAAGACCAAGCAAGGGCTGTTAGAATGGATGGTGATTCCATTCGGGCTTTGCAATGCACCAGCCACTGTTGAAAATAACACTGAGAGGGGGGGGCGAATCAGTATTATCAAATTCTTTTTCAACTTATATAAAGATTAGCAGATCTGACTAATGAAACTTATCTATACCTTCCAAACTTATAATTTAATTTATTCTTCAGATATTGATCATTACTCTGTGTGTCAGAACCATATAACAGTAAGCAGGAAAAGGAGAGCAAACAATCACACAAAGGAACACAAGATATAAGGTGGAAACCCAATGTGGGTGAAAACCACCTGCTGCAATATTTGTCTATCTTCTTTCAATTAGAAACTTCCTTTTACAATGATTCTATACTGGTGCAGTCTTATACCAACACGCAAGCTTCAACCTGTAGAAGGCTACAACCTTCTCTTGTTCTCTAGACTCTTCTTGAAGGGAGCTACAACCCCCTTATCTCTTGCACTAGCTGAGGTACTTGTACATAGGTGCTGACCTACAGAGGACTTCTCTTTTCTTCCAGGGACCACGTTTCATAAATTTTCAAACTGGATCCATGAATATCAATCAAACATCAAATAGATCTGTATTCAACCAACTTCCTTATACAAATACTGAATCAATAACTTCTCAAAACATAGTACCAGTAACCAGACACCAAGTCAGACCCCTAAACACTGCAAAAATAGATAAAAGTAGCTAAAATATATTTCAAGGAAAAAGTCCGCAACTTCACCAATAGAAACCTGCGTACATCCGCAGTATTCCCTTGTTTACCCTGTGGGTATTCGCACCTCCCCTGTGTCGAACCTGCGGTATCCGCACCTGCGCTCTGCCAGGGCTGCGGGTATCCACACCTCTTCTGTGTTGAACCTGCGGGTATCCGCACCTGTGCTATGTCGAGCCTGCGGGTATTCGCGCCTGTGATGTGTCGAGCCTGCGGGTATCTGCACCTGTGCTGAGTTGGGCATGCGGGTATAGAAATTTATCAGACTTCAATTATACCCCAGATTATCAGATTTACATATCTGATCACGCACCAAAGAGATCTCGACCCCTCACTAGATTCATCTTGTAATCCTTAGGTTTCTCCTTGATTCAGGTCCAGCTCACCAACCAATCACAAATATTTCATATCTTGCTCATCTCAATATATTCAACACATTAGTTTCCCAAGCCAAATGATCTCCTTTCCTTTTTATAGTCTAGGCCTTACTCAAAACCATGGTCCAAAACCATAGAGATCTAATACTAGGGACCGAAAACCTGGGTTCAATACTTTAGATGCAAAACCACAGACCAAAACCATAGGATAAAAAATGTCGGACTAAATATCATGGACCAACCATAAGATTTCCCACGTGCACACTTTTCTCTGCATGAAAGTGCGTGTACTTTATGTCCGCACTTTTTGATCGGAGAACCTCCATACATGTCCATAACTTTTGTTCGACGCACCTGCGTACATCCGCAGCTTCGTGAACAAGAACCTGCGGGTATCTCATTTTCTACTATTTTGATAGCCTGAACTTGTGATCTACTATTTCAGCGAGTTTCCATCAAGGACAACACTTATGCCATCGAGCCAAACCTGTGTCATAATGCCAACAATCTCCCCCTTTGGACTTGATGGCAACCCAAAGTCACTCGAAGTCTTTTCTCCCCCTTTTACATCAAGGGAATAGGGTTATGCTCCCCCTGAGTACATGCTGAAATCTCTGCTCTGCTGTGTTGTCCAAGCTCCCCCTGACATATAGGCAAGATCTGCAAGAAGATGTTCTACAAAAGAAATATGACTTTATACATCATAACTGACCTTCCTATCACCAAAGACTCATACAGACGACTCCCAACCAAGTGGGGATACATGATATAATAGGAATATGACATTATCCATCCCAGACATAGTGGGGCAACCAAGATAGGCCATTACATGACCTTGACAAAAGAAAGATAGAGACAAAATATCAGCACCATCTGTCAAGCACTCTTCAGATCAATATCCATGTTCTCCTTCTGCACTTGCTCCTACTGAAATCAGGACAACCGAAGAACTGAACCAAGATCTTCTATGATAATGCCAACAATGCATTATTAGAAGAATATATGCTCCCCCTGAACCTATGCTGGATTGTCTCTGACAGACCCATATCGGACTCTTCATCCTTGCTCTTCTTCAAGTCGACTATACCCACATAAACCAGCATATGTACACGTATACCTCATATGAAACTCGCGTACAACCAACAATCTCTAAAGCAAACAAGATTCAACAACAAGATGATGCATCAACTACCCCAAGCTTTTGTCTGAGGTATTCAAAGGTCTCCCTAGGCAGTGGTTTGGTGAGAATATCAACAACTTGTTCCTTAGAGGGAACATACTCCAATTTGACCTTTTGTTCAAGCACTTGTTCTCAGAGAAAATGATACTTGATCGGTATGTGCTTAGTCTTTGAATGCATGACATGATTCATTGAAATACTGATTGCACTTGTATTTTCACAAAAAATAGAGATAGGTGGAGTGCAGGTGATTTGAAGATCTTGCAATGTTTGAATCATCCAAAGGAGTTGTGTGCAGGAAGATGTAGCAGCTACATATTCTGCTTCAGTTGTAGATAGTGCAATAGAGCTTTGTTTCTTGCTGAACCAAGATACTAATCTAGGACCCATGAAGAATGCACCATCACTAGTGCTTTTCCTTTCATCCACGCTTCCTGCCTAATCCGCATCTGTGTATGCATGAAGTGTGAGATCTGTACCTCTAGGATACAGTAAGCCATAGTTTTGATTTCCTTGAAGATACTTGAAAATTCTCTTAACTGCCTGAAGATGAGTTTCCTTTGGATTTGCCTGAAACCTTCCAACTATACCCACTGCATGCATAATGTCTGGTCGGGTACCTGTTAGATAGAGTAGACTACCAATCATGGATCTATAGGTTGGTTGATGTACTATTGTGGATTCATCATTTGTGCTGAGGCTGCAACCTGTCACCATAGGGGTACATATTGGTTTCGAATCCTCCATCCCATATTTCTTCAAGATCTGCTTGAGATATTTGGTTTGTGATAGAAAAATGCCATCTTTGTTTTGTTGGACTTGTAAACGAAGAAAATATGTGAGCTCACCAAGCATGGACATTTCAAACTCTTTCTGCATCACCAAGGCAAAATTTTGACTCATGTCTTCTTCATTGCTACCAAAGATGATATCATCAACATACACAACAAGCATCAGCAACTTATCATTGTCAATTTTTATATACAGATTGCTATCAGTTGATCCTTTTATAAAACCTTGTCGATGGAGGTACTTATCCAACCGATAATACCATGCCCTTGGTGCCTATTTAAGGCCATAGAGTGGCTTTTTGAGCCTGCATACAAGTTTTGGATCATTTCCAAGAATAAACCCATCCGGTTGTTCAATATATACTTCTTCATTTAAGTCTCCATTCAGAAAGGCAGATTTTATGTCCATCTGAAATACTTTGAACCTCTGAAAGCTAGAGAGAGCAAGGAACATTCTTATGGCCTCATGTTTGGAAACTGGAGAAAAAGTTTCTTCAAAGTCTATTCCTTCCTGTTGCGCATATCCTTTACAAACAAGTCTTGCCTTGTTTCTAACCACATCCCATTTTCATTTAGCTTATTTTTGAAAATCCACTTTGTCCCTATATCATTCTTATCTTTTGGTCTAGGAACCAACTCCCAAGTGTTATTCTTTTCAATCTGCTCAAGTTCTTCTTCCATGGCCTTGACCCAACATTCATCTTTGCAAGCCTCTCTTACGCTCTGTGGTTCAATGGAGGAGAGTAATGCTAGATATCTTGAAGCTTCTGAAATGGTTCTTCCTGTTTGTACACCTGCCTCTTTCTACCCAAAAATTTTAGATTCTAGATGATTCCTCTGAACATATCTGGATGGAGTCTTTTCTTCTATCCTTATCTGTTCCTCTGGTGCCTCATGGGTTTCTTCTTCGTCATGAATCTAATTTGATGTTAACGGATAGTCTTCTTCGAAATCTTCAGATTTTACCTGCCTAGGAGTGTTTCCTTCTTCATCAACCACTACATCAATGCTTTCAACAATTTTACCAAATCTTTTTTTGTAACATTTGTAAGCTTTGCTGTGGGGAGAGTAGCCAAGTAAAATGCCTTCATCTACTCTAGGTTCAAACTTGCCAAGATTTTCATCAGTCCTTTTAATGTAGCATTTGCTTCCAAAAATTTTGAAGTGTTTTACCATGGGAGTCTTACTGTACCAAAGTTCATGAGGAGTCTGAGTGCTATTTACCCAGACATTTGTCTTGTTGAGAATAGTAACAGCGGCAAATGCGGCTTCATCCTAGAAGGTTGTGGGAGTTCCAAACTCATCAAGCATAGCACAAGCCATTTGTTGAACCGTTTTGTTCATCCTTTCCACAACTCCATTTTGCTGAGGAGTCGCTGCAGCAGAAAATTCCCTTCTTATTCCATGTTCTTCACAAAAATCGAAAAATTCATCTGAGGTAAATTCCCCTCCTCGATCAGATCTGAGGCATTTCATTCTGCGATTTGATTCATTTTCAACCAAGGCTTTGAATGACTTGAAATTTTTGAAAGCTTCATCTTTATACTTCATGAGCCCTATCCAACACATCCTTGAAAAGTTGTCAATGAACAATATGAAATACTCTTCTCCTTGAGGTGATCTCTTCCTAGTTGGACCACATATATCTATGTGAACAAGTTCAAGTGGCCTGCTAGCTGATCCTTCCTTCTTAGGGAAATTAGTTTTGGTTTGCTTACCAAATTGACATGATTTTCATATTGTATTGTCTCGAATTCTGATGTCAGGAAGATCACGAACTGCTTGATATTTTCATGCTTTCCTTATCTGAGAGAAGCTAAGATACCCCAGTCTTCTGTGCCATAGCCAGTGTTCATCATTCTTGCTTAAATAGGATTGTTGTTGTTCTCCCTTGAGTACATATAAGTTATTTGGAGTTCTTATGCCTCTGATCACTGTCTTTCCTATATCCAGCTCATGAACAATACATCCATTTGATCGAAATATTACCTCAGTTCCTTGATCGCACATCTGACTGACACTTAATAGATTGTGCTTTAAGCCATCAACATACATAACATTACCAGCCTTGACCTTTTCTTTCAAACGAACAGAGCCTTTACCTTTTATGAATGCAGGGGTGTCATTTCCAAATGAGACCTTCTTTTCCTTGTCTAAGGCACTATATGACTGAAGTTTTTCTTTATTACCTGTCATATGTTTTGAGCACCCACTGTCAATGTACCATTGATTTTCCTGTCCCTCCACATATAGGGCTATCCCACATCTTTCTGGTTGCATTTCTTTCTTTTTCCATGTTTTGGAATTCAATGAGGCTTGCTCCTTCTGAGTTCTTTGCCAAAACCTGCTTTTGCATTCAGAATCTTCATGACCGAAGTCGTTACAGATAGAACATTCTAATTCATTTTCAAGAGTAGAGAAATTATTGTAGGTTCTTTTCATGATTCCTGTCATACTCCTTTGCTTTTGAGCTTCCCTAGTAATGATGGTCTTGTAGGCAACACATTGAGCAGCTTTATGACCAAAGTTATGACAAGAGAAACATTGGCCATTGAAGAAATTCCTACGATTATCAAATCTACCAACCATATGATTGTAGTTTCCATCCATTCTTGAGCCAATATGAGAATGATTTACCTGTGGTTGGTTGAGGCTTTTGTTCATCCTTGACGTAGATTTCCCCTGATAATCTATTCTTGAAGCAAATTGTCCCTGATTTACCTGGTGATCTGCATTATGCTTTTGCTGTCGATTGTCAACTTGTTCACTTCTCCTTGCTGCATCAAGATAACTTTTGGAGGTGGATGGCTTCTGCACTTGCTTCTGAGCTTGAGATGCTTCTTCGGAATATCTGAGACCGGTCTTGATTAGAGGAGAACGCTGCACTTTGATAATCTCATCTAGAGTTTCATATCCTTTAGCAAATCTAAGATTGAGGGCTTTTGTTTTCTCAATTTCTTTTCTAAGTCCCACAATTTCAAATTCTAACTCTTCATTGTGTTTATCCTTTTCAGCAAGTTGGAATGTTAGAGTATCTATAATCATATTCTTTTCCTCTCAACAAACTTTAATTTTATAAATTTCTTCATAAAGACCTTCTTCATTTATAGCATCCAAGAAATCATCATCTTCAAAAGCCATCAAAAGTCTATCACCATTACCTTGTTCATCTTTATCACTATTTGACAATCCATCACTGTCTTCATGCGTGTAATAGCTCTTCTTATTCTGTTTTCTGTTCCATGTAACAGGTTCCTTACCTTTGTCTACTTTATCCTTATGAGGACATTTTGCAGCATAATGACTGACTCTCCCATAAGAAAAGCATTTGAAAGGTAGCTTACCTCTGAATCTTCCAGTTCCCCGTTGAAGGTTCTTGACAAAATTTGATTCTTCCTCTTCTTCTGACACATGTCTTACCTCATAGTGATCTCCTTTTCTTGAAGCTTTGAATGTAGCTTCTCTCCTGTCTAATGGTCCTCCTTTTCTCATCTCGTAAGCAGTTAGAATTCCGTCCAGCTGTGACGTGGTAAGGCTCTGTAGATTCTTATTTTCTTCTATGGCAGAAAATTTTGAATCAAACTTAGGAGACAAAGATCTTAGAACTTTTTCAACCAAAACAGCGTCTTTTATTTCTTCACCCAAGTTTTTCATACAATTTACGATCTCATCTATACGTAGGAAATAGCTAGCCACACCTTCATCATTATGCATTCTGAGACTTTCATATTGAATTCTAAGAGTTTGTAACTTTGCTCGTTTTACTTGTTCATCTCCTTCATAGCTCAGAACGATCTTGTCCCATATTTATTTTGTGCTTTTGAGCTACATAACCTTGACGAATTCTTATCGAGATAGACTTCCTAATAGAGTATTGATAGCTTTTGCATTTGTTTCATACTGCTTCTTACCAGCTGCATCTGTAGGAGTTTTTGATGGAAATGTGTATCCAGTTTCCACAATATCCCAAACTTCTGTACCAAGAGATTGAAGATAAGCAGTGATTCTTACCTTCCAATAGACGAAGGTGCTTCCATCAAAAATCGGTGGCCTGATAGATGCTTCTTTTTTGTAGTTGCTCATGATGATAGATCTTCCTTCAAGTGATCAAGCTTTTCCTGAAGAACTTGCTATGATACCAATTATTGAAAATAATATTGAGAGGGGGGGGTGAATCAGTATTATCAAATTCTTTTTCAACTTATATAAAGATTAGCATATATGACTAATGAAACTTGTGTATACCTCCCTGACTTATAATTTAATTTATTCTTCAGATATTGATCATTAATTTGTGTGTCAGAACCATAGAACAGTAAGCAGGAAAAGGAGAGCAGACAATCACACAAAGGAACACAAGATATAAGGTGGAAACCCAATGTGGGTGAAAACCACCTGCTACAATATGTCTCTATCTTCTTTCAATTAGAAACTTCCTTTTACAATGATTCTATACTAGTGCAGTCTTATACCAGCACGTAGGCTTCAACTCACAAAAGGCTACAACCTTCTCTCGTTCTCCAGACTCTTTTGGAAGGGAGCTACAACCCCCTCAGCTCTTGCACTAGTTGAAGTACTTGTATGTAGGTGCTGTCCTATAGAGGACTTCTCTTTTCTTCCAGGGACCATGTTTCATAAATTTTCAAACTGGATCCATGAATACCAATCAAACATCAAATAGATCTGTAATCAACCAACTTCCTTTTACAAATACTGAATCAATAACTTCTCAAAACACAGTACCAGTAACCAGACACCAAGTCAGACCCCTGAACACTGCAGAAATAGATAAAAGCGGCTGAAATATATTTCAAGGAAAAAGTCTGCAACTTCACCAATAGAAACCCGCATACGTCCGCAGTATTCCCTTCTTTACCCTGTGGGTATCCGCACCTCCTCTGTGTCAAAACCTACGGTATCCGCACCTGCACTCTGCCAAGGCTGTGGGTATTCACACCTCTTCTGTGTTGAACCTACGGGTATCCGCACCTACGCTGTGCTGAGCCTGCAGGTATTCGCCCCTACGATGTGTTGAGCCTGCGGGTATCCATGCCTGCGCTAAGTTGGGCTTGCGAGTATAGAAATTTATCAAACTTCGATTATACCCCAGATTATCAGATTTATAGATCTGATCACGCTCCAAAGATATCTCAACCCCTCATTAGATTCGTCTTGTAATGCTCAGGTTTCTCCTTGATTCAGGTCTAGCTCACCAACCGATCACAAATATTTCAGATCTTGCTCATCTCAAGATATTCAACACATTAGTTACCCAAGCCAAATGATCTCCTTTCCATTTTATAGTCTAGGCCTTACTCAAAACCATGGTCCAAAACCATAGAGATCCAATACTAGGGACCGAAAACCTGGGTTCAATACTTTAGATGCAAAACCACGGACCAAAACCATAGGATCAAAATGTCGAACTAAATACCATGGACCAACCATAAGATTTCCCACGTGCGTGATTTTCTCTGCATGAAAGTGCATGTACCTTATGTCCACACTTTTTGATCAAAGAACCTACTTACATGTCCGCAACTTTTGTTCGACGCACCTACGTACATCCGCGGCTTCGTGAACAGGAACCTGCGGGTATCTCATTTTCTACTATTTTGAGAGCTTGAACTTGTGATCTACTATTTGAGCGAGTTGCCATCAAGGACAACACTTATGCCATCGAGCCAAACTTGTTTCATAATGCCAACAACCACTTTTATGCGGGTTATGAATGATATATTTCAGCCTTTCATTGATGAGTTTGTTCTTGTGTATTTAGATGATATACTAGTCTTTAGTAAGAGTTGGGTTGAACATGTGTGTCATGTAGAGAAAGTTCTTGATGCGCTGAAAAAAGAAAAACTCTTTGTAAAATTGTCAAAGTGTGAGTTGAGGAAAACCTTTTTGGGTTACCTAGGTCATATTGTTGGTCATGGTCAGTTAAAAATTGATCCCTCTAAAGTTGAAGCAATTGTAAATTAGCCTAAGCCTACTAGTGTAACTAAGGTCTGTAGCTTTCTAGGTGCAGTCCAGTATTGGAGGAGATTTATTGCTAATTTCTTTGTTATTGTAGCACCTTTGCACACATTGACAAGTGTGAAACAGGTCTTCCAATGGGTGGGAAGATAGCAGAAGTCCTTCAAAATATTGAAGGAGAAGATCAACACCACACTAGTCTTAGCCTTACCCAATCTCTAACAACCATTTGAGATCAAAATCGATGCCAGCAGTTATGCCATGGGAGCTATAATGATGCAACAAAAGAAGTCGATTGGTTACCATTCTGAGAAGTCTTCTCAAGCTGTGATCAACTATTCCACCTATTACAAGGAAACACTACTTGATCAATAAGGAGACCATCATCCATACAGATCATCCACCCTTGCAGTACGTTCAGTCATAAACCAAGTTGCAGCAATCTCGTCATTTCAGGTGGATGGGATTTCTTCAACAGTTTCATCTGGTAATAAAGTATAAGAAGAGCACTAGCAATAAAGTGGCCGATATGCTACCTCACCCTCCTATTTCTGCCTCTGTTATTTTGCATAATACTTCGTTATCTTTTGAGATTTATGCTGAACAATATGCTAACGATGATGACTTTAAGGAGATTAATGCAAAACTAACCCATGGTTCACAGGTGGACAACTATCACTTGCAGTGGAAGTTGTTGTATCACCTTCATAAATTATGTATTCCCACAGGGGAAAGAGTACATGTAATTTGAGAGGCCCACACCTCTCTTGTGTCTGGACACTTTGGTGTCGAAAAGACGTTAGGTTATGTACAAAGATTTTGTTTTTGGCCTCATATGAAAAACATTGTGACTCGCTATGTAAAAGGTTGTGTGATGTGTTCTGTTTCGAAGCCCTCTAATAGAAAACTTGGGCTCTACACACCACTCCCTATTTCGAGTCGTCTATGGGAAACTGTGTCAATGGACTTTGTAGGAGGTTTACCTTTGTCTAGGAAGAGTCACGACTATTTGTATGTCGTCGTTGACCATTTTAGCAAGATGTGTATTCTTATGGCTTGTAAAATGTAGATTACTATAGAGTAGACTCCTTCTCTTTCCTTTCAGCATGTTTGGGTCCACTTTGGATTAACCACATCAATTGTGTCAGATCAAGACTCTCGCTTTCTTCGAGTGTTTTGGACTAGCTTGTGGAGGATGATGGACACCAAATTGAAATGAAGCATGACATTTCACCTGCAGACTGATGGACAGACAAAGGTTGTAAACCGTACTATGGTACACTTATTACAAGGCTATCGTGGGAAACATCCCAATTTTTGGGATGACCATCTCCCCTATGTAAAACATTCCTACAATCGAGCAGTGCATTTATCTACGCAAAATTCACCATTTGAGACATGTTTTGGTTACCTAGCAAAGGACCCTTTTGATATGGTCTTTGGAAGGCAAGATGGCTCCAGTGGACATAATGATAGGTACAAAGCTTAGTATTTCATTCAGCGAATCCAATTGATTCCCCAATCAATGCAACAACAGTTGGAGAAAATTCAAGCTCGTTACAAGGCTCGACATGATAAACACCAATTCAACCACCAATTCCAAGTAGGTGACAAGGTGTGGTTCCACATCAGCAAAGACATGATGAAGGGAGAAGGAAGGAAGTTGTGACCAATCTGGTATGGACCATTCACCATTTTGGAGAAGATTGGGAACAATGAGTTTCGTCTTGACTTTCCAATATATATGCAGATGTACTCAGTAGTGAATGTGGAGAAACTAAAGCTGTATGAACCACCATTGATCATGGACACTGATGAGGTGGTCACAGTTCCTACAATCGATGATTTTGCACCAGAATATCTAGATGAATTACCCAAAGACATCATCCTCGACAGAAGAACCAGGACTTCATGGCAAGGAGATGTAGAATACCTTCGAGTTAGTTTCAAAGGAATGCACCACAACAAGGCTAGATGGATGGAGAAAGAGAAAGTGAGGGAACAATTCCCTCAGTTGCCAATTGACTAATGAAAAGCTTTTGGCGCTCCAAAAGCTCCTCAATGGGGAGGATTGATCCACGTGGATCTTCAGAAACAATGGCATGGAAAAGCTCAGAAATCAAAGTGTTGAGAATGAAGTCAACTCAGGACCAGAGCATAGATATTGTCATCATGATTCCAATGGCATGAATGGTACTTCAATCCAAGTTTGGATGGTGAAGTTATTGGAAAAAGAAGGTTTCTTTGTTTCTTAAGAAAATGAGGATTTTTCCTTTAAAAATGGGTTCAAGCCTTAAAAGGCCAAAAATCACAATCAGAGGATTTATGGAGGAAGACTTAGGAAGGGCGTAGAGAAAACCCCGATCGCGGATCTCCGATTAAATTCGATTGGCAGATCGAAAGGCAATTGGATCGAAGGGCTATATATATGTATATATCAGCGATGGCAGGGGTCGACTTGCAATGTGATTGGCAATAAAGCACTGGGTTGATATGTGAATGGGATGTCGATGCAATCACCGATGCTAATATCGGTGATCGACGATTAGCGGTTGGTCATCCCCATTTAATAGGTTTGTGCACCCCCGATATTCTGATTGCGATATCAGGCACAGACTTGATAAAGAAAATACGCCTGATTTAATAAAATTTGAAGTCCGGGGCTTGAAGATTTTGTCGGATTTTAGTGTTTTTTTCGAGATTTTGGGTATTTATCGTTACACTGATAATGAGGCTATTTTAAGTGTCAGTTGTGCTGTCAATCCTTCAACTCCACTTGCCTCTACTTTGAACCAAGACAACCCCAATTTAAATGGGATTTTGTCCAAAAAACTCATCATAAAAGCACGATGGCTGAAAAGCAAGGGGAGAGGATTTGGCAGCATGTTGTCTCATTTGGAAGGAGGCCGATAGTGCACTTTTGTCTACTGTGACAAGTTTCAGATGTTTCCAACCCCTTTCAATGCAACAGATGCTTTGACGTTGCCCACTTCTCCATCTGAGGATTCCATTTCACAGCCACTTGTCAGAATGGAGGTATAAGCCTCTTGTATTCAGTTGATGACTGTAATTCTCTTATTTCATGCCATTTAATATAAAGGCCTCCCTATTGTTCGAGCTGGGCCTGGAGACGTAGTCTGAATTGGATGAACTCCGTTATCAAGTCTTGGTGTCTTCTTTTTGTGCCTTTTATGTGCTTTCTTCTTCTTTCCTTATGTGCACATTAAATTTTGGTGTTAAGCTACAATTTTACATGTGATTCTTTTCATACATCTATAAGCGAAATTATCCTGGATCAATATCGGATTTTTCTTTACCTTTACCCTTCTTCTTACCTTTCGAGGCTTTGTCTTTCTTAGAAGCCTGGACAACATTGACCTCCGAGGTTTTACTAGGATTTGATGGGGTTTTCCAAGGATGATTAGAACTAGTATTTGAAACAAATTTTTTCTTTGAAGATGCTTTAGTGGAAGTTTGAGAGACTGATCCAATTATACCATCAACAGGCGGTACATCTAGAGACTTTGAAGATGTTGGATTCAATGATGGCCTTGGAGCATCAGGCAACATTTCATAAAGCATTCCAGATTGAGAATAAACCAAATCCAAATACTCAGCATGGGAAATAGCCTAATCCTCGGTAACATAACCTCCCATTTCTATATCTGCAAAAATTTTATTTACGAATGACTTGGTGAATGATTCGGTCAAAAACACATCAGGGATTTCAAATTTGATGAGGCGATGCTGACGTCTCCATTCATGGATGTTATCGGAGATATGCGTCATGGTATCTTGTTTCAGAGATGTGAGCAAGTGGGTACCACTTTCATAATGAATTGGTAACTAGAAGTGGGTGAGGAAGGCCATGGCGAAAGAGTTGAATCTGCATAGGTACCTCGAGGCAACTTGATGTACCACTTTGGAACAACACCTGTCAAGGTTCGCTAAAAGAAGTGGATATGAACAGAATCATCAACGTAGGAATTAGAAGAACACCATAAGTGATGTTTCATCACATGGGCCTAAGGGTCCTCTTTAAATTTTCCTTCAAATTTGGGGAAATCGCTCAAAATTTTAGTGGGAACTGGAGGCCAATAAGGCGAATGAAGAACTGGATCATTAGAAATCCTAGGGACATCAGGCAATTCTAACGTTGTTAAAAATGGAAATGGTGGGTTAAAAGGCATATAAGGCCTTTGATAAGGCCCAGTCTGCAGGTTCCAACCTTCTTCGTAAGGACTCTTCCCCCAAAGTGGGTGATTTTGACCATAAGGGGCTTGATTTTTCCCGCACTGAGGGGTATCTTGACAATAAGGTGGATTCTATCTAGGGTAGGGTTGATATTGACCTGCCATAGGCCGTTGATAACCATAAGGAGGATAAACATTATGTGCACCATATGGATTTTAAGGTTAGTACACCTATTGATCCCGGTAATAAATTTGTTGCCTGTGCTGCGGCAAGGGTTGGCCTTGTGTCTGCAAGGTTTGGCCTTGTTGATATGCATGCTGAGCTTGCTGCTATAAGGGTTAACCTCGTTGTTGCAGTGGTTGACCTTGTGGATACAAGGGTTGGTTGGGTTTCTAGACAAACTTTGTTTGCTATTGCAAACGCTGTTGAAATGGCTGCAAAGGTTTCCCCTATTGCTACAAAGGTTGAAGTTGTAAAGATTTCCCTTACTACTGTGAAGGTTTCCCTTGTTGTAGTAAAGGTTTTTAATCGTTATTTGAGGGATTCCCTATTGGTAATAATAAGTTCCAATTGGGATTTGACCATGTGCACTAGGAAAAGGATTTTGAACAGGTTGCATGTGATAACCAACTTGTGGAATATAAGTTGGATTTTGTAGTGTTTGTAAACTATAAGGAAAATACGACTGTTGGAGAGGTATCTAGGCAAGGTAAGGCTATAGATACTGGATATTACCTTTCTCGAATCGATAAATGGGGTTATGAATACCACTAGGATTAGGTCAATTCACTCGAACCATGTGAGGTTGTGATCCACTCAGATGGGTTCCCCTTGACAAAAAAGGGAAGTTTGGATTCCCCCTAGTCTCTGAATGAGGAGGTGGTACATTTTTTCCACTTGATGGAGGGACTAAAGAGCTTACAAACATATAAACTGAAACTGTCAATTTCACTAGAATGGAAGGCTGAAACTATGGTAAAGGTTGTGACAGAATCGTCGGTTGAATTAGAACTGAAGTAACAAAAGTTTACATAGGTATCTGAGAGGTCATGTTAGGAATAAGCATACGAGAAGTAAAAATAGAGTTTGATGACCAAAATGGATTTTGGTACAGTGAAAAAGCATTGGGAGTTCCTAAAACTAGTTGAGCCAAGGTTGTATAACCATGTGGAAGCATAGGCCCACTATTTTCAAGAGGCAGTTGTGATGGAACTCTTCCTACATAAAAAAAGCCTTTCGGAGGAAATTCATATTCTAATTCTTTATCAACATTAGGAGTGTGAGTATCAGAGACTTCCGAAGGATGAGGACCTCAACGATAGGTTGGAATATCACCTTCTGAAGCCATAGGTGTAAATAACTAGTGAGGAGTAATCCAAGGCGGATGAGGAGATAACTCCAAAGGAACACCCGATTGATCGAATGGACTATAAGGATGTTGAGGAGATATCACAAATGGATCAAATAACAAATTCAGAGAGTATAAAACAAACCTTTGTGGATTAGACTCATGAGATGACAATGAGTCTCGAGGTGGAGGATGAGAAGAAATAGGTTGGATGCTTGGGACAATTCCAAGTTCAAAGCCTTGAGCTTCAAGTGACTACAAAAGTTCAGGATGAAGTCCTTATGAAGAGCCTTCAGTATCAGACAACGAAGGGGAACTGTGAAGTGAACTCAATGGTTCAGCCACAATGAATTTCTCTCAAGAGCGGAAGGAGAAGAGATGATTCGTTGAGGGCTAATTAAAATTAATATTTGCAAGGAATTACTCAATGTGAGGCCAAGAAGCAACTACATGAGTTCGACATGTTATTGTTGCAAGTTAATTTTTGACACAAAACAACAAATAAATAAAAATGGGTAATGCTAAGAAAAAGGGTTTACCAAGTATCCACGAACCATTATATACACCTTAGATGAAACGAAGGACTTGACGTATGATGACTGATCTCCCCGAATGTAGTGTTCTATATTTAATGTTTACAAGGCAATTAACATGGTTACCTATGGCTAAAATATAGCAACCTAGTGTGGTCTTCCAATATATACTCTATGGTATAGGGAGCACGAGTCTGTGTTAGCATTGCCTAATTCATAATCATTCGATGAGAGCATATCTATATACCTGCCATACCGAAGTGCCTCCTATATACCTAAAAGTACTCGAGAACCTTTGATACACTTCTGTACTAGGATGAAATTTCACCCTCAAGATACAGTGAAGTAAGTTAATGATAGCTGCTATGTTTAAAGACACCAAAACACGTCTATAGCCTAGACCTCTAGATATTTATGTTAGGTTACAAATGCTCCTTAGGTTGATTGACGTAAATTTTAAATTTATCTTGGATTAAATTTTAGTTTGACGGCTCAACGATGTCACCTCAATTCCTATGATGCAACTAAATGGTAAAAATGAAATATTCTCATTCGATGAAAGCTAAACTAATGAAGGAAGAGAGACAACCAAATAATGCAACAATAAAGAAAAATGCATCAAAACACAACTATTTATCTTTCCTATGCAAAATATAAAAATGAGATCTAATCTTTCACTTTCACTAACAAATGCAATGCTAAATTGAAATCCTATGAGAAACAAAAATCACTTTCCTTTCACTAAGATGTACTATTTTTTTTTTTTCCTTTCACTTTGCTTCAACAATGCAAACTAATGCAATGAGCAAAGGAAAAATTAAATCTAAACAACTAAATGAAAATTTCATTCACTTATTGTTTCGAATGCAAATTGTTTCAAAAATGCTTAAATGAAGAAATCTTTCACTTTTTTCTTTTCGAAACAAAGAAATCAAAACAAGCATTCACTTTCAGTCCTACCAAAGAAAACAACGATAATCTATGTTTGACAATGGAGAAAAAGAAATTTTCAAAGCACCAATATAGCTCAATATAACTTCACAATCATGAACTAAAAGCAACTTGAAAATGGTGTCCTCATTGTAGCAAGAATCCTAAATGGAAGCAATCAATCTGAGAGAGACAGACCAAGAAATGAGTGAAGGGTGACCTAGAAACCCTAGAAACTAAAAGAAACTTGAAAATGGTGTCCTCATTATAGCAAGAATCCTAAATGGAAGCAATCAATCTCAGAGAGACAGACCAAGCAATGAGTGAAGGGTGACCTAGAAACCCTAGAAACCCTAGAAGGAAATCAAGCTTCAAACACACATTAACAAAGCCAAGAGACAAACACAATCACACAAGGATAAAAATTAATACAAACACACTGTAGTTACACTGGAAAATCATTGACAGAGGTTGAAAACCACTGTAAACAAGAAGAAAACCTAATTTTTCTTTTATCCTCTCAGATCAACACACATGTTAAAGGAAAAAGAGTGTTGAAAGACAGAGCAGTGTGACTGTAATTTGAAAATCAGCACTGTCCATGCTTCTATCAGAGTAGAAAATGATCTGAGCAAGAAAAGTAAGGAAAAAATAAAAAATCTTCAAGATTAGAGCAGGCTTAACACTCTCAAGCAAAAATGAATGACTGCAAATATCAATAGGGATGCACACAAACCAAGAAATTGACATTTGGTCAAACTCATTAGACAATCTAATCGAAGGAATGGATGGAGAAGGTTATATATTCCCCAATGGAGTCACCATTTTGTTGGCGAGGTAATTCCTCCTTGTGTATAGAGGCAATACCTCTATTGTAATGTGTGGGACTAGCAACCTATGTGACAATATACAAGACACTTCCCTAAATTACAATCAAAATGAGAGAAGAGGAAGATGGAATACCCCGTTCTAATGCTATAACACACTCCTTTGTTGAATATCTTGAATCTCTTACTCCTCAAGCTGAGCTCTATTCCTAAGAGCGTTTGGATACCTGCATAAGAGATCAAAGACACAACAAATCATACAAGATAAACAAGCATGATGGAAAGTAATCCACTTAATAGATGAAGGAGCATTAAGGTAAATGATGGATTAACACAAACACTTATGGAAAGTGAAACAACAATTGTATATATTAATGAAATAAATGAGAAAGCATACGACCAAGCCTTGATGTCAATAATATCTCCTTGGGTGAGTGTACAACTCCAAGCTCAACCTCTCCATGCACTTCTTCTCTAAGCCAAATGAGTAGCATGTAGGCAATATCTCAGCATAAGGGTGCAAATAATCAGAGACCAACCATTTGGGAATGGGAGAGGATGAATATATAGGTAGGGAAAGGTAGTTAGGGTCTCTCCAAAGATAGGGGAAGACCCTCATATCAAGGAGGTAGCTCATAGGGATAAGATCAAAGGGAAATATTGGGAGAATTTGACCACATCCACACCAAAAACCTTCCAACTCGTCGTTCTAGAAGCCTCTAGACCACTAAGATTCTTGTCCTATTTGGGAAAAATTAACTTCAGGGATTAGTGCAAGTATCCAAGTAAAAAGTGCATTGGCAACACGAGGCTAGTATATTGCAACTTTTCATCAACACTAATTGTGAGTGTCACCATCACGCTGGTCCTGAAATTAGGGTTTTAGAGCTTACTTCTTCATGGAAGGCTGAAGGCATGTTTCCATCAGTGTTTCGAGGAGGATTTGAACTACATATCAGGATGGGTACACTACATGATTGCCAAGTTTCAGGCACTTCAGGGTATGATAGGGAAGTGTAGGAGGCGTGAAAAAATACTGTGTAACACCGAGCTAAAAATTTAACTAAAGTATACATCCATTGGCCTTTTTTACTTTTAGCCTTTCTTCTAAGAAAACATAAAATAGAAATGTGTCAACTTCTTCATCTCTTACTTCAGGATTGGAGACAACAAAATTTTAGAATATTTTAATAGAATTCATCTACCTGCACAAAATATTTGTTATCACATAGAAAAATTAGGAGCAGGCTTGAAGTAGCTAGGTTGTTGTTTCAAGTAGTGAAGCCATTAGATGAAATGGAAAAATTGAACCCCAACCATGCCATGGAAGCCACTCTTCCATCCTAGGAAATTCAATAGGCCTATAAAAAGATGGCATACAAAATAAAGACCATGCCACATCATTTGTCATCAGACTTATATAATCTAATGTTGGACAAGGCTCTACCATTATGCATGATTATGGAAGTCCAACTCACAATCAAATTCCTCCCAGTGATCAATCAACCTTGACATCTCTTGTCAGAACAAGAGTGGTTTCATATGAGAAATTAGAGATTGATAAACCCTATGGAATGTGAGCTATAAAATCATTTTTTTTTTGTAGTTCAATTAGGTAATTTCCCTCCATGGGAAAGAAATATTTTGAGACAAAATTTCTTTTTTTAAAGGGAAGGATATATAGATAGAATTATGATTGTAACAATGCTTCCAATCTTTAAAATAAGATTGTTTTGTTTCTTAGAGAACAAAGTAGGACATTCCTTTAGTGTTTTTAACTCCATTTAAAACTCAAGGGATGGTTTCATTTTGGTTCAAAGGCATTCCAATCATAACAAAAGTATTTAGAATTATATCATAATTATATAAAGAGTTTCTCAAACAATAGTATGATGTTTATAATTTTTTTATATCATTGGGTACTAACTGAAAAAGAATGAGAAGGCTAGTTGCTAAGCATTTCGACTTGTGTATAGATTGGTGGAAACCTACTCCATAGAAGAACACATGATTAAGTTTTGTATCTGTATATGCATCAAAGAATTGCATCCTATATCTTTGGAAGCAAAAAGTGCATACCAACACATCAAAGTAATTCAAAAGAGATGTGGGTTCACTTCAAAGTGCATCGCTTCTAATGGTTTTCCTCTAATGTTTCTACATAAGGATGGTTGGTTAGTTAGCCCCAAATATTTACATGCTAAACCTCACATACTTGCTTATGTTTGAGGCCAGAATGCTTACTTAAAGGTACACTTACCCCCTTTCAATTATTTTTTCTAGGAGAAAAGATCCCCTATTGTTATAGTTGGTGAATGGTACTACTTGTTTATCTTCATTAAGGAGTTGGGAAACAACTATGAGGATACCAAAATTCAACTAATGGAGACACCCTTCTAAAATATGGAGTTAGAGAAAATTTGGGGGGAGAATTCATACATAGGTATTAATGCAATATAGATAGCCACCTCATCCTTGAAGTTCAAATCTTACTTCTGAGCCTTCTCAGTGTAAAACTTGAAAGAAACTACATCCATGCCAATGAAAACCTCGTGATTGAAACAACATGAGTCTTGACCATTAATAACTAATCAACATTTCACCCAATAAAAAGTCAACAATATAAAAAATTAAACTTAAAATAATGCGAAAGGAAGTAACATTGGAAAGAGTATGGTAGAATAAATAAGATGGGATATGTTATGTGATTTTATTGAATATTTAAATTATAAATAGGAATTACTTTATTTACAAAGAAATTTTTGGCTTGGAGAATTGTTATTATTGTTAAAAATAATAAACCATTTCTAATTTTGAAATTCACGTGACTTTTTGAATTTCAATATAATAAGATCAAATGATCCTCATCTGAAACATAAAGAGGAATGCTCAACTTCTATACAATGGTTTTTCGAGAAAGGAGAATTTGTGAAGGTTTCTCTTCGTGGAATGCCATTTTTACGGATAATCTATAGCGCAACAACACTCCACAGTCCATGACTCTTGACGGATTTGCAGAACATCATCATCTTTCACGGAATCTTTCCTATCTAGAGTCCCACAAAATAGAGTCACTTCTGTGACACAAATGTCAACGAAAACTTTACTCCTAGTGTCTGTAACATAAGTTTCCACCGATCAGTGATCAAATTTGAAGGTCTCTTTTTAATTTCATTTGGAAGTGTATATATTCATTTAACCCTTTAAAGATAAAAGGTTATAAAAAAAATTCACTTTTATTGAAAAGTATATATTAAAATAGTGCCATTCTAAATCTTTAAAATCTTTAAAATTTAAAGAGTAGCTTCAATAAAACATTATAAAATTTCAATATAACTAGTAAAAAAACAAAAAACAATCTCAAATTCCATTAAAAAAAGGTAAACGTATGTTTCTTCTATTCATTCGATGATCTTCAAAAGTAATTGGACTTACATAATTGAAAATATAAATATATTTTCCCAATGGAAATGGATTTCTAGTTTTCATTTATTTCCATACATCATAAGTAACATTCCAATCTACCTCATTTAGAGCATGATGTGCAGTCAGAGATAGAAACATTAACATATCTAGTGTCTCCAATGAAAGTCTTTATCTATCATCATTTTTTATCCTGTTTAATTTTCAAAAGCCTCTTTCACACACTGATGTGGTTGTTGGGATAACAAGAATAGCTTGTCATAATTGCATCAAATATGGAAAGTCTTCAAACCATTCATGTTCATATACACATAGGTCTCATGCCATACATATGTTTTTTATGGTATGATTTACATATAGCACAAATAAATTCATTCATTTCACCCAAACATCTAGCAGTTTCCACAATAGATGATTCCCCAACGCTAAAAAAATTCACATAAACATTTCAACTATTTTTTTTTTGGACAGTCTATATCATTCACTTTTTCATAATAATGTTGAGAACTGAAAAACTTAGCCACATTAAATACATGTAAATCTATGAATCTCTTATCTAAAGATTTAATCACCTTTACAATAAAACATTTTCCCAAAAGAATACAATCATATAGTAGCCCCAAATATTTTCATCTTTGGAAAACTTTCGAACCTCAATGGATGTAAATGTACCATACCTGTGCTATCTGCAAATTCAAGGGTTCCTCTTTATGCTTTAACTGAAAAATACGACATATGCACTGCAACTACACCTAAAATACTTTCCAAAGATCATTTACAAAGCATGCTAATAGAAACATCTAAAGTAGTTTCAATATATGTAATATCAACATGATCCTCTTTGAACTTTTGATTCAACTTATTTAATTCAACGAGCATGTCTGCAAGTATATGGATGCAAATTTGCACTTGAAATATTGTTGCCAACTCATACATTTTTTTCTCCCCTAACGCCCAATCCTAACAAATAATGCATGAGTTTAACAAGTCTTTCCATGACTTATCCTCTTGAGAGCCGCCTAATTTGATGAATTTGTAAGACCACTAACTTAGTGATTTGAAATGTATACATTAGCTCTCTCAATTTTCCATGTCCTTTAGTTGATTTTCCAAGCCATGAATAAACTTTGTTTCAAATTTGTTAATATATTGCAACTCTAGAAAATGAGATGAAACCTCATTGATTGTCAATGCTTCCCTGTGAAATATGCAATGGATAACTAATCAATCAGGAGCATATGAAGCTTAGGAGATAAACCTTCATGAATACCCCTCATGGAAGATGCACCATCTGAACCAAAACCAACAAACTTAATTAAATATAAATCCATTTATGTTAAAAGAGTTCTCACTAGATCATACATACATTGATCTATTCCATCCTTTATTTGAAGTAAACATATAAACTTTGTTAAACATTGACCTCTTCCTCCATTGTCAAATATGTAATATAAACAATCAATTGGTGTTCCATAATTTGATCAATGCTTTCATCAACTGAAATTGAGTAAAATGACCTATGTAAAATCTTCTCTTTTAGATTGTTCCAATACACCTCTTTAGCAACTTGAAGAAAATATTTTCTTGGTGTTGTATTTGTGTATGCAGAAAATTCATTTGTTAGAAGCACGCGTGGAGTGCATTTATACCAATTCAAGTCACATATTGATTTATACATTTCTAAAGATAAATCATGTATAGCAAAAAAATACATGTTTTCAATCATTGATATAATTTTCTCCTTCCCAGCATTTACCATTAGTTCTACATGTTTAGTGATTGGAATATTGCTTCAATCGCTTTTTCCCTCCAAAAGTTGTAAAACAAAAATTGAGCTTTTGATTTTGCATGGCCACTTATACCACTAACTTGAAGAGTGGTAGTTCCCTCTTTTGAAAATACAGTCTCACTTTTAAATTTAACACGTCAAGAACATTTTATCCTTTCATTACCATTAGATGTTTTAAAACATAAGCCCATGGAAACCTTGTATTCCATTTAGATTTGAATATTATTTTGTGTTTCTTTGATGGGTTTTATATTTCAACATGCTCTACACTATTTGATTCATCATATTCATGTAGATGAGCATCAACTTCATTTTGAATATTACATGGTTGATTAAAATGTTGTGTAAGACCAAATGATTCAACAATTGACAATTGCATTTTATCCTTCTTAGGACGACCAATATGAGACATTTTTCAAGATTTACACTATTAAATAAAAAAATAGAATAAGTAAATACATAAATTAAAAATCCCTTAGCAAGGTTGAGATAGAAAAAATTCAACCTTAGCAAGATGCCATAGGATTTGACTATAGATTTCTTGATATGTTATTCATTGATTTGTTGAATTATGTTTTGTAACATTCAAGGAAACTTGTAGCTTTATGATAGAGAACAAACACTTCATGAAAAATGGTACTTGGACAAGAAATATGTATGGATTTAAGGAACGAAGCAAAATAAGCAAGAGTTTGAATGAGAGAGTTATAGTTGTGGAGTCCAATACCCTCGATATAAGATATATATTATTTTCATAGTTGGTAGGTTCATATAATTATGACAATAAAAATTTGCACCATTAACAATGTAGAAAACAACTCGACCACCCATGCCTGGAATGGAAGGATGACAAGCAGTTGCATTCAGGGTATCTAGCCACAATGTTGATTTCCTCGAGCGTGGATTCTATGGTGCCCAGGATACATTGTGTGACCACAAAGGCTGTCATTACTTCAAGGAGTGTTGCATTAAAGAATCCATAGAACAAAAAACCAAATGTTAATGAAGATATGAGGAGGATAATGAAAAATACCTTATAGTCTAGCATCGAACGATAACTTCCTTCCGTGGATGATGGGTTGCAATTCAAATGAAAATGGAAAAAATGGATGCAGGGAAAGCACACTCAAGGATAATCACAGAGGAGCGAGAGCACATGCATAGTTGTTGATTGGTTATTCAATGTACCCTGTGCTAGGTGTAATAGTACCATGACTGTTGCATGTCTTATTTTTGCAAGTTGCATCATGTTGACATAAGTTGGGGGCCTCAGGGAAACATCCCCAAATCATGACATCACTATTAAATTGTATGAGGTCATTTGGACTTTGACTGGTCTCTTCTACGAAACTATCACTAGTCAGAGTGATTTATGCGCTAGTACAGACTCGAAATTATTTTTTTTAGCCCTTCTAAGAAGGGCCAGGAGCCTAAGGAAGGGCTAGGAAGGGTTCAATTTTGAACATTGCCACCGATGCATTTTCGTTGTTTCTATCACATCTGAACGTGAGAAAAGGGCTTGTCGAGAGACGAATCCATTTTCTGTCAATTTCTAGATCCGTTGAGTTGTTGCGAGGTGCATGGTGAACCGTCGAAGGCCCAGGCGCAAGATCAAATCCACATGCATCAATTTTGATGTAGAAGATATTAATGTCGAACCACGTAATATCTGGTTGCTGCTGGAACTACGTCTTTATCAGGCTTGTAGATTTAGAATAAATTTCTTCGAACATTTTCAGTGTCATGATATACACATGATAAATTTAAAGTAAATATTAGTTCAATAACGTGGATAAATTTAAAGTATATATTAGTTCAATAACATGGATAAATCAATTGTTTCTGTTTCGTGATGAATGAATCTAAGAACCGAGATCATACATCTATTTCCATTTCAAGATATTTACATAAAGAGGAAAAATAAAATTCGAAGTTCAATAAAGATGTAAGAAGTTGAGGATCAACAACAAAAAATAGGTAATCATATAGGAATTATGATAGGTTTTCCTGACATCACTCTTCATCATCTGTGGTTCAGAAGAAAACACGATTAGTGCTCTTAATGGAAGATAAAAGGTTTTAAAGAAAACGTTTAAACGACCCCGTGGTAGTGACTGTTATTGCTATCTTAATCTGACAAGTAGTTGGAAATCTTATTTCTGTTGTTTAAAGGAAAGAAAAAATCTAGTTTTGGTGACAATGGAATTTAATGTTGCTTCAGAAAAAAGCTGAATATGATTAAATACCAAAGCAAATTTTAAATTTGTGAGATTTTCAAGAGAAGTATTTTTGTACCTCGATGTTTCGATTTTGAAGAAAATTGTGCTATTAATGGAGTTCATCAATACTTATAGGAAAACCCAGTGAATTTCACAATTTGTTGAAAATATGAAGCACAAATTCGAAAGAGTAAATTTATTAAAGATAAATGTGAAGCTATTTTCTGCTTAAATAAATTATAATATCACTAAATTCTGCTCTGAGGTTACCTGAAACGTAGCAAACACGTTGCAAGTGCATTACTTTTGGAAATACGTTGAGTAAATCCTAAGCGCAAAAAAATTCGAAGCTTTGTTCAATATTCTACCCATTGTTCTCTTGTCCCCATCAGGGCCAATTGTGAGCAAGTATTGTTGATTCGAGGAGTTAAAACTGATTATGATATAAGGGCATTGGTTTTCTGCAAAATTAGGTACAATTCGATCATAGAGACAGAATATGCTCTTATGGAAGATTAACCTTCTTTACAAAACTCATCATGCTTGTCATATACGATTTTCATAACTTGATCAGTAGAAGTTGGGGCTTGATCAGTGGAAGTCTTGTTCAGTAACTTAGGTTGAAGGCCTTTAGATTTCATAAATGGGCTTGGGGATTTTGGTAATTGTTTGTCATAGTAAACAAATTGTCTCATGTGGAACTGGGACTTTGAAATACCGAACTCATCAATGTGCTTGGTTTTTCACTATTGATCATAACTGTATGAAGATAGTTCATTCATAAAGAGACATGGGGTGGTCAGTCCCAAATTACTGGGAGAGGTTGAACTCAACATTCTCCACTACATATGATGATCAATGATGCGAAATTTTCTAATCATCTAACGCATAGGATAGACAGCCCACAATAACACACTATGACATATAGGGAACGTCTTCTCCGAGAAAACGCCTTACGCCGTAATAGCAACTAATATTTTAAAAAATATATTTTTAAAGATATAATTCATTTATAGATAAAAATATATATATTTTTTATACATATTTTTTAATATGGAAAGAAGATTACCTTCGTATCACCATGATTTATATAGTTAGCCAAACTTACTAATTTTGGATTATAGATTTTGTCATTATGATATCAATATATCAATAATTTGAAAAATCCTATTGGAATAAAACAACGAAGTGTAAATTCATAGTTTCACTCGTAAAGTATTATAATTTTTTAATGTATCAGATTTCAAAGTTCAGTTGCGTCACATTATTGTGCCAGGCAAACATATTATTAATATGTCCCTGCCGTCTGACGACGTGGGACTATAGTAATCGAATGCAAAACTTAGCATTAATACAGTTTGAAATTAATATAAACTTTCCAGCGTTTTCATACAACCCTATCTCTCACCAACCTATTCAATTGGTAATAATTTTGAAGGCCAATGAAATTCATGGAATATTTGAGTGTCTTATTTGGCCTCTTCCCAAGGCAAAGAGACCAAAATAAATCAAAATAGACCATTTGACGGATATTCTTAGTATGATATATTTGTTCGTGTTTTCCCAATGGAGACTAATTCTATTCTTAGTATGATATATTTGTTCGTGTTTTCCAAATGGAGACTCATTTTAGCATTAGTGTGTTTTCCAAATGGAGACTAATTCTAGCATTCTGACGGATATTCTTAGTATGATATATTTGTTCGTGTTTTCCAAATGGAGACTAATTCTAGCATTAGTTTGCAAGCATTTATTGTTAGGCTATAACCATGGAAACTCTCAGCAGATGAACGGTCAAAACATCACTAATCTGTTTAGTTAGTAAACACATAAGCAACATGTAAGAAAACACGTAAGCACCTGCATAACACTTTTGCATCGCCCATGTCTCTCTTGCATGCTAGGAATCTGGTTATTAAACATGTAATCACCTACGTAACATTTTGGCGTAGCGTGTCTCTCTTGCATGTTAGGGATTGCATGTTAGGTATCTTTTCTAGTGCATTGTAATCTTTAACTTTGGTTATGTGCATTGTTTTTGAAGCTCATTGTTTTTTAGGCTTTTGCCTTTGGTCAAGCTGAAGCATTCGACTTTGGTCACGCTGAAAGAGAACAAAGACAGGACAAGCTACATTTAAACAGAGACATGGCTGATGCAGAGATAAAAGATGGGAGTTTCAGTTCGAGATTGAGAAAATTCAGGTGCATAAGTGCTCGTTCTTAGAACCAACTAATTCAATTGATTCAAAACCAATTGATTAGGTTGAAGAAGCAACAATTGTAACACTTGATATGCACTTTCTGCTTTTAACACTTATCTGCACTTTGTGCTTTTATATCTTGTTTGAATTCAACCATTAATGCCCAACTTGCGAGGACTTTTGATTAAATTCTGGGATGTGCTAACTTCCTGCAAGATCAACAAGGTTTTGTACAAAATTGTCGGCTTCATTTACTAAACTAAGACATACATGAAGATTCATACTCCCTACAAGATCAACAAGCTTTTGTACAAAATGGTTGGTTTATTTTGCTAAACTAAGACATAATTGAAAATTCATACAAATAGAGGAATAGTTAGCATACCAAACTCGTGACTAAAGAGCTCGAGGTGTTGTCTTCTAGTAGTGTTTCTCGAACAGAGCTCCCAATTGTCTACAGAAGAGAAGAGAATCCAACAGTCAGCACATATCTGTAGAAAGTAATTTAATATTTAATGTGAGAAAAAGAAATACGGATCAGTCTCACAATTTGATGATATCTGGAACTTGCATTTGTGATGAGATCTGGAACTTGCTCCGTTCAACGAAGTCTCCCAGACTTGTCTGTGAGCTATAGAAAAAATAAGCCAATTGATTGAAAAAATAATGATTACAATAATAAGACTTAAAAATCTAGGGAAGCAAAGAGAAGGGTCTACCTTCACATATACTCAAAAGCTTTTGCAAATGATCTTTTTCCTGAACCATTTATTCATCCAATTTCTCCACAATCGTCCCCCTCTACTAATAATACAATAAACAATTGTCCCCCTCTATTAATAATACAATAAACATGAGGCAGGGGCAAAGAAGATTACAATGCTGAAAAATAGAGCCAAAAATATGAGCAAACTGGAAAATGCCCACCTCTGATCGTCCAGAATCCGATGATGACCACTGTTCTCAGAAGAAGCGAGGAGAACCTTCACCACTTCATTATAAATTTCCATTGCAGAAAACTTTAAGACAAATAATCGTTCTAAGTGCTGCAACATCACATCAATTGTCCTCACCATTATAATGTGGAGGTGAGCCTGTCCAACGTGTCAAATAACAAAGTTAGGTGAGGGAGTTAAAGTAAAGATAAGAGGTGGATCCGGAAATCGGTGCAATCTCTAAGTTCAGGTCTGTGAGCCTATGGTAAATAGTACAGGTGGTTAGTAGCAAGAAGGGACTAACATAGTAAAGGTAGGTATCTAAAGTAAATAGCAATGTTCTTCGTGCCCACCCAGCCAAGCAAGCCTGTCAATAATCTATCTAAGTTTAGGAAACACAATGACAAACCAACAAGAAATATAAATCTAGCCCCAATACCTTGTCAATATCTTTGTAAATGTCCATCACGGTACAATCCGTGATGCCCTTCATCATATATGTATTTCCACTGCTGGTCTGCCCATATGCAAATATTGTTGCTGTAACACATGTAATACATGCACCATGCTTTCCAAATGTAATTCATGCGTCGTGGTGCTCCATGCTCACTATTACAAAATAATTAAATAAATATTTGGGCCTACATTAATTTATTAATATATTGTTATATCTCTTGCTTAGGTTACCGGTTATGTTTTGTTTTTCATATAACATCAACATATCATTATGATTACTTGATTTTGTTACATTTTAAACTCTGTGCTTTTCCAATTGACTGAAAAAATTACATAATTCCATAATTTCATTCACTCACATCTAGTGTCTTACTCTGATAATGGTAAGGATTATTTAATATTTCTTTATTTACTCAATTTCAAATAGACTCCAATAGTTAACATTCCTATGTTTCATTCTGATTTGATTAATTATATTATTATTTTATCAATAAATATAACCATCTACACTTTGCACTTTTTTTGGCATTAAAATGGTGTAATTGAAAGTTCTAATTGTACCTCTGAAACTGGGAATGCATATTTTTACTCGACGCATATCTATTTTTCCGCCATCGTCCACCCCAATCCAAACTGAGGTTCCAGCTCAATCCACACAACACTGGACGTTCGGAGCTAGCTCGTTCTGATAGCTTTCAATCAAAGCTATCAATCCTCGTTCTGATAGCCCTAAATAAACTATTCCTTATCAGATTTTCTACCGATCGAGGCCAGGTGTAAAGAATCACCCGTACCTAACTAACCGATATTCGTGTCCCCTAACTGATACCCGTCCGAGCGACCGGTAGAACGCGGTTGGGTCAAATACTCAATCAAGATCTCAGATCTCTCTTTGTCTTAGTATATGATATGGAGGATCTGATTGATATAGAATAGGCTTACAATCGATAAATAGGCTCACTCAATCAAGACAAGATCTGAGAAGATCTCTCTTCGTCTTCGTATATGGAGGATCAGGCTTCTAATAGGCTCAGTTCAGTAGAGCTTCCCCTAATATGAGATCTATCTTAGTATATGGATCGGGCTTATAATAGGTATTGATAATAGGTATATGGAGGATTGGGCCGATATTCTAATAGGCTCAGCAGTAGAGCTTCCTTATCACACATGGCTTTCACTTATCAATAGCAATGAATTAGAACTCCTCAGAACTTATAACACTCAGGTTGCAAGAAAGAAGTATTCAAGCAAGAGTATTGCTTCAGTAACTTGACTTGATGACTTCGGCAGGAGGAAAGTAGTTGTCTAACTTTAGAGAGGAGTATCACTCCTTCCAGACGGTCACATGTGCTTAGGTCTCCGAGTTTTGTAGAATGCGATGTCTATCACCCAGGTAACAGATTCTTGGAATTTTCATTAATCTGCCTCTTCACCTATTTTATCATTATACAGTTGTTGTTCCGAGAGGTTTCGTTTCGTGGGTTTTCCCTGATGGGTAGCAGTGAAAGGAGCATCCAACACCAATCCAGAGGTGTTTGGTGGTCATTATAAGAGCCGCCTACTTTCATTAACCTCTCTAGGCACTCGATTCTTGTGACGGGTATTACGTCTTCTAAGGATCGAACCCCGGTGGCTGCTATAAGACTGACCTCTTTAAACTTAACTCACCTGTCTGGCCTATATAATTGTTTTTTTTAACCTACTTTGCTCATGCCCTGCAATAGACTTTGCTCTGACCATCACGCTTTGATCCTTCCCTATAACAGAGTTTTCTCCTGCCATCATGCTTCTCTTGGGCACGGACTTGGGCACGGACTTGTTGCTTCGCAACTCTCCTTGTTGAGTCATGTAATTGTAATACATATTATTGAGTCATGTAATCATATTACAATATTTGAAGCGTTCTATGTACTTCTTTCATGTTACGTCCGACTAAATAAAGATCCTGTTGAGTTGGATTAATTTTGTTTTGGAATACAAATCATAACATTTATTTGTTATTATCTCTCAACAATTGGGGTCATGATCGTCTGTTTTTGATTCGTTATTTGCATAAGCATGAAAGTTAAAATTTGATAGTCATCTAAAAAATATGATGAAATAAATTTAATACAAAATGATTATGTAAATTTAATTTGTTTATTTAATTTTTATAAACCAATCAAATTATCAATATTAGATTTTTTAATCTAATGAAATTATTATTTTCCCCGTATTTATAGCATGATATGGTTTTGATCCCTAAAATTTTCCAATGTTGTGTATCATTAGGATATTGTTGTATTTTCTGAATTAGAAATGTAATATGGAAGGCAAAAAAATGAAATTTATATATTTTTTATAATTATTACATATATATAATCAATTTCTTAACCTTTTTTTTTGGAAAATCATTCAAAGGCACATATGTTTTGACAGAAGTAAAATAGATCTCTTTCTAAAAGTTCTAAATAGAGATTTAGGTTCCTTAAACTATAATGGTAACATCGATATCATGTAATAGAATTTTACTACAATCCTTTCCACTACCATTAACAAATTATCTTTCTGGGTGTCATATAAAAAGTACAATAGAGCTTCCAACCATTGGTATGATAATGACTATAAAACTATTAACAAATCTATTAGATATTATCATAACAAAACTGCAAAATTGGAAAACATAAATGTGTACAAAACTATTATCAAAAGGAAGAAAAGGTCCTATATTAATAAGAGGCAAGAGTATCTTCTTTACTTTTCTAATGTTGAGCCTAGAATGTTTTCGAGGAATGTTTTGGTTTGTAATATTAAGGAAAATAATTTGATATCCTTACAAAACTGGGTTATTTATCTTAAGAATCTTTATGACTCGACAAACACCATGAGAAGCATAGTAAACGCTCCTATAGATGAGGATATATTTTCTTTAGAAGGTGTAGAGTTCGAGATTAAGAATCTTGCTAATGCAAAAGTTAGGGATATTTAAGGCTACCAAGCTGAAATTTTCAAAATATGAAAGTCTATCCTCATCCCTCATATTCACACAATTCTTAGCCTCGAAGTAAAGCATGGATTTCCTAACCCCGCGACGCAAATATTTATTGCGCCTATCTTTAAAACTGGGGTTAAAAACATTATCTCTAACTATATTACCATTATGACTAGCCACACTTTAGCCAAAATATATGAGCTCATTCTGGAAAAGAGAATTAGTATTTGGATTGAAAGTCATGGTAAGAGAGATAAAGGCCAAGATGGATTTTGGAGACATCACTCAACTATTGACCACCTTGTTACTTTTATGGTCATCGCGAAGCAATGTTACAATAGTAAAATTATTCTCTTTTGTTGTTTCGTTGAATTTAGAAAAAAAATCTATGTAGTCCCTTAAGATAAGTTATGGCAAAGACTCAAAGAGATGTTGGTTCCTCTCGAGTTGAAAGTTGCCATAATTCATCTATATGAGAATGTTGTCGCTAATGTTAACACTACTAGGGTTTGGTATAAAGAAATTAAATGCAATATTATCGTTAAGTAAGAGTGTTCCCTTTCCCCTACCCTTTCTAGAATTTACATTGGTAAGCTAGAGGAGTGCTTGGAATTTGTTGGATGTGATGGCCCCAAGCTTGCTAATATGGTCATTACTCTTCTCCTTTATGTTGACGATATCATTCTCCTTGCGAGAAGCCATGATGATCTCGACAAGAAACTTAAAATCCTCCATGATTGCAGCGCAAAGATGGGTATGACTATTAATACCAAAAATACTAAATCCGTGATAATTGAGTCCAAAAATATTAACCATGATAATTTCATCTATGATAAAAATTACTTGGAGAAGGTCTCTTCATATAAATATTTAGGTATCGACATTTATGATTAGCTAAACTAGAATTATAGCATTGAGAAAAGGGTTACTTGTTGTTAGAAAACTTATTACAAGCTTCACAATAGTTGTAAGTTTTCTGATCTATGGGTTCAAAAATAAGTTCCTCTTTGGGACTCTTTTCACCCATGTTATTTTATATGTTTGTGAGGGTCGTGGTTGTAGAATATCTAGAGAATGATGGAGGAAGATAGAGATGATCCAAACGAAATTTATAACCTACAACCTCAAGATTAAAGGAAATACTCTTTATCCTATCCCCTTGATTGAAGCTAGCCTTTCCCCAACTGAAAGCATGACTATGTTTAGATATCAAATGATAACAAGAATATTTACAACATGGAAGCCAATAGGTTCTTGTTACACAACATTTTGTCATTTTTCTTGTACTCCCCATTCCTTGGTCCTGGAGGACATCTACAGTGAACCCCAGATGCTTTCCCTTCATGAAGAAACTCCCATTGTGTCCCTCTTCATGAGCAGATCAATTCCCTTTTGCACCATTTCCCCCGAAACTTCTATTTTTCCCAATTTACAAGACTGACGTTAATGACCTTTGTCTCCCCCGTGCCGATGTGTAGAGATTAGCACTATCCCTAGCACCGACCAGAGCAACTGAGCTGTATTCTAGTCACATCAATTCTGTTATGGAATTTTTTTTAAATTAAGAGCCAAAGCTTCTAGCGCTAGAAGCTTCGTAATGGAAGTCTAGTAAATGGTTTAGCCGGATGAGGTTGAGGATGTCAGTCCGGGCTCCTTTCCCCTATAATGATAGAACTACCTCAAGGGATAAGACCTTCTCCCATGAGAAGACGATCCATCTCCCATCCATTCATCCTATATAAACCTCCTTTCTTCCCAAGCACAAGCTAATGTTAGTTTTAGTGTTAGTGTTAGTGTTATAGTGTTAATATCGGTGTGCTAGTGCTATTTTGGTTTGGAGTAAATAGAAAGCTATTCATAGTTATAGCTATATAGTTGTGTGAGGGAGAAGCGTGATTTGGTTTGAAGTGAAACCTAAAGGGAAGAGCCTTAAAACTATTGTTTATTGAGGCCATCATGGAATGCTAGCAGAAGTGTGTGGGAACTTGGCCTTGTCATAGGATAATAGAAACGTCAAAACAATGGTTGTAATCTCTATTTGGTATCAACATATATGCAACTATCAATTGATTTCCTACATGATTTTTCATCTTACATATTCCTAGCTTAATGTTTCTTGACTTATTAAGTAGGTTGAATTACAATTTGTCTATTATCATGGTTGTTGTTTGTTGTTGTTTACTTGTTTTAGGTGCTTGAAGAAGGAAGTGAGAGATAGATGGAGTGAGCAAGCCAAGACATCATCAAACGTGATCAGCGTACTAAGAGGTAGGTCCTCTTAGTTGGTTCTAACCTAAGGAAATATTTCATAGAATGTATTTTTTGTCGCTAGACCCATCATCGGGCTAGAGGAATTTGTTTGTGTCTGCACTTATAATTTTACTTCACCACAATTTGGCAACTCCACTGGGGATCCCATCCTTTTGTTTGTCTTGGATTTCATGATTTCGTGAGAACTTTTCTAGTTCCACTTTTTCCCTTTGGTTCTTTTTATTTTCTTCTACTTGCTCACCTAAGTTTGAAATTCATAGTAGCAGATCTCGTCCCTATTTTAATTTTTTTTTCTTAAATTCCTCGATCAGCACACTTAATCTGGTAACAGTCACGCTGATTAGCACGATATTCTAAGAAATAGTTGCGCCGACTAGACTCTGGTGCTTTTTTTCAGTTAGGCAATCACACCGATGCCTGTAAGTGAAGAGTAGGGTTTCTCCCCAATCTTGGCCAGTGTGTTCTGATCTCATGATTTCGACCTAGTAGGCCTTTTAGACCATCTTCTCCCTAACTAGAGAGCTTCATTGAGCTTGGTTTGTGTGCTTGCTTGGTTTAGCCCACCCTCTGATGTGTTAAGTCTGGTCCTGTGTCAAGTTATTTTTTATTTTATTTCTCTTTGAATCCCTTGATCAACGTTATTTTTGGCCAAACAGTCGCACCAATCACGCCTATCAGTGATAGTTTTAGCCTAAAAGTCATGTCGATCAGTGCTACTTTTGGCCCAAAAGTTGCTCCGATCTTTGAGTTAAAAAATAAAAATAAAAAAATTTCTCCCATTCCAGTGCTAGTGTGTCTTGACCTTCAGACTCTCTCTTCCTCCCAGAAGTGACTAGGATGCTATGGTTGCTTTATTTTCAATTGAATGAGTGAAAGAGTCTCGTGTATTCTCTTATTTGGAGTGTCTCTTTTCTTGTTCCAAGAATAGATTACATTGATTGGTTTCTTGATTGAAGCATTATGTGTTTGTCTAGTTCAATTTAGGGAAGAAGTTGTTTTTAGTTTCATTTATCACGCTTTGGATTTGATTGATGCTTGTTTGTCTAGAATTGTGAAAATTTTCATTAAAGTGCTTTATGTGAAAGATTCATTTTTCATTTTATGAAAATAAGAACATCATTCTAGTTTACTTAAGCAAAACTATTGCATTCATGGAAAATTTTAAGAACCCCCCCTAAGTCTACATGTATAATAAATGGGCGAATCTCCATGGTATATAGGAAAAGTGGAAGGCGATTTTATCAATAATATGATATGTATATATAATTTTTTGGCGAATCTCTCACCAGGCATGGCGAATATTTTACTCAATTATAAAATCTTATGTTTATTGAATACACAAATGAAATCACTGCATTTCTTTAAAATATCTTTTGAAATCAAAATTACCGAAATTACATATGATAACCTAGTGGGTGTAGGATAAAATTCACCCGTTCCATTCACAGAAAGCATGAGAAAATACCTAATACTATATATAAAACCAAGAAAAATTAAAATTCATCACTTCTAGGGCCCTCGTAATCACCCTGCCAATACACAAGTATGTTCCTGTTTGCAATTAGAAAAATTACCCAAATTACAATCTGTTTACTCCAGCATATGTTGGAAAGTTATATAAGGATCAATCCATTGCTTTTAGCCATGGATTTGTTTCAGTTTAAAACAGAAGTATACAAATATACTTGTCCAATGTCTATGTTTTAACCATTCATCTTAAGATGTTTTTACAATATAATTTCCTTAGTCTATTTAATATCTTCATTATCATAAAAACCAACCTATATCCATCTTAACTCCACATCTACCACTCTTGGGGGAATGAAACCTATTTATCCCTCTGAGCACTTGGTAGACCCAAGACGGATCTAAGATGATAGAATTTACCCTTTAAATAGTCTATGCTCACATGAATACCATGGTATTACCATGGATCAATACCATGGGTTATCATAAACCTGGAGCTTAAAAATTACTATGAGTAATTTATAAAAATTAATAAAATTAATAGTTGATTTTTATTTTATTTTTTATTTTAACCAAGCTAAAATGTTTAACATACATTAAATTACAACATCCATTTTTACTCTTGATCGGATCAAATATTTTTTCACTCTATGCTAGTTTGCATATCACGATATTTGATACCTCTCGGGGGTTAATAGATCCAAAGTAAAGATGGATCTATGCTGGTTTAATTCCCCCATTTAGATAGGCTACATTCTAGGTGAATACCATGGGTCAATACCATGTGCCATTTTTATTTTTATTAATACTAATATTTGGGTTAATAATGTTTTTTTGCATGGTATTAATAACAATCTAGTCCATGGTATTTGTCCCATAGTATTTTGCCCATAGGTTTCACCTAAATATAATGCATTTTTTGAGTGTTCGTAAATATAAGGTGACTTATGGAGTAAATATAAAAAAATGTTTTATTTGTTTACCATACCTCTCATTTATTTATATTTTTATTAATTTACCATACCTCTTTTACAAATATGGTATTTGGCCCATAGGATTCACTTAAATAAAACGTCTTTCTTGAGCCTTCATAAATAGAACGAGGGTTATGGACTAAATATAAAAAGAGGTTTTATTTATTTACCATGCGTCTAGTTTATTTATATTTTTATTTATTTACCATACCTTTTGATTAAGTATAAAAAGACGTTTTATTTATTTACCATACCTCCACTTTACTTATATTTTTATTTGTTTACACCCTTGTATGTATATAAGGTGATTTATGGAGTAAATATAAAAAATGTTTTATTTATTTACCATACCTCTCATTTATTTATATTTTTATTAATTTATCATACCTCTTTTATAAATATGGTATTTGGGCCTTTGGCCCATAGGATTCACTTAAATAAAACCTATTCTTGAAAATGGGCGAATGGATTCACTTAAATAAAACCTATTCTTGAACATGGGCGAATGGAAGGTTGTAACTCCTAATTTCAAGGGCTAAATTTACCTTTTTTACCCTCTCCCTTAAAATAAGGTGGGCTATTTGAGGTGATTTGTAAAAATGTACTATAATACATTATATTCGCCCACTAAAAATTTAAAACCCCTTAATTTCGCCAAAGGGCGAACACTCACCCCTAAAATTTTCTATGATTGCATTAGTAGCATTATTGAAAAGCTATAATTTCATCATCATAAACATTACAAATGAAATGAAACTTCTTATGTTGTTATAGGAAGAGTAAGTGCATTTAGGATATTTATTAGAGAAAGATTTCATTATTTGACTGTTGCATTAATTTTCTGTTCTCTATCTCTCAATTAGTGATAACTTTCATCGAAGACAAAGATCTCTTTTCTCATATAGCTGCATGTATTAGTTTTGTCAGTTGACAGCGGTAGGGCCTTGTAATTGAAACCTAATTCAAGATCAACCATTAAAATTTATTGAATTAACCTAAGGAAGCATTGGAACTTAACACTCACATTTCGTGGTTTAGGCTAGAGACGTGTTCCGATGTCTTTAAACCTAGTAGCTATCGTTAGCTTCGGTATTAGACAACGCTATTACGATTTTGTGCTCCCCATACCATCGAGTATATGATGGGAGACCCCTCTAGGCTATAATCCTTTATCCTTAGGAAGACGAGTCTGCTGCTTTACAAACGTGATACACAGAACACAACATTTGTGGAGATTGCATGCTCGTACTTGTCGATTCACCGGGAGGTATTCTGCAGTTCACGGTTGCTTGGTAATCCTTTTTACCTATATGGTACTGAGTAGTCATTTGATATTTTTGACTCTTTAACTTAAAATATAACCCGAGCACTTGTCCTTTTGAACTCGTTTCAAATCAAAATTGATAAACTCACCTTTCATCCTTTTTTCGATTCTCAGAATATGAAAAGGCAAAGTTTTGTTTCATTGTCTTAAAATTGACTGCCCATGAAATATTCCTGGAAAGAGTTATCTTCCTTAGTAATTCTTTAGGGTCAATTCTAATGGAAACATTTCCAGAGTCCACTAGTCAAGGATTCCCTTAGGATGGTAATCCTAGTCCTTTTCCTTATTTTGGAAATGGTGGTGCTCTTTATATGGCAACATTGTCCCCCTTAGGTTAACCATTGGTTTATCTATCTGGTTATTTTCGACTTTGGTGGTGTTATCGAGAAAAATAGCGTCCACTCAGACCTACTAGTCCCACTAAGACGGGTAGCTATCTTAGAAACAAACAAGCCAAAGTTACTTGTGTTTTCCTTTATGAGAGATAGAAGAGAGAGAAGTAGATAGTACCAACCTCAGTCTTTCGCTAGTCTCCTTGCTTGTTTCCTCTCTCCTTTGATAGAGTTTTCGCCACTCCCTTCTCACTTGTCCCGCTTCAAAGAACACCTGTAGAGTCAAAGCAACAAAATACCATCAAAGCATAGAGATCTATAACCATAAATAATATAGGATCAGATGTACACTAACCATACAAATGCATATACAAATACAAGATTTAGAGATATACAAGTATGGAGGAAAACTCAAATAGCTTTATTAATAGAGGTAGTATAAGAGAAGATTACAACCAAGTTGTCTGATCCAACATCATCCTCCCAGCATGAAAGCCCTCTTCACCTCATACAAAACAATATCACCCAGCAATACGATGTCTCAAAGAGAAACCAACAACACTTCCTTACAAATTACAAAATTCCACCCTCTGGATATCTGGGATGAGGGATCCATATATAGATGTTTGCAAGAGAGTGAGTCAGCTTCTGGGATTTTGATTAGTGTCATTTCACTAATAGTTCTTGGCTCCACTTGGAGATTTCATGATCTCTTACTCATCCCTGGGTAAATTCAAAGAGGCAAGTGTCATATGAGCAGTTTCTAGAAGATTCTTTGAGTTTCCACCTAGTAAACTGCTTCTGCCATTTGTCTGCTCTCACTTATCACACCCTATAGAATAGATTTTCAGTATGCATCGCACACCCCATGTGTAATAGGTGAGATGCATCGCACCCTTAGCATGGAGCAGTCTGTATGGTCTAGTTTTGACCATTTCTGAGCAGTTTTTCAGGGAGAACTTTTGGGAAATGATGTATTCAGTTGACCTTCATCCTTTAGGGTATGAAACAACACTTTTAGGGGTTTGAGAGCCCTTGGTTTATGGACATATGTAATTGGGGTTGCAGTGCCCAAATATGTCTATAAAAGCTACCCCCTAAAGCATGAGGTCGTAAATCTTCTGATGTCGGGTGAGATGCTTTATCATGAGGATCCGAGGTTTTTCGAACTAGAAAGTGACCTATAATAAGATACAATACAATACGTTATCTTCATAATATTTTCATGATCTAGCTGAGGCAGGAATTCCCATGCTTAGCTTTATAAATTCGTTTTCATGTACATAGGACAGACAATCGTCTGTGTGGCAAACTGATGATTCTGGTAGAGCCATCATCCTTTAGCTTGGATGATTATCTGTGCATCAATGATGTAGATTTGATTTCTTTATTTTACTGAATATATCATAGCCTGGATGGATGAAACTAGATTCGGGGTCTTCAAACTCATTCAATCTTCACCCGAAGTACAAGTCGATCCATGTGAAAAGATGTTCTGATGTCGAAAATGGAAAGACAATGCCTGATTACCTGCCAATGATGTAAGATATTAACAGGCGCAAGAGGAATCACCGATAATGATAATGACCCTCAAGGTACTGCAGTACAATTCACGTGGTGCAAATACATGAGTCGATGTTGAACACCATGGAGAATCTTTCAGTCGAAGGCCATTGATGTAATCCTATCACCGGAAGTGAGCAACTTTCCATTGAGGCATGCAAGCTTCAATGTACTAAAACGGTTGTTCCTAAGTCAACATCTTGGATAATGAGCTGATGTCGACAAGAAGTGAACCGTCGTACGAGGGCCTTAATGAATCCCACATCTATGACATCAAATGGAGCAAATGATTTTTCGGAGGTGAAAAGGATCTAATGATACAAGGTTCCGGGTGGCGGTCATGAATGAATGGAGCGTTAAGGTATTGTAGCGGATGAGGCGTTAACTAGGTTGACAAATTCTCTGAGCGACTTCTCTTGAACATATCGGTGACACTGAAATGGATTGGTAGCGTTAACCCCAAGATGGATGGTATGGAGGACCAATGGTAATATGACTGGTGAATGGAATAACCCAACCTGACTCAATCAAGGTGATAGAGTGGAAGTGTCATGTTCAAGAGTGACCTGCTACCAATGAAGTTATTCAAGTTTTTTTCCCTTTTTCCCCAGTCATTGCTGACCAGTACCTCTTTATTTTTTTCAAGCTTGAGGAGGATAACATATGCTTGTTCTATAATTTGCCCTTCGGCAAACCTGTCACTATGTTTTAATGAGCCTAGAAATAGTGAAACTCATTCTTGTCTGCATGGACAAGTTTGTCGCTATTTTTTTAATGAGTTTAATGACAACGACAACTCGATCCTTTTCAAGTTTAGAGAGTCTAAAAAGAGACAGAAAGGAAACTCCAGTAGTCCTTTTTCGTAATATAATCCCAATCACTTATGAGTAGGTGCTTCAAGAGGAGACAAAGACCTCATAGCCAGAAACCATCTTCCACTCCATCCACCATAGTCATTCCTTGTTTTCACCATTGCCTTCACTAGTTTTCTTCATTTTTCATAGAAATTCTTCCAAGCACATTGAGCGAATCCAACCATACTCTATCTTTGTTGTTGACTTCTGAGTGATCCTAGACCTTCCGTCACTTCATTCCACCCATCTACCACCTTCCCTAAGAATTCCATCACCTCCAACACCTTCCGTTTTTCTCTCAGCTATATCCTGTAGGTTTATAGGGAATCCTGTACGTTTCTAGTACATCCTGTAGGTTTGACTGAAATGGCCTGTTTTGAGGTTGAATTGAGGGAAAACCTCTAGGAAGTCACCAAAATCCTCCCAAGGGTCCCCCACTCCATTCAACCATCTCCTAACCCTTCTATCCATCCTCCAACATCCTTAATTCACCTGCCACATCACCAAAAGAAATTAGTTTTCATACTTGATTTTGCATGAAAAGACAAAAAGACAAAAACAGATTTATTTCAGCCCCTTTACTTGCACATTAGTGATGTTTGATGCTTCTTACTTCCGTTATTATACAGTAACATTTGGTTCATGTTAATTTGGCATTATTACAAATCATAGTTTCTTGGCAGCTATTTAGGAAATGGTATGATTTAGCATTAAATTTCGGTCTTTTCCATTATTGCAGTAGAGTAGCTCTCCCTTAGAGAAGATTTCCCTTTCTTCCATCATGAAACCAAGATTCTTCTAATTCCATAGAAATCTGGCTTGCAAACCCTAGTGGTCTCTCGCCAGCTGAACCATGACAAAATGCAGAACCATCACTGTTACTTGTGTATATAGCACTGTCACCTCCAAGTTTGTATGAACCCTGGGTTGAGAAAGTAAAGCTCGTAGCCCAGGAGTTGAAGCATTCTTACTGTAATACTAGCACTCACCAATAGGCAAAGCCATTAACATTCCAAGTTGTATTCATGATTAATTAAATTTCCTTGGCATAGGGTTGGATTAAGATCAACAAAAATATCCTCACTAAAATTGGTCACCTTTGATGCTTTGCTTACACCTGCTCTTGTGATATGAGATAAGTGATCAAGATGTCAATGTTGAAATTGTACCTTAGGTGGGTTTGATATCAACCACTTGCAAATGGTGACATTCCTAGCCTCTTGATTTGATATAATTTGGGCCGACGTTGTCTTACTTCTCATAGAGATGTGCATTCTCAGATGAGGAATTGCATATCTACACCTGTAGAGATAGAATCATTGCAACTTGTTTCTCTTTCAAGTAGTGTACTCTTGCGACCTATGAAAATGAATCATAATTCCACAGTAATGAGTCTTTGTCCCCAGAGAGAAAGTAAAGAATATAGGACCGAGTTGTGGTTGCATGACTACAAAATCATTGCAAACTCTATGTTTTAAGAAAACCTCAAATTCCATAGGCAAAACCATTAACATTCTAAGCTGTATAAGGGATTGTGTAGTAGGGGGTGCTTTCAGAACCATATCATGTAGCATGTTTTCTTGTCTACCTACTTGTTTTTCATGTCTATTGAGAACGAAATATATATGGCCATATAGGGACAGATGTACTGTAAGCATAGTTACGAGAGTACTAAAGTAAATTCCTACATTGGTACAGTAGCATTATTTCATTTGGAAAAAGTCAAAGCAATGTCCCAAGCTATAGATATACCAACTAAATATTTGTTTACCATTTCCACTAGATATATTTTCCTAAAGAAGATAAATTTGATCAAGCCGTACACCACAACCTCTACCAACATGGATGTATTCATGATTAATTACATTTCCTTGGTGTAGGTTTGGATTAAAAGAAACAAAAATTTCCTCACTCAAATTGGTCACCTTTTATGGTTTGCTTACACCTCCTCTTGTGATATAAGATAAGTGATCCAGATGCCCATTATGAAATTGTACTTAGGTGGGTTTGCTAGCATCCACTGGCAAATGGTGACATTACTAGCCTCTTAATTTGATATAATTCGAGCCAATGTTGTCTTGTTGCTCATAGAGATGTGCATTCTCAAATGAGGAATTGCATATCTACACCAACAGAGATAGAAGAACTGTATCTTGTTTCTCTTTCAAGGAAAATGAATCATACTTCCACAGTAATGAGTCTTTGTCCCCAGAGAGAAAGTAAAGAATATAGGAGCCAGTTGTGGCTGCATGATTACAAAATCATTGTAGAATCTTTGTTTTAAGAAAACCTCCAATTCAATAGGCATACCCATTAACATTCCAAATTGTATAAGGGATGAGGAATTTCATATATACACCAGAGATAGAAACACTATAGTGGGTTTTTCTTTCAAGTAATGTACTCTCTTGTGACCTATGAAAATGAATCATACTACCACATTAATGAGACTTTTCCCCAAGAGAGAAAATAAAGAATATAGAAGCCAATTGTTGGTGCATGACTACAGAATCATTCGAGAATATTTTTTTTTAAGAAAACCTACAGAACTTTTAGGTTTTCTTAAAAAAAATATTCTCGAATGATTTTGTAGTCATGCAACAACAATTGGCTTCTATATTCTTTATTTTCTCTCTGGGCACAAAGTCTCATTAATGTGGTAGTATGATTCATTTTCATAGGTCACAAGAGAGTACATTACCTGAAAGGAAAACCCACTATAGTGTTTCTATCTCTGGTGTATATATGAAATTCCTCATCCCTTATACATTTTAGAATGTTAATGGGTATGCCTATTGAACTGGAGGTTTTCTTAAAACAAAGATTCTATAATGATTTTGTAATCATGCAGCCACAACTGGCTCCTATATTCGTTACTTTCTCTCTGGGGACAAAGACTCGTTACTGTGGCAGTATGATTCATTTTCATGGGTCACAAGAGAGTACACATTACTTGGAAGAGAAACAAGATACAGTTCTTCTATCTCCGTTGGTGTAGATATGCAATTCCGCATTTGAGAATGCACATCTCTATGAGGAACAAGACATCATTGGCTCGAATTATATCAAATCAAGAGGCTAGTAATGTCACCATTTTCCAGTGGATGCTAGCAAACCCACCTAAGGTACAATTTCATAATGGGCATCTGGATCACTTCTCTTATATCACAAGAGGAGGTGTAGGAAAACCATAAAAGGTGACCAATTTGAGTGAGGAAATTTTTGTTGGTTTTAATCCAAACCTACACCAAGGAAATGTAATTAATCATGAATACATCCATGTTGGTAGAGGTTGTGGTGTACGACTTGATCAAATTTATCTTCTTGAGGAAAACATATCTTGTGGAAATGGTAAACAAATATTTAGTTGGTATATCTATAGCTTGGGACATTGCTTTGACTTTTTCCAAATGAAATAATGCTACTGTACCAATGTGGGAATTTACTTTAGTACTCTGGTAACTATGCTTACAGTATATGTGTCCCTATATGGCCATATATATTTCGTTCTCAATAGACATGAAAAACAAGTAGGTAGACAAGAAAACTTGCTACATGATATGGTTCTGAAAGCACCCCCTACTACATAGTCCCTTATATAGCTTAGAATGTTAATGGTTTTGCCTATGGAACTTGAGGTTTGCTTAAAACATAGAGTTTGCAATGATTTTGTAGTCATGCAACCACAACTGGGTCCTATATTCTTTACTTTCTCTCTGGGGACAAAGACTCATTACTGTGGAATTATGATTCATTTTCATGGGTCACAAGAGTACACTACTTGAAAGAGAAACAAGTTGCAATGATTCTACCTCTGCAGGTGTAGATATGCAATTCCTCATCTGAGAATGCACATCTCTATGAGAAGTAAGACATCGTTGGCCCAAATTATATCAAATCAAGAGGCTAGGAATGTCACCATTTGCACGTGGTTGATATCAAACCCACCTAAGGTACAATTTCACCATCGACATCTGGATCGCTTATCTCATATCACAAGAGCAGGTGTAAGCAAAGCATCAAAGGTGACCAATTTTAGTGAGGATATGTTTGTTGATCTTAATCCGACCCTATGCCAAGGAAATGTAATTAATCATGAATACAACTTGGAATGTTAATGGCTTTGCCTATTGGTGAGTGCTAGTATTACAGTAAGAATGCTGCAACTCCTGGGCTATGAGCTTTACTTTCTCAACCCAGGGTTCGTACAAACTTGGAGGTGACAGTGCTGTATACACAAGTAACAGTGATGGTTCTGCATTTTGTCATGGTTCAGCTGGCGAGAGACCACTGGGGTTTGCAAGCCATATTTCTAAGGAATTATAAGAATCTTGGTTTCATGATGGAAGAAAGGGAAGTTTTCTCTAAGGGAGAGCTACTCTACCGCAATAATGGAAAAGACCGAAATTTAATGCTAAATCATACCATTTCCTAAATAGCTACCAAGAAACTATGATTTGTAATAATGCCAAATTAACATGAACCAAATGTTACTATATAATAATGGAAGTAAGAAGCATCAAACGTCACTAATCTGCAAGTAAAGGGGCTGAAATAAATCTGTTTTTGTCTTTTTGTCTTTTCATGCAAAATCAAGTATGAAAACTAATTTCTTTTGGTGATGTGGCAGCTGAATTAAGGATGTTGGAGGATGGATAGAAGGGTTAGGAGATGGTTGAATGGAGTGGGAGACCCTTGGGAGGTTTTTGGTGACTTCCTAGAGGTTTTCCCTCAATTCAGCCTCAAAATAGGCCATTTCAGGAAAACCTACAGGATGTACTAGAAACGTACAGGATTCCCTATAAACCTACAGGATATAGCCGAGAGAAAAATGGAAGCTGTTGGAGGTTATGAAATTCTTAGGGAAGGTGGTAGATGGGTGGAATGAAGTGAGGAAAGCTCTAGGATCACTCAAAAGTCAACAACAAATATAGGGGATGGTTGGATTCGCTCAATGTGCTTGGAAGAATTTCTATGAAAAATGAAGAAAACTAGTGAAGGCAATGGTGAAAACAAGGAATGAATATGGTGGATGGAGTGGAAGGTGGTTTCTGGGTATGACGTCTTTGTCTCCTCTTGAAGCACCTACTCATAAGTGATTTTCTCATAAGCTAGAAAATCATAATTAATGGTCTAACTGCCTACATGATGCATGAGGAAAGTCGCTGAAAGGAATGAAAGCATGGATGAGATCTACTACAAGGGTGAATATATAGGAAATGGAAATGAAATCCCACTTTGAAAAACTAATCAAATGGTGACTTAAATATAGTAAACTGGAAAGCTTATGCAAGAAATAGAAATTTGTGTTTTTGGGGCTGCATAAAGGGCCCTTCCTTAAATCATGATCCCAAAGGGAGGAAATGAGGATAATACATCCACTTAAAACCTTTTGTTACTCCTTTTGTCACTTCTTACTTGATACTAAAGTAAGGCACATATGGAAGAAAACTAATAAAAAATCAATCCAATCTACACTACATGTAATGGAAACACATCTAAAAGCAAATTAACAATGAAGCTATGAGGCTAATCTAAACATACAGATACAAGAAAAGAGGAGCCTTGGCTACTATGGTTGGGCCCTAACCCAAGAGCTTCATCCCTCTAAGTTAACTCAATGTTGGCTTGAAACACAACTCATTCTTATTACAAAAATAAAAAATTACATCAATAAAACTTTCACAAGTCTAGAGCTCAAAAATAGCTTAGAGTTTTGTAACAAAAATTCGAATCCTAATGAAGCTCTAGGCCTCTCTAATTATACAACTAAAGTTGCTAATGACTTCCTTAAAATCAGTGAGGCTCAGCTCCCGAGCTCGAAATAAACTAGCTCTTTGTCTCTCACTTGCTCAGCTTCCTTCTAATCCTCATGGCTTAGCTACTTGCACTCTGAGCTAGTGAGATGGATGGAGGAATATTCGAATGGGGGAGAAGTAAATTAGGAGGATTTACCACCAAAAATCCCTCTCCCTTGTCCCATTCAAGTTTTAACCTTAGTATTTTCCAAAATTCCTTGATTTTCTCCTTCAATCCTGCATTCAATGCCTATCAGTCCACTAGGCATAATATCCAACTCTAACTCACCTCATAAACAAAATATAATAAAAAACATGTAATAAGTTGTGACAAAAGTTGGTTTGACTAAACTAGGAGGTGAATTAAGGCCCACATAATTACCCAATGATGAGGCTCATCATCACCCCTAAACCAAAATGGATTTTGGATAAACTCCTAAGTCTAAGTGTTCCTCACAGAGGAAAATGAAAGTCTAAGGAAGTCCTTGGAAATAGCCCCATTGCAGAGATCCTTTCCTTCTGAATCTACTGCAACTTGAATGGGAAAAAATGAACTTAGGATGCAAAAGTTATCGCAAAAAGAAGATTTCCTTGTTCTTTGGAAAAAGAGGCAAAATCCCCTAAAAATGGAAAAAAAACACTTGTAAGGGGAAATCGCATTGGAGAGGGTCCAAGAGATGACTTAAAAGGAAAGGGGAAGAGACCCCTGATTGCCAATCCCTGACATATCTAGTTGGAGGCAGACATGTGAAATAACAAAGGTAAGGACTGGGCCGATGTGACATTGCGGTCGTCGAAATCGGTAAATTGGCATCGGCGATGGCATAAGGCAAGGGATGGACCCCCGGGGCTATGTGACAAGTGATTGTGATATATAACATCGTAACATCGCATCACAGTGATAAAAGGAGTGATAATACATGCATATGCGATCATCGAACCTGATGGCTTTTATAAACCTAGCTTCATAATGTTTGAGTTCCGCCGTAAAGGGATTTCTTGTGTATTAGTGCGTTTCGGTGTAAAAATCAAAATACAAAGGAAATTTCCCAAAGCAATAAGGCGGACCCAAAGTGGAATTATAGGCACGATTTGTAAAATTTGACTTCCGTAAAGGCAAGATTTCGGGCGGGCCTTAGGCCGAAAGCGGTATTGGGCTGGCTCCGCCTGAGCCCACACACTAGTCATCACGTGGCTGGCAGAGGAGAGAGGAAAACTGCCTTTTCGGGCAAGTAACCTCCCTACTAAGTCACCTGAAATTGGATATCGACCATTGATCAGAGATCACCCAGATCGATGGTGGGGATTGCCATAGCGTCCAAAGGTGAACACAATGCGATATTAGGGGCGATTGTGATATATTTTGAAGTCCGAGAGGAAAAATTTTGTCAAGTTTTTCATCATTTTCTCGTGTATTTGGGATTATGTTTAATACACTAATGTGACATGATATACTTCCTAATGGTGGACCCGATATGGATTTTAGGGGTGAGTGAATGGAATTTCACATCCAGATTTCACATCCGATAGTGTAGTTTCTAGAAGACTCTGTGTAATGGATTTTTCTCAGTTTTCGGGTTTTTGCCTATGAAACAGCCTCGATTCCCTCTCTAACTACTCCTGATCATCATGCCACACTACAGCAGGCGTTTTTACAGGCAATGATGCATTTTGAAGCCATGGAGCCACAAATCCAGATGACCAGTCTAACTGAAAAGGAGCAGAGAAGACGCAAAGCTGTAGAGGGATACTGAAATGCAGAGAAATAGCTAGGGTAGCTGAAAAGCCATAAGATTACCTCAAAGGAAGCAGAGAGCTCGATTGAGAGTAGGGGTAGAAGCAAAAGGAGCAGAGAGAGTGAAAGCTAATGTGCAGAGCAGCTGAGGGAGTCTTTGGGGTCACTTGTGGGTCAAGTGAAAAGCCAAAGAGCTGAAAGTTGTAGAAAGCCAAAGCCAGAGCCAAATAAGCCAGAGCAGAAGAGCCAGAGCCAAAGCCGAGAGCTAGAGTCAGAGCTGAGCGTTAGAGCCAGAGCTAAAGCGAGAGCCTAGGGCCAGAAAGCTGAGAGCTTCAAAGACAGGGGATAAGATGGTGTTCTGAACCCATTGTGTTTTGTGTAAGCCAGTGGAGTTGAGCATGGAGCTTGTAAAAGAACTTAGATCATAATCCCAGAGAGCCTAGTCAGGTTTATTAGAGCTTGAGGAGATGGAGCCTAAGAGTTTTGGGTGAACTCCAAATTAATATTGTTATTCTATGTATGTGTTTTATTACTGCATTGTACCTACTATTTTATTTTTTGTTATATGTTTTATATCAGTTCAAGAAAATAAACTTAAACACACAAACAATTTAAAAACAAACACTAGCATACACTTTATTTTGAAGCACATATTTAATTCTGCATTGGTTAATCATAAAGTCTTGGGAATATTTAAGATTTGGAAGTCGGAGAGGTTCTTGTAAGTTAGACAAGAACCCTAAGTGACCCATTTTCAGATTAGGTGGTATCAGAGCTTTTGATTGATTAACTCCACCTTCAAAGAAGGTTATATCAGAATGCTTGACTGACAAAGGAAAGATTGCTTGTCTGAAAGGTGTTTAGGTAGTCAAGGATTGATTGTCTGATTGATTTTATGCTGGTTGTAGAGTGACTATTGTTTGAGTTTGCATAGGCGAAGGGAAAGCTATTGATAACTTAGTCCAGGAAGGACAACAAGGAAGAAGGGTTGAAGGCATTCTTGTCATCCCAAAGGACCTCAAGGCAATCCTTGCAGCACAAGAGGTTTGTTGCAAAAGGTTGTTGAATAAGCTCTTTATTAATCTTTTTTGAAGTTATTTTGTTCACTTGCATAATGACAAATTCTACAAGTGAGTCCTATAATTCACCTGGATGGAAGGAAGAGCAGCATACTTAGAGAGCACTTGAATTTTATGGGGGAAGAGAAGCAGGTGCTTTCTAACAAAATCCAATAAATGGAGAGGCAACTTCATATCACAAATATGAACATGAAAAAGATGCATGAGTTGGAGTCACATCTCTTTGTAGCCAAGGAAGCCTTGTTCAAGTATCAGCTTGAAGAAGAGGTAAATAGTTCCTGTTTGCATTGAAATTCCTATAAGAATTCTTATATTGGTTCTTTTGAAAAACATACCAAAGGCATCGGTTCCAAGCTAATTTCCAAGATGGGCTATGAAGGAAAAGGCTTGGGTAGACATGCACAAGGTATTGTTGAGCCAATAATAATTGACGAAAGGATTAAGTATTTGGGTCTTGGCTATGAACAAGGTTATGGAGAAAGTTCCAAAGCTACCATGAAGAACATTGAAAGAACTCCAAGAAGGAGTTGCATTGTAGAGTGTGAAGATTGTATTAAGGAGGAATGTAATAACCCGAAACATCATTTGTAGGATGCAGGTGTTTAGAAGCACATACTTGAACCAGAGAGTTTTGGAAACTCTAATAGCCTTGAGGAGATTGACGGTGTTCCAAAGGGAGCCACTTCTTCATTTGCTTCACCTCCTTGTGGAGGCAATAAAAGTGAAAGAGAAAGGTATAAATATGGTTCTAATCATCTTCATTTTGATTTGGCAAAGTATGATAAATTTCCACATAGATATGGGAAAACAATTGCATTTTCCTTTTTTGGTTTGCATAACCATAATGTTTCTAGATGTTGGAAGAGAATGGCCACATGCAGGAAACTTTTGAAGGGAAAGAAGCAAGAATCCAAAGGTCCATTGGACAAGCCAAATCATGTTGTCAAAAGGATGCACATGTGTTGCACTTGCTACCATAAGCAAGGGCATCTTGCTGAAAGGTGTTGGACTCTGAAGCCAGCAATGCTTCCACAAAAGCTTAAGAAGGTGGAAAGAGAAGATGGTAGAAAGGGAAAGTTAGAGTCCATGAATGATGTGTCTTAGGATGATTCACATGTTGATGGTGACGTGCAGACAAATGTAGTACCTTTGAAAGGCATTGATGAGAAATGGTTAGAGTTCTTATCCAATTAAGATTGCATGTCTATTGATGCATCTATTTGCATTTCTTTGTTGATGAGATGCAAGTTGTAGGATTTTACCAAGAAGGTGAATGGAGAAGTTGAGTAGGAGACTCGCTTTGATGCTGCAACATTATATTTCATTTCAGGTTCGAAAGTACAGTGTGCTTAAGCAAAAGTTGAAGGATGAAATGCATGCATGAGCTTGATGTGCATGAACACAAGGATATTAATGATTTCCTTGTATTTGAACATGTATGTGTAATTAACTTGAAGGGTTGATTGCTTTGTTTTAAACATGCATGTAACGTTGACTTGGGGCAAGTCAACCTGGTCTCCAAGATGGAGATAATAATGAAGTGTTTCATCATTTGAAAAAGATTCCTAATGGTCACTTTCTACATGCTTGACTTGAAGGGTCATTTGTTTTAAAGGCATGTTTTGTGGGCTTCTTATCTAGTCCATCATTTGTATGCAGATGTAAGACATGGAGGTGTTCACAAGATGTGAAATCTGTTTCTTTTGTTGAAGAAAGAGTTTAGGCCATCTAGTTGTTGTCTGTATTTCTATTGTTGTTAACAATTGTTGTTGACATCTTATCGAACAAGTACAAATGAAAGTTTTGTGGAGGAGATATACTTCACATTTGTTTGAACCACCTTGGATCAACGATCAAGGCAGAGAAGTTCAAACTACCTTCTATGACCATCTCAGTAGGAGTTTTGTAGGAAGGCAAGGAGGAAGATAGTTCTTCCCAGGAGGACCAACATATCCAGGAAGGAAGGTGGAAAAAGGCTTTGGTTCAGTGGCACTATGCAATGCAAGTGTATGGAGGCTGAAAGAAGAGGGTGTTGTTACTCTCATTTACTATTCAGATTAGTATATCAGTCTTTTGGAGACAAAAAGTTCTTTTAGTGGGAAGGTGTGATCCAAAACAGATTTTGGATAGACTCATAAGTCTAAGTGCTCCTCATAGAGGAAAATTAAAGTCCAAGGAAGTTCTTGGAAATAGCCCTATTACAGAGATCTTTTCCTTCTAAATCTACTATAACTTGAATGGGAAAAAATGGACTTAGGATGAAAAGGTTATCGTAGAAAGAAGATGCCCTTGCTCTTTGGAAAAAGAGGCAAAATCCCCTAAAAATGGCAAGAAAAACCCTTATAAGGGGAAATCGCATCAGAAACTATCCAAGAGCAAACTTAAGCAGAAAGGGGAAGAGACCCCCAATTTCTGATTCCCAACATATCAGGTCGAAGGCAAAGATGTGAAATAACAAAGGTAAGGACCTTCCGATGTGACATTGCGATCACCGTAATTGGCAGATAGACATCGGCGATGGCATAAGACAAGGGATGGAACCCCGAGGCTATGTGATGAGTGATTTTGATATATCGCATTGCAACATCGCATCATGGTAATAAAAGGAGCGATAATACATGCATATGCTATCGCTGAACCCGATGGGTTTTATAAACTTGGCTTCATAATGTTTGAGTTCTGTCGTAAAGGGATTTCCTGTGTGTTAGTGCGTTTTGGTGTAAAAACAAAAATACAAAGGAAATTACCCAAAGCGATCAAGTGGACCTAAAGGGGAATTATAGGCACAATTCATAAAATTTGAGTTTTGTAAGGGTGGGATTTCGGGCGGGCCTTAGGTGAAAAGCGGTATTGGGCTGGCTCCGCCCGAGCCCACAAACTAGTCGACACATGGCTAGTAGAGGAGAGAGGAAAACTGCCTTTTCAGGCGGATAACCTCCCTACTCTTAAGCCGCCCAAAATTGGATATCAACCGTTGATTGGAGATCACCCAAATCGATAGTGGGGATTGCGATAGCAGGCAAAGCTGGACGCAATGCGACATTACGGGTGATTGCAATATATTTTGAAGTCCGATGGGACGAATTTTGTCGGGATTTTCATCCTTTTCCTGATAGGGATTTTAGGGGCAAGTGAATGGAATTTCACATCCAGATTTCACGTCCAACGGTGTATTTTCTAGAAACATTTGTGTAATAGATTTTTTCTTAGTTTTTAGGTTTTTGCCTATGAAACGACCCTGATTCCTTCTATAACCTCTGCTAATCATCATGCCATGCTGCAATAGATGTTTTTATAGGCAATTATGCATTTTGAAGCCACAGAGACACAGAATCAGATGGTCAGTCTAACTGAAAAGAAGTAGAGAAGCTGAAGAGCCGTAGAGGGATAATGAAATGTAGAGAAATGGTTGGGGTAGCTGAAAAGCCAGAAAAGTACCTCAAAGGTGGTAGAGAGCCCGATTGAGAGTGAGGGCAGAAGTAAAAGGAGCAGAGAGAGTGAAAGCTAATGCGCAGAGTAGCTGAGGGAGTCTTTGGAGTCACTTGGAGGTCAAGTGAAAAGCCAAAGAACTAAAAGTTGCAGAAAGCCAAAGCCAGAGCCAAAGAAGCTGGAGTAGAAGAGCTAGAGCCAGAGCCGAGAGCCAAAGCCAGAGCTGAGCGCCAGAGGCAGATCCAAAGCGAGAGCCTAGAGCCAGAAAGTGAGAGCTTCAGAGCCAGGGGATAAGATGGTGTTCTAAACCCATTTTTCTTTGTGTAAACCAGTGGATTTGAGCATGGAGCTTGTAAAATAACTTAGACCATAATCCTAGAGAGCCTAGTTGGGTTGACTAGAGCTTAAGGAGACGTAGCCCAAAATTTTTGGGTGAACTCCAAATTAATATTGTTGTTCTGTGTGTGTGTTTTATTGCTCATTGTACTTGTTATTTTATTTTTTGTTATGTGTTTTATATTACTTCAAGCAAATAAACTTAAACACAAAAACAGTTTAAAAACAAACACCATCATACACCTTATTTTCAAGCACATATTTAATTCCGCATTGGCTAATCATAAAGACTTGGGAATATTTAAGCTTTGGAAGTGGGAGAGCTTCTTTTAAGTTATGAAAGAAGCCTATGTTCCCCACTTTTAGCTCAACCCGCCTACTAAGAGTTTTGCTCATCCTCTGAGCAACTCAATCAATGTTGGCTACATGGGGCCTGACCCAGGTTCAACAGTGAGTTTAGCTAAGAAAATTGATACTACTGGCCCTTTCGACAATAGTCCATGGACCGTGGACTGAGGTCACACCTAAAGTAGTATGGGAGGGTGCTGGAACTAGGTTTGTGCACGCTAGGAATGTCTTGATGAAGGTATTGGAGGTTCGCGATCCTAACCTGTGTGCTGTGCTGCTCCGCACAGCTTTCTATCCTTCGCAACCCGTGCACCCCTTTTTGGATATAGTATTATTCTGATCCAAGCTCTACTGTGCTATTATATTATTTATTAAATTAGTTTTTGCAGGCCCAATTTTCTTATTACTTATTCAACTTTCAGATAAGCGCGTGTACTCAAAAACAATATAGATGCATAAAGATAACCAAGACATAGAAATACAGATCTACAACCAGACGCACAATATTCTGAATCAATCTTATCTTTATTAATACTCAAGTTTAGCTATAGACTAGACTCCTCCCTGTGCACTCAGCTCCAGGGGTCCGCGCACTCAACTACGGACTCTACTAGGCCTTTGCACGCTTAGCTGTAGAGCCTCTACCTACTACTATGAACCAACACACTTCAGATTCTCTTCTATCCTTTAACCATGCCTTTGCATCTATTTATTACTTGCCAAAAACTCATAACTACTTTTACACTTAGAGCCTCGCTCTATTTATGCAATCCCATGGTCCGCGGACCATGGGTAGGCCAGCACACTTTACGTTAAGTTGCATTATTTTAGGGCGGAAAACCATAGATTCTCACACTCCGTGCCCACACTTCATGGGATATTTACATTAAATTGAAAAAAGCTCAGGATTTAATCCCCAAAAACATGCTATGGGGGGATCCACTACCCAATAGGCCCCCAACACAATCATCGTGACTTGTCCTGAGTCACTCTGCTGGTGCGGCGATCTTTGCGTGAATTCCATCGAATAGGTCCTGAGCAGCTTGGGTGTCTGCAGCACACTGTTCCACCACCTGTTGTACTTGTTGCACAACTATCTTAGAACTTTCATGAGCAGGGTCACATTCCTGTCCAACCGTATACAGTTCCTACATCTGTGCCAACTTCCTTCCAATTGTAGTTGTAATTTCAAACTCTTCATCGTTCCATGGTTGGATGTGTGCTTTAAGCGGGGCTTCCTTTTGGTGCGCGACATCTAATCGATCCTTCGGTGCCCTTACCTACTATAGTTTGGTGAGTCATTGAGTAAGGGCAACCGCCTGCACGGTGCCCTGGACATTGTCGTACTCCTGCTGCAACTTGTGCGCTTCTGTCTCTAGGCAATGTATGGTTAGTGCCTGCTCCAACATCCCAGTGCAACCCTATGTTGCCTGACCAAATTTTTCCAACCCCATCTGGATAGTGCAGGTGCACTACTCTCTAACTTCTAGGGGTTTGTAGGGTTGTGTCTTTAATCGTAGCGTGGTGATCTGTAGGTTCAATTCCAAATGAACCTTTGTTGTTTCCTCCCAGGACTCATGGATTCCGGCCGCCACTCTATGGACCCACTCTGCTGGTGGTAGCTTGACTGGCATGGCCAATTCTGATATGCTCCTACATGCATCCTCTATGGACCGCTCCAATCTGTGAGCCTGTGCAACCAACTCTCCCGTTGGATGCTAAGCTGGTCCATGTTAATTTTCGGTTCATGTAGGACCTGGATCGCTTGGCCTTCCTGGGCACGGAGATCTGGGATGAACCCATACTGTAGTTGGTATAGAATTTCACATGGAAATGCAGCCAAGTTTAAGCTGACAACTTTCATGGTGCTCATCATAGCCCGGTCACCCTCTCTTGCTATTGGTAGCGCACCTTTGGGTAAGACGAAGATGTTTCCCATATGGGCGCACAACATATGTTCGGCCTCGGTGGTTCCTATTGCGACATACTAGGCCATTGTGCCTATTTGGGGGTGTTGTACTTGTAAACTTTGTAGCTGTGCGCTGAGCAACCCCAACATAATGTTTTGCTCCATCCAAGATTCCTGGAGTGTGTCCTTTGCGACCTCATGAATCATTTCACTGATATCCAATAGATCATCTTCTATGAGTGTGATCAGGTCAATGGATGTATTTGTGGATTTTCCCTACTTTTGGGGATCTGCTTTCTCAGGTTCGCGCAGCCACTTGAGTTGGGTCGATGCGGAACCAGGGTCTGCGCATTCCTCTGTCATGTCCACTTCCCCAGTCTGTTGCCCTATGGACCTCTCCTGGCCCACCTCGGGCTCTCTGGTTGGCAAGGTTGTGGCCTTTACCATCTGCACTGTTGTTGTTGCATCAGTCACCTTCTATTGCATGGATGCTTCTTGTTCCTGGCACCTCCTCTTAGCTAGATGCGTGATGCGCAGCATGGTGTCCTTCTTTCATTACTATGATGTGACCTTCTCCATTTATGCCAAGTCTGGGGCGCGCCACTTCGGAGGCCACGAATCCATTACTGCAAAGATCACATCATCTATTGTGATGAACAGAAGCTTCACCCATTTTCGTGTTGGATCCCTGCGAGCCTGAATGTACAGGTTATGCATATCCGCCTTGAATTATGTCATGCTTTGAAAGCTGTTATGAACTGTAGGGGACAAGTGCAGCCTACAGTTGATCCATGTTTGGATGCTCGCCTCCATAAACACCCAAAAAACCTTTATCTCACGAATCTTGTTCGCATCTTTTGTAGCCCAGATCGAGGTGTACCTCGTGGCTTCGGGTAGTTCACCATCAGTAGTGGGAAACTGGCTGTCCGCTGGCAGCTCCCCTGTAGCCAACAAGATGGATAAGAGCATCCACTCATATTTGAAGGTCTTACCCTACTCCTGGGCCTCCCTACAGTTCATCAAAAATTCATCGTAGAGGAACTACACCTAGTTGAACTGGACCCCCTCTATGCATTGCTCTACCAACATAATCACAGACACTGGTACTTTGTCAGCATGACATTTCCTCATTAGCTTGCTAGCTAGCAGCTGGGTGGATATGCACACCCCTTGATCCTTAATGCTCAGTATTACATACCCCCACTTTCTCTTTTCTAGTTTATACTTGGCCTTCATTCCTTCTGTGAGGGCCAAGTCATTGCTTTTTCCTGCTATGGCCACGGGGTCATTTCCTTTGACTGGGAGTCGAGAAATTTGGTGAACTAGATCGGTCGTGATGGGAATCAGCTCTTCCAGCTAGATATACCCATCAGGCACCAGGCACAGTAGCTACCTGATGATAAAAATGGTGATGGGCACATGGTGGTAGTGGGGTATCCATCGCAGATGGAGTAGCCCATCCCTCTCCACACCGCACAACCATTTATTCTTCGTTAACTTCTTCGCGGACAACTGTGGGAACTTCTCGCTCTCCATGACATCCCAATCTTCGCACTTCATAGTAGGTACTCATCCCAATGGCAGGCCTTCAAACCTTATATGATCAGGGAGGAGCGGGGTCTGGAGCGCACTCTTCATGGCTTTCAGGTCCTTCGGTACCTTGGCTTTCCCCTTCCACAGGGGGATGTAAGGAGGTAACTTTGTCGCAGAAGGTATTTGGGAGACATATCTGCCTCATCCTCTTGTGCCTCAATTTGGGCGATCAGGGCTTGCAAGTCTTCCTCCCACCCCTCTATTTCAATGGTGACAACTTTTCCCTTCTCTGCCATTGACAATTTTCCAAACCGTGGGTTTCTTGGCGATACACGGACTGGCCCCATTGTTTGTTTATATTTTTGTGGCTGCAGAGTGCCTCACAATTTTGGAACTTCTGGCATAGCTGCTGTCTCTCCAGGCTCCTCATGGGCCATACGGGGCTTTGCGGTGACTTCGGTGAATCACACTCTTGTTCTAGCAGTCTTCATTGTGTCTACACTTGAGGATGGTAAGAGTATGCATCGCTCAATGCTCTATACTAGCTCAATTCTCAAACAGCCAAGTGTTCCCTTATGGCTAGCCCTTGGGTTTTATAGTGTCTTTTGAATTTGAATTTGATCCTTCCCCCCACTTCTAAGTCATAAATTCCTTCTTTGTGGTAGATCATCCCAAATCTAGCTCTTAATTCGTGTCTTAATTGCCTGTCGCCCACTCCTTTTTGCCTCAAATTCGACCTCTTATCATGCATAGTGACACCAACGGTCACATCCCCGCCTACCCAGGCAGCAACACAGCTCCCTATGTGCAGCCATGACACCTATGACATACCGATCCTGCGCACACCCTCTATATCGCATAGCTCTCATACAGACTCTTTTATAGTCCCGTGCCCTCTTTTAACTACTTGGAGTGCTGAGACTATGCTCTACATGGATAGTTAGGTCGTCGCACCACCTGTACGAGGCTTCAATTCACCTTCCAACCCGGTCCATTGGCACCCCTCAATTACCCTCGCGTCTGTTAGTACGTCAGGTTCTTCCTTGTATGGTGCGCTCCCCTGTTTACTTTCTCTAGTAAGATGCGGCCGCATCGATGGTAGCAGGGCGACAAGTTCTTCTAATGCAGTAGTATGGCTATCTATACGTTGTCCTATCATTCTTAGTTTCTCAGCGCAGCATGCTTGTGTGATTTCGATTTCCAGTTTATGGATTTCTTCAACCAATAACATGCTTTTCTTTCCCATCTGTACCTAATCTTCTTCGAGTTAGCAAAGTTTCAACTTCCCTCGACGAATGGTTTCTTGTAACTACATAATTCCTTTACCCAGGTCCTCGCGTACTATCCCAACTATGGAAGTTGTTGTATTGCGATTCTTCTCTACTCTTATGGTCTCGTATCTACTCTTCAATGTTGGAGTCATTTCCACGCTCAGGGTTTTTCTCATGGCTGTATAGGCCCATTGAATCGCTGGTACACGTAGGTCCCAATCGGTTTGTCTCGCTTGGTGAACTTTGTTCGTTATTTTGCATACCTTTTTGAATGCTTCAACATGGAATACTGGTGGTGTGTGTCACTTTTCCTGCTATGGTGTCTGGTTCCAATTCTTGATCCTTATTCTGGGGTGTGCTTTTGTGGACTGCATAGCACACATTTGCACCCATCGACACAGGTGGGCACACAAGCTGCTTCGTCCTGGCTGCCTGATTTTCATTCGATGATAGGAGCTTCCATATCGTAAGTGCATCCACCTTCCACATTTGTGCCAGTTTATAATGGTCCCTTATCTGTACTCCACCATCATGCGGGTGTTGCATGCAGTGCCCATTCCAATGCACGGTACCGCTACTGTTCTGGTACTGCATTTTCAAATTTGTCCAGGAATTCATCCACCACTATCACTCCATCATATGTTGGCAGTTCCCTGGCCTCTGTCCTCATGCAACACAATGATCTAATCATCATGTTGCAATTGAGCATTGTCCCTTCGCACAATCAGTTCTGTCAGTGCTCTACTTCGTCGTCCAAATCCAAAGTACGGGAGCTGTCGCTCTCCCTCGAGATTCTCCCATCTACGGTTGGGTTCACCCAATCCTGGTCTCGTGCTATTATCTAGTAAATACAATCTAGTTCATCATCACTTTCATCATAGCGCACTAGTCAGTGTAGTGCACTCCTTCAGCTGGGTCTAGTGACACTACTATGCATAGGGACATTTTCTCGAATATCATCTTCTACTTCTTCAGGTTGATGACTCCATTCATATTAGTGGCCCTATTGATTCCTAGCAACGCGGGGTAGGGATTGTTGTCATTGACAATCTCTATTACCTCAAAATTCATTTATGTGCTCGCGCCTTCGATATTAATTGTTACCCCTTGCAACCTTCCCATGGGCAAAATCTTCTGTTGGTTTGCCATTCGTAATTGAATAGGGGAGCACTGCAATGCAAGCCTACCCATGCATTCCCATGTTTTCTTTGGTAACACATTCACGTCCAATCCCAAATCTAGGATTAACTGATCCATTTCGTACTCACCAACTTGCACTATCAATATCATTTCCCTCCTAGTACACAATGCATGCTTTCCCAGTTTCTGGACTACGTAGGGTTCCCCTAACCCTGCACACCTGGTGATAAGCTCCTGTAGTCCCTTAACTACCTTATTTTTGCACAACAGTTTCATGCATGTCTCCAAAAAGGTAGTGAGCATGCAAGGATCCATTCCTGTCTCTAGTTGATCCTTACTACTTGAAGTGGAGGACTCCATGAAGCTCTTCTTAGCTTCTGTGAATGTCTCCTTTGCACATTCTAAGTCAAAATCAGGTTCCTTTGCAGGAGCCTTGCGAGCCCATGTATCTTTCTTGAGCTACTTCCCCTTATCTTCCCCTATGGTTGCACTGCTTCTAAGCATCATGTTCACATTTGGGTCTTCTTCCTACGATTCAGACCTCATCATTTGAATATTCTGAGTTGGAGGAGGTTGGAGTACCCCTTTTTCGCACATCTATGTGATCAATGTAGGAAAATCTACTATTTCATGATCAAACTAAGCACAATAAAAATAGGATATCCTCATCAGGTTGGTGCAATCACGGACATAGTGCCTTGATCCTCCACAATTGTAATGAATTAACTATCCATGGCCCCTTCCTAGTCCCATTCCTCCTCTTCCTCAACCTCGCCCCTGAAATGTAGTGTGCGCCATCCGCGCAGCTGGGTCGAGGGCTCGCATTTCTATCTGCATCCTATAGGTTGGAGTCTGATCCAACATTAGCTCGTAGCTTTAACAAGTGCACTCGGCATGGCCTACTAACCTACAGAAGTTACGAAACAATTGTTGGGGAGTCTTTGTATACTTCTGCAACAAATGACAATTATCCATCATCTATTTTCTACCTATCTGACAGATCGTACACCATAACATGGGTGTCGCACTTGTCCCTTCCTATGCCTCTGGTCTCAACGGCATTGGCCCCACTCCTACCAAGTAGTTCGCGAATACTGGACAGTGGTCCTGGTCATGCCCTTAGCCTTTGAATTTTATGCACCATACTTCCTCACGTGCTTCTAGACGCGGTGCCCTATCTTACTTAAAGCTCTGCATTTCCAGGCAGAGATTATATAGTTGCACATGGATTTGTTGGAATCCCAACCCATGATCTTGGATTAGAGTCTCATGTAACCTCATCAGCATTTCCAACACTTCGGCCTGGGTGGAAAGTTTCTATTGTGACACCGCATCTGTTAGCATCATGTTGGCCTTGTGGATCATACTCTTCAACTGTTGATCTAGATCCTAGGTGGTCTTGCCTTGAAGCATCATGATCTCTTTAAAAACAATGATTGCACGTGTTTCTGATTTCGACTCGCTAAATTCTTTGTTCAACACATTCTGGATATCTGCTATCCCTACATTTGAGTGGTCATTAGAGTGCTTGATATACAATGTCAAGGTGCGATCCTGCAGTGCGCTCACCAATGTAGCCTTCTTAATGTTGTCATCCATGAGCCCTTGGGCTTCCCACACTGCTCTTACCATGAACCAGAACTGGTCCAGATCCTCATTCCCTACTCCTCTGAATACAGGTAGCTTGATTGCGCTCACCATGCTGAACTTCGGGGTTTGTGGAGGTGGAGTTGGTGGAGATGGAGGTGTGTCGTGGCGGAAAAAGTCATTTGTGCGGACACAACTGACCTCCCTAGGAGTCTAAACTCTCTAGTGACAAACAAGACAAAATGGAACGATCTTTCTCTAAATACACCTTTTAAAACATGAAAACTACAAGTGTTTAGGCTTACCTTATTCCAAAACGCTGTTGTTGTAGTCCGTCTTTGCCAATCCGGATGAGCTCCTCCTTCACATCAATTCCTGCAACCACAAACAATCAAACAATTACCAAGCACTTGCATCTCATATAATAAAACATATATTCAACATGCAGACCAAGGAACACATGAAATAACTCATTAACACAAGCTATTGAGAAAAATGAACCAGTTTGTATTAATAACGAAACAAAGAAACTCTTACAACCTGGCCTTGGTGTTGTGCAAGTTCCTCCCAGGGTCCATCAAGGGTTTTCCTCTACTTTGACAAAGCTCACCCACTTCCAAGTAGAATCAAGCAAAGACAATCTCTCCTCACAAGGTTCTAAATGGGAGTCCTAATTCCTGCAGCATTTACCCAAAGAAAATGTATAGCTTCAACCTCCTCTCCCTCTGGCTCAATGCCTTTATTTATAGTGCTGTAAAGAGGTTATTCAGGTCCACCATCAATGGGATAATCCCCCTCTTTGGGTGGGATAGCTCCCTTATTGATGGGATAAGTTCCTCCTTAATAGGGATACATGAACCAACTGGAGGCGCATCCATTTCATCAAACCGACCTCTAGAAAGTTCTAGAAGTAACCACAAGTAACTTTTTTAAGATGAAACTTGCGCATTTTGCCTTTTACAGAAGGACGCACCTGTCCCTTAACATACAGAGCGTCCAAGGACACAGTCTTTGTGAACATTGTGAGCGTCCCCGCAGGTAAGGCTTGAGAGAACCTGCGTCCCCAGAGATAAACACATTTTTTACAAGACTTTCTCTCTTTTTTGAGTTTGAGATGGATAGCAGAGGCATAAGACTTGCCTAAGAGGGTAGCATGACTGTTGATTGAGCCATACTAACTGTAAATAGTCATGGTGACATTTTTTAGTGTAACAGATTGCCCCCTAAAGTGCGAAGCCTGGAATAGATTAGGGTTTTGTAATTCTAGGAAGGGTGAAGCGCTTTATCATTTCAAGGATTGTCTTGTGGATGACCTGGTTGGAACCTGCAATTTTCAACACAAAATACATGTATAAGATTATATCATCACTGAGGTAGGCATTCCCATACTCAGATTCAAAACTTTAACTAATGGACTAACTACTCTGATACAGGAATGATCTTGCAGTACATCATTTTATAGACTTTTGTAGACACAGTATGGACGCAGCCATCTGTTTATGATTAGTCTACATAGATAATGAATACAAAACTCCTCGCAGCCTGGATGGTAGAAACTAGATCCAGGGTCTTCACTTCTACTTCCCGAATTGGTACGATTCTAGCCATGTGATTAAATGATTTGATGTCGAACATGTTAGAAACCACTTGATTACCAGTCGATGATGTAAACTGTTAACAAGCGTGAGAGAGACCACCAGTAATGTCAATGGTTCTCAAAGTACCAAGCACAACCCGTGAAATGTGAATAGATGTTTTGATGTCGAACACTTCACGGAATCCTTTGATCGAAAGTCAATGATGTAAACTGACGTCAAAGGCGAGAAACCTGCCATTGATGCATGCAGACTTCAAGGTACTGTCGATTCCTAAGTCATCTTTCTAGATAATGTGTTGATGTCGATAGAAAGCGACCCGTTGCAGGCAAGCCCGCAACACGAAATCATTGTTCAAGTTGAAGAAATGTTGCTGTAAGGACTGACTCAGGGATGGTCAAATGGATGACAAGTATTTTGCAGATGAAATTTTTGCTTGCAGACCTCTTGAACACATAACGACACGACAGATGGCTTGGTGACGAATAACTCAAAGTTAATTCCCGGAACCCGGTTAAAGACTTTCAAAGTGGTTTGATCAACTGTGAGGTAAAAGATTTCCCAACCCAGGTGAATGAAAAAGTGTCGTGTTCAAGAGTGGTAATAAAGTTTCTTTTGAGACAAAAGGTAACAAACAGGTTCATTCTTCTCTCTTTTCCCCCACCATTTCTGGCAAGTACCTCTTTATTTTTAACAAGCTTGAGGAGGATAACATATGCTTGATTATAAGCTCATCCTTCGGACGAGTCCAACCTAGTTTAAATTCGAACCCTAGGAAGGAGTGGTTCGTTCCTGTTTGTAATTGAACAGGTCCTCTACTGTAAAAGTTTAACGAGCCCAGTATAGGAGAAACTCGGCGTTTTTCAATTTTAGAGAGTCTGAAAAACAAAAGGAGACTCCACGTTGAACTTTTTCGTATATTTGTGTCCCTCAAGCCCGAAAAAGTATAAAATAATACCTGGGGGAACCGCTTGATCTTGCGACCAAGGAGTACTTTCATAATAGTGTCGTTGACCTGAAAAGTAAAAAGCGATCAAGGACACGTCGTTTTATTTCCTTATCGAGTTTGAAACGACAAAAACCCGGCAATCTTTTCCTGATTTTGCGGTCAGAAAAGAGCTAAAAGGGGACCGTCTTTTAATTCCGTTTTAACGAGTGTAAAAGAAACGCTCGGCGATCTTTTCATGTTTTAGGAGTCAGAAAAGGGCTTAAAAGATGACTCTGATATTTTTGTTTGTGAAAAATGACAATTTCCCTCGAAATCCCTTTGTCCTGCACAAAAGCAACACATTACTCATACCTGTTTAAAATAGGCAAAAATACATCGAAAAATATCTTTTCATGGTAAAAAATGAACTAATTCATCCAAAAAACCTATAAAAAGACCTTTTACCATGTCATTTTTACCGTTTGACTGTTGAGGTTGAAAAAGGAGCTTTTGACAAGAAACTTCCCGTGGTCGCTGCGGAAAATCCGACCGTCGGAATCGAACGCCGTCTTATCCAGGTATTTTACACATCCTACTCTGCATTTCTATCCGTTTAGAATTATTTTTTAGGTCTTAGTTTCATTTTTTGGGGGGGTTTTGGTTTTGGAATGCGCCTCTCGGCGGACGCGGGTGCCCTTCGGGTGACCCGCGTCCCCCGACTTTTTCCTATACAGGAAAATGGTCGGAAGACGCAGTCCGCCTTCAGGCCAGCCGCGTCCGGGCGCCCTGTGCTGTAAAGGCGGGGTGCGTCTTCCGTGAAACGCGCATTTCAAAACCCCAACCTCCTCAAAAAACCATCCAAAAATCCCCAAATCAATTCTAATGACTATTTCTGGTGTGCAGGGCATTAACCATGTTAGATTGGAGAGAAAGAGAGCATGTAGAGGATGATGAAGCTGCAATAAATCATCAACCTTCCCTGGATGCCCTAAGAGCATGCGGGTTATACAAATATTGGACCATACCGGGCATGAGGGGCCAGGTAAGATTCTTGGAATGGCTGGTTGAGCGATGGAACGTTCAAGAACAATGCTTTTACATAGGAGGGCACCAGCTCGAGATAGAGCCCTCGGATGTATACTTTCTCACTGGCTTGCCGAACAGAGGCGAGCAACTCAGTCTTGCGGGGACTAGGCCGGGTGGCCAATCCCTTGATAGTCTCCGCGACGAGTGGTGCACACCTGGGGCTCACCATTCGAAAGGCATAGAGATAAAACACATCACTCTACGTGAACTCAAAGTCATAGCGTTCACGGTTACCAGAATTTGCGGCGCGGCCGCTTTACACATTGCTTCCGGATCCCAAATGCGGATGGCAATTGACTGTTACCAAGGCACCATTTTCAACTGGTGTGAAGCTGTGTCGGCTCATATGAAGAGCCAACTGACCAAGGCAAAGAACGGACGACTAAAGACTTTTGGATATGGGCCTCTAGTCGTGAGCTTTGCCTTGGAGAGAGTTCCAATGCTGATCCCTCAGCAACTCACTGTTGATATCTTGGGTCCTCGGGAGCCAAAGCTGATACGATGGGTTGCGGTGATGGCCCGGCATCCTGACGAGGGTGCGACAGTGGTTCGATTCTCAGATAGTTACTTTCACTGGTTAGAGGACCAGGTTTTTTCGATACAGGACTTTCCGTATGCCGGAGTGGATTTTAGAGGTGATCCGGACATGGTTCTTCCACCGGGAGAACAATGGGATGACAGAGGTACTTTTATTTTCACAAGTTTTCTAATTATGTATTTTTTTTATTTTTCATATATATCGTCTCAAAACTAACAGTAAAATTTCAAAATGCAGATGTTGGTCCACAGCGTCCAGCCAACCTCCGGCCTTTTGATAGACTACATCCAGCTGCACCGGTACCGGCCCCACAGGACGCGGCTGCAGAAGTACTAGCTGAGTTGGAGCATGATCTAGAGCGTCTCACGGCAGATATACCTGAGACTACTATGGACGACATTCCTACCAGGCTTCAGCGCTTCGTAGTCGCGGTCCCTGGACCGTTTAGGAGATTTTTGCGTAAGGTAGCCCGCGCAGTGGTGTCATACAGAGAGCACCACCAGTGATTGACTAGTCACTTTTGTAGTCACATGTGACATTTTGACTTTTTGTACTATCATTTTGCCGATCATAAGGTGTTTTCAACCTATGATCGAAGACGATGTATATATTTTTTGACACACTTCTATCTATATATATCACTATTACCGGCTTATCCTGTTTAACATATGTGATGAAATGTTTTTAAATTTACTTGCATGATTATCGTAAATGTCTGTCCAACATTCGAGAAGCAATTGCATCTGCTAATGTATTCAAAGACCTTGGAATATGTTGATATTCAATGTAATCAAATTCACGTTCCAAGAGACGCACTCTCAAAAACAACCTTAATAACACAGGATTTCTAATGGCATAAACTCTATTAAGCTGTAATACAACAAGTTCAGAATCTAACCTCACTATCAAACGTCGAATTCCAAATGAAATAGATTCGGATAATAATTCAATCACTGCACTGTATTCTGCAATGTTGTTCGTTGTTTGACCGAGGCTTACCCCATGCATAGAAACTAACTCGTCAGAGGGCGAATAGATAACCCAAGCTGCGGAAGAGATATTCCGTGTACTACGACAAGCACCATCAGCAAATCCAATGTATGTTTGGAGAGGCGTCGACATCTGCAATATCAAGAGTAAAACCAAGATAAGCCAGAATAACGACGAAAAACCACACTCTCTAAGCTAAGCACACTGACTAAACTAACACACTTGCTAGCTAGAAAGAAAATCTAACCTATCTAAAAATTTCTCCATACCCATCATTTAAGCATAATACCTCTTTAGGTAAAGTCCATTTCTGGGTTTACCCAAAGAGTCCCCATCAAAGTCAACTAGCTCATAAGCCCCTTTTGCTAGCTTTCGCTTTACAATGTAGGGCCCATGCCACATGGGAACGAATTTTCCGGCACCTAGCTTATCGTTAGCTTGATCATATAATAGTACTAGGTCTCCTTCCGAAAAACTTCGAGGGGTTACATTTCTATCATACTGAGCTTTCATTCGTTTCGCGTGAGTCTCGATTGCCAATGTAGCGTCACGTCGAGTCTCATCTAATTTAGCCAAGTACAATAAACGTTTCTCCTCTTCGGAAGTAGCTGGAAGTAATTCGACAGCCATTTGAAGTGATGGGATTTCGCATTCAATGGGTAACACAGCTTCTAAGCCATAAACTAGCTGGAAAGGAGTGAACCCTGTTGAATTTTTCACTGAGGTTCGGTATGCCCATAGCGCTGAAAATAACATGTTGTGCCAATTCGACCGATGAACACCAATGGTTCGTCGGATCATGATAACTAGAACTTTGTTGATAGACTCAACCAAACCGTTGGCTTGCGGATAATAAGGAGTAGAGCTATCGTGGCGCAAACCAAGCTGGCTTGTAAGCTCAGTCATCATGACGTTTCGAAAATGGCTCCCATGGTCAGTAATGATTGCTTGTGGGACACCAAACCTAGTTATGATATGATTGAATACGAAAACTGCAGCTGTTTTGCCGCTTGCGTCGAATGTAGGCATCGCCTCGGCCCACTTAGTAAAATAATCAACCGCAAGGATGATATACGCATGCCCCCCGGCCGAGTGAGGGTTACAAGTAATAAAGTCGATACCCCATTTGGCGAATGGACCAACGGCAATTATAGGGTGGAGAGGAGCAGGTGGAGCGCGCATCTTGCGATCAAACACTTGACAGTTGTGGCACTTCCTGACTGCAATGATACAATCTTTAAACATAGACGGCCAGAAATAGCCAGCGCGCAACACCTTCTGAGCTGTGGCATACCCAGACATATGACCGCCACATGCTCCAGAGTGACAATCATTCAAAACCCTCTCAGCCTCTTCGTGAGTTAAACAACGTCGAAAAACTAAGTCTGCCCCCCGGCGATAAAGTGTATCTCCAATAATTTTGTATGCTGGGATTGAAACCGAATTTTTCGACGTTCCGCTTTGGAAGCTTCAGGCCGAAAGGTTTGGGTTTGGAGATAGATGATTATATCCCCGTACCACGGATCTACAGTACTGATAAGAAACAAAGATTCGTCCGCAATGGACTCTTCTGCCACAGTCTCTGTGTCAGCACTCGGGAAATCACACATCAATTCCGCAAAAACTAAGGATTTCTTAGACTTGGACTTCTCGAACTCCAAGTCGAACTCTTGCAGGATAACGATCCATTTAGAGTACTTGCCCCCTAGCAGTTGTTTTGTCAAAATATAAATCATAGGGTTGCAATCCGAAATAACTGTAGTTTTGCGGAGAAGAATGTAGTGACGAAAACGCTGGACAGCTTGAACGGCTGCCAGGGCCAATTTCTCCACATGCGAATATTTTAGCTCAGTGGGATTCAAGGTCCTACTAAGATAATATATCACATGCTCCGCTCCGAATTCATCTTCTTGAACTAACACCATTCCAATGGTGGAATGCGAAGCTGCGAGGTATAAGAAGTAGTCCTGGTTGTAGTTGGGAGGATGCAATAACGGTGCATGGGTCAACGCGTGTTTAAGTGCATCAAAAGATTGTTGGGCAATCTCGTCCCAAAAGAATTGTGTGTTCTGTTTCAACAACCGTGTAAAACCTTTAGTGACCTCGGCGTAGTTTGGGATGAATCGGCGTAAAAAGTTCGCTTTCCCTTGCAAACTTTGGAGTTGGCGCAAACTCGAAGGAGGAGGCAATTTGATGATAGCCTCGACTTTCGAGGGATCGACGCGAATGCCGGCTTTTGAAACAACAAATCCCAGCAATCGACCTGTTTCTATACAGAAAACACACTTGTGGGGATTCAACCGAATTCGATAATGCCTACACCTCATAAAGATTGCTCGTAGGTGGACAAGGTGATCAGCTCGATGTAAAGAATGAGCAGGCAAATCATCGAGATAGGGTTGCACAATGTGCTTGATGTCATGAAATGCATAAGACATCGCCCGTTGAAAAGTAGCCCCGGCATTCTTAAGCCCAAAAGGTAATTTGCAATAAGCAAATGTCCCCCATGGACAAATGAATGCCGTTTTTGGTTGGTCGGCAGGTAGAATATTGATTTGATTATAGCCCGAGAAACCATCCATGAAGGAAAACATTTCACTTCCGGCACAATCATCAATAATTTGATCGATATAAGGCGTAGGATAGTTGTCTTTTGGACAAGCTCGATTTATATCCCTATAGTCGATACAGATTCTTATTGTTCCTTGTTTCTTATTGACCGGAACAATATTCGATACCCAATCCGTTAACGGGATCGGATAAATGAAACCTGCTTTCAACAGCTTTTCGACTTCTGCTTTAATCGCAGCCGCTTTTCGAGGGTGAATTTGACGCAACCGTTGCCGGACGGGTTTAGCATCCGGGTAGGTCTTTATTTCATGAACAACAATGGCAGGATCAATTCCCGGCATTTCCTCGTAAGACCAGGCAAACACGTCGCGGAATTCTTGGAATAGGGCCTTGTAAGTTTGGATTTCTTCTTCAGTACATGCGGCACCTATATGAATGTTTTCCTCGATTCCGGGCTTCACTGAAATATCAATGGGAATAGTACGAGAAATATTCCCTAAATTCAACTCTGAATCAGAATGTTTCGTTGGATCCTGAGCGTCTTTGACATATTCAGCGGTAAAGATAGATGAAAAATCATTTTCAAATGCATCATCCTTAGGTAAAAACGAAGATCTGTGATGGAGATCCTCCCATGGTAGATCGTCTACACTTAGGATTTCGCGAAGTTGTTCGTCAGATGACACGACTTCGGGAAACGTTATCCGTTCTAAGGGTGAGGTGAAAAGTGACTCTTCACTGACCACATTCATTTGGTCGACTTCGGTTGAATGAAAGTCGGTAAAAGACATGAGAGCTTCATAAGCAATTTCATACGGACTCAAAGGCATAGCATCACCGAGTGAGTCTATCTCAGAGTCAGATGGGACGAACCAAGGATCATCATAAATAATGTTTTCTGATGTAATCATATGAATTGTTGCAAACGAAGGATCTGCGCTGAGTGGAGGGAGAGGAAAAGTTCCCAGTAAACCGGAATCCTTAACTAAACCTACACCAACGTCCCTATAAGGGATTGTCGTCTTACCGACATGCTGGATACTCTCTGAAGAGGCTGGGTCGGATGAAAAGTATGTCAGCTGATCAATAGTCACGATCTTACCGTTATGTGGAAACTTAATTACTCTGAAGACCGATGAAACGACCGCTGTCATAGCATATGACCAACTTCGACCCAAAAGAAGGTTGTAGTCTAGAGGGGCATCAACCACTTCCACATCCAGACTAACGGTTTTACCTTCACCCCTATAGGCAATTCTTGTAGAATACCAAACGGACGGAACCCACGGCCATCAAAGGCCTTAAGGATGGTGGGGGATTGGTTCAACGAAGGAGAACCAAGCGATCTCCAACATTGAATCGACATAATACACGTAGAAGCTCCCTCATCAATCACAGTCCGATGAATAGGCCTGTTTTTGACTATCACTGGAATTTGGAAAGCCATTTGATGGGGGAGACGTGGCGTACTATTTTCTAGATCAAAGATCATTAGGTTCGGGTCCTGAACATCGACAGCTCCGATAGCCGACAAAAGCAATTTCCGTTGTGCTGGGCATGATTGCAGCACTTCGAGTGCCGACATTGCTGAAGGTGAAACAGCTAAGTCCTCAACAATGTTGTAATTCTGGGCTGCTCTCGCATGTGGATTGAAAGCAGACCTTCGAAGTACACCCTTGGCGGGCGGCTTAATCACTAAGTCTGGGTTAGGTTTTTCGATCTGTAGTGGATCGGAACCAGGAGCTGAGGTTGATGGGTTAGAGTGAGAAGATTCTGCTTCCTTACCATCAACAGGAGCCTTACTACCATAATCTTGCGATCGAGTCGCAATCCTCACATGAGACATCATCAAAATGGGTTCTTCACTGGCATTCGAAGAAGAACCTATCATCTTATTCTCCTGCTCTGGAAATGGATTCTTTAACACAGCAGGAGTGGGAGAACCTTTGACTATTTTCACAACCTCGGCCCGATGAGGGCAATCTCTCGTAAAATGATCCTCTTCACAAATAAGACAAGGATATCGAGGTTTGCGTTTTTCGTCATTGGTTTCCGACTTTTCAGTTTTCTCCTTTGGAGCCTTGTCTGCTTTAGCCTTCTTCTTTCCTTTCTTCTTTCCACCGTTTTTTGATTTGGCCGTAGATGACTCTACAGCGTGAATGTCGGCGGTGAGTTCAGGAGAAGACTCTCCTGTCGGAGAATCAGGCAAAGTGATAATTGGAGTAGTTGAAGCCTTGGAAGACTTCTTCTTGCTCTTCGTAGTCACGATACCAATCATACCATCAGCGGCATGAGATCCCGAAGGAGCAGCAGCGATTTGATTCGACTTTGGAAGATCCGGAATCTTCTCGTGTAACGTACCCGACTGAGTGTAAACTAAGTCAAGGTATTGTGCCTGAGCAATGACTTGCTCCTCAGTAACTACTCCGGCCTTAGCTACATCTTCAGTAATCTTCGGTAATAATGATTTGACAAACCATTCAGCTAAGATTTGGTCCGGGATAAAAACTTTCACTAATCTCCTTCGACGTCTCCACTCATGAATGTGATCAGAAATATACGTGGACGTCGATTGTTTTAGTGAAGTTAATAACTCCGTGTCGTTATCGTATCTGACCGGCAACTGAAAGTGAGTTAAGAACGAGGTAGCTAACTGGCTAAAGTTGTAAAAAGAGGCCCGTGGTAACTCAATGTACCACTTGGCCGCGAGACCAATGAGTGTACGCTGGAAAAGACGTAAGCGGATGGAATCATCTGAGATAGAATTCGAAGCACACCAGAGGTGGTAAGTCATCACATGATTGGACGGATCCTCTCCAGACTTACCTTCGAACTTGGGTATATCGCTGGGCAACTTATTTGGCATTGGCGGCCAGAACTGAAGATATTGAATTGGATCGTTCGTTAGGCGCGTCAAGTCGGGTAAATCCAAAGTTGCAATAAACGGTAACTGCCGGTTAGGATCTCTAAAACTCTGGGTCACAATACCAGCCCCAGGAGGAGGATATCCAGGATAACTAGGAACAGGAGTCGCATTTGGGATATTATATCCTCCTGGAAAACCAGGATTAACCGGACCGTACTGGGGTTGTTGAGGTTGTTGATAAGTGTACCCAGGATACGGTTGATACTGGTAAACCGGTTGTTGGACAGCTTGCCCATGTTGGTACTGTCCCTGGTACGGAGGTTGAACAAATTGAGGTTGAGTAGTGACAACCGTACTTATACCAGGCTGACCTACAGGCATCTGGACCGTGGTTTGAATCGTAGATCCAGACAACGGTAAAGATGTCTGAGGTGTGGTAACAGGGACAGTAGAAACTGGAGCCGTCGATACTCCAGAAGTAAGTATGGTAGATGTAGCGGTAGTTGCAGCAGCCGTTTGAGATGGAGTACTAGGTGCAATTGACGGCTGAGTAACTACCGAAGCTACAGAAGTTTGAACATTTGGCTGGACAGGTTGCGGTTGCTGGGTTGGACCAGAAACTACGGGTTGTCCAGCTTGAGGAACCATCTGTACACTTGGCTGCAACACCTGTTGACCCTGTGATGGATCCCACACTAACATTCCAGGGTATTGACCCGTAACAGGTTGAGGATACTGAGATCCATAACCAGATTGAGGGTAGGATTGATAATTGTAAGGTGCAGTTCCCATACTTGGAACATATGACTGACCTTGAGGCGGTTGATAACCTTGACTTGAGTATTGACCTTGAGGTTGATAACCTTGAGGTAAATACTGATACTGGGGTTGACCTTGACCTTGAGGTTGGTACCCTTGAGGTTGATAACCTTGGGGTTGATACCCTTGAGGTTGCCATCCTTGGGGTTGCCATCCTTGAGGTTGATATTGATACTGAGGTTGACCTTGGGGTACATATTGAGGCTGAGGTTGACCTTGAGGCACGTATTGCACCATAGGTACATACTGACTTTGAGGTTGCCCCCCAGACACGATTTGTGTACCTTGAGGTTGCCCCCCAGGCGGTAATTGGCCACCTTGAGGTTGGGAAACGGGAACTGAACCTGACATCATGTAAATGTCTCCTACACCCAATGGTATATTACCACTGTTTCCAGCAAATAACCCATGATCAACGGGTTGAGGAGATGCCCCCGCAAAGGTACCAGAAAGTGACTGATACCCAGTGGGAACAGAAGGACCGCCGTGTAAAAAAGATTCAGGACTTTGAGTAAACACGGACGACTGACCAGACATATTTACAGGAGTATAAATACCTCCAGGTGGAAAAGGAGTACGAGGTGTAGAAAAACCTACTGAGTTGTCTAAAAAATTGGTTAACGCAAGGTACCAAGAAGTACTTCTAGGAGGACTGTAAAAGATGGATTCACGCTCCCTTAGATCAATAGTAAGTTGACCTTCAAGGTGAGAGACACCTATATCTTCTTCTGGAGCAAGTTCTTCTATAGCAATCAAACCAGAAGGTAGATTTTCGGTGATAATTCTTTCTATTCTTGGTGAATCTGGAACACTAGAAGTTGGAGTAACAGGTTCAGATATTTCTGGTTCTTCGCCTGTTTCACTAGCAGATGAAAAACTACCAACAAGCTCAGAAACTGAAACAGCTTCGGGATTATAACCTGTCTCTAAACTTTGGTAATCTGGATGGACTACCAAGGAAGATTCTCCTTCTTCAGGTGAACCTACTCTACTGTCACTAGGAGGAGTTACAAGGACCTTTAACCCTTCGTACTGACCTGGAATGTCTTCAGGAGATTCACCCCGCGATTTACGGAGTTTTCTTAACAAATCTATTCCGGTAACAATCTCAGGAGACTTGCCCCGAAGTCAACGGGACTGTCTCGGTAATTCCGCCACAATTAAAGATTTTTAACTACAACACACGAAAACAAAGTAAAAATTTCAAATCAAACCACCTAAAGTCTTCTAAAGAAGCAAACAAATTTGAAGCACACGCCTAAAGAATCTAGAGCGTCAAACCAAACACAAACAGTAGTCTTCCGGACCAAAAGCGCTAGTTGGTGATTAGGTCCAACCTCGCAGGATTCAGTACAGAAATGGCGGGTGGAACAGTTACCCCGGCAACCTGCTTAATGAATAGACCGGCACAAGTTCCTCCACTTTAACCGTCTCGAAGTGAAGTGAACCCCCCGGAAAATCCAAGTGAGTATAACCGACGTCTGCTCCAGGTACAGTGGGACCTTCCCTCCACTGTCACCTCGGTAGAACCCTAAAGATTATGGTCACTAAAGTTACCAATCACAACAATTACACCTGGGGGAACAGTCTAAACTCCAACAGCACGCAAGGGCAGAGTAACAAGCTCAATCCCCTTACCGGCTCCTTGACAGTAATCCAAGGTTTACCGATAAGTGACCCCTGGCTCCTCGACAATGGTTAATCCAAGGTTTACCGTTTGTAATACGTACTGTCTGGCATCGTTCCCAACGAGGGGGGAATGATCCCCTCACTGGTTCGAACACGAGCTCGTGCTTCTCCTTTAAGAGGAGCTTTCCCAGAGTGCAATTGAAACAATTGGATTTAATCTACTCAAGATAAACTATCTGTTTGGTTTTGTAGTCTTGGAGAGTTAAGTACTCACCTACTCCAATACCCTAGCCTAAGCTATGTTGGTGTTTCAGAGCCCTAGAAAAATAAAAATTACTAGATTGATTTTAATTTAAGTGTTACTTTTAAGGTTGTTTCTTAAGTCAAAAGGTGATGGAAGTGAAACCAGTGGTGTGTTGACTCGACTCGAAACCACTACAAAATGCACCTAGGATGATTTACCCACTACTTTACTTTTTCGATGAATTGCTTAACTAAAAAGTTGAGAGAATGCAATTTTTATAAAAGCAACTTCTTAATTAAAGACAATCAAAGAAACAATTCGTTTGTCTTTTCCAAGCATAAAAACATGACCGCTCTTTACTTGCACGAAAAAACTCTTTTTCTTCCAAAAACTTTAAATGCTACTTGAAACAAAACTTTTAAAAGGAGATATTTTTGTATTTTTCTTATTTAACGAAAAACATAAATCTATTTTAATAAAAATCAATTGCAAACTATGAAATCTATGAAAATTCACTCAAAAAAAACAAACAAATCAAAAGGAAATTACCTTAGTTAATCCTAATGAGGCAAAGCCAACAATGATTATTCTAAGATGTTTTACTTGATCACAATCAAATCAAGGACTAGCTTATTGCAGAACCAAAAACTAGTCAAAACAAAACTCTAATCTTTTTGTTCTTTTGTAAAATGGAAATCAACACTTTATAAACAAGTAATTCGAAATTTGACTCAAAAGACAACTTAAATGGCAAGCTGCTCACACAAGGAGACTTTACGACAGGCCCGACTTCTAAGAAGGCTGACAAACCAGAGAGATCTAAGGCTGGACAACTTTCTACCGTCAAAGTCACTATAGGACCTATTCAAAAATCAAACCCTAGGCCTAAACTTCGTTGAAATCCACTAAAACACTCAAAGCTCACAAAACAAGTTCAGGTGAAAATTTTTGACAGGGTACTAAAGGATCTGGGCAGAAAATACTAAGAAAAAACAAAATCTAAAAGCAATTAAAGCAAAAATGGAGTTTTCCTAAATTTTTACACGAAGACGCAGGCAACCCGTTAGAACAGGTGCGGGCCCGCTCTGTGCAAACGGCAACAGCGCGTCCAAAGACGCACTGTGCAGTACTCAGAGGGTGCGTCCTTCTGGAAAAGTTAAGAAAAACCAAATCTAACTAAATCTAAAGCTAAGCCACCCAAATACTAATTCTCACAGTCAAAAACTAGAAAATAAAAATGATTTTCTCAGAGCAAAGTTCACACAAAGGAAAAGACTTTCACATTAATGGCTTCCCCAGTGGAGTCGCCAATTTGTCGTGGCGGAAAAAGTCGTTTGTGCAGACACAACTGACCTCACTAGGAGTCTAAACTCTCTAGCGACAAACAAGACAAAATGGAATGATCTTTCTCTAAATACACCTTTTAAAACATGAAAACTACAAGTGTTTAGGCTTACCTTATTCCAAAACGTTGTTGTTGTAGTCCGTCTTTGCCGATCCGGATGAGCTCCTCCTTCACATCAATTCCTGCAACCACAAACAATCAAACAATTACCAAGCACTTGCATCTCATATAATAAAACATATATTCAACATGCAGACCAAGGAACACATGAAATAACTCATTAACACAAGCTATTGAGAAAAATGAACCAGTTTGTATTAATAACGAAACAAAGAAACTCTTACAACCTGGCCTTGGTGTTGTGCAAGTTCCTCCCAGGGTCCATCAAGGGTTTTCCTCTACTTTGACAAAGCTCACCCACTTCCAAGTAGAATCAAGCAAAGACAATCTCTCCTCACAAGGTTCTAAATGGGAGTCCTAATTCCTGCAGCATTTACCCAAAGAAAATGTATAGCTTCAACCTCCTCTCCCTCTGGCTCAATGCCTTTATTTATAGCGCTGTAAAGAGGTTATTCAGGTCCACCATCAATGGGATAATCCCCCTCTTTGGGTGGGATAGCTCCCTTATTGATGGGATAAGTTCCTCCTTAATAGGGATACATGAACCAACTGGAGGCGCATCCATTTCATCAAACCGACCTCTAGAAAGTTCTAGAAGTAACCACAAGTAACTTTTTTAAGATGAAACTTGCGCATTTTGCCTTTTACAGAAGGATGCACCTGTCCCTTAACATACAGAGCGTCCAAGGACGCAGTCTTTGTGAACATTGTGAGCGTCCCCGCAGGTAAGGCTTGAGAGAACCTGCGTCCCCAGAGATAAACACATTTTTTACAAGACTTTCTCTCTTTTTTGAGTTTGAGATGGATAGCAGAGGCATAAGACTTGCCTAAGAGGGTAGCATGACTGTTGATTGAGCCATACTAACTGTAAATAGTCATGGTGACATTTTTTAGTGTAACAAGGTGAGGGAGGTGAAGTGGGTGGTGGCATGGATGGAGGTGGTAACTGCGGAATGCACTGCCTTATTAAGCTAACCACACTTCTTGGAGAGACCCAAATGAGCTCTTCCTCACTCTCTAGTGAAGGTGAAATTAACGAGATGTTTGGTAATTCCCCACTACCTTTGTAGATATTTTCCACTCTATGTCATCCCAAACATTAATGTATTCGCATAACCCATTTTTCACATAACAGCATCTTAATCCAGGTATTCAAAGATTTAATATACTTACCTCGCGGTCCCTTTAGAAAACATCATTTTGCCTCGATCTAGCTCATGGTCATGTCGACCGAAAACTTAGTGATAAATCCACCTATTATCTGGTCGAACCAATGGTCCACAACTCGCGTGATCTTGTCTTCTGATGCCTCTAGTCTGCACACTAATTTCAGAGTCCACACTATCAGTTGGTTGAGATTACACCTTCCTTCGTTGTTGGCTTATCTCGTGATTCACTCATATAGTTAAGAGGGAAAGGATGCAAATAAAATCTCGTGCATTTCCGTATACGTGTAATGATCCAGCCACCTTTCCTCAGATACCTGCAGAGTTCTATTTTCCTGTGTCCGAACTCGTGAATCTTCTTGTTCAACCACTCTTCATTTTCCTTCTTTGTTGGGTTCCAGTGGCATGACATCAGAAATCCCTTAGGTAGATCCCGGTCCTAGCAACGGAACCATTGTTGGCTATGTGGGGCCTGACCCAGGTTCAATAGTGAGTTTAGCTAAGCAAATCGGTACTACTAGCCCTTTCAGCAATATTCCACATAGCGCGGACTGAGGTCTCACCCGAAGTAGTATGGGAGGGTGCTGGAACCAAGTTTCCACACCCTATGGATGTCTTGATGAAGGTTCTATAGGTTCGCAATCCTAACTTGTGCACTGCACTGCTCCGCACACATTTCTATCCTTCACAACCCATGCACCCCTTTGTAAATATAGTATTATTCCGATCCAACCTTTACTGTGCTATTATATTAGTCCTTAACTTAGTTTGTGCGGGCCCAATATTCTTATTACTTATTCAACTTTCAGATAAGCGTGCATACTAGAAAACAATATAGATGCATAAAGATAACCAGAACATAGAAATACAGATCTACAACCAGATGCACAATATTCTGAATCAATCTTATCTTTATTAATTCTCAATTTCAGCTACAGACCCAACTCCACCCTGCACACTCTACTACAGGGGTCCTCGGACTTAGCTACAGACTCTACTAGACCTCTGCGCACTCAGCTGCAGAGCCTCTACCTACTACTATGACCCAACACACTTCATAGTCTCTTCTATCCTCTAACCATTCCTTTGCACTTATTTATTACTTGCCAAACAATCAGAACTACTTTTACACTTGGAGCCTCGCTCTATTTATACAATCCCTCATTTTCTAGGATCTTTACATTATATTGACCAATTTAATCCCTAAGAACATACATAGAATTACATCAATATAATTACATCCCTGCAAGAAAATATGGAAAACATGCTATGGGGGGATCCGCTGCCCAAAAATCAATATCCATATCCTTCATACCTATAGTGGCCTCCGTGACATCCCATGCCTCTGTTGTGGTTTCCTCTTCTTGTTGATAGAAGCTTTCTTTCCTTTGTACCTCCTCCCACTCCCTCTTTTCTTCTTCTTCCTTCCTTCATTCTAACATTCCTAAGAGTAGTGGTGGGCTGAGTTTCAGGTAAATCCAATTGAATTTCAGCCTTTGCATAGATTTCTTGTACATGGGTGTCCTATTTAGTGCTTCTATCAATCTTTGAGGAGAGTGGTACTCTCTTATCTTTAAGCTATATGGCAATGTGTTCCATCTCCTCAGGCAAGCATGTATGCTATCATCCCCTAATATCTTGAACATGTCCACAAAATTTGAAATTGCTTGCTCTTGGGAAACAAGATATCTAGGCGCAAGCTAAGGATCATTTGCAATAAAATTATGAGTACTGATGAGGGCTATGGAATCTAACTGTTCAACTCTGACCATAAGAGATTTAGTTTTCTCTCTTCCCAATCTTCTTCATCTCTGTAGCCCTTGATTCCTCATGGTTCATCCATGATGATAAAGCCAGCAACTGTAAATATCTTAGCTTGGTATTATGGTCCCATACATTCATGTCTATTAAGGCCATGTTGTGAAAATAAAATGTAGACATCTTGGCCCTATCTTCTAGTGTGCAATGATCACAAAGATCAATGAACTGCCAATAGTCCTGAAATGGCATGGTGCCTTTCTATGCTAGGGTCTTGATTTGGAACTACAGCCATTTTTTGTTGAGGTATAGGGCATAATATTTAGCTGGCATCCTACACTGGATTTCCTCCAAAGAGGGACTGGACATACATGCCAATTGATTCTCTCTTTCTTGCGATTTTCCTCTCAACCATGCATTTTCTATTTCTAGTTGATTTTTCATTATGGCCTCTCTGTCTCTCAAGCTACTTAGTTCTTTGCCCATCTACTTGAGCTTCTCCTCCCAGTGCACAATGTATTCCACCCCCTTGTATTTGGCGATTTTCGTCCATCGATGAGTTCTGGCTCTCTCCTTCTCAAGCTCAAAGAATAGTGGAATAGAAAATTTCTGAGGTATGACCCTGCCTCCTTCAATAAACTTGTAGTAAGAGTCAAGGTTAGGTTGGGGGCTAAGTTATTTTGACTTTGGGTCCTCTTCTTTAGTTCCTTGTTGTTGGCCTACTTCCTTTTCCAATTTTTGTCACCTATAGGTTCAGCAGAGTATCCTATAGGACTGCTTCTTCTCCCTGTAGATTATGTTATGTACCTTGTAGGATTTCGTTTCCCTTGGAGGAGGTTCATCTAGTCATAAGTCTTCTCACATAAGTGATAGGAGACTTAGGGGAATGCATTTTCTCATTTCTTTTAGGTGAGTCTTCAATCACGATAGAAATTTTGGTTGCTGTTTGGGGTTTCCCCTGCCTTATTCTTGCACTTTTCCTTGTCCTGAAATATAAGGGGGTCTGTCTTTATCTTTTACCTTTTTGCTTGATTGGGGTGCTAAGAGCAGTGAGGGCAGTTGTTGCCTCTCTCTCAGTGGGTTCTGGAGACACCCTAAGTGACTCCTCCTTGTCTTTTTCTCCCTCTTTCCTATTGCTTTCTTCACGTATGTCTTTCTTTTCTTCTTCCTCTTGTAGATCCTCATCATCTTTATCAGTTCCCTCCTTAACATCCTCGACTATTTCTTCATCATCCTCCTTCTCTTTCTCCTCTTCTTCTTCATCTTCCTCATTTTCTTTTGTTTCATCTTCCTCTTCATCCATTTCATCTTCATCTCCATCTGTTTCTTCTTCTTCCTACTCTACTTTTTCTTCCTCTGCTTCAGTCTCTTTGTCTTCCTCCTCACTGACAATAGGACTAACATCATATGTGAGAGCTTTGATGTCTTCCTCTGCCTACATATCTTTGAAAACTGACCATTGTATATGAATTTTGAGGTTTTGGAGAGAATATTCTATAAGTATTCTAATTAACCCATGGTGAGCTAACTGTTGAGAATTTCACTCTTACACTTTGATGCTTGAGTCTATCAGTGATTGCAGTAAGAAGTATGGTATGTTGAGCCTATTGTGAGGGGGTGCTTCTACTCCAAACCTCAATTCTTCAAGAAGCCTAAAATGATAGCCATACACCACACTATACCTACCCTCACATGAAATGTATTTGATAAGATGGTAGCTTACCTCATTCCAGGGATATCGCAGGCTTGCTCTCCTTACTCCATTTTTGTCCTCATTGGTTCTTCACCTTCTAAAAAGAAATTCCATTTGGCAACCTGGCTATCTCCTTTGTCCGCCTTCCTCCATGGTACTCCTAGGGGAAGTATGGTAACTCTATTGATGATTTTAGGGGTGAGTTCTATGGAGAGGCCTCTTACCACAACAGTGGTGTTATCGGCAAAACTAGTGTCTATTCAGAACTACTAGTCCCACTAAGACGTGTAGCTATCTTAGAAACAAACAAACTAAAGTTACTTGTATTTTCCTTTACGAGAGATAGATGAGAAAGAAGTAGATAGTACCAACCTCAGTCTTTCGCTTGGCTCCTTGCCTGTTTCCTTTCCCCTTTGACAGAATCTTGGCACTGTTTCCTTACTTGTCCCGCTTCAAAGAACACCTATAGAATCACATCAACATAATACCATCAAAGCATAGAGATATATCACTGTAAAAAATATAGGATCAGATATATATTCACCATACAAATGCATATATCAACACAACATTCAGAGATACACAAGAATATGGAGGAAAACTCAAATAGCTTTATTGATAAAAGTAATAGAACAGAGGATTACAACCACTTGGTCTGACCGAGTGCCATCATCCTAGCTTGAAACCCCTCTTCACCTCATAAAAATCAAGATCACCCAACAATGTCTTCAAAGAGAAACCAACAACACTTCTTTGAAAATTACCAAATTCCAACCTCTAGATCTTTGGGATGAGGGATCCATATATAGATATTTGTAGGGGGGTGAGTGAGCTTCTGGGATTTTGATTAGTTTCATCTCTCTGATAGTTCTTGGTTCCACTTGGATATTTCATGATCTCTTACTCATCCTCGGGCGAATTCGGGGAGGCAAGTGTCAAATGAGCAGCTTCTATAAGATTCTCAGGGTTTCCACCTAGAAAACTGCTCATGCCATTTGTCTACTCTCACTCATCGAACCCTACAGAACGGCTTTCCAGTATGCATCGCACTTTTTTCATGTGGTTGGTGAGATGCATCGCACCCTTAGCACTGGGCAATCTGTATGGTCCTGCTTAACTAGTTCTGAGTGGTTTTTCATGGAGAACTTCTGGGAGATGATGTAATCAGCTGACCTTGCTCCTTTATGGTACGAAACAACAGTTTTAGGGTCTTAGAAGCCCTCGGTTTATGAACATATGTGATTGGGGTTGCAGTGCCCAAATATGTCTATAAGAGTTGCCCCCTAAAGCATGAGGTCGTAAATCTTTTGATGTCGGGTGAAATACCTTATAATGAGGATTCGAGGTTTTTTGAACTTGAAGGTGACTTGTAATAAGATACAATAAAATAAATTATCTTCATAATATTTTCATGATCTAGCTGAGGTGGGCATTCCCATGCTCAGCTTGATAAATTAATTTTCATGTACATAGGATAGACAACCGTCTGTGTGTAGACTGATGATTCTGGTAGAGCCATCATCCCTTAGTTTGGATGATTTTCTGTGCAGCAATGATTTACATTTGATGTCTTTATTTTCCTGAATATATTGCAGCTTGGATGGATGAAACTAGATCAGGGGTCTTCAAAAATCGTTCAATCATTGCCCAAAAGTACAAGTCGATCCATGTGAAAAGATGTTCTAATGTCGAACATGGAAGGGAATCGCCTGATTACTAGCCAATGATGTAAGTTGTTCACAGGCGTGAGAGGAATCACCGATGATGATGATGACCCTCAAGGTACTGCAGTACAATTCATGTGGTGTGAATACATGAGTTCATGTCAAGCACCATGTAAAATCTTTTGATCGAAGGCCCTTAATGTAAACCTGTCACTGGAAGTGAGAAACTTGCCATTAAGGCATGCAAGCTTCAAAGTACTGAAAGGCTTGTTCCTAGGTCGGCTTCTTGGATAATGAGTTGATGTCTACAATAAGTGACCCGTCGTAGGAGAGCATTGATGGATCCCACATCTATGACATGGAACAGAGCAAATGATTTTGTAGAGGTGAAAACGATCTGATGATACAAGGCTCAGGGTGGCGGTCATGAAAGAATGAAGCGTGAAGGTATTGCAGCAGATGAGACTCAACCTGGGTAGGCGAATTCTCTGAGTGACTTCTCTTGAACATATTGGCGACACTAAAATGGATTGGTAGCTTTAACCCCAAAAGTGGATGGTACAGTGGACCAATGGTTATATGACCAGTGAACGGAGTAACCCAACCCGACTCAATCATGGTGATGGAGTGTAAGTGTCATGTTCAAGAGCGACCTGCTACCAATAAAGTTTCTTCAAGTTTTCTTCCCAATTTTCCCCAGTCATTTTTGACCAGTACCTCTTTATTTTTGTCAAGCTTGAGGAGGATAACATATGCTTGTTCTATAATTTTCCCTTCGGGCAAACCTGTCGCTATGTTTTAACGAACCTAGTGACAGTGAAACTCGATCTTGTCTGAATGGAAAAGTTTGTCACTATAGTTTTGATGAGTTTAATGACAAGGAAAACTCGGTCCTTTTCAATTTTAGAGAGTCTGAAAAGAGACAGACAGGAAACTCCAATATTCCTTTTTTGTAGTATGATCCCTTAAGTCTGAAAAAGTATAAAGCAATGAGAAAGGGATGACTTTTCAATAGTTTAAACGAGCCGAACAAGACAAACGCTCGATCTTTTTATGAAATAATCCCTCAGGTCCAAAAATATTAAAATCTAGAGGAGGGATGGCACTTCCAATCACTTTAATGAGCTGGAGAGGCCAATTGCTCGGCAGTCTTTTCATATTTTACGAGTTAGATGAAAAGAGATTAAAGGAGACTCGTTTGTGAGGAATGAGTGATATTTCGGGTAGTAGCTGATTCCAGGTGAGCGTTGGAACTTTCCAGTCATGGCAGTGTTAAGAAGATGGCTAACAGAATCACTCGTCGCAGTTGTTCCTCAAAAGGGGTAAATAATCAATTGGAGATGTATGATTGGCTAAAACAGAGTGGAGGTGATAGTAAGGACATGACCAAGACTCAAAAACTGATGATAATGCATTCACAATGGTTATTTACTAGAGGTGGGTTCATTTTTTAATGAGCTTAAACTCTAGTGGAACATATGCTCATTGCTAGGTTTAATTTTTAATGAGCTTGAACTTTGCATAAAAATGCTTGTGATAATGGTCATTGATATTCGATTCACCGTTAACACTATGTTTTTGATGGTCGTACTACCTGTTCAATTGCTCCATCAAACTGATTAGAAATGAGGATATATTCTTCAAAAATGAGTTTAAAAACTAATACCCTACTTTAAATTACGTGAAAGGTAACTTAAAAATAGCTTTTAACCCCTCATTTTACCATTTCAGTTGGATTTTTGACTGTTGGAGCTCTGGAGGTGTTTTCCCCTTTGATTTTCATCATCTGATTCTGGGAGATTCTATGGATCATTTTCAGTGTCGTCTGGACTAGGTAGGAGCTAAACCTGAGCTCTTCAATTGCATTCTTTCCTTTTTGAATTCTGAGCATGTTTTCTTGCTTTTCTGGGCCCCTGGGGTTTCAACATTTCGTTCTACCCCCATCGCACCTAGTATACATCGAAAGGTGCAATGCATCCTAGGCTAGCCACTGGCCAGTCAGGATGCATCTCACCTAGTACATAGCTAGGGTGCGATGGGCACAAGGAGGAAAACTTTTGCACTAATTTTTCATGGAAACTTTGCCTGGTTTTTTTGCCAAATTAGGACCCTAATTCTTCCCTTATTTGCTTTTTAGAGATTCATTGGAGTAAAAATGGTTGTTACATGGTGTGAACATGAGAATGAAGAAGAGAACATGGTTGCTCTACATGATCTGGGTACGGTAACTGCATTGTGGAACTGTGGCTTGCTCAAGTTCTTCCGCATCTCTAGCATGAGGCAACAAATAAACTTGTTGCAATATTTCCTCGATGCATGGGATCCTACAAACCAAGTGTTCTAGATAAGAGGCAAATCCATCCCCATGAGTGTCAAGGACATCTACTTTTTGACTGGTTTATCGAGGCATGGTGCCCCTCTCTCATTGTCAGGTTCTGCCTGTGGGGGTGAAACTATGAGGGATTATATTCGGCGATACTATAGAGAAGGATCTCAGCTAAGAAGGGATGGAAATATCAGCATCCGAGATGTCACAGACCAGTCCTTGAGGACTATTTCATTCACCTTTGCTAGATTGGCTAGTAGCGCGGTCCTTCACTTGGCCAACAGGTCCTATATGCAGTATGCCTTGGAATGCCTCAAACCCAAGGTATTCAACTAGTGTGATGCAGTACTTCCAGTGATCAAAGAACAACTTACCAAGGTGAAAAACAAAAGATCTAAGAACTTTGGCTATGGTTCTATTCTGACCACTTTCGCCTTGGAGAGGATCCCACTGATGCAGCCCTAGTACATCTCACTTGGCCTACCACCACCGACTGAGCCACGGATGCAGAGATGGGTTGACCTTATGGCCAGACATGTTGGTCAATCGTAGGTTTCATTCTCTGATGCTTTCTTCGAGTGGTTCAACCATCAGCAGATGGTTTATGCCGAGTATCCATATGCTGGGATGGATTTCCGGGGTGACCCAGATTTGGTGCTATTGACTGGCGAGCAGTGGGGTGTCATAGGTAAAAATCTCTGACCACATCTCTATTTATTGTTTTTATAATGTTCTTGTGTTTTTTAAATATTTATCAAGACTAATAAAAACTCATGTGCTTATGTAGATATGAGGCCAGTGCGACCAGCAATGCGCCCGAGAGCAGCAGCTGCTGTTCCACCAGGAGAGGCTGTAGGGAGGGCCATTCTTCATGACCTAGATGTATCCCAGACCCCTGCAGTGTTGCAAGATCAGATCGAGGGTCTCACCCTTGGTATTCTAGATGTGAGGACCGATGAGTTGCCTATGAGATTACAGTGCCATACTACTACCGTGCCGAGCCGATGGATTAGGCTCTTGCACATGATTGCACATGCAGTGACTAGTTATCACCAGCACCATTGGATTAGGGTGTCCCCTTGCATTTTCAGTTTTTGGGTCATATGATCAATTTTGTCCTGGACACAGAACACTATGTACAAACTATAAACGGTTATATATATATATATATATATATATATTTGATTTTGGGAGCTTTATTTTAGTTAAGTTATATGATCCTAATGCGGTTATTGATAAAATGCTTTTCTTTTACAAATGTTGCAAATGTCTATCTAACATGTAATTTGCTAAGGAATCAGTTAATGTGTGTAAGTTTCTGGAAATATGTTGATATTGAATAGAATCGAACTGCCTTTCCAAAATCTTGACCCTTAGGAACATGCAATAGATGGCTAGATTCTGAATGAAATAGATGCCTGTAAGTTGTAGAATGACGAGCTGTGAGTCTAGCGTGATGACAAGCCGGCGTATGCCATGCATGATGGCATCAGAGAGGACTTCTATCAACGTGCTATATTAAGTGATGTTGTTCGTTGATTGACCAATACACACCCCTCTGACACTCACTAACTCGTCACTTGGATCAAAGATGGCCCAAGCTACAGAAGATAGGTTTCGCATACTATGACTCGCCCCGTTGGTGTATCCAACAAATGATTCCAATGGGTTCGACATCTGCAACAAAATGCAAAAGTGGATTACCTAACCAAAAATATCACTCTTAACGGAAACAAAAATGTAACAAAAGCATATGAAGAGGTTACCATGCTGAGTCAAGCATAGTAACGCTTAAAGTACAACCCATTTCGGGGTTGTGACAGTGGAATCCCGTCATAATCTACTAGCTCGTAGGCTCCTTTTGCTAATGCATGTTTAATAATGTAGGGACAGATCCACAAATATTGGAACTTACCTACTCCCAATTTATTGGATTCCTGATCGTAAAGTAAGACCATGTCACCTTCTGAGAAAACGAGAGGATTGACATTCTTGTCAAATTATGCTTTGACTCATTTCTTATGTGTTTCATTAGCCAAGGTGGCGTCATGATGGGTTTCATCCAGTTGGATTAACTCTAAGAAACGAGCCTCTTCCTCTGAAGTTCTGGGGAGGAGGTCAACTGTGAGCTTGAGAGACGAACTTTCACACTGAACTGGTAAGATCGCTTCTAGGCCATACACCAGCTGAAAGGGCATAAATCCGGTTGCATTTCTTACCGATGTTCAATATACCCACAAGGCTGAATACAGGATTAGGTGCCAACTCCGTTTATGGAATCCAATGATCCTTTGCAGCATGCCTTTTAGGACTATGTTGATCGCCTCAACTTGCCCATTAGCTTGGGGATAATATGTAGTAGAGCTATCAGGGGACAGTCCTAATTTGGTGGCCAATTCAACCATCATATGATTGCGGAAATTCGATCCATGATCTACGACTATAGCTTGTGGGGACTACATGATTGAGAAAGAAAAGAGCGGACGTTTCGCCACTATTGTTTAATGTAGGCATCGCCTCGGTCCAGTTCGTAAAATAGTCAACTGCGACTTGATATAACCATGCCCCCTAGCTGAGGTGGGGTTACATTGCATGAAATCTATGGCCCAACAGCAACTACTGGCTGCAGAGGTGTGGGTGGTATTCTTGTTTTGCAGTCGAAAATTTGACAAGCATGGAAACTTCTGACTACAGTTATGCAATCTTTGAACATTGTTGGCCAGAAGTATCCCGCTTGTAAAATCTTTTGTGCCATAGCATAACCAGATTGATGCCCCCCACATGTGCTTGAATGACAATCATTCAGGACTTTTTTGGCCTCCTCATGGGTGAGGCACCTTCGTAGAACTGTATCGACACCACGACGGTAAAGCATATCACCGACGATCATGTAGTCTTTTGCTTGGTATCTAGTACATCGTTGTTCTAGGCGAGAGGTATTAGACCTATACGTTTGGGTTTGGAGATAAATGATTATGTCTCCATACCACGGATCACTTGAAGATATCAGAAACAAAAGTTCATCCATGATTGTTGCTTTAGATGTTGAATCGTTGGACGACAATGGGAAATCACATAGTAACTCCACAAAAGCCAAAGCTTTCCTTGATTTGGATTTTACAAATTCCAGATCAAACTCTTGCAAAATTTCTATTCAGTTCGAATATTTGTCCCCAAGCAACTATCTCGACAAGATGTAAGTCATGGGGTTGCAATTGGACAAAATGGTACTTTTTCGAAAGAGAACATAGTGTCGGAATCTCTGTATTGCTTGAACTACTGTGAGAGTCAGATTTTCAAGATAGGAGTATTTACTTTCTGTATCATTTAAGTTTCGACTTAAATAATAAATAGGATGTTCGATTCCATTGTATTCTTGAACTAAAACTATTGCAATGGTCGTATCTTCTGCAGCCAGATATAGGATAAAGTCTCTTTGATAATCGGGAGCGTACATTAACGATGCTTTTATTAGGGATTCCTTTAGAGCATCAAAGGAAGCTTGCACGACCTGATCCCAGTTGAAGGGTAATTCTTTTTTCAAGAGACGCGTATAAACTTTAGCAAGTTCGGCATAATCTGGAATGAACCTCCTCAGAAAGTTTGATTTCCCTTGGAGTTTCTGAATCTGAAAAAAATTTGAAGGTGGAGGCAAGTCGATGATTGCCTAAAACTTGCATGGGTCAAGAGCAATCCCCTCCTTTGAAACTACAAAGCCAAGTAAATGACCAGAACTGACGCAAAACACACACTTGTGTGGATTGAGTCTTATTTTGTAGTGTCAGCAACACATAAATATTTCTCTCAAATGCTGTGGATGATCGGTTCACTTTCGTGAGTGAGCTGGAAGATCGTAGAGGTATGGTTGAACGATGTTCTTGATGTCATGGAAGGCATAATTCATTGCCCTCTGAAAATTTTCCCCTGTGTTCTTTAAACCAAAAGGTAGCCTACGGTATGCAAATGTGCCCCATGGATAGATAAATGTAGTCTTTGATTGGTCCTATGGGTGGATATCTATTTGATTATACCCAGAAAATCCATCCATAAATGAAAAGCTTTCGCATCTAGCGCATTCATCAATTATCTAGTTGATGAAGGGTGTAGGGTAGTTGTCCTTTGGACAAGCTTGATTTACATCCATATAATATATGCACACTCTAATTGTTCCTTGCTTTTTCATCACAGGAAAAATGCTCGATACCTAATCAGTTAGAGGAACTCGGTAAATGAAACCAGCATGGAGAATTTTTTCAACTTCTACCTTGATGGCAGCGACTTTCTTTGGGTGCACCTACCGAAGTTGTTTTCTTATTGGTTTGACATCTGGATACATCTTAATTTCATGTTCAACTATGTTCGAGTCAATGCCTGGCATTTCTCCATATGACCATGCAAAGACATCTCTAAACTCTCGAAAGAGAGCATAATATACTTCCAGTTCTGAAGAAGAACAAGATTTTTCGACATGAATATTTTCTACAACATCTAGTTTGGTAGAGATATTTATGGTGATAGTTTCTTCAATATTGGATAGATTTTTCTCAGAATCCACCATATTTACAGTATTTGATAGAAAATGAAAGACTGATGGATGATTAAGGTCATCAGAGTAATCTTCGTTGTAATGCAGAAGATGGGAACGATGGTGGTAATCTTCCTATGGTGCCCCCTCTATGTTCATTGACTGAACAATTCCTTCGTCTGTAGAATGTACATGCGACCAAGGATCTGAAGAGGTACCTACTCCTTAAACTTATCTACCTAAATTCTTGATGAGCATTCATTCAGGTTTGCCTCCCATGGCGAGAACATTGATTGCTACAATACTTCTATTGGGCTTGGAGGCAATACCTGGTGATGATCCATGATAACATCGTGTTCGGATACCTTCTAAATGGAAGATACCATATTGCAGGTTCCCACTATGGCCACTTCCGCCAAGTTGTTTGGAGGTGGTAGGGTAAAAGTACCCATTAATGTAGGTTCTTTTAGCAGACCTACTCCGATATTTTGAAGCAACTAAGAGCTTCCGTGGATCATCGGGATGCTTCACGTAACTTGTGAACTGTTTGGGAGAAAGGTTTGTTGGTCAACAATTGTAATTCCTCCTTGAAAAGGAAATGTAATCTTCCTGAAGTACATTGACACAACAACAGCCATAACATAAATCCAAGGCCTTCCCAGTAGGATGTTATAAACGAGATTTCCATCGATAACTTCAACATCAATTTCTACTGTTTTTCCCCCCAGTTAAACTTGAAAGTTACTCAAAATCCCGTATGGAGTGTATTTTCATCCATCGAATACTTTTAACATCGTTGACGATCGCGACAAGGGTGGTGATCCTAAAGTTTTCCAGCAACTCATTGACATAATACATGTAGATGCCCCCTCATCAATAATTGTTCAATGAACAATTTTGTTGAGGGCTTTCACTTGAATGAGGAAAGCAAGTTGAGCTGGTAACTGAGGTTCATATCCTTTATGATTAAAGGCCACAAGATTGGAATCCGCTGGGTGAATCCCACCTATTGCTGATAATAGAGCCTATTTTTGGGAGAGGCAATTTTGCAGTACTTCAAGTGTCAACATAGCGGACGATGATTGAGCCAGGTGCTCTACTATATTATAATTCTGTGCCGCTCTGGCACAACGATTAAATGTCGATTTCTATACTACTCCCTTTGGCGGCTTTATCATTAGCTCAGGAATGATGGGTGACATAACTTCGGTTGAAGTTGTTCTTGAACTACTAGGTTGATTAGTAGCGTTGTTGTTCAACAGTTGTAGATTCTTGTAATCTTTACTCCTCATTGATATCAAAGCATCATTTTGTTGTTTTGAAATGGAAAACATAACACTTGGGATGGGGAAGCATTGTCACTAGCAACCAAATTGGCTCCTGGGTTCGGAAATGGGTCAGTCAATACTGTTGAAGTTCTTGAATTCTTAAAGATTTTTTTAACTTTAGCTTTATATGGACAATCTCTTGTCCAATGATCCTCATCACATATGATTCATGGTTGACTAGGTCTGCTCTGCCCAGAAGGGTTTGGAGAAGATTTCTCAGGAGATGAATCATCTTGTTTCTTCTTTCTGCACTTCCCTTTCTTCTTGCCCCCTGGTTGCTTTGGCTCTTTGTCTTTGTCAGTCGACGCGACATTAACCTCCGAGGCGGGAAGTTCTTCATCTGCATTTTGACCAGAAACCTTAAGAGCTTTCTTAGATGCAGCGTTTGTCGATTTCGTGCTTGTCGTACCTATCATGCCATCAGCAGCCTGAGAGTCCTTGTTTGATTTAGGAGGAGGAGTAACGGAAAATTTTGGCCTTGGAGCATCATGGATTTTGTCATAGAGCGTGCCAGACTGAGTATAGATCAAGTCTAGATATTGCGCATGAGCAATGACCTTCTCTTCAGTGACAACTCCTCCCTTTGCCACATCTTCTGTAATAGAAGGTAACAAAGACTTAATAAACCATTCAGCTAGTAGCTGATCAGGGACATATGTTTTTACCATTCTATGACGACATCGCCATTCATGAATATGATCAGATATGTGAGTGGCCATTGTCTGTTTGAAATTGGTAAGAAGTTTTGTTCCTGTTTCGTACCTTATTGGTAACTGAAAATGGTTTAAAAAGGCGGTGGCAAGGGTGCTAAAGTTATCAAATGAAGCTCTAGGAAATTCAATGTACCATTTTGCTGTCGGACCAGTTAACGTTCGCTGAAAAAGGGGAAGCCTAATCGAATCATCATTTTCAGTGTTGGAGGAACACCATAGATGAAAGGTCATTACATCATTTGACGGATCTTCACCTGGATTTCCATTGAAATTAGGAATATCTGACGGAAGTTTATGAGGAATCACCGGCCACCAAGGGGTGTAAGCAATTGGATCGTTCGTTAGCCGATTTAGATCTAGTAAATCTAAAGTCGCCTCGAAGGGCAACTGTTGATTCAGGTTCGGCGAAGCGTACCCAGGATAAGATGGGATCACTTGAGCAGTGGGTCTTTGCATACCAGCATGATGCATTTGATGCTGATAACTTTGATAAGGTTGCTGGGCATAACCAATTTGGGATGATTGATGATAACGGTTTTGAATATATGGCTACCCATTACCTGTAAAGCTTTGTTGCTCAGGTCCTTGGTAACCTTGCTGGAATTGCGGTTGTTGATGTTGCACCATCCATGGCTGTGAAATCATTTGCTATTGCCCAACACTGGATGTTTGACCAAGATGAGGGGTAATAGTACTCATTTGAGCCTGAGTCACTCCAGTTAAGGAGCCACTAACCGGTGATTGTGATTGCGTCCTGGAGACAAGAGGCTGTTGTATTACGACCTGAGAAACTTGAGGCTGGCATACAACAGGCAATGCTTGTACTTGCGATACTGTCACAATAGCTGGTGTAGTGGGGATATTCGACACAGGTAGACTCGATTGCATTGAATATACAATTCTTGGTTGTTGAGGCAGTATTGGCACCCAACCACTGGATGTGATTCCATTTTGACCCGAATTCGGTTGAGAACTCTCATATGGTTTTTCTCCTAAAGGGAAGAATGAAAAGGCATACTTCCCTCCATACGGCGGTAATCCAGTGTTGACAGGAAATATTGTCCTTTGGAGACGGGACTGCACAAATCGATACTATTGTGAAGGATCAATTTGCTGAGACTCAACATAAGAAATTCCAGATATTATTCCAGATGAATAAACGAGAACATATCATAATGTCGAAATAGTCCCAGGGTGGAGTCCCTCTAGTGGTTGAGTGCTAGTTGAGATAGATGGTATGCCAGCTAACATCATCGGAGTGGTGGAAGTAGGTTCTGCTACCGTTGTATTGGATGACACAGTCCTAGATGTCAATGGTTGTCCAGACATATCGAGTCTATCCAAAATAATTTCTAGCGATTCTACAGGAACTTGTGATGAAAGGGTATTAACTTCTGAAGTAGAAAGATATAGGTGGATCCCAGTTCCGAAATGTGATGGAGTACTAGATGGAAGATCCTCTGTAATCTCTTCTATAGCAATCAATCCAGGTGGAAGAGGTAGACCGTCAGGTCCGTAAAATATTTCGGGTGCCGAAGAAGGTATAGATTTTGTAGCGACAGATGCTGTAGGGGTAACACCTTCCGAATCAACTCTACATGGAGCTGGTTCAGGAATAGAAGTGTTTACTATTAAACTAGGATCAGTTCTAATGTCCTCTTGTAACTGCGGAACTTCTTCTGTAGAGGCAGGGATACCAGAAATGGTTGGATTAACTGGAGTGTCAGAGGATGTTGAAACACAAGTTTCAAACAAACCAGGAGACTTTGACCTAGTTAAATGAGTTCACGTGGCCCGGAATAGTTTCGTTTCTAGATTGAAAGAGGGTTGACTCGTCAGTCTTCACGAACGACGGGGTTTTGATTGACTATCTTCCACGATTGCGGATTATTTGATCGAATCAAAATAAGAGGGGAAAATGTTATTTCGAATTAAATGAATTTTAGACGCTTTGACACAACTTGCTTTTTCAATTTTTAAGAGTCGAGAAAAATCTAAAGATGACTCTAGTCGCTTCGATTTTTAATGAGCCTAAAGTGACAAGTGCTCAGATGGACCTTTTCCTTTAAGGAGTCTGAAAAGGAATGAAAGAGACTACTCTGGAAATATAGACAGAGGGATTACCAAACCAATCACAAAACTGTAGAATACTTTTTACAGTATGGCAGTCAGTCTTCCTAAATGCTGTGTTTAGTGCATTGTGATCGATATGGTGGCAGACACGGCTTCCTAATGATAAAGGGTATAGCCTATTGTGGTCTCCCAATATATATTCGACGGTATGTGGGAGCACAAGTCCGTACTGGCACTTGTCATCTCAAAGAAGAGGAATCACCCAACCTACGATGAAAGAGACAGTTACCAGGCTTTACGATGCCAGAATACGTCACTAGCCTAGACTTGTAGATGTTGTGTGCTAAGTTCTAAAGCGTTTTTATGTTCATTAAATTTATTTTACAGTTGATCTTTCTTAAGAAGTTTTCCTTTAAGTTTCACCACATGATGTAGATATAAAGCTCCTAAATATGCAATCTAAGATGATAAACAGTCATTTACTCTTATTTTTGCAATGAAAATCCTAGCTACTAAGGAAAGATAAACGAAATCCTTTCAACATAGAGTAGAGAGCAGACACTAGATGCACTGTCCTAAATCAAAATCAACAAGAAGTCTAAATGCAAATGCACATGCATGTATTTGTTTTCTACTTTCTTAATGTGTGAATGACAAAAATAATGTTGGGTACAAATCTGAATTATATCTTCTTTCAAAGCGACAGTATTAACAATTTTTCTTTCAAAAAACGAAAGGGAGACAAGATGACACTTTGCGATTTTGAATTGAAAACTGCTTTCGATAGGTGAAATACTATTAATTCAGATCAAATACAAGAGTAACAGTGTAATTGACTATCAAAAAGAGAAGTATTCTTTTCCTTGACTGAAAATGACACTTGCGACACTTTCAAATCAAAAGACAATAGTTTGATTAAGCTACAATTTTGTAAATGAGAACTGTGAATGGTGAAAAATACACAAAAACATTCACAAATATTTATACAATGGAGGCTGGATGATGCAAAGGAAGGCAGTTTCAACAGTGGTCTACTGATCACAGACAACAGAACTCCCGAATAAAGTTTAAGAGAGTGAAGAAAAAACCAAAATATGGAGGTAGAAACAGTCTTATCTGATCATCCCACCTATAACACAAGGAAACAAGGATGCATCTCACTTACTGCACAGGGAGGTGTGATGAATCTAGATTGCCAAGAAGAGAAGGTGCGATGGTTTAGGGACAAGACTTTAGCTTGGTTTTTTGGTCACAGTTTGCAGCTTAGTTCAGGGATTTAAGCTGAGCTAATGATAGTGAGTAAATACGAAGTATAGGGGCTGATCTAATGAGGTTACTTGAGCTACCTCTAGGGCACTTAGGATTTTTGCAAGTCAATTGTTCAGTTCATAAACAAACTTGGAGATTGACTGAAGCAGCATTGATCTACTTTGCATTTTCATAGCAATTGTAGTTCGAAGGCTAGTTGGCTTAACTTCAGGCTCCAACTGTGGTTTCTGAATCAAACAAATAGAGACAAGCAATCAAACTATTCAGTCCCAAGTGGAGTCGCCATTTTGTTACCGGGAAAACTAGTGTCTATTTAGAACTGCTAGTCCCACTAAGACGGGTAGCTATCTTAGAAATAAACAAACTAAAGTTACTTCTATTTTCCTTTACGAGAGATAGATGAGAAAGAAGCAGAGAGTACCAACCTCAGTCTTTTGCTTTTCTCCTTCCTTGTTTCATTTCCCCTTTGACATAATCTCGCCACTGCTTCCTTACTTGTCCTACCTCAAAGAACACCTGTAGAATCACAGCAACATAATACCATCAAAGCATAGAGATATATCACTGTAAACAATATAGGATCAGATATATATTGACCATACAAATTCATATATCAACACAACATTCAGAGATACAAAAGAATATGGAGGAAAACTCAAATAGCTTTATTGATAAAAGTAATAGAAGAGAGGATTACAACCACTTCGTCTGAACCAGCACCATCCTCCCAGCTTGAAAGCTCTCTTCACCTCATATAAAGCAAGATTACCCAACAATGTCTTCAAAGAGAAACCAACAAAACTTCTTTGCAAATTACCGAATTCCAACCTCTGGATCTCTAGGATGAGGGATCCATATATAGATATTTGCAGGGGGGTGAGTCAGCTTTTGGGATTTTGATTAGTGTCATCTCTCTGATAGTTCTTGGTTCCACTTGAATATTTCATGATCTCTTACTCATCCTTGGGTGAATTCAGGGGGAAAAGTGTCAAATGAGTAGCTTCTAGAAGATTCTTAGGGTTTCCACCTAACAAACAGCTCATGCCATTTGTCTACTCTCACTCATCGTACCCTACAAAAGGGCCTTCCAGAGCCAACCTCTTCATATTGTTTGTTGTGGTCAACCGCCGTGTTTTCCCCTCTAAAATTCCTCTCAGCCTATCTTATAGAATGTCTTTTTGTATCCTATAGGAATTCTTGTGCAGAGAAGCGATGGTGTCTTCCTTGGTTGCCTTGGTATGAGAGAAACTTGTGAGAGAGAGCCTCAAGGAAGTGAATGCATGAATGCATGCGGACGATGATTATTTCCTCTTATGGTCATTTTGGGTGAGGTGGTGTGCTGGCAGTCGAGGTACAGTTTCCATTTTTGGACCGTTGGTCCCCACTACTACCTCATCATTCCCCACTTCGTCGTAATCAACTCCCACTTCATGCTTCCATAGCATTACCTACAATTTTTCTTCTCCTTTCTATTTTTGAGTTGACTGTTGCCACGTGTGAGAGGACAACCTGCTTTGTCTTTGTTGATTGATTGAAGGTGGCCAAGTTAATTGACTACCTTTCGCTTATAAACCAACTTACTTGTAACCTTTACATATTTTGACTACATTATGCACATGAGAGAGTGAATAGGGTACTTACATGTGGTACTTAATACCTTGCTGCAGTGGTTGAAGACCAAAGGTGCTTGACGTGTGTATTAGCTGCATGCTAGTCTTCTTCCCTTTCTTTATTGTTCTCTAATGATTTTTTTTGTGGTGTAGGTACTTGGTATTAAAGATGATGGTGTTGCTACTGCTTTGGAGTCCCTTCTACTCTTGCATCATCATGCTGGAAGCTTGCTATTAATATGATTTGTATTCTGTGGGATAGTCTACTACAGGATTTCCTACAGGATGTCCTGTAGTTGCTTCTCCCTCAGAACTCTTAATCATACCTTCTTCTGGGAGTTTGAGGATGGTGACATGGATGGAGAGGGAGACTAGAAGTGTGGAGTAAGAGAAATACTCAAGTGATGCTCCCTGTTTCTCCCTGTTTCCTTCTTTTTCGAAGACTGTGATTTTTTTTTAAACTGATATATTTTTTTAAGGGAGAATGAAGGGGTACTGAAGGTGGACATATGTATGGTCATGGAATGATGATGGAGGGGTGCTATTTTATTGACATAGAAAGTAATGTTTTTTCTTTTAGGGTTGCTTCCTATAGGATTTCTGGGTCACTATGATTCCTACAGGACCATTGTGTAGGTTTACAGGGATCCTATAGAAAACACAGTCCCCTTGTAAACTGAAGGAAAGGAGTGGAAAAAATGAGGGAAATGGTAGAGTGATGAATGAAAATGAGTGGAAAAATAAAATGTGAGTGAAATAGTTCTCTTGGTGATCCTCCTTTGCTCTCTGATCATCCTTCTTGCTGACCTGCAAAATAGAAATTTTCATGACTTTTCTCTTTTCTTTTTTCTCTTTCTTTTTGAAAACAACTAGTCTACCTCTAAGAGGTTTTCATCCTAGTTGTTTTCCCTAGGCGTCTCAAGAGAATTTTTCAACCAGGGATCTTTTTATTCTCATTTTTTCTATTTTTTTTTTTTATATTGACATGATTGGGCCACCCCAGGAGATTTTCAACCCGATAGTGGGACTTAGTTGCTTCATGGAGGTTTTCACTTCAGTCCTTGTTCTTTTTATTTTTTCTCTCAAGGATTTAATGAGCTAGGAGCTGAAACTTGCTCCACTACCATCACTGTTTTATTGATATCATCAACAAATTCTTGTTTTGACAATGGTCTCTTCTAAATTTTTAGTTGGTGTCCAGTAATAAGTAAAGGAATGGCTTCTTCATCTATTGTTCTAATCTGTACTAAACCATTATCATGCCATCTTTCTACAACATATGGTCCTAGCCATCTTGTCCTTAACTTGCCCTTGAAGTCTTTATACCTAGAATCATATAACAAAGCCTAATCATCCTCTTCAAATTGCATTTCATTAATGTTCTTATCATGCTAGTTCTTCCTTTGAAGTTGAATTACCTCTGTATGTAGGAGGGCCTACATTGTAAACTCATTCAAACCATTCAACTAGAGCAATCTCTCTTTCTGTGCACCGCTGAGATCTAGATCTAGTTGGGCTACCATCCTTAATGTGTTATACTCAAATTCAATGGACAACAAGGCCCTTTTCCCATAGACCAGCTCATAGGGTGTGAATCTAGTGGTCATCTTCCAGGTGGTATTATAGGCTCGGGTGGCCTCAACTAGTCTATCTGCCCAATCCTTCATGTTGCTATTTACCACTTTGGTCAAGGTTCCATCTAGTGCTCTATTGGTCACCTCTACTTGTCCATTAGCTTGTCGATGATAGGGAGTGGAGGCTCTATGCTTGATCTTGTGCTGGTTGAGCAAGTCTTCAATCATGTTGGAGGTAAAATGACTGCCTTGGTCTGTGGCCAGCTCTCTAGGGTATGCAAATTTGTAAAATACATTCTCTCTTAGGAACTCAGCTACCTTCTCCATTGTTGTTGGCATAATTTCCTTGGTTTTAGCCCACTTAGTTAAATATTCAATGCACACAATGATGTACTGCTTTATTTGGAAGGAGGGTCAATAGGTGCAATGAAGTCCATGCTCCACTTGTCAAATGGCTCGAAAGTCACCTGAGGCTGTAGAGGCATTTCATCTCTTGGAGTAGTCCTTCCCATCCTTTGGCACTAATCATGTTGATTAGTATATCTTTTGACATCATGATGAAGAGTGGGTCAATAAGCCTACTTGTAACACTTTCAATGCTATCATCTTTGTTGCAAAGTGACCTCCACAAGGTCCATCATGACAGGTCAGAAGGATGTCAAAGAATTCCTCCTCCTTGTCACACCTTCTCAAGATTTGAGATGGGCCAAGTTTGAAGAGATTTCCCCCAATCCAAGTGAAGGGGGCACTCTTCCTCACTATCTTACTCTTCTCTTTGGAGGACAAGTTCAGTGGGAACTTTGAAGATACCAAATAGTTTTCTATATTAGCAAACCATGTAGAGAGAATTGAAATAGAAAATAAGTGCTCATCCGATAACTGGTCATCAACCATTCCTTCTTCACCTGCAGGCAAATTTAATCTGGAAAAAAAGTCTGCAACAACATTTTCCTGACCAGGCTTATCAACAATAGTTAGATCAAACTATTGTAATAAAAGTAACCATGTTGTAATCCAAGCATTCACATCTAGTTTATTCATTAAATATTTCATTGCAGCATGGTCAATATGCACAAATGTTTGATAGCCTATAATATAATTCCTAAATTTGTTCAATGTGTTGGACACCTAATCCTCAATGGGTTAGTTTGGAAGCTGAATAGACAAAAAGAAGTCCAAGAGACCTTGGGATGGGAAACCCAATGGTCAAACCATGTACTATAAATGTATACCACTTGTTAATAAAAATGTACTCTCATGTTTTATCTTTCATATTCCTTTGTTGTGCATCTGTGTTTAACATGGTATCAGAGCAGACGTATTCCTACCCTACATAATTTCTTTGAGCCACTTGTTTTATGGTCTTTATGTGCAGTTTTTCTGCCATATTTTCTCTTTGGGCTCTCTGCCATATGGTATTGTTAATCATTGTCTACACCCTCTATGCTCCCTGGGTTGTACATAATTGTCCAACTGCATTTTCTATTCTCTTGGTATCTTCGCTCTTAACAGCTAGCGCCGTCTATGAGAATCAAACGCAGAGATTCTTCATGTGGAGAAGAGGTGTAGAGCAGCAATTTGCCTGAGATTTTTCCAATACTCACTGTATGGGGCAAACCCAGTTTCTCTATCAAACATCAGTTGATAAGCGGATTCCTTGATGGGCCTATTTGCAAAGGCCGAGTTGTTAAGAATCGCCTAGTAGATTCACGATTTTAATTTTATCTGTAGTGAACAGGTAAAATAAACATATATCTCCAACATTCAATTCAGTGATTACAGAGGAGAATTAGAATCTGGAAGTTCATATGTCTTCATTCTTTGTGTTTATTACATACAGTTTCGGTGCATTGTATTGAATGCATATGTATTGGAGTTGGTTATGTGTTGAATGTTGTGTAATCTCTTGAATTGATACATACCACTAGTTATCCACTCTCCCCACTGTACTATCTTTTACCACTGGTCTTGAATACCACAATCCTTTGCTAGCGCATACTACTCCATAGAATGGTATAAAGCTGATATCGTGTCTACTTAGTGTGATACCACCCTGTTGGCATATCCGTTGCATATAAAGTTGGCCTGGTGCATACCACTGATTTCTCCTCTCGTATACCACTGGTCCACTACATTCAACACTATGTTAAACAATGCAATCACCAGTCATATGTGACCTTCCTCCACACATAAATCCAAATCTGGGCCTGTGAAGATAGATTCCATTGTTAAACAGATGTCGAATTTGTAGTTTTGAGTGGTTATTCTCATCATGGTGGAAGATTGAAGAAACAATAGTTCGATTTACTCTTTCTTGAAGGCAGCTTGAGTACCCATTTCTTTATCGCAATGCTGGATGAGTTTCTTTGTTACCTGGGCTGCGACTGGTAGCAGAGCTAAGTGTGATGACCGTGGGTCCTATTCAGCGATATTATCAGGACAAGTATTCATTCCATAGGCTGTGTATTAATCACCCGGCTTGTGCATGGGACTATGGGAGATTCAAAAGCTGAGTTACCTCTGTATTGACATCACAATACTCCTCTATTCACTACGTGGGTGATAGGCTCATACTACAATTTATTTGTTGGAGTAAATATACCTCTGCATCGACTCTTTCTTGGCTGAATCAAGGAAGTACCTGAGCTGGAAGAAGTGGTTTAGTTACACACATTATTTTAGACTAGCATGGTCTCTTTATCCCTCTGTCAGCAGTGATCTCGTAGAATTTATTGGAGCTCATAATTTTGGGTCAAACAGTTGATTTGAAATTCATATTTGACTGATATTCTGAGGTTGTCTCACTATGGCAAGTTCTTAGGTTCATCTGTTCATTCCTATGTATCAGCTATAAACAAATTTCTGAGTATAGAATGAATCTATTTAAGCCTCTAGAAAGTTATAAGCTTTATGGGTATTTTACGCTTGGTCGACAAATCGAAGCACTTGAAAATGAGGTTTTGAATTTCAGGCATTTTTTTTTGTTTTTGCATTTCAAAACCATTAGGATTCGAAGAAATTACCATTGGAAGAATAAAATAAAGCTTCTTGTCAAATTTTCTTTAAGTGATTTGTACTGTACTATTCAAATTTATGAAGAGAACAACAATGGATAAAGCTTCTAGTATAATAATAAGTGTAGCTTTGCAGGGATTTTACTTTTGGTTGACGACAAATCAAAGCCTTTAAGATTGAGGTTTTGAATATCATTCCATGCATTAAAATCATTGGTTTTCGTATTTCAGTGGCATGACGATTCGATGAAATAAAATAATGCTTCTTGACAAATTTTCTTCAAGTGATTTGAACTCAAGAAAAATTAAAGATTGCACCATGGACCATTGAAATCATTGGTTTTTGTAGTCAAGATAGATTCCAAAAAAGGACACCAGGAAAACAAATAAAATTCCTCGAGAGTTTTGCTTTAAGTGAATTGTGCAATCTGTATACAATAATGGATCGGTATTTGATCTTGAAGTTCTTGATCTCACAGAGGATGATCTAATAGAGAAACTTACTGTTGGTATTTCTACTATGACAGGTCTTTCTAGTACTTGAAGGATCCAAGAAAGTTTGCAGTTGCTGTTGCCCCAATTTGGCATTGTATTTAAAACTCACTATAGTTTTTGTCTACATATATATGCATTGATTCCTTGATTCGACTGCTGCATAAGAGTTTGGTTGGATGTATAAAGGTTGTGATTGTTTTGAAAAATAATAGTAATATTTTGTGGACAAAAGTTTAGTGAGTTGTATTGTTAAAACATAGTGTTGGTCATGAGTAAACTCTTATTTTTATGTGGATTGTAATTGGTGCTTGCAGGTTGCACACTGATCATTTGTTGCACATTTAAAAAGGATATTGTTGTGTACTGTAAGTGGGTATTACTTTTCTACATTAAGTAGTAGTTCTGATCAGTTTTTAAGGTGTAAATCTGACATTGAAGAAAAAATGGCCAGAATCAATGAAGTATTAGAGTTCCTCAAAACTCTCATATTCTCTACTACTCTTGATACATTAAAATTCAAAAAAGTTTCTCTCATAGAGATTCAGGTCTGTCTACAAAATGCACAAGAGAAAATTGATTCTTTGCAGCTCGAATCTTAGCTACAGCAAGAAGAATTACAATAGAGGAGTCATTCTGAACCTGTTTCTATTCAGAACAATGAAATAGACTCCCATAAACAACAAGACAATATTGTTGAAGTTCATTCAGATCTAGTGCCCAATAAAGCAATAGTTGTACATGCAGATGCAGAAATTTAGTCTACACTTCCCAAGCCCATCATTAGACCTTGGGAACAGCTTGTCCACAACAAGCACAGAACTGGTCTTGGATATGGCAAGGACTTGTCCTTTCATATACCAGGCTACTCCAAACCAATCCAATTTCAAAGTGTTGGATTCATTCATGAATAGTTCACCCACTCCTCATGACAGTTCACCTCCAGCTGTTCCAGATTCTTCTCCTCTTCCACACCAACAACAACAGATTATGAAATTCCAACACTGTGATCGAGTTGGCCATTTGAAATATCATTGTTTTGATCTTCATCCATGTAAGAACTATCATAAAACCACCCATTCTTCACACATATGCTTCAGAAACAAACGTCCTGCAAGAACAAAGATTCATCTTGGATGGTGTTATAAACATTTTTGGGAACTGCAACCCCAATCATATATGTCCATAAAACAAGGGCTTTTGAGTCCCTAAAAGTGTTGTTTCATGCTCTAAAGGAACAAGGTCATCTGATTACATCATCTTCCAAGAGTTCTCCACAGAAAACTGCTCAGAACTAGTCAAAACTGGACCATACAATGCATCTCACCTACCTAGTGTAAAACGTGCGATGCATACTGGAAAGCCCTTCTGTAGGGTGCGATGGGCAAGAATGGACAAAGGGCAGAGGCAGTTTGCAAGGTGAATGATTATGGAATCTTCCAGAAACTTCTCCTGTGACACTTGCCTCTCTGAATTCACCCAGGGATGTGTAAGAGATCATCAATCTCCAAGTGGAACCAAGAACTATCAGAGAGAAGACACTAATCAAAATCCCACAAGTTGACTCACCTCCCTGCAATCATCTATATATGGATCCCTCATCCCAGAGATCTAGAGGCTGGAATTTTGTATCTTGTAAGGAAGTGCTATTGGTTTCCTGGTGGAATATCATAGTGTTGGGTGATCTAAGCTTTTCATGAGGTGAAGAAGGGCTTTCATGCTGGGAGGATGACGCTGGGTCAGATCAATGGGTTGTAATCCTCTCTTCTAATCTTCACATCAATAAAGCTATTCAAGTTTTCCTCCACATTCTTGTATTTCAGATAGTATATGCATTTGTGTGGTCAATATATATCTGGTCCTATATTGCTTATGATTGTAGATCTCTGCACTTTGAAGGTATTATGTTGTTTTGACTTTACAGGTACTCTTTGAAGCGGAGTGGTCAAGGGAGAAGCGGCAAAAACCTGTCGGTGAGGAGAAGGAACAAGCAAGGAACCAAGCGAAAAATCGAGGTTGGTATTCTTTGATCCTCTCCTATCTACTTCTCATAAAGGAAAACGAAAGTAACTTTAATCTGTTTGTTTCTAAGATAGCTACCCGTCTTAGTGGGACTAGCAGCGCTGCATAGACATTAGATTTCCTGATAACAAAATGGTGACCTCATGCTTGAGGACATGAAACAACACTTTTAGGGACTTAGAATCCCTTGGTTTATGGACATATATGATTGGGGTTATGTGCTCTCTACTCTATGTTTAAAGAATCTCATTTCTCTTTCCTTAGTAGATAGGATTTTCATTGCAAGATGAAGATCAAATGATTGTTTATCATCTTAGATTGCATTTTAGGAACTGTATATCTACATCATGCAGTGAACCTGAAAGGCAAAATTCTTAAGAAAGATCAACTGTAAAATAAATTCAATGAACATAAAAATTCTTTGGAACCTAATAGACAACATCTAGAAGTCTAGGCTAGAGACGTATTCTGCCGTTGTAAAGCTTGGTAACTATCGCTTTCATCGTAGGTTGTGTGATTCCTCCTCTTTGAGGTGACAAGTGCCAGTACAGACTTGTGCTCCCACGTACTGTCGAGTATATATTGGAAGACCACAATAGGCTATATCCTTTATCCTTAGGAAGCCGTGTCTACCACCCTATCGATCGCAATGCACTGAACATAGCATTCGGGAAGATTGGCTGCCGTACCGTAAAATGTATTCTGCAGTTTGGCGATTGGTTTGGTAATCGCTCTATCTAGATTTCCAGAGTAGTCTCTTTCCTTCCTTTTCAAACTCTTTAAAGGAAAAGGTCCATTTCAACACTTTTCACTTCACGCTCAATAAAAATTGAAGGCAACTAGAGTCATCTTTGTTTTTTATCAACTCTTAAAAATTGAAAAATAAAGTTGTGTCAAAGCGTCTAAAATTTATTTTAATCGGAATAACGTCATTGTTCCCTCATTGGTCTTAGGTTGAGAAAATGGAGTCCACCAACCAAGGATTTCCCCTTGGAGGAAATCCTGGTCCTTTCTCCTCTTGGGGAGATGTTGGTGCACATCATATGGCCACATTGTCACTTCCAAGATTGACAATTGTCTTGCCAATATGGCTCTTCTCGACCTTCGTCGTTCAGAATACCATGATTCCTGAACAATCAAGTCCGCAAGTAGATGATATTAGAGTTACCCCCCTTCCTTCTACTTTGTCTGTTTCTCCCTCTCCTCCTTCCTCTTCGCTTGATTAAGCTAGTAAAGAAAAAAATCAAGTAACTAAGAAGGAGAAGAAGGGGAAGGAGAAGAAGGAAAAGAAGAAGAAGGAGCCAAAGGAAAAAAGGGGTAACCATGCATCATCCAGTGAAAATCCACACATGGCATCGTCCAGACCTAAATCTCCATGTGTCATTTGCAAAGGGGACCACTATCATCGAGATTGACCTTGTATCCCCTAGATCTTAAGGGACTGGTCTCCTCGTTTGCACAATCCAATGTCATCAACCTCTAACGATCATGTTGAAAGCATGCCATCAACTAGTGAAAATGAAGTCTTTGGACAGAAAGGAAGATGTAACTTTCCTTGCAAACTGTGCGAAGGCAATCATGCCGTCCACCGTTGTCCCTTCCTGGACAAAGCTAAAAGAGTCTTAGATAACCGTCCTGCTTCACCACTGCGGCTTCCTCCTAGATACAAGAAACTCTTACCGAGTCCATTGCTAGTTGAAAATCTGACTGACACAACTTTATGGTCGGTCGAAGCATATATCATTGAAGATAAACCCGGTGAATCCATACCAGACGAAAGTCAAAAGGTTGAGGCAGTAGTCGAACCGGTCTTGTCTTCAGAAGGTCCATCTTCAGATGATACAATCACCGAAGAGAATGAGAACAACACTGTTGAAATTGTTTTCATAAATGCAGAGTGCGATGAACATGGGGCCAATCTACTTGTTCGTTTACTGCAGGAAGGAATTTTGTCAGAGTCATACCCAGCCATTTATTCGGTCCCACCTCCGAGCAACCTACTCATTTCATTCGATTGGAATCTACTAGGTAGACCCCGTTTACTGGCTAGTGTACCATTCCAAATCATTATACAAGCTTACAAAATGGTCATGGTCGATACCATCATAGATGAAGGGGCTTCTGTGAGTATCCTTTCCTCAACTCCTTGGAAATTGCTTGGTTCGCCATCGCTTATGCCTGAGATGAGAAATCTAATAGGCTTCGACAAGGGAAACAGTCGACCGTTAGGGATCCTTCCAAGTTTTCCCATAACTTTGAGAGGGAAAATCGTGTACATGAACGTAATGGTAGTCCAAGTACCTTTACACTACAATCTACTCCTTGGGCGTGACTATATTTATTGCATGGCAGCCATCGTCTCCTCACTCTTTCGACTAATGTGTTTTATGCATGAAGGCAGAGTGGTCCAACTCGTAGACCAGCGTTTGTTCACCGGCTCACACATAGCTAATAGTCAAATACCATCCCTAAATGGTCTTTTCATTCAAGGTATGTCTCATCAATCCCCAGGCTGTCCACCTGAAAAATGCGAGCAATTCAGGGGGTCATGACTGAAACCCAGGGGGCATGCACCCTGGCCTGCTTCGGTAGGAAAACTCTAGGTATAGGGTAGGTTTCAAAAAAGGATATATGACTGGTCTGTCACCGGTCCGTATAGGAAGACGGGATTGGACTGGAATAAGATACCTCCGTTAGAAGGTAGGCCTTTCTTGATAGAACAAATGTTTTGTCTACAAATTGAAGGGTAACCTGGAAAAGGTAGGCTTTTCCTGATAAAGCAAATGTTTTGTCTACAAATTGAAGGGTAACCTTGAAACTCCACTTCACTATACTTGGGCGCATGCAAACCTTTTTACATGAAAGCGAAGGACACCATTTTATTTTCTTAAGTTTGTAGATTCTCAACCCTTTAAACTCGTAGGATTGGTCGTCCCTAGCTTGTGTAAAGAAAGGATCTGAAGCAAAGTTTCGAATGGTGCAAACTCCCTAAAAATTGAACCTATCGATGAGACATCCTTATTATATGACTGGCACGAGTAGTTTCATGTGAACTTCAAGCTTGTTAAAAATTAAACCTAAGAAATGAGCAAACGTTCCCCCAGAGTTTAAGCTCATTAAAAAATGAACTAACCTCCGGTAAATAACCATTGCGAACACATTATCATCAGCTTTTGAGCCCTGGTCATGTTCTTACCATCACCTCCACTCTGTTTTAGCCGATCATTCACCTCCATTTGATTGTTTACCACTTTTTGAGGAACATCTGTGAAGAGTGATTCTGTTAGCCATCCTTGTGACACTGTCATGATTGGAAAATTCCAAACCTTACCTGGAATTAGCTGCTACCCGAAAAATCACTTGTTTCTCAAGAAGCGAGTCTCCTTTAAGCTCTTTCCATTTGACTCGTAAAATATGAAAAGATTGCTGAGCAGTTGGCCTCTCCAGCTCATTAATGCTACAGGGAGTGCTATCCCTCCTCTAGATTTTAATCTTTTTGGACCTGAGGGATTATTACGCAAAAATATCGAGCGCTTGTCCTGTTCAGCTCGTTAAAACTATTGAAAATTCATCCCTTTCGTATTATTTTATACTTTTTCAGATTTAGGGGATTACATGACGAAAAAGGATCACTGGAGTTTCCTTTCTGTCCGTTTTCAGACTCTCTAAAATTGAAAAAGGACCGAGTTGTCTTTGTCGTTAAACTCATTAAAACCAATCGCGACAAACTTGTCCATGCAGACAAGCACGAGTTTCACTGTCACTAGGCTCGTTAAAACATAGTGACAGGTTCGCTCAAAGGGAAAATTATAGAACACGCATATGTTATCCTCCTCAAGCTTGATAAAAATAAAGAGGTATTGGTCAGCAATGACTGGGGAAAAATTGGGAAGAAAACTTGAAGAAAATTTATTGGTAGCGAGTCGCTCTTGAACATGACACTTTAACTCTGTCACCATGATTGAGTCGGGTTGGGTTATTCCGTTCATCGGTCATATTACCATTGGTCCACCGTACCATCCATCTCTGGGTTTAACACTACCAATCCATTTCAAGTTTCACCGATATGTTTAATAGAATTCGATCAGAGAATTCACCAATCCATCTTGTTTCTCATCCGCTGCAATACCTTAATGCTTCATTCTTTCATGACCACCACCCTGAACCCTATATCATCAGATTGTTTTCACCTCCAAAAGTCATTTGCTCTGTTCCGTCTCGTAGATGTGGGATTCATTAAGGCCCTCCTACGATGGGTCACTTCTTGTCTGCATTAGATCATTATCCAAGAAGTCGACCTAGGAACAACCCTTTTAGTACTTTGAAGCTTGCCTCAATGGCAAGTTTCTCACTTTCGGTGACAGGTTTACATCAATGGCATTTAACCGAGAGATTTTGCGCGGTGTTTGATGCCAAGTCCCAATTTCACGCCATGCGAATTGTATTTTCGTACCTTGAGGATCATCATCATTATCGGTGATTCCTCTCATGCATGTTAATAGCTTACATCATTGGTTGGTAATCAGGAGATGTCGTTCCATGTTCGACTCCAGAACATTTTTTACATGGATCGACTTGTACTTCAGGAAAAGATTGGATGAGTTTGAAGACCCCGGATCTAGTTTCATCCATCCGGGCTACAATATATTCAGGAAAATAAAGACATCAAATGTACATCATTGCTACATAGATGATCATCTGAATCAAAGGATGATGGCTCTATCAGAATCATCAGTCGGCCATACAGATGATTGTCTGTCCTATGTACATGAAAATGAATTTATAAAGTTGAGCATGGGAATGCCCGCCTCAGCTATATCATGAAAATGTTATGAAGATAATGTATTGTATTGTATCTTATTACAGGTCACCTTCCAATTTGAAAAACCTCGGATCCTCATGATAAAGCATTTCACCCGACATCAAAAGATTAACGACCTCATGCTTTAGGGGGAAACTGTTATAGACATTTTTGGGCAATGCAACCCCAATCATATATGTCCATAAACCAAGGGCTTCTAAGTCCCTAAAAGTGTTGTTTCATGCCCTAAAGGAACAAGGTCTGCTAATTACATCATCTCCCAGGAATTCTCCACAGAAAACTGCTCAGAACTAATCAAAACTGAACCATATATGTTGGTCAGTGCTAAGGGTGTGATGCATCTCACCTACAAAGTGTAAAAGGTGCAATGCATACTGGAAAGCCCTTCTGTAGGGTGCGATGGGCATGAATTGACAAATGGTAGAGACAATTTGCAACGTGGATGATCATGGAATCTTCCAGAAACTTCTCCTGTGACACTTGCCTCTCTAAATTCGCTCAGGGATGAGTAGGAGATCATCAATCTCCAAGTGGAACCAAGAACTATCAAAGAGAAGACATTAATCAAAATCCCATAAGTTGACTCACCTCCCTACAATCATCTATATATGGATCCCTCATCCCAGAGATCCAGAGGCTGGAATTTTGTATCTTGTAAGGAAGTGTTGTTGGTTTCCTGGTGGAATATCATAGCATTGGGTGATCTAATATTTTCATGAGGTGAAGAAGGGCTTTCATGCTGGGAGGATGACGCTGGGTCAGATCAATGGGTTGTAATCGTCTCCTCTAATCTTCACATCAATAATGTTATTCAAGTCTTCCTCCACATTCTTATACGTCAGATAGTATATGCATTTGTGTGGTCAATATATATCTGGTCCCATATTTCTTATGATTGTAGATCTCTGCACTTTGAAGGTATTATGTTGTTTTGACTTTACAAGTACTCTTTGAAGCGGAGTGGTCAAGGGAGAAGCGGAAAAAATCTGTCAGTGAGGAGAAGGAACAAGCAAGGAACCGAGCGAAAAATTGAGGTTGGTATTCTTTGATCCTCTCCTATCTACTTCTCATAAAGGAAAGCAAAAGTAACTTTAATCTGTTTGTTTCTAAGATAGCTACCCATCTTAGTGGGACTAGTAGCTCTGCATAGACACTAGATTTCTTGATAACAAAATGGCGACTCCACTGGGGAGCGAATAGATTCTTTACTTGTCTATATTTGTTTGTTTTATAAACTTACATACAGAGCCTGAAGTCAAGCCAGTTAGCCTTCCAATTGCATTTTCTATGCAAGTGCAAAGTAGATCAATGTTGCTTAAGTCTATCTCTGGGTTTTGTTTATAAACTGAACAATCAATTTGCCAACATCCTAATTTCCCTGGTGGTGGCTCTAGTAACGTCATTAGATCAGTCCATGTGATTTCTATTTACTGACTATCATTAGCTCGCCCTAAATCCTTGAACTACGCTGCAAACTATGACCACGAACCAAGTTGAAGTCTCGTCCCTAGACCATCGAACTTTCTCTTATTGGGAATCTGGATGCATCACACCTCTTGTGTGCAGTAGGTGTGCTGCATCGCACTTTCCCTGTGTTTCAGGTGCGCTGATTAGATAAGACCTCTTCTGCTTCCAGATTTTGGTTTCTTTGTTCACATTCTTCAGCTTTATTTAGGAGTTTTGTTGTCTGTGATCAGTCTACCACTATGGAAACTCCTTTCCTTTGCATGATTATGCCTCCATAGTAAAAAAAATTGTGAAATTTTTTATGTATTGTGTGCCATTTACAGTTCTCTTTTACAAAAAGTAGCATAATCAAACTATCATCTTTTGATTTGGAAGTGTCGCAAGTGTCGTTTTGAGTAAAAGAAAAGAATCCTATAATTCTTGATGGTCGATTATACAGTTACTCTTGTATTTGATTTGAATTAGTGGTTTTTCAAGTGTCGAAAGCAGTTTTCAAATCAAAATCGCAAAGTGTCGTCATTATCTTCCTCTCGTGTTTTGAAGGAAAATTGTTAGTATTGTCGCTTTGAGAAGATAATTCAGATTTGTACTTAGCATTCTTCTTTTCATTCACACATTAAGAAGGCTGAAAACAAATACATGCATGTGCATTTGCATTTAGACTGCTTGTTGATTTAGGACAGTGCATCTAATTTGTGCTCTCTGCTCTATGTTGAAAGAATCTCATTTCTCTTTCCTTAGTAGCTAGGATTTTCATTGCAAGAAGAAGATCAAACGATTGTTTATCATCTTAGATTGAATTTTAGGAATTCTATATCTACATCACATGGTGAACCTGAAAGGTAAACTTCTTAAGAAAGATCAACTGTAAAATAAATTCAATGAACATAAAAACACTTTGGAACCTAACGCAACACATCTAGAAGTCTAGGCTAGAGATGTATTCCGGTGTCGTAAAGCCTGGTAGATATTGCTTTCATCATAGTTTGGGTGATTCCTCCTCTTTGAGATGACAAGTTCCAATACGGACTTGTGCTCCCATGTACCATCGAGTATATATTGGGAGACCACAATAGGCTATATCCTTTATCATTAGGAAGTCGTGTCTACTGCCCTATCGATCGCAATGCACTGAACACATCATTCGGGAAGATTGACTGTCGTACCGTAAAAAGTATTTTGCAGTTTTGTGATTAGTTTGGTAATCCCTCTGCCTAGATTTCTAGAGTAGTCTATTTCATTCCTTTTTAGACTCCTTAAAGGAAAAGTTCCATCTGAGCACTTGTCACTTCAGGCTCATTAAAAATTGAAGGCGACTAGAGTCATCTTTTGTTTTTTCTCGAATCTTAAAAATTGAAAAATAAAGTTGTGTCAAAGCATCTAAAACTTATCTCAATCGGAATAACGTCATTGTTCCCTCGTTGGTCTTAGGTTGAGAAAATGGACTCCACCAACCAAGGAATTCCCCTTGGAGGAAATCCTGGTCCTTTCTCCTCTTGGGGTGATGTTGGTGCACCTCATATGGCCACGTTGTCACTTCCAGTATTGACGATTGGCTTGCCAATATGGATCTTCTCAACCTCCGTCGTTCAGAATACCATGATTCCTTAACAAACAAGTCAGCAACTAGATGATACTAGAGCTACCCCCCAACCTTCTACTTCATCCATTTCTCTCTCTCCTCCTTCCTCTTCGCTTGATGAAGCTGGTAAAGCAAAAAATCAAGTAACTAAGAAGGAGAAGAAGGGGAAGGAGAAGAATGAAAAGAAGAAGAAGGAGTCAAAGGAAAAAAGGGGTAACCATGCATCATCTAGCGAAAATCCACACACGACACCTTCCAGACCTAAATCTCCATGTGTCATTTTCAAAGGGGACCACTATCATCGAGATTGCCCTTGTATCCCCCAGATCTTAAGGGACTGGTCTCCTCGTTTGCACAATCCAATGTCATCAACCTCTAACGATCATTTTGAAAGCATGCCATCAACTAGTGAAAATAAAGTCTTTGGACAGAAAGGAAGATGTAACTTTCCTTGCAAACTATGCGAAGGCAATCATGTCGTCCACCGTTGTCCCTTCCTGGACGATGCTAAAAGAGTCTTGGATAACCATCCCGCTTCACCACTGCGTTTTCCTCCTAGATACAAGAAACTCTTATCGAGTCCATCGCTAGTTGAAAATCTGACTGACACAACTTTGTGGTTGGTCGAAGCATATACCATTGAATATAAACCCAGTGAATCCATACCAGGCGAAAGTCAAAAGGTTGAGGTGGCAGTCAAACTGGTCTTGTCTTCAGAAGGTCCATCTTTAGATGATACAATCACCAAAGAGAATGAGAACGACACTGTTGAAATTGTTTTCGCAAACGCAGACTTCGATGAACATGGGGCCAATCTACCTGTTCCTTTACCGTAGGAAGGAAGTTTGTCAGAGTCATACCCGGCCATTTATTCGGTCCCACCTCCGAGCAACCTACTCATTTCCTTCGATTTGAATCTACTAGGCAGACCTCGTTTACCGGCTAGTGTACCATTCCAAATCATTATACAAGCTTACAGAATGGTCATGGTCGATACCATCATAGATGAAGGTGATTTCGTGAGTATCCTTTCCTCAACTCCTTGGAAAGTGCTTGGTTCACCATCGCTTATGCCTGAGATGAGAAATCTAATAGGCTTTGACAAAGGAAAGAGTCGACCGTTAGGGATCCTTCCAAGTTTTCCCATAACTTTGAGAGGGAAAATCATGTACATGAACGTAATGGTAGTCGAAATACCTTTAGACTACAATCTACTCCTTGGGCGTGACTATATTTATTGCATGGGAGCCATCGTCTCCTCACTCTTTTGACTAATGTGTTTTCCGCATGAAGGCAGAATGGTCCAACTCATAGACCAACTTTTGTTGACCATCTCAGACATAGCTAATAGCCAAATACCATCCCTAAATGGTCTTTTCATTCAAGGTATGTCTCATCAATCCCCAGTCTGTCCACCTGAAAAATGTGAGCAATTCAGGGGGTCATGACTGAAACCCAGGGGGCATGCACCCTGGCCTGCTTCGGTAGGAAAACTCTAGGTATAAGGTAGGTTTGAACAAAGGATATATGACTGGTTTGTCACTGGTCCGTATAGGAAGACGGGATTGGACTAGAATAAGATACCTCCGTGAGAAGGTAGGCCTTTCTTGATAGAACAAATGTTTTGTCTACAAATTGAAGGGTAACCTAGAAAAGGTAGGATTTTCCTAATAAAGCAAATGTTTTTTCTGCAACTTGAAGGGTAAACTCGAAACTCTACTTCACTATACTTGGGGGAATGCAAACCTTTTTACATGCCAGTGAAGGACGCCCTTTTTTTTTCTTAAGTTTGTAGATTCTCAACCCTTTAAACTCGTAGGATTGGTCGTCCCTAGCTTGTGTAAAGAAAGGATCCGGAGCAAAGTTTCCAATGGTGCAAGCTCCATAAAAATTGAACCTATCGATGGGACATCCTTATTATATGACTGGCACGAGTAGTTTTATGTGAGATTCAAGCTTGTTAAAAATTAAACCTAATCAATGAGCAAACGTTCCCCCAGAGTTTAAGCTCATTAGAAAATGAACCAACCTCCGGTAAATAACCTTTTTGAACGCATTATCATCAGCTTTTGAGCCCTGGTCATGCTCTTACCATCACCTCCACTCTGTTTTAGCCGATCATTCACCTCCATTTGATTGTTTACCCCTTTTTGAGGAACATCTGCGAAGAGTGATTCTGTTAGCCATCCTTGTGACACTGTCATGATTGGAAAATTCCAAACCTTACCTGGAATTAACTGCTACCCGAAAAATCACTCGTTTCTCAAGAGGCGAGTATCCTTTAAAGCTGCTGGGAGTGCTATTCCTCTTCTAGATTTTAATCTTTTTGGACCTGAGGGATTATTACACAAAAAGATCGAGCGCTTGTCCTGTTCAGCTCGTTAAAACTATCAAAAATTCATCCCTTTCGTATTATTTTATACTTTTTCAGACATAAGGGATTACATGATGAAAAAGGATCACTGGAGTTTCCTTTCTGTCCCTTTTCAGACTCTCTAAAATTGAAAAAGGACCGAGTTGTCTTTGTCGTTAAACTCATTAAAACCAATAGCGACAAACTTGTCCATGCAGACAAGAACGAGTTTCACTGTCCCTAGGCTCGTTAAAACATAGTGACAGGTTTGCTCCAACGGAAAATTATAGAACACGTGTATGTTATCCTCCTCAAGCTTGATAAAAATAAAGAGGTATTGGTTAGCAATGACTGGGGAAAAATTGGGAAGAAAACTTGAAGAAAATTTATTGGTAGCGAGTCGCTCTTGAACATGACACTTTCACTCCGTCACCATGATTAAGTCGAGTTGGGTTATTCCGTTCACCGGTCATATTACCATTGGTCCACCGTACCATCCATTTCTGGGATTAACACTACCAATCCATTTCAAGTTTTGCCGATATGTTCAAGAGAATTTGATCAGAGAATTCACCAATCCATCTTGTGTCTCATCCGCTGCAATACCTTTACACTTCATTCTTTCATGACCGCCACCCTGAACCCTGTATCATCAGATCGTTTTCACCTCCAAAAGTCATTTGCTCCATTCCGTCTCGTAGATGTGGGATTCATTAAGGCCTCCCTACGACGGGTCACTTCTTGCCTGGATTAGATCATTATCCAAGAAGTCAACCAAGGAACAACCCTTTCAGTACTTTGAAGCTTGCCTCAATGGCAAGTTTCTCACTTTCGGCGACAGGTTTACATCAATCACATTCAACCGAGAGATTTTGCATGGTGTTTGATGCCAAGTCCCAATTTCACACCATGCGAATTGTATTTTTGTACGTTGAGGATCATCATCATTATCGGTGATTCCTCTCGCGCCTGTTAATAGCTTACATCATTGGCTGGTAATCAGGCGATGTCTTTCCATGTTTGACTCCAGAACATTTTTCACATGGATCGACTTGTACTTCAGGCGAAGATTGGATGAGTTTGAAGACCCAGGATCTAGTTTCATCCATCCGGGCTAAAATATATTCAGGAAAATAAAGACATCAAATGTACATCATTGCTACACAGATGATCATCTGAATCAAAGGATGATGGCTCTATCAGAATCATCAATCTGCCACACAGACAGTTGTCTGTCCTATGTACATGAAAATGAATTTATAAAGCTGAGCATGGGAATGCCCGCCTCAGCTAGATCATGAAAATGTTATGAAGATAATGTATTGTATTGTATCTTATTACAGGTCACCTTCCAATTTGAAAAACCTCGGATCCTCATGATAAAGCATTTCACGCAACATCAAAAGATTAACGACCTCATGCTTTAGGGGGCAACTGTTATAGACATTTTTGGGCATTGCAACCCCAATCATATATGTCCATAAACCAAGGGCTTCTAAGTCCCTAAAAGTGTTGTTTCATGCCCTAAAGGAACAAGGTCTGCTAATTACATCATCTCCCAGGAATTCTCCATAGAAAACTGCACAGAACTGATCAAAACTGGACCATACAGGTTGGTCAATGCTAAGGGTGTGATGCATCTCACCTACCCAGTGTAAAAGGTGCGATGCATACAGGAAAGCCCTTCTGTAGGGTGCGATGGGCATGAATGGACAAATGGCAGAGACAATTTGGAAGTTCGATGATCATGGAATCTTCCAGAAACTTCTCCTGTGACACTTGCCTCTCTAAATTCGCCCAGGGACGAGTATGAGATCATCAATCTCCAAGTGGAACCAAGAACTATAAGAGAGAAGACACTAATCAAAATCCTAGAAGTTGAATCACCTCCCTACAATTATCTATATATGGATCCCTCATCCCAGAGATCCAGAGGTTGGAATTTTGTATCTTGTAAGGAAGTGTTGTTGGTTTCCTGGTGGAATATCATAGTGTTGGGTGATCTAATATTTTCATGAGGTGAAGAAGGGCTTTCATGCTGGGAGGATGACGCTGGGTCAGATCAATGGGTTGTAATCCTCCCTTTTAATCTTCACATCAATAAAGCTATTCAAGTCTTCTTCCACATTCTTGTATGTCAGATAGTATATGCATTTGTGTGGTCAATATATATCTGGTCCCATATTGCTTATGATTGTAGATCTCTGCACTTTGAAGGTATTATGTTGTTTTGACTTTACAGGTACTCTTTGAAGCAGAGTGGTCAAGGGAGAAGTGGAAAAAACCTGTCAGTGAGGAGAAGGAACAAGCAAGGAACCGAGCGAAAAATTGAGGTTGGTATTCTGTGATCCTCTCCTATCTACTTCTCACAAAGGAAATCAAAAGTAACTTTAATCTGTTTGTTTCTAAGATAGCTACCCATCTTAGTGGGACTAGTAGCTCTGCATAGACACTAGATTTCCTGATAACAAAATGGCGACTCCACTGGGGAGCGAATAGATTGTTTACTTGTCTATATTTGTTTGTTTTATATACTTACAGATGGAGCCTGAAGTCAAGCCAGCTAGCCTTCCAACTGTATTTTCTATCCAAGTGCAATGTAGATCAATGTTGCTTTAGTCTATCTCTGGGTTTTGTTTATAAACTGAACAATTGATTTGCAAACATCCTAATTTCCCTGGTGGTGGCTCTAGTAACGTCATTAGATCAATCCATGTGATTTCTATTTATTGAGTATCATTAGCTCGACCTAAATCCCTGAACTAAGCTACAAACTATGACCAAGAACTAAGTTGAAGTCTCGTCTCTAGACCATCGCACTTTCTCTTCTTGGGAATCTGGATGCATCACATCTCCCATGTGTAGTAGGTGTGCTGCATCGCACTTTCCCTGTGTTTTAGGTGCGTTGATCAGATAAGACCTCTTCTGCTTCGAGATTTTGGTTTCTTTGTTCACACTCTTCAACTTTATTCAGGAGCTTTTTTGTCTGTGATCAGTATACCACTGTGGAAAATCCTTTCCTTTGCATGATTCTGCCTCCATAGTAAAAATAATTGTGAACTTTTTTATGTATTGTGTGCCATTTACAGTTCTCTTTTACAAAAAGTAGCATAATCAAACTGTCGTCTTTTGATTTGGAAGTGTCGCAAGTGTCATTTTGGATAAAAGAAAAGAATAATATCATTCTTGATGGTCGATTATATAGTTACTCTTGTATTTGTTTTGAATTAGTGGTTTTTCAAGTGTCGAAAGCAGTTTTGAACTCAAAATTGCAAAGTGTCGTCATTATCTTCCTTTCATGTTTTGAAGAAAAATTGTTAGTATTGTCGCTTTGAGAAGATAATTCAGATTTGTACTTATCATTCTTCTTGTCATTCACACATTAAGAAGGCTGAAAACAAATACATGCATGTGCATTTGCATTTAGATTGCTTGTTGATTTAGGTTAGTGCATCTAATGTGTTCTCTCTACTCTATGTTGAAAGAATCTCATTTCTCTTTCCTTAGTAGCTAGGATTTTCATTGCAAGAAGATCAAATGATTGTTTATCATCTTAGATTGCATTTTAGGAAATGTATATCTACATCACATGGTGAACCTGAAAGGCAAACTTCTTAAGAAAGATAAACTGTAAAATAAATTCAATGAACATAAAAACACTTTGGAACCTAACGCACAACATCTAGAAGCCTAGGCTAGAGATGTATTCCAGCGTCGTAAAGCCTGGTAACTATTGCTTTCATCGTAGGTTGGGTGATTCCTCCTCTTTGAGACGACAAGTGCCAATACAGACTTGTGCTCCCATGTACCATCGATTATATATTGGGAGACCACAATAGGCTATATCCTTTATCCTTAGGAAGTCGTGTCTACCGCCCTATCGATCGCAATGCACTGAACACATCATTCTGGAAGATTTATTGTCGTACCGTAAAAAGTATTCTTCAGTTTTGTGATTGGTTTGGTAATCCCTTTGTCTAGATTTCCAGAGTAGTCTATTTCGTTCCTTTTTAGACTCCTTAAAGGAAAAGTTCCATCTGATCACTTGTCACTTCAGGCTCATTAAAAATCGAAGGCGACTAGAGTCATCTTTTGTTTTTTCTCGACTCTAAAAAATTGGAAAAGAAAGTTTTGTCAAAGCATCTAAAACTTATTCGAATCAGAATAACGTCACTGTTCCCTCGTTGGTCTTAGGTTGAGAAAATGGACTCCACCAACCAAGGATTTCCCCTTGGAGGAAATCCTGGTCCTTTCTCCTCTTGGGTAGATGTTGGTGCACCTCATATGGCCAAGTTGTCACTTCCAGGATTGACGATTGGCTTGCCAATATGGATATTCTCAACCTCCGTCATTCAGAATACCATGATTCCTTAACAGTCAAGTCAGCAACTATATGATACTAGAGTTACCCCCCCACCTTCTACTTCATCCGTTTCTCCCTCTCCTCCTTCCTCTTCGTTTGATGAAGCTGGTAAAGAAAAAAATCAAGTAACTAAGAAGGAGAAGAAGGGAAAGGAGAGGAAGGAAAAGAAGAAGAAGGAGTCAAAGGCAAAAAGGGGTAACCTTGCATCATCTAGCGAAAATCCACACATGGCACCTTCCAGACCTAAATCTCCATGTGTCATTTGTAAAGGGGACCACTATCATCGAGATTGCCCTTGTATCCCCCAGATCTTAAGGGACTGGTCTCCTCGTTTGCACAATTTGGTGTCATCAACCTCTGACGATCATGTTGAAAGCACACCATCAACTTGTGAAAAAGAAGTCTCTAGACAGAAAGGAAGATGTAAATTTCCTTGCAAACGGTGCGAAGGCAATCATGTCGTCCATCGTTGTCCCTTCCTAGATGAAGCTAAAAGAGTCTTGGATAACCATCCCGTTTCACCACTGCGGCTTCCTCTTGGTTACAAGAAACTCTTTCCGAGTCCATCACTAGTTGAAAATTTGTCCGACAAAACTTTGTGGTCGGTAGAAGCATCTATCATTGAAGATAGACCCGCTGAATTCATACCAGATGAAAGTCAAAAGGCCAAGGCGGCAATCGACCCGGTCTTGTCTTCAGAATGTCCACCTTCAGATGATACAATCACCGAAGAGAATCAGAACGACACTGTTCAAATTCTTTTCGCAAACACAGACTCCGATGAACAAGGGGCAAATCTACCCGTTCCTTTACCGTGGGAAGGAAGTTCGTCGGAGTCATACCCGACCATTTATTCCGTCCCACCTCCAAGCAACCTAGTTGTTTCCTTCGATTGGAATCTACTAGGGAGACCCCTTTTATCAGCTAGTGTACCATTCTGAATCATTGTACAAGCTTACAGAATGGTCGTGGTCGATACCATCATAGATGAAGGGGCTTCTGTGAGTATCTTTTCCTCAACTGCTTGGAAAGCGCTTGGTTCGCCATCGCTTATGCCTGAGATGAGAAATCTAATAGGATTCGACAAAGGAACCAGTTGACCATTAGGGATCCTTCCAAGTTTGCCCATAACTTTGAGAGGGAAAGCCATGTACATGAACATAATGGTAGTCCAAGGACCTTTACACTACAATCTACTTCTTGGGCATGACTATATTTATTGCATGGGAGCCATCGTCTCCTCACTCTTTCGAGTAATGTGTTTTCCGCATGAAGGCAGAGTGGTCCAACTTGTAGACCATCTTTCGTTCATCAGCTCACACATAGCTAATAGTCAAATACTATCCCTAAATGGTCTTTTCATGCAAGGTATGTCTCATCAATCCCTAGTCCGTCCACCCGAAAAATGTGAGTAATTCGGGGGCTCATGAGTGAAACCCAGGGGGCATGCACCCTGGCCTGCTTCGGTAGGAAAACTCTAGGTATAGGGTAGGTTTCCAAAAAGGATATATGACTCATCTGACACCCGTTCGTATAGGAAGATGGGATTGGACTGGAATAAGATACCTACGTTAGAAGGTAGGCCTTTCCCGATAGAGCAAATGTTTTGTCTACAAATTGAAGGGTAACCTGGAAAAGGTAGGCTTTTCCTGATAAAGCAAATGTTTTGTCTGCAAATTGAAGGGTAACCTCAAAACTATACTTCACTATACCTAGGGGCACGAAAACCTTTTTACATGCAAGTGAAGGACAACCTTTTATTTTCTTAAGTTTGTAGATTCTCAACCCTTTAAACTCGTAGGATTGGTCGTCCCTAGCTTGCATAAAGAAAGGATCCGGAGCAAAGTTTCAAATGGTGCAAGCTCCCTAAAAATTGAACCTATCTATGAGCAAAGCAATGAGCAAATGTTCAAGCTCGTTAAAAATTAAACCTAAGCAATGAGCAAATGTTCGCCCCAGAGTTTGAGCTCATTAAAAAATGAACAAGCCTCCGGTAAATAACCATTGCGAATGCATTATCATCAGCTTTTGAGCGCTGGTCATGTTCTTACCATCACCTCCACTCTGTTTTAGCTGATCATTCGCCTCCATTTGATTGCTTACCCCTTTTTGAGGAACAATTGCAAAGAGTGATTTTGTTAGCCATCCTTGTGACACTGTCGTGATTGGAAAATTCCAAACCTTACCTAGAATTAGCTGCTACCCAAAAAATCACTCGTTCCTCAAGAAGTGAGTCTCCTTTAAGCTCTTTTCATCTGACTCGTAAAATATGAAAATACTATCGAGAAGTTGGCCTCTCCAGCTCATTAAAGCTACCGGGAGTGCTATCTCTCCTCTAGATTTTAATCTTTTTGGACCTGAGGGATTATTACACAAAAATATTGAGCGCTTGTGTTGTTCGGCTCATTAAAACTATCGAAAATTCATCCCTTTCGTATTATTTTATACTTTTTCAGACTTAAGGGATTACATGACAAAAAAGGATCATTGGAGTTTCATTTCTATCACTTTTCAGACACTCTAAAATTGAAAAAGGACTGAGTTGTCGTTGTCGTTAAACTCATTAAAACCAATAGCGACAAACTTGTCCATGCAGACAAGAATGAGTTTCACTGTCACTTGGCTCACTGAAACATAGCGACAGGTTTGCTCGAAGGGAAAATTATAGAACAAGCATATGCTATCCTCCTCAATCTTGATAAAAATAAATAGGTACTGGTCAACAATGACTAGGGAAAAATTGGGAAGAAAACTTGAAGAAACTTTATTGGTAGCGAGTCGCTCTTGAACATGACACTTTCACTCCATCACCATGATTGAGTCGGGTTGGGTTATTTCGTTCACCAGTCATATTACCATTGGTCCACCGTACCATCCATCTCTGGGGTTAATGCTACCAATCCATTTCAAGTGTCGTCGATATGCTCAAGAGAAGTCGATCAGAGAATTCACCAATCCATCTTGTGTTTCATCCGCTGCAAAACCTTTACGCTTCATTCTTTCATGACCGCCAGCCTAAACCTTGTATCATCAGATCATTTTCACCTCCAAAAGTCATTTTCTCCATTCCTTGTCGTAGATGTGGGATTCATTAAGGCCCTCCTACGGCGGGTCACTTCTTTTCGGCATCAGCTCATTATCCAAGAAGTTGACCTAGGGACAACCCTTTCAGTACTTTGAAGCTTGCATGCCTCAATGGCAAGTTTCTCACTTTCGGCGATAGGTTTACATCAATGGCCTTCGACTGAGAGATTTTGCATGGTGTTCGATGCCAAGTCCCACTTTCATACCACGTGAATTGTACTGTCCTAACTTGAGGGTCACATCATTACCGGTGATTCCTCTTGTGCATGTTAACAACTTACATCATTGGCTAGTAATCAGGCGATGTATTTCCATGTTCGACTCCAGAACATTTTTCACATGGATCGACTTGTACTTCGGGTGAATATTGGATGAGTTTGAAGATCCCAAAGCTAGTTTCATCCATCCGGGCTACGATATATTCAGGGAAATAAAGACATCAAATGTACATCATTGCTGCACAGATGATCATCTGAATCAAAGGATGATGGCTCTATCAGAATCATCAGTCTGCCACACAGACGGTTGTCTGTCCTATGTACATGAAAATGAATTTATAATGTTGAGCACGGGAATGCTCACCTCAACTAGATCATGAAAATGTTATGAAAATAATGTATTGTATTTTATCTTATTACAGGTCACCTTCCAGTTTGAAAAACCTTAGATCCTCATGATAAATCATTTCACCCAACATCAAAATATTAACGACCTCATTCTTTAGGGCACAACTGTTATAGACACTTTTGGGCATTGCAACCCCAATCATATATGTCCATAAACCAAGCACTTCTAAGTCCCTAAAAGTGTTGTTTCATGCCCTAAAGGAACAAGATTAGCTGATAACATCATCTCCTAGGAGTTCTCCACAGAAAATTACTCAGAACTGGTCAAAACTGGACCATAGAGGTTGCTCAGTGCTAAGGGTGCGATGCATACTATAAAGCCCTTTTGTAGGGTGTGATGGGTGAGAATGGACAGATGGCAGAGACAGTATGCAAGGTGGATGATCATGGAATCTTCCAGAAAATTCTCCTGTGACACTTGCCTCTCTGAATTTTCCTAGGGATGAGTAAGAGATCGTCAATCTCCAAGTGGAACCAAGAACTATCAAAGACAAGACACTAATCAAAATCCCAAAAGCTGACTCACCTCCCTGCAATCATCTACATATGGATCCCTCATCCCAGAGATCTAGAGGCTTCAATTTTGTATCTTGTAAGGAAGTGTTGTTGGTTTCCTGGTGGAATATCATAGTGTTGGGTGATCTAAGCTTTTCATGAGGTGAAGAAGGGCTTTCATGCTGGGAGGATGACGCCAGGTCAAAGCAATGGGTTGTAATCCTCTCTTCTAATCTTCATATCGATAAAACTATACAAGTTTTCCTCCACATTCTTGTATGTTAGATGGTATATGCATTTGTGTGGTCAATATATATCTAGTACTATATTGCTTATGATTGTAGATCTCTACACTTTGAAGGTATTATGATTTTTTGACTTTATAGATACTCTTTGAGGTGGAGTGGTCAAGGGAGAAGAGGAAAAAACCTGTTGGTGAGGAGAAGGAACAAGCAAGGAACCGAGCGAACAATCGAGGTTGGTATGCTTTGATCCTCTCCTATCTACTTCTCACAAAGGAAAATGAAAGTAAGTTTAATCTGTTTGTTTCTAGGATAGCTACCCATCTTAGTGGGACTAGCAGCTCGGCATAGACACTAGATTTCATGATAACAGATGGATCGCTTCTTAGAAATGGGCATCAACAGCCAAGAATATATTCTAATCACATGTCAGAACTTGTTCCAGAGTATGGAACAGTCTTGTAGTTGAGTTTTCTCCATCATCTCACCTTGTATTTGACAGGGGCGGAAATGATGGTCATCTACAAGCTTCAAAGTCACATCAAGCAAGCCTGAGACACAACCTGTCACACCTATTTCAGAGTTGTAGCTAGAGACAAAGATGCCCCTGAGCATGCCTTCAGTTGGTCATCTGGGACACTTCCTCTAGTAGAAGACTTCAGCTTCTTGCTAGTTTCAGAAGAATTCCAGGAACGAAATTGAGAACACTTCCTCTAGCAGAAGACTTCATCTTTTTTCTAGTTTTGGAAGAGTTCCAAGAATTGCATTAAGCATTCCAGAGTTTTTGGTCATCCTTAAACCATCACAGGTTGAGACTTCCCTTTTCAGGTTGAATTTCTCCCTTTTATGTGGGGTGAGACCTCCCTTTCATGGTTGAAGGTTTCCCTCTTCAAAACAATAGGAGAACTTCCTCTAGCAGAAGACTTCAGCTTCTTACAAGTTTTGGAGGAGTTCTGGGAACTGCACTAAGCATTCCAGTGTTGGTGGTCATCCTTAAACCACCATCCTTTATACCAACCTTTTAGAGAGCACATTTAGCCTAGTGCTGCCATGCATTTTTTCACATTTTTGTATTACAACTCTCTTCTTGGACTCATACACAACCCTTCAGATTAGGGGGGGAATGTTGGACAGCTAATCATCAATGGGTTAGTGTGGAAGCCGAATAGACAAAAGGAAGTCCAATAGACCTTGGGATGTGAAACCCAATGGTCAAACTATGTACTATAAATGTATACCACTTGTTAATAAAATGTACTCTCATGTTTTATCTTTCATATTAATTTTCTGTCCATGTGTGTTTAACACAATGAATGTGCAAAATCCAGGAGTTCCTTTTCAGTCACTATGTAATTTAGTTCAAGCTTTGACAGATTCTTACTGATAAATTAGATAACATAATGTAATTTTTAATCTATCTGGCTTACGGTTTCTCCTATGGATTTGTGTGAGGCATCAACATGAATATGAAAAGGAAGGGACCAATTTGGGCCTCATAAAATTGGTGTAGTGGTTAACTTGTTCTTTAGGGTGTTTAAGGCCTCTTGACAACTTTTTTACCATATAAAATCACAGTCTTTGGCTAACAAACCAAATAAAGGAGAGGCTGACTTGTCGAAGTCCTTTATGAACCTTCAGTAATATCTAGCTAACCCTAGGAAACTTCTTACATCTCTGTGTTTTTGAGAAGGTGGGGCCCTTTGGATGATAGCTATTTTGTTTGGGTCCACCTGCAGCCCTTGTTGAGATATTGAATGACCTACTATATTCCCTGTAGTCATCAAGACTTCACATTTTTTAGGACTGAGAGATAGGTTCATTTCAATGAATTTGTGCAGTACCTTGCCTGGGTTGGACAGAGCCTCTTGAAAATCATAGCCATAAGGTGTAAAATCATCCATATAAATTTCCACCGCATCATGGACTAACTCAGCAAAAATACTCAGGATTGCTCTCTAGAAAGTGGCAAGAGCATTGCATAGGCCAAAAGGAAGGACCCTATAGGGAAAGGTACCCCAAGCACAAGCGAAGGTGGTTTTATCCTGATCTTTCGGACTGATCTAGATTTCGTTGTACCTATTGAATCCATCTAGGAAAGAGAAATTTTTTTTCCCTGGCAGGCCATCTAGCACTTCGTCAATGAAGGGTAGAGGGAAATGGTCCTTCTTTGTGACTTTTTTCAACTCCTTGTAATTGACACAAATCCTCCACTTACCATTTTTATTTTGAACTAACACCAAAGGAGATACCAACTTACTGTCGTAGATAGGGTAAATGAATCGTGCATCTAGTAGTTTTTGCAGTTCTTCTTTGACTATATCTTTAAGAGCTGGATTCATCCTCCTTTGGTGCTGTCAGACTGGCTTGCAACTCTCTTTGATGTATATGTGGTCAGTACACACCGAGGGGTGTACTCCCTTCATTTATTTGTAACTACAAGTGAAGCCATCTAGATGTTCCTTTAGCATGTTGCATAACTTCTCTTCTTGGAGAGCTGAAAGAGATGGATTGATTTTCAAGGTTCTCTTAGGGCCAAATTCTATTGTTTTGACACAGAGGGGGTTGGAATTGGCCAAAAATAGGTCAATTGGATGATTATTCCAGGTTTCCTTTACTACATCTTCTAAGGGAAATGTACTAGGAGTTGGACTTTAGAGTAGGTGTTTAATCAAATTAGGTTCATCATGATGTCCTCCTCCCATGGTTGTTTCTAAAGTATAATGTTGGGTGGAATAAACTTCATCTTCTTCCTCCTCCTCCAACCATAAAGGTAAATCATTCTCTAGAGATTGCTGAGCAGGAGGGTATAGGACTAATTGCTTTGACATATTCCCATTCTTGATGTTCATATTCCTAGCTTTGCAGCTAATATAAGAATCAGCAGTGGCCAACCAGGATCTCCCAAGGATTAGACGGTAACTAGTAAGCTTAGCCTTAGGCTAGAGAACTAGGAAATCTGCAGGGTACTCCCAAGAGTCAATGGAGACCATCACATCCTCCACAATCCCCTCAGGGGTCAATATGGAGTGGTCTACAAGTGGCAGAAAAGTTGTGGTCTTCCTCAATGAACCTTGGAGGTTGAGCTTGAGCATGGTGTCCTTGGTCATCACATTAATGGCAACCCCACAATCGATCAAAGTGTGTGGGACAATAGTGTCATTGATGTACACATCTACTACAGGGCTTCTAGGGTCCAAATGCTTTTGATAGATTACCTGCCCCAACATTAAGTTGGGCATCTGTCCAATGACATTAATGGTAGGGGTATCCCTTCTTCGCCTCCCTGGATGCTTGAATCACTTCTCCTTAATCAACTTATTGTAAATAGGGACATCTTTTATTGCTTGGAGAAGTGGAATATTTACACATAGGTTTTTCAATTCTCCTAGAAGTTCAGTCACTTCTGGGGTAGGCTAGAGTGGTTGGGTTCATCTCTCAGGAAAGGGTCAATTCACTTTAATAATTCTTTCCTCTCTTTCTTCCTCAACCTCCCTAGGTGGAGGTGGAGGTTGGTTATCTGGGAGAAATCTCCAAAATCTCAGGTTAATCTCCTGGATTTCCACAGCACTTGTTGAGCCTGTTTGTTGTTCGGGTTTAGATTTGGTTGGGTAGGCATCTGGGGTTTCTTTTGTTGAGGAGAGTGTAACCACTGTGGTTGGACAGGTGGTGGAGGAAATAAAGATGGATCATTGTTGTCTTTGGGTCTCCACCCTTGGGGCGGTGCATTCCACTAAGGTTGTGGTGGAGCATATGGTTGAAATGACTGGCTGGCTAGTAGGGAGTGATACTGAGATGCAAAGGACCATGGAGGGGGTGTAGAACATGAAGGATGAGAATGGGGTCCCCAAGAAGGTATGGCTATGATTTGGTATGGGTTGTAATATGCATGGGATGACCCTTGCATGCCCTCCTAGTATGGTCTAGGCCCGTGATGTCTCCTTTGGTTTATGTAGCAGAGTTGCTCATTGACCTTTTCATCTCCTTGATATAAAACTTTGGGTTTAGGCAAAGAAGGGCGCCTGTATTTCGAGTGGTTTTCTTCATATACTGAGCAAATTTCAATAGAATTCAATGGACTTTCATTCCTAGGATGCCTCTTGGTGCATCTAGGCCAAGGCTCTCTCTGCTTCCTCCTGTATTCTCATAATGTGCATAGTGTCCATTTCCAAGGCAAGGGTTTGCAACATCTCACATTTGAAATATTCCAGAATGTTTCCAATTTCACCCTTGATGGATGAGTTATAAGAGGATGTATTGACCATAGATTTACTAACCCTACCCTTTTTCCTAGCTACCCTAGAATGGTTTCTAAAGATAGTATTGATATTCTCATAGGGTAATTGGTAGATATCTCCTCCTACTAACAAGTGTAGGGTATCCAGAAGATCTTCCCTTACTCCCCTAAGAAGGACCAACTTTAGTGACTCAGGGTCAAGTGTGTGCCTGGCCTTTTTGTAACTAAGCTGGAATCTTTCTTCGTAATCCTCTACGGATTCATCATTGCCTATGGTCATCCTAAAAATATCCACTTTAGTATCCTTTGACCAACAGTAGTCTCAATACTTATTGTTAAAGGCTTGTTGCATATGAGCCCAAGTTGTGATTCTATCCCCAGGTAAACCCATGAACCAATGCAATGCTGCATCCTTGAGGGTAGATGGAAATAGTTTTAGCTTCTGCTCATCATTTGTATAGTCATAGGTTCAGCATATAACAACAAACTCAAATAGGAAAGTGTCAGGGTCTTCTATGGTCAAGCCATGGAAATGAGGTAGGGCAGAGGGGATTATAATTTTCATCTTAGTGTCACCATTGGTTTCCTTGATGGGGAAGGCACCGTCAACTCTCTCTCTCTATTCCCTCTATCATTTCTGTTTTTAGCCATTGGTTCAATAGGAATGGGTTCTTCCTCTTCTTCTTCCTCCATAGGTTCTTCAAATATGTTAGGTTTCTCACCTAAGGGTTCCTCCAGTGCACAACCACTGAAAAAGAGGGAAGGTTGGTTGTTTGATCCAGTGGGGCTATTTGGAAAAAATTTCCCTAAGTTATCCCTATTCCTACGAGGCATGAAAGGAAAAGTTTTTGGGTTGGTTTTGTGTTTTTTTTTTTCAAACATGGAAAGTACTTTGCAAAATTGAAATTTCCGGTTAAATGAAAACCACTGGATGACTGAAAAACTACTTTCTGAATTGAAATCTTGCTTGCAAAAATGGAAAGGAAAGCAAAACATGTAGAATGAAAAAGGAAGCAACTAAATTACTTTTGCAGAAATAACTAATGGTAGAATATTAGAGAAAAGAAATAAAATAAAGAAGTAGTATTCACATATTACTCAAACACCTCCCGGAAATGGTGCCAAAAAGTGATGAGCGATAGTATTGCTAATAATGCTACAACTCCTAGGATACCAGCTTTACTTTGTCAACACGCGATTCGTAAAAACTTGGAGGTGACAGTTTTATATACACAAGTAATAGTGATGGTTCTACCTTTTGTCATGGTTCAGCTGGTGAGAGAAAACTGGGGTTTTCAAGTGAGACTTCTATGGAATCATAAGAAGCTTCGTTTCATGATGGAAGAAAGGGAAATCTGCTCTAAGGGAGAGCTACTCTATTGCAATAATGGAAAATACTGAAATTCAATGTTAAATCATAACATTTCCTAATTAACTACCAAGATACTATGCTTTGTAATAATGCTAAATTAACATGAACCAAATGCTACTATCTAAGCATGGAAGTAAGAAGCATCAAACATCACTAATGTACAAGTAAAGGGACTGACATAAATCTATTTTTGTCTTTTTGTCTTTTGATTCAAAATCAAGTATGCAAACTAATTTCCTTTGGTAATGTGGTAGGTGAATTAAGGATGTTGGAGGATGGCTAGAAGGGTTAGGATATGGTTGGATGGTGTGGGAGATGGTTGGGAGGATTTTGGTGACTTCCTAGAGGTTTTCCCTCAATTCGGCCTTAAAACAGGCCATTTAATGAAAACCTACAAGATGTACTAGAAACCTACAAGATATAGCTGAGAGCAAAATGGAAGGCGTTGGAGGTGATGGAATGCATAGGGAAGGTGGTGGATGGGTGGAATTAAGTGAGGAAATGTCTAGGATCACTCAGAATTAAACAACAAATATAGAGGATGGTTGGGTTCACTCAATGTGCTTGGAAGAATTTCTATGAAAAATGAAGAAAACTAGTGAAGGGAATGGTGAAAACGAGGAATGACTATGATGGATGGAGTGGAAGGTGGTTGTTGGCTATGAAGTCTTTCTCACCTCTTGAAGCACCTACTCTCCATAAAACATCTATAATTTTCAATAGGCTAGAAAAGCATAATTAATGATCTAACTGCCTACATGATGCATGAGGAAATTTGCTGCAAGGAATGAAAGCATGGATGAGATATATTGCAAGGGTGAAGATAGAAGAAATGGAAATGAAATCCTAGTTTGAAAAACTTATCAAATGCTAACTTAACTACAGTAAACTCTAAAGCTTATGCATGAAATAGAAATCGTTGTTTTTGGGGCTGCAAAAAGGTCGCTTCCTCAAATCATGATCCCAAAGGGAGGAAATGAGGCCAAGACACCCACTGACAACCATGTGGTACTCCTTTTATCCCTGCTAACTTGCTACTGAAGTAAGGCACAAATGGAAGCAAACTAATAAACAACTAATCCAATCTACACTACTTGCAATGAAAACACATCTAAAAGAAAATTAACAATGAAGCTATGAGGTTAATCTAAACATAAAAATACAAGAAAATAGGAGCCTTGGCTTCTAGGGTTTGGCCCTAACCCAAGAGCTTCATACCTCTAAGTTAACTCAATGTTGGCTCAAGACAAAACTCATTCTCATTACCAAAACAGAAAATTACATCAATAAAACTTTCACAAGTGTGGAGCTCGAAAATAGCTTACAGTTTTACAACAAAAATTCAAATCCTAATGAGGATTTAGGCCTCTCTACTTATACAATTGAAGTCCCCAATGGCTTCCTTAAAATCAGGGAGTCTTAGCTCCCGAACTTGAGCTAATCTAGCTCTTTGTCTCTCACTTGCAGGGTTGACTTCTAATCCTCATGGCTTGGTTGCTTGCACTGCGAGCTAGTCTGATGGATGGAGGAATATTCGAATGGGGGAAAAGTAAATAAGGAGGATTTACCTCCTACAATCCCTCTCCCTGTCCCATTCTAGTTTTAACCTTATTATTTGCCAAAATTCCTTGATTTTCTCCTTTAATCTTACATTCAATGAATATTTGTCCACTAGGCATAATATCCAACTCTAACTCATCTCATAAACAAAATATAGTCAAAAACATGTAAGAAGTTGTGATAAAAGTTAGTTTGACTAATATAGGAGGTGAATTAAGACCAATATAATTACCTAATGATGAGACTCATCACCTATGGAACAGGAGGTTTTCATAAATAAATATTCTGCAATGATTGTGTAGTCATGCAGTCACAACTACCTCCTATATTCTTTACTTTCTCTCTCGGGACAAAGACTCATTACTGTTGCAATATGATTCATTTTCATGGGTCAGAAGAGAGTACATTACTTGAAAGAGGAAAAATCTATAATGCTTATATGTCTGATGGTGTAGACATGCAATTCCTTATCCCTTATACAGCTTTGAATGTTAATGACTTTGCCTATGGAACTGGAGGTTTGTTTAAAACAAAGTTTCTACAATGATTTTTTACTCATGCAGCCACAACTAGCTTCTCTATTCTTTACTTTCTCTCTTGGGACAAAGACTCATTATTGTGACAGTATGATTCATTTTCATGGGTAACAAGAGAGTACATTACTTGAAAGAGCAATAAGCTACAATGCTTCTATCTCTGCTGGTGTAGATATGAAACTCCTCATCTGAGAATGCACATCTCTATGAGAAGCAAGACAACATTGGCTCGAATTATATCAAATAAAGAGGCTAGTAATGTCATCATTTTGCAGCGGCTGCTGGAAAACCCACCTAAGTTATGATTTCACCATGGGCATCTGGATCACTTATCTCATATCAGAATAGGAGGTGTAAGCAAATCATCAAAGGTGACTAATTTGAGTAAGGATATTTTTGTTGGTCTTAATCCAACCCTACACCTAGCAAATGTAATTATCATGAATACATCCAAGTTGGTAGAGGTTGTGGTGTAGAACTTGATCAAACTTCTCTCCTTGAGGTAAAGATAGTCAGTGGAAATGATAAATAGCCAATTAAGGGGCCAAGTATCATTTTCTTGCTAGAAGGCTCGAGCTCAAGGTTGGAGAGGGAGATCTAGATATTTTTTCTAGTTCCCAAGCATTGAATTCAAGAAGGAACAAAATATAGCCTACAGCAGAGGGCTTATTTAGCCAATAAGAAGGACGTTGAGTCTCTTATTCATTGGCATGATTTTCTGTATGGTTTGTGGATTTCATAGCCACTATTGTGGGGTTGAGTTCACTCAGTGAAAGGGAGAGATATCAGTCCAGTGTGGAGGTTGCATTCTATTTGGTGTGGGGCTATGATTTAACGCATAATAGTGAACCAAAATACTTTTTAATACCCCTGCTGTGTGAGTTACATCAAAGGGACACATTTCTCTTCTATATGTTGTGTGTGTTGCCTCTTTTTTGAAGAAGGGTTTGGGCATATAAACTAAGCACTATTTGCTGAACGTTACTCATTCCATTGACTGAATATATTGAAGAGAAGTGGTTGTGCTTGATTTCTAGTTGTAGCACACATTTTGGACAACTTTAACCTCCATTGGCCTCTCTTTTGCATTTGTGCATGGGTGTGAAGAAAAAATGAATATTAGTGAGTTTATTGTGGTTGTTAGCATGTTCATGGGCCAATTCTTTCCTTTGTTTTTAGATGAGTAAATCCATGCTTCATGACCATGTATTTACTCCTTAAGATTGGGTGGGTCTTGTGCATTGTGGCAGCATTTTTGGTTGCGAAGAATGAATTCGAGAGGTGCATGTAGACGGGACATTATTATCAGATCATGAACAACATTTCAGTGAAGCATAGACATTATGTTTTTGGGGTTATATAGTTGTTGATAAGTGGCGACGAGCTGTTTAGGGAAGCACCGAGCACGTGGTCATTTGGGAAGCTATGCTGTCAATGTATTAAGGTTGAATCAACATTCTTATATGACTAATATTTCTTTGATATGTTATGAAAATCGAGTCGAGTTTCTTTGTTGTGTTCTCATAATGTATTTTCCTTTATAGAAAATTAATATGGTGGTTGTATACCCTTCAGGTTTATTTAATATCAACCATAATAATGTTTTGTGTTACTTTTATGAGTCTTGCACATTGTTCTATTCATTGGAATGAAGCCTGGTTGATGTTTATGTAACTGCAAATTGACTGCAAGCTAACAAGGACACCTACATCAATTTACTCACTAAGTGTTGACAAAATAGTTCACTAAACGACTCATTGAAACTGAGTAAAAAATCAAAAGTTTTAAATGCAAATTGGGAAAATTTCAGTTGGGAACATTACAGCTTTCCTATCTCAATTAGGGGCACAGTGCTAAAAAGCATTCTTCACCCACCCTAATATATTTGATGTCCTCTTATAGGCCCTATACCTGAAAAGAATTTTAGAGGACCCTGTACCACTCTCCCATACCCAGAACAGTCAATAAGCCAACATATAACATCCTGATATGCATATTAAAAGGAATCAACACTTATTTTAAACAACTATATATATCACAAGAAGGAGGCATATTGACAGTGTTAGAATTTATTAACACGTTGGTAGTACTGGAATTTGTTTAAATCCTCATCTAGCTAGAATATGATAAACTTAAAATTATCTGACACAGAAACTAAAAAAATTATCAAACTTTATAAAACAAATATGTATAATCTTTCAGCATCATTCCAATTTTCAAAGTTTTTCAACTGTTTCTAAAATTGTAAATTCAAAAAAAAAGTTTCATACTAAATACCATGGAATTTAAGAAACTCGTAATGCATAATTTTCAGTCCCAATTGGATATATTTCATATCCACCAGGTCAATGACACTAAGCTTAACTATCTTCTCCAAAACCAACTTAATATAACCAGAAATAAAACTAAGTAAAAAACCTACAGGGTTTGATCCACCAGGTCAATGACACTAAGCTTGACTCTCTTCTCCAAAACTAACTTAACAAAAACCAGAAATAAAACTAAGTAAAAAGCCTATAGGATTTGCAAACATTGATATTTGGATGCTTTGAATCCCTATGTTTATAGCAACAAATACTTCTAACTGAGTTGTGTGCCCTCAACATTGACATAGGTGTAAAACCACTCCTGCCTTAGACAAGATTTCGCAAAAGGGAAAATTCTTCCCTGTGTTGAAGTCCTATTGTACCTTCAAGGATCGAAAAAATCTCCACTTCAGGATCTTCTATAAATTGCAAAGGCGTCATTTTTAGTTTCTTGGATCTCAAACAGTGAGACAGTTTTCAGTCAGTCATGGGGAGTGGTGTGAGGAGTGGAGGGGGGAAGAATTCTCTTGGGTATTTTTTTGGTAACTCATTCAGAAGAGCCACCACCCATAAAGCCTGCTGAAAAAATAGAGCCCACCCCACAGGTGGTAGTGGCTCGCAATGTGGCTTAACCTCCTCCTCTTGCTGTTGCACAGCCTGAAGGATAGGCAAGTAGAAAATGAACAATTATCATAGGGTTGATGGGCAGAACAACAACAATTTCATTACTAACCGAACCTCTACAAAGGTGTGTTGTACACTAGGAGGTGGATCCTCACTCGGGTACCCTTTGGAGGTCATAAATTAACACCCAAGTGGAGAAACAAAGGACCCACATGTAGATCTGGATCCCACTAGGCCCTCATAGGTATGATGATCCACAAGCTTCATATGATGCAAAGGAAGGAGAGGTCCTTAGGCTAGGAGTCCTAGATTGTTGCCGAGGTGGAGGGGTTTGTTGTTTTTTTGCTGAAAGTATGCTCCAAAGTAGGTCCCATGAAATCAGTGACCCTACATAATATAAAACCTGAAAAAAATGAAAGAAATGAAGAAAGCCTACCTCATAGTCAGACATTGTGCACATGCAGAATCGAAAGGTAATGGACGATTTCAAATGAAGGCACAAAAATTCAACATGCAAAGTAGGAAGGTAATGACTAATTCCAAATGAAGGCATCAAAATTCAACCCTGTACCTTTGGTTCCATCCCGAAATAAAAAAAATAATAATAATATTCGACCAGCTCACCCTCCCCGAGTAACACTAATTCGGCAAAGAAGCCCAAAGTTGTAAGAGTTTGCAATATCTGTTTTGAGGAGACAATTAGAACCATATTAGAGTGCATTGGGTTCTTGCATGGGTTAATTTGTAAATATACTATATAAGTTATATAAGTTAATGATTGCAATGTTTAAATTTGTAAATATACTGTATAAGTTATATAAGTTAATGATTGTAATGTTTACTTATATAAAGTGTTTATGATATATGATTAATGTTTTTTTTTGGAAATTGGAAGAGAAAGATAAGAAAGCAAAGGTACTGAGGTTTGTTGTAAATAAATTAAAAAGAAGGAAAAATGCTTCCAAATAGTGGGATTTTTCAATTTTCCTTTTCAATAGGACTAAATTTTAGTTGGAGCTATGGATTTGGCCTCAAAAGCATTGGTTGGCTACTCTAGAAATCAAGACCTGACATATCCGAGCAAGTTCATTAGATAAATTCATCTTGGAAAAAGGTTGAAAACTCTAAGGTGAAAATCTCCCTTTTCTAATGTGTGTTTTAAACCTTCCATTTGAGAATGCTAAAAACAAGGTCATGATCTTGAAAATGGGTCCTTGATTTTACCAAAACTCAATAGCAATGATTAATCAATGGTGTGATTCTTTCTATTTTGGTTTGACCTGAACTTTGAGATCTATCTTTGGGTCTAGTTATCAATTTTTCATTTCATTTATGTGTTGAGAATGTCTTAATGGCTATAGGGGATAAGATGGTTATTTTCCAATACCACTCCCTTGAAACCCTATAAAGAGATTGTGTGCCCCATTTTTTTGTTGTAATATTTCAACCACAAGTTATTCCTATGAGGATTCCCCTAAAGGGAGGGTATGTAAAGGATGTGAAAAAATAACAAAATTATGTGTTAAGTCAAAGGAGTGTTATATATTGTAGGTGCATCTAGAGGTCTCGACAAAGGTGAAGGGGAATGGAGTTTATATCCTACTGAAACACCTCCTATTGCAACACCACTTATTCCACCATTCGAGGTGCTAAAGGACATTGACTTTAAGGGTCATAGGTGAAAGATCACAAATATCTTAAAAATGAGAAGGTAGGAGTGATTTATAATAGGATTTTTGTTCAACAGTTGACTTTTTGGGTAAGATTTCCCAATAAATGGAAAGAATCGAAGCGCTACCAACTACAAATTAAGTAGAGTGTGAGCAAATGTTTCCTAATATTCAAAGAATCTCTCCATATTTTTTCCGTGAGATCCATGGCAAGTATGTTCAAGTGTCGAAAACTCATGTTAAGATATCATCTTTGATTCAGGGCACCTATACTCCTTCAAATTGTGATGGAGAGTCGAACCAATGAGTAGGAAAGGTTGTTCATTTATAAGGTTGGCATCAATCAAGTATTCTCCCTCTGCCCAACAATAAGATGAGGAGTGTGTATAATGGAATTATTTTTGTAAACAATTCCAAATATTGGATTATTTTCAAGTTCAAGGACTTCAAGTGGTTACCTCAACCTACAAATCTTTAAAGGAACTATTTGTTTTTCAATTAGACCCTTATGGTCAAGGAGTTAAAAAGAGGAAGGCCTTATGGCTATTTTTAAGGGGTTGGCCTAGGCTCACTTATGTAATAACTTCTTTATCAAATGAAAAAATGTAACATTGGTTATGATTACAATAAACTAAGTTACTCTCTTCTCACTTGTTTATTCTTGTGTATTATTGATCCCAAAAAATTAGATCATGTGATGAGTAACCTCTACTTGAAGGGTTTGTAGCAATTGAAGTTCAATATTGTAAAATTTTAAAATGTTTATCTTTGAATAAATTTCTCATGAACAAGGCCTTTCAAGGTATTATAAACATATACCTAGAACAATCATTGCCAATATTATGTGCTCCCTCTTTATTGGCATCCATGTAGGAATGCTATTTTTAATACCAAAAGCATGTCGCATTGAGTAAGTTGATTTGAGCTCTCTAAATGGATTGACACCATGAGCTACTAATGAAAGCCCAATATTATAGAGAAACCAATGACCCCTAAAACACTAGTGAAGTGATGGGATAACACCAAATTCATTCAAGGAATTTAGCTAAGTGTTTTACTCCACTTAGAGTTTCAAGTTGGTAGTTTAGGAATATTCCATGGTCCTAATGAGCACATCATATAGAGAGGATGAAATGACTCATTTCTACAAGAATTGGATCCTTGTGTTCTATGCATTTATGAATACAAAACCATCTTCAATGAGGTGGTGATCATCTCCGACAACCTGATCCATGCATAGGTAAGTTCAAGAATCATTTCCTTGGTTAATGTTTCAAATTATTTATGTCCTCCTACCTATCAAATTGTTAAGTATGTTCTTTAACACATTCCCTAACATGTCCTTTGGGTTGGATCTAGAATGTATCTTGCAATCAATGTGTTTTTCTAAAATATTTAGAATTTGAACCATATTCACTACTATCCTAAGATTTGTAATGACTTTATTTTCCCACTCTATAACTTATCTTTGAGAAGGAGTGCCCCGAGTTCTCCCCCACAATTATGGTTTACTTGGAGTTGATTGGTAATAGATATATAACTATGAATGGAAGATACATACATGCATATGGAGCTACTAAGCCTCACTATTCCATTCCAAATCATGCTTTGGATAGGCTCTTTCTAAAATAAATAACCTACCAAACTACTCTATATGGCCTCACATTACCATGAAGGTTAGGGTAAATAGATAATGCCCTCATTATCCTATTTTTTAGTTACACGCACCTTTCTTGATTTTGGTCACATCATAATTCTGGTTAGAGAGAAAAAAATATTATTATCTAGACATGGAACCATCCACAATGCATGACCTATTATTGTATCTATTTAGTTTTTTTTTTAATGTTAAGATGTTTCTTACATGAATTTGTTGATATGTTGACATTGCGATAAAAAAATTGAATCAATAGAAAATTATTTAGGGTCTCTTGCATATACAACAAAGGAGGATAACATTGCAATAGATTTTGGTCTTGAGAGGAGGGGTCGCGTACATGGGGTTGCCATTGGAGTCATTCCAACTGAATTGTTTGGAAAAGAGTGTGCTTACAAGAAGCAATTGCATAATACAAAAGAGAAATTGAGAGAAAAAGACAAGGAACTTGGAATATTGAAAGAAACTATTGAAAAATTAATGTAATTGAAAGTTTCCATGGAGGTGGGAAAATAAAATGGTCGAGTTGATCCAAAAACAATCGAAAATGTAAGAATTACACATGTAAACTATTTATTTATTTTATGTATGCCATATTTGCATATTAGGATTTTAAAAGAATAGTGTCAATATGAACATTATTGCATTGTTATATGATGTGTAATTAATCAAACATTTTTTTTGTAGCTTAACCCTTCATCTTCTGACGTCATGGTATTCATGAAAACTATTTATTTTTTAGCAAAGTTCCCTGAGCCTTAGTTAGGCTTCGCCAAAACCTAGCTCATATGGATCCATAGATTTTGGGAATTTATTTTATTGAATCTTGAATTGAACTTCATATCTATATGACCCTCAAACAATGGTTACCTTAGTCAATATTACACATGTGGCTACTTCTGTTCTGGCCCTAAATTCTTGTACATGCCCTCCATTTGTGTTGGCCTTTATCACATACCTTGCAACCTACTAACGACCACAAGACATTGTATCAACCCTATCTCCTATTTTAGATAACAAGTATGAGGTGTGCTAAGTGTCAGGGAGTGCTAGGGAGTGCCAAAGCATGCCAAGAAATTTAGGGGATGCTAACACATGCTACATAGTGCCAAGGTATTATTAGGTGTGCGAGATGTTATGGCATTTCAAGATGTAAAGTTTGTTGCTTAGTTGTTTAATTTTACTACCACAATTGGATGTGAGCCTTGTCTTTGTAACTTGTTAAGTTGGATGAGTTGAAATTATACACGAGTAGCCTAATATGAGTTACAAAAAGTTCTTAGGTGAACAAGGCATAGTCTAGTTGTAGTAATTGTAACTTGGTCAAGCTATTGTTATAGTTAAGTTGTTATTATAGTTGAGGTAGGATTTTGTTGGGTTCCCATGCAGCAAAAAAGGTAAGGGTAGTTGTGAGGGCATGATAACTAAGGAGTTCCAAGGTGTGCTAAGCAATGAAAAGGCTTGCTAACACATGCCAAACAATTTTTTGGTCTGATGGTTTGATTTAATTTTATGGTGTTATTTTTATTTTTCACTTTTCATAGAACTATTATTCCTAGTTTGGAACATTACAGTCAGCAAGTTCCATGTCTGCTAAGGAGGGAGTGACAAGGTATGCTATGCATTGCTACCAAGGCATGCTAGAGTGTTAGGGAATCATTCCAAGATGTGTCAAGAGCCAAGGTGTGTCAATGCATGCCAAATATTGTTAGGGAGTGCCAGAGAAACATAAGGGAGCACTATGTCAAAATGCATGGAAATGAATGAATAAGAGTGTGTGACAAGGAGTGTCAGCGAGTTCCAAGTGTATTAAGGAGAGAGTGACATGGTATGCTAGGTTGCACTAAGTCATGCTAGATTTCTATGGCGACATTCAGCCAAGATGTACCAAGTGCCAGGGTGTGTCAATATGTGATAGGACATGTTAGGGAGTTTCAGGGAAATACAAGGGATCACTCGGTCAAATTACTGTGTGCAAATGAACAAATAAGAGTTTGTGACAAGAAGTGTGAGTGAGATACAGGTGTGCTGAGGGAGTAATAAGGTATGGTAGGTAGTGTTAAGGCATGCTAGAGGCTAGGGTAACATGCCAAGATGTGCCAGGTGCTAGGCTGTGCCAATGCATGCTAGGGAGTGTTATGGAGTGCCAAAGAAACAAAAGGGATCACTAGTTTCAAATACATCGAAATGAATGAATAAGAGTGTGTGACATGGAGTGTTAGTGATTTCTAGGTTCTGTAAGGAGTGAGCGACAAGATATGTTAGGTAGTGCCAAGGAATGCTAGAGTGCGAAGGCAACATACCAAGATGTGCCATGTGCCAAAGTGTGTAAATGCATTCCAACGAATATTAGGGAGTGCCACAAAAACACAAGGGAGAACTAGTTCAAAATGCATGGAAATGAAGAGATAAGAGTGTGTGATAGGGAGAGTCAAGGAGTTCCAAGTGTTCTAAGGAGGGAGTGGCAATGTTCTATGTTAGGTAGTGCCAAGGCATGTCAGAGAGTGGTAGTTTGTTCTAGGGAGTGAAAAGCATGCCAAGAAATGTAGGGGATGCTAACACACACCACATAGGGCTAAGGGATTGTTAGATGTGCCATGTGCTATGGCATGTCAAGATTGAAATTGTGTTTCTTAGTTGTTTTATAGCCATGGTTGGACGTGGACCTTGAATTGATAACTTGTTAAGTGGGATGAATTAAGATTGGACATGAGTAGCCTAAGATGTGTTATAGGCAGTTCTTAGGTGAACAAGGCATAGTCTAGTTGTAGTAATTATAACATGGTTAAGTTGTTGTAGTCAAGGCAGGACTTGGTTGGCTTCCAGCAAAGTCTAAAAAAAAGTAAGGGTAGTTGTGAGGGCGTGATAGCTTAGGAGTTCTAGGGCATGCCAAGGAATGAAAACGTGTGCTAATAGATGGTAGATAGTGTCAATGGATGGTGAGGAGTGTTGGAGATTTTGGGGAACACAAGGGAGAGCTAGGTCAAAATGCTTGGAAATGAAAAAATAAGAGTGTGTGCCAAGGAGTGTTAGTGAATTCCAGGTGTCCCAAGGATGAAGTGTTTTAGGTGAAGTTCGGAATAGGACTTGCAGGATGCAAACCTATGGTTTTGATAAGGCATGGACAAAGCAACATCTGAGAAAGGGAGACTTTGGGTTGGGCAGAATATTTTTTTGCTAATGAATTGGTTGGGTTCCCAAGTCGCAAAAAAGTAAGGTTATCTATGAGGGTATTAGTGTCAGTCAGTTCAATCTATCACCTGTGATAAAATATTCTCTTACAAGGTGTTGTTATGGTGTCAAGTTAAATCTTGTCATTTCTGTGAGTCTAACATCATGAAAACATCATTCATGTGTGTCTAGGGTTATTTCCATGCTCTCAAGAATTTCATATGCTGGTCACTTTCATCACTTAGTTGAGTCTAACATCATGAAAACATCATTCATATCACTTCAGTCACATCATCATGGTCTCCATTCAGCTCAGTGTCACCATTAGGTCAATAGGGTTAAAATCACAAAACTAGTGATTTCATGTATAAATCCAGCAAATGACGAGTAGCAATAGGTAAATTTGTTCAATAACACTTGATTTCAAATGTAATTTATGTTTTTAGAAGTAATAGTGTTTGTAAGGCTCTAAAGTTATAAGAAGATGTCATAAGGCTACAAAACTAAAAAAGAAAGTGAATTCGTGAGGTGAGCCATCCTACCTCATTAATCACTTAGAAACCAAAAGAAAATTATAAAAGCACATGGAGGAGCTCATTCACACTCATTTTCACTTGTCTACCATCCAATCATTGAGCTCTTCCCTCTCCTTTGCAAAAATTGTGATTCCATAGCCGTCACTAGTAAAAATTGACTCTTGTTGCACACACAGAGCCTTCGTTGCACACCTAGGCAGCACGTTGCACATAGGAAGCCTTCGTTGTACATGGGGCAGAGTTCTTCGAAATTGTTGTTTGACCACCAAAATTCATTTTTCAAATCTCATCTTCAGTCATTTCATCCTCCAGGCTCTATAAAAAGTATGTTTAATCATTTTCCTGCCCTCCTTTACCTCATATGTCAAGAAAATGATCAAATGCTTCTTCTTCTAGGGCTTACATGATTTTCATGGTTTTTATCCTAAAATGATGCGTTTCTATCATAAACCCTAGATTCCTTGTCCTTGCACTTATGTTTGCAGCTAATACACCATTCTCATCCATCACAAAGCCTTATCCCCTCATTTTCTATCATTTTCCTCTAAACCCTAATCTACCCTATCCCTTTCTAGGATAGGCCTCTATTTTGGCCTTTTCAACCCCCTCCCCTCACTCATTTCCCAAAATTCCTTTTTCTCCTACCCACTAATAGCTTCCCCTACCCTCTTAAATTTACTTACAAACTTAGGCAACTCCTTAGTGCATCATACCACCTCATTCCCTCACAGCAACAAATGTCATTGTTTTTGCTTGCCTTTCACTTAGGGTTTGAAGTATCGAGCCTCACTCATCACCATCAGAGAAGAGGAAGTACAACAAGGGGGAAAATATACTGAGGTTTGAGCCCTCTAATTGAAATAAAATCACTTCCTCCCCATTTGTCATGAAATTCTTTGACGCTGTCAATTGTTCAGGGTTTTGTCAAAGAGCACAGGAAGTAGGTTACCATGAGCATCTCACAGGTATATTTTCCTTCACCTTGAAGGAAAATAAGATCACCATTGCAGGAACTGATTTCATGTTTTCAGTGGAAGCCATCTGTCAAGCTACAGGCACACCAAACCATGGTGAAAATTGCTTCAAAGGCGTGAACCCAGACCTAGAAGAGTACAAACCCTACTTGAAATCACAATATGAAGGAGCTCACTCACATGTTTTCCAATTCAGATACTTGTTGGAGAGATATGCACCATTGATGAAGGTTGTCATGAATTTTTTCACATGTGAGGGCAAATTTTCTAGGCTATATCAATGCCACATAGGACTACTCATGCACTTTATAGCTGCCAAGTCTCTAAATTTGTCTAGCTACCTGTATAGAGGTCGAACCAAAATGTTTGAAAGGGTGAAATTTAAAGGCAAAGTGCATTATCCCAGCCTCTTTCACCATAGCCTAATAAAGGTTATAGTACTCCATCAGTGGAAAGAGAAGAACATGATATGGGACACCTTCATTGAGGTATCCTTGAAAATGCATATAACCAGTTCACCAAGCCAGTAACAAACCATGTCAGCACAACCCATGTAGGTGGGGTCATCAAAAAAACATTATGAGATTTACAAGGAACCTAGGCTTGAGATGACCAAGACATATCAAACAGGCAGAAGCCTTGTGTGTTCTCCTCAAATTGAGTAAGGGGCCAAGGCTACCACATCAACAGAACAAGGATCACTATCACATTATGAGGCTTCTCTGCATGATGAGGAGCCAATTGAGCATGAATTTGACCTATTTGACTTGGAGTCACATCATGAGCGTCAAACCATACAACAAGTCATCAAAGAAAAGGATTCTCAGATCATGGAGCTCAAGGACAATTTGGAAAGGGCCAAATTCATCATTTCATTCCTTGAGCAAGAAAACAGTCAAATTAAGGCAAAACAACTAGTCATGGAGAAAGAGAAATTCAAAGACAAGAAACAAGAGATGAAAGGAAAGGAAGTGGTGGACCATGAGGAAACTGAGAAACATGAAGGACATGGGTCTTAGGAAGGAACTTCAGAGGGAAAGAGAACAGAAGCCACCAATGGAAGAATTGACCTTTGAAGAGAGGATTACCATGGAAATAACTGAGGACAGGGAGTTTTGGCTTGAAAAAGTCAATTGCCACCTTGAGAAGCTCCTTGATAAGGCCGACAAGGATAACAAGTTGGAAAATAAAATGGCCATCCATTATTACACAAGGAATTAGGTTGCTAAAGTCAAAATCAAGTAGTTGAAGGAAAAACTCAAGGAAACCATAATTAGCCAAGAGGAGAAGGGTAAGCTATATTTTCTTGCTGATGCATCCATTATTGCATAACATACCTCATCAGCCATCTATGCAAAAAATTTTGGAGTATTTGGAGAAAATTTTGTGTTTTGGTGTAGACTGGTGCAGACTTGCAATGTTTTAGCAATTTTTTGTCTAGGAGCGCTGCGAGTTGACACTGCGCTTCTTCCTCAGCGCTCCAAATGATGGAATATCAACATTTTTGAAAATATCATGACCCCCTCTCAAAACCCATTTCCCCACTTTCCTGGTATTGTGCTATTTTGTTTAGAAATTTTCAAAAAAGAGGCCAAAAATCACCTTTCTGCTCCTCTTTTTTCATTTTGTTGTGCACCTAGAGAAACCTTGGGATAATGGCCATATCTCAGCCCAAAATGGGTCATTTTGAGTGCACAAATACTCTAAATACATCTAACCTCTACCATATTTCTAGAAAAGGCTTCAGATCGGGATTTTGACATCATAAAGGCACTCAAAAATGACCTCCAACATCTCATTGCACACCTAGCAAATTTTGAGATTTTTGTAAACTTTTCATTGTGTATTTTTTTGTAATTCCTAGTTTGAATTTGGTAAAAGTCAAAAGAATGAAGTAGATGAATGTGAGGGGTAAAATTAAATGTAAATAATGGGTGGTTAGTCGTTCTAAGCTATTTTGATGAAAATGTCATCTCATTTATGAGAGAGGTTGGAGTTAGAGTTAATTGTAGAAATTGTTTTTAACTTCCCTAGACATTAGGGTTTGGTTAGAACACCTCATGGAATAGTTCCTAGAGTCATGGATTCAACCCCTGAGAGTGGGAGATGTTTTTTTGATATTTATGTATCAGTTTCTCACTGATATAACAAGATGGATTTCGGAGGAGAGAACTATTGTAGCTTGTACTTGGACATTTTATGGAAATCAAAGGACACAATTTGAAACTATTATCTAGGAATTCATGTGCAGAAAGCTTGTAATATTAATTTTTCTCTATTATAGCTTTATATGAGATATATTCGTATTCTCTTTCCATTCATCAATTCTTCAATGGTTTTCCTTACAGTTTACAAACAAAATTATTTGCATAAAGCTCTGTTTTGATGGAAAAATCATTATGTGTTACTTTCTTTCTTGCTTAATGAATTCATGTTTCATGCTCATTAAGACATTTTTCTTTTTATAAACACTACACTACACCAAAAAACTCTAAGATCCATCACAAAAGTAATTCTACCTTGCTCCTTTATATCTTTGATGTTGTAACCCTTTGATCCTCTAACCTAGCTACCTGTTTTTTCTCCCTTATCCAGCAACAAAACCCTAAATTTTCCAAAACCCACCTGAGCCTAGCTATCTAGCCTAAAATCCTTTACATCCCAGTCATCTCTTGGTTGTGATTTCATACAGAGAGCCCTCTTTGCTTTAGTAGGGCTAGCTACCAAACTAAAAGCTTGTTCTGTGGTTACCTTTGTCGATCTCCTCATAAGCCTAGGACATTTTGGAGGATAATAGAGGGCATGACAACTAGGTAGTGCCAAGATGTTCTAGTGAACGTAAAGTTGCCAAGTCATGGAAAAATCTAATTCTAGTTGTAAGGTCATGACTACCAAGGTGTGTTAGGGAATGCTAGGGCATGCTAACATGTGCTAGATATTATGAAGACATGTAAAACAAGCTAAGATGTGCCAAGTGATAAGGCATGCCAAGATATAGAAGGGTGTGACAATGCATGTCAGGGACTGTCAAGGCAACAAAAGGGAGGAACAAGTTAAACTACAAGTAAATGAGCACATAATAGGGTTAATAGGTCATCAATTTAACTTTTCCATGAGAGGCATGCTAGGCACACCAACACTAGGTGCCAATAGGTGACAAGTGCCAAGTCTCAATGCATTCTAAGTGCCAAATATTCCTTTGTTTCTTCTCATCTAGATTCCAATAATTGATCTCAAATAACTTTAACATTAGACCATGCCAAAGCATACCAAGTCATCTCAATGCATGCCAAACATGCTAATACTTGCCACGTGCCAAATTCCATTGTACGTCAGGTAGTGTGATGCATGCTATGAAGTGGCAGAGCATATCGAAGAGTGCTAATGTGTACTAGAGAGTGTGAACGCATGCCGAGGAGTGTTAGGGAGTACTAGGACAACACAAGGGAGGACTAGGTCAAAATGCATGGAAGTGAGTGAATATGAGGGTGTGTCGAGGAGTGTCAATGAGTGCTAGTTGTCATGCCAAGGAGGCAGTGACAAGATATGCTAAGCACGAGTAAGGCATGCCAGGGAATATCAAGGAATTTCAAGAAGGTCTAGAGTGTGCTAGGTAGTTTTGGGGTGTGCTAACATGTGCCAAATAGTGCCAAGGCATGTCAGGTGCTAAGACATGATAGGATGTGCCAGGTGCCAGAGTGTGCCAATATGCGTCAAGGAGTTTCAAGGGAACAAAAGGAATAGCCAAGATAAAATGAAAGGAAATTAACACATAAGAGGGTTAATAAGTTGGGACTTTATCTTTTTCAAAAGGGGCATGCTAGGCACACAAATAATATGTTCCAATACATGCCAAGTGCCAATTTGTGCCAAGTGCTAATGTTTGTCAATGCAATATCATTCCAAGGTGTTTAAGAGCATGCTAGGCACTACAGGGCATCCCAACACATGATAGGGGAGTGCTATGCTATGCTATGCTAGGGCATGCAAACATGTTCTTAGGTGTCCTACTTATGGCAAGATGTTATAGGTACAAAGATGTTCCAAGGCATGCGAAGTGCCAAGGAATGTTAGTGTATTGTTCCAAAGCATGTTAAGGTGTGCCATGATGGTCAAGGAGTGCTATGTCTCTCTCATTAATAGAATTGACAGAACTTGATTATGTATTAAATAATATAATTCCCACACACACTAGTGGAACTTTATTTAAAGGAAATTTTCTAGATAATAAACCTAATAGAGATGAATCATGTGTTCATTCATAGGAAAACTATATTCTTATGACTTTAGGGAAATGATAGACACTAACTACTTCTTAACAAAGTAATTAACTATTATAACCATTATGACCTTGGACACATAATGAAAAAGACTCCACAACAATGGTCTTAAATTGTTATTTTTTGACAAAAAATATAGTAACGGGTAGATAGCGTCATCAAAAACTCATTGGAATGATCAATGATGATGAACACCTTTTGACCACCACCAAAAGTAACCCAAAAGAGCATTGGTGAGGGTCAATAAAAGACCGTCACTAGAAGTGTCACCAAAGAGAGAATTAGTGATGGGCCTTTAACGACCCTCAGCAAAAGTGTCATTGAAAATGGCTTTGGTGACAAACCTTAAAGGAACATCACTATATACACTTACAACAATGATTTTTTAAAGACCATCACCATATGAAACATTAGTGATAGACGTTAAAGGTCTGTCATAGGCATGACCCTCACCAATGACCATTTTTCTTGTAGTGTTCATTTTCATATAGCTCTAGGGAAAAGCATCCAAGTGCTCTCTCAACATCTTGGACAACTTCTCTTCCTGATGGGCTCAGAGCAAGGGGTTGATTTATAATGTTTTAGATGGACCAAGTTATACCATTTTGATATGAGCAGGATTTGAGACAACTAGGCACAAATAATTCCAAGGGTTATCTTCATTTTAATTCAGCTTCTTGTTGAGAGACATGGTGTTGGGGGGCTGGTTCTACAATATTTGACCAATTGGGTCATCTTCATCAGGTTTCCCACCTTCTCTAATAGTATTTTGGTACAAATTTGGTAGGATGTGGTATGTCACATTTCATCTTCCTCTTCCTCTTCCAACCGTAAGGGTAAGACACACTCTAAGGATGGTTGAGCATGAGGATACAAGACCAACTATTTGGACAAATGCCTATTCTTAATGGCTATGTTTCCAACCCTGTAACTTATATAAGCATCAACAATGGCTAGACATGGCCTTCCAAGGATGAGAGAATAACCATTAAATTTGGTGTTTGCCTAGAGAACTAAAAAATCAACAGGGTACTCCCAGGAATCAATAGAGACCATGACATCCTCAACAACTCCCTAAGGAGTTACTGTGGATTTGTCTGCACGCAGAAATACTGTTGTGGTCTTCCTTGATGATCCTTGGAGATTTATTTTGAGCATGGTCTCCTTAGTTGTCACATTTATGGAAGCCCCAAGATCAATGAAGGTGTGGGGGCAAATGATGCCATCAATGTGCACATCTACCACGGGACTCCAAGGGTCTAGATACTTTGGAAAAATCACTCTCCCCGGCATTAAGTCAGACAACTGTGTAATGAAATTAATGGTAGGGGTGTCTTTCTTTCTCGTCCTTGGATGTTTGAAGCATTTATCCTTGATTAGCTTGTTGTATATAGTGACATCCTTGATGGCTTGGAGGATTGGTATTTTAACACACAAGTTTTTCAATTCTCTTAGAAGTTCAGTCTCTTCTAGGTGTGCTGACTATAATGGATAAATATTTGAGGAAAAGGAGGTTGATTCTCTTTACGAAAACTCTCTTCCTTTTCCTCTTCAAGATCCTCAGGCGGAGATGGAGGTTGGTTATCTGGAATCACTCTTCTAGACCTGAGGTTGATTTCTTGAATTTCCACAACATAGGTAGGGTAGGATGCCCCTCCACTATAGACCTGTTGTGCCTATTTCTTGTTTGGGTTCACATTTGTTTGAGCATGCATACGAGGTTTCTTAAGTGGACCATGATGAAGGAGACATGGTTGCTATGGAGGTGGAGGTAGTAAGGATGGATATTTGTTGAATGGGGGCCTCCACCCCTATGATGAGGTATCCCACTGAGGATGTGGGCGAGCATATGGATAAAATGACTGATTGGCAGGTTAGGAAGGGTATTGAGTTGCATAAGACTAAGGAGAAGGTGTGTACCATGAAGGATAAGCAATAGAAATCCAAGGGGGAAGGGATGCATTCTGATTGGGATTGTAATATGAATAGGACACCTCTTGCATGCCCTTTTGGTATGGTTGAGGTCCTTAAGGCCTCCTTTGGTTGGTATAACAGAGTTTTTCAACCCCAACTCCAGTTTGTTGATATACAACTTTCAATCTAGGTAGAGAAGGGAACTTATCTATGGAGTGGTTTTTCTCACAGACCGAGGAAACCTGTATAACATTCAATGCACAATAATTTCTAGGGTGTCTTCTAGTGCATTGAAAAAGACAGCTAAGGCTCTCTCTACTTCCTCCTGTTTCCTTTTGATATGAATGGTGTCCATTTGCAAAGCAAGGGTATGAAAAATTTCACTTTTAAAGTCTTCCAACATGTTTCCAATTTCAATCTTGGTATATATGTTGGAGGAAGAGGAACTGGCCAAAGCTTGACTGAACCTACCCTTCTTTTTGGAAACCCTAGAGCGATTTCTAAAAGCTGTCATGGTATCATCAGAAGATAGGTAATAAGTGTCCCCTCTAGACAACATTTTTAGGGTTTATAGGATATCTTCCTTGATCCATCTAATAATGAATAACTTGAGTGATTCGGGATCAAGGTTGCACCTAGCCCTTTTACAGCTGAGTTGGAAACTTTCCTCATAATCCTCCAAGGATTCATCATGTGCCAAGGTCATTTTGAAGATTTCCTCTTTGGTTTCCTTGGACCTACAATATTCCATATTATTTTCATCAAAGTATTGTTGCATTTGTTCCTAGGTAGTGATGTTCTCCCTAGGTAAACCCACGAACCATTGCAAGGATGCATCGTTAAGTGTGGATGGGAACAACTTCAACTTCTGGTCATCAGAGGTATAATCATAAGTTTTGCAGATGTCAAAAAACTCAAACAAAAAGATATTAGAGTCTTCTGAGGTTAATCCATGGAATTTAGGAAGGGCATAGGGGCTTATGCTTTTCATCCTAGCATCTCCATTAGTCTCTCTAATGGGAAAATCACCCTCATTTCTATTTTCATCCTTATTTCTATTTTCAGCTATGGTGCAAGCGTGTGGGATGGTTTCTTTTTCTTCTTCCCCAATAGGCTTTTCAAATATCTCTAGTTACTCACCTAATGTGTCCTCGAACTCCCCTGCAGTCAGATAGGGAAGCTGACATCCACCGAAGAGGAGGGAAGGTTGATTGTCTGATGTTGTGGGGGTATTTTATTTTATTTTATTTATTTATTTATATATATTTTTTCAGAATTAATTGCAAAATAGAAAGGAAAGGAGAATAACATCTACCTACTGATTGTAAATTAGAAAGAAAAGAAGAAGTTACATCTACCTAGACAATTCCCTGATAACGACGCCAAAAAGTGATGATCGTCAGTATTGTAGCAAGCATGTTGCAACTCCTGGGGCTACCAACTTTACTTTATCAACCTGAGGTTTCATACTAGCTTGGATGTGACAATGCATTATACACAACAGATGCAACATTCTACTCATGTCACTTCTCAATGAGGGTGGCAAACCACTAGGGTTTTAGATCAATCTATTATTGACTAGAAGGAATCTGACCACTCACATTGAATGTAAAGCTAGTTCTACTGTAGGAAAGTAAATGCTTTCCTATTTAGGAAATGAAAGTTATTGCATGGTAAATGTTATAAAATGCCATAAATCATCTAGCTATTTAGAATATTTGGACATGGTAAGTTGTTCTATCATTCTATGATTTATATATGCATGCACTAATGATTTCAATTTGTACTTGTAGAAAAAGAGTCTTTTAGTTTCCAAATCCAGAAATGTAAATGCGATGGTTATTCTCTTTGATCTTGCAAGGGGGAAAGGTATGGAAGCGATGATATATGATGCCAATGATAGGCATGGAATCCAATATTAGGTCCTAACCTACTCTCATACTATATTTTTTTGTGAAAACATGGTCAAACAGGCTGCTAGAGGAGATCATGTAGCTGCTAGAGGAAACTGCTACAAGATGTCCTAGTTTTATATAGGATGTCCTAGTTTTCTACAGGAAGTTAGTTGTAATATTTTGGAGGGAAATAATGGTGGAATGAGGTGCTAGAGATATGTATGATAGTGAGGGGAGGTGTAGGGAAGGTTCACATTTCCTTAGGCTAAGCCCAATACTCCAAGGAGGTTGGATTTGACTGAGGTGGCTGCTCACAATGGCTGAAAAACAAATATTTTTACTATGGGTTGGTATGCCTTGGTAGAAGGTGGAGAAGACTTAGGTGAAGTTGGTTAGATGAGTTCCTCCTTGTAGATCAACAATCCCTGCAACAAAACCTGTTTTTCTCTTCATTTATGCATCACTACATATCAACATGGAAAACATGAATTGAATTTGATAAAGATGATCTATCTATTTCTAGTGACTAGATCTATGAAATGGAATGCCCTTTTTAAACTATAGAAAACTCAGGAAACAAAATAATAACTGCAAGTACTTCCAAGAAATCATAAACATTGATCTATCAAAAAATGAACCTTAAGCATAGCAATGACCAAAAGACAACTTTGTTTTTGGGGTTGTGAGAATGGGACCCTCTAATCATGATCCCATGAGGGAGATGAGGAAGAGGAGACTGTCACAAGATTTTCTGGAGTACCTTCCTTTGCTACTGCACCTCTGATCTTTTTCTTCAAAATAATGGAAAAAAGATTAAGAAATCATTCAAATAATGTTAAGATCAACAAAACATAAATAACTTCAACAACTAACTATCATTTCAATCTAAGAATACAAATACAAAAATAGGAACTTTTGTTGCTAGGAGGGCCCTCTGTGTTAACTCAGTGCTGGATCAAGGTAAAATTTCTCATTATCATCAAAATTTTGAATGCAATAATACAATAAGAGTCTCAATGTTTCAGTTCAAATTGCCTCTCTGCTACATCAAAAAATTGAATCCTAATGAGTCCCTTGGCTCTCTTATTTATACAAAACTAGAGCTCCCAATAGTTCCCAAGAAAATAGGGAGACTTGTATCCCTAACTAGAGAATGACTCTTTCTTAGCTATCACTAGCTTGGCTACCAATGGACTCAACCTTCTTGGCTGCTAGTAACTTTGAGATGATGAGATATGGTGGTGGAATCTTCGAATGATTTGAGGATATAAGGAGGGAGACCAAACTCCTAAAATCTCTCTTTCTTGCCCACTTGAAGTTCCTACACTTAATTCAACCCAAAACTGCTCAAATTCCCACATTTAATACATATTAGGCCACATGATATAATAACTTACCTTCACCCCTCTCACTAAGCAAACTATAATAAAATATGTAAATAAATGCGAGAAATTCAATTGTAATAAGCTGGAGTGTGGCATTGTGACCCATATAGTTTACCTATTGATCAGACTCATCAACAAGAATTGTATTTTCTTCTCAAATCTTCTAGTTAATGAAATATAGATAGTCATAGTTTTCAACATTTTCCTTCCCTAGAAAAGTATTTTGTTATGTGCGATTGAAATTCTTCATTTTCTTCTTCATGATTTCTTCGATCAATTTTTGTTTCCGCTGATGAGTAAACTAGATTCATGTATTTTTTTTTAGCATGTCACATAAGCGGTTTGAATCTATAGTAAAAATACACAAACAAAAGCACCCAAAGATCTGGGATGATAATCTGGTTTATATACAAAATACATACAACAAATCAGTCCACACTTCTATGGGAATGTCCCCATTTGAAACTTGTTTTGGATATTTTCTACCTGAACCATTGGACATTGCATATGGGGAGCAACATAGAGTGAGGGAACATCTTACAAGAGACTCTTTCAAGGCTGAAATAATTATAGAGAAGATTAGGTAGATCCATCTACGGGTACAGGAGATGTTGCAGAAGTCACAAGAGAAGTACAAGGCCAGGATGACTAACATAGAACAACGAAATCGTTCAAGGTGGGAGACAAAGTATGGATATAGTTGAAAATGAAGAGGTTGATGGGCCATAGTAAGAAACTCAAGGCTCTAAGGTATGGTCGCTTGAGATAATAGAAAAGGTATGTGATAATCCTTATCGACTTAGTTTACTACTATATAGGCACATTTACTCATTTGTGAATGTAATGAATTTGAAACTCTATGAGCTTTCCATGCTAGACCAACAACAAGAACAAGTCCTACCTTATGTGGAGGATTTGGCACTAGATTCTTGGGAATAGTTGATAGAATATATAGTTTTTTAGAATAGGCTCAGAAGCACTAGATAGGGGAAACATGACCTTTGGTAGATTGGGTTGAAGGGATAACTTCTAGGCAAATCTAAACTTTATACTAGAGAAAAGGTGGAGTAAAGATTTCCTCACCTCATTGAGTAGAATATTTTTTGGACCAAAAGCCTTCAAAAATGGGGAGGCATGATTTGGATTGGATCATTATATTGTTTTTCATCCATCTAGATGCATTCAAAGTGGAAAAAGTGGAGGAATTAGATCATTGGATGGTTTTTACCGGCGGGACCCAGATTCATGAAACGGGGTCTAAAACCTTCCAGGAGTGTTTTGAGGCATCAAACGACATTTTCTAGGGTAAAAATTTTCCTCTCTAGCATCACACCTTTTCATGATGTTCTACACAAAGATATATTTCAATGAACGCAAGGAGTGTATTAATTGAATTCTGTATGCAAAAGTTATGCCACTCATAAGTTGACCTTCCTGCTTTCAGAAAAACAATTTGTGAGGATGCCAACTTTGCCCCCATTATTCATCGAAAAGGTGCTAGCCACATGATTTTGATGTAAAATACTCTAGAAGAGTCTATCTTGTTACTCTAGTTAAGAATTGATGTAGTCAAACTTAATCACTAGTAGGCTATCGAGTTGTGTGATAACTAGGCCACAAGGAGGAAGAGGTATTCTGTTATTTCTAGAGCATTTGTTTCCATAGTTGAGAAAACATAGCCAAGAGGGATAGGAGGTAGACAAATCAGGGAGGATTTGTGCATTATAGAATTCCACAAGCCATAAGCCTTACTTCTTTGTCCCTACAACCATATTTCCAAACAGAGAAAGAGAGCGAATTGGCCTCACCTTCAAGTTGGTTTTTCTCCCGAAAGGATTTCCCAAATCACCTTTTGTGTCTTATGTGTGTATGTGTGTGATTATTTTGTCATTTTTTATTTTCTTCATAATTTCCATTCACATGCATGCACTAAACTTAGATAAACCTACAAATCTTAAGGTTTAATAAAATGGTAATAATGTAGAATCTTAGTTTTTAATATAATATTATCATATCTATTGTGATGAACTGCCCAATGGACTATCCATGGAATTTTATGGATCATATTTGCATAAGAGCGGGTTCCCTTGGGTATATTATGGTGTTTTTAGGGGACTGATGACAACAGGGTCGAAAATGGTAAAACCCTAGTCATGACAGATGAATCTGTAAATGACCCTCATGATCTTGTAAAGGTGAGATTTTCGTGGCTAGAACAACAAGTTGCAGACATAAATTGTAATGTAAACCTAATCATGGAATCCGTGAGAAATAAACTTGGGATATTTGGAGAAGATGGAGGTTAAAATGTGGAGAACACATTCTAAGGGGGAATCAGGAGATCAGGAAGAAATGAAGAACCATGTGAAGAAAGAACCTAGAAAAGATCAACCCAGTTCAAGTGTCGTGAACCAGTCCCTATTAAAAATTGAAGCAAAAGTTGATATCAAGTTGTACCATGGAGAGATTGATGCTCTGAAGGTAAAATTACTAGTTTCATCAAATGGAAGTTTATTTCATCTTCCATCACATCGAGGAAGGGAAAAATATCTCATTTGCATAGTTGAAATTAGATTCCATACACTGACTTGGTAGGAAATCCACACAGAAAAATTGAAGTTGGCAGGAGAAACTCCAGTCAGTAAGTGGGACGATTTCAAAACTCTCATTAATTCATAGTTTTATCCCATTAGGTATGTGAAGGACTAGTCAATCTAGTGGCATTACTTTAGGAAAAAACTGGGACAAAGAATGCAGGATTACACCACAAAATTCAGAAAGATGGCTATAATGTTGGTTATATGTCCAAAGAACCTAGATGTACTCCTCAAGTATCTAGGGGGGCTACATTGCCATCTGCATGAGAAAGTGATTCTATTCAAGCCTAAATTAGTGGAAAATGCATGTCTACAAACACAGTACCTGGAGAACATAGGCCTCAAGAGAGCACAGTCAAGTGGATCGAAGCAGAAGAAAATGGGGGGAAAGATAAAAAGACAACAACCACAACACCCCGGTGCAAAGATCCTAGTAACCACTGCAACCACCATAACATAGATGGCCATAAAATGGAGAAATGTTGGAATTTTCATCTACATATAAACCCAAGGAATAAGAAGAGAGATAATAAGAAGAATAATCTCATGGCCACATATTCGAGTAACCGATTTGAAAGAAGCTTGGGTATGGATGAGAAGATCATTTATACATAAGTACGTAATGAGGTGAAACTGAGTAGCCTTCAGAAATAGTAAGATAAATAAATTACCAAACTCTTCCATATAAAGATACGAGTGAAGAAGACAAATATTAATGCTTTGTTTGACTCGGGATCTTGGGTGAATCTCATTGTAGTAGAGCTAGTCAAGAAGTTGGGGTTGGAAGTTTGTGATCATCCAAATTCATATCCATTGGTATGGATAAATAAGGGTGTAGAGCTAAAGGTAACTAAACAGTGCAAAATTAGATTTGTTATGGGTGTTGATTTTATTGATGAAGTAGATCTAGGTGTGGTTCCTCTTTAGATATGTGGAGTCATTTTTGGGAGTCCATACATGCACATGCGTGATTCAATATTCATGAGGATACCCATCCAATATCAGCTCAACAAGGTTGGAAAATATTTCATCATCAACAGACACAAAGTATAGTCTAAAACTTCACTCGTAGGTGCCAACCAAGCCAAGAAATTGATATATTCCAACAAGAAGTATGTTTTATTGTTTTTACAAGAAATTCAGTATAAAGAGGAGTCAATAAGAGGCAAGGAATCCTTGTAGGGATGTACTAAGAAACAAAAAGAATAATTGGATGAGTTGTTACAAGAATACAACAATGTGTTCTGAGAGCCTAAAGGACTACCACCTAAGTGGGAAGTGAAGCACGAGATCCATCTATTGTCGAACTCTCCCTTGCCAAATATTGCATTGTATAGGCATTCTATTATAAAAAAAAATCTAAGTGAAGAAATGTTGCAGCAACTACTAGAACAGGGTGTGACATGACCAAGTACATGACCATGTGAGTCACCCATCATCAATGTCCTCAAGAAGGATGGCACTTGGAAAATTTGTGTATATTATATAGCTTTGAACAAAATCACGCTCAAGAATAGATACCCCCTACCCAGAATAGATTATATGTTTGATTAGTTGCAACAAGAAAAATACTTCCTCAAGCTATACTTACAGTCTTATTATCACCAAGCTCTAGTCAAAACTAGGAAAGGTTTGTGCGAGTGGTTAGTCATGCCATTTGGCCTATGTCACCAGCTATGTTTATGATATTAATGAATGATATGTTTTTCCCTTTTATAGATTCATTTGTTATTGTCTATTTGGATGGTATACCAGTATATAGTGTTTCCTATCACGAACATATTTCACATTTGACGTACGTGCTCAAAACATTCAAGAAGCACCAACTGCTGGAAAATCTCAAGAAGCACAAGTTTGCGCAGTAGTCCTTGGTGTATTTGGGGTATGTGATCGATGGTGGAGATTGAAGATAGATCCTTCGAATATGGATGCCATCATGAAATGGTCAGTGCCTACTAATGTTTTCGAGGTTAGGAATTTTATTGGGGAAGTATAGAACCTGAGGAAATTTATAACCACATTTTTAGTGGTAGTACCACTACTCCACACCATAACAACAAGTGGAAAGAGTTTCTAGTGGGGAAAATATCAACAGATGGATTTCAAGGAGTTAAAGAAGAAGATAAGTCAAGAACCATTTTTGGCATTAGAAAACTTGTAGCAGCCCTTTGAAGTGGAGATACATGTGAGTGGGTATGATATGGGAGTTGTCCTAATGTAGGGAGGAAGGCATGTATGCTACCATTCTAAAGTATTTTATGTGGCACTTCCTAACTACCCTACCTAAAAAGAGGAGCTCTATGCCAAGGTGTAAGTTGTGAAGAAGTGGAAGCACTGTCCGATGGGAAATGAGACATTAATCCACATAAATCACCAGCCATTATTGTACCTTCAAGCCCAGATTAAGTTACAAGAGACCAGGAATCAGAAGTGGATGGGGTTTTTACAATAGTTTGATTTGATGATCAAAGATAATAATGCCAACACAAACAAGTTGGCCAACATGCTTTCAAGGCCACCCACATCAAAATCACAACTTTGGGGACTCTTATCCACATCGAACCATTCACCCATGATGCATACAGAGAGGCATATTCAGAGAATCAGGACTTCAAGGAGGTGTATCAATAGTTATAGAGTCATATTCATGTACACGGTGGCGACACCACTATTAACTACCATTTCTAGGATGGGTTACTTTATAGGCTGGATAATCTATGTGTTCCCAAAGGTGAGCAATTGCAACTAATTATAGAGGCTCATACCTCCTAGGTTGAAGGGTACTTTGGTTTAGAGAAGATCGTGGTTAACTTGTAGAGGTTGTGTATTAGCCCAAGATGCAAGAGAATTTAGCTAGGTTCACAATAGGATGCATGATTTGTTCTACCAACAAGCCTAGCAACATGAAACATGGTCTATATCATCCCTTACCTATATCTACTCATCCTTGGGAAATAATTTCAATGGAATTTGTGGGAGGTTTACTGAAAACTAGGAAGGGACATGACTACTTGTTCATGGTAGTTGACAAGTTCAAAAAGATGTGTGTTTTGATACCTTATAAAAAGACCATCAATGAGAAAGAAGCAACCATCTTGTTCTTTGGATAGGTTTGGGTACAAAATGGGATACCAAGGAGCATCATTTAAGCCATGGATACAAGATCTCTCAGTGCACTTTGGACTAAATTATGTGAGAATATGGACATGAAGTTGAAGAGATTTACAAGATTCCATCCACATATAGATGGGAAAACAAAAGTAGTCAACAAGAATTTGGTGTAGCTTCTGAGGGGATACAACTAGAAGCATATGAAAACCTGGGATGGAATCTTTTTTTATACACAACATTCTTACAATAGAGCAGTCCACAATTCTACATGAAACTCCCCATTTGAAACTTGTTTTGGATATTTGTCACCTTCACCAAAGGAAATTTCATATGGGAAGCAAGGATGAGTTAGGGAATTTCTTACAAGAGAAGCTCTCAGGGTTGAAAAAATTATAGAGAAGATTTCATAGATCCATATACGTTAGATGAAACATTATAGAAGTCACATGAAAAGTACAATGCCAGGCATGATCAACATAAAACAAAGAAATCGTTTAAGGTGGGAGACAAAGTATGGCTATAGTTGAATAAGGAGAGGCTGTAAGGGCATGGTAAGAAATCAAGGCTCTAAGGTATGGTCCCTTTAAGGTATTGGAAAAGGTGGGTGATAATTCCTATCAACTCAGTTTACCACCATATATACACATTTACTCAGCTATGAATGTAGAGAATTTGAAACTTTATGATCCTTCCATGCTAGATTAGGAAGACGAACATGTCCTACCTTCTGTAGAGTATTTTCCACCAGATGGTTAAGCAAAGTTGATAGAAGATAAAGGTTTTCATAAGAGGTCAATAACTACAAAAAAAGTGCAACATGACCTTCAATAGATTGGGTTGAAGGGACAACTTCTAGGCAAAGCTAAATTGTACATGAGAGAGAAGGTGGAGGAGAAATTTCCTCACCTCATTCAATAGAAGATTTTGGGGATGAAAAGCCTCCTAGAATGGGGAGGTGTGATCCAGTTTTGATCATTGTATTGTTTTTCATCCGTATCGATGCATATAGAGTGGAGAAAGTGGAGGATTAGCTCATGGGAAAAAATTTACTAGCGGGACCCAGTTTGGCGAAATGGGGTCTAAAACCTTCCGGGAGCGTTTTGAGGCATCAAAATACATTTTTGGGGGTCCAACGTTGCCCCATTGGCACAACACCATTTCATGTTTTTTTACCCACAAATATCTTTCCATCGATGCAAGAAGTGCATCAATCAGACGTTCACTTTCATGTTCTCACACCTATAATTTGGGAGGATGTTGCGTCAGCCTCCATTATTCAAGGAAAATGGGATAGCCACATTATTGCGATGTAAAATAATCTACAGGAGTCTATACAATAACTGTAGTTCATAATTGATATAGTCAAAATTAACCACTAGAAGGCTATATGGATGTGTTATAACACACCCACTAGGAGGAAGAGGCATTCCATTCTTTCGAGAGAATTTTGTTCCATATTTGAGCAAAGATAGATACAAGGGATAAGAGGTAGAGCACATAGTGAGGATTTGTCCCCTATAGCATCTCGTGGGCCACAAACCTTACTTATTTATACCTGCATCCATATTTCAAGATAGAGAAAGAGAGCGAGGTGACCTCACCTTCTTGTTGGGTTCCCTCCCGAAAGGGTTTTCTAGAGCATATTTTTTGTCTTATGTGTGTGTGTGAACTTATTTTTTCATTCTCTATTTTTCTTCATAATTTCCATTCACATGCATGCACTAAATAAAGTTAAATATACAGATATTAAAATCTAATAAAATTGTAATAGTGTAGAATCTCATATTTTTAATATAATATTATCAGATCTATTGTGACAAACTATCCAATGGAACATCCACGACAATTTATGTATAAAATCTATTTATTAATTAAGACAAAGAACAATATTTGTTCAATATTATGTACAACCTCTATGCAATATATGAACTCAGGACAACATGGTCATCAAACACCCATTAACTCAATATAACCACACCAAAAACTTTGTCATATAAAGTTATGCCCTTACACTTGTGAATAAGCCATTGATCTCTGCATACAACAACCTATGATTGAAAACAGTACTATGCATTCATTGATGGCTCTCAAACCCCTAGAACAAGTATATTAGCATGCAAACAATTCCATACCTCTATCAATACAAGCTCACTACACCAACAACAAATAAATTCATCAAGCATTCTAGGTCGTAGAGATAGATCACCAACATCAATGCATATATATAAATATAAAGATTGATAAATTTTATTTTCTAATCCTTGCACGAATCCTCATGGCAGTGCCTGCAGAACAATATAAAGCACCTTTATGTAGAAAATATAATTTTTTCATATAAGACATTTTAGTGATGTAAGTATGCTCACACTACATTAGCATATACATTAGTTCTTATCATGGAAAAATCACAATAAGTAGACATTAATACCAACAACGTAATACATAAACACACCTACAATTACATGGCATATAGAAAGATCATATAAGCTACAACATTATATTCTTCAATAAATCCCCCTTGCAAAACACAATGGTAAACACATGGAACGATGCTACATCTTTTTCTTCTTACTTCCATTACTTCCATGCACTCTTTAACTTTCAACTCACACACTTGGGCACAATATCATTAAGGCAGTCACACTTTTCCATCATTGCACAATGCACTCAACCATCACATTGTTTAGCACCATCGATCTAATACATTTTGTCACATTCACTTTTCATCGTGTTTCTTCAACTCCATATATGAGAAAACATTGTATAAATTATTTAACACATTGATTTGCATCCTATGCACGTGAAATTTTTGATCCGAAACTGGAAAATATAGGTATATATTTTGTGTTGAACTTACTTTCCCTCAAACCTTGGCATTGAATCACATATATCACACATCAGGTCGCCCCATGCACACCAAAGGATATATATGCTCAATCCAACCTTCAGTTTATATGTTATAGTTTGGCACTTGTAGACAAAACACTAACACTTCAGATATTTTTTTTTAAGTCATTAGCTCAACAAAAGAGAAAAAATACTAAACTTAGCGGGTTCAAGGTAAATGATCATTCAAACTTCCTTAAACCTATTCCAAAATAAATGGGAACATTCATAAAATGCATATTAATATCTCTAATGCGAGAGTGAAGAAAGAAATATTCCAAGTGCACACCTCCCATTGATCTCCTTGGTTATTTATACATTCTCTCTCCTTCATTTACCTTAGGAAGATACCATGGATTTGTTGATGATATTTTGATGACCTAAAATCAAGCCATACTTTCAACTATTAATTTCATTCTCATCATAGAGGACTGAGTCAGACTTGAATGGACCAATCTAGCAATTACAGTGGTTAAGGCATAAGGTAATTCACATTTTGACCTAAAGGCATCATCATGGAGAAAGTTTAGCTTCGAGAGATGATCACTACATGGAAAAAATGAGTACCCAATGAAGATGTTGCAATCATCCTTCTATGCTAGTTTTGTTCCCAATGATGATGATCTAACTTGAGGAAAATCCTAAGTGCTTTGCCCAAAACTTTGCCAAAATACTTCACCAACTTTCTATATCTTTATGCCACTTTTTCATATCTCATAAACATGTCTGCCACACTATTGGCAATTCATCTAAGCCATGGAAAAAATAGGAACATAATAGTTTTATATCAATGCTAACCATTTAGCCAAACATAGTTCCAACACATTGAAATTTCTTGAAAGTCCTCTAAGGTTAGCTCAAGAGACACCACAAGGTTGGAAGTGGATTGAATCTCATGGCGTCCATTGAAATTTCAAATAAAATAATAACCTTATAAAAATGGGAAATATAAAACAACGGGAAGGGATAGGCAATGAGGTAGAGAGCTAGAGGATTGACTCCCACAGTTTCAACCCTGTCTATAAGGACATAGAATGGGAAAGGGTCGTAGTTACCTACATCTATCTTGGTTGTGGGGGATAGAAAAAGTTCGAGGCTAGACCCCTTCACGATTACAAATGGCCAAAAAAAAGAATCATTGTCTAGCTAGCACAACTTGATGTTGCTTGCTCATATGAAGTATAAACATGCATGTTCACTATTACAAGGTAAATGATTTGATTAACATCAATCAATGAAAATTATCATCAACATCCATCTTCAGAAAAAACACTGGCGCATTTCACTTGAATAATTTTTTATCAATAATTTCAGGACACGTAACACATAATAAGATATTCACAAGGTTCACATGAGTATTTCTTACTTTATTTCCCATCATTCTGTTAGTTTTCAAGCCATTTTCTCTTTCCTTGAATAATTATCTCTTTAATAAAAGGAAACTTTGGTGATGAACCACGAACGCTTAAGGGCTTGGAATGAGTAACTCATGAATCAAATGAATTGATCACAACTTTGAAAATCCCTCACTCATGCAATGTTTGTGGAAGCCATCTTGGCCTTCGGTCTCTACTAGGTGGCGACTCATACAACCTATTATAGAATTGAGTCATACTTACTATTTCTAACAATCATGGATGCTAGGGTCAAAAAAAGGAAAGGATGTCATCAAGGGCACAAATATTTAGGAAAAAAAATTCAAATTGGTCCACACACATGTTCAAAACAAAGAATTCAAAAGCATGTAAATGAGGACAAATAGTGTTGACCTTAGTTAAAGCTAGGAGAAGGCCCAATGTCACTAGTGTAATGGGCCATTAAAGTGTCAATGTAGTACGATGCCACTACTTTGCTTGGAGAGCCCATCATGAATATCCCTATTAGAACAATATCTTAAGCTCTTATTCTTATTGGAAGGAATGGAGGGAAGAAGAGATGCAAAAGGTGGTGAGTATCAATGTCTCCCCTCTCCAAAATGTCATGGAGAAATATTATTCTTGTCAATCATGCCCATCAATGAAAATTTCCATTATAAATAGTATTACGTACCACCATTGTAGGAAATTTTATGTGGCAAGGTATAACATTTACCTCTTTGTCAAATACATGTGACTAAAGCTTTATACATGCAGGAAACCTAGAAAGGTATAACATTAACGAAATGAATGCATAGAGTAATGGATGTATCTATTCTTTCTATGTATGGCCTACTATAGCATGATGCAAAATTAGAGTTCCACACAAAATGAATAGGTTCCTCCAATTCAAGATATGCTTCCGTTAGATGGCATCATCCACGTGTTTACAGTTGTTAATGCCTAGTCTGAAGCTCAGATTCATAACTATCACCTTTTAGCATTGAGATGAACCTACTATCCTCTGAATTAACTAAGGGGCCACTTGGTTTGCATGCAAACCTAGCATGCCTAACCACACGTTTCTTTTATTGGGAATCTATTTTTCCATTTTTCGACTTTGTTTTCTTGGGATCACTTAGGCTTAATGTGACATTTTAGAGTCATATAATATATTCCTTAGTATAATGGAATAGTATATTTCCACAATCGGAAGGGAAAAAAAACCCTAAATATTCTCTCTTCCCCATATAAGAGCGATATTGAAATACAAAGTCGAAGGAAGAGGGAAAATCTGAAGTAAATACGAGGTTCTTATAAACCTGCCCTTGTTTAGGAGAAAAAAAAAGTCAATGCCCAGAGCATAACATATTTATTTATTTCTATAAAAATGCTTAAAACACATTCCTCCCAGCAAAGGATATTGATTGATATGATATTTGTTGTTCTGAGTTGTTAATATTAACAATCACTTGTTATATAAATGAAAGAAATTGTTAGATGATCCAAAAATAATTTATTATCATAGGTTATAAAATTGAAATAAAATAATTATTAATTTAAGAAATTAAATTAATAATTATTATTCTAGAATGATTAATTATTTAATGGAGACAATTAGAAATTAGTATATTGTTGTAACAAGATATGACTCTCCAAATGTGTCATATCTTAGGCTCGATTTTAGGAGATTAGTTAGCTAGTTGGTTTGAATAGCATTTAATGTAAATGGACACTTGTTATTTAATAAGTGATCCATAATTAGAGGTAGTTAGGACATGGATCTTATAAATAGCTCATTGCAAGAGTGTTTGGTTGTTCGGGTGTAAACTCTTGCAAAATCAATTATGTAATTATTTTTCTGATTAATAAAATTATGTGTCTGAGGACACTTCTGCCATTATTGTGGTATCAAAGCTTCAGTAACGCTGCAGTGGATGTGAAGAGGAGATTCTAGCTCTACAAGTTTTTGGAAAACTCCATGGAATTGATCAGCAAATGATTGGTATGAATTTGTCCAGTTTTATGTTCAAATAAAAAATTAGTATTTTTGTGATTTTAGATTTTTTAAATCTAAAAATCAATTGTAAAAATTTCTGCTACACGAGTATTTATTCTCACTGGTTTCTTAAGTTTGATGTTTGAACACAATCCGCCACGCGAATACTTGTGATTTGTGTGGAAAGCCAAAACCCCAAGAAAAAACGGTTTTATAGTACATTTTCAGCTGAGTAATAAGAAGAACAGCTCTGATCCGGCTGCCATTGAAGTCGTAGTAGTTGACATCTCTAAGCCTCGGATTGACGCGTGGAACAGAGAAACGAGGAGCCCTTGTAAACTGAAATCGACTTGACTCATAACCATTCAGTTTCTAATATAGTGGTGTGGACTGCCATGCTAGCAAAGAAACGAAACCCGGAGAAGAAGGCGCTTCGGCTTTCTAAGAACCTGAACTTGATTAAGAAGAAGGGCAGTGAGGGTGCCGAGAAAAAAAAAGCGAATGATCTTTGAGATCGACTGGGAAATTTAGAGGACGGAATATTGATTACTTCGCTTGTTGCAGACTGGGAAAAAGCAGTGGGTGCGCCATTTCAGATTGCCCCATGTTTTTTTGTCATCCATTTTCAATCTCAGCACATTAGCTAACACTGCAATAACACGTTTAAAATGTCTGTTACGCCAAGCCAAGCAAATCAGGATGTGGGGATAGAGAGCCGAATCAACATTCAACAGTAATGGAATGAGCAATACATGGGTTAATGAAACACCATAGGTTGATTTCTCAAAATAACAAACTGACGGGTCACAAATCGAAACACTTCATTGCTCAAACCGCAGCGCTGTGGTGATTGAACTTTACAGGAGCAACATTACTACTGTGGATATTCTTACTACTGAACCGCGCGGCCATGTCTCGCACTACTGTGATAGAATGCCAAGGCTTCCCCCCACTGAGGGCACTTACATTCGATGCTTTTCTTTTGTAATGGCGAGATAAGTTTTTTTTAAAGGAGAGATGAAGTTTTTCTGGAGTAATAAGGGTGATGTTTTGAATTTTTTTTGGAGTAATAAGGAGTTTTATTTGTAACTTGGAGAGATAAGGTGTGTTTGATAATTTGTTTTCAAGAAGCTATTTTTTAATTGGGATCATCACATTGTAACTCAAAGTAATTTTACTTTGAGGGGGGGTAATTTATTTTTTACCATATTGTGCAAAAGCACCATTGTAAAAAGTCAAATTTTGAAAGTTGCCTTGTAAAAATTTGAGAAATTGACTAGAGCCAAGTGCAAAGCTCAGTCAATTGTCTCCTGTTTTGACGACTATTCGAGGGTCAAGGCCAAGCCCCGATAGATCGTGTTTTTTGCGTGGTGTGTTGACTATCTTGTCATTTCTGTTATGATTCTTGGTGCGACGCTTCAACGCTAAAATGTCTAAGTTGATTAATTTGTTTTCTGATTCTCACAAACTAGAAGGCACGAAATCTTATAAAACATGGCATCGTCTCATCGAAAGCACACTCATTTACAATGAATTATGGAAGGGAATATGTGATGGAGATGTTAAGCAAAATAAACCCACAGATGCAGCTGCACTAGAAAAATGGGAAATCAAGAATGCTAAAGCCTTAGCTCTTATTAAATCGTCTGTGAATGATGAAATGTATGTCCATATAGAAAATGCTATAGATGCATGGACTGCTTTGAAAACTTTTAAAGACCTCTTTGATACTCAGCCTGAATCAAAGAAAGTCAATCTACAATTAAAATTGTTGCAACAAAAATTAACTGAAGGTGGTGATGTTCTTGAATATCTCTCAAGACTTAAAAATATCATGGAAGAAATTATTAATGTTGGTTTTCCTGCAATTGATGATAGCTTTATGGTCACAATTGTAATTGTTGGGCTTCCTTCTTCCTATACGCATTTTTTAGAGACTCTAAAAGTAACTGGGAAATTAGAGAAACTAAAGTTTGATGAGCTTTGTGAAATGTTGAGTCAACATGATAAAACTTTTGGGAAGAAGAAGAAAGTTGGTGAAGATGTTTTTCTCACAGAGGCCAGCACTAGTAAGTCATCAGCAGATAGTTCTCGAGGAAGAGGCAGATGGAATCAGAATCAAGAAGCACATAATCGAGGTCAAAGCCAAAGCAGAGGAAAAAATTTTAACAGAGGAGGAAGAAATAATTTTCAAGGTAGAGGAAACAACCAAGGAAGAGGCAATTTTCAAGAACAAGGATATAATAATTAAGGTAGAGGACAATCTCAAAATAGAAGTCAAAGCAAAGGCAGAGGACAATCTTCAGGAAGAGGAAGAGACTTAAGTCAAATTGTGTGTCGAAGATGTAACAAAGTTGGCCATTATGCTGAAGATTGTCGAACATCACTTAATAAAATTCCCAAGTTTCAGCAGCATTCAACACAATTTGCAAATGATCAAGATGAAGATAACTCCGAATATGTTTTTACTTCCTCACCAGCACCACAAATTTCATCCTATCTTAGAAGTGACTACGAAGATGCCTGGATCTTGGATTTCGGGGCAACTCAGCACATGACTTGTCGACGTGATTTTTTTTGGAATTTTCAAGATTGCCAACTTAATTCCATTTTTCTTGCTGATGATACAAAACATACTCCTTATGGCAAAGGAGCAGTAAAAGTTTTTCTCCCTGGCATTGGAGAAAAAATGATTTCCAATGTATGGTATGTACCTAGTTTTAAGAAAAACATTTCTCTCTTTAGTCACGATTCGACAAGCAGGACATCAAGTGATTATGGAAGATGGTTTAGTGAAGATTAATTCAGTGAAACAGAACTTGAAAACAGTCATGACAGGTTATGAAGATGGAAAACTATTATGGATGAAAGGGACAGTTATTCCAAGGCATTCTGATTTTGCAGGGGCAGTGACTACAGGTATTTCACCTATAAGACTATGGCATGTAAGATATGGACATTTGAATTTTGAGAGTCTTTCTCAATTGCAGAAACAATGAATGGTTAAAGGACTTCCCACGTTCAAAAGGGAAAATGAAAAATGTTAAGCTTGCATTTATGGCAAACAAAATCGAGAAAGTTTTCCAACAAGTTCATGGCGTGCAAACATGCGGCTACAACTAGTTCACAGTGATGTTTGTGGTCCACTACAAACTTCATTTGGCGGTTGTAAATATTTCTTACTATTCATTGATGATTTCAGCAGAATGACTTGGGTTTACTTCTTGAAGAACAAGTCAGAAGCATTTGATAAGTTTAAAATTTTTCGCCAACTTGTTGAAAATGAAGTCAGAGAAAAGATAGGTACTCTCCGGATAGATAATGGGGGAGAATTCACTTCGAATGAATTCAAAACTTATTGCAGTGAAAATGGCATAAGACGACATCTTACTAATGTTTACACTCCACAACAAAATGGAGTAGTCGAAAGAATGAATCGCACTTTGTTAGGAATGGCGAGATCCATGTTAACTTTCAAGAGGTTAAGTCCAACATATTGGGCGGAAGCAATTCATACAGCTGTCTACTTAAGAAACAGATCTCCAACTGCTTCTTTAGATGGAATCACACCTTATGAAGCTTGGTTTGGTTTCAAACCTCGAGTTAAACATCTTAGAGTTTTTGGTTCAGTGTGTTATGCCTTAGTTCCGAAAGAAAAACAAACTAAGCTTGACTCACAAAGTTTAAAATGCATAATGATTGGCTATTCTGATGAGAAGAAAGGGTATCGTCTTTTGACCAATGGAAAATTCATTTTGAGCAGGGATGTCATTTTTGATGAAACAGAGAGTAAGAGTGCTGAAGAAATTGAAAATCTTCTTCACAAGTTAGAAACTAAAGGAAGTAAAAGAAATGGTAAAATGCAAAGTCAACCAACTTCACCAAATTGGTATGAACTTGATTTTCCTTCCTTTGAAGATGAGTCATCCAGTCCATCTACATCAACAACATCATCTGGGTCTTCTAGCAGTTCATCCACATCTCCCAGCAGCAGCAGTTCTTCTGACAGTGAATCTCCACATTCTTCACCTGAACGACGTACATCAGTTTATATTAATCCCCTTTACAATGATGGGGACTTTACAGAAGCACAAACAAGTGAGCACCAACTTCCGAAATGGGCAGTTCAACTTTTCAAAGATGTAAAGCCTGATGAACAGAATAAAACTGGCACCAGAAGGGCACATAGAAGTGAAGGCAATTTTGCCTTGATAGCAAATGATGTTACTGAACCTTCCACATACAAAGAAGCAGTAAAACATAAAGAATGGCAACAGGCTATGGTTGAAGAATACCAAGTAGTAATTGATAACAACACTTGCAAACTTGTTGATTGTCCAGCAAATGTTAAACCCATAGGATGTAAATGGGTTTACAGAATTAAGTATAATCAGAAGGGTGAACTTGAAAAGTATAAAGCACAACTTGTCGCAAAGGGTTTTGCGCAGCAGGAAGGCATTGATTATGAAGAAACTTTTGCTCCAACAGCTAAATGGAACACCATCCGATTAACACTTGCATTGGCCGCTCAAAAAGGATGGAAAGTTCATCGGATGGATGTGAAAAGTGCTTTTCTCAACGGGGATTTATAGGAGGAAGTGTATATGACCTAACCACCAGGTTTTGAAGTTGAAGGACGAGAACATAAAGTCTACAAATTGATCAAGGCTTTATATGGATTAAAACAAGCTCCCCGAGCTTGGTATGCAAAGATGGATGAATACCTTAAGAAAGTTGGCTTTCAACGAAGTGAATCTGATGATACTTTGTATGTGCGACAACAGGGAAAATATCGGGTAATTCTTGTTATGTATGTAGATGATTTGATCATCACTGGCAATCACGATGATCATATTTCACAGGTGAAAAAGGAGTTACATGCAGGTTTTAAGATGACAGATTTGGGATTACTTCACTACTATCTTAGAGTTGAAGTCTTCCAACGTCCACATCATATTTTCATTTCTCATAGTAAGTATGCAGCAGAGGTTCTTCAGCGTTTTGGCATGCAGGATTGCAAGCCCGTTCTTACCCCCATGGAGCAAAACTTGAAACTTTCAAAATTTGAAGGGGGGGAAAAGGTGGACAGTACAACTTACAGACAGTTGATTGGCAGCTTGATTCATTTGACAAATACTCGTCCTGATCTATCTTATGCAGTCAGTATTCTTTCACGTTTTATGCAGGAACCACGAGACAGCCACTGGAATGCAGCCAAAAGAGTTCTTCGATATATCCAAGGAACAAAAGATTTTGGTCTTCTTTACACAAAGACTAAAAATTTTGTACTTGGTGGATATTCTGATGCCGACTTTGCTGGGAGTATTGATGATCGAGCATCAACATCAGGTTATTTAATGAATATGGGGTCAGCAGCAGTATCTTGGAGTTGTAAGAAACAAGCTACAGTGGCCACTTCTTCAGCAGAAGCAGAGTACATTTCAGCATGGGAAGCAGCATGTGAAATTGTTTGGTTGCGCCGAATTTTGCAGGACTTGGGCATTTCTCAGGCAGAAGCTACATCATTATTCATTGACAACCAGTCAGCCATCAAACTTGCCAAGAACCCAGTTTTTCATTCAAAGACAAAGCATGTGGACACCAAGTATCATCATATCAGATCTCTCATTGCCAAAGATGTCCTCAAGCCAGTTTATTGTCCTTCCGAAGATCATATCTCTGACATTTTCACGAAACCGCTTGGCAGAATAAAATTTACTAAGTTCAGGGATGAACTTGGTATCTGCTGTAATGTATCTTTGGATCATAGGGGGAATGTTAGATGATCCAAAAATAATTTATTATCATAGTTTATAAAATTGAAATAAAATAATTATTAATTAAAGAAATTAAATTAATAATTATTATTCTAGAATGATTAATTATTTAATGGAGACAATTAGAAATTAGTATATTGTTGTAACAAGATATGACTCTCCAAATGTGTCGTATCTTAGGCTCTATTTTAGGAGATTAGTTAGCTAGTTGGTTTGAATAGCATTTAATGTAAATGGACACTTGTTATTTAATAAGTGATCCATAATTAGAGGTAGTTAGGACATGGAGCTTATAAATAGCTCATTGCAAGAGTGTTTGGTTGTTCGCGTGTAAACTCTTGCAAAATCGATTATGTAATTGTTTTTCTAATTAATAAAATTGTGTGTCTGAGGACACTTCTGCCATTAGCAATTATTATATAAATGAAAGCAATTAATAATACGATGTTAAATTTTTGAGTTGGCATTATTTTTTAATTTTTTTTTTAAATATATATTTTCAAATTTTAGAATATTTATATGTGTGTCTATCGAAAAACGAATTTGAAATTATTCTTTCCCTTAAACAAAATAAAATATATATTTGAAAATGTCGAGATACTCACACTCATATATGTATATATTAAAATATATACATTTGAAATTAAAACCATTTCCATAATACTCTTCTAAAACGAATTTGACATTATTCTTTCACTTAAAAAAAATAAGATATATATTTGAAAATGTCGAGATATTCACACTCATATATGTATATATAAAAATATATACATTTGAAGTCAAAACCATTTCCGTAATACTATTCTATCTAGCCAAATAAAAACAAAACTTCGTTTTATTAAACTATTCAAATTAATATAATGAATCTAAATTATAATATATTATTAATTAACTACACAATATTATTTTCTATTTTCTCCTTAAAAAAATTGTATTCAACAATTATAAAAACCTTTTGCCTACGTTACTATACTTTATCAAACTAATAAAATTAATATATTTATGTAAATATCAATTTATATTTTATTATCATTATTTAAATAAACAAACATTTTTAATTTGTTTTTAATATAAGTCAAAAGGAAATGCATTGAAAATGATATTGTTGCACGGTTAATTAATCAACACAGGTAAATCCATAAGGTGTAGAATCTGGAAATTCAACGAAATTTTAGGGGTTCTAAATTATATTTTCATCTATCTAATTACATCCCTTGCCAAATTCCATTAATCAAGATAAGTTTTAAGACATTATAATGTTATGATGTTAAATCTATTTAATTATATCATAAATATTTTAAATTATTTATTTTATAATTTAAAAATTATTATTTAAAAAAAATATTAAAAATCAAATTCAGGGCATCCAAACAAATTATAATTCATATATAACCTTAGTGAATGAAAGATAACAAGAAACTTCGAAATATATAGCCTTCAGCTTCATCAAACCATTTCCAAAAGGACCTTTGTCACTATTACCGGCACCATATATGTAACCCATCTACATGTATGACACATGAGCCATCCATATGACATCATGCATTTTCAAGAGTAATTTTTTTGAAACGACTGGCTTGAATGGAAGCAGATGCTTTTGCACCTTTTTCATCCATCCCAGTATTGCTACTTCCTTACGTAGGGTTAGCAAAGGCTATCGCGATATGTTTTATTATCATTTTGGGAATTTATTATATTTGGTAGCATATTGTCATGTTATTGCCATTAATAAAAGAAAACTATAAAATAAATTAAAATTGATATTATATTTACATAAAACTAAAAAAATATGGATTATGTAAAATTTTAAAATTACAATTCTCAAATTTTCAAAATTTGGATTTGTTTTTATGACGATGATTAAAGTCTATCGAGACCTATATGGTCTATGGATTTAAAGATAGGGGATTAATTGAGATCTTTAGAATTTTATTTCTATGATTAAAAAGAAGGGAAATCAAGATTGATATGGTCTATGGGACTTAAAGATAGGGGATTAATTGAGATTCTATAAACTTTTATTTTTATGATAAAAAATAATGGAAAGAAGTGTTCCTACATCAATATAGTTTTGTTGATTTAGCAAGTCAAGAAGGTTGGTATTATGGATAATGTTATGGGAATGAGATTGGATGTGAGTAAGAGCCGGAAAATATAAGAGAAATTGATTTTCATATTCAACCTTTCTAGTATTGCAACAGTGACAAATTATTTCACCCCAAGGTGTTTTAGGAATAGACCAATGCATGGTTTCACTTCGAAGCTCATGATAATTAGTTATTATCTTTGAAATGCTCATTTTTTTCTTAGCACCTGTTAAGGAAGAAAGATAATTATGGTTAGCAAGAGTGGGTTTGATCACCTCCATATAATATTTTAGTTTTCATTTCCCCTTTGTCACCTTATCATCCCAAAACTTATCCTTAAATTTGGAAGTAATTGTAATTTTAATCTTATCCTTCATCACTAAGATGATCTCTTTCTTTATCCCCAATAGATCAGTGAATATTGGGTGTCCTTGTGGCATCCCTGAGATGAGGGTTTTGGCTAGAGTTAGAAGCGATTTTAAGGATCTGTGATGAAGTAAAATTAAAGTGTGGACACGAACAAATTCCTCTAGCCCGATGATGGATCTAGCTACAATAGATACATTCTATGGAAGATTTCCTTAGATTAGAACTAAATAAGAGGGCCTACCTCTTAGTATGCTTATTCTATTTGTTGATGTTCTTGCTTGCTCTCTCCAGCTATCTCTCGCTTCCTTCTTCAAGCACTTGAAACAAGTAAACAACAGCAAACAACAATCGTGATAAAGACAAATTGTAATTCAACCTACTTAACAAGTCAAGAAACATTAAGCCATGAATATGTAAGAAGACAAAACATGTAGGAAATCCATTGATAGTTGCATATACATTGATACCAAAGAGAGATTACAACCATTGTCTTGACATTACTATTCTCCTCTAACAAGACCAGGTTCTCACACTCTTCTGCTAGCATTCCATGATGGCCTCAATCAACAATAGTTTTAAGGCTCTTCCCTTTAGGTTTCACTCCAAACCAAATCGCACTTCTCCCTCACACAACTAGATAGCTACAACTATGAATAGCTTGTTGCTTACTCCAAACCAAAATAGCACTAACACACCACCATTAACACTTTAGCACTAACACTAACACTAACACTAACATTAGCTTGTGCTTGGGAAAAAGGGAGGTTTATATATGATGAATGGATGGGAGATGGGTCTTCTTCTCATGTGATAATGTCTTATCCCTTGAGGTAGTTCCATAATTATAGGGGAAAGGAGCCGAAAATGACATTCTTGACCCCATCCATCCAAACCATTTACCAGACTTCTATTACGAAGCTTCTAGAGTTGGAAGCTTCAGCTCTTAATTTAAAAATCTTTCTATAAAAGGACCTGCGCGACTGGAACACAACTCAGTCGCTTCAATCGACGCTAAGGATAGTGCTAATCTTTGCACATCGGTGTGGAGGAGACAAAGGTCATTAGCGCCAGTCTTGTAAACTGGGCAAAATAGAAGTTTCAGGGAAAATGGTCCAAAAAGGAATTGATCTGCTCATGGAGTGGGACACAATGGGAGTTTCTTCATGAAGGGAAAGCATGTGGGGTTCACTGTAGAGGTCCTCTCGGATCAAGGAGTAGGGAGTATAGGGACAGTAACAAAATGTTGTGTAACAGATGCCCCCTAAAGCATGAAGGCCAAGCTAGAGTGAGGGACGAAATGCTTTATGAATTAGTGTGGAGAACCATAGTCTGTCGTCGAAAAACCTGCAGGAAAGTATAGATACATATACATAACTGAGAACTCTGTCAAATGATACATGAATTGGGTCATGGACACAGCCATGCAGAGAATGATCATGTAACTCGATCCAGGTATGGGCACAGCCATCCATCAAATAAGATCATAATGAAACCAAGGTATGGTCACAACCATCAAATAATGAGAAGGATCACATATGATAACTGATGGTGTGGTCATAGCCATCCATCAGAAAGGCACATACATATCAACATAATCATGTCACATTACTTCGCAAACTAGACTTTTGTGACCTGAGCCCAGGGTCTTGCGCTCCAACATGACCAGATCAAAGTAAAAATGCAAATAGATGTGTTGATGTCGAACATGCTATAAAGTTGCTTAATTACTAGTCAATGATGTAAACTATTAACAAGTGTGAGAGAAACCACCAATAATGAGAATGGTCCTTTAGGTACTATTAGCACAATTCACAGAATGTGAATAGATGAACTGATGTCGAACACCCATGAAATGACTCGATTGAAAGCCGATGATGTGAACTTATCGTCGACTGTGAAGAACTTGCCATTAGCGCATGCAAGCTCTAAGGTAATGGAAGGGAGTCCCTTAGTCAACTTCCCAGGTAATGAGTTGAAGTCGACAGAAAGCAACCATGCCGAACGAGGGCCATAATTTTTCCCACATCATCGACACGAGATGAAAGGATGAAAAATGATTTTGGATGATACAGAGAATCAGAGGTATGTGTAACTACAGAAGGACAACTCTTGAACATATCGGTGACACGACTGGAAGTTTTGCAGGTTTTGGATCCATGGGAATGGTGGTCATAATGAGGTGGTAGAGGTCAAATGGAAGGAAAAAATGAATGGCCCAACTTAGGAAAGTCAACGATATAGAGGAGGATATCCCAACCTGACATGAAGTAGTAAGTGTCATGTTCAAGAGTGAGCTACCGACATAACTAATAGATTTCCAAATTTCCCCACACCATTCCTAGCAGGTGCCCCAGTTATTTTTTAATTGCAAGCTTGAAGGGGATAACATATGCTTGGACTCTAATTTCATCGTTCAGACCAATCTAACCTAGTAAGTTTAACGAGCCCTAGGAAGGCGAAGCTCATGTTCGTCAGTGACGAATCCAATGTTGTTTAATAGTTTAATGAGTCTGACAAAGGTGTAACTTGGTGTCTTTTTCATGTTTAGAGAGTTTGAAAAAGACACGGAAAAGAAAACTCCACATGGTCCCTTTTCGTACATTTGTGTCTCTCGAGCCCAAAAAGGTAGAAAACGATACTTGAGAGAACCGTTTGACCATTTCAGTCAAGGAGTATCTTTTTTGTAAACAATGCTTCCCAGCCTGAAAAAGGGGTAAACTTATACTAGGCACATGACGTTTTGCATCCATTAACAAGCTCGAAATGACAATAGCTTGGCCATATTTTCACTTTTAAAGGGTCGGAAAAGAGCTTAAAAATGGACCTCCCATTTCATTTTCTTTTTCTGAGTCAAAAGGTAAAAACACTCAGAATCTTTTCATATGAGCTTAACGAGTCGAGAAAAGAGTTGAAACGTGACTCGGCTTGGAGGAACAAGTGGTATATAGCGTAGCAACTAGTTCTGGCAATGGTGGAACTACTCAAAACATGTAATGGTCAAGAGGCTGGCTAATAAAACCACTCATTGTTGTCGTTCCTTAGGAAAGGGGAAAATACCAAATGAAAGCATATGATTGGCGAAAGAGATGGTGGCAATGGAATAAAACAACCAAGGCTCATTTAATAGGAATTAGCTGATAAAAATGATAATCATGAGACCTAAATTTGGGCATGGGTTCATTTTTACAGAAGCTTGAACCATGGAGAAAGCTGCTTGGATTTAAGTTTTCATGCCCCCAACATAATGACTCAAATGATGTACATGTCCCCCAAGCTTCATTTCATTCAGCTAGGTGGAGGGAATGAAGGTTCACTTTCGAGATCTTGGAAAGACTTGACTGGGATTTTACGAGATCTTAATCGAAGACTCAATTTGGAAAAGGGAGTTGCTTCATTTTTTAATGAGGTTGACATTGTCAAGGAACTATCCTCAGATATATATTTCATTTGTTAACGAGGTAGATACAGGAATAAACTATCCTCTGACTCCTTGATTCATTTTTTAACGAGCTTGACACAAGGCAAGAAATTATGCTCACATCCTTTGTTTCATTTTTTAACAAGGTTGACACAAGACCAAGAACTATCCTCATGACCCTTCTTTCATTTTTTAATGAGCTTGACATAAGACAAAGAACTATGCTCACGACTCCTTGTTTCATTTGTTAATGAGGTTGACACAAGACCAGGAACTATCCTCACACATTATTTCATTTTTTAACGAGCTTGACACAATAAAATAATTATCCTCATTAATCTGACCATGGACCATACGAGAACATGGCTCCCAAGAGGTCTTCACTAGATGGAAGAACCACACTCTGGGAAGCATACATGTCATTTGGTACCAATGACAGATCAAGTTCCAATGCCCCTAGAACATAATGTATTATACCATCTGTGTGATCATCAACAAACGTGGAGATGGAACGGGTAGCCACATAATTGACCTGTGGCAGGGAAGGTCTTTCTTGCAAACAAGAGTCGATAGGGAATGATAGTTGCAGAGGAGGCACCTGGTGACCAATGAATGATAGTTTATCAATGTTCACTATTCTCCCTTTATGTGGAAAACAAACCACATAGAAAAGTGAAGAAACAAGAGCTCTCATGACATAAACATAGTCACATCCAAGAAGAAGATTGAAATCTAAGGGTCCTTGGACTACCATCACATCTATATAGATGGTCTTTCCTCCCAAAGTAATAGGGAACTTTAGAAGGATCCCCAAGGGTTGACTAGTTCCTTTGTTGAAGGCCAACAGATTCTGAGTGAGAGGACAAGCTATGGGGAACCCAAATCTTGCCAAGTAGTAGAAGAAATCATGCTAACAGATGAACCTTCATCTAATATTGGGCCATGTACTACCATATTATAGGCTTGTACTATGATCTCGAAAGGCACATAAGATTGGAGACGGAAAGCAATCAATGGACCCCAATCGAAAGAGATGACATAACTACTTGGTGAGGGTATCATATGATTGCCCCCGTGTTGTACATGAAGAGGAGAAGGACTCTCCTGAACAACTAGGAAGGGAGGGTCAGTCTTTGATTCATGGGAATCTGAGGAGATGAGAAGAACATGAGCAATATGATCACTACTCTCTTCTGGAATAGAGTAAGCAACTAGAGGCAGAGCTAAGTCGACACTATTTCTGACCAATGGTTGGTAGGGAATAGACACAAGAGAGTTTCGCTTAGGAAGAGTAGGATGGGAAGGAGATGAGTCCAAGTCAATATCCTTACCAACCAAGAGAGGGTCTGAAGAAAGCCTCTAATAACCAACAGGAAGTTGGTGTTGAGGAGCTGGAAGATTTTCCAAAAATTTGGAAGCTTTATCCATAAGTGGACAAAGGTGAATAATATGCTCTCCTTCACATAATCTATAGGGGAATCTAATATTTCCCTTCTTCTTACCATCATTAGCTGAAGTCATAACATCGACATGATCTCCAGAGGTTGACGGGGATGGTCGGTTCAGGTGTTGGGACCATATGTCTAAGAGTCTAGGAACACTAAGTCAATATTGAAGGACATGGTCACCCTTACATAGCTTGCAAGGGAATATGACCTTTCGTGAAGGATCAGAAGCTTTGTCGATGGGGGGTGCATTTGGAGTAATAGTTGCACAGTTGGCCTCTCCCTTATTTGACTTCTTCTTCTTCATCTTCATCTTCATCTTCATCTTCATCTTCTTCTTCTTCTTCTTTGCCTCCTGGTTATTGAATTTCAAGCTTTCACCAAGCGAAGTAGAAGAGGAGGGTGAAGAAATGGGGGGGAGAAGGCAAGGGGTTAACCTTAGAATCATCATGACATGATTCGAATAAAGGAGATGATGGGGGACGAGTTGGGACACTCGGGACCACTGTTATAGACATATTTGGGCACTGCAACCCCAATCACATATGTCCATAAACCAAGGGCTCTCAAACCCATAAAAGTGTTGTTTCATACCCTAAAGGATCAAGGTCAACTGATTATATCATTTCCCATAAGTTCTCCCTGAAAAAGTGCTCAGAACTGGTCAAAACTGGACCATACAGACTGCTCCATGTTGAGGGTGTGATGCATCTCACCTGTTACACATGGGGGTTGCGATGCATATTGAAAATTCCTTCTGTAGGGTGCGATGCGTGAGAGCAGAAAAATGGTAGAGGCAGTTTGCTAGGTGGATACCCAAAGAATCTTCTAGAAACTGCTCATATGACACTTGCCTTTTTGAATTCACCCGGGGATGAGTAAGAGATCATGAAATCTCCAAGGGGAACCAAGAAATATCAATGAAATGACACTAATCAAAATCCCAGAAGCTGACTCACTCTCCTGCAAACATCTATATATGGATCCCTCATCCCAGAGATCGAGAGGCTGGAATTTTGTAATTTGTAAGGACGTGCTATTGGTTTCTTTTTGAGACATTGTATTGTTGGGTGATCTTGCTTTGTATGAGGTGAAGAGGGCTTTCATGCTGGGAGGATGATGCTGGATTAGACAACTTGGTAGTAATCCTCTCTTCTACTACCTCTATGAGTAAAGCTATTTGAGTTTTCCTCCATACTTGTATATCTCTGAATCTTGTATTTGTATATGCATTTGTATGGTTAATGTACATCTGAACCTATATTATTTATGGTTATAGATCTCTATGCTTTGATGGTATTTTTTTGCTTTGACTCTATAGGTGTTCTTTGAAGTGGGACAAGTGAGAAGGGAGTGGTGAAAACTCTATCAAAGGAGAGACAAAACAAGCAAGGAGACTAGCGAAAGAATGAAGTTGGTACTCTTTGCTTCTCTCTCATCTATCTCTCATAAAAGAAAACACAAGTAACTTTGGTTTGTTTGTTTCTAAGATAGCTACACATCTTAGTGGGACTAGCAGCTCTAAGTGGACACTAGTTTTCGTGATAAAAAAATGGTGACTCCACTGGGGAGTGAATAGCTTGTTTGTTTTGTTACTGTTGTTTGCTTTACAAACTACAGATGGAGCCTGAAGTTAAGCTAGCTAGACTTTGAACTGCTTTTGCTATGCAACTACAAAGTAGATCAACACCGCTTCAGTCAATCTTTGGGTTGGTTCATGAACGGAACATCTGACTTGCAAACATCCTAAGTGCCCTTGTGGTAGCTCAAATAATCTCATTAGATCAGCCCCTATACTTTGTATTTACTGACAATCATTAGCTCAGCTTAAATCCCTGAACTTCGCTACAAGCGGTGAGTGAAAACCAAGCTCAGTCTCATCCCTAGACCATCGCACTGTCTCTCATTGGCAATCTGGATGCATCATACCTCCCATTTGTTGCAGGTGAGATGCATCCCTATTTCCATGCGTTACAAGTGCGATGATTGAGTAAGACTGTTTCTGCCTCCAAATTTTGGTTTTTTCTTCATTGTCTTCAGCTTTATTCAGTAGTTTTGCTATCTATGATCAATACATCACTGTTGAAACCTTCTTCCTTTGCATTATTCAGCCTCCATTGATAAAAAATTGTAAATGTTTTTATGTATTTTTCATCATTTACAGTTCTCCTTTGCAAAAAGTAGCTTAATCGAACTGTTGCCTTTTGATTTGAAAGTGTCACAACTGTCGTTTTCAGTCAAGAAAAAGAATGTCACAAATTCTTCCTCTTTTAGTTAGTTGATTACACTTTTTCCATTGTACTTGATTTGAAATTATTAGTATTTCAAGTGTCGAAAGCAATTTTTAATTCAAAATCACAAAGTGTCATCTTAGTCTTCATTTCGTTTTCTGAATTCGAAATTGCAAAGTGTCGTCTTAGTCTTCCTTTCATTTTTTGAATTTGAAATCGCAAAGTGTCAGCTTAGTCTTCCTTTTGTTTTTTGAAGGAAAAATTGTCAATATTGTTGCTTTGAAAGAAAATAGTTCAGATCTATACTTAGTTTTCTTTTTGTCATTCTCACATTAAGGAAACTCTAAAACAACTACATGCATGTGCATTTTCATTTAGACTGTGTGCGGTAACTGATTTAGGAAAAGTGCATCTAGTGTGTGCTTTCTACTCTATGTTGAAAGAATTTCATTTCTCTTTCCTTAGTAGCTAGGATTTTCAATGCTAAAAGAAAGTAAATGATTGTTTATCATCTGAGATTGCATGTTTGGGAATTGTATATCTAAATCAAGCTGTGAACCTTCAAGGAAAACTTCTTAAGAAAGATCAACTATAAAATAATCCTCAATGAACATAAAAACTCTTTGGAACCTAACGCACAACATCTAGAAGTATAGGCAAGAGAAGTATTCTGGTGTCATAAATCCTGGTAACTATCGTTTTCATCATAGGTTGGGTGATTCCTCCTCTTTGATACGACAAGTGCTAGTACGGACTTGCGCTTCCACGTACCATCGAGTAGATATTTGGAGACCACAATAGGCTATATCCTTTATCCTTAGGAAGCCGTGTCTGCCACCCTATCGATCACAATGCACTGAACATAGCATTCGAGAAGATTGACTTCTGTACCATAAAAAGAATTCTGCAGTTTTGTGATTGGTTTAGTAATCCCTCTGTCTATATTTCTAGAGTAGTCACTTTCATTCCTTTTCAGACTCCTTAAAATAAAAGGTCCATCTGACCACTTGTCACTTCAGGCTCATTAAAAATTGAAGGCGACTAGAGTCATCTTTAGCTTTTTCTCGACTCTTAAAAATTGAAAAAGCAAGTTGTGTCAAAACGTCATAAAATCTATTTTAATTGGAATAACGTCACTGTTCCCTTGTTGGTCTTAGGTTGAGAAAATGGAGTCTACCAATAAAGGATTTCCCCTTGGCGGAAATCCTAGTCCTTTCTCCTCTCAGGGAGATGTTGGTACCCAACAGATGACAACATTGCCCCTTCCAGGACTCACAATTAGCATGCCAGTATGGCTTTTCTCGACCTCTGTTGTTAAAAACACCGCAAATCCTCAGTAATCAAATCAGCAACCAGATGATGTTGAAGTTGCTCGCCCACCTTCTACTTCATTTGTTTCTCCCTCTCCTTCTTCCTCTTCTCTCGATGAAGCTATTAACGCTAAAAGCCAAGTAACTGAGAAGAAGAAGAAAGATAATGAGAAGAAGAATAAGAAGCCAACGACGAAAGGGGGCAACCATGCATCGTCTGGCTAAAATCCACACACCACACCTTCTAAACCTAAATCTCCATGTCTCATTTGCAAGGGATACCACTATCATCGAGACTGTCCTTGCATCCCACAGATCTTGAGGGACCGGTCTCCCCGCTTGCACAATCCGGTATCTTCAACCTCTAACGATCATGTTGAGAGCACACCATCAACTAGCGAAAATGAAGTCAATGGACGGAAAGGAAGATCTAGATTTCCTTGTAGGCTGTGTGAAGGAAATCATGCCCTCCACCATTGTCCCTTCTTGGACGAAGCTAAGAGAGTCTTGGATAATTGTCCTGCTTCACTGCAATGACTTCCTCCTGGATACAAGAAACTCTTGCCAAGTCCATTGCTAGTTGAAAATCTGACTGACACACCTTTGTTGTTAGTTGAAGCACCTATCATTGAAGATAAACCCTCTGAGTCCACATCGGACCAAAGTCAATAGTTCGAGACGGTAGTCGACCCAGTATTGTCTTCAGAAGGTCCACCTTCAGATGATACAGTCACCAAAGAGAATGAGAACGGCACTGTTAAAATTCTTTTCGTTAACACGGAATCCGATGAACATGGAGGAAATCTACCCATTCCTTTACCGTAGGAAGGAAGTTCATCAAAGATTTATCTGGCCATTTATTCGGTCCCTCCTCCAAGCAACCTAGTCATTTCCTTCGATTGGAATCTACTAGGGAGACCCTGCCTACCATCTAATGTACCATTCTGAATCATAGTACAAGCTTACAAAATGATCATGGTTGCTACTATCATAGATGAAGGGACTTCTGTGAGTATCTTTTCCTAAACGGCTTGGAAAGCACTTTGTTCACCATCGCTTCTGCCTGAGATTAGAAATCTGTCAGACTTTAACAAAGGAACCAGTTGATCGTTAGGGATCCTTCCAAATTTTCCTATAACTTTGAGAAGGAAAACCGTTCATCTAAACATGATTGTAGTCCAAGGGCCTCTAGATTACAATCTACTCCTTGGGCATGACTACATTTATAGCATGGGAGTTATTGTTTCCTCATTCTTTTGAGTGATGTGTTTTCCACATGAAGGCAGAGTGGTCCAACTAGTTGACCAGCTTTCATTCCCTGGTTCAAACACAACTATTAGTCAAATTCCATCCCTAACTGGTCTTTTTTCACAAGGAATGTCTCATCAATCTCGAGTCCGTCCACCTGATGAGCGTGAGTGATTTGGTGATTGTGAATGAAACCCAGGGGGCATGCGGCCTGGTCTTCTTTGGAAAGAAAACCCCAGATATAAGATGTCTTTCCTCGTAGGATATATGACCAATCTGACACACCCATCCATTTAGGAAAATGGGAGCAGACTAGAAATATCATTTCCTCGTCAAAGGTTATGTGATTGGAACTGACAACATTCAGTTTTGTCCATTTCAATGGACAAAGCAAAGGAAGTGTTTTGTCTGCTACACAGATGGAACAATCTTTATAATGCAAGAAATTGCATATGGTAAAGTTTCCCTTTACTCTTCTTTATACCTGGGAGCATGTAAACCTTTTTGTACGCAAGTGAAAGGTGACCAGCATAACTCTAACCCCATAGTTTTACTAACTTCAACTGCTTAAGTTAGGTGATTGGTATGATCAACCATTCACCTTTGCAAGGGCCAAATGGCACCGGCAAGGTAAAGGAGATTGTTTCCCACCGAGAAACTATCCTACCTAACCTTAGTAGTTCTTTACCCCTTAGGACGGTAGTTGGTCATTCCTAGCCTGCATACAAAAGGCTCCAGAGCAAAGTTTTGCATGAAGCAAGCTCCCTAAAAAATGAACCTACTAATGAGAGACATCCTTATTATATGACTGGCACGAGCAGTTTTATGCGAAGTTCAAGCTCATTAAAAAATAAACTTAGCAATGAGCAAATGTTCCCCCAAAGTTCAAGCTCATTAAAAAATTAATCCACCTTTGGTAAATAACCATTGTGCTTGCATAATGAACCTTGGTCGTGTTATTACCGTCACCTCCACTCTTTTTTATCTGATCATACCCCTCCATTTGATTGTTTACCCCTTTTGACGAAAAACTATGATGAGTGATTCTATTAGCCACCTTCTTTATACTGTCGTGATAGAAAAAGTTCCAAAACTTACCTGGAACCAGCTGCTACCTGAAAACATCACTCGTTCCTCAAAAAACGAGTCTCCTTTAATCGCTTTTCATTTGACTCGTAAAATATGAAAAGATTTCCGAGCAATTGGCCTCTTCAGCTCGTTAAAGTCATTGGAATTTCCATCCCTCCTCTATATTTTAATCTTTTTGGACCTGAGGGATCATTACACAAAACGATTGAGTGCTTGTCTTGTTCAGCTCATTAAAACTATCAAAAAGTCATCCCTTTCGTATTATTTTATACTTTTTCGGACTTAAGGGATTATATTACGAAAAGGGATTACTGGATTTTCCTTTCTGTCTCATTTTAGACTCTCTAAAATTGAAAAGGACCGAGTTGTATTTGTCGTTAAACTCGTTAAAAAAATAATGACAAACTTCTCCATGCAGACAAGAACGAGTTCCACTGTCACTAGGCTCATTAAAACATAGTGACAGGTTTGCCGAAGGGCAAATTATAGAACAAGAATATGTTATCCTCCTCAAGCTTGACAAAAATAAAGAGGTACTAGTCAGCAATGACTGGGGAGAAAGGGAAGAAAACTTGAATAACTTCATTGGTAGCAGGTCGCTCTTGAACATGACACTTTCACTCCATCACCATTATTGAGTCAGGTTGGGTTATTCCATTCACTAGTCATATCACCATTGGTCCTCCATACCATCCATCTTGGGGTTAACGCTACCAATCCATTTCAGTGTCGCCGATATGTTCAATAGAAGTCGCTCAAAGAATTCACAAACCCAGCTAACGCCTCATCCGCTACAATACCTTAATGCTCCATTCTTTCATGATGGCCACCCTGAACCTTGTATGATCAGATCGTTTTCACCTCCACAAAATCATTTGCTCCGTTCCGTGTCATAGATGTGGGATTCATTAAGGTACTCCTACAACGGGTCACTTATTGTCGACATCAGCTCATTATCCAAGAAGTTGACTTAGGAACAACCCTTTCAATACCTTGAAGCTTGCATGCCTCAATTGAAAGTTTCTCACTTCCAGCGATAGGTTTACATCATTAGCCTTCGACCGAAAGGTTTTCCATGGTGTTCGACATCGACTCATGTATTTTCACCATGTGAATTGTACTGCAGTACCTTGAGTGTCATTATCATTATCGGTGATTCCTCTCGCTCTTGTTAACAACTTACATCATTGGCTAGTAATTAGGCGATGTCTTTCCATGTTCGACATCAGAACATCTTTTCACATGGATCGACTTGTACTTCAGGTGAGGATTGAACGAGTTTGAGGACCCTGAATCTAGTTTCATCCATCTAGGTTGCGATATATTTAGTAAAATAAAGACATCAAATGTACATCATTGCTGCACAGATAATCATCCAAGCTAAAGGATGATGGCTCTACCAGAATCATCAGTCTACCACATAGATGGTTTTCTGTCCTATGTACATGAAAATGAATTTATAAAGCAGAGCATGGGAATGCCTACCTCAGTTAGATCATGAAAATATTATGAAGATAATGTATTTTATTGTATCTTATTATAGGTCACCTTCCAGTTCAAAAAACCTTGGATCCTCATGATAAAGCATTTCACCCGACATCAGAAGATTTACAACCTCATGATTTAGGGGGCAACTGTTATAGACATATTTTGGCACTGCAAACCCAATCACATATGTCCATAAACCAAGGGCTCTCAAACCGCTAAAAGTGTTGTTTCATACCCTAAAGGATCAAGGTCAACTGATTACATCATTTCCCTGAAGTTCTCCCTGAAAAACTGCTCAGAACTGGTCAAAACTGGACCATACAGGCTGCTCCATGCTGAGGGTGCGATGCATCTCACCTATTACACATAGGGGGTGTGATGCATACTGAAAATCCCTTCTATAGGGTGCGATGAGTGAGAGTAGACAAATGGCAGAAGCAGTTTGCTAGGTGGAAACTCAAAGAATCTTCTAGAAACTACTCATATGACACTTTCCTCTTTGAATTCACCCAGGGATGAGTAAGAGATCATGAAATCTCCAAGTGGAACTGAGAACTATCAGTGAAATTACACCAATCAAAATCCCAGAAGCTGACTCACTCTCCTGTAAACATTTATATATGGATCCCTCATCCCAGAGATAGAGAGGCTGGAATTTTGTAATTTGTAAGGAAGTGTTGTTGGTTTCTCTTTGATACATTATATTGTTGGGTGATCTTGCTTTTTATGAGGTGAAGAGGGCTTTCATGCTGGGAGGATGATGCTAGATTAGACAGCTTGGTTGTAATCATCTCTTCTACTACCTCTATCAATAAAGCTATTTGAGCTTTCCTCCATACTTTTATATCTCTGAATCTTGTATTTGTATATGCATTTGTGTGGTTAATGTACATCTGATCCTATACTATTTATGGTTATAGATCTCTATGCTTTGATGGTATTTTGTTGCTTTAACTCTATAGGTGTTTTTGAAGCGGTACAAGTGAGAAGGGAGTGGCGAAAACTCTATCAAAGGAGAGAGGAAACAAGCAAGGAGACTAGCGAAAGACTGAGGTTGGTACTCTCTGCTTCTCTCTCATCTATCTCTCATAAAGGAAAACACAGGTAACCTTGGCTTGTTTGTTTCTAAGATAGCTACCCATCTTAGTGGGACTAGCAGCTCTGAGTGGACACTATTTTTCCCAATAACACCACGAAGGTCAAAAATAACCAGATAGATAAATCAATGGTTAACCTAGGGAGGGACAATGGTGCCATATAAAGAGCACCACCATTTCCAAAATAAGGGAAAGGACTAGGATTCCCATCCTAATGGAATCCTTGACAAGTGGACTCTGGAAATGTTTCCATTGGAATTGACCCTAAAGAATTACTAAGGAGGATAAATTTTACTAGGAATATTTTGTGGGTAGTTCATTTTAAGACATTGAAACAAAACTTTGCCTTTTCATATTCTAAGAGTCGAAAAAAGGATGAAAGGTGAGTCTATCACTTTTGATTTGAAACGATTTCGAAAGGACAAGTGCTCGGGTTATATTTTAAGTTAAAGAGTCAAAAATATCAAATGACTACTCAGGACCATCTAGGTGAAAAGGATTACCAGGCAACCGTGAACTGCAAAATACCTCCCGGAGAATCAAGAAGTACGAGCATGCAATCTCCCCAAATGTTCTGTTCGGTGTATCACGTTTGCAAAGCAACCAACTCAGCTTCCTAGGGATAAAGGATTATAGCCTATAGGGGTCTCCCATTATATACTCGACGGTATGGGGAGCACAAAACCATAATAGCGTTGTCTAATACTGAAGCTAACGACAACTACTAGGTTTAAAGACACTGGAACACGTCTCTAGCCTAGACCATGAAATGTGAGTGTTAAGTTTCAATGCTTCCTTAGGTTAATTCAATAAATTTTAATGGCTGATCTTGAATTAGGTTTCAATTACAAGGCCCTACCGCTGTCAATTGACAAAACTAATACATGCAACTATATGAGAAAAGAGATCTTTGTCTTTGATGAAAGTTATCACTAATTGAGAGATAGAGAACAGAAAATTAATGCAACAATCGAAGAATGAAATCTTTCTCTAACAAATATCCTAAATGCACTTAATCTTCCTATAACAACATAAGAAGTTTCATTTCATTTCCAATGTTTATGATGATGAAATTATAACTTTTAAATAACGCTACTAATGCAATATTTTTGCTGAAGTAAACTAGAATGATGTTCTTCTTTTCATAAAATGAAAAATGAATCTTTCACATAAAGCACTTTAATGAAAATTTTCACAATTTTGGACAAACAAGCATCAATCAAATCCAAAGTGTGATAAATGAAACTAAAAACAACTTCTTCCCTAAATCGAACTAGCCAAACAAATAATGCTTCAATCGAGAAACCAATCAATGTAATCTATTCTTGTAACAAGAAGAGAGACACTCCAAATAAGAGAATAGACAAGACTCTTTCACTCATTGAATTGAAAATGAAGCAATCAAAGCATCCTAGTCACTTCTGGGAGGAAGAGAGAGTCTAACAGTCAAGACACACTATCACTGGAATGGGAGAAATTATGATTTTTTTTTTTTAACTCAGAGATCAGAGCGACTTTTGGGCTAAAAGTAGCACTGACCGGCATGACTTTCAGGCCAAAACTAGCGCTGATAGGCCTGATTCGTGCGATTGTTTGGCCAAAAATATTGCTGATCAAGGGATTCAAAGAAAATAAAATAAAAAAAAACTTGACACAGGACCAGACTTAACACATCAGAGGGTGGGCTAAACCAATCAAGCACACAAACCAAGGTCAATGAAGCTCTCTAGTCAGGGGGAAGATGGTCTAAAAGGCTTACGAGGTCGAAATCATGAGAGCAGAACACACTGGCCAAGATTAGGGAGAAACCCTACTCTTCACTTATAAGCATCAGTGTGATTGCCTAACTAACAAAAAGCACTAGAGTCTAGTCGGCGTGACTATTTCTTAGCATATCGTGATAATCGGCATGACTGTTACTAGTTTAAGTGTGTTGATCGAGGAATTTAAGAAAAAAATAAAAAAAAATAAAAATAGGGACCAGGTCTGCTACTATGAATTTCAAACTCAGGCCAGTAAGAGGAAGAAAAGAAACAGAACCAAAGGGAAAAAGTGGAACTACAAAAGTTCTCATGAAATCATGAAATCGAAGACAAACAAAAGGATTGGATCCCCAGTGGAGTTGCCAAATTGTGGTGAAGTAAAATTATAAGTGCGGGCACAAAGAAATTCCTCTAGACTGATGATGGGTCTAGCCACAACAAATACATTCTATTGAATATTTCCTTAGGTTAGAACCAATTGAGAAGACCTACCTCTTAGTAAGCTTATCACTTTTGATGATGTCCTTGGTTGCTCGCTCCATCTCTTGCTTCCTTCTTTAAGCACCTGAAACAAGTAAACAACAACCATGATAATAGAAAAATTGTAATTCAACCTACTTAACAAGTCAAGAAACATTAAGTTAGGAATATGTAAGATGAAAAAACATGTAGGAAATCAATCGATAGTTGCATATATGTTGATATCAAATAGAGATTACAACCATTGTTTTGACGTTGCTGTTATCCTCTGACAAGACCAGGTTCCCACACACTTCTGCTAGCATTCCATGATGGCCTCAATCAAAAATAGTTTTAAGGCTCTTCCCTTTAGGTTTCACTCCAAACCAAATCACACTTCTCCCTCACACAACTAGATAGCTATCAGTATGAATAGCTTTCTATTTACTGCAAACCAAAATAGCACTAGCACACCAACGTTAACACTCTAACACTAACACTAACACTAAAACTAACATTAGCTTGTGCTTGGGAAGAAGGGAGGTTTATATAGGATGAATGGATGGGAGATGGATCGTCTTCTCATGGGAGAAGGTCTTATACCTTGAGGTAGTTCTATCATTATAGGGGAAAGGAGCCCAAACTGACATCCTCAACCTCATTCCGCCAAACCATTTACCAAACTTCTGTTACAAAGCTTTTAGAGCTAGAAGATTTGGCTCTTAATTTAAAAAAATTCCATAACAGGATCGATGTGACTGGGACAGTGCTAATCTCTACACATCAGCACGGGGGAGACAAAGGTCATTAACATTGGTCTTGTAAATTCGGAAAAATAGAAGTTTCAGGGGATGTGGTCCAAAAGGGAATTGATTTGCTCATGAAGAGGGACAAAATGGGAGTTTCTTCATGAAGGGAAATCATGTGGGGTTCACTATAGATGTCCTCCAGGACCAAGGAATGGGGAGTACAGGAACAGTGAGAAAATGCTGTGTAACAAGAACCTATTAGCTTCCATGTTGTAAATATGCTTGTTATACATTCGATATCTAAACATAGTCATGCTTTCAGTTTGGGAAAGGCTAGCTTCAATCAAAGGGATAGGACCAAGAGTATTTCCTTTAATGTTGAGGTTGTAGGTTATAAATTTCTTTTGGATCATCTTTATCTCCCTCCATGATTCTATAGATATTCAACAACCACGATCGTCACAAGCATATAAAATAACATGGGTGAAAAGAGTCTCAAAGAGGAACTTATTTCCGAACCCATAGATCAGAAAAATTACAACTATTTTGAAGCTCGTAATAAGCTTTCTAACAACAAGTAACCCTTTTCTCAACGCTATAATGTTAGTTTAGCTAATCATAAATGTCGATACCTAAATATTTATATGAAGAGACCTTCTCCAAGTAATTGTTATCATAGATGAAATTATCATGCTTAATATTTTTGGACTCAATTATCATGGATTTAGTATTTTTGGTATTAATAGTCATACCCATCTTTGCGCTGCAATCATGGAGGATTTTAAGTTTCTTGTCGGGATCATCATGGCCTCTCGCAAGGAGAATGATATCGTCAACATAAAGGAGAAGAGTAATGACCATATTAGCAAGCTTGGGGCCATCAAATCCAACAAATTCCAATCACTCCTCTAGCTTACCAATGTAAATTCCAGAAAGGGTAGGGGAAAGGGAACACTCTTACTTAACAATAATATTGCATTTAATTTCTTTATACAAAACCTTAGTAGTCTTAACATCCGCAACAACATTCTCATATAGATGTATTATGGCAACTCTTAACTCGAGAGGAACCAACATCTCTTTGAGTCTTTGCCATAACTTATCTTGAGGGACTACGTAGATTTTTTTCTAAATTCAACGAAACAACAAAAGAGAATAATTTTACTGTTGCAACATTGCTTGGCGATGACTATAAAAGTAACAAGGTGGTCAATAGTTGAGTGATGTCTCCAAAATCCATCTTGGCCTTTATCTCTCTTACCATGACTTTCAATCCAAATACTAACTCTCTTTTCCAGAATGACCTCATATATTTTGGCTAAAGTGTGGCTAGTCATAATGGTAATATAGTTAGAGATAATGTTTTTAACCCCAGTTTTAAAGATAGACGCAATAAATCTTTGCGTTGAGGGGTTAGGAAAGCCATGCTTTACTTCGAGGCTAAGAATTGTGTGAATATGAGGGATGAGGATAGACTTTCCTATTTTGAAAATTTCAGCTTGGTAGCCTTCAATATCCCTAACTTTCGCATTAGCAAGATTCTTAATCTTCAACTCTACACCTTCTAAAGAAAATATATCCTCATCTATAGGAGCGTTTACTATGCTTCTCATGTTGTTTGACGAGTCATAAATATTCTTAAGATAAATATCCCAGTTCTGTAAGGATATCAAATTATTTTCTTTAATATTACAGACCAAAAAATTCCTCGAAAACTTTCTAGGCTCAACCTTAGAAAGGTAAAGAAGATACTCTTGCCTCTTATTAAAATAGGACCTTTTCTTCCTTTTGATAATAGTTTTGTACACATTTATGTTTTCCAATTTTGTAGTTTTGTTATGAGAATATCTAATAGATTTGTTAATAGTTTTATAGTCATTATCATACCAATGGTTGGAAGCTCTATTGTACTTTTTATATGACCCCGTGAAAGATAATTTGTTAATGGTAGTGGAAAGGATTGTAGTAAAATTCTATTAGATGATATCGATGTTACCATTATAGTTTAAGGAACCTAAATCTCTATTTAGAACTTATAAAAAGAGATCTATTTTACTTCTGTCAAAACATATGTGCCTTTGAATGATTTTCCAAAAAAAAGGTTAAGAAATTGATTATATATATGTAATAATTATAAAAAATCCATAAATTTCAATTTTTTTGGCCTTCCATGTTACATTTCTAATTTTTGATAAAAGATCAGAGAATACAACAATATCCTAATGAAACACAAAATTGGAAAATTTTACTGATCAAAACCATATCATGCTATAAATACTCAGAAAATAATAATTTCATTAGATTAAAAAATCTAATATTGATAATTTGATAGGTTTATAAAAATTAAATAAACAAATTAAATTTACATAATCATTTTGTATTAAATATATTTCATCATATTTTTTAGATGAATATCAAATTTTAACTTTATGCTTATGCAAATAACGAATAAAAAACAGATGATCATGAGCCCGATTGTTGAGAGATAATAACAAATAAATGTTATGATTTGTAATACAAAACAAAATTAATCCCACTTAAAGAAGATCTTTATTTACTCGGATGTAACATGAAAGAAGTACATAGGACCCTTCAAATATTTTAATATGATTACATGACTCAATAATATGTATTACAATTACATGACTCAACAAGGAGAGTTGCGAAGCAACAAGTCCGTGCCCAAGAGAAGCATGATGGCAGGAGAAAACTCTGTTATAGGGAAGGATCAAAGCATGATGGTCAAAGCAAATACTATTGCAGGGCATGAGCAAAGTATGTTACAAAAACAAAATTATATAAGCCAGACAAGTGAGTTAAGTTTAAAGAGGTGAATCTTATAGCAGCCACCAGGATTCGATCCTTAGAAGACGTAATACCCGTCACCAGAATCGAGTGCCTAGAGAGGTTAGTGAAAGTAGGCGGTTCTTATCATGACCACCAAACACCTCTGGATTGGTGTTGGATGCTCCATTCACTGCTACCCTCGGAACAAAAACTCTCGGAACAAAAACTGTATAATGATAAAATAGGTGAAGAGGCAGATTAATGAAAATTCCAAGAATTTGTTACCTGGGTGATAGACATCGCATTCTACAAAACTCGGAGACCTAAGCACATGTGACCGTCTGGAAGGAGTGATACTCCTCGCTAAAGTTAGACAACTACTTTCCTCCTGCCGAAGTCATGAAGTCAGGTTACTAAAGCAATATTCTTGCATGAATACTTCTTTCTTGCAACCTGAGTGTTCTAAGTTTTGAGGAGTTAGAATTCACGGCTATTGAGAAGTGAAAGCCATGTGTGATAAGGAAGCTCTACTGCTGAGCCTATTAGAATATCGGTCCAATCCTCCATATACCTATTATCAATACCTATTAGAAGCTCGATCCATATACTAAGATAGATCTCATATGAGGGGAAGCTCTACTGAACTAAGCCTATTAGAAGCCTGATCCTAAATATATAAAGACAAAGAGAGATCTTAGATCTTGTCTTGATTGAGTGAGACTATTTATCGATTGTAAGCCTATTATATATCAATCAGATCCTCCATATCATATACTAAGACAAAGAGAGATCTCAGATCTTGATTTAGTATTTGACCCAACTGTGTTCTATCAGTCGCTCAGACGAGTATCAGTTAGGTGACATGAGTATCGGCTAGTTAGGTACGGGTGATTCTTTACACCTCGCCTTGATCAGTAGAAAATATGATAAGGAATAGTTTCTTTAAGGCTATCAGAATGAGGATTGAGAGCTTTGATTGATAGCTATCAGAACTAGCTAGCCCCGAATGTCCAGTGTTATGTGGATTGAGCTAGAACCTCAATTTAGAATTAGGGTGGACGATGGTAGAAAAATATATATGTGTCGAGTTCCTCAAAAATATGCATGCCCAGTTTCAGAGGTACAATTAGAACTATCAATTACACCATTTTAATTCCACCATTTCAACCACTAATAAAAAAAGTGCAAAGTGTAGATGGTTATATTTATCGATAAAATAATAATATAATTAATCAAATCAGAATGAAACATAGGAATGTTAACTATTGGAGTCTATTTGAAATTGAGTAAATAAAGAAAAATTAAATAATCCTTACCATTATCAGAGTAAGATACTAGATGTGAGTGAATGAAATAATGGAATTATGTAATTTTTTCATTGAATTGGAAAAGCACAGAGTTTAAAATGTAACAAAATCAAGTAATCAATGATATGTTGTTGTTATATGAAAAACAAAACATAACCGGTAACCTAAGCAAGAGATATAACAATACATTAATAAATTAATGTAGGCCCAAATATTTATTTAATTATTTTGTAATAGTGAGCATGGAGCACCACGACACATGAATTACATTTGGAGAGCATGGTGCATGTATTACATGTGTTACAGCAACAATATTTTCATATGGGCAGACCAGCAGTGGAATACATATATGATGAAGGGCATCACAGTTTGTACGGTGGTGGACATTTACAAAGATATTGACAAGGTATTGGGGCTAGATTTATATTTCGTGTTGGTTTGTCACTGTGTTTTATTCTCCACATTATAATGGTGAGGACAATTGTTGTGATGTTGCAGCACTTAGAACGAGTATTTGTCTTGAAGTTTTCTGCAATGGAAATTTATAATGAAGTGGTGAAGGATCTCCTCGCTTCTTCTGAGAACAGTGGCCCTCTTCGGATTCTGGACGATCCAGAGGTGGGCATTTTCCAGTTTCCTCATATTTTTGGTTTTCTTTCTCAGCATTGCAATCTTCTTTGCCCCTGCCTTATGTTTATTGTATTATTAATAGAGGGGGACAATTGTTTATTCTATTATTAATAAAGGGGGACGATTGTGGAGAAATTGGTTGAAAAAATGGTTCAAGAAAAAGATCATTTGCAAAAGATTTTGAGTATATGTGAAGGTAGACCCTTCTCTTTGCTTCCCTAGATTTTTAAGTCTTATTATTGTAATCATTTTTTCTTCAATCAATTGGCTTATTTTTTCTATAGCTCACAGACAAGTCTCGGAGACTTCGTTGAATGGAGCAAGTTCCATATCTCATCACAATTGCAAGTTCCAGATATCATCAAATTGTGAGGCTGATCCGTATTCTCTTTTTCTCACATTAAATATTAAATTACTTTCTATAGATATGTGCTGACTGTTGGATTCTCTTCTCTTCTGTAGACAATTGAGAGCTCTTTTGGAGAAACACTACTAGAGGACAACACCTCGAGCTCTTTAGTCGCTAGTTTGGTATGCTAACTATTCCTCTATTTGTATGAATTTTCATTTATGTTTTAGTTTAATAAATGAAAGTAACAATTTTGTACAAAAGCTGGTTGATCTTGTAGGGAGTATGAATCTTCATGTATGTCTTAGTTTAGTAAACGAATCTCACAATTTTGTGCAAAACCTTGTTGATCTTGCAGGAAGTTAGCACATCCCAGAATTTAATCAAAAGCCCTCGGAAGTTGGGTATTAATGGTTGAATTCAAACAATATATAAAAGCACAAAGTGCATATCAAGTGTTACAATTGTTCCTTCTTCAACCTAATCAATTGGTTTTGAATCAATTGAATTAGTTGGTTCTAAGAACGCGCACTTATGCACCTGAATTTCAATCTCGAACTGAAACTCCCATCTTTTATTATTGCATCAACCATGTCTCTGTTTAAATGTAGCTTGCCCTATCTTTGTTTTCTTTCAGCTTCACCAAATTCGAAAGCTTCAGCTTGACCAAAGGGAAAAGCCTCAAAAACAATGCACATAACCAAAGTTAAAGATTACAATGCACTAGAAAAGATACCTAACATGCAAGAGAGACACGCTACGCAAAAATGTTACGTAGGTGATTACATGTTTAATAACCAGATTCCTAACATGCAAGAGAGACATGGGCGATGCAAAAGTGTTATGCAGTTGCTTACGTGTTTTCTTACATGTTGCTTATGTGTTTACTAACTAACCAGATTAGTGATGTTTTGAGCGTTCATCTGTTGAGAGTTTCCATGGTTATAGGCCAACAATAAATGCTTGCAAACTAATGCTAGAATTAGTCTTGCTTATGTGTTTACTAACTAACAATATTAGTGATGTTTTGAGCGTTCATCTGCTGAGAGTTTCCATGGTTATAGCCCAACAATAAATGCTTACACACTAATGCTAGAATTAGTCTCCATTTGGAAAACACGAACAAATATATCATACTAAGAATATCCGTCAAAATGGAAAACACGAACAAATATATCATACTAAGAATATCCGTCAAATGGTCTGTTTTGGTCTCTTTGCCTCGAGAAGAGGCCAAATAAGACACTCAAATATTCCATGAATTTCATTGGCCTTCAAAATTATTACCGCAATTGAATAGGCGGCAACATGCGGTGAGAGATAAGGTTGTATGAAAACGCTGGAAAGTTTATATTAATTTCAAACTGTATTAATGCTAAGTTGTGCATTCGACTACTATTGTCACGCCCCTACACCTGTGGTAGTCTTCCAACCACTTGTAGCAAGGTGCGGCACCACCGAACACTTTCTTTTCACCAATACTAACATTCGTGGACTACGCCTACTTTAACATTAACATTACTTAGCTTGTGTTTCGCAACCAAGTAAACATAATTATCCTTTATACTTAATGAAGCCCATACTCATTTATTATCATCATGCAATTATACCAAGAATAATAACAATTGCAACAAGTATAAAGGGGAGGGGCAACTCCCCGTAATGTGAGTCTGCCTGACAATTTTATTAAGAATATAAGTTTACAATACAAGTGTGTCTTGGCTGAACCAAGTCTCACACTTAACCGAATAATACAAGGAGAGGTAAACCTGCCTTTACAACATCTTGTGCATCTCTTGCACAAAGGACGGTGCTCACCCGAGCCACCAAGAATCCTTGCCAAGTCTTACACCAAGAATCACACCTTAGAATCCACCTCGGGCACACCTGCTGTCATGCGGAAAGAGTCAATTTTGCGGACAAAACCGACCTCCCTAGAAGCTAAGGCTTTCTAGTGACAAACAAGACAATTAAAAACTATCTTTCCCTAAATATGCATTTAGAATACAAGTAATCAGGTGTTTATAACATACCTTTAGTCCAACGCTTCGTAGTAGTCCAGTCTCTCCGATCCGAATGAGCTCCTCCTTCTCTTCGAAACCTGCATTCACTAACAAGCAAACGATTACATAGCACCTGAATAACTCATAAAATAAAACATATTCATCATAAAGACCAAGGAGTATATGAAACAAATCATGTATAACAACTTGTTGAGAAAAATGAGCTTAATTGTATTAAGTGGAAACAAAAGAAACCATTACAACCTGTGCCTTGGTGTTGTGCAGGTCCCTCCCAGGGTCCAGCAAGAGTTCTCCTTTACTTTGATCAGCTCACCCACTTCCAAATGAAGCTAAGAAAGGATGGGAATCTCTCCTCTCAAGCTCTATAAGGGAGTCCTAATTTCAGCAGCATCTACCCTTAGGAATGTTCAGCTTTCAACCTCCCCTCCCTTTGGCCCAATGCCTGTATTTATAGTGCTTTGGAGGAAGTTAATCAGGTCCACCATGAATGGGATAAGCCCCTCTTTCAATGGGATAGCTCCCCTCTTCATGGGATAAGTTCCTCTTTCATTGGGATGCATGAACCATCTAGAGGCGCTCAATCCACGTCAAACCATCTTCTAGAATGCTCTAGAAATGACCACAAGTAACTTTTTTGAAGTGAAACTTGCGCCTTTTGACCTTTACAGGAGTACGCACCCACCCCTTTACAGATAGAGCGTACAAGTACGCAGGTATTGTGAACTTGGGGTGCGTACACGCAGGTGAGGCCAAGAGAAACTGCGTAACCAGAGTTAATTGACTTTTTAAGGACTTTCTCTCTTTCTTGGAGCTTGACATGAGGATCAGAGGTATGAGACTTGCCAAGGAGGATAGTATGACACTTGATGAAGCCATACTAACTATAGATAGTCATAGTGACAAATTTTAGTGTAACAGATTGCCCCCTAAAGTGCGAAGCCTGTAGTAGATTAGGGTTTGATATCATCTAGGAAGGGTGAAGTACTTTATCATTTCAAGGATTATCTTGTGGAGAGCCTGGTTGGAACCTACAAGTATTCAACACAAAATACATGTATGAGATCATATCATCGCTGAGGTAGGCATTCCCATACTCAGATCAAAAACTTTAACTAACAAACTAACTACTGCTCTGATACAGGAATGATTTTGCAGTACATCATAATCATAGACTTATGTAGACACAGTATGGACGCAGCCATCTATTTATAGTTAGTCTACTATACAATGAATACAAAACTCCTCGCAGCCTGGATGGTGGAAACTAGATCCAGGGTCTTCATTTCTACTTCCCGAAATAGTACGATTCTATCCATGCGAATAAATGAGTTGATGTCGAGCATGGTAGAAACCACTTGATTACCAGTCAATGATGTAAACTGTTAACAAGTGTGAGAGAGACCACCAGTGATGTCAATGGTTCTCAAAGTACCCAGTACAATCCATGAGATGTGAATGAATGCGCTGATGTCGAACATGTCACGGAGTCCTTCGATCGAAAGTCAATGACGTAAACCGTCGTCGAAGGTGAGAAATCTGCCATTGATGCATGCGGATCTCAAGGTACTGATGATTTCTAGATCATCTTTCTAGATAATGTGTTGATGTCGATAGAAAGCGATCCGTCGTAGGCAAGCCCACAACACGAAATCATAAATCAAGTTGAAGAAATGTAGCTGTAAGGACTAACTCAGGGATGGTCAAGATGGATGACAGGTATTTTGCAGATGAATGGTTTATTTGCAGCGACCTCTTGAACACATAATGACACAACAGATGGCTTGGTGACATTTGACCCAAAGTTAATACCCGACTGAAGACTTTCAATGTGGTTCAATCAACTGTGAGGCAAAGGATTTCCCAACCCAGGTGAATGAAAAGTGTCGTGTTCAAGAGTGGTGATAAGGTTTCTTCTAGGACAAAGGATAGAAAATAGGCTCATTTTTCTCTCTTTTCCCCCACCATTTCTGGCAAGTACCTCTTTATTTTTTACAAGCTTGAGGAGGATAAAATATGCTTGATTATAAGCTCATCCTTCGGATGAGTCCAACTTAGTTTAGATTCAAACCCTAAGAAGGAGTGGTCCGTTCCTGTTTGTAATCGAACAGGTCCTTTACTATGAAATTTTAACGAGTCCAGTATAGGAGAAACTCGGCGTTTTTCAATTTTAGAGAGTCTGAAAAACTTAAGAAGACTCCAGGGTTGAACATTTTCGTAAATTTGTGTCTCCCAAGCCCGAAAAAGTATAAAATAATACTTGAGAGAACCGCTTGGTTTTTTACGACCAAGGAGTACTTTCATAGTTAGTGTCTTCGACCTGAAAAGTAAAAAGTGATCAAGGACACGTCGTTTTATTTCCAATATCGAGTTTGAAACGACAAAAACCCGACAATCTTTTCCTGTTTTTACGGTCAGAAAAGAGCTATAAGGGGACCGTCTTTTAATTCCGTTTTAACGAGTGTAAAAGAAACGCTGGACAATCTTTTCATGTTTTAGGAGTCAGAAAAGGGCTTAAAAGTTGACTTTGATATTTTTGTTTGCGAAAAATGACAATTTTCCCTGAAAATCCTTTATCCTGCACAAAAACCAACACATTACTCATACCTGTTTAAAGATAGATAAAAATACTTTGAAAAATACCTTTTCACGGTGGAAAATAAACAAATTTAACATTTATTTACTCAAAAAACCTATAAAAGGGCTTTTACCATTTCATTTTTACCATTTTACTGTTGAGGAGAGAAAAAGGGCTTTTGGCAAGAAACTTCCCGTGGATATTGCGGAGAATCCGACCGTCCAAACCGAACGTCGTCTCATCAGGTATTCTACAACATCCTCCCTTGCATTTCCATCCGTTTAGAATTTGTTTTTAAGCCTTAGTTTCATTTTTTGGAGGCCTTGGGGTTTCAAGGTCTGCTTTTCGGGGTACGCAGGTGCTCCACTAGTGACCTGCGTACCCCGACATTTTCTCAGTTGGGAAACTGTCGGGCGTATGCAGCTTGCCTTAAGAGAACCTGCGTAGACACGCTCTGTCTCTAAAGGCGAGCTGCGTACACCGCGGAGAGGATTTTCAAACCCCAATTTCTCCAAAATGAACCAAAAGCTTTTAATTTTATGGACTCCAACAGATGTTTTATGGTGTGTAGATTGCCCACCATGCTTGATTGGCGCGAGAGAGAACACGAAGATGTTGATTTGGCCGCCATTAATCACCAACCTTCCATTGATGCTTTAAAGGCATGCGGTCTTTACAAATACTAGGCCATACCTGGCATGAGGGCCCAAGTGCGCTTTCTAGAGTGGCTGGTTGAAAGGTGGAACGTTCAGGATCAATGCTTTTACATTGGAGGGCACCAGCTCGAGATAGAGCCCTCAGATATTTACTTTCTCACTGGTTTGCCCAAGAGGGGCAAACACTTGACTCTGTCCGAGACTAGGCCGGGTGGCCAGTCCATCGCTAGTCTCCGTCTAGAGTGGTGTAATAATCAAAACCAAGAGAGGGGGATAGAGATTAAAAATATATCCCGACCTGAACTTATGGTAATTTCTTTTACAGTTACCAGACTTTGCGGAGCTGCCCCTTTGCACATTGCCACCGGGTCCCAAATGTGGATGGCGATTGATTGCTATCAGGGCACCATTTTCAACTGGTGTGATGCTGTGTTGGCCAATTTAAAGGGCCAACTGACTAGGACAAAAAATGCACAGTTAAAGACTTCTGGTTATGGGCCTTTGGTTGTGAGTTTTTCCCTAGAGAGGGTTCCGATGTTGATCCCACAGCAGCTCACTGTTGAGGTTGGGCCTCCTCGAGAGCCTAAATTGATGCGATGGGTTGCGGTACTGGCCCGTCATCCTGATGAGGGAACGGAGATTGTTCGATTTACTCCGGAGTACTTTCACTGGTTAGAGGACCAGGTCTTTTCGATACAGGATTTTCCTTATGCCGGAGTTGATTTTCGTGGAGATCCAGACATGATTCTTCCACCGGGAGAATAGTGGGATGACACAGGTACTTTATTTTTCACAAGTTTTTAAATTATCTATTTTTTTTGTTTTTATATCGTCTCAAAGTTGACAGTGACAATTTTCAAAATGCAGATGTAGGCCCACGGCGTCCAGCCAATCTCTGGCCTTTCGAGAGGAGACAACCAGTTGCATCGGCACCGGTCCCATAGAACGAGGCTACAGAGACCTTAGCTGAGTTGGAACAAGACCTAGAGCATCTGACATCAGATATACCAGAGACTACTATAGATGACATTCCTATCAGGCTTCAGCGCTATGTAGTCGGAGTCCCAGGACCTTTTAGAAGGTTCTTGTGTAGGGTAGCTCGTGCAGTGGTGTCGTATAGAGATCATCACCAGTGATTGGATGATCGTTTTTGTAGACACATCTGACATTTTGGTTTTTTGTACTTATCATTTTTGCCGATCATAAGGTGTTTTTTAACCTATGATCGAAGACGATGTATTTTTGACACACTCCTATCTATATATATCATTATTACCAGCTTATCTTGTTAAACATGTGTGATTAAATGTTTTTAAATTTACATGTATGATTATCGCAAATGTCTATTTAACATTTGAGAAGCAATTGCATCTGCTAATGTATTTAAAGACCTTGGAATATGCTAATATTCAATGTAATCAAATTCACGTTCCAAGAGACGCACTCTCAAAAATAACCTTAATAACACTGGATTTCTAATGGCATACACTCTATTAAGCTGTAATACAACGAGTTCAGAATCTAACCTCACTATCAAACTCCGAATCCCGAACGAAATAGATTCAGACAATAACTCAATCACTGCACTGTATTCTGCAATGTTGTTTGTTGTTTGACCGAGGCTCACCCCATGCATAGAAAGTAACTCATCAGAGGGTGAATAGATAACCCAAGCTGCGGAAGAGATATTCTGTGTACTACGACAAGCACCATCAGCGAAACCAATGTATGTCTGGAGAGGCATCAACATCTGCATCACTAAGTGTAAAACCAAGATAAGCCAGAATAACGACGAAAACACACTTTCTAAGCTAAGCACACTGTCTAAATTAACAAACACACCAGCTAGAAAGAAAAACCTAACCTAACTAAAATCTCCACACCCATCATTTAAGCATAATACCTCTTTAGGTAAAGTCCATTTCTGGGTTTACCCAAAGAGTCCCCGTCAAAGTCAACTAGCTCATAGGCCCCTTTTGCTAGCTTTCGCTTAACAATGTAGGGCCCATGCCACATAGGAACGAATTTTCCAGCACCTAATTTATCGTTAGCTTCATCATATAATAGCGCTAGGTCTCCTTCTGAAAAATTTCGAGGGGTCACATTTCGATCATAGTGAGCTTTCATACGTTTTGCATGAGTCTCGATTGCCAATGCAGCATCACGTCGAGTCTCATCTAATTGAGCTAAGTATAATAAACGCTTCTCCTTTTCGGAAGCAACTGGAAGTAATTCGACAGCCATTTGAAGTGACGGGATTTCGCATTCAACGGGCAGCACAGCTTCCAAACCATAAACTAGTTGGAAAGGAGTGAACCCTGTTGATGTTTTCACTGAGGTTCGGTATGCCCAAAGCGCGGAAAATAACATGTTGTGCCAATTCGACCGATGAATACCAATGATCCGTCGGATCATGATAACTAAAACTTTGTTGATGGACTCAACCAGACCGTTGGCTTGTGGATAGTAAGGAGTTGAGCTATCATGACGCAAACCAAGCTGGCCTGTAAGTTCTGTCATCATAATGTTTCGAAAATGGCGCCCATGGTCAGTGATTATCGCTTGTGGGACACCAAACCTAGCAATAATGTGATTGAATACGAAAATTGCAGCTGTCTTGCCGTCAGCCTCGAATGTAGGCATCGCCTCGGCCCACTTAGTAAAATAATCAACCGCAAGGATGATATATGCATGCCCCCCGGCCGAGTGAGGGTTACATGTAATAAAATTGATACCCCATTTGGCAAAAGGACCAACGGCAATTATAGGGTGGAGAGGAGCAGGTGGTGCACGCATCTTGCGATCAAACACTTGACAGTTGTGGCATTTCCGGACCGCAATAATACAGTCTTTAAACAAGGACGGCCAGAAGTAGCCAGCGCACAATATCTTTTGGGCTGTGGCATACCTAGACATCTGACCGCCACACGCTCCAGAGTGACAGTCATTCAAAACCCTTGCAGCTTCTTCGTGAGTTAAGCAACGTCGGAAAACCAAGTCTTCCCCACGGCGATAAAGAGTATCTCCAATAATTTTGTACTGTTGGGACTGGAATCGAATTTTCCAACGTTCCAACTTTGAAACTTCGGGCTGAAAGGATTTGGTTTGGAGATAGACGATTATATCCCCATACCACGGATCTAAAGTGATGATGAGAAACAAAGATTCGTCCGCAATGGGTTCCTCTGCCACAGTTTCCATGTCAGCACGCAGGAAATCACACATCAACTTTGCAAAAACTAAATATTTCTTAGACTTAGATTTTTCAAATTCCAAGTCGAACTCCTGCAGGATAACAATCCATTTGGAGTACTTGCCCCCTAGCAATTGTTGAGTTAAAATATAGATCATAGGGTTGCAATCCGAAATGACTGTAGTTTTACAGAGAAGAATGTAGTGACGAAAACATTGGACAGCTTGAACGGCTGCCAAGGCCAATTTCTCCACATGTGAATATTTGAGCGCAGTTGGATTTAACGTACGACTAAGGTAATAGATCACATGTTCCGTTCCGAATTCGTCTTCCTGAACTAAGACCATGCCAATGGTGGAATGAGCAGCGGCGAAGTACAAAAATAATCCTGGTTGTAGTTGGGAGGATGCAGCAACGGTGCATGGGTCAACGCGTGCTTGAGTGCATCAAAAGATTTCTGAGCTATCTCATCCCAAGAGAATTGAGCATTCTGTTTCAACAACTGGGTAAAACCTTTTGTAATCTCGGCGTAGTTAGGAATGAATCGGCGTAAAAAGTTTGCTTTCCCCTGCAAACTTTGGAGTTGGCGAAGAATCGAAGGAGGAGGCAATTTGATGATAACTTCTACCTTCGAGGGATCAACGCGGATGTTGGCTTTTGAAACTACAAATCCTAGCAATCGTCCCACTTCTATACAGAAAACACATTTGTGTGGGTTCAACCGAATACGATAATGCCTACACCTCATGAAAATTGCTCATAAATGGACAAGGTGATCAGCTCGATGTAAAGAATGAGCGGGAAAATCATCGAGATACAGTTGCACAATGTGTTTGATATCATGAAACGCATAAGACATTGCCCTTTGAAAAGTGGCTCCAACTTTCTTAAGCCCAAAAGGTAATTTGCAATAAGAAAATGTCCCCCATGGACAAATGAAAGCCGTTTTTGGTTGATCGGCAGGTAGAATATTGATTTGATTGTAACCGGAAAAACCGTCCATAAAGGAAAATATTTCACTGTCGGCACAATCATCAATTATTTGATCGATATAGGGTGTTGGATAGTTGTCCTTAGGACAAGCACGATTGATATCCCTATAGTCGATGCATATTCTTATTGTTCCCTATTTTTTGTTAACCGCAACAATATTTGATACCCAATCCGTTAACGGGGTCGGATAAATGAAACCTGCTTTCAACAGCTTCTCGATTTCTGCTTTAATTGCAGCTGCTTTTCGTGGGTGAATCTGACGCAAACGTTGTCGGATGGGTTTAGCATCCGGGTAAGTCTTGATCTCATGAACAACAATTGCGGGATCAATTCCTGGCATTTCCTCATAGCACCAGGCAAACACGTCGCGAAATTCTTGAAATAGGGCCTTGTATATCTGAATTTCGTCATCTGAACACGAGGCACCTATATGAATGTGCTCAACAATTCCAGGCTTGACTGAAATGTCAATGGGAACAGTGCGAGAGATGTTTCCCAAATTCAGCTCTTAATCAGGATGTTTCATTAGACTCTGAGCTTCCTTGACATATTCAGCTGTAAAGATTGATGAGAAATCGTTTTCAAAACGATCATCCTCAGTTAAAAACGAAGATCTATGATGGAGATCTTCCCATGGTAAATCGTCTACACACAGGAATTCACAAAGTTGTTCGTCAGATGACACAACTTCGGGAAACATTATTAACTCTGAGGTTGACGTGAAAAGTGATTCCTCACGGACCACATCCATTTGTTCAATTTTGGTTGAACGCGGGTCGGTAAAAGACTGCACGGCTTCATAGGAAATTTCATATGGACTCAAAGGCATAGCATTACCAAATGAGTTTATTTCAGATGCAGAAGGAACGATCCAAGGATCGTCGTAAACAATGGTATCTGATGTAATCATATGAATGGATGCAAATGAAGACACGACGTTGATTGGAGGAAAAGGAAAAGTTCCCAGTAAACCGGCATCTTTAACTAATCCTACGCCAACATCCTTATAAGGGATAGTCGTTTTACCGACATGCTGGATACTCTCTGAAGAGGCTGGGTCGGATGAAAAGTAAGCCAGCTGGTCTATGGTTACGATCTTGCCATTATGTGGAAACTTTATTACTCTGAAGACCGATGAAATGACCGTTGTCATAGGGTAAGACCAACTTCAACCCAAGAGAAGGTTGTAGTCTAGAGGGGCATCAACCACCTCCACATCCAGACTAACGGTTTTTCCTTCAACCCCTATAGGCAAATCCTATAGAATGCCAAACGGATGAAACCCATGGCCATCAAAGGCCTTAAGAATTGTCGGGGATTGATTTAGTGAAGGAGAACCAAGCGATCTCCAGGACTGTATCGACATAATACACGTGGAAGCTCCCTCATCAATTACAGTCCGATGAATAGGCCTGTTTTTGACTATCACTGGGATCTGGAAAGCCATTTGATGAGGTAAACGCGGTGTACTATTTTCTAGATCAGAGATTATTAGGTTCGGGTCCTGAACATCAACAACTCCTATAGCCGACAAAAGTAATTTGCGTTGTGCTGGGCATGATTGCAGCACTTCCAAAGCCGACATTGCTGAGGGTGAAACAGCTAAATCCTGAACAATGTTGTAATTCTGGGCCGCTCTCGCATACGGATTGAAAGCAGACCTTCGAAGTACACCCTTGGCGGGCGGTTTGATTACTAAGTCAGGGTTAGGTTTCTCAATCTGTAGTGGATCGGAATCGGGAGCTGAGGTTGATGGATTTGAATGAGAAGATTCTGCTTCTTTCGATCCATCAACAAGACTTTTACTACCATAATCTTGCGATCGATTCGCAATCCTTACATGAGACATCATCAATATGGGTTCTTCACTGGCACTCGAGGAAGAACCTATCATCCTACTCTCCTTCTTTGGAAATGGATCTTTCAAAACAGCAGGAGTTGGGGAACCCTTGACGATTTTCATAACCTCGGCCCGATGAGGGCAATCTCTTCTAAAATGATCTTCTTCACAAATAAGACAAGGATATCAAGGTTTGCGCTTTTCGTCATTGGTTTCCGACTTTTTTGTTTTCTCCTTTGGAGTTTTGTCTGCTTTATTCTTCTTCTTGCCTTTCTTTTTCCCACCGTTTTTTGATTTAGCCGTAGATGACTCTACAGCATGAATATCAGCGGAAACTTCAGTAGAAGATTCTCCTGTCGGGGAGTCTGGTAAGGTTATAATGGGTGAAGAATTCTTTGAAGACTTCTTCTTACTTTTAGTATTCACCGTACCAATCATGCCATCAGCAGCATGAGATCCCCAAGGAGCAGCAGCGATTTGATTTGACTTTGGAAGATCTGGGATCTTTTCATGTAACGTACCTGACTGAGTGTAAACTAAGTCAAGGTACTGCACTTGAGCAATCACTTGCTCCTCAGTAACTACTCCAACCTTAGCTACGTCTTCAGTAATCTTCGGTAATAATGATTTAACAAACCATTCAGCTAAGATTTGTTCCGGGATAAAAACTTTCACTAATCGCCTTCGACGTCTCCATTCATGAATATGATCGGAAATATAAGTGGACGTCGATTGTTTTAATGAAGTTAGTAACTCCGTGCCATTATCATATCTGACCGGCAACTGAAAATGAGCTAAGAACGAGGTAGCTAACTGGCTAAAATTATAAAAAGAGACCCGTGGTAACTCAATGTACTACTTGGCCGCGAGACCAATGAGAGTACGATGGAAGAGACGTAAGCGGATCGAATCATACGAGATGGAATTTGAGGCACACCAGATGTGGTAAGTCATCACATGATTCGACGGGTCCTCTCCAGACTTACCCTCAAACTTGGGAATGTCACTGGGCAACTTATTCGGCATTGACGGCCAAAACGGAAGATAATTGATCGGATCGTTCGTTAAGCGCATCAAGTCTGGTAAATCCAAAGTTGCGATAAATGGTAATTGCCGATTAGGATCCCTAAAACTCTGGGTCACAAGACCAGTCCCAGGAGGAGGATATCTAGGATAACTTGGAATAGGAATCGCATTCGGGATATTGTATCCTCTCGGAAAACCAGGATTAACCAGACCGTACTGGGGTTTCTGTGGTTGTTGATAAGTGTACCCAGGATACGGTTGATACTGGTAAACTGGTTGTTGGACAGCAGGCCCGTATTGGTACTATCCCTGGTACGGTTGATAAACGAATTGTGGTTGACTAGTGACAACCGTACTTAAACCAGGCTGTCCTACAGGCATCTGAACTATAGTTTGAATCGTGGATCCAGACAATGGTAAAGATGTCTGAGGAGTAATGGCAGAGACAGTAGAAAGCGGAGCTGTCGATACTCCAGAAGTAAGTGTGGTGGATGGAACAGATGTTGTGGTAGTTGCAGCAGTCGTTTGAGATGGAGTACTAGGTGCAATGGGCCACTGAGTAACTACCGAAGGTATAGAAGTTTGAACATTAGACTGGACTGGTTGCTGGGGTGAACCAGAAACTAAAGGTTGTCCAGTTTGAGATGACAACTGTACACTTGGCTGCAACACCTATTGAACTTGCGATGGATCCCACACTATGTTCATTCCGGGGTATTGACCCATGACAGGTTGAGGATATTGAGATCCATAACCGGATTGAGGGTAGGATTGATAATTGAAAGGTACATTTCCCGTACCTTGAATATACGATTGACCTTCGGGTGGTTGATAACCTTGACTCGAGTACTGACCTTGGGGTAGATACCCTTGAGGTAAGTACTGATACTGGGGTTGACCTTGAGGCATAAATGGATACCGAGGTTGACCTTGGGGTACATATTGAGGCTGGGGTTGACCTTGAGGAATGTACTGTACCATGGGTACATATTGTCCTTGAGGCTGCCCCCCAGACGCAACTTGTGTACCTTGAGGTTGCCCCCCAGGCGTTAATTGAGGCTACCCCCCAGGCGGTAACTGGCCACCTTGAGGTTGAGAACTGGGAATTAAACCTGACATCATGTAAATGTCTCCTACGCCCAACGGTTTATTACCATTGTTTCCAGTTAATAACCCATGTTCAATGGGTTGAGGAGATGCTCCCGCAAAAGTACCAAAAAGTGACTGATACCCAGCAGGAACAGAAGGACCGCCGTACAAGAAAGATTTAGGAGATTGAGTAAACATGGACGACTGACCAGACATATTTACAGGAGTATAAATACCTCCAGGTGGATAAGGAGTACGAGGTGGAGAAAAACTTGACCCTGAGTTGTCCAAATAATTAGTTAATGAAAGATACCAAGTAGTACTTCTAGGAGGACTGTAAAAAATGGATTCACGCTCCCTTAGATCAATAGTAGGTTGATCTTCAGGGATAGGCACGCCTATTTCTTCTTCTGGAGCAAGTTCTTCAATAGCTATCAAACCAGAAGGAAGATTTTTGGTAATGACTCTTTCTACCCTAGGTGAATCTGGAACACTAGAAGTTGGAGTAACAGGTTCAGATATCTCAGGTTCTTCACCTATATCACTAGTAGATGAAAAACTACCAGCAAGCTTGGAAACTGCAACAACTTCAGGATTATAACCTGTTTCTAGACTTTGGTAATCTGGATGGACTACCAACGAAGACTCTCCTTCTTCAGGTGAACCTACTTTACTGCCACTAGGAGTTACAAGGACTTTCAAACCTTCATAATGACCCGGGACGTCTTTAGGAGGTTGGCCCTGAAGTCTACGAGACTTCCTCAACAAATCGGCCACGGTAACAATCTCAGGAGACTGGCCCCGAAGTCTACAGGACTGTCTCGGTAATTCAGCCACAGTTAAAAACTTTTAACTACTGCACATGCAAACAAAGTAAAATCCCAAAGCAAACCGCCTAAAGTCTCTAAACAACATAACAAATTCGAATCACACGCCTAAAGAATCTACGGCATCAAACCATACACAAACAGTAGCCTTCCGGACCGAAAACACTAGTTGGTGATGAAGCCCAACATCGCCGAATTTAGTACAGAAGTGGTGGGTGGAACAGTTACCCCGGCAACCTGCTTAATGAATAGACCGGCACAAGTTCCTTCACTTTAACCGTCTCGAGTGAAGTGAACCCCCCGAAAAATCCAAGTGAGTCTAGCCGACGTCTGCTCCAGGTACAGTGGGATCTTCCCTCCACCGTCACCTTGGGTAGAATCCTAAAGATAATGGTCACTAAGGTTACCAACAGCAACAAATATACCTGGGGGAACAGTCTACGACCCGATAGCACGCAAGGGCAGAGTAACAAGCTCAATCCCCTTCCTGGCTCATTGACAATAATCCAAGGTTTACCGACAAGTGACCCCAGGCTCCTCGACAATAATCCGAGGTTTACCGTTTGTAGTACGTGCGTATCTGGCGTCTTTCCTAATGAAGGAGGATTGATCCCCTCACTGGTTCGGACATGGTCTCGTGCTTCTCCTTTAAGAGGAGCTTTCCCAGAGTACAAATGAAACAGTTGGATTTATCCTACCACAAGATAAGCTACTTGTTTGGTTTTACTGTCTTGGAGAGTTAATTACTCTCCTACTCCAAGACACTAGCTTGATCTATATTGGTGTTTCAGAGCCCTAGTAAATAAAAAGTTACTAAGTTGGTTTTACTTTAAGCGTTAATTTTTATGGCTTTTCTTTAGGACAAAAGGTAGTGGAGATGAAACTGATGGTGTGTAGACTCGACTCAAATCCACTAAAAAGATGCACCTAGAATGATTTATACTAATTTTCTTTTTCAATGAGTTGGAGAATGCAAAATTGATATAAAGACAACTTTCTTGGCAATGAAAATCAAAGAAACAATCTCTTTATCTTTTCAAAAGCATACAACACATGACCACTAATTATTTCACGAAAATTCCTTTTCTTTTCAAAGATTCAAATGCTACTAAATAAAACTTTTCTTCAAAAGAGATTTTTGGATTTTTTCCCTATATTAACAAAGCATATAAAAATCAAAAATCAAATTTTAAAAATCTATGACAATCAAATCAATTTTACCTAAAAGAAAATCAAAGAGAAATTCACCTAATAAGCAAATCTAATGAGGCCAAAGCTTACAAAGTATGATTCCAGGATGTTTTACTCAGTCATGATTTAACCAAGGACTAGTTAATGCAGAATCATAAACTAGTCAAAAACAAAAATCAAAATCTTTTGTTCTCTTTCTTAAAAATGAAATTCAGAGTTTATCAACAAACTTTTCCGAGATTCGGCAAAGAGACAACACAAAGGTAGGTTTCTCACAAAGGTGGATTTTATGAAAGGTCCGACTCCTAAGAAGCCTGCAAAGACCAGGGATATCCAAGGTTTTACGACTTCTAAAGCCAAAGTCACTACAGGACCAATATAAAAATCAAACCCTAGGGCTAGAACCTCTATGAATTTCACTAAAACTCTTGACACTGATGAAACAAGTTTAGATGAAGATTTATGGTAGTAACCAGTGGATCTGGGTAGTAAAAACAAATTATAAACAAAATCTAAGAGGCAACTAGGAAAAAATTGAAATTTTCTCAACTTTGACAGGGTACGCAGGCAACCTGTTTGCACAGGTGCGTGTATGCTCTGTGTACAAAGCTGCAGTGCATACAAGTACGCACTGTGCTTAACACAGAGGCTGCATACTTCTAGCAAAACCAAGAAAAACTAAAATCTAATTTAACCCTAAGCTAATCCACCCAAATGCACAGTCAAACAACCAAAAACCAGAAAGCAAACGGCTTTTCTCAAATCAAAGTTTCACACAAAGGAAAAATCATTCAAATCATGGAGTTCCCCAGCAGAGTCGCCATTTTTTCATGCGGAAAGAGTCAATTTTGCGGACAAAACCGACCTCCCTAGAAGCTAAGGCTTTCTAGTGACAAACAAGACAATTAAACACTATCTTTCCCTAAATATGCATTTAGAATACAAGTAATCAGGTGTTTATAACATACCTTTAGTCCAACGCTTCGTAGTAGTCCAGTCTCTCCGATCCGGATGAGCTCCTCCTTCTCTTCGAAACCTGCATTCACTAACAAGCAAACGATTACATAGCACCTGAATAACTCATAAAATAAAACATATTCATCATAAAGACCAAGGAGTATATGAAACAAATCATGTATAACAACTTGTTGAGAAAAATGAGCTTAATTGTATTAAGTGGAAACAAAAGAAACCATTACAACCTGTGCCTTGGTGTTGTGCAGGTCCCTCCCAGGGTCCAGCAAGAGTTCTCCTTTACTTTGATCAGCTCACCCACTTCCAAATGAAGCTAAGAAAGGATGGGAATCTCTCCTCTCAAGCTCTATAAGGGAGTCCTAATTTCAGCAGCATCTACCCTTAGGAATGTTCAGCTTTCAACCTCCCCTCCCTCTGGCCCAATGCCTGTATTTATAGTGCTTTGGAGGAAGTTAATCAGGTCCACCATGAATGGGATAAGCCCCTTTTTCAATGGGATAGCTCCCCTCTTCATGGGATAAGTTCCTCTTTCATTGGGATGCATGAACCATCTAGAGGCGCTCAATCCACGTCAAACCATCTTCTAGAATGCTCTAGAAATGACCACAAGTAACTTTTTTGAAGTGAAACTTGCGCCTTTTGACCTTTATAGGAGTACGCACCCACCCCTTTACAGACAGAGCATACAAGTACGCAGGTATTGTGAACTTGGAGTGCGTACACGCAGGTGAGGCCAAGAGAAACTGCGTAACCAGAGTTCATTGACTTTTTAAGGACTTTCTCTCTTTCTTGGAGCTTGACATGAGGAGCAGAGGTATGAGACTTGCCAAGGAGGATAATATGACAGTTGATGAAGCCATACTAACTGTAGATAGTCATAGTGACAAATTTTAGTGTAACATCTGCCCAACCTTCGACTTAATTCCAAGTTCACCTTCCAAGTGTGCAACCTCTTAAGGGTAGAGCGCAGGAGCTATGCACATCTCCCTACCTTTTATGCGCACTTCTCTTGAACTCTACAAAGATGAGTGAATGAGATGATGTTTTATGAGCTTCCATGCTCTTACATTTATATGCTTCTTACTTAGTTTCATATGTGGGTTTACATGGGGTGTGAAGCCCCTTGGCCGACCCCCAAAGCCACCACAAGCGCCCACAAGACTCTTAACCAAGTCGGATTGTACGCTCTTGTAACCACTGTATAAGTTCACTCCACACTTAGCCATATTTAAGTGTCATGCCTTTCGTCGCATTTCTTCCACGGTATCATCGCATTTCTTCTGCAGCCCTGTCGCACGCCCGTGTCGCCGCGCCCTCCCGTCGTGCAGCCCTCGCCCGCCCGTCGTGCAGCCCGCGCCCACTTCGTGCACCTGCACCCGCCCATTCGCCCGCGCCTGCCCGTGCGCCCGCACGCCCGTCGACCGCCCTTGCTCCCGCGCGCCCGTCGACTCGCTCGGTGCCCAACCACGCCCGCGCTCTGGTATAACTCGAGGACCTTACATCCTCCTCCACCTGAAATCGTTGTTGTCCTCGACAACATACCATCCCGGTAGCCATCCACCAAGATCATCATCATCCATGATGTTGACTCCTCCACACAAAGCAAAACATCCTTGCAACATATGTAGAGCCTCGTCTCCATCATGCTTCGACTTAGTGACCAACTGCCACCAAGCTCACCATACCAAGGTATGCACCTCAACGGTATGCTCTCCATTAGATGTCATCTCGATCCATGATTACTGACCTCCTGTCTTCATCATGTGTCCTCATGGGAGCTGCTACCATGATACTCCAACACAATGCTAACACATCTCTGTACATGCCAGCCCCCATGTCTGAATCAGTTGGGTAGCTAATCCAACTATCATGTTCAAACCATGAGAATGCACATCCTCATGCCACCATCAGTCGTTTCTCAAAACATCCTGCCACATTCTCAACTCATCAAGAATCTATCTCCACAATCCATGCTCAGGTTCATGGAACTCCATCCACCTCATCTGCAACATGTTGTCCATGATGTTTGGTGTCAATTTTCCACATGAAATCAGCCACATCTATCCCAACATCATCATTTATGTGTGTGTCTCCTTCATATGAAGAGACCATCTCATCAAACTGACTCTCGATGTGCCACATCTAGGTCCATGAAGCAATCCTTCATCATATCTACAATGTCCCATCCCTCAAGTCTGCCATAGAAACAAGTATGCCCTTGTCTCATTTCCCCATGTGCCAAAAGTAGTTGAGTCTCGGCTCAACCCATGCCCAAGTATAGCCACCAAGGCATCACCATCATCGTTGTAACTCCATCACTCCAAAGTGTCTCATATCGATCCTCTACATCAAGTCACTCTTCCAAGCCATGCCCATACATGTACTTTGAAAGTATGCATCCCATACTGCATCAAAGTCTCTTGACCTCAGTTGTTCAATGCATCAATCCTCTAAGTCGACCATGTATGAAGTCCCTAAAAGTCACAACCTCGTGTCATCATGAGCCCCATGAGTCATCTCCGACCAACATCTCCATGTAGTAGGAATGCTCCATAATCTTCTCACAGTCCATCCAAGTTCATGGCCTTGTTGTACAAGAGTGCACAACCTCTCCATTGGCTCATAAGTAAAACATCTAAATCCATCTGCACAACATCCCTGCCTTGGCACTCCTCATTGGATGTCCATGACACCTCTACAAGTGCTCCCACATAATGTCCCTGCGTAGGACTGCCATGCTCCATGCCTCCAACCTAATGCCTATGACTAAGTTGCCCATGTAGTCCCACCAAGTAGACCCATCACAACCATCGGTCATCCTCATCCAAGCTGCAATCTTCGGTTTAGTGAACTCGGTCACCCAACCATATCATCATCACATGAGTCCCTTCCATCATAGCTCCTCCACCAAAGTGTCCACCAAGACTATCTCTTGGTCTTGGCCATGAGAAGTCCACCGAAGAGTGTGCCCTCCAATCTATCCATGAGTCATGCCGGGCACTTAGCCAATCTTTCATATGGCTAAAGCATGACCCATTCCTCCACAACGATCATCAAGTTCCTCCCTTGTCAAGGGCCTTTGTACCTTCTACCATAAGGTTACAAACAACCCCAACAAGTCTCGCAACAATCAACAATCCTTGTTCCCCCATACAAGGTCTCATCATAGACATCCATGGTAAGATCCTCCCTTGCATCGGCAAACTGGCTTTGCCCTTCCCTGCATACGGTCCACCTACCAAATGCTCAAATGAAACACAAGTATCAATACTTACTTCATCATCATGAGGTTCCTCCATGAGAGTACCCTCATCCATACATGTCTACAAACTGCACGATCTTGGTCCAACTTGATCAATCTCAAGCTCGTCCTCCATCATGATCATGTTTGCAACATCTTCAACTATCACGGCTTCCTCTTCCTTGTTTGCACAATCTGCAACTTCACCTTTCCCCATTGTCCAACCAAGTTGAAGAAGTTCATCTTCAACATTCTTTTCCAAGACTTAAAGTTCCTTTCGAATCCGGGGATTCTCTTCTTTCAACCTCCTCAACCTGTATAAGGTAAGCTAGAGCTTCCCTTCACATTCTTCCAAACTTTCCATGCCTTGTACCTTGTACTCCCTGGTCTGTACTTCGTTTGGTCCACAAACGCCTAAACCGTGTATACCTGCCCACACGCAGTCCCACTTGCCCACCTGACAAGTGCCCAAATCGTATGACCAGCACGTAGTACTGCCTGCCCAACTCTATGACACCCGGTTCCAACCTTTACCAGCTTCACCAAGTTCCCTGCAACCATGAACCGGACCTTGTTCCACTTGTATGTGAAACTAGCTTCCTTCACCTACAAGTACCTGCTTCCACTGTCACGAGCAACCTTGCTCAAATATCGACTGTCAAGTGTATATACACCTTCTTCGCCCAGCTTACTGCAAGACTCCTCCAAGTCTTCAGACTAGCTCTGATACCAACTGTCACACCCCTACACCTGCGGTAGTCTTCCAACCGCTTGTAGCAAGGTGCGGCACCACCGAACACTTTCTTTTCACCAATACTAACATTCGTGGACTACGCCTACTTTCACATTAACATTACCTAGTTTGTGTTTCGCAACCAAGTAAACATGATTATCCTTTATACTTAATGAAGCCCATACTCATTCATTATCATGCAATTATACCAAGAACAATAACAATTGCAACAAGTATAAAGGGGAGGGGCAACTCCCCGTAATGTGAGTCTGCCCGACAATTTTATTAAGAATATCAGTTTACAATACAAGTGTGTCTTGGCCGAACCAAGTCTCACACTTAACCAAATAATACAAAGAGAGGCAAACCTACCTTTACAACATCTTGTGCATCTCTTGCACAAAGGACGGTGCTCACCCGAGCCACCAAGAATCCTTGCCAAGTCTTACACCAAGAACCGCACCTTAGAATCCACCCCGGGCACACCTGCCCAACCTTCGACTTAATTCCAAGTTCACCTTCCAAGTGTGCAACCTCTTAAGGGTAGAGCGCATGAGCTATGCGCATCTCCCTACCTTTTCTGTGCACTTCTCTTGAACTCTGCGAAGATGAGTGAATGAGATGATGTTTTATGAGCTTCCATGCTCTTACATTTATATGCTTCTTACTTAGTTTCATATGTGGGTTTACATGGGGTGTGCAGCCCCTTGGCCAACCCCCAAAGCCACCACAAGCGCCCACAAGACTCTTAACCAAGTCGGCTTGTACGCTCTTGTAACCACTGTATAAGTTCGCTCCACACTTAGCCATATTTCTAAGTGTCGTGCCTTTCGTCGCATTTCTTCCACGGTATCGTCGCATTTCTTCCGCAGCCCCGTCGCACGCCCGTCGACTCGCCCGTGCGCCCGTGCGCCCGCCCGCGCGCCCATCGACTCGCCCGGCGCCCGTGCGCCTGTCGACTCGCCCGGCACCCAACCGCGCCTGCGCTCGGGTAGAACTTGAGGACCTTACAGCTATAGTCCCACGTCGTCAGACGGCAGGGACTAATAATATGTTTGCATGGCACAATAATGTGGCGCAACTGAACTTTGAAATCTATTTATTTTAGTATTTTATGATAAAATTATTTGATACATTAAAAAATTATAATACTTTACAAGTGAAACTATGAATTTACACTTCGTTGTCTTATTCCAATAGGATTTTTCAAATTATTGATATCATATAATTCAATGACAAAATCTAAAATCCAAAATTAGTAAGTTTGGCTAATTATATAAATCATAGTGATACAAAGGTAATCTTCTTTCCATCTTAAAAAAATATATATTTTTCTCTATAAATGAATTATATCTTTAAAAAACATTAGTTGCTATTACGTGCGTTTTCTCTGAGAAGACCTTCCCTATATGTCATAGTGTGTTCGCATCATTGATTACAAAATTTCGCATCACTGATCATCATATGCAGTGGAGAATGTTGAGTTCAACCTCTCGCAATAATTTGGGACTGACCACCCCCATGTCTCTTTATGAATGAACCATCTTCATACAATTATGATCAATAGCGAAAACCCAACCACATTGATAAGTTCGGTATTCGAAAGTCCCACGAAATTGGTTCCACACGAGACAATTTGTTCACTATGACAAACAATTACCAAAATCCCCAAGCCCATTTATGAAATCTAAAGGCCTTCAGCCTAAGTTACTGAACAAGACTTCTACTGATCAAGCCCCAACTTCTACTGATCAAGTTATGAAAATCGTATATGACAAGCATGATTTGAGTTTTGTAAAGAAGGTTAATCTTCCATAAGAGCATATTCTTTGTCTCTATGATCGAATTGTACCTAATTTTGCAGAAAACCAATTCCCTTATATCATAATCAGTTTTAACTCCTCGAATCAACAATACTTGCTCACAATTGGCCCTTATGCGGACAAGAGAACAATGGGTAGAATATTGAACAAAGTTTCGAATTTATTTGTGCTTAGGATTTACTCAACGTATTTCCAAAAGTAATGCACTTGCAACGTGTTTGCTACGTTTCAGGTAACCTCAGAGCAGAATTTAGTGAGATTTATAATCTATTTAAGCAGAAAATAGCTTCACATTTATCTTTAATAAATTTACTCTTTAGAATTTGTGCTTCATATTTTCAACAAATTGTGAAATTCACTGGGTTTTCCTATAAGTATTGATGAACTCCATTAATAGTACAATTTTGTTCAAAATCGAAACATCGAGGTACAAAAATACTTCTCTTGAAAAACTCACAAATTTAAAATTTGCTTTGGTATTTAAGATAGCAATAACAGTCACTACCACGGGGTCGTTTAAACGTTTTCTTTAAAACCTTTTATCTTCCATTAAGAACACTAATCGTGTTTTCTTCTGAACCACAGATGATGAAGAGTGATGTCAGGAAAACGTATCATAATTCCTATATGATTACCTATTTTTTGTTGTCGATCCTCAACTTCTTACATCTTTATTGAACTTCGAATTTTATTTTTCCTCTTTATGTAAATATCTTGAAATGTTCTTCGACGGTTCACCATGCACCTCGCAACAACTCAACGGATCTAGAAATTAACGAAAAATGGATTCGTCTCTCAACAAGCCCTTTTCTCACGTTCAGATGTGATAGAAACAACGAAAATGCATCGGTGGAAACTTATGTTACAGACACTAGGAGTAAAGTTTTCTTTGACATTTGTGTCACAGAAGTGACTCTATTTTTTGTGGGACTCTAGATAGGAATGATTCCGTGAAAGATGATGATGTTCTGCAAATCCGTCAAGAGTCATGGACTGTGGAGTGTTGTTGCGCTATAGATTATCCGTGAAAATGGAGTTCCACGAAGCGAAACCTTCACAAATTCTCCTCTCTCGAAAAACCATTGTATAGAACTTGAGCATTCCTCTTTATGTTTCAGATGAGGATCATTTGATCTTATTATATTGAAATTCAAAAAGTCACGTGAAGTGAAATTCAAAAAGTCACGTGAAGTTCAAAATTAGAAATGGTTTATTATTTTTAACAATAATAACATAGAAAATAATAATATTTGTAAATGGATTATTTATCATTATATTAAATTTATTTGTTATGAAATTAAGATAACAAATGATTTGAATAATAGGGAAAAAAATAAGGTTAACGTACCTAAGCCCCTAAGTGATATCAAGGAGGTGGAATATTCACTCTTTTCTTTTTCTTCTAGGAATATTATTTTAGGGTTACTTTTGAGCTCATATGTAGATTTTTCACTGAAAGCTTTCCAGCAACAATATTCTTGCTAAATTTTGAACTTTGATCACAATGTTATAGCCTCCTAAATTTTACTCAAGGGTTTTTTATCTTTTATGTAAGCATGTTATACAAATGATGTATTGGCTTTACCTGTCCATGGTACTCATATTTCCACTTCATACCCCATATGATCAACCATAGTTTTCATAAAGGTAACCCCTCATATGCCAACTATGGAATGATAAAAAATTCTCTACAACTATTTGACATCATCCTTAAAAGAGATGGACCCTCATGGAATTCAAAAATTGGGAATACTTTGGTAATGGGATTTCCAATGAAGCATTGAATTTATTTAGCCAAATGCTAGATGTCGGTGGACTAACATTCATAGTTTTCCTCTTTGCATGTGCCATGCATTTTGCATGCAATTGCAGGGGAAGAGGATACTTTCCCACATCATTAAAGCTAGATTTGAACCACCTCTTTCAGTGGGGAGTTAGCTTTTTTGAAAAATTAAGTGAAAAAGAAGAAACCCTATTGTTGTTGCAAGTCAAGAAGAGGACAACAATAACATTATTGTAGTATTTTAAAAACACTTTGAATGAGGGGAGGGAAATGAATATGTCGTAAGAGTGGAATAGATTACAACTCGTTGGGTGGTTGGAGATGAAACAAAGGTCGAGGTAATAACCATATCAATGGCTGAAAGATAACAGAACCATGGAGAGTTTACAAAGTTTTAAGGCATCATGTCCTTAAGTGAATATACTCTATATACTATCTATACTAACCCTAGGATATTAAAACCTAATTTATTTATCCCAACAATCCTCCAAGCAAAAAATTTCTTTGTAAATAAAGTAATTCCTATTTATAATTTAAATATTCAATAAAATCACATAACATATCCCATCTTATTTATTCTATGATACTCTTTCCTATGCTACTTCCTTTCACATTATTTTAAGTTTTATTCTTTTATATTGTTGACTTTTTATTGGGTGCAATGTTGATTAGTTATAAATGGTCAAGACTCATGTTGTTTCAATCACCAGGTTGTCATTGGCATGGATGTAGTTTCTTCTGAGTTTTACACTGAGAAGGATCAGAAGTATGATTTGAACTTCAAGGAGGAGGTGGCTCTCTATCTTGCATTAATACCAATGTATGAATTCTCCCCCCAAAATTTCTCTAGCTCCATATTTTAGAAGGGTGTCTCCATTAGTTGAATTTTGGTATCCTCATAGTTGTTTCCCAACTCCTTAATGAAGATAAACAAGTAGTACCATTCACCAACTATAACAATAGTGGATCTTTTCTCCAAGGAAAACAAATTGAAAGGGGGTAAGCGTACCCTTAAGTAAGCATTCTGGCCTCAAACATAAGCAAGTATGTGAGGTTTAGCATGTAAATATTTGGGGCTAACTAACCAACCATCCTTATGTAGAAACATTAGAGGAAAACCATTAGAAGTGATGCACTTTGAAGTGAACCCACATCTCTTTTGAATTACTTCAATGTGTTGGCATGCACTTTTTGCTTCCAAAGATATAGGATGCAATTATTTGATGCATATTCAGATACACAGCTTAATCATGTGTTATTATATGGAGGAGGTTTCCAACAATCTATACACAAGTCGAAATGCTTTGTAGCCAACCTTCTCATTCTTTTTCAGTTAGTACCCAATGATATAAAAAAATTATAAACATCATACTATTGTTTGAGAAACTCTTTATATAATTATGATATAATTCTAAATACTTTTGTTATGATTAGAATGCCTTTGAACCAAAATCAAACCATCCCTTGAGTTGTAATCGGAGTTACAAACACTAAAGGAAAGTCCCACTTTGTTCTCTAAGAAACAAAACAATCTTATTTTAAAGATTGGAAGCATTGTTACAATCATAATTCTATCTATATATTCTTCCCTTTAAAAAAAGAAATTTTCTCTCAAAATATTTCTTCCCCATGGAGGGAAATAACCTAATTGAACTACAAAAAAAATGATTTTATAGCTCACATTCCATAGGGTTTATCAATCTCTAATTTCTCATATGAAACCACTCTTGTTCTAACAAGAGATGTCAAGGTTGATAGATCACTGGGGGGAATTTGATTGTAAGTTGGACTTCCATAATCATGCATAATGGTAGAGCCTTGTCCAACATTAGATTATATAAGTCTGATGAGAAATGATGTTGCATGGTCTTTATTTTGTATGCCATCCTTTTATAGGCATATTGAATTTCATAAGATGGAAGAGTGGCTTCCATGGCATGGTTGGGGTTCATTTTTTCCATTTCATTTAATGGCTTCACTACCTGAAACAACAACCTAGATACTTGAAGCCTGCTCCTAATTTTTCTATGTGATAACAAATTTTTTGTGGAGGTAGATGAATTCTACCAAAATATTATAAAATTTTGTTGTCTCCAACCCTGAAGTAAGAGATGAAGAAGTTGACATATTTCCATTTTATGTTTTCTTAGAAGAAAGGTTAAAAGTAAAAAAGGCCAATGGATGTATACTTTAGTTAAATTTTTAGCTCGTTGGTACACAGTATTTTTTCGTGCTTCCTACACTTCCCTATGTCATACCCTAAAGTTCCCGAAACATGGCAATCATGTAGTGTACCCATCCTGATATGTACTTCAAATCCTCCCCGAAACACTGATGAAAACCTGCCTTGAGCCTTCCATGAAGAAGTAACCTCTAAAACTGTAATTTCATGACCAACGTGATGGTGACACTCACAATTAGTGTTGATGAAAAGTTGCAATATACTAGCCTCGTGTTGCTAGCACACTTTTTACTTGGATACTCGTGCTGATCCCTGAAGTTAAGTTTTCCTAAATAGGACAAGAATCTTAGTGATCTAGAGGCTTCCATAATGACGAGTTGGAAGTTTTTTGGTGTGTATGTGGTCAAATTCTCCCAATATTTCCCTTTGATCTTATCCCTATGAGCTACCTGCTTGAGATGAGGGCCTTACCCTATCTTTGGAGAGACCCTAATTACCTTTCCCTACCTATATATTCATCCTCTCCCATTCCCAAATGGTTGGGCTCTGATTATTTGCACCCTTATGCTGAGATATTGCCTATATGCTACTCATTTGGCTTAGAGAAGGAGTGCATGGAGAGGTTGAGCTTGGAGTTGTACACTCACTCAAGGAGATATTATTGACATCAAGGCTTGGTCGTATGCTTCCTCATTTATTTCATTAATATATACAATTGTTGTTTCACTTTCCATAAATGTTTGTGTCAATGCATCAGTTACCTTAATGCTCCTTCATCTATTAAGTGGATTACTTTCCATTATGCTTCTTGCTCTTGTATGATTTGTTGTGTCTTTGATCTCTTATGCACATATCCAAACGCTCTTAGGAATAGAGCTCAACTTGAGGAGTAGGAGATTCAAGATATTCAACAAAGGAGTGTGTTATAGCATCAGAACGGGGTATTCCATCTTCCTCTTCTCTCATTTTGATTGTAATTTAGGGAAGTGTCTTGTATATTGTCACGTAGGTTGCTAGTCCCACTCATTGCAATAGAGGTATTATCTCTATATGCAATGAGGAATTACCTCGCCAACAAAATAGTGAATCCATTGGGGAATCTATAACCTTCTCCATGCATTACTTCAATCAGATTGTCTAATGAGTTTGACCAAATGTTGATTTCTTGGTTTGTACGCATCACTTTTGATATTTTTAGTCATTCATTTTTGCTTGAGAGTGTTAAGCCTGCTCTGATCTTGAAGATTTTTTATTTTTTCCTTACTTTTCTTGCTCAGCGCATTTTCTACTCTGATAAAAGCGTGGACAGTGTTGATTTTCAAATTACAGTCGCATTACTCTGTCTTTCATCACTCTTTTTCCTTTAACATGTGTGTTGATCCGAGAGGATAAAAGAAAAATTAGGGTTTCTTCTTGTTTATAGTGGTTTTCAACCTCTGTCAATGATTTTCCAGTATAACTATAGTGTGTTTGTATTAATTGTTATCCTTGTGTGGCTGTTAATTTGTGTTTGAAGCTTGATTTCCTTCTAGGGTTTCTAGGGTTTCTAGGTCACTATTCGCTCATTGCTTGGTCTATCTCTCTGAGATTGATTACTTTCATTTAGGAGTCTTGCTGCAATGAGGACACCATTTTCAAGTTGCTTTTAGTTCATGATTGTGAAGTTATTTTCATTAGTATTGAGTTATATTTGTGCTTTGAAAATTCCTTTTTCTCCATTGTCAAACATAGATTATCGTTGTTTTCTTTGCTAGGACTAAAAATGAATGCTTGTTTTGATTTCTTTGTTTCGAAAAAAGAAAGCGAAAGATTTCTTCATTTAAGCATTTTTGAAACAATTTGCATTTGAAACAATAAGTGAATAAATTTTTCATTTAGTTGTTTAGATTTCATTTTTTCTTTGCTCATTGCATTAGTTTGCATTGTTGAAGCAAAGTGAAAGGAAAAAAAAAATATTTGTGCATCTTAGTGAAAGGAAAGTGATTTTTGTTTCTCATAGGATTTCAATTTAGCATTGCATTTGTTAGTGAAAGTGAAAGATTAGATCTCATTTTTATATTTTGCATAGTAAAGATAAATAGTTGTGTTTTGATGCATTTTTCTTTATTGATGCATTATTTGGTTGTCTCTCTCCCTTCATTAGTTTAGCCTTCATCGAATGAGAATATTTCATTTTTACCATTTAGTTGCATCATAGGTATTGAGGTGACATCGTTGTGCCATCAAACTAAAATTTAATCCAAGATAAACTTAAAATTTACCTCAATCAACCTAAGGAGCATTTGTAACCTAACACAAATATCTAGAGGTCTAGGCTGTAGACATGTTTTGGTGTGTTTAAACATAGGAGTTATCGTTAACTTCCTTCATTGTATCTTGAGGGTGAAATTTCGTCCCAGTACAAAAGTGTACCAAAGCTTCTCCAGTGCTTTTAGGTATATAGGAGGCACTTCGGTATGGCAAGTGTATAGAGATGCTCTCATCGAATGATTATGAATTAGACAATGCTAACACAAACTCGTGCTCCCTGTACCATCGAGTATATATTGGAAGACCACGCTAGGTTGCTATATTTTAGCCACAGGTAACCAAGTTAGTTGCCTTGTAAACGTTATGTATAGAACACTGCATTCGGGGAGATTGGCCATCATACGTCAAGTCCTTCGTTTCAGCTAAGGTATATATAATGGTTCATGGATACTTGGTAAACCATTTTTCTTAGCATTACCCATTTTGATTTATTTTTTATTTCGTGTCATAAACTTAACTTGCAACAATAACATGTCGAACACATGCATTTGCTTCTTGGCCTCACATTGAGTAATTCCTTGTAAATATTAATTTTAATTAGCCCTCAACGAATCATCTCTTCTCCTTCTCCTCTTGAGAGAAATTCATCGTGGCTGAACCATTGAGTTCAATTAACAGTTCCCCTTCATTGTCTGATACTGAAGGCTCTTCATAAGGACTTCATCCTGAACTTTCACAGTCACTTGAAGCTCAAGGCTTTGAACTTGGAATTGTCCCAAGCATCCAACCTATTTCTTCTCATCCTCCACCTTGAGACTCATCGTTATCTCATGAGTCTAATCCATAGAGGTTTGTTTTATACTCTCGGAATTTGTTATTTGATCCATTTGTGATATCTCCTTAACATCCTTATAGTCCATTCAATCAATCGGGTGTTCCTTTGGAGTTATCTCCTCATCTGCGTTGGATTACTCCTCACTAGTTGTTTCCACCTATGGCTTCAGAAGGTGAGATTCCAACCTCTCATTGAGGTCCTTATCCTTCGGAAGTCTCTGACACTCACACTCCTAATGTTGATAAAGAATTCGAATATGAATTTCCTCCAGAAGGTTTTTCTTATGTAGGAAGAGTTCCATCACAATTGCCTCTTGAAAATAGTGGGCCTATGCTTCCACATGGTTATACAACCTTGGCTCAACTAGTTTTAGTAACTCCTAATGTTTTTTCATTGTACCAAAATCCATTTTGTTCATCAAACTATATGCTTACTTCTGGTATGCTTATTCCTAACATGACCGCTTAGATTCCTATGCAAACTTTTGCTACTTCAGTTCTGATTCAACTGATAATTCCGTCACAACCTTTACCATTGTTTCAACCTTCCATTACAGGGAAATTGACAGTTTCAGTTTATATGTTTGTAAGTTCTTTAGTCCCTCCATCAAGTGGAAAAAATGTACCACCTCCTCATTCAGAGCCTAGGGGGAATCCAAACTTACCTCTTTTGTCAAGGGGAACCCATTTGAGTGGATCACAACCTCACATGGTTCGAGTGAATTGACCTAATCCTAGTGGTATTCATAACCCCATTTATCGATCCGAGGAAGGTAATATCCAATATCAATAGCCTTACCTTGCATAGATACCTCTCTAACAGTTGTATTTTTCTTATGGTTTACAAACACTACAAAATCCAACTTATATTCCACAAGTTGGTCGTCACATGCAACCTGTTCAAAATCCTTTTCTCGGTGCACATGGTCAAATCCCAATTGGAACTTATTAGTACTAATAGGGAATCCCTCAAATAAACATTAAAAACCTTTACTACAACAAGGGAAACCTTTACAGTAGTAAGGGAAATCTTTACAATTTCAACCTTTGCAGCTGCAGGGGAAACCTTTGCAGCCATTTCAACAACCTTTGCAATAGCAAACAAAGTTTGTCTAGCAACCCAATCGACCCTTGTACCCACAAGGTCAACCATTGTAATAGCGAGGTTAACCCTTGTATTATCAAGCTCAACATGCATATCAACAAGGCCAAACCTTGTAGACACAAGGCCAACCCTTGCAGCAGCACGACCAACAAATTTATTACCGTGATCAATAGGTGTACTAACCTTAAAATCCATATGGCGCACGTAATGTTTATCCTCCTTATGGTTATCAACGGCCTATGGGAGGTCAATATAAACCCTACCCTAGATAGAATCCACCTTATTGTCAAGGTACCCCTTAGTGCAGGAAAAATCAAGCCCTTATGGTCAAAATCACCCACTTTAGGGGAAGAGTCCTTACGAACAAGGTTGGAACCTGCAGACTGGGTCTTACCAAAGGCCTTATATGCCTTTTAACCCACAATTTCCATTTTTAACAACATTGGAATTGCCTAATGTCCCTAGGATTTCTAATGGTCCAGTTCTTCATTCACCTTATTGGCCTCTAGTTCCTACTAAAATTTCAAGTGATTTCCCCAAATTTGAAGGAAAATTTCAAGAGGACCCTCAGGCGCATGTGATGAAACATCACTTATGGTGTTCTTCTAATTCCTATGTTGATGATTTTGTTCATCTCCACCTCTTTTAGCAAACCTTGATAGGTGTTGTTCCAAAGTTGTACATCGAGTTGCATCGAGGTACCTATGCAGATTCAACTCTTTTGCCATGGCCTTCCTCACCCACTTCTAGTTACCAATTCATTATGAAAGTGGTACCCACTTGCTCACAGCTTTGAAACAAGATACCATGACCCATATCTCCGATAACATCCATGAATGGAGACATCGGCATCGCCTCATCAAATTTGAAATCCTTGATGAGTTTTTGACCGAATCATTCACCAAGTCATTCGTAAACAAAATTTTTGCAAATATAGAAATGGGAGGTTGTGTTACCGAGGATCAAGCTATTTCCCATGCTGAGTATTTTGATTTGGTTTATTCTCAATATGGAATGTTGTATGAAATGTTGCCTGATGCTCCAAGGCCATCATCAAATCCAACATCTTCAAAGTCTCCAGATGTACCGACTGTTGATGGTATAATTGGATCAGCCTCTCAAACTTCCACTAAAGCATCTTCAAAGAAAAAATCTTTTTCAAATAATAGTTCTAATCATCATTGGAAAAGCCCATCGAATCCTGGTAAAACCTCGAAGGTCAATGTTGTCCAGGCTTCCAAGAAAGACAAAGCCTCGAAAGGTAAGAAGAAGGGTAAAGGTAAAGAAAAATCCGATACTGATCCAACATACTTTTGCTTACAGATGTATGAAAATAATCACATGTAAAATTGTAGCTTAACACCGAAATTTAATGCGCACAAAAGAAAAGAAGAAGAAAGCACATAAAAGGCACAAAAATAAGACACCAAGACTTGATAATGGAGTTCGTCCAATTCGGACTACGTCTCCAGGCCCAGCTCGAACAATGGGGAGGCCTTTATATTAAATCGCATGAAAGAAGAGAATTACAATCATCAACTGAATACAAGAGGCTTATACCTCGATTCTGACAAGTGGTTGTCAAATGGAAACCTCAAATGGAGAAGTGGGCAGCATCAAAGCATCCATGGCATTGAAAGTGGCTAGAAACATCTGAAACTTGTCACAACAGACAAAAGTGCACTATCGACCTCCTTCCAAATGAGACAACGTGCTACCAAATCCTTTCCCCTTGATTTTCAATCATCGTGCTTTTATAATGGGTTTTTTGGACAAAATCCCATTTAAATCGAGGTTGTCTTGGTTCAAAGTAGAGGAAGGTGTAGTAGAAGGATCGATAGCACAACCGACACTTAAAATGGCCTCATTATCATTGTAATGATAAATACCCAAAATCTAAAAAAAAACACTAAAATCCATCAAAATATTCAAGCCTCGAACTTCAAATTTTATTAAATTGGGCGTATTTTCTTTATCGAGTCCATGCCTGATATTGCAATCGACATATCAGGGGTACACAATCTTGTTAAATGGGGACGACCAACCGCTGATTTCCGATTGCCAATATCGGCATCGGTGATCGCATCAGCATCCGACTCACATATCAGCCCAGTGCTTTATCGCCAATCACATTGCAAGTCGGCCCCTGCCATCGCCGATATATACATATATATAGCCCTCCGATCCGATTGCCTTCTGATCTGCCGATCTGATTTAATCGGAGATTGGCAATTAGGGTTTTCTCTATGCCCTTCCTAAGTCCACCTCAATAAATCCCCCGATTGTTATTTTTGGCCTTTTACGGCTTAAACCCATTTTTAAAGGAAAAATCCTCATTTTCTTAAGAAACAAAGCAACCTTCTTTTTGCGATAACTTCACCATCTGAACTTGGATCGAAGTACTGTTCATTCCATTGCAATCAGGATGATGATATCTACGCTCTGGTCCTGAGTTGACTTCATTCTCAAAACTTTGATTTCTGAACTTTTCCATGCCACTCTTTTTGAAGATCCACCTGGATCAATCCTTCCAATTGAGGAGCTTTTGGACCGCCAAAATCTTTTCATTTGTCAAGTAGAAAGTGAGGGAATTGTTCCCTCACTTTCTCTTTCTCCATCCATCTGGCCTTGCTGGGGTGCATTCCTTTGAAACCAACTCTAAGGTATTCTACATCAACTCGCCGTGAATTCCTAGTTCTTCTGTCGAGGATGATGTCTTTGGATAATTCATCTAGATGTTATACTGCAAAATCATTAACTCTAGGAACTGTGCCCACCTCATCAGTGTCCATGATCAACGGTGGTTCATATAGCTTTAGGCTCTCCACATTCACTACTGAGTACATCTGCATATATATCAGCAAGTCAAGAAGAAAAGCATTGTTTCCAATCTTCTCCAAAATGGTGAATGGTCCATACTAGATTGGTCACAACTTCTTTCCTTCTACCTTAATCCTGTCTTTGCTGATGTAGAACCACACCTTATCACCTACTTGGAATTGGTGGTTGAATCGGTGTTTATCACGTCGAGCCTTGCAACGAGCTTGAATTTTCTCCAGCTGCTCTTGCACTTATTGGTGAATCAATTGGATTCATTGAATGAACTACTGAGCTTTGCCCCTATCATTATGTCCACTGGAGCCATCTTCCATTCCAAAGACCATATCAAAAGGGTCCTTTGCTAGGTAACCAAAATATGTCTCGAATGGTGAATGTTCCATAAATGAATGCATTGCTCAGTTGTAGGAATTTTGTACATAGGGGAGATGCTCATCCCACAACTTGGGATGTTTCCCACAATAGCCTCGTAATAAATGTACCATAGTACAATTTACAACCTCTGTCTGTCTGTCAGTTTGCAGGTGAAATATTGTGCTTCATTTCAATTTGGTGTCCATCATCCTCCACAAGCTAGTCCAAAACTCTTGAAGAAAACGAGAGTCCTGATCTGACACAATTTATGTGGCTAATCCAAAGTGGACCCAAACATGCTGAGAGAAAAGAGAAGCAGTCTACTCTGCAATAATCTGCATTTTACAAGCCATAAGAATACACATCCTGCTAGAACGGTCAATGATGACATACAAATAGTTGTGACTCTTCCTAGACAAAGGTAAACCTCCTACAAAGTCCATTGACACACTTTCCAATGGACAACTCGAAATAGGGAGTGGTGTGTAGAGCCCAAGTTTTCTATTAGAGGGCTTCAAAGCAGAACACATCACACAACCCTTTACATAGCGAGTCACAATGTTTTTCATATGAGGCCAAAAACAAAATCTTTGTACATGACATAAAGTCTTTTCGACACCAAAGTTTCCAGACACAAGAGATGTGTGCGCCTCTCAAATTACATGTACTCTTTCCCCTGTGGGAATACACAATTTACGAAGGTGATACAACAACTTCCACTGCAAGTGATCATTGTCCACCTGTGAACCATGGGTTAGTTTTGCATTAATGTCCTTAAAGTCATCATTGTTAGCATATTGTTAAGCATAACTCTCAAAAGATAACGAAGCATTATGGAACATAACAGAGGCAGAAATAGGAGGGTGAGATAGCATATCGGCCACTTTATTGCTAGTTCCCTTCTTATACTTTATTACCAGATGAAACTATTGAAGAAATCCCATCGACCTGAAATGACAAGATTATTGCAACTTGGTTTGTGACTGAAAGTACTGCAAGGGTTGATGATCTGTATGGATGATGGTCTCCTTACCGATCAGGTAGTGTTTCCACTTTTTCACACTCTGCACCAAGGCATAAAGCTTCTTGTAATAGGTGGGATAGTTGATCACCACTTGAGAAGACTTCTCATAATGGTAACTAACCGACTTCTTTTGCTGCATCAGTACAACTCCCATTGCATAACCACTAGCATCAGTTTCAATCTCAAATCGTTGTTGGAGATCGGGTAAGGCTAACACTAGCGTGGTGTTGATCTTTTCCTTCAATGTTTCGAAGGACTTCTATTGTCTTCCCCACCCATTGGAAGACCTGTTTCACACTTTTCAATGTGTGAAAAGGTGTTGCAATAACAAAGAGATTAGCAATAAATCTCCTCCAATACTAGACTGCACCTAGAAAGTTACAGACCTCAGTTACACTAGTAGGCTTAGGATAATTTACAATTGCCTCAAATTTAGAGGGATCAGTTTTTAACTGACCATGACCAACTATATGACCTCGGTAACCCAAAGAGGTTTTCCTGAACTCACACTTTGATAATTTTACGAAGAGCTTTTTTTTTTTCAGTACATCAAGAACTTTCGCTAAATGACAGACATGTTCAACCTAACTCTTACTAAAGACTAGTATATCATCTAAATACACAAGAACAAACTCATCAAGGAAAGGCTGAAACATATCATTCATAACCCACATAAAAGTGGTTGGAGCATTGCAAAGCCTGAATGGCATCACCATCCATTCTAACAGCCCCTGCTTGGTCTTGAAGGTGGTTTTCCACACGTCTTGCTCTGCAATTCTGACCTGGTGATAGCCACTGCACAAATCCAACTTTGTGAAATAAACATCACTCTTTAATTGGTCTAACAAATCATCTATGCATGGCAGGGGATAACAATTTTTCACCGTTACCTTGTTGAGCACATGGTAATCCATGCACATCCTCCAGGTGTCGTCTTTCTTTGGCACTAAAACAATCGACAGAACACACAGAGAGGTGCTTGGCCTGATGATTCCTTAGTCCAACAATTCCTACACTTGTCTCTCGATTTCCTCAATCTCGATAGCCGACATCCTGTATATGCCAATATTTGGCAGAGGGGAATCATGTTGTAGATGGATTTCATGTTGGATTTCCCTCTTTGGAGGTAATCCCTTCATTTCCTGAAACAACTCATCATAATTAGAAATAAATTCAGTTAATTCCTATTTATGCTCATGATCACATCCCTGGAAAGCATCAATAGATTCTGCCTCTTTTTCCCTTACAACCATAAGCATGCATCTTTTACTGTAATTCACTAGTCTTTTAATTTGTCCAGTGCTTACAAGGCTGAAATTAATTTTATGTTGATGAGCCCTCACTATATATTCTACCTCATCCTTGGTTATTTGATATTTTTTCTCATGACGGAAAAATATTGCCTTTTTATCATATAGGTATGGGCTCCCTAACACCATGCCACATATATCCAAGGGTATTACTTCCAATCCTACTTCATCTACTAGCTTAGATGCAATCACAAATTTGACCTTGCACTGTTGGGTTACATTCAATTTCGCTTTATCATGTGTCCCTCCCAGCGGGTAAGGTTTTAGGTGTGGTTTTGTCTCTAAGCCGAATTTCTTTACTAGGGATTATGCAATCAAGTTTGCTTGGGACCTAGTATCAAACAAAGTTTCAACTTTGGTATGCTTTACAACAACTCTGATATGAAATAATTCAAAGCTTTTTCGATCATTCGAAAGGGGCTCATCTACAGAACTGGTGCCTTCATGTGATTTAGAATTAACAGGAGGTGTAAGAGTACCTTTCTTTCTTGATACTGTGATCAGCGCATCATCTCCCGAATCTAATCCAAGGTCTTGCTAGGCCGCTACCATTGTCTTTTGCTTCCCTTTTCCTCCATACTTCTTGGTACACTTTTTTGGGTGCTGCTTCCAATAGTGATTGTCATCATGGCCTTCCTTCTTGTAGTGATTGCAATAAGGTTGCTCTCCTTCTTTGGCTGTTGTTGTTTTCTTCTCCTTCCCTTTCCATTTTGCATTGGATTTTCTATTGGGAGGTTTGAACGGTGGCTTTCTGGACTAATCATCTCTTTCATTCTTGCCCCTATTCTCAATATGAATTTCTTTTACGCTGGCTGAATCAATAGTGGTTGGTCCAAAGAATAACAATGAAAGCCTAATATAACTATGTCGTCAGCCAATATACTTAGTTACAACTTCAGGTGTATCAAGTGTAATACCCAAATTCAATGCTTGCTTCCTAAATTCATCTGTAAAACTTTGAACATATAGCCCTTTGCCTTGCCTTAAATATTGCCAATTCATAAAATCTTTCTACTTGTATCCTAAGGGATAAATTTGTTCCTTTAATGAAAAAGTGAAATCAAGCCATGAGGAAAAGAGCTTACCCACATTATTACTGCTCTACAATTTTCTTTCCCACCAACGAGAGATGTGATGCTCAGCCGTAGAGAGGACAGTTGGATATTTGCCTCATCATCTATAATTTGTTGAATCCTGCAGTAGATCTCAAGCTGCCTAATCCAATTGTTAAGCTTCTCTGCATTACTTTCACCATTAAAAATAGGAAGATCAAATTTGAGATCTAATTTAAAAAATGGTTTCTTAGATGCGTCCTTTGGATTTCTATGATTATGGTGGTGAGAGGAAGGATAACCTTCACTCCTAGAAGGAGAAGGAGGGGGTTCTTCTTAACCATTCCCATGTGCTGAACATTGTCCTTATGGATTCCTCTCTTCTGCTTTCTCCAATCTTAAAACTAGCTTATTGATATTCTCTACCACTCAATAGAAATTCTTTTTGAAATTACGCTCCACTTCAAGATGAGATTCATCTTCTGCCATGTTTCTCCTTCGAGGTGCATGCCCTGCTTCTGGATTTAAAGGTTCTAGTTCCCCTTCACCTTTTTGAAGCATGTTTCTTGTTAGCATACAAGCATGCATTTCACATCTAAAAATCTATGCTCTGATACCACTTGAGTTAGGATACTTTCGCTTATAGATGTGTGAAAAGAATCACATCTAAAATTGCATCTTAACACCGAAATTTCATGTGCACACAATAAAAGAAGAAGAAAGCACATAAAAGGCACAAAAAGAAGACACCGAGACTTGATAATAGAGTTCGTCCAATTCGAACTACATCTTCGGGCCTAGCTCGAACAATGGGGAGGCCTTTATATTGAATGGCATGAAAAAAGAGAATTACAATCATCAACTGTATACAAGAGGCTTATACCTCCATTCTGAAAAGTGGCTGTGAAATGGAAACCTCAGATGGAGAAGTGGGTAGCATCAAAGCATCTGTGGCACTGAAAGGGGCTAGAAACATCTGAAACTTGTCCAAACAAACAAAAACACACTATCGACCTCCTGCCAAACGAGACAACGTGCTACCAAATCCTCTTCCCATGCTTTTCCAACCATCATGCTTTTATAATAGGGCTTTTGGACAAAATCCCATTTAAGTCTTGGTTCAAAGTAGAGGCAGGTGGAGTAGAAGGATCGCCGACACAACCAACCCTTAAAATGGCCTCATAATTGTTGTAATAAATACCCAAAATCTTCAAAAAACAATAAAATTCAGCAAAATCTTCAAGCCCCCGACTTCAAATTTTATTAAATCAGGTGTATTTTTTTTATCGGGTCCGGGGTTGATATCGTAATTGGCATATCGGGGGTACACAGTCCTGTTAAATAGGCATGGATGACCGTCGATCGCTGATTTCTAATATCAGCGTCGGTCAATCGTATCGGCATCCCACTCACATATCGGCCCGGTGCTTTATTGCCAATCACATTGCAAGTCAGCCCCTACAATTGCCGATATACATATATATATATATATATAGCCCTCTGATCCGATTACCTTCCGATCTGCCGATCTGACTTAATTGAAGATCAATGATCAGGGTTTTTTCTACACCATTCCTAAGTCTTCCTCCATAAATCCTCCAATTGCGATTTTTGGCCTTTTAAGGCTTAAACCCATTTTTAAAGGAAAAATCCTCATTTTCTTAAGAAATAAATCAACCTTATTTTCGTGATAACTTCACCATCTGGACTCAGAGTTAAGTACCGTTTACACTATTGGAATCAAGATGATGAGATATACGCTCTAGTCCTAAGTTGAATTCATTCTAAGCACTTTCATTTCCGATCTTTTCCATGCCATTGTTTCTGAAGATCCACCTGGATCAGATACCCCAAAATAGGATCCTCCTAAGTCATCTGTTGATGATGCCTCCAAAATGAAAGTTGAAATATCATTGTGTTATAGACATATCTGGGCACTACAACCCCAATGACATATGTACATAAACCAAGGGCTTCTAAACCCTTAAAAGTGTTGTTTCATACTCTTATAGAAATATTTGGGCACTACAACCCCAATCACATATGTCCATAAACCAAGGGCTTCTAAGTCCCTAAAAGTGTTGTTTCATACCCTAAAGGAGCAAGGTCAATTGATTACATCATCTCCCAGAAGTTCTCCGTGAAAAGCTACTCAGAACTGGTCAAAGCAGGACCATACAGACTGCCTAGTGCTAAAGGTGCGATGCATCTCACCTGCCACATGAAAAAAGTGTGATGCATACTGAAAATACCTTCTATAGGGTGCGATGAGTGAGAGAAAACAAATGGCACAAGAAGTTTGCTAGGTGGAGACCCAGAGAATCTTCTAGAAACTGCTCATTTGACACTTGCCTCTTTGAGTTCGCCCAGGGATGAGTAAGAGATCTAAAATCTCCATGTGGAACTAAAAACTATCAGAGAGATGACACTAATCAAAATCCCAGAAGCTAACTCACCCCCCTACAAATATCTATAAATAGATCCCTCATCCAAGAGATCCAAACGTTGGAATTTGGTAATTCGTAAAGAGGTGTTGTTGGTTTCTCTTTGAAGACATTGTTGGGTGATCTTGCTTTGTGTGAGGTGAAGAGGGCTTTCAAGCTGGGAGGATGACGCTGGGTTAGACCAAGTGGTTGTATTAATCTCTTCTATGACTTTTACTAATAAAGCTATTTGAGTTTTCCTCCATATTCTTATGTATCTCTGAATACTGTGTTTGTTATATGCATTTGTATGGTCAATATATATCTGATCCTATATTGTTTACAGTGAAAGATCTCTATGCTTTGATGGTATTATGCTACTGTGAATCTACAGGTTCTCTTTGAAGCTGGACAAGTAAGGAAGCAGTGGCGAGATTCTATCAAAGGGGAAAGGAAATAGGCAGGGAGCCAAGTGGAAGACTGAGGTTGGTACTCTCTGCTTCTTTCTCATCTCTCTCTCGTAAAGGAAACACAAGTGACTTTAATCTGTTTGTTTCTAAGATAGCTACCCATCTTAGTGGGACTAGCAGCTCTGAGTAGACACTATATTTCCCGGTAACACATACCCTAAAAGATCAAGGTCAGCTAATTACATCATTTCCTAGAAGTTCTCGCTAAAAAACTCCTCAGAACTGGTAAAAAATGGACCATACAGACTGATCCATGCTAAGGGTGTGATGCATCTCACCTATTACACATGGGGGGTGCGATGCATACTGAAAAGCACTTCTGTAGGGTGCGATGAGCGAGAGAAGACAAATGGCAGAGGAAGTTTTCTAGGTGAAAACTCAAAGAATCTTCTAGAAACTACTCATATGACACTTGCCTCTCTTAATTCACCCAGGGATGAGTAAGAGATCATGAATTCTCCAACTAGAACCAAGAACTATCAGTGAAATGACACTAATCAAAATCCTAGGAGCTGACTCGCTCTCCTACAAACATCTATATATGGATCCCTCATCCTAGAGATCCAAGAGGCTGGAATTTTGTAATTTGCAAGGAAGTGATGTTGGTTTCTCTTTGAAGACATTGTCGGTTGTTCTTTCTTTGTATGAGGTGAAGAGGGCTTTCATGTTGGGAGAATGATGCTGGATCAGATAGCTTGGTTGTAATCCTCTCTTCTACTACTTCTATTAATAAAGATATTTGAGTTTTCCTCCATATGCTTGTATATCTCTGAATCTTGTATTTGTATATGCATTTATATGGTTAATGTACATCAGATCCTACATTGTTTACGGTTATAGATCTCTATTGTTTGATGGTATTTTTCTTCTTTGACTCTACAGGTGTTCTTTGAAGTGGGACAAGTGGGAAAGGAGTGGCGAAAGCTCTATCAAAGGAGAGAGGAAACAAGCAAGGAGACTAGTGAAAGACTGAGGTTGGTACTCTCTGCTTCTCTCTCATCTATCTCTCATAAAGGAAAACACAAATAACTTTAGTTTGTTTGTTTCTAAGATAGCTACTCGTCTTAGTGCAACTAGAAACTCTAAATGGACACTAGTTTTCCTGATAACAAAATGGTGATTACGCTGGGGAGCGAATAGTTTGTTTGTTTTGTTATTGTTATTTGCTTTATAGACCACAGATGGAGCTTGAAGTTAAGCCAGCTAACCTTCAAACTGCTTTTGCTATGCAACTGTAAAGTAGATCAATGCTACTTCAGTTAATCTCTGGGTTGGTTTATGAACTGAACATCTAGCTTGCAAACATCCTAAGTGCCCTAGTCGTAGCTCAAATAACCTCATTAGATCAACCCCTATACTTTGTGTTTACTGACAATCATTAGCTCAAACTAAATACTTGAACTTAGCTACAAACTGTGAGTGAAAACCAAGCTCAGTCTCATCCCTGGACCATTGCACTATCTCTCATTGGAAATCTAGATGCATCGCATCTCCCATGTGTTGTAGGTGAGATGCATCACTGTTTCCCTCTGTTACAGGTGCGATGATTGACTAAGACTGTTTCTGCCTTCAGATTTTGGTTTTTTCTTCATTTTCTTCAGCTTTATTCAATAGTTTTTTTGTCTATGATTAGTACATCACTGTTGAAACCATCCTCCTTTGCATTATTTCAGCCTCCATCAGAAGGAATTGTGAATGCTTTTTATGTATTTTTCATCATTTACAGTTCTCCTTTGCAAATAGTGGCTTAATCAAACTGTCGTCTTTTTATTTGAAAGTGTCGCAAGTGTCATTTTTAGTCAAGAAAAAGAGTGTCATAAAACATTCCTCTTTTAGATAGTTGATTACACCTTTTCCATTGTATTTGATTTGAATTAATAGTATTTCAAGTGTCGAAAGCAATTTTAAGTTCGAAATCGCAATGTGTCGTCTTAGCCTTCCCTTTGTTTTTTGAAGAGAAAATTGTTAGTATTGTCACTTTGAAAGAAAATAATTCAGATCTGTACTTAGATTTATTTTTTTCATTCTCACATTAAGGAAACTAAAAAACAATACATGCATGTGCATTTGCATTTAGACTGCATGCTGAAATTGATTTAGGAAAAGTGCATCTAGTGTGTGCTCTCTGCACTATGTTGAAAGAATTTCATTTCTCTTTCCTTAATAGCTAGGATTTTCATTTAAAAAAGAAAGTAAACAATTGTTTATCATCTTAGATTGCATATTTAGGAATTGTATATCTACATCACATGGTGAACCTTAAAGGAAAACTTCTTAAGAAATATCAACTATAAAATAAAACTCAATGAACATAAAAACACTTTGGAACCTAACACACAACATTTAGAAGTCTAGGCTAGAGACGTATTCTAACGTCGTAAAGCCTGGTAACTATCGCTTTCATTGTAGGTTGGGTGATTCCTCCTCTTTGAGATGACAAGTGCCAGTAATGACTTGGGCTCCCACGTACCGTCGAGTATATATTGGGAGACCAAAATAGGTTACATCCTTTATCCTTAGGAAGCCGTGTTTGCTGCCTTATCAATCGCAATGCACTAAACATAGCATTTGGGAAGATTGACTACCATACCGTAGAAAGTATTCTACAGTTTTGTGATTGGTTTGGTAATCCATCTGTCTAGATTTCTAGAGTAGTCACTTTCATTCCTTTTCAGACTCTTTAAAAGAAAAGGTCCATCTGAGCACTTGTCACATCAGGCTCATTAAAAATCGAAGGCAACTAGAGTCATCTTTAGCTTTTTATTGACTCTTAAAAATTGGAAAAGCAAGTTGTGTCAAAGCATCACAAATTTATTTTAATCGGAATAACATCATTGTTCCCTCATTGGTCTTAGGTTGAGAAAATGGAGTCTACCAATCAACGATTTCGCCTTGGGGGAAATCCTAGTCCTTTCTCCTCTTGGGGAGATGTTGGTGCTCCACACATGGCTACGTTGTCCCTTCCAGGACTCACAATTGGCCTGCAAGTATGGCTCTTCTCAACCTCTGTCATTCAAAACAAAGAAATTCCTTAGCAATCAAATCAGCAACCAAATGATCCTGAAGTCGCTCGCCCAACTTCTACTTTGTTTGTTTCTCCCTCTCGTTCATCCTCTTCGCTTGGTGAAACTAGTAACACTAAAAACCAAGTAACTTAGAAGAAGAAGAAGAAGAAGAAGAAGCCAATGGAAAAAGGGGAAAACCATGCATTGTCTCGTGAAAATCCACACGCTGCACCATCCAAACCTAAATCTCCCCGCTTGCACAATCTGGTGTCTTCAACCTCTGACGATCATGTTGAGAGCACACCATCAACTAGTGAAAACGAAGTCAATGGAAAAAAAGGAAGATCTAAATTTCCTTGTATACTATGTGAAGGTGATCATGCCCTCCATCATTTTCCTTTCCTAGATGAAGCTAAAAGAGTCTTTGATAACTATCCTACTTCACCGTAGCGACTTCCTCCCGATACAACAAACTCTTGCCAAGTCCATCACTAGTTGAAAATCTGACTGACACACTATTGTTGTCGGTAAAAGAACCTATCATTGAAGATAGATCCTCTGATTCCACACCAAACCAAATTCAATAGGCTGAGACGACAGTCGACCCAATTTTGTCTTCAGAAGGTCCACCTTCAGATGATACTGTCACCAAAGAGAATGAGAATGACACCATTCAAATTATTTTCATTAACACAGAATCCGATAAACATGGGGGAAATCTACCCGTTCCTTTACCATAGGAAGGAAGTTCGTAAGAGATTTATCCAACCATTTATTCGGTCCCTCCTCCAAGCAATCTAGTCATTTCCTTCGATTTGAATCTACTAGGGAGACCCTGCCTACCATCTAATGTACCATTCTAAATCATAGTACAAGCTTACAGAATGATCATGGTTGGTACTATCATAGATGAAGGGGCTTCTGTGAGTATCATTTCCTCAACTGCTTGGAAAGTGCTTGGTTCGCCAACGCTTCTACCTGAGATTCGAACTCTAACTGGCTTCAACAAAGGAACCAGTCGACCGTTAGGGATCCTTCCAAATTTGCCTATAACTTTGAGAAGGAAAATTTTTCATCTAAACGTGATGGTAGTCTAAGGGCTTCTAGATTAAAATCTACTCCTTGGGCGTGACTACATTTATAGCACGGTAGCTATTGTTTCCTCACTCTTTCGAGTGATGTGTTTCCCGCATGAAGCCAGAGTGGTCTAGCTCGTAGACTAGCTTTCATTCCCCACTTCAAACATAGCTACTAGTCAAATGCCATCCCTAACTTGTCTTTTTGCACAAGGAATGTCTCATCAATCTCTAGTCCATCCACCTGATGAACACAAGTGATTCGGTGATTATGACTGAAACCCACGAGGCATGCACCCTGGTCTGCTTCGGCAAGGAAACCCCGGATATAAGGTAGGCTTCCACGTAGGAATATGACTAGTCTAACAATCCTGACTGTATAGGAAAATGGATCAGACTAGAAAAGGATTCCCCCATCAAAGGTTAAGTGATTGGCATTGAAAATAGTTTCCTTTGTCCATTTCAATGGACATCGCCAAAGAAGTGTTTTGTCTGCCATGCAGATGGAACAATATTGCTAATGCAAGAACTTCTGTATCGTAACCTGGAAGCTCTATTTTGTTATACCTGGGGACATGCAAACCTTTTTGCATGCAAGTGAAAAGAGACCATTTATTTTCTTAGTTTGTAGGCTCTTAACCCTTTAAACTCATAGGTTAGTTGTTCCTAGCTTGCATAACAAAAGGCTCCGGAGCAAAGTTTCGAATGGGGCAAGCTCCCTAAAACATGAACCTATCGATGAGACATCCTTATTATACGACTGGCATGAGTAGTTTTACGCGATGTTCAAGCTCGTTAAAAAATAAACCTACCAATGAGCAAGTGTTCCCCCAGAGTTCAAGCTCATTAAAAAGGGAACCGGCCTTTAGTAAATAACCATTGCAATCACATATTATCAGCTTTTGAACCTTGGTCGTGTTCTTAGCATCACCTCCACTCTTTTCTAGCCGATCATACGCCTTCATTTGATTGTTTACCCTTTTTAGGAACAACTGCGATGAGAGATTCTATTAACCACCTTCTTTACACTGTTGTGGTTGAAAAGCTCCAAACCTTACCTAGAACCAACTACTATCTAGAAACATCACTCGTTCCTCAAAAAACGAGTCTCCTTTAAGATCTTTTCATCTGACTTGTAAAATATGAAAATATTGCCGAACAATTGGCCTCTCCAGCTCGTCAAAGTGATTGGCAGTGCCATCCCTCCTCTAGATTTTAATCTTTTTGGACCTGAGGGATCATTACACAAAAAGATCAAGCGCTTGTCTTGTTCGGCTCATTAAAACTATCGAAAAGTCATCCCTTTCTTATTATTTTATACTTTTTCAGACTTAAGGGATTATATTACGAAAAAGGGTCCACTGGAGTTGCATTTACGTCTCTTTTTAGACTCTCTAAAATTGAAAAGGACCCAGTTATCTTTGTCGTTAAACTCGTTAAAACAATAGTGACAAACTTGTCCACGCAGACAAGAGAAATTTTCACTATCGCTAGGCTCGTTAAAACATAGCAACAGGTTTTCCCAGAGGGCAAATTATAGAACAAGCATATGTTATCCTCCTCAAGCTTGACAAAAATAAAGAGGTATTGGTCAGCAATGACTGGGGAAAAAGGGAAGAAAACTTGAATAACTTCATTGGTAGCAGGTCGCTCTTGAACATGACACTTTCAATCCGTCACCATCATTGAGTCAGGTTGGGTTATTCCGTTCATCGGTCATATCACCATTGGTCTACCATACCATCCATTTTAGGGTTAATGCTACCAATCCATTTCAGTGTTGCCAATATGTTTAAGAGAAGGTGCTCATAGAATTCACCAACCTAGCTAATGCCTCATCCACTGCAATACCTTCACTCTCCATTTTTCATGGCTACCATACTAAACCTTGTATCATCAGATCATTTTCACCTCCACAAAATCATTTGCTCCGTTCCATGTCGTACATGTGAGATTCATTAAGGCCCTCCTATGATGTGTCACTTCTTGTCGACATCAACTCATTATCCAAGAAGTTGACTTAGGAACAACCCTTTCAGTACTTTAAAGCTTACATGCCTCAATGGCAAGTTTCTCACTTCCGCCGACAGGTTTACATCAACGGCCTTCGATCGAAAGATTTTGCGTGGTGTTCGACATCAACTCATGTATTCACACCACATGAATTGTATTGCAGTACTTTGAGGGTCATTATCACTATCGGTGATTCCTCTCGTGCCTCTTAACAGCTTACATCATTGGCTGGTAATCAGGGGACACCTTTCCATGTTCGACATCAAAACATCTTTTCACATGGATTGACTTGTACTTCGGGTGAAGATTGAATGAGTTTGAAGACCCCGGATCTAGTTTCATCCATCGGGGCTACGATATATTTAAGAAAATAAAGGCATCAATGTACATCACAACTGCACAGATAATCATCCAAACTAAGGGATGATGTCTCTACCAGAATCATTAGTCTGCCATACAGACGCTTGTCTGTCTTATGTACATGAAAATGAATTTATAAAGTTGAGCATGGGAATGCTTGCCTCAGCTAGATCATAAAAATATTATGAAGATAATGTATTGTATTGTATCTTATAATAGGTCACCTTCCAGTTCAAAAAACCTCGGATCCTCATTATAAAGCATTTCACACAACATCAGAAGATTTATGACCTCCTGCTTTAAGGGGGCAACTATTATAGGCATATTTGGGCACTGCAACCCCAACCAAATATTTCCATAAACCAAGGGTGTCTAAACCCCTAAAAGTGTTGTTTCATACCCTAAAGGAACAAGGTCAGTTGATTACATCATTTCCCATAATTTCTCCCTTAAAAACTGCTCAGAACTGGTCAAAACTGGACCATATAGACTGATCCATGCTAAGGGTGTGATGCATCTCACCTATTACACATGGGGGGTGCGATGCATACTGAAAATCCCTTTTGTAGGGTGCGATGAGCGAGAGTAGACAAATTGTACAGGCAATTTGCTAGGTGGAAACTCAAAGAATCTTCTAGAAACTACTCATATGACACTTGCCTCTCTGAATTCGCCCAGGGATGAGTAAGAGATCATGAATTTTCCAAATGGAACCAAGAACTATCAGTGAAATGACACTAATAAAAATCCCATATGCTGACTCACTCTCCTACAAACATCTATATATGGATCCCTCATCCTAGAGATCCAGGAGGCTAGAATTTTGTAATTTGCAAGGAAGTGTTGTTGGTTTCTCTTTGAAGACATTGTTGGGTGATCTTGATTTGTATGAGGTGAAGAGGGGTTTCATGCTAGGAGGATGATGCTGGATCAGATAGCTTGGTTGTAATTCTCTCTTCTACTACCTCTATCAATAAAGTTATTTGAGTTTTCCTCCATATGCTTGTATATCTTTGAATCTTATATTTGTATATGCATTTATATGGTTAATGTACATCTGATCCTACATTGTTTATGGTTATATATCACTGTGCCTTGATGGTATTTTGTTGCTTTGACTCTACAGGTGTTTTTTGAAGTGGGACAAGTGGGAAAAGAGTAGCGAAAGCTCTATCAAAGGAGAGAGAAAACAAGCAAGGAGACTAACGAAAGACTGGGGTTGGTACTCTCTGCTTCTCTCCCATCTATCTCTCATAAAGGAAAGCACAAGTAACTTTAGTTTTTTTGTTTCTAAGATAGCTACCTATCTTAGTGGGACTAGTAGCTCTAAATGGACACTAGTTTTCCCGATAACACATTGCCTCATTTCTGAGGAAGATGATTCCACCAAGGATTGTCCCCAACATGTAGAATTTAGTCATTTATTGAAAGGGACCCCAACTATATTTAAAGATCCATTTCCATCTCAACGGACATAGTTGGTAGACCAAGCACAATCCTCTACCTCATCTTGTTCTCATGTTTGCATGATGATGGGTTCATTACCTATCTATGTAGCCACTTAATTGAAAGATTATCAAACCCCTCGAAAGAAGATGGTGGAAAAGGAAGCCATTAATATACCTTCTGTTTTTTCTCTACCAAATTTTGGTTCCCTCCATATCAACATACCTAATAATGAATCTGTCATCAGACCGCCTCCCATGGGTGTGCCTTAGAAGTTTTCCTATAATACGAACACTAGAGCTGCTCAAAATTATAGTATTGTCGAAGATTTAGCTCAATCACCTTCAACAATGTCTTCTTTGGAATTTCTCCAAACTTGTACAACCCAGTGAAATCATTACTGTGTGTTATAGGAGGCATCGATCCTATTTATTTGAACTTAACTACTTTTGATGTTGAAAACCATGTTCCTTGTCTTCCTCATTAGATGGCATTTTTTATTCAAGTCATTATAAAAGGAAATACGCTCCATCGGACAACCTTTGATGAAGGTGCTTCCACATGCATCATTTTTGTTTCATGTTGGAAAGCTATTGGCTCTCCACCTCTCAACAACTCCTTGAGCATCTTAGAGGCCTTAGCTGGCAGAGGCTCCTGTATTTTTGGTATTGTCACAATTTTTCCCATCACTTTAGAAGGGAAGATTGTCGAGTTACAAGTAGAAGTTGGAGATGCAAATCTGAATTACAACCTTCTACTTGGGTGAAGTTGGACCAGTGCCATGTTTTCATTGGTATCCACTTTGTTCTGGGTGCTCCGCTTTCTTCAGGAAGGAAAAATTGTCACCGTCGATCTATTGTCCTTTTTCTCTTTTGGTGCTTCAAATGGAAACCTCCCATATTTTGGAAATATTGATATTCCATATGAGAGTGTGGGGGTAGGTCTTCTAAAATATTTTTCCTTAATGGGAACTTTTTCTCTCATGCCTCTGCACATCACCTCGATCAACATGTTTTCTATGTCCACTAATGTTGGCATTATGATTCTGGTTTGGCTCTATGGTTCAGGTGTTGTACTTGATGGCAACTCACTCAAGTGGCAAAACTCTGTTTAGGCTCTCAAAATGATGGAAAATAAGAGGTCCGCAGGTACATCGTTCAAAAGGTGTGAACCCGCAGGTTCGCTGTCCAGGAAGTGTGGACATACCCACAGGTTATCTGTTCATAAGGTGCGGTCCCCCAGTTCACTCATTCCAATGCAAAGAAGCGCACTCACGTGGGGTTTCTTATGTTTGGCCCTTGGTATTTAGCATGTCATTCATGATCCTATGGTTTTGGCCCGTGGTTTACGATCTAAATTATTTGAACCCCTGTTTGGATCCCTTGTATTGGTTTTCGATGGTTTTGTCCCATGGTTTCAATAAGTGCTCGTCTTTAAAAAGGAAAAGAGATCACTTGGCTAGACAGTGGTGAAATTTGAATATCTTAAGATCTGAATGTTTGGGTGATTGGTTTTAAAAGCTAGATCTAAATCAAGGAGAAAATTTAAGGCGGATCTATTGATAAGTCGTGATCTCTCGGGCACATGATCAGATCTGTGGATCTGACTGACTGTTGCACATTGGAGGACTGTTAATTTGGCCCTAATCAGAGGTTCGCAGGCGATCCACGGTGTAAGTGCGGGGGTACGCAGTGTAGGAGAAGACGCAGTGCGGGGGTACACAGCGCAACAGAAGGCGCAGTGTGAGGTACACAGCACAGAAGAAAGCATGGTGCGGAGATACGCAGAGGCACAGAAGGAACAGTGCGGAGGTACGCGGTCAGATAGACAATGCAGTGCGTATCTGAGTTGAGGTACGTAGTTTAGCAGAAGGAGAAAGTGCGGTGGTACGTAGAGTAGCAGAAGGATACGGTGCGGATTTGCGCAGTTCAGGCACAAAAAGACTGTAGATATCCGCAGGTTTATATCAGTGAAGTTGCGGACCTATCTTGAAACATTTGTTGGTTGTCTTTTATCTATTGCTGCAGATTTCTGGGTTTAGATTTTTGGTATTACTTTTCTATTTACAGCATTCTGAGAAGTTGGGTGATTCATTGGTTGATTGTATAAGGAGATTGGGCGATTTTCATGTACTTGATGATTATTTGATCTTCTTGGATCCAGTATGAAAATTAATGAAACGTGGTCCTTAAACAAGTAGAAGAGAAAAGGGGGTTGTAGCTCCCTTCCAAGAGAGACTGGAAAACGAGAGAGAGTTGTATCTCTTTGCAGGTTGTTGCCTGCGTACTGGTAAAGGACTGCACTAGTACAAAATCCTTGTAAAAGAAGTTTCTAGTTGAAAGAAGATAGAGACATATTGCAGTAGGTGGTTTTCACCCACATTGGGTTTCCACCTTATATCTGGTGTTCTTTGGTGTGCTTATCTATTTTTCTTGTTCTTGTTCATTATTATATGGCACTGACATACCAATTAATGATCAATATCTGAAGAATAAATTAAATTATAAATCTGGAAGGCATATTGAAAAGAATTTGATAATACTAATTCATCCCCCGCCCTCTTAGTATTATTTCCAACAATTGGTATCAGAGCAGGTTCTTCAGAAGAAGCTTGATCGCTTGAAGAAAGATCTTGCATCATGAGAAACTACGAGAGGGAAGCATCAATCAAGCCACTGATTTTTGATGGGAAAAACTTCGTTTATTGGAAGGTAAGAGTTACTTCCTATCTTCAATCTCTTGGTACAAAATTCTGGGATATCATAGATACAGGGTATACTTTTCCATCAGCAACTCCTACAGATCTGGCTAAGAAGAAGAAATATGAAATAAATGCAAAGGCGATCAATACTCTATTAGGATGCATATCTCAATCAGAGTTTGTCAAGGTAATGCAGTTTAAATATGCAGAAGAGATATGGGACAAGATTGTTCTGAGCTATGAAGGAGATGATCAGGTAAAACGAGCAAAACTTCAAACCCTCAGGATTCAGTATGAAAATTTCAGGATGTATAATGATGAAAGTGTGGCTAACTATTTTCTTCATGTAGATGAGATTTTTAATTGTATGAAAAATTTGGGTGAAGAAATAAAAGATGTTGTTGAGGTTGAAAAGGTTCTAAGATCTTTGTCCCCTAGGTTTGAATCTAAAGTTTCTGCTATAGAAGAAAAAGAGAATCTACAAAGCCTTAAAATGTCACAACTGCACGGAATTCTAACTACTTATGAAATGAGGAAAGGAGGTCCAACAGACAGTAGAGAAGCCGCCTTCAAGGCTTCAGGAAAAGGTGAGTACTATGAGTTAGGACATGTGTCAGAAGAAGAAGAAGAATCAAATTTTGTCAGAAATCTTCAACGGGGTACTGGACGGTTCCGAGGTAAGTTACCTTTCAAATGCTTTGCTTGTGTAAGAGTCGGTCACTATGATGCCAAACGTCCTCACAAGGATAAGATTGACAAAGGGAAGGAACCTATTAGATGGAACAAGAAACATAATGCAACTAAGAAAAGTTACTACACTCATGAAGACAGTGATGGCCTATCAAATAGTGACGAAGATGAACAAGGTAATGATTATAAACTTTTAATGGCTTTTGTAGATGATGATTACATGGATGCTATAGATGTGGATGACTTTTATGAAGAGATTTCTAGACTCAAGGCATGTTTAGAAGAAAAGAATGTGATCATTGATACTCTGCAATTTCAACTTGATGAAAAAGAAAAATCTCTTGAGAAGTTAGAATGTGAAATTGTTGGCCTTAGAAAAGAAATTGAGAAAACAAAGGTTCTTAATCTTAAGTTTGTTAAAGGATCTGAAACTGTGGATGAGATTATCAATGTACAACGTTCTCCACCAATTAAGACAGGTCTGGGTTATAATGGAGAAACATCTCAAGCATCCACCTCAAAGAGTTATCTTGATGCAGCAAGGAGGAATGAGCAAAATCCCAATGGAGATCATCAGGTAAATCAGGCATGAATTACATCAAGAACAAACAGAGACTACCAGGTAAACCAGGGGCAATCCATCTTAAGGGTCAACAAAAGCTACAACCAGCCATAGGTAAAAACTTTTCAATTTGCTTCAAGAATGGATGACAATAGAAATTACAATCATTTGGCTGGTAGATTTGATAATCGCAGAAGTTTCTTCAATGGCCAATGTTTCTCTTGCCATAACTTTGGTCACAAAGCAGCTCAATGTGTTGCCTATAAGACAATCATGACTAGAGAAACTCAAAAACAAAGAAGTATGACTTGGATTACGAAAAGGACCTATAACAACTTTTCGGCCCTTAAAAATGAAATTGAATGTTCTATTTGTAATAACTTTGGTCATAAAGATTCTGAATGCAGGAGCAGGTTTCGGCAGACAAAGGAACAAGCCTCAAGCACCCGAACATCGAGAATAAAGGAACCACAACCAGAAAGATGTGGGATAGCTTTTTATGCAGAAGGACAGGAAAATCTATGGTACATTGATAGTAGATGCTCGAAGCATATGACAGGTGATAAAGAAAAGCTTGAATCATATACTGCTTTGGAAAAGGGTAAGAAAGTTTCTTTTGGAAATGATACCCCTGCAGCCATAAAAGGAAAAGGCACTGCTTAGTTGAAAGAAAAGGTCAAAGCTGGAAATGTTTTGTATGTTGATGGCTTGAATCATAATCTACTGAGTGTCAGTCTGATGTGAGATCAAGGAACTGAGGTAATATTTCGATCAAATGGATGTAGCGTTCGTGATCTTGATACAGGAAAAACAGTGATCAAAGGAAGAAGAACTCCAAATAATCTATACATATTTGAAGAAGGACAACAACAATGCTATTTGAGAAAGGATGATGAACATTGGTTATGGCACCAGAGGTTGGGGCATCTAAGCTTTTCACAAATAAGGAAAGCATGCAAATACCAAGCAGTTCGTGGTCTTCCAGATACCAAAATTCCAGACAACACCATATGTAAATCATGTTAGTTTGGTAAGCAAACCAGAACTAACTTCCCTGAGAAGCAAGGATCAGCCAGCAAGCCTCTTGAACTAGTCCATACAGATGTATGTGGTCCATTTAAGACAAGGTCACCTCGAGGAGAATAATAATTTATATTATTCATTGACGACTTCTCCAGGATGGTTTGGTTGGGACTTATGAAACACAAGGACGAAGCATTCGAAAAATTCAAAGATTTCAAAGCCTTGTCTGAAAATGAATCAGATCACAAAATTAAGTGCCTCAGGTCCGACAGAGGTGGGGAGTTTACCTCAAATGAATTTTTCGATTTCTGTGAAGAACATGGAATAAGAAGGGAATTCTCTACAGCTAGGACTCCTCAGCAAAATGGAGTGGTGGAAAGGATGAACAGAACAGTCCAACAAATGGCTCGTGCTATGCTTGATGAGTCTGGGACTCCCGCAACCTTCTGGGGTGAAGCTGCATTTGCTGCGGTTGTTATTCTCAACAAAACAAATGTCCGAGTGAACAACACTCAAACTCCTCATGAGCTCTGGTATGGTGAGACTCCTTCGGTAAAGCATTTCAAAATTTTTGGGAGCAAATGCTATATCAAGAACACTGATGAATAGCTTGGAAAACTTGAACCTAGAGCAGATGAAGGCATTCTCCTTGGTTATTCTCCCCATAACAAAGCATATAAGTGTTACAATAAAAGACTTGGAAGAATTGTTGACAACATTGATGTAGTGGTTGATGAAAAAGGATACATCCCTAGGCAAGTAAATCATGAAAATATCGCAGAAGATGAAGACTACTCTCCAAATCAGACAAATGATGAAGAAGAACCTCAAGAGGCACCTGAGGAGCAAATAAGTATAGAAGAGAAGACTCCATCCAGGTACATTCAAAAGAATCATCCATAATCTCAGATTTTGGGGCATTGCTCTCCTCCATTGAACCACAAAACGTAAGAGAGGCATGCAAAGATGAATGCTAGGTCAAGGTGATGGATGAAGAACTTGAGCAGATCGAAAAGAACAACACTTGGGAGTTGGTTCCTAGACCAAAAGATAAGAATGTCATAGGGACAAAATGGATCTTCAAAAATAAGTTGAATGAAAATGGAGAAGTAATTAGAAACAAGGCCAGACTTGTGTGTAAAGGGTATGCTCAACAAGAAGGAATAGACTTCAAAGGAACTTTTTCTCCCATTGATAGACTTTAGGCCATCCGAATGTTCCTTGCTCTCTCAAGCTTCCAGAAGTTCAAAGTTTTTCAAATGGACGTGAAATCAGCCTTTCTGAATGGGGACTTAGAAGAAGAAGTGTACATTGAGCAACCAGATGGTTTCATCCTTGGGAATGATCTAAATCTTGTATGCAGACAAAAGAAGGCTCTCTATGGTCTTAAACAGGCTCCAAGGGCTTGGTAGTACCGGTTGGACAAATATCTTCATCAACAAGGTTTTTCAAAGGGACCAGCAGATAGCAATCTTTACATAAAAATTGAAAATGACAATTACTAATACTTGTTGTGTATGTAGATGATATTATCTTTGGCAGCAATGAAGAAGCTATGAGTCAAAGCTTTTCCTTGGTGATGCAGAAAGAATTCGAAATGTCTTTGCTTGGAGAACTAACATATTTTCTTGGATTGCAAATCCAACAAAATGAAGGTAGGATCTTCTTGTCTCAAACCAAGTATCTCAAGCATATTTTGAAGAAATATGGCATGGAAGATGCAAAACCAGTATGTACCCCCATGGTCACAGGATGTAGCCTCAGTGAAAATGATGAATCATCAGCAGTGCATCAACCAACCTATAGATCTATGATTGGAAGTCTACTTTATTTAACAGGTACCCGACCAGACATCATGCATGCAGTGGGAATAGTTGGAAGATTTCAGGAAAATCCAAAGGAAACTCATCTTCAGGCAGTGAAGAGAATTTTCAAGTACCTTCAAGGAACTCAAAACTATGGCTTATGGTATCCTAGAGATACAGATCTCACACTTCATGCTTATACAGATGCAGATTGGGTCAGAAGCGTGGATGACACGAAGAGCACAAGTGGTGGTGCATTCTTTATGGGTTCTAGATTAGTATCTTGGTTCAGCAAGAAACAGAGTTCGATTGCTTTATCTACAGCTGAAGCAGAATATGTGGCTGTTGCATCTTGTTGCACTCAACTCCTTTGGATGATGCAAACCTTGCAGGATTTTCAAATCATTTGTACTCCACCTATCTCCATCTTATGTGATAATACAAGTGCAATTAGCATTTCAAAGAACCCAGTCATGCATTCAAAGACCAAGCACATACCGATCAAGTATCACTTTCTCAGGGAACAAGTTGCTGATATACTCACCAAACCATTTCCTAGGGAGACCTTTGAATACCTCAGGCAAAAGCTGGGGGTTGTTGATGCATCATCCTGTTGTTGAATCTCATCTGTTTTAGAGATTGTTGGTTGTACGCAAGTTTCATATGGGGTATATGCGTACATTGGTCGAAGATCGAATGGCACTGGTTCATGGGGAGCATATATTCTTCTAATAATGCATTATTGGAATTATGGTAGAAGATCTTGGAGGAAGTACAGAAGCAGAACATGGATGTTGATCTGAATATTGCTGCAATATGTCTCTATCTCTTTCACGGTCATGTATGGTGTATGGTGGACTATGGTTCTTCTTGAAGAATTTTTTTTTCATTTGCAGATCTGATATTTAGTCAGGGTGAGCATGATCAACAAAGAAAAGGCCTAAGCATGTTCTCAGGGGGAGCATAACCCTTTGCCCTTGATGTCAAAGGGGGAGAATGTCGTTGAGGATCTTGAGGTTGCCATCAAGTCCAAATGGGGAGATTGTTGGCATTATGATTCTGGTTTGGCTCTATGGTTCAGGTGTTGTACTTGATGGCAACTCAATCAAGTGGCAAAACTCTGTTCAGGCTCTCAAAATGATGGAAAATAAGAGGTCCGCAGGTGCATCGTTCAAAAGGTGTGGACCCGCAGGTTCGCCATCTAGGAAGTGCGGACATACCCGCAGGTTATCCGTTCATAAGGTGCGGTCCCCCAGTTCACTCACTCCAATGCAAAGATGCGTGCTCACGTCAGGTTTCCTATGTTTGGCCCTTGGTATTTAGCCTGTCGTTCATGATCCTATGGTTTTGGCCCGTGGTTTAGGATCTAAATTATTTGAACCCATGTTCGGATCCCTTGTATTGGTTTTCGATGGTTTTGTCCCATGGTTTGAATAAGGGCTTGCCTATAAAAAGGAAAAGAGGTCACTTGGCTAGACACTGGTGAAATTTGAATATCTTAAGATCTTAATGTTTGGGTGATTGGTTTTAAAATCTAGATCTAAATCAAGGAGAAAATTTAAGGCGGATCTATTGATAAGTCGTGATCTCTCGGGCGCATGATCAGATCTGTGGATTTGACTGACTGTGGCACATTGGAGCATTGTTAATTTGGCCCTAATCAGAGGTTCGCAGGCGATCCATGGTATAAGTGCGGGGTTATGCAGTGCAGGAGAAGACGCAGTGTGGGGGTACGCAGCGCAATAGAAGGCGCAGTGCGAGGTACGCAGCGTAGAAGAAAGCACGGTGCAGAGATACGCAGAGGCACAGAAGGAACAATGTGGAGGTACGCAGTCAGACAGATAGTGCAGTGCGTATCTGAGTTGAGGTACATAGTTTAACAGAAGGAGAAGGTGCGGTGGTATGCAGAGCAGTAGAAGGATACGGTGCGGATCTGCGTAGTTCAGGCACAGAAAGACTGTGGATATCCGCAGGTTTATATCAATGAAGTTGCGGAGCTGTCTTGAAACATTTGTTGGCTGTCTTTTATCTATTGCTGCAGAGTTCTGGGTTTAGATTTTTGGTATTACTTTTCTGTTTATAACATTATGAGAAGTTGGGTGATTCATTGGTTGATTGTATAAGGAGATTAGGTGATTTGCATGTACTTGATGATTATTTGATCTTCTTGGATCCAGTCTAAAATTTAATGAAAGGTGGTCCTTAAAGAGGTAGGAGAGAAAAGGGGGTTGTAGCTCCCTTCCAAGAGAGACTGGAAAACGAGAGAGAGTTGTAGCTCTTTGCAGGTTGCTGCCTGCGTACTGGTAAAGGACTGCACCAGTACAAAATCCTTGTAAAAGAAGTTTCTAATTGAAAGAAGATAGAGACATTTTGCAGCAGGTGGTTTTCACCCACATTGGGTTTCCATCTTATATCTGGTGTTCTTTAGTGTTCTTATCTATTTTTCTTGTTCTTGTTCATTATTATATGGCACTGACATACGAATTAATGATCAATATCTAAAGAATAAATTAAAGTATAAATCTGGAAGGCATATTGAAAAGAATTTGATAATATTGATTCACGCCCCCCCTCTCAGTATTATTTCCAACAACTAACCCATGGATCATTCCTTCTTTGGATCATGTCGATTCATTTAGCGACGCTATGCCTCCAAGTCCCTTAGAACAAGCTTATCATGAAATTATCTTGGCTCTAGCAGATGCTTTAGAAATTCATGTTGTTCTCAGTATGCACCTAGATACCTATTCACAATCTCCTTCACTTGGTTCTTGGGATTCTTCGGATCCCTTGAATGAGATATTCCCCACCGACGAGAGTATTGTTGAGGTGATGCCTCTTGACGAAACTCATTGGAATTATGCCCATCATCATTCCTCGTTTCTTCCAAGTCTAAGTGAGATTCCTTCATGTCTTGAAGCTTTTGTTTCTCATAGCCCGACCCATCCACTTCAAACACTTGTTCTAGTGCATGAATAGTAATATGGGAAATATTACTACAACCATGCCAATTGACATTTTCATTAAACTTGGAATTTTCGAGAACATTCACATTGGGGTTTCTTGTATTCCTGATGAGATCAGGGTTTAGACTGACCTTTTCAAATAATTGCATGATGTATTCACTTGGTTGTATGAGGAAATTCCTGGTATTGATCTAGCTATTATGATGCATGAAATACCCATGTATCCTAATACAAAACCTGTTCATCAATGATTCTGTCCCATGCATCCAACTAAGGTAGTTGCTATTAAGCAAGAAGTTGAAAATATTCTAAAAGTTGGGTTTATTTACCCTATCCCATTCATAGATCAGGTATCTAATATTGTGCTTGTTACTAAAAGGAAGGGAACAATCTAAGTTTGTGTTGATTACCGTGACATTAATCACACAAGCCCTAAAGATAACTATCCCACTCCCTTTATTGAACAAACTATTGATGAGTGCACTGGGAGTGAGTTATTCTCTTTTATGTATGGTTTTTCTGGTTACAACCATATTAACATATTGCCCATTGATCAACCCAAGATTGCTTTCATTTGTCCATGAGGGAATTTTTCTTATAATAAGTTCATTTGTGGTCTAAAAAACACTGGTGCACCCTTTTAGAGAGAAATTTCATATAGCTTTCATGATATTAAACACATTGTTCAACCTTATCTAGATGACTTACCATCTCATTCTGCTAAGCATCGTGACCATCTGGACCACCTTTGAGTGATTCTTCTATGTTGTCAACACTATAATATTCCTCTCAATCGACATAAATGTGCCTCTTGTGTTGAATCTAGTCGGATATTGGGTTCTCCTGTGTCCAAATAAGCTATCTGAATAGATCCTCTGAAAGTTGAGGCTATTGTAAATTTACCCCCTCCTTCATCACTGCAACAATTGAAGAGTTTTCAAGGAAAGGCTAATTTTCTTCATCACTTTGTCCCTAATTGTATTGAGCTTGCTAAGGGATTTACTCGCTTGCTTAAGAAGTGGATGCCATTCATTTTGGATGAAATTTTCCAAAAATATTTTGATGCTCTAAAGAAAACACTCATCAATGCTCCTTTATTGCATCTCTGTGACTATCACTACGATTATTTCCTATAATTGGCCATGACTGACAGTACCATTTCTATGGTACTGGTCCACGATTATGATGATGGAATGAACATGTCTGTTATTATTTTAGTTGAAATTTTATTGACACTTACATTCAATATGCTCATGTTGAGAAACTTACCTTAGCAGTATTCCATTCTATTCAATGGTTTCACCATTACATTCTTCTACTGAGGACCATCGTGATTTCTAACTCTAACCCCATGACTTATATTCTAAATCATCATTTTCTTGGGGGAAATTACTCTAAATTGATTTTTATCGTGCAAGAGTTTGATTTGGAGTTCACTGTGGCCAAATCAAAGAAGTCACTCGTCTTTGCCGAATTGATCTACACCCTTCCATTCAAAAAAACCTCCACTGATTTTACTGAGCAGATTCCTTATGAAACATAGTTTCTCATCAACACTCTCAACCTGTGGTATGGAGATATCATTGTTTATCTTCATACCCAAAATTTATGATCCAAGTTGTCTCAATCCAACCAATGCCACATTTTTCATTAGTCTCAACCTTATCAGATTATTAGTGATATGTTATATCAAGAGGGTGTTTATTCTGTTCTTCACAAATGTCTAACAATTGAGGAGGCTTAAGAAGCCTTGAATGAATTCCAGTCTAGGGCATGTGGTGGTCACATGTTAGGCTATGCCACTTCTCAAAAGATCCTTCACGCAGGTTATTCCTGGCCTTCTATATCTTCAAAGATTGTATTATGGTAGTTCAAAAGTGCCACGAATGTCATATTTATAACCATAAATAGAGTGCCTCACTAACACCCTTACACCCAGTCATTACCATTGGACCATTTTCTAAATGGGCCATAGATTTCATGACATGTAACTCTCGCTCGACTAGGGGGCATGGCTATATCATCGTCGTCATCGACTATTTTACTAAGTGGGCGGATCTGATGCCCACATATAATGTTGATGGTATCACAACTAATCAATTCATATTTAACCATGTTATAGTATGTTTTGGCATCCCTCAATCCATTGTCACTAATCACAGATCACATTTTCATGAGTACATGATGGCAGAGCTGACTGCTTAGTTGGGTCTTCTCTATGATAGCTCAAATCCTTACTACCCACAGGCCAATGGCCAAGTTGAAGCAATTAACAAAGTCTAGATTATTATGCTTCAACAAACCATTAGGTGGCATACAAAGGATTGGCATATCATGTTATTTTTAGCTCTTTGGGCTTATCAAACTTTGACTAAGATAACCACTAGTTTTACTCCATTCCAATTGGTTTATGGTTTAGAGGTGACACTTTGAATTGAGTGTGGAATTCCTTTGTTCAAATTAGATATCAAGCTACTCCACGATAACTCACCTGAAAATTAGTGGTTACCTTATCTCAAGAGGCTTCATGAGACCCGTCACATTGTTGCGATGGTAAACAGAGCACAGAGAAAACAAGTTAAAGCTCATTTTCATCAAACTGTTTCTCCACGAGTTTTCATTATAGGTCACTTGGTCTTGCCATATGGCCAAGCCAATGATAAGTTGGGATCTGGAAAGTTCAAACCTATGTGGCATGGGCCATACATCATTAAATTTGTCTTATAAAAATGCGCCTATGAGATCGTTGACTATGGAGGTAATCTGTTATCAAGTGATTGAAGTGCTATTAGAAGCATTTTCTCTTGGCATTAGAAATTTAGCTGTTAAGTTAGATTCACAATGCGTTGTGTTACAATTAAATAGTCACTACTCAATAAAAATTACACAAATTTTTCATATGTATCTACATGTTTGATTATTGGAAAGAAATTTTGATTATATCACATAGCAGCACATTCGACGGAATTTGAATACACTAACAGATGCATTAGCAAATTATGTTCTTGATAGACATTTATGTAACTTATAAAACTAATGACATCATCATGATACATGAACACATAAGTAGAAGATATATATATATATATATATATATATATATATATATATATATATATATATATATATATATATATATATATATATCAGGTTTGTCAAATTTTGTTCATCAAAATCTCAAAAAATAAGTGTTCTGGGACACATGGCTTTCAAAGCATACAATAGTGCAAAAACACATGACTAGAGAAAGGCTATTCACCCATATGATGTTGGCAATAACATGAGACCGCTCTGATCACTCGATCTAACAGCTGACACAGTCTTGCAGACACTCCTACTATATGCCTTTGGTATCGCAATGGCATGTCCATTATAGTCACATATTCTGGAATCCCTTGAGTAATCACTTCTAGATTTCATTCTATCTCTATCATAGGATCTACTCCTTCCTCACATGGAGCATCTTCTATCTAATGTTCTACTGGCCGTGCTATTGGGGACATGTCAAGTGGCCTTTCTAGTCCCACATCTGCACATTTATCACAAGTAAACTCATAGATACACTTTAACCAAAAATAAATTCATAAAACTTGAAAAAAATTCCAATAAACAGGTTTTACCTACATTGGTCCACTCTTCACCCAGTGGTCAAGGCAGATATGGATCTCCTCTAAATTTCGTGCCTGCATAGGCATAGTCACCCACAACGATCAATTGCTAGCATAGCCAACCAAAGAATAGTGGTGGGAAATGCATCCATTGGCCCCCTCCTCCAAAAGGTCTGATCTCATTCCCTCTGAGTAGCCTCAGATCTTGTGGAGCAGGATCTTCCACCTCTACCCAGTGGCACCGAAATAGGGGCACACACTCCAAAAATAAAGTGACCAAAATCAAACTAAAGTTGAGCTACTTCAAGTTTAGCAAATTTCTCTTGGTCAGTTGTCTCTTCATGTTGATGAGTAGTCCTTTACACTAGTTGAACATTGTTAGAGTAAGGAAATCCATTGCATACTAGAATTGTTATTTTGACATCTCGTGCAAATCGTATGCACCAACTATACAAGCCATGGTTTGTAGGATTGTCCTCAAGGGAAGATTGTCGATGGTCGCTATGTTCACCTTCCCACTCACAGTTGTATATGCACTCGGGAAATGCCTTCTGATTAAGGTATTGGTGGTCGCACCTCCACCATGAGATCCAAAGAGTTGGACTCTTTCCCCTCTTCTAGACAATCCAGTAATGAAGTAGATATTAGCTACTTCCAAATCTAGTTCTTGGTCTCCGATGATGAAGATATATTGATCAACATCCCACAGACTGATCATATAATGTACCAGCTCATTTTTAGCTTTGATTTCTAGCGCTCAGAAGAATTTAAATAACCTGTAGTCCCTCAAAGCATTGACACATTCAACACTTTGGGTAGCCTGGTGATCTTTTGCCCCATGGACCCTTTCCTTCCATTTGATGACCATGTTGTCGAAATATTTCGTAAACAAACCATTTACATTGATTAAATTCCTTTTCACATATCGAAAATGAAAAAAACATTGATCAAGAGAGAGGATTTCTCTTCCTTTTCTCTGCCCCATGACCAATGATTCTGTTTTCGTTATTTACGCACTCACAGTGTGAGAGCCTTTTGGGTGCAGGGGTGATCAATGTTGATTCGATTAGCAGACTCGTGTTAGTCGTCCCCGATTTAAAAATTGAAATCCTTCCTTTTAACCAGCAAAAATCCTATGAAATGGCATGAAATTAGAATGAGAAGCAAGAGAAAAGGAAGAGCTCTAACCTGTAGCTGATGGTTGATGAAATGGTTCCCTAGATCTCCCACACTACTTGCCTAAATAATCAAGGAAAATAGGGTAAAATGCACTCTCCAATTTACTCCAAGTGAAATGGTAAAAATGGTTTTACTTTTGGTCTATTTATAAGTTTTTAAATACATTTTTTCCAATAATTTATTATTTTCCTCGATATCATTGATGTGTTGTTGTCTTTGTGCAGTTACAGGTTCTTTTCGATGATTATAATGATCATTTTTTTACTGATTCAATGATTTTTTCTTTTATCTCGTTTTTGGAATCGTTAAAAATAAATGAAAAGAGACACCCCCCCCGAGAGTCATCCTTAAGCTCTTTTCTGACTCCCAAAATATGAAAATATTATCGAGTACTTGTATTTTCTAACTCATTAAATTAAATGAATTGATGCCGTCTCAGTATACGTTTACCCCAATTTTTGGCCGATATTGACTATTTACGAAAAAATACACCTTGGTCGACATGGTAAAAAGGTTCTCTCGAATATTTTTTACTACCTTTTCGGGTTTGAGAGACAAATTACGAAAAGTGACATCATGGATTTTTCTTTTTCGTCTCTTTTTCAAATTCTCTAAATATGAAAAAGATACTGAGTTATTCTTCCATCCGGCTCATAAAAACTTAAATGGCCAAAGACTTGTCACCATGAAGAGACTGAGTCTATCATTCCTAGGACTCGTAAAACTTACTAGGATGGATTCATTCGAAGAATGAACTTATACAACAAGCATATGTTATCCCCTTCAAGCTTGTGATAAAAAATAATTGGGGTACTCTCTAGAAATAGTGGGGAAAAATGAAAGTGAAACATCTCTTGTATAGGCAGCATGTCACTCTTGAACATGACACTCATCTGTTTCTCGTGTTAGGTTTGGAATATCCTCACTCAGTCACTTGTATTTATGGGTTTTGGTGATCCATTTTTCCTCTTATCTGACTATTCCATTTCTTCATCATGATCCTTGGTCTTATATAGACTCAAATGCTACCACACTCCAGAGTCATGTTGCCGATATGTTCAAGGGAAATCCTAACTACAATTTATTACTTATAACTTTTCTGAGCTTTTGCTACAGTCTTGGATCATACTCATTTATTCCACCTTATTCCTCATTTTGTGTCAATGATGGGGGAATGATCATGGCCCTCCTTCGACAGGCCACTTATTGTCGACTTCAGTTCATTAGCCAAGAAGTTGACTTATAGAATCCCTTTCAGGGCCTTAGAGCTTACATGCCTTAACGATAAGTTCTTCAAATCTGATGATAAGTTTTCATCATTGGCCTTCGATCGTATGATTCCATGAGTGTTTGACTTCAAATTCAATTTTAAATTGACAAATTGTACTGTCATGCCTTGAGAGCCATTGTCCTTATTGGTCGTTCCTCTCAGTCCTGTTAATAGTACACATCATTGACCGGTAATCAGGTGGTTTTATATCATTTTCAACTTCGACACATTCATTTTCATGTTAGAATGTGTAATTTGATCAGGTTAGGGATGGAGTGCAAGACCTTGAGTTTTATCTGATATGACTAGGCTACGTGGAGTTATGTATTGTTCATGATTGTACACATGTTTCTTTTATATGGATGGTTGTGACAATACCGTGGGACTTTATACTTATGATGATCAATATCCTTCTATATTGGGTGGTTGTGCCCATATCTTGGATGTTACACTTACAGATGATCCTTTCCATTTAGATGGCTGCACCCATGCTGTCGATCTTTGCACATAGTCCTTCCTATCTAGATGGCTATGTCCATACTATGGATTCATGTTTTGGTATGAGATATGTATATGTATATGTGTCCTTGATTTGCAGGTCTCCTGATAGTTTTTGTTCTCATCCTTACAAAATCTCGTAAAGCATCTCAGCCATCACTCCATGTTCTGCCTTCATGCTTTAGGGGGCATCTATTACACAGTATTTAGTCGTGCCTCCTACACTTCCTTGTGTCATATCCTGAAGTACCTGAAACTTGGCAATCATGTAGTGTATCCATACTGATATGTAATTCAGATCCTCCCTGAAACAGTGATGGAAACATCCCTTAAGCCTTCCCTGAAGAAGTAAGCTATTAAACCCTAATTTCAGGATGAGTGCGACTCTGACACAGAAAACTAGTGTTGATGACAAGTTGCACTATACTAGCCTCACACTGCTAGCACACGTTTTACTTGGAGACTCACACTCATCCCTAAAAGGCAAGTTTTCCCAAAGAGGATAAGAGGCTTCATCATCTAGAGGCTTCCAGAATGACAACTTGAAGTTTGTTTAGTGTGGATGTGGTCGAATTCTCCCAATATTTCTCTTTGATCTTATCCCTCTGAGCTACCTCCTTGAGATGAGGGTCTTCCCCTATCTTTGGAGAGATCCTAACTCGCTTTACCTACCTATATGTTGATCCTCTCCCATTCCCAAATGGTTGGTCTCTTATTATTTTCACCCTTATGCTGAGATAGTGCCTACATGCTACTCATTTGGCTTGGAGGAGTGCTTGGAGAGCTTGAGCTTGGACTTGGACACTCGCTCAAGGAGAGCTTATTGACATGAAGGCTTTGTCGTATTTTTCCTCCTTTATTTCATTAATATATACAATTTTTGGCTTAATTTCCACAATTTTTTGTGTTAATTCATCATTTACCTTAATGCTCCTTGATCTATTAAGTGGATTACTTTCAATTATTTTTGTTGCACTTGTATGCTTTTTTGTGTCTTCGATCTCTTGTGTAGGTATCGAAACATTGTGAGAAATAGAGCTGAGCCTGAGGAGGATCGATTCAAGATCTTCAACAAAGGAGTGAATTATAACATCAGAATGAGGTAGGCCATCTTCCTCTTCTCTCATTTCGATTGTAATTTAGGAAAGTGTCTTGTAGATTGTCATGTAGGTTACTAGTCCCACTCATTAGGCTAGAGGGATCATATCTATCCGTAAAGACGATTTTCCTCACCAACGCTCATGATCATATGTTTTGTAAATTTCTTCGAATATTATGATTATTAAAAAAATATTCAATATATTTCATTAACAAACTTGAGAATTCCTCAAAGATTATATAATTACTAATCTTTTGCATATCGACATATAACATGTTTTTTAATTAAGGACCTATTTCCTTAACCAAAGGCTACATTTAACATGTTTCCTTCCAAAAAAATATGGATGTACCAATATCATATTTTTTTTGCATTCCAATGAGAACAAGATAGCCAAACTATGAAATTATGATACACAATTGTTAGGCAGATAAATCCCTCTTGCTGACAAGGGTGATCTTCCAAGATCATAAAGGAAACTAGAAACAAACAAACAATTGAATAGCTCTTTCCCTAAGCTTACTTCGTTTGAGTTATGGGTATAAAAGACGGTGAATAAGCTTGTCACTTATTTGTGAAATCTTTGATGAAGATCCCTTCTTCTCTTGATGTAGCTTCTCAATGCTGGAAAATACCTGGAACCAAAATCATAAGAAAGATCAAAGGCATATGCAACATAACAATTCAAACAAGATTAATCTAATGGTGAAAGAGATTAGAAATTTAAATTGCATTAATGAATATCTAAAGAACTATAAACCATTCATCATTTCAGTAAGACAATGCAATGGAAAAAATGATTAATTTGTATTAATTCAAGGATAAAGAAGAGCCTTACAACCTTTTCCTTGATGTCATCAGGTTGCTCCAAAATGCCTCCAACCCTTTACTTAGATGATAAGCCTTCCAATTCAATTCAACAACATAAGTGTATATTTTCTAACCTCATCGATCCGTCTACCCTTTGGTCGATTTATAGGCCAAGAGGAAATTTCAGATCCAAAAGAGGAGGATGAGATCCCCTAATTGGGGAATTAGGGTTCATTAATGAAAGGGAAATAAGTCCATCATCTGAGGGGTTTGGCTTGAATCAATATGACCTGACAACTTTCAATTGGGATATATTCACCTAACAATGCTTCTATATCTCACTTTTTATTTTTACTTTTATTTGATTCACCTATGCGGACTATAGTGGTAGACAGAGCATAGTTATGCACTATTCTCAGGGATAAGTACAATGAATGTAGAGACACTTCTAGGAAAAGTGTGCAAGTCATACTTAACAAGGTATATAGCCCATTTTCCCCAAAATTATCATCTTCTTCAAGGGATTTTTGATTGTTTGACCTCTAAGGGAGTTCAATGGAACATGTTCACAGATGGCGACAAAACCATTTATATCGATCAAGTGTCACGGTGACAAAATGATGTGTAATAGATTGTCCCCTAAAGTGCGAAGTCTAAGAAATATGTTTTAAATACTGAAGAACCTTATCATGCCAAAGATCGGTTTAGAAACTGTCGTCGGAAACCTGTAAGAAACATTGAAGGATTAAAATGTAAGCATATATAATCATCACTAAGGTAGGCATTCCCATACTCAAAGTAGAGCTAACCCAATTCACAAGTACTGAAAAAAAACCAAAAATCATATCGATAATAGACATAGTACAGACACAACCATCTATTATGAATCGGTCTACATGATCACGAATATAAAACTCCTTGCAACCTGAGTTGATGAAACTAGATCTAGGGTCTTGATATCCTCCTCTCAATCCATAGTACGAATCTACTCATGCGAGTGAATGTCTCGAAGTATAAAATTATAGAAACAACATGATTATTGTTCAATGATGTGAATCATTAAAATGTCCGAAAGAAACCCCAAATAATGAAGATGGCTCTCAAGGTACTTCCAGTAAAATCTATGAAGTGTGAATAAGTGATCTCGAGTCAAACACCCATATAATATTTCGATCAAATTCCAATGATGAGAACCTATCGTTGAAGGCAAGAAACCTACTTTTAAGTCATGTAGGCCTTAAGGTACTAAAGATTTCTAGATCAACTTCCTAGATAATGAGCTAAAGTCGATAGGAAGTGACCCGCCAAAGGAAAGCGTATGACACGAAACACAATGTCAAGTTTTAAAGAATAGTTTGCAAGGTTTGATTTAGGGATGGCCGATGAGATTGAAGGCTAAAGTTTTCAAAGGAACAAGAACTGAGGTTGAACTTCTCTTTAACGCATAACGACATGACAATTAACTTGCCAGTATTTGACTCAACGATAATCCTCAAAACCAACTGAAGACTTTCAATGAGTTTTGTTTAACTGTACGACAAATAGATTTCCCAACCACGACATAAATGTGACAGAGTGTCATGTTCAAGGGTGACATACTGCCTTTATAATAAATATAAAATGAATAACTTTTCCCAATTTCCCCCCACCATTACTGGAAAGTACCTCTTTATTTTTTAAAAACTTGAGGAGGATAACATATGCTTGTCCTATAAGCTCATCCTTCGGATGAGTCCATCAAAGTATTTTTAACAAACCCTAAGAAGGAGTGGTTTGGTCTCATCATGCTTAACGAGTCCTATACTATTTAATTTTTACAAGTCCAGAAAAGGGGTATCTCAATGTTGTTTTATTTTAAGAGTTTGGAAAATAAACAAAAAGAAAAATCATTCATTTCTTTTATTGTAAAATTCTAACAAGCCTGAAGAACGTAAATCTCAATGTTTTTTAGTTTTAGGGAGTCAAGAGAAAACCATAAGTAAACTCCACAATGTTATTTTTCGTAAATTTAGTCCCTTAAGACCAAAAAAGGATAAAATAATGCAGGAGAGAACTCTATTGACCATTATAAGTCAACATATACTTTTTTCATAAATAATCTAGTTCAATTTGTAAAATAGGTAAACTTATACTGAATATTCAGTCATTCATTTACTTTTAGGAGTTCGAAAAATCAATTACTTGGTGATATTTTCACTTTTAAGGAGTCTGAAAAGGGCATAAAGAGCACTCCATGGTTCCACTTTTTCCTAAGTTTTAACAATTTCAAAAAAGTGATAAAAATATACTCCTATTAATGAATTTCAATTTAATTAATGAGCAAGAAAAGACGAAAATAACTCGACATTTTCATGTGCCTTTTACGAGCATGGAAATATAGCAAAAGAAGTTGGGGATTTTCCTAAGTTTAACAACTCTTGAAAATAATAATCGAAGTGGAATAGAGATAGGTTTCATTTTTACACAGGCTTAAAACATATGAAATTTCTTCTTAAAATTGGTTTCATTCTTACGAAAGCTTGAAATACAAAAACTTGTGCTTGAGATAAGTTTTCATGCCCCAAGCATAATGACTGCGAGGGAACATTCCCCCCAAACTCCATTTCATTCAGCTGGGTAGACTACAAGTTACTAATGGGTCGATGAAATCAATGCTTGTTTACAAGATCATAAAGACTCAACTTAACATTTATGAGATCTAGTTAAAGACTCAACTCAAATAGGGGAGGATTTGTTTCATTTTTTAACAAGCTTGAAATGGTAAAATAACTATGCTCACAATGACCTATTTAATTTTTTAACGAGGTTGACACATTAAATGAATCATCCTTAGAGCACCTATTTCATCTTTAACAAGGTTGACATAATAAAATAACTATCCTCATAAATAATTGTTTCATTTTTTATCAAGGTTTACACAATAAAAGAACTATCCTCAAGGTGACCTGTTTCATTTTCAAATGAGGTTGACACAATAAAAGAAGCATCCTCATATGGTACCCTGTTTCATGGCTTTTAGATGGAGGAAACATATTTCAAGGGATGCCCCTTGATCATGGCTTCCATAAGGTCTTCATCAGTTGGAAGAACAATTCTCCCGAAGGAACACATGTCAAGGGGATCAATAGTGATAAGAAAATTGTATTCAAATTCCCCCATTGAAGTTTTGACCATGTCAATTACTAGATCTAGGTCAAAATAAGTCGAGTATACAATGAGACGATTTCTTGCATCAGTAACTAAAAAGATGGGACATTTTGCTACATAATTAACCTGTGGTGGGGTAGGTACCACTTCTATATAGGGAACATTTAGGGGTGTCATATGACTGGTAGTCGAAGCAAGATCAACTTATGAAAGTTAATCAATTGTCACAATTTTTCCATTGTCATGGAAGGACATCATGCGAAAGAGTGTTGATACGACAAAGTTCATGGCTTAGAAGTAGTCTTGCCCAAGGAGAAAATTCAAATCTAAGGGACCTTGGACTACCATAAGATCAAGAAAGACAATTTTACCTTCCAAGCTAATATTTAACTTAGGAAGGATCCCTAAAGGTTCACTAATGGTTCTGTTAAAATATAATAGATTCGAAACAATAGACACAAGATCAGGGGATCCCAAAGCTTGCCAAGCAGTTGAGGATAAAATACTAACAGAAGCACCTTCAACTACATTTGTGCGCCACACATTCTTACCATAAGCCTTCACAATAATTTTCAAAGGGGTGGAAGAAGAAAGATGAGGTCTTGTCATTCTACTCCAATAAAAAGAAATAGCCTCATTACTTGGAGGGTGTTTAATTGAAGCAGTTGAAATTCCTCCTGTGTAGAAGAATCAAGGTAACATGAAGAACCTAAGTGGTATGAAGTTCACTCTCTAAAGTGAGAGTGGGATTAATCAAGGATGGAATCAATTCAAGCACTTGATCAACAAATAGTCCATCAACGTGGGTGCAGTTACATATTTCACCGTCCAATGGAAGAGTCAGATTGACTATACTTGGATTTAGATCAATCACTTCCCCAATTGATGGTAGATGGCAAGAAATTTCATGGTAATTAGTTGGAAGTTGTTATTATTAAGCAGTAAGTTTTCCAACAATTTTGAGGCTTCATCCATGCCAAGCCAAAGGTGACTACGATGGGTCCCTTTCCATAACCTACAAGGAAACATGACCTTAATCGCTTTCCCCAGAATTTTATAATCACAGGTTGATGGATCAACAATAAGTTGATGAGAATTATTTGACTATAATTCCAAAACCTTAGGAGTACCATGAAAATTGATAAGGAAGTGGTCACCCTTACAAATCTTGAAAGGTTATTTTGGCTTACGATGCATTGTAGAAATTCCCTTAACATTACTAATACTTACAATTATGGTTGGTTGGTTGACTACTGTCTCATATTGCTTCTTCTTCTTCTTCCCTTTATTATTCTTCTTAGTCACTTGGTTACTAGCATCAATGCTTTTACCAAGGGAAGAAGAATAAAGTGACGAGTACATGTTCGATGAGGAAGGTAAAGGGCCAATAATAGGTTGGTGATGTTGAGATAGAGAACTCGGTCGAGGTGAGAAACTTGGTTTAGCTGGTACAATTAGAGTATTTGGATTCAAAGAAGTTGAGAACATCCATACAGGTAAATGTATCGTGAATCTATGAAGTGACATTGTAGCCATATAAGGAGGACCGAATTTGCAAAATGAGGGAAAGAATTAGGGTTCCTATTAAAAGGGAGGTCTTTATCGGTAACTGATCTGAAATCACTCGTGAATGATCTCAATTCATTAATGAAGGTATTATAGACTCATGCGCTGGGGTGTGTCTATGTTATTTTAGGCAACAGATCGATAAGATTATGAAATACACAGACACTTGAAACAACAAGAGAAACAAAGTAAGAAAATATAAAAAAACAACAAATTTAATAAGGAGTTCACCCAATCCTCTTGGGCTACGTCTCCTGGTCCAACCTTCAGTGGTGTCCTTTTCTATTGTGTCATAAAGCAGAGATTTTACAATAAGGAGCTCAAATTGAGTCTCACTTAACAGATGATGATCAGTAGGGTGGTACTTAGATCCCCCAAGCCTCTAGAGGACACAGAATCCCCTTTAGTGGATCTCGACCTCAACTTGTCTCATTGGTATGAGTCCAATTTGGTACCCAATACCTGATAGGTCTACACAGAGGAGTTTCCTGAACATCTCAAGCCTTCTTGAGTTCATAGACCCTTAGACTCTCTCTGTTCTGTCTGCTCGATGCTGCCTTTGCTCTGCAAGTCAGCTCGGATTCTCTGTTCTTTGAAATTCAATTTTTTCTCTCTTCTTGTGTGTCTCCCCCTACTCTTTGTTTGTTCATGGCTTAAAGCCAATCTACTCCCTAACTGTTCATTTCCTCTTCCCGGCTCTCTATATCGCCTACCTTTGTCCGCTGGAATTCCCTACTCTATTTCATCATCTCTGTGTAACTCTACACAGAGAGGTGGCCACTTTTCGCCTTGAGAACTAACTGTCACTTTTCTTCAAACGATCGTTATTTCCATTACTCCAGGATTTGCCCACAAAACTGATTCTCCTGCTAGCTCATCAGTCATGCAAAACCTTAAATCTTTATGTGCCTTAGTCTATTTTCCCTTTGAATATGGTCATCCATCAGGTTACTTATTTGATGTTGATCTGTAGCCTCCAGATCCTACGGTATCCGTCTATATTGTGCAGGTAAGTTTCTTGACCATCACTCACGTGTTGTAAGTAGTTTTCTCTCTCATCTGCTGGACACGTGTTTCCTAGTGTATGGCATCGCGCTGATCTTGGCCAAACTTGCTTACCGCTCAAAGTGCACATGATATCTTACCAGTTTTGGGAGAAGGACACACCTTCTAACGTTTTCCACATGGTTTCCAATTTTCCCTCATCATTGAGTGTTCAGGGCTTTCCTTCTCTCAGGGTTTTTTCCTGCCATACGCGATTAATGCTTTGTGCTAATCGCGTATCAAAAACTACCTTTGTTTCTGGATCTGGGCTTCCGATTGCCAATTTGCATCCATGTGCAGTCTCCATGGTCCAAAGGTCAGTGCGCATTGACCGAGGGTCCTCGTTGTTCTATGTTGGCCACAATTGCCATTGTCTAGAGGTCATTTCTGATAAGCTTGTTATTCATAAGATTTGATCTGACATAATTTGAAACAATCATGAAATATGTTTAAGGATGCCCTTCAAATCACGACATTCCCACTGAGAAAGATTTTGGACCACCAAAAGTTCATCTTTAAGCATTGACTAAGTGAGGATATAACTGTCTCACTTGTCCAATATCTATCCATTTTGCACTGTTTGGCTTTGAACCCTTGAGTCCAATCTTGAGGTACTCAACATCTCCCCTATGCGTCGTCCTCAACTTCCTATCCATAACTGTACCTTCTTGCAGTTCATTGAGATATTCAGGTAACATATCATCAATAGAAGGAAATTGAGTTTGCTCTTCAGGATCTTCAATTAATTAAGATTCAAATAGCCTCAATCTATCTGCATTAACGACTGAGTAGATGTGCATGTAAGCTGGTAAATCAAGGCGAAAAGAATTCTCACCAATTTTCTCAATTATCTTGAAAGGTCCATACCTTATTGGCATTAGCTTTTTACCTTCACCTTGCATTCTATCTTTGCTGATATACATCCAGACTTGATCACTAACTTGGAAACTATGTTCCATCCAATGCTTGTCATGCCTTGCCTTGTATTTGTCTTGGCTCCTTTCCAGTCGTTCCTCTACTGCCTGGTGAATCTCTTGGATTTCTTCAATGAACTTGGTTTCCTTGTCCACATCACTATGTCCATCAACTACTATGTCTTTACCAAAGACAAAATCCAAGGGAGACCTTGGTGTGAAACCAAATTAGGTCTCAAAAGGAGATCTTTGTGTAGAAGAATGTTTTTCTTGGTTGTAAGCATGCTACACATAACACAAATGTTCATCCCAATGTTTGGGATGCTTGCTGCAATAGCCTGAGAGCAACAGGATCACTGTCCTGTTGACACTTCTGTTTGGCCATCTATCTGTGGATGGAAGGCTGTGCTTTTCTTCAGTTTGGTGTCCATTAGTTCCCATAGACTCGACCAAAACTTTCCAACAAATTGGGTGTCTCGATCAGATACAATGGAAGTGGGTAATCCAAAAGGAACCCATACATGCTGAAAGAACATCTTTGTAGTTTGTTCAGCTATAATTTGTTTATTACAAGGTATCAAAATACACATTTTTTTGAACCTATCTACAACAAAATATAAATAGTCATGACCTTTCCTAGATTTAGGTAGTCCTCCAACAAAGTCCATGGAAATACTTTCCCAAGGATGAGAAGCAACTGGAAGTGGAGTGTACAGGCCTAGTTTTGTGTTGTTGGGCTTGGTTTTAGCACACATGGTACACCCTCTTACATATCTAGAAATTGTCTCATTCATTTTTGGCCAATAACAAAATCTTTGCAGCTGTGAAACCATTTTACTTACACCAAAGTGACCTAATATTAGAGAAGTGTGTGCTTCCTAAATTATGTTTACTCTTTCAGTTTGCAGAATGCATAACTTCCCACAATGATACAAGAGTTGCCCCTTAATGTGATAATCCAATTCTTCTACTTGTTTGCCTTGACCTAAAGCTGCATATACATCTTTGGAATCTATATCTTGAGCATATTGTTCAATGTAGCTCTCATGCAGTACTGAATTATGCTTAAGTATAGTGGATGCATTTATAATAGGTCTAGACAACATATCTGCAACTTTATTGTGTATGCCCTTTTTATATTTGATGACTAAATGAAACTTTTGTAGAAAACCCATCCACCTATAGTGTCTTGATTGCTGCAAATTAGTTTCTGAGTGTAGATATTGAAGTGGGATGATCAATATGTATGACAGTCTCTTTGCCCATTAAGTAATGATTCCACTTTTTCACACTCTGTACTAATCTATACAATTCTTTATCATATGTTGGATAGTTAACTACTGCAAAATTAAATGTCTCAAAATGATAACATATGGGTTTACCATGCTGTATCAACACTACTCCCATGGCATAGTCACAGGAATCTGTTTGGATCTCAAATGGTCTTTGAAGATCTGGTAGTGCTAGTACTGGTGCTGTACTAATCTTTTCTTTCAAGCTATCAAAGGCTTTCTGTTGTTTGCCTCCCCACTGAAACACCTTGTTCAATCCTGTCAAAGCATGTAAGGGAGCTGCAATTAAGGAAAAGTTAGAAATGAACTTTCTCCAATATTGTGTCGCTCCTAAGAAGTTTCTCACTTCTGTAGCAGATTTGTGTTTAGGCCAGTTTATAATGACTACAACTTTAGAGGGATCTATCTTCAATTCACCACCCCCTACTATATGACCCAAATAATTCAAATATGTTTTTCCAAATTCACATTTCGAGAGTTTAACATAAAGTTTTTCTGTTTTCAAAACATCTAGTGTCTGCTTAACATGCTTTAGATGTTCTTCCCGCATTTTGCTAAATACAAGAATGTCATCTAGATATACAATAACAAAATCATCAAGAAAAGGTCTGAGTACATCATTCATTATTCTTTTTAGTAGCAGGAGCATAAGTTAAGCCAAAAGGCATAACCAACCACTCATATAATCCCTCCTTTTTTTTGAAAGCAGTCTTCCATGCATCTTGTTCTGCAACTCTTACCCGATAATATCCACTATGCAAGTCTAACTTGGAAAAATAAACAAATTCCTTTAACTGATCTAATAGGTCATTTATGCGAGGAAGGGGATAACAATTTTTTATCGTTATCTTATTCAGTGCTCATTAATCAATGCACATTCTCCATAAGCCATCTTTATTTCACACCAAAACGATTGGTGACCCACATGGTGATGTGCTAGGTCTGATGAACCCCTTCTCCAGCAACTCCTACACCTACTTCTTGATTTCTACATTCTCTAAAGTGGACAACATGTACATCCCAATGTTAGGCAATGGAGCATCTTGCTGCAAATTAACATCACACGCTATTTCCTTTTTGAGTGGTAGACCTTTAGGTTCTTGAAACAAGATATCATATTCTGAAACAACTTTTTCTAAATCATCTTGTTGTTTAGCATCATAGCCCTTAAATACATTGGTTTTATCAGGTTTCTTTTCCTTTACAACCATTAGTAGAAATTGTTTGCATGAATTTACAATTCGTTTCATCTACCCTGGGTTTATGAGAGTATAATTATTCTTGAGCTTATGAGCTCTTACAAAGTATTTGATTCCATCTTTAACGAGTAGATATTTTTATCATCTTTATAGAAAGTAGATTTTCTATCATACAAGTAAGGACTTCCTAAAACAATTCCACATATATCCAGAGGAACTATATATAACTCAACCTCATCTACAAATGTTGACCCAAAAGAAAACTTAAGTTTACATTGTCTAGTCACTTGTAGTTATGCTTTATCACTTAACCAACCTAAGGGGTATGGTTTCTTGTGAGGTGTAGTCAGTAATCCTGACTTCCTTACAATTGCCGCAGAAATTAAATTTACTTGTGAGCTATTATCAAAAAAAGTGTCAATCTTTTGATGTTTGGAAACAACTCAAATATGGAAAAGCTCATGTCTTTTTCTCTCATTTTCTTCATCATTAATAGATTGTGCAGAATTACTAGTAGATGCTTCAGAATTTTTACCTTTTATACCTATGGTTGCAATGGTTATTTCATCTCCCAAGTCCGACCCCACATCATTCTGAATAGCTAAACCAATCTTCTTCTTCTTGGCATCGAACTTCTTAGGGCTCAGCTTCGGATGCAAAATCCAACAGTGGTCATCATCATGGCCATCCTTTTTACAGTGAGTGCATGAAGACTTTGTCTTTTGTGTAGTATTGGCCTTCCTTTCTTTCCATTTTTATTTTGTTTTCTCCTTATTATTTCTTGCAATGGGCTTCGATGATCATCCAACTTCTGGGTTCCCATTCTTTCCTCTAGCTTCTAAATGCGTAGCTTGAATAGATACCTCATCTATACTAGCGGGATTAAACATGAGGATAGTGTGACTAATGTAGCTATGTAGACCCCCTATGTACTTCAATAGAATCTCAGGTGAGTCTAATGAAACCACTAGAATCAAAGATCTCTTCCTAAATTCTTGGGTGTAACCCTATACACTTTGCCCTTTCAATTGGTGAAGAGTTTTCCAGCTCATCATGGCTTGCTCAATGTAAGCTAGTGAATAGAACTGTTTTTTTATTACAGAAACAAATTCAATCCAGACAGAAAGATTCTTACCATGTTTCTTCATGTCAACTTGTGTCTTGCCTTCCCACCATACCAAGGCAGTGCTTCCGGGGTGTAGGCTGGACAGATAAATCTTACTCTTCTCTGAGTCTATACTCTGCACTCTCCAATAAACATCAATTTTCCTGATCCAATTATCCAACTTCTCTGCATTCAGCTCTCCATCATATATTGGTAAATCAAATTTAACATCTAATTTAATAAAATATGCCTTCTTTCTATGTTTAGGGCTATTAGGAGGTGTGAGAAAGCTTTCTTCTTTCCCTTTTCCTTTTGAGTGGTCATGGAGGAGAGATTCTTATTCTCCTTTATCTTGTTTGGAGCCTGATGAATCCTCATCTTTATGTTTCCTAAAGTTCTTATACATTTCCTCTACCATGGACCTCATGGAAAGGAAACTATCTATAAATTAAGGGCCTGGTCCCATGGGACTTTCTTCTGACATTTTCTTCTGAGGATAGACTCTTCCAATCTCTGGGTTAGTTTTGACCAGCTCTCCTTCTCCTAATTTAAGCTTTGATCTAGTTAGCATTCAACAGCAAAATCCAGCACAAGCTTGTCTAACCTTAAACAACCTAGGAGCTCTGATACCACTTGATCTAAAATCACTCGTGAATGATCTCAGTTAATTAATGAAGGTATTACAGACTGATGTGTTGGGGTGCGTCTTCGTTATTTTAGGAAACGGATCGATAATATTGCAAAATACACAGAAACTTGAGACAACAAGAGAAACAAAGTAAGCAAATATAAAAACACAACAAATTTAATAAGGAGTTCACCCAATCCTCCTGGGCTGTGTCTCCTGGTCCAACCTTCAGTGGTGGCCTTTTCTATTGTTTCTTAAAGTAGAGATTTTACAATAAGGAGATCAATTTGAGTCTCACTTAACAGATGATGATTAGTAGGGTGGTACTTGGATCCCCCAAGCCTCTAGAGTACACAAACTCCCCCTTACTAGATCTCGACCTCGAATGGTCTCAGTGGTATGAGTCCAATTTGTTACTCAATACCTGATACGTCTACACAGAGGAGTTGCTTAAAACTCTCAAGCCTTCTCTAGAGTTCACAAACTCTTAGACTCTCTCTGTTCTATTTGCTTGATGCTACCTTTGCTCTGCAGGTCAGATCGGCTTCTCTGTTCTCTACAATTCACTTTTTTCTCTCCTCTTCTGTGTCTCCCCCTACTCTTTGTCTGTTCATGGCTTAAAGCCAATCTCCTCCCTGACTATTCATTTCATCTTCCCACCTCTCTATCTCACCTGCCTCTGTCTGCTAGAATTCCCTACTCTGTGTCATCATCAGTCCGTAACGTTGCACAGAGAGGTGGCCACTTTTTGCCTTGCGAACTGAGTCTCAGTTTTCTTCAAACGATCATTATTTTCGTTACTCTAGGATTTTCCCGCGAAACTGATTCTCCTGCCAGCTCATTGGTCATGCCAGACCTCAAATCTTTATGTGCCTCAGTCTATTTTCCCATCGAATCTAGTCATCCATCTGGTTAATTCTCTACCATTGATCTGGAGCCTCCAGATCCTACGGTCTCCGTCTATATTGAGCGGGTAAGTTTCTTGACCATTACTCACGTGATGTAAGTGGTTTTCTCTTTCATTTGCTGGACATGTGTCGACCGGTGTATGGCATCATGCTGAACTCGGCCAAACCCACTTACCACTCGAAGTGCATGTGATATCCTGCTAGATTTGGGTGTGGGACCCGCCTTCTAATGTTTTCCACATGGTTTCTTGTTTTCCCTCATGACCGAGTGTTTAGGGCATTTCTTCTCTGAGGGTTTTGTCCTATGAGTTGCGTATAAGAAACTGCCTCTGTTTCTCAATCCAGGCTTCTGATTGCCAATCTGCGTCCATGTGTGGTCTCCATGGGCTAACAATTAGCGTGCTTTGACCGAGGGTCCTCGCGGTTCTATTCTGGGCACAATTTCCATTGTCCAGAGGTCATTTTTGATAAGCTTGTTATTCATAAGATTTGATCTGACATAATTTGAAACAGTCATGAAATATGTTTAAGGATCCCATTCGGATCAGTAACTTCTGGCATTGTTTCCATTAGATGCAATCAAAACAAGTTTCTATTATTAACATTAAATAATATTCACAATACACAACTAAGGTCTTGTAAAAAGTAGAAACAAACAAGGTAACACATGCTAAAAAATCTAGGGATTCAAAGCATACAAACTAACTTATCACAAAGATCAATAACTACTCTTTTGTGGTGAAATCCAACCTCGTAAAGATCAAAGTGGATTTGTTTTTATAGATATGAGTGTTTGGAACCAGTTACACTAACAACCTATCACTACTACACCAAGGGCACTTTTAAGACATTTTTTAAGACAAAAGAAATATTTTGTCTTAAAAAGTCAATTTTTATTTTAGTTATTTTAATTTAAAATTTAATATAAATTGAATTGTCTTAAATATAAACTTTAAGAAAAAAAGAGTTTGAGACAAAAATATTTTAAGACAAAACTTTATATTTAAGACAAAAATAGTTTAAGACAAAAATATTTTAAGACAAAAGAAGTTTGAGACAAAAATATTTTAAGACAAAACTTTCTATTTAAGACAAATATTTTGAGACAAAACTTTATATTTAAGACAAAAGTAGTTTGAGACAAAAACATTTTAAGACGAAACTTTATATTTAAGACAAAAATAGTTTAAGACAACATTATTTTAAGACAAAAACAATTTAAGACAATTATTTTAAGACAAAACTTTATATTTAAGACAAAAACAGTTTAAGACAAAAATATTTTAAGACAAAACTTTATATTTAAGACAATGGCCACTTTAGATGAAACATATTTAAGACAATTAACAATTAAGAGTCATTCATGCTTTATCTTTACATAGAATGTGTCATCTTTGGGCATGGGGGTTGTCGCTTGTCATGCAAAGGGAGGTTTGTTTTGCTTCAAGGGGAAATATTTGTGAGAATGGGTTGTCCTCACAACATAGACATGTTTCGCACTCATTTCACACACTCCTACACAAGTGTCGCCTTTATCCTCACGAAGTCTATCATTGGAGCCACACTTGTCGTAAGCTGCCACAAAGATTGTTGCATGAAGAGAATTATGTGTTATATGTTCTAGATGGTCTATGCTGTATTATTAAGTGTTTAGGTGTGTGATCATAGTCAACTTTTATCACTCTTCACATCAATTCCACTAATCCCACAGTTAGCCAAATTTCAAAGTTTTCGTAGCAACCTAGCCTCATCAAACTTTCTTGAACTGCTCACTTCACATCTCTAACCTTCAAGATTTTCCCTTACCTACTGGAACTATGCAATGCACAGAAATCCCAACCTCTGTTAGCATTCAAAATTACATAGTGGTTTCCTCCAATGTCCTTCCCTTAGCTGGAACCCACTATCTCCAAAAGCTATGAAATTTTGTCTCTTGACTACCCAGTTTTCCTTACATCCCGAAACTATGTAGATGTTTCCTCCTAAGGCCTCATCCCACAATAATCACTGCCCGTTGAAACTACATAATTATGTCTCTCAGAGTCCATGAAGAAGTATGACATGTTAGATGACTCTCAAGGAGCTCAGGAGAAAGATGAAAATACCAATGAACCCAAGGTATGATAGAATATCGTGACCACATGAAGAATCCATCTGATGCATAACCCTTTGGAGGGTAGGTATGGAAAAAAAAAAAGCACATATTTTGAAATACACCTCTTAGTGTAGCTTAAAGGAATTCTTATCATTGTCGTATCATTCTGTCTTCAATGACATTCATGGTTGCAAGAACTGAAAGTCATTCCATGTGGTTTCTCTACATGTCTTGCTCCCTTTCGCTTGTTTATTACATAGCTTAGAAGATGAAGAGTATTACCACTTGTTTATTTAAGCTAGGGAGGTTGTGACCAACATGATCTTATGACTAACCAGGCATAATTCAAGGCAGCCTTAGTGGGATGGAAGATGTTTCATGATATGTAAATAGTCAGTACACTCCTTTGCATTAAGCCTTTCTTTGTATCTTGCATGTACCCTCACTGCTTGTCAGATTTGGCTACCTACTGATAGTAGTCTCTTAGCTCTTTCCTGACAAACCAGGGGAAGGAATTTCCTTCAACCTCATTTATTCAAGGCTCTTCATAGCAAGTATAAAGCTAAGAGAAGGAGATGTGGAATTTCACTATCAAAATCTTGAAAACCCTTTGCATGTTCGAATCTATCCAAGCGATTAAGTTGTCGCTCAACAACATTGTCAGTCTTGGAAAACTCAAGAAAGATCACATCACTAGATATTATAAACTTCTTATTCACTTAATCATAGAGATGGTATGCTTTGGAGGTATGAGTACCCAAAGAAGATACATTTGTGACTCCTTGCACTGAGTTTATTTCTCTGTTCCTTAGGTATGAAGGCATAACAAGAGGAACCAAAAACCCTGAGATGCCTCACTAAAGGAATGTGGCCATACCACATTTCATAGGGAGTCTTGTTTCTGATAGCATGATATGGATGCCTATTCTTTATATACACAACACATAGAAACACATTAGCCCAAAACCTTACGAACTTAACATGTGAACTATGCCAAGTTCATAGTGAAAGTAATACATTCCATTGAACTATGTGTTGAAAAATGCAGCAAGAAATTCTCAATATGATTTTTCTTTGATTAAATTGAGAAAATTTCAATTTCCATAAATTGTGTCACCCAGTTTACTCAATAAATTCGATTTGGAGGAGTTAGAGTTTAATTATGGATATGTGATTGCTAATTTGTAACAATAAAGGTCAATTATCTCAGGTTGTTGTCAGTTAAAATAGTTCCAACTTTTGGAGGAACTAGTGGAAGGTCATTTAAGCAGTGGGACTTTAGTCAAACTCAGTGATCATCAAGTTAACTGATCAATCAACCCAAAATAGTTGGTTCATGGAAAGAAATCGAGTTCCCTAATATTGGTGGATATTCCGAGGCAATTTCAATTTCTTGTAGCTCACACAGTTGTAAGAACTTACTATAACCATAGTGGACGAGGTAGCTTGAGTAGGAGGTTCTTGTGAAATTGGAGAGGGAATGATTTTTGGTGGCATTAATAGCCTACCAACAATTTGTTTTGCACCACACTTCAATTTATTGTCTAGGGTTTTTTAGGGTGGATAATTTTTTATTATGCGTTTTGGTCATGCACGTCCTCACTAACTGTCTTGGAAGGTCTGTAATAGTTCCTTGCATTCACGTCCTCACTAAATATGTTTTGGGAGGCCTATAGAAGTTCCTTGCAAATTTATGTTTGTCAAGGCTTAACTACTTATGATCTTAGGTGCTCACAATAGTCCGACTATGGCACTCTCCAAATCATCGTTCTTGAAAGGATACAACAAAATGACTTGAGAGGAAAATGAGAATGGCACACTCTTATTGGAACTAGCCTAGAACTAGTGGAATTGGTTGGTCCCAATGGTTTTAGAGTTGTACTAGTCTAGTTTAGTGGTTCAAATTGTCTAAGGTTGGTCTTGTATTGAACTGACCTTAAAACACCAAAGTGACTAGTTCTCTACTAAATTGACCAATTTCAAATAATGTAGTGCAAAATAACTAATGACCACCAAATACTATTTCTTAAATAAAAAGCACCTAAAAGGAAAAAAAACATCTTAACCCTAGGGCCCTACAAAACCTACCCTAGTAATTAATCATAATATTTAATTTTTAAAGTTAAAGTAAAAGTTGAGATTCTCCTTATCTTTCCTTTTTGAAAAGGAAAGATAAGGATAATGTCAAATTTTAATTAAATTTTTAATATTAACATTAATTGTTTCAGGTTGTTTCAGAGTGGTTCCAACTTCATTCAATTTGGAGAAAGTCAAATTTTAGATCCCGTTCAAAATTTAGGAGGGTTAAAGAGGTTTCAAGAATACAAGATTGGTAGGATTGCAAGGTGTCCATTGGATTCTATGATGTATGATGGTATGGAATTGACATTGAATCAATAGCACTAGACCAACGTACCTTGATGTTGCTTGCATTGATTGTTGAACTCCTTTGTCATGACATGTGTGTCTCTGTGGCTTGAGTGAAGGTGTACATTTTCACTAGGGTCATGACAGTGGGGGTTCAAAAATCAATGCAACCACAAATAGACACTCGTACCATATGACAAGATTGTAAATTCTAAATTCTAGACTCTCAACTATGTCACTATAGTTGGTCATTAGTACTATGCTTATTTTTGGATTGTAGAGTTCATTTAGAGAACCTTTGTTGATGTATTATGGTTCAAAGGTGTATGTAGTTGGTGTTTTTTTTTGTTATATGCACTCCTACTTAATATAAAAATGATAAACATTATATATTTGTCTGTAAATTATTTGGATTCACATGGATGTAGATGAATATATATGTTTTTCCCTAAAATTTGAATATTTTATGTATTTTTTTAATAACCTTTTGCTCACTTTTTTTCTTTTGGCTCCACTCTGGTTCACATTTTGGGGTTGATCATATGAATGCAGATGAATGTACATGATTTTACCTAAAATTTGAATGTTTTATGTATTTTTTGAATAATCAATTTTTTGGTCTAGTTTTGTTGGCTCTAGTCTAGTTAAAATTTTGGGGTTGACCATTTTGATGACTCATCTGGTTTTGATAACATTGAAACAGAAGACCCATTATTGTACCTCTTCATGACCAATGTTGTTTCCTTATAAATCCTGTCAAGCATAAGTTATCTTCATGGAGAAACAACTGTGGTGAATTAAGAACACAAGTGTAATTAGTTTCTCATTCAAAAGTATGAAACATATTTTGGGGCTTGTTAACAAAATTATTATCAACCATGGTTTATTTAGAAAATAACATATATTAAACTATATAATGAATTATTAAATTGATAACTATTTAATATGGGTTGACTTTTAGTGATATTTCTATGGATCATCTTATGATGTTGTGGACTATTTAGAAGTCTTGTCACTAGTAAGTCACGTTTTTATGTCTCCTTCTCATGTTTATACAAAATAAAGTAGAGAATGGATGGGAATGTTTAATTCATGATACTAAAAATGGGATCACAAATTATCTTAAGTTTACACACAATATATTGACAATGTATCCATGTGAGAAGTACTAGAGTAGAGGGATTGGATCAACCAAGCCTTTTCAATATATGAAAATATTAGGCTTCAAGAGTTCATGTGTTATACTAATGGATGCATTAAAGAGGGACAATCAAATTAACTCAAACTACTAGAATGGTATACTGATGGGTGGAGGCTAAGTTGTACCTATTATGGGAGCCTCATCTTTAGTATCTCCTTCGTCTATGTGCTCTCCTTAGGTGATGGAAATTTTTCACTAAACCATTTGAGTGTTAACATTTGTTGATTACGTAGTTATCTTATTTCATTAATATAATTATATTTCTTGCTAAAACAAGTAGAAAAAATCCTATTGGTGTGTTAGGATTAAATGTAATTTTTCCTTCGCCTAATATTATTTTTTAACTTGAGTAGGTGGAGGATTTTGAGGATGGCATATTATGTTCTTCTAAGCAATGTGAGTAGGCCTTTTACTTAGATTCTCTAGGTAAGGAAATTTGTTCATATGTTCTTAGATATGTTCGAAGATGAAAGTATAAATAATTGTGGTTGGATCAATATATTATTTTTCAGCCATATTTTACAGCGGAATATTTGGAGGAATCAACTTTATGTGTCATTTTTACTACTTCTCCCACCTTGAAAATTTTTGGAGAAAAGCCTTAGGATCCATCTTAAGGCCTTAAATGACCAAATTTTTTGTTCTCAACCTTATTATGGACCTTGATCAATAATTCACATACTTTTTGATAACGAAAATTTTGCCAACAACAGTTTGTGACTCTCGCTAGTATGAGGTCCCAAAGGGACCTCCAAAATTTGGTATGAGAGGACCATTAAAATTTTGGCTCAGCTCCCATGCTTAGTTGTGTGTAAGTAATATGAGATGTGTGTGATCATTACAATGATGGGTGCACCTATTGGACTAGTAGCTATATTGAATGCAAGAATGCAAGAATTCTAACCTATTTAAAGGGGAAAATTGATGAGAAAATTTGAGGTGATGGACTCGTAGAAAATTACATATATCAACATTTAAGGATTGTTTATTATAAACCTAGAAGGAATTGAACACTTAAAATATCAAAACAAGACATATAATAGTCACTGACCAAACCAATAAGTACCCAATGTAGAAGGCAACCAAATTGAAACCAAGTACAAGGGATGATACTTCCCAATGATCAAACATGCAATTATTCTTCTCCAACAAGTCCTTATTAAGTACCTCTTGAATCTGAAATCAATTGCAGGTGGTTGTCAAATTTTCCAACTAATAATTTAGGAGAATGTTGAGAGTATATAGCTTTATCCATTGGTTCTTAGTGAATTCTTTAAAGAAATCTCTTTAGAAAGTCATGAATCAAGCAACCAAGCATGTTTCCATGAAGCAAGTGAAGCATTAAATAAGTCTTCAATTACTCCAATGTTGCAATGTGCCACAAGATAATGAGAAGATTCAAATGCTTTTCCTTTCGCTTTACCAAGTGTTTTACCATTTTCAATGAAGGATTGTTCAATGTTGTTGCCATAAGCAATGCACCGATGCAATAAAATTATGATACCGAACAACACACAATGATGAACCAACAAACAGTGATGAACTGATGAACCAGCTAGACATCAACGCAAATTATAGGGGTAGAATTCCAACACAGAAAGCATTGAATGCACCAAACAACATGGTTCACGACCATTAAAAAGGACTCACCACAACATTTAAACAACCATCCAAACATTCATACACATGACTTGTAAGCCTATTTAGAACTTAGATAATACTTAGGATTCGCAAGCGTTATGAACAAAGTAATCTATATGCCACGAATCTTTTACAATAGTGTTAGTTTTTAACAACTCACATTCTAATGCATACCAATCCAACACATTTCAATGCATGGTTTGCATGCAGCAAATCAACGTTGTTGCAGGAGAGCACACACCATTGAAAGAATTAGTCACAATTTGTAGGAATTCCAGGCACAATTCAACAGTCTTCTCAGGACTTCAAATGACCTCACATGGAATATACAGTAGGGGCACATGCTTGGAATAAGAACATAGCTATATAGAGCACAAAGGGATAGAATATAGAATGAAATAATGGTACAGAATATGTTAATGAATATGAGTTACAAGAGGAGAGAGTTGAATTGGAACCTGTTGCTCTGATACCATGTCAGGCTAGGTTTGTAACTCTGAATCAAATTGTGTTTCTCATTAAAATAGAATATGAATATATACAAGGAGAGAGAGACTATTGGGTTTCGTCTCCCAATGTCTCTTCATCCTTTATCTTCCTTTATTTTTGGCTATTTAGAAAATTTACATAAGTTTTCCTAATCCCAAAGATTGGGTGTCAACATTTCCTTTTTTGTGCATGGAGTTTCCCTAAAATTAGGAGTGCATGAGGCAGTTAACTAATGTGTTGAAGTTGAAGGCAGAGTTTTGATCTTCTAGTGTGAGTTGATTAAGGAAAAGAATGAGTGATTGAGTTTCAAGTGGTTGACTTGAAATAGGACATGTTGCATGAGTATTTAACTCATTCTATTTCATCAATCACAAAAACACTTACCTTAATTAGAAAATCACTAATTTTAGCCATTTGAATTGCTTTAAAATGAGTGAAAGCACAAGATTAATCATTACTTTGGTGAGCACGAGTTGGTGAGCCCAAGCAATAGGAAGTACAAGTTTGTGCGTGGAGCTTGTGAGAGGAAGAGTGTGCGAGAGAAGATTGTGCATAAGTTAGTAGAGGGCAGGAAATATCAACAATCTTGTAAGGATTTCGTTCTTAGAGTAAGTAGGAAAGATAGGTGTGTCTTTCAGATTGAAACAATTGTTTTTTGTAGCAGATCAATTTCTCAATTTCTGTTATCAATAAAATTATCATCAAGCAAAGGGTTTTCCTAGTTGGATTTCCTAGTAAAAAAAACATTTTGAATTGTGTGACTCTATTTTATTCTCCGTTCCTATTCTGTTGCACTCTAGTAGAGAATTTTTGTGTCTTATGAATAGAACTAGGTTCAGATTGTTCATAGCAACAGATCAAATTCATGGAAAATCTACACTCTACATGTCTCGACTTTGCCCAATTGTCAAGTCATGGACACTACTATGTGCATCGACAACCCTCCTCCACAAGACCTCAAAGTGGACGTTGCAAACATGGTCCCAACCCTACAATTTTTTTCATGTTTTCTATAGACTCATCCACTTGACAAGTGTTAACTTTCTTCCATGCAAGTTTTCATCTATTATATGTATTTTTAAACTTTATAAGATGTCAAATTTAATGCCAAATTTTATTAGGGAAATTTTCATTCGTGAAATTTTGTCAAACTTCAATGTTGTCAAGCTTGAATTCAAATTTGAACTAGGTGACTTTTCCCTACTTTGAGCTTGAACTATCCTTTTTCCATCTTGTAGTTGTAACCATATCCTACCACCACTTCCACCTAGATTGTTGCTAGAGGCTTTGTTGAATATTCTTTGGGTTGATTCCTATCTTCTCTCTGGGTTGGTGGGATCCATGAGGGCCTTTTGAATGGGTGAGGCTTTAATATATCCCATGTTTTCTCTCACCCTATTGAAGACCTCCAAGGGGGAGTAATTCTCTTTAAAAAAATTGTGTTGCATGCCAGTTGTACCTCAAGAAGTAAGACCAGGGAGTTTTCCATTTTCCCTTATGATAATCCAATGAGGGGCTTGCTTTAGTGAATTCCCTACCTAGTTTCCTTTAAAAGGGAAGGTGTCCCAATGGTGCTTCAAACCTCTAGATAGAAGTGGAAATTTATGAACAAGTGATTTACCATCTCTCTTTCATGTAGGGGACATTTGGTTGGGCCTTCCAAAATTTTGCATCGAATATTATTGCATGTGAAAATGGTATTTCTTAGTGCCAACTATGTGAAGCAGATAGATTTGGGGGGAGCCTTGACCTTCAGATAATGCTTCGCTACAAAGGTGGTGGGTCTTGGATTTGTTGGTGGTTAAAAATAAATTCATATGCCAATTTAATTGAGTAGGTACCCTAGGTTGGATTTTCACTCCAAGCATTTGAATCCTCTTCTCACCTTCTCTTGATTCTAGCCTTATTTAGTTGAAGTCTCATCTCCTCCCATTGGATTGTTGCTGACCGTATTAGCCCCAAGTTGATATTACTACTCTAGACCTAATCTAGGGATTGGTGAGTGTGTGGGAAATATAGATCTACTAGGTGCTAAATGCCTTTAAAGCTTAAAAGGCTCCATGAGCTGACCTGGCATTTTGTAGTGTACCTCTTTGCCTATCCAAAAATTTGTAGCCACTTGGATGCTAGCCTTGTTTCCTACTTTCCAAATTAGGTAAGATCCAATTAAATGGTAAGAAGATGATATATCTTTCCAAAAAATTTACCCCCTTTTTTGGTTCTTGTATGGGGATCTCATTCAATTTGTGATAGTTCTCAGGGAAATGTATTTTAGATGTAGGATTTCCTGCCATAATCTTTTTCTTGTGAACAATTTATAGCCTCCAAATTATTGAGCTTTACATTAACTGCTAGCCAAACCTCCAAAGCCTCCGATAGCAGCTTTAACATCTCTTTGTATATTGTAGACATTTCTTTATCCTTGGGTTCAAAATTAGGAAGGCCACTTTATTTTTTAACTTTCTTGGTCAAAGAATCTGGAAAGCCTGAAGCATCAGATGGATGTTTTGCATGTACTCTTACTCTGATCATGTAACCTCCTACAACTGGAGTCAAAAGTGGCATATCCATAGACTGAACATGCCCCTCTGTGTCTGATGTTGCATGTGCTTCTGCTTGATGTTGTTTTTCCCATGCAACAAGAAGCCCAACAAGCTCTATAGCTAGATGTTTTTTCTTGGGGGAGTGTTTTGATACAGTCCAAGGTGACAGAGAAAATTTAGCATCTATGACACAATTTGGGCTTGGTAGCTATAAAACAAGTTTGAATGCCGTAAGTAAGTTGGAAAATGTGAACCAAATTAGAAATTGAATGACACTCTTCAACTAGTATTTCCTTCATATAATGGATCCTTAGAGGTATCTTGCTTTCTACCAAGAGAAATATATGTGATAGTTGTGGTATGAATATATGCAGAGCTCGGTTAACTATATCCTTGTTCTCTGGTTGGGACATTTTTTAAATCTCAAGAAATGTGTGAAGTATGGTTTTCACAAGAACTTCATGAGCCTGAAGATATTGGAAAAACATAACAAAGGCACATGACTTGCTGGCACTTTCCTTTTGAGTGAGATAGTTTTCCACTAAATTTTCAAGTTCCTTTTTACAGTCCATAAGATCATTAAGGACATACTTCAACAAGTGCATTGCTAGCTGCAAAAACTCTGTCTTTAAGGGCTCACTGTATTCTGCACTTATCCTTTCAAGTGGATCAATCATCTTTTCAACAATGGTTTTTATAATAGAAGAATCAATAGCATGACCATTTTGAAAGGCATGGACCAACATAAGAAGAATCAAAACTTGCATAGAAATTACTACTTCATCATGTGTCAGTTCCTTGGACCAAAATAAATTTGAAAAGTGCACCAAAAGTTCCTTCTTCATTTGGGGATTTTATCCTTGTTTATCAGGTCTTTGACAAGCCTCTCACTTTCTTTCACCTGTTCCAAGATGAGTCTTTGTTCATGACATATGAAATTTTGTACATGACAATTATTGTTCATCTAATCTAGCAGAAATTTAACCAATGTTGACACCTGTGAAATTCCCTGGAGATGGGCATCTTGCTACATGGTCTTCCTAGTAGTCTGTATGTAACCATTACCCCAAACTTCCATCACCTGAACGTTGACATGCCCCGGTGAAAGAAGAAGAATGGAGCTTGCCTCCACAAATTTTCCATTTCCCTAAGTTACAAATAAAAAGAGACTAATTCTATATCCAATAGACTAATAACATCTTGAAATACATTTAGTGAGCTATGCATAGCTCTCACCTATCTCTATGGCTCAATTTTCACAGCTAGACTCACAGTGCAAATCCCCAAAAATATATTTTATGGGCTATTGGTGCGACAATTCACTAAAGAAACTTTACCGACTACCTTAAGTGGTTATGTGCTTAAACCCCATGATAGGAGAATAGTAGTATTCAAAGGTAATGAGTGAATCCCAATAAATTCCATAAATTTAGAGCTAGATCCTTCAAAGGAGAGTCTCAAAACTGACCCTATCTTTGTGACTCATCATTCTCACTCATGGCTAAGGTTGGATCCACACTTATGTTGACCAACCTATTGAAAATTATCTATTAGCTTTTCCATAACATAAAATCAACAAAGCATGTTGAAACATAGCAATGGATTATGGAAGTGGGACAAAGCCCTAAGGAAAAACTCTTTAAAAGGTACTAAAAGAGTTAACTGATTGGTTGTGTGTAAGATCATATTATCGGGGGCTTATGGTGGTGGATCAACTACTTCTGGCACAAGGTAAATCGGTAATGGATCTCATGGATATGGGTAAACTATTGTCTCTCCCATTTACATTCCACCAAATCGTTCACAAATCATTTTGATGATGCGACATTATTTGATTGCACAATCCTATGGTATAAACCACTCAAGCTAGGACAATCTAATGCAATTTATTTAAATCTACCCATAAGCATCCAATAAGCATGGTCATGCCATCCCACCAATGAGCATGGTTCATTCTCTACAAAATCACTCTCAAAACTATCATTTATGGACAATATACAACAACGCAAGTCCTGATCCATGCTATAAATGGGAATTTTTTGGGTTACTGAGCATCACTCAAATAAAGCATGTCGAAACATAGCAGTGAATTATAGAAGTGGGATAAAGAATGTGCTAAGGACTTTCTGCATCAGTTCAAGATGCTCCTCTGGTGATGAATGACTATTGAGATTAGTGTCTATATAAATGCATTCCTTAAGCCTTGAATAATGCCTCCAAACTCCAATCTAAACACATAAATTCAGATAACATTAAAATTCCTATTAGCATGAGGATGGGAAAGATGAGAATAACTAGCATGAGAATGGTAAAGATGAGAATGGAGAAGTTGAATAAGCATACTACAAATAATTTCATATAATAAAAAGAACCATCTAATTTTTTTTTTTAAACTTGGTAGGACTCTCATTTTTCGATTTTACATGTTCATTATTCACCCCGCAACGAGGGGAGGGTAGTACAAGATTCGAACCCAAGATCCCTAGTTCAGTAAGACTTCATACCATGGCCATCACCAGTTGAACTACCCCAAGTGAAAGAACCATCTAATTTTAAAAAAAAACATTTAAAATAATCTATTTATTTTTTCAATATATTTTTTCATATTTTCTCTAAAAAACAAAAGTATAATTAAAAGAACATCATAAAATATGATTAAAAAACTTTATATATATATATATATATATATATATATATATATATATATATATATATATAGATATATATATATATATATATAGATATATATATATATATATATATATTCTTTTCATATTATTTTAAGAAAGTCAAAAAATAATGTCTCTAGGGAGAAAAATAAAACTATCTATTAAAAAATGTAATTAAAAAATATTTAAAATAATTTATATTTTTTTAATATATTTTTATTTAAAATAATATATTTATTTTTAAATATATTTTTTCATCATTACTATGAAGCTTTTAAGAAATTTCTTTAACACAAAAATATATTTTGATCTTAAAATTAGAATTTTGTATCAACTTACTCACTTTTCAATTATTTTAAATAAAAAATCGCTCACCTTTTCCAACTTCTCATGGCTGAGCATCCTTTCATCTTAAAATGAAATTTTTGTCTCAACATATTCACTTTTCAATTATTTTAAATTAGAAATGGCTTGTAGTTTCCAATTTTTGGTCTTTTCTTAGAATTTTAGGGCTATAGGATTTATTTCTTTCGCATGGAAGTTATCAGGGCATGGATAGTTAAGGGGGTTATAAAATTTCACTTTCTTCACACCAGAGTTATCAAGGCACTAAATGGTAAGAGGAGAAGATCAATGCTGCCCATGGCTAGGGTCAACACATGATTCTTGGTGCATGACTCATATACATCTATTTGTAGGTGAGCGAGGGAGGGTTGTGAGATGTATCCTCAGGGAATCGATGACCAATCCAAGAGGCACTTCTCTATAGCCTGGTCTGTGGAAATCGGTAACTGTAGATGTGAAATTCATCTGCACTGATTTTGCTTTTGATTCTTTTCCTCCAATTATTTAACTCAAGGGACCTCTTTTTTGATGTAGAATGTGCTTTGACTCCTTTCAACCACGACCCTCGTGGGGTTCCACCACCAGGGAATGGCCTTTAAGCGAAGGGAGGTGAGGAGGAGGAAGCTCTCCTTCTCACAATCTATGTTTAGGTAATGTGTCCAGCAAGACAAAAGAACGTATGCTCATGGAAAAGTTCATTAAGTTTGTGGAGATCGACAACATAGTCATTTACCCACAACGGAACCACACACTTGTATTTCAAGCCCATTGAGCATGCCAAAGAAGCCAAGGAGTGTCTGCAAGGTTTTGCCATGAGAGGAAAATCTTTCTTAATTGAATTTACTGAGGTGGTAAGTATTTTACATTTCATTCCTCTTTGTTTGTTCCTCCTTTGGTGGAGGTATTTCTGTTAGTTGTCCATACACCGTTAGCTTAGCTCAATATTGTGATAAATGTTCTACAAACCCTTGATTATCAAAATATATTTAATTTGAACACTATTTCCTAGGGGATTTTATCAAATTTCCTCTAATTTTTTATAATTAAAGTATATGGGTTGAGTTCTTTCAATTTATTGTTTGGTTGTTTCCTCTTAATGCTTGTTTTCACATGAATTTGATTTATTTGCATATTTCAAAATTTTAGGAAAGACAGGAAGATGCTATGGTATTTCTTCTTTCCTTGGAGTACAAGGAAAAAGATTGGTTCAAGCACTTATGCATCCTGAAGAGCATATCTTCTATGATAGCTCTCATTAAATGTTTTCTCAAATATTGGGGCTTGGAAATGCATATTTTTGGAGACACCTACCAACAATTGCTAGTAGGTTTAGAAAAGGAAGGTCTTCTTGCTCACCATGAATGATACTATTAAAAAACCTTCTTGTGATAAATATACTACTTCGAAGGATAAAATAGGCCCAAAATTTGGACTGAACAATGTTGTTTTCTCTAGGGATAAATTCTGTAGTAAAGAAGCTATCCTTCACCATTTTTAAGACAATAATGTTCCAAATCCAGGAGGAAGCTGCCAGGGTTGTCCTGATGGTGAATGTGAACATAATTAAGAATCTGACCCTCAAGATTTCCCGTTGCTTGTTCGAACCATGCAATGCACAGAAATCCCAACCTCCCTTACCATTCAAAAATGTGCAGTGGTTTCCTCCAGTGTCCTTCCCTCAGCTGGAACCCACTGTCTCCAAAAACTGTGCAGTTTTGTTCCCTGAGTACCCAGTTTGCCTTGCATCCTGAAATTGCATAAATGTGTCCTCCCAAAGCCTCATCCCATAATAGTGCCTTACATCCTAAAACTGTGTAAATGTGTCCTCCCAAGGCCTCATCCTGCAACAGTCGCTTCCCGTTGAAACTACACAATTATGTCTCTCACGTGCCACGAAGAAAGATGAGATGATAGACAATTCTCAAGGAGCTGAGGAGAAAAATAAGCAGACCAAGAAACCCAAGGTATGATAGAATATTAGGACCACATGAAGGATCCATCTCATGCATAACCCTTTGGAGGCTAGGTATGGGAAACAAAGCACGTTTTTTGAAATACACCTCTTAATGTAGCTTAAAAGTTTGCTTATCATTGTCGTATCATTTCGTCTTCAATGATATTCATGGTTGCAAGAACTGAAAGTCATTCCATTTGTTTTCTCTACATGTCTTGCTCTCTTTCACTTGTTTATTACATAGCTTAGAAGATGAAGAGTATTACCACTTGTTTATTTAAGCTACTGAGGTTGTGACCAACATGATCTTATGACTAACCAGGCACGATGCAAGGCATCCTATGTGGGATGAAAGATGTTTGATGATATGAATGTAGTCAATACACTCCTCTTCATTACTCCTTTGCATTAATCCTTGCTTTATATCTTGCATGTACCCTCACCCCTTGTCAGATTCGGCTACCTGCTGCCAATAGTCTCTTAGCTCTCTCCTGACAAAGCAAGTGAAAGAATTTCCTTCAACTTGATTTCTTCAAGGCTCTTCATAGAAATTATAGAGCTAAGAGAAGGAGATGTGGAATCTCACTATCAAACTCTTGAAAATACTTTGCATGTTCGAATATATCCAAACAATTAAGCGACCACTCAACAACATTGTCAATCTTGGAAGACTCAAGAAAGATCACATCTCTAGATATTATAAACTTCTTATTCACTTCATCACAGAGATGGTATGCTTTGGAGGTATGAGTACCCAAAGAAGATACATTTGTGACTCCTTGCACTGAGTTTTTTTTATCTATTCCTTAGGTATGAAGGCATAATATGAGGAACCAAAGACCCTAAGATGCCTCACCAAAGGAATGTGGCCATACCACATTTCATAGGGAATCTTGTTTCTAATAGCAAGAGTTGGACACCTATTATTTATATACACAACACATAGAACCACATCGGCCCAAAACCTTATGAAATTAACATGTCAACTATGCCAAGTTCATAGTGAAAGTAATACATTCCAATGAACTATGTGTTGAAAAATGCAGCAAGAAATTCTCAATTTGATTTTTCCTTGATTAAATTGAAAATATTCAAATTTCCACATCGACAAGAAACTTGGATGATGTTAACTTATGTGACATGGCTTTTGTCACCTAGTTTACTAAATAATTTCGAGTTGGAAGAGTTAGAGTTCAGCTCTACATATGCGATTTCTAACTTGTGGCAATAAAGGCCAATTATCTTAGGTTGTTGTCAATTAAACTAGTTCTAACTTTTGGAGGAACTAGTGGAAGGTCATTTATGCAGTGGGACTTCAGTGAAACTCAGTGATCATCTAGTTAACTAATCAATCAACCCAAAATAGTTGGGGCATGAAGAGAAGTCAAGTTCCCAAAGATTGGTGGAGATTCGAAGGTAGTTTTAATTTCTTGTACCTCACACAGTTGCAAGAACTTGCTATAACCATAGTGGAGGAGGTAGCTTGATTAGGAGCTTCTTCTGAAATTAGAGAGTGAATGATTGTTGGTAGCATTAATAGCCTACCAGAAATTTCTTTTGCACCACACTTCAATGTTTTGGGCATGGTTTTTGAGGGTGGATATTTTTTTTTATGCTTTTTGGTCATGCACGTCCTCACTAAGTATCTTGGGAGGTCTGTAATAGTTCCTTGCATGCACATCCTCACTAAATATCTTTTGGGATGTCTGTACTAGGTCCTTGTAAATTTTTGTTTGCCAAGGCTTAACTACTTATGATCTTAGGTGCTCACAACAATTCGACAGTTTATGGCACTTTCCAAATCACCATTCCTAAAAGGATCCAACAAAACAACTTTAGAGGAAGATGAGAAGCGAAAACTCTTATTGGAACTAGCCTAGAACTAGTGGAATTGGTTGGTCCCAAGGGTTTTAGAGTTGTACTAGTCTAGTTCGGTGGTTCAGGGTGGATAAGGTTGGTCTTGTATTGAACTGACCTTAAAACACCAAATTCACTAGTTCTCTAATAAACTGACCAATTATGAAGAATGTAGTGCAACATAGCTAATGACCACCAAATAATAACTTTTTAATAAAAAATACTAAAAAGGAAAAAAAAATTATTAACTCGAGGGCCCTACAAAACCTAAACCTAGTAATTAATGGTAATATTTAATTTTTAAAGTTAAAGTAAAAGTTGACATTCTCCTTACCTTTCCTTTTTGAAAAGGAAAGATAAGGATAATGTCAGCTTTTACTTAAATTTTTAATATTAACATTACTTGTTTTGAGTTGTTTCAGAGTGTTTCCAACTTCATTTAATTTTGAGAAAGTCAAATTTTAGATCCCATTCAAAACTTAGTGGTTATTGTTTGAACCGCTTCTTTATAATGAGTCCTAGACTTTGACTTCCAATTTTTCAGGTGCAGTTATTGCATATTCATATTTATCGTGATACCTTGCAGTAGAAGTTGATCTTTAATCCATTGCAAGCACTTGACCTAGCATAGGGAACCATCAACTACCCCTCCCAAGTTTCACCTCAACATTGAAATTTTCTTTTTCAGTAGACATTCATTTTATCCATTAGATAATTTCTTCCACTGTGACAATCCAACAACACCGCTGACAACATATGCTTGACAATCCATCTCATCTTTACTGCTACCTTATAAACACTCTTAAATCTTGTGTCTCCAATATAAAAGAGGAAGAACCAGAAAGGGCCTTCTTCGCCCTCTTCACAACCCACAAGATGTTTAGCTTCTCTCTTGTGCTTACACTCTAATCTTCTCGCAGCTTCAGAATGGTGAAACTTAAACACAGTCTCATGATGTCCATTCATGGAAACATAATTCACCCTTTGTTTGAGTCAACTTACCCCCCTAGCATTCCCTTTCCCTTTAAATGCAGGCATATATTTTCCTTCTAGATGACTGTTAAGCTTCCCATCTCTATTTTTCCTCCCTTTCCTACCCTCATGAACTTGATAAGCTGAATTTAACCAATCTCAATGTATCTGAGATAAACAATCCATCCAACTGGGTAGACTGAGTTGAGACCATTTTAGAAACTAAATCCATCCCTCCACAATGATATATCCCTCCCCAGCAACATCATTATGCTCTGTTCGAGATCTATTTGTTGTGTTGTTTCTTGTGTTATGATTTCCTTTAATGGAAATATCTCCCTAGTAGGCAAGAGTAACTAAATTCAAGTTCTTATTGAACTCTTGTGTTAACATACTTAATTTTCATTTTGACCTATTCAGTTTCAAATTCTTGTGTGGTTGGTTTACTGGTTGATTACTAGCATTCGCCAAGTGGTTATTGATGATCGTAGTTAGTCTAGAGTGAACATTGGACTTTGCCTTGAAAACGAAGCCCCAAGAATAAGTACTTATCGTGGAACATATCTAATGCATGGAGAATTCGAGTTACCCAAATATGGTGGAGATTCCAAGGCAATGTAACATCAATTGTAGACTAGCCTTTAGTGTGCAGGTGTTGCATGTAGTCACATGATCAACCTTGGGAATTTCACAATCCATTTTGTAAAAATTCCTAAATAATAGTGGCCTAATTTCTCAAGGAATTGCGCAAGGAAATATGGGCTCAAACAGAGGTAGAAATTTACTAAGTCTGGGTTATAGCTTCTTAGTGAGAAGAGAGACAGGTTATTCACTTGCAGGTTGTGCTCAGTTGAGCAAATAAATTGCAATAATTTTCTATTCAGCATATTAATGCGAGCAGAGATTGGGTTTTTTAGCATATTTCTTTCCTCGGGAAAAATTATGTATGCATGTGTGTTATTTCTTATTGCATGTATGAAATTTTTGTTATAAATTGTGAATTAACTTCGAGAGAGCAATAGAGTAGGTTTGTGTCTTGTCATTTTGATTAAAAATTCATAAGTAGTTGCAACTCTACACCATAATTTCTACAAGGATGGTGGAGGCAAATTACAGAATATTTGTTAGTAGACAATATCCGTACTTAAAAGTATCTATGACAATATCCGTACTCTAACCATATTTGTTAGATACTTTCCCCCTTTTCTTGCTTATTCATTCATTGCCAAACATTATACCACTAGTTCTAAGAATCTTATGGATACTATCACCACAATAAATGTATATTTTATTTTATACGAGACAAGAATTGTATATTTACCTTTGAGACACTCCAAAAATATTTTGATGCACCTTTGTGACCTTTATGACTTTATGACCTTAATTCCCATTCCATGTTCATCCATGTGGATGCACTTTATGATGTTCTACGACAACCTAATGTCCTTGTCAACTTCCTCTCGTCTTCCTTGTCATGTTTTCAGGACTTGTGTATCCAACAAGAAATTTTGGAGATGAATTCCATCAAGGTAGAAAATCAAAGGGGTTTCAAGTTATTTATTTAGGGTTCCCACTAGCATAGTCCCACCATATGATCCACCCAATCCCTAAATTGGGTCTATTGCTATTTCAATTAATTATTAGATGATCATGGTGGGCCATAATTCCAAGTTAAATATTATGACTCTTCATATGATATTATTGGAGATACTTGAGGAGACATCTTTTTGGCTAAAGGGTTAAGGGAGGATTTTGACTTCAATATCGACCCATAAACCATATCCTAAACACTTGTCCCATCAACCATATCTTCAACATATCTAACCAACAATCAAGAAGACAACTAAGGTGAACCATGGGCATCCTCTCTCGCCCACGTTGTTCAGGATATATATCAATCTATGAATGCCTCTACACTCCACCAACTATGCATCAATAAAATTTTGGGTTTCCCCACTATCCTCCAAGATGGATACATGTTGTCCCTGCATTGTGCCTTTGATTACCGAGTGGCTAATAATCATAGTTTATCATGGATGATTGTGATCTTACGTAACATCCATGGTCCAATTCATTTTTTTGGTGCCCAATGTTGGTGAATCATTGTATTGCATCATGGTAGCATATATTGCCTTTTTTAAAGCAAAAATATATTGAAAATAAATTAAGTTATGTCTCATGAAAATGTTCAATATTATTGTGTTGTGAGAGCTTTGCATATTATATGTATCATATATCTATAATCACTTATTTCAAGCCTACTTTAAGAAATAAAGGAAGAGGTGCAAGCCCTTGCCATAAGGACTCCCACCAACTCCTCTTCTCGTAGAAAATTTTCAAACGTTAGCCCATAAATCAAACACATGCCCTTGTTTCTCTATTTTGGAAACCCTTGGATGTTTTTAACAATGAACTCCTCCCAACCACTACTTTAACCATATATTGAATGCCTTTGATTGGTATGTGTAAATTATTTTGATTGATTCCTGGAGAGGTGTGAAATCTAATTTTGCATGACATGATACAAACACCAAATTTAACCCATGGTAGCCAAAATTTTAGCCTTACAACTCTCTCATCCAATATTATATACTTCACTAATTGTTCAATGGGTAATCTACTTAACGATATATTAAATATTAGAAGCATTCATATTAATATAAAAAATAAGAATAGTATTTAATATTAAGTTATAATGCAGGTAACTGCCAAGTTGAAATATTGTCTGCCTTGGAAAGGGAATGGTCAGCTTGACTTAATGTCCGATGTTAGTTTTAAAACAATTACAATAAAATTATTTAAGAGAACTCACAAAGATCTATAAGTGCTGAGATGATAAATATGATGCAAAAATTTACTCAAAAGTTCACATTGTAAAAGAGGTTTTCACTTATAGTAATATGACCCCATTCCTCCCTTGATAGATCCAAGGTTATTATATTTGTCCCAACATAATAAATGTGTTTCTGTTTTATATTATTAAAGTAGGTTGCTTCAATAGTCATGTCCTTATTTTTAAGGGGAGATTGTCTTAAAGTAAGTGTTGCCATAAGTAGTGTGATAGAAGTAACAATGGTAAACTATATTTATATGTTTTTTTATACATGTGAAAAGGTAATCCCTAATTTAGTTATGTCCATGGTAGTGAAAATCTTTTTATTATAGTGGTAGCTCAATTATTTGTCACGTTAGTATGAGTAGTGGTACCTTGTGGTCATTGTATTATGTTTAGTAGATATAGTAATAAATGGTGTAATTTAAAAATTTTAATTTAAACTACATTTACATCACAATGTGATACCCTATAATTGTACCAAAACTTAGCAATGAAGACATGACAAGTAACTAGATTTATTCAACAAAATTTTAATGCTTATCATTGTGTCTTTGAATAATATTTATAGTGCTAGCTAAATTGGGTAGTATTGACTTACTTTTACGATTCACATAGATATCATCATAACTCGTTGGCTTTGATACTTGATTATTTGAAAATAAATGCTAGTTAAATTAGGTAGTATTGACTTAGTTTTCCAATTCTAGTTAAAATATTTAACTCGGTTAATGCTATCTTAGGGAACATGTGTAGTGTTTCATATTTTAAATGCTCCATGTACCCATTTCGATTTCATGTTTTTCACAGTTATTTTGCGGCCAATGCACCCAGGTTCATTTTGCCAAGGTCAATGTGCAAAGGTTTGATTTCATTTTTACACGCTTGATGTACTCATTTTTTATTTAATATTTTTGAGGTTCAATTTTGCAGGTTAGAGTTTCCCTAAGTATGATTTCCTCATTTTAAATGAATTAAATCGAACAAGGAACCAATATTCGATTTAAATACCAATTTATTTCCAATTGCGTACACAATCGGTTCTAAATTATTCTAATATGTTGATTCCACACTTAGATTCTCAAAGCTGCTTGTAGAAACACGTTGATCTTCATTAACTCGTGATCATATTTTTGCACTAAAAAATTCATCTGTCAACAATGGTGATGGCTTTGCAAGATCACTCATGACTCATTGGTTTGATACCTTAATTACATTGGTTTTGCCAATTTGTATTCAAAAGTATATATAGGAACATAGAGGGTTTCAGGGAACAGAGAGGGTGTCACGCGGAAAGAGTCGTTAGTGCGGACACAACCGACCTTCCTAGAAGCCTAAGACTTTCTAATGACAAACAAGACAAATAAGAGCAATCCTTCCCTAAATATGCTTTTACAATATGAGAAATCAAGTGTTTAGATCCTACCTGTAATCCAACGCTGTTGTAGTAGTCCAGCTTCGTTGATCCGGATGAGCTCCTCCTTCCCTTCGAAACCTGCATTCACTAACAATCAAACGATTAAATAGCACCTGAATATCACATAAAATAAAACATATTTAACATATAGACCAAGGAGTATATGAAACAACTCATAAATAACAAATTGTTGAGAAGAATGGACTAATTTGTATTAAAAGGTAACAAAAGGAACCATTACAACCTGAGCCTTGGTGTTGTGCAAGCTCCTCCCAGGGTCCACAAGAGTTCTCCCTTACTCTGATCAGCTCACCCACCTCCCAATGGAAACAAGTAAAGATGGTAATCTCTCCTCACAAGCTTCTACAAGGAAGTCCTAATTCCAGCAGCATCTACCCTTAGGAATGTTCAGCTTTCAACCTCCCCTCCCTTTGGCCCAATGCCTGTATTTATAGTGCTCTAGAGGAAGTTATTCAGGTCCATCATCAATGGGATAAGCCCCTCTTTGGATGGGATAGCTCCCCTCTTGATGGGATAAGTTCCTCTTTGGTAGGGATACATGAACCATCTGGAGGCGCTTCATATACGTCAAACAAGCTTCTAGAAGACTCTAGAAATGACCACAAGTAACTTTTTTGGAGTGAAACTTACTTTTTTGGAGTGAAACTTGCGCCTTTTGACCTTTACAGGAGTATGCACCCACTCCTTTACATACAGAGCGTACAAGTACGCAGGTATTGTGAACTTGGGTTGCGTACACGCAGGTAAGGCTAAGAGAAACTGCGTACCAGAGATAATTGACTTTTAATGACTTTTCTCTCTTTCTTGAAGTTTGACATGAAGAGAAGAGGCATGAGACTTGCCAAGGAGGATAGTATGACAGTGGATGGAGCCATACTAACTGCAAATAGTCATGGTGACATTTTTTAGTGTAACAGATTGCCCCCTAAAGTGCGAGGCCTGTAGTAGATTAGGGTTTTTATGATCTAGGAAGGGTGAAGTACTTTATCATTTCAAGGAGTATCTTGCAGAGGACCCGGTCAGAACCTGCAAATATTCAACACAAAATACATATATAAGATGATATCATCGCTGAGGTAGGCATTCCCATACTCAGATTGAAAACTTTAACTAACAATCTAACTACTGCTCTGATACAAGAATGATTTTGCAGTACATCACAATCATAGACTTTTGTAGACACAGTATGGACGCAGCCATCTGCTTATGATTAGTCTACTATATAATGAATACAAAACTCCTCGTAGCCTGGATGGTGGAAACTAGATCCAGGGTCTTCATTTCTACTTCCCGAATTGGTACGATTCTATCCAGACGAATAAATGAGTTGATGTCGAGCATGGTAGAAACCACTTGATTACCGGTCAATGATGTAAACCGTTAACAAGTGTGAGAGAGACCACCAGTAATGTCAATGGTTCCCAAAGTACCCAGTACAATCCATGAAATGTGAATAAATGGGTTGATGTCGAACACGTCACGGAATCCTTTGATCGAAAGCCAATGATGTAAACTGTCGTCAAAGGCGAGAAACCTGCCATTGATGCATGCAGACTTCAAAGTACTGACGATTTCTAAGTCATATTTCTAGATAATGTGCTGATGTCGATAGAAAGTGACCCGTTGCAGGCAAGCCCACAACACGAAATCATTGTTCAAGTTGAAGAAATGTTGCTGTAAGGACTGACTCAGGGATGGTCAAATGGATGACAAGTATTTTGCATATGAATGGTTTATTTGCAGAGACCTCTTGAACACATAACGACACGACAGATGGCTTGGTGACAATTGACCCAAAGTTAATACCCAGAAACTGTTGAAGACTTTCAGAGTGGTTTGATCAACTTTAAGGAAAAGGATTTCCCAACCCAGGTGAATGAAAAGTGTCGTGTTCAAGAGCGGTGAGAAGGTTCTTCTGTAACAAAGGATGACAAATAGGTTCATTCTTCTCTCTTTTCCCCCACCATTTCTAGCAAGTACCTCTTTATTTTTTACAAGCTTGAGGAGGATAACATATGCTTGATTATAAGCTCATCCTTCGGATGAGTCCAACTTAGTTTAGATTCGGACCCTACGAAGGAGTGGTCTGTTCCTGTTTGTAATCGAACAGGTCCTTTACTGTGAAATTTTAATGAGTCCAGTATAGGATAAACTCGGCGTTTTTCAATTTTAGAGAGTTTGAAAAAACTAAAGAAGACTCCAAGGTGAACATTTTCATAAATTTGTGTCTCCCAAGCCCGAAAAAGTATAAAATAATACCTGAGAGAACCGCTTGATCTCGCGACCAAGGAGTACTTTCATGATTAATGCCTTTGACCTGAAAAGTAAAAAGTGATCAGAGGCATGTCGTTTTATTTCTAGTATCGAATTTGAAACGACAAAAATCCGGCAATCTTTTCGTGTTTTTACGGTCAGAAAAGGGCTGTAAGAGGACCGTCTTTTAATTCCGTTTTAACGAGTGTAAAAGAAACGCTCGGCAATCTTTTCATGTTTTAGGAGTCAGAAAAGGGCTTAAAAGATGACTCTAATTTCGTGGTTCGTGAAAAATGATGATTTTACCCCAAAGTCCCTTTGTCCTGCACAAAAACAACACATTACTCATACCTGTTTAAGATGGGCAAAAATACATTGAAAAACATCCTTTCATGGTGAAAAATAAACAAATTTAGCATTCATTTATCCAAAAAACCTATAAAAAGACTTTTTACCATGTCATTTTTACCATTTTACTGTTGAGGTTGAGAAAAGGGCTTTTGACAAGAAACTTCCCGTGGACTTTGCAGAGAATCCGACCGTCAGAATCAAGCACCGTCTCTTTCAGGTATTTCACAACATCCTCCTCTTCAATTTCATCCGTCTAGAATTTCATTTCAAGTCTTAGTTTGATTCTTTGGAGGGTTTGGGGTTTTATAGTACGCTTTTCGGGGGACGCAGGTGCCCCATGGGCGACCTGCGTACCCCGACATTTTCGTATATGGGAAAATGGTCGGAGGACGCAGCCCACCTTCAGAACAGCTGCGTCCCGCCACTCTGTTTTCTGACCGCGGGGTGTGTACTTCGCGCAAAGCGGATTTTCAAACCCCAAACACAAAAATCAACCATCAAAATTTTATTTTATGAATTCTAATTAATGTTTTTTGGTGTGTAGATTGCCCACCATGCTAGATTGGCGTGAAAGAGAACATGAAGATGTCGATTTGGCTGCCATAGGTCATCAACCTTCCATTGATGCTTTAAAGGCATGCGGTCTCTACAAGTACTGGGCCATACCTGGCATGAGGGCCCAAGTGCCATTCTTAGAGTGGCTGGTTGAAAGGTGGAACATTCAAGATCAATGTTTTTACATCGGAGAACACCAGCTCGAGATAGAGTCCTCCGACATATACTTTTTCACTGGCTTGCCTAACAGGGGCGAGCAACTCTCTATATTCAAGACTAGGCCGGGTGGCCAATCCCTTGCTAGTCTCCGGCTAGAGTGGTGCAACAATCAAAACCAGGATAAGGGGATAGAAATCAAATACATATCCCGACCTGAACTTATGGTAATTGCCTTTACAATTACCAGAATTTGCGGTGTTGCCGCTTTGCACATAGCCACTGGTTCCCAAATGCGGATGGCTATAGATTGCTTCCAAGGCACCATTTTCAACTGGTGCGATGCTGTGTTGGCCAATATGAAGGGCCAACTAACCAGGGCAAAGAACGGACAACTGAAGACCTTTGGATATGGGCCTTTAGTTGTGAGCTTTGCCCTAGAGAGAGTTCCAATGCTGATCCCCCAGCATCTTACAGTTCCAGTTGGGCCTCCTCGGGAGCCTAAGCTGATGAGATGGGTTGCAGTAAGGGCCCGACATCCTGATGAGGGAGCAGTAGTTGTTCGATTTCCTGATGGTTACTTTCACTGGCTGGAGGGCTAGGTCTTTGCGATCCAGGATTTTCCTTATGCCGGAATGGATTTTCGCAATGATCCGGACATGGTTCTTCCACAGGGAGAACAATGGGACCACAGAGGTATTTCATTTTTCACAAGTTTTTTTTTTAAATTATCTATTTTTTTGTTTTTTATATATCGTCTCAAAAATGACAGCACAAATTTTCAAAATGCAGATGTAGGTCCACGGCGTCCGGCCAACCTCCGGGCTTTTGAGAGAAGAGTACCAGCTGTAGCAGCACCGGCCCCACAGGATGCGGCTGCAGAGACCTTAGCCGAGCTGGAACAGGATCTAGAGCGTCTGACGGCGGGTATACCATAGACCACTATAGATGACATTCCTATCCGACTTCAGCGCTATGTGGTCGCAGTCCCAGGACCTTTCAGGAGGTTCCTGTGTAGGTTAGCGCGGGCAGTGGTCTCATATAGAGAGCACCACCAGTGATTGGCTAGTCACTTTTGTAGACACATGCGACATTTTTGGTTTTTTGTACTTATCATTTTTGCCGATCATAAGGTGTTTTTCAACCTATGATCGAAGACGATGTATATTTTTGACACACTCCTATCTATATATATCATTATTACCGGCTTATTTTGTTAAACATGTGTGATGAAATGTTTATAAATTTACATTTATGATTGTTACAAATGTCTATTTAACATCCGAGACACCATTGCATTTGCTAATGTATTTAAAGACCTTGGAATATGCTGATATTCAATGTAATCAAATTCACGTTCCAAGAGACGCACCCTCAAAAACAATCTTAATAACACCGGATTTCTAATGGGATAGACTCTATTAAGCTGTAATACAACGAGTTCAGAATCTAACCTCACTATCAAACTCTGAATCCCAAATGAAATAGATTCAGATAATAGTTCAATCACTGCACTGTATTCTGCAATGTTGTTTGTTGTTTGACGGAGGCTCACCCCATGCATAGAAACTAACTCGTCAGAGGGCGAATAGATAACCCAAGCTGCGGAAGAGATATTCTGTGTACTACGACAAGCACCATCAGCAAATCCAATGTACGTTTGGAGAGGCGTCGACATCTGCAATATCAAGAGTAAAACCAAGATAAGCCAGAATAACGACGAAAAACACACTCTCTAAGCTAAGCACACTGTCTAAACTAAGCAAACATACCAGCTAGAAAGAAAAAGTAACCTAACTAAAACTAACTGAATCTCCATACCCATCATTTAAGCATAATACCTCTTTAGGTAAAGTCCATTTCTGGGCTTACCCAAAGAGTCCCCATCAAAATCTACCAGCTCATAGGCCCCTTTTGCTAGCTTTCGCTTGACAATGTAGGGCCCATGCCACATGGGAACGAATTTTCCAGCACCTAATTTATCGTTAGCTTGATCATATAATAGCACTAGGTCTCCTTCCGAAAAATTACGAGGGGTCACATTACGATCATACTGAGCTTTCATCCTTTTTGCGTGAGTCTCGATTGCCAAAGCAGCGTCACGTCGAGTCTCATCTAATTTAGCTAAGTATAACAGATGCTTCTCCTCTTCGGAAGTAGCTGGAAGTAATTCGATAGCCATTTGAAGTGATGGGATTTCGCATTCAATGGGCAACACTGCTTCCAAACCATAAACTAGTTGGAAAGGAGTGAACCCTGTTGATGTTTTTACTAAGGTTCGGTATGCCCAAAGCGCTGAAAATAACATGTTATGCCAATTCGACCGATGAATACCAATGATTCGTCGGATCATGATAACTAGAACTTTGTTGATGGATTCAACCAAACCGTTTGCTTGAGGATAATAAGGAGTAGAACTATCATGACGTAAGCCAAGCTGGCTTGTAAGTTCTGTCATCATAATGTTTCGAAAATGGCGCCCATGGTCAGTGATTATCGCTTGTGGGACACCAAACCTAGCAATAATATGATTGAATACGAAAATCGCTGCTGTCTTGCCACTTGCCTCGAATGTAGGCATCGCCTCGGCCCACTTAGTAAAATAATCAACCGCAAGGATGATATATGCATGCCCCCCGGCCGAGTGAGGGTTACATGTAATAAAATCGATACCCCATTTAGCAAAAGGACCGACGGCAATTATAGGGTGGAGAGGAGCAGGTCGCCATTTTGTCACGCGGAAAGAGTCGTTAGTGCAGACACAACCGACCTTCCTAGAAGCCTAAGACTTTCTAATGACAAACAAGACAAATAAGAGCAATCCTTCCCTAAATATGCTTTTACAATATGAGAAATCAAGTTTTTAGATCCTACATGTAATCCAACGCTGTTGTAGTAGTCCAGCTTCGTTGATCCGGATGAGCTCCTCCTTCCCTTCGAAACCTGCATTCACTAACAATCAAACGATTAAATAGCACCTGAATATCACATAAAATAAAACATATTTAACATATAGACCAAGGAGTATATGAAACAACTCATAAATAACAAATTGTTGAGAAGAATGGACTAATTTATATTAAAAGGTAACAAAAGGAACCATTACAACCTGAGCCTTGGTGTTGTGCAAGCTCCTCCCAGGGTCCACAAGAGTTCTCCCTTACTCTGATCAGCTCACCCACCTCCCAATGGAAACAAGTAAAGATGGTAATCTCTCCTCACAAGCTTCTACAAGGAAGTCCTAATTCCAGCAGCATCTACCCTTAGGAATGTTCAGCTTTCAACCTCCCCTCCCTTTGGCCCAATGACTGTATTTATAGTGCTCTAGAGGAAGTTATTCAGGTCCACCATCAATGGGATAAGCCCCTCTTTGGATGGGATAGCTCCCCTCTTGATGGGATAAGTTCCTCTTTGGTAGGGATACATGAACCATCTGGAGGCGCTTCATATACGTCAAACAAGCTTCTAGAAGACTCTAGAAATGACCACAAGTAACTTTTTTGGAGTGAAACTTGCGCCTTTTGACCTTTACAGGAGTACGCACCCACTCCTTTACATACAGAGCATACAAGTACGCAGGTATTGTGAACTTGGGTTGCGTACACGCAGGTAAGGATAAGAGAAACTGCGTACCAGAGATAATTGACTTTTAATGACTTTTCTCTCTTTCTTGAAGTTTGACATGAAGAGCAGAGGCATGAGACTTGCCAAGGAGGATAGTATGACAGTGGATGGAGCCATACTAACTGCAAATAGTCATGGTGACATTTTTTAGTGTAACAGAGGGTTTCTACAAGGAATAGAGCAATGAAAAATATTGAGAAATGTTTGCAGATTCATGAAGATGGTGACAGTGCCACACCAATGTCACTTTGTTTCTATTGTGCTAAGAGATGGCTAGATAATCGCCTTGATTTGTTCCAGAGGGATTCTCCAGATGACATGAGAAATTGGGATTTTGGGAGGAATTGATGGAATGGAATCCAACAGTGGGCTTGGTGGAACTACTCCATTCCCTACCTAATTCCTGTCGCGACTTTCCATTACGAATCCACTAGAAAATGGTGTTGCATCTTCATTAACCAAATCTTCCTCCACACTACAATGAACCAACACATTTGCTTCTACAACCAAACCTTCCTCCTCCTCATCAATCAAACCTTCCTACTCCTTTGTCCCATTGCAATGGAGGGTTTGTCGAGAAAATGGAGAGGCAAACACCAATGTTTGAGAGCCACGAGACTAGGGTTTCTATGATGGGCATTAAGGGCATGAGGCCCAACGACAGCAGAGTACATACTCATTTATTCATGGGTGGTGGGAGATAGATATTAAGACCCTCATTCTTATGAAAAGTGTGAGACATGTGTGGGAAACAATAGGAAACAGCGGGCTAGGCCATCTTAAAATGGAAACAAGACAACTGAAACCACCAAAACTTTCTTGGTGTAGAGGCCGAAAATCTTTTTGGCACGAAATTGTTCTAGTTTTTATATGTTGGGTGTTTCACTGTTATTTTGCAAAGGAACTCGAAGCTGAGCTAGAAGTTTCAAGGAAGAAAACAAAGGGTTTATTTTCCACAGGTATTTTCCTTTCAATTTCATGTATTTCCCTTGCAAAGATGTTGGCGTTGGTATTATTTTCCTTGCGTAGCTATATTCATTGGTATAGATGTAGGAATTGGGATTATTTTCATGGTATAGACGTAGGCATTGGAATTATTTTCCGGGTATATTTGAGTTTTTGAGTATAACTTAACGTGTTTTCCAACTAGGGAAACTACTTTTGAATTATACTAGTGCATGAACATGGAACCCAAACCTAATTTGAATTAAGTGGTCTCTAGCAAAGTCTATATATTACGTTCATGTTCATCAATAACATATTATTAGATTTTATTAGAAATTTGAATTTTCTCTCTCATTCATTAGTCAATTTCTTAGTTGTTTTATTCTCTCTTCTTTCTTGTTTTGCAAGTAACTATCTAGTATTTTTTCACACTTATATCTTTCTATTATAGCTTTATCTTGGCTAAGAAACTCATCTTGGTACCAATTCCTAAAGTCCTGAATTATTGTGATTTGAATCTATTCTCCTTCGAGGAAGTTTTGTTCAAGAATGCTTATTTTTATTTTTCTTATGTAATTCATTCTTGGAACCATTTCCAAGAAGCTCATATGAATTGACTATCCCAACCTTAGATGAATAAAATAATGATTTGTTACTAGATGTATCTATCCTTTTAGCATGGTGTATTTTTATGGAGGTGATTTTCCTCATTTTATTTGTAGATAATATGTGTTTTTTAACCTCTCAATGAATCTTTATCTTTGAAATTAATCATTGGTATCATTAGGTCTTTGTAGCAATTACTTCTAAATTTCAGATAGATTTTCTAGCAACAACGAATTCAATTCTAATGGTCTTTCTCTCTCTTGGATTATCCTTTCATTATCTATCACGTAGCTTTAGAGTATTTCTTTTAGGATCCTCACTATTTCTACAAGATTTAGGAGTGTTTCTACTTTAGGATCCTCACAGTTTCTGCAAGATTTAGGGGTTTTTCTACATTCATCCTCGCTTGATATTCCTCACATTTGACATGGTTGGTTTCTTCAAGAGGACATCATACCATATTGGGTTTTTCTTGTGATGTTGGTTCCACTTTTTTCACTCAATTATATTTTCTTTTTAGTGTTGTAATGCAAAAAAATCAATAATTAGCTATAAATTAGCATCACAATTTAAATTAATAATGGAGTATAACCTTTTATATGCAATTGTGTCTTATAACATGATAGTGTTACACCCTAACCCAACATACAACATTGTAACAATCCTAGTTCCTTTGGGTGTGTTTTGAGAAATGAGGTCATCCTTTTATGAAAATGCACCCCCCATTGGCTCACTGCTATATAATTCAACTTCTGTGCAATAAATGGCCACATTGTGTCACTTGATATCTACCATTCTAAGAGATGCACTGGGATTGTCTTTTGCCTGGATATGTGATCATGTGTTTGGGACTAGACTCTATGTCTTTAGCAGGAAATAGGTCCATATCACACACAAATTTCTTTTACCATCAAGATAAAATCACATATAATATGGAAATTTTCTTTATCAACAATATAGAGAATGGTCCTTGTAAGTCCAATTGAAAATTTTGTAATCTATTGCTCAAAGTCAATATTCTGTATACAAGTTTGGTTCTTCTTGAATCCCCTTTACTAGGAACATTCATAGCATCCAAAATAGTATAAACCTCAGCTAGTTCTTCAGATTCTACAGGATTTTATGTGAGGAGAATACTTTCAGAATGATCTATCCCATCCAAAACTGTAGCATCCTTCTCCATGACACACACATGGTCTCCAAGTGGGACATGCAGTGACAAATATTCAGTCTCTGATGTCACATCAATTTCTATAAGCTCAAGATTTTTCACTAGGGTATCATATTCTGGTCCCTCAGCATGTTCAAGCCTCTTCAATGGATTATCCAAGGAAAGTTGTTGATTGCACACATCCTTGTCTTCTAGAAGAGATTCATTCATACTTAAACAAGGGGATATATTGTAACTTTTTCTAAGTTCCTGAACTTTTGGATGGAATACTGGAGTCCAGGCCAAATCAGGTGCTTAAACAAGGAGATATATTATATCCCTCCGTAACCTCATGGATCCTCAATTGAGTATCAAATTGGGAAGGTTCCTGCTTTCTCACCACAATTTGTATATTTTCTCCAACTTTGAAACTTTGGGTCTCTCCAGCTTCCTGGCCATTGTTTCCCTCAATTTTGGTAGGGTCAATGAATCACTCATGTTTTTCATTGTTGTCCATATCAAACAATTGTTCTCTAATTGGACTTGCATCAGTTATTCAATCAACAATAAAAATGCTTTCCTGGCATGCTCCATATTCAACTTCATTCTTTTCCACATCTATATTATATCCCTCTGTAACCTCAGGGGTCTTCAAAGGATTATCAAATTGGTAAAGTTCCTACTTGCATGTAGCTTCTGTAACAATCTCTGAGATATTTTCTGTAAGAGAATCAACTATACCTTAACAAAATAATGCATCATTACTCTCCATAATCTTGGGCATATTTAATGGATCACTAATGTCCAATCCAAACAAAGAATTCAAGCAAGGAGATGCACTTGATATCACTTGAGTCACTTGATATCTATCATTCTAGTAGATGCACTAGGATGATCTTTTGTAGCTTGGGTCTTTGAGAAGTATGAGGCATGAAATTGGCATTATTTGGTTTAATCCCACACCAACATTTACTCATGAATTGATGAAACCAGAGCTCATGGGCATTCACTGCATTGTCATTCATTTGAATTCACTTATTCCATGTGTGGTTAACTATATTGGAGGGTTAAATATAATTTTGGGTTTTTATACCCTCTTTGCCACCAATACTCTACATTATTTTATGTCTTTTCATTTTCCAAGCATATTTCAGGGTTCTTTATTGCATATTGGTGCTCTTCTAAAGTAGCACACCTTTATGTATATGGAGACATAAAGGTAGTGGTTCTCCATGTGGTCTTAAGTGGAGATTACCCATAATCTAACAATTAATCAATGCTCAAGCACATGTTTAGTGGTTGGGTTGTGTTTCATTAAGAAAATAAAATTAATTTTCTTTATGTATCCCATGGAGTATAACCTTTGATATGCAATTGTGTCTTATAACATGATAGTGTTGCACCCTAAACCAACATACAACATTGTAACAATCCTAGTTCCTTTAGGTGTGTTTTGAGAAATGAGGTCATCCTTTTATGAAAATTCACACCCCATTGGCTGATTGTTATATATTTCAACTTCTGTGCAATAAATGGCCACATTGAGTCACTTGATATCCACCATTCTAGGCAATGCACTGGGATGATCTTTTGCTTGGATAGGTGATCATGTGTTTGGCACTAGACTCTAATTCGTTAGAATGAAATAGGTTCTAGAGGGTGTTATGGAAATATGAATGATTCTCCTCTGAACATCTCAAATCTCCACAAATCTACGCATAGGTGTAATACCAAACCATGATATTTGTAGCTTGGGTCTTTGAGAAGTATGAGGCATGAAATTGGCATTATTTGGTGTAATCCCACACCAACATTTACTCATGAATTGATGAAACCAGAGCTCATGGGCATTCACTGCATTGTCATTCATTTGAACTCACTTATTCCACGTGTGGTTAAATATATTGGAGTGTTAAACATAATTCTGAGTTTTTATACCCTCTCTCCCACTAGTACTCTTCATTATTTTATGTCTTTTCATTTTCCAAGCATATTTCAGGGTCCTTTATTTCATATTGGTGCTCTTCTAATGAAACAGACCATATTGCTTCATCTACCATAATAATTCTTTGGACTCCGATTAGTAGTTTCCATGCATGCTTAATATGCTTCATATGCATTGCTTTTCAAATGCTGATTTCACAGTTTAATATAAACTAGTGATAATTTATTTAAATATTTTATATAAAAAATGATGCTTGTTTGTTAGGAACACTGTTTGTTTTTTAAACACCATATATGGAACCTCGTTGGTTTCAATCCATAATTGTAGAGAGTCAACCAACCAGACTTTCATTTAATTTTCTAAAATCTCTCACTTTAATCCAACTTCTGAATGTTGTTATATAAATGATCGAACAGACACTAACTGTGGCAGAAAACTATCTTGAGGCATTATCTGGGTAGCGAATCATCCCTGAGGCATTATCTAAGGCATTGGCCTATCTCTAAGGCATTATCTATAGCACACAATAAATCTAAGGCTTCACTATCGCAGCAACATGTCTATGAGGCAATTCTGAGACAGAAAGATACCTCTGAGGCATTGCTGATGAGAACAAATCATCCCTGAGGTATCAATTGTGGCAGCGAACCACCTATAAGGGATTGTTTGTGGCAACGAATCACCCCTAAGGTTTTTATGTGGCAGCAAATCATCTTGAGGTATGGTCTGGGGTTTTAAGGCAAGCAAGGTCTGGTTTGGAGTTGATTGTGACTGCAATGAGATAGTGATGTAATGTTTGTAGGAAGCAAGGAGATATTCTACAGAGATTACTTTGCATTATGCGACAACAATTTAAGACAATGCATTACCCTTTGTAATATAATCGAGAGAATTGCTCAATGAAATTAGTATTACATGCATAGAAGTTTAAACCAACATATTTTAGAATAATTTTATGGTTTTACACGTTTTCATATATTTCAACATTTATTTATGTAATGATCCTAACTAGTGTCCAAAAACTTTTCTTCGCAGATTTCTATTACATTATTCTATACAAAATGGCAGACCAGGTATTTATGTTGCTTTTTTGTATTTGTATTATTTATGTTTTTTATTTAGTTAGAGATTGGATTTTTTTTTAGAAATAACTTTCAAATGATACTTCAAAAGTTTGTTTATGACTACTTAAATGGTTGTTGGAACACTCTGATAAGCTTTCCTCAAAGTGTTGGACATATATTCAATGCTCACTCAACACATATTTGGTGTTACTGATTCTATTTTCTTATCAGTTTTTTGATCAAGATTTTCTTATTTTTATGTTATTATGTGTTTTTTTAAGAATGTACCCATGGGTGTTACTGATGCTACTATGGTGGATTCAATGACATTCACTACTTTTATGGAAATGTTAACAAATGCACGAGGGCAAGACGCTGCTATGATGATGCATGAGGTAAGCTTGAATATTGTCTTTTATATGTTCAATTATCTTATATTCCTTATTATATTATGCTAATTTATGTTTGTAGAATGAAGGAAATTGCTAAAGTCATTCCAACCCCTAAAACACCTTATAAAACATCTAAGGTAATGAGAGTGGTAAAACTTGATCAATATTTTTGTGCATTTACTTAACTTATTTCACTATATATATTTATTAATATTTGTGTTTTTACTAAATGTGCATTTTGTTGGCATGCAGGATTAATTTATGCCCCTCAATACAACCGATGTTGGCATGCAGGGATCATTAATGCCCCATATACATCTAATGTTATGCAAGATGTAAGATTCAACCATTTATTTATGTGAGTTTGATTATGTTATTTGTTGAGAAAACTAGGGCATATATTTAATAAAGCTTTTGCACAATGACTCCATGATTTATGAGGTGTTACGAAGAGCTACATCATGCCTTCAAATGGATCACCCCATCCGTTTTTTTCTTCTTGTACATATAATACTATTTTAACAAGTAACCCAAACAATATATTATTCCAAAACATGATGTCAAGTTACTTTTTTATGGTTTCTTAAATTCAAACCTTAGATCATACTCTTCTCCCTTTATGTCATTATAGAGTTTATCCCATGCCCTAGAAATCAAATCAAAGGGAACAAGTACCTTAAGATTAAGGTTTCTAAATACTAGGGTATTTCTTAAAATATAAACCCATAAATTCAACCCTACTACATCTTATGATGGACCCTTTAAAAGAAAATTATTATACATACCTCATGGACACCTATCTGTATTGATTAGTATTTTGGTTGCCATGATTATTTACAACTTTACTATACATTTCATTGATCATTTGCCACGTTCATGAACTTCTTTTAATGAGTCTTCCGAGATATTGTCATTCTATAATGGGACTTGTTTCTTCATGTGTTCATGAAACCCATGCCTCAAGCATAACAAAATAATATTCTTCTTCCTTTTTTTACATAAATTACATAGAATTGTGATTATATGTCATTATGAAGACCAAACCTAGTTACATATTTCAACATTATTCATCTGTTATTCCATCTTATTATTTATATTTGTGCCTTGCAAGATGTTTCTAGGGTGACTCCAACAAGTATACAATCTGTTGGTATAGAGGGTCATGTTATGCCATCTACACCTAGACCAGAACCTGATAACATGCCCTCTACATCAAATGTGGGTCTAGTCAGCATTCTCCCACCACGACTAGAACAAGTTTCTTTGAAGAGTCTTATAGACTCACAAAAAATAATGTTAAGGCTCCTACCAGATATTCCTGCAAATGTTCAAATCAGACAAGAAATAATTGAACAAATTCAGTTATGGGAAATGTCATTGTTGGAGAGTGTAGCTCCTGCAAGAGATCAAGAGATAAAATTATTTTATTTTTTTTATAATTTCATTTGCTATGTTTAGGATCATTATTTTATTAATGAAAAATGGTTTCATATTTTGGTTGGGTTCTTAATAGTTCCACAATTTCATTGTAAATGCAGGAAGTAAGTGACACAGTGCCTAATGCATCTATAAGGGAACCTTCCTCAATCCCAAAGAATAAAACAATATCATTGGTGACCACAAAAGTAATGCAAGAAGTTATAATCTTGCTCACTTCAAAAGGAAATGTCTTGAAGGATGAAACATGGCTGAAATTTTATCACTTTATTTTTCGTTGTGCAGAACAATTATTTGGAAATACCATCCAAATGGATTGGAGGAAACAAGCCAATGCCAAAAAGGAGGAACTATTTAAAGATGTAGTAATAGCATTTGGTAATCCTGGATTTGATAAGGAACTTATTTTATAGATTGCAAGTAAATACATGCACTCAAAGAGGTCCAATTTAGTGACAAAGTTGACAAAAAACTTGATGTATCCACGTCCAGCTTGGATCATAGACCAAGTGACATGGGATGAACATATGAAAGACGCCAAGTTTAAGAGGAAAGTCCTCAGAAATCCAAACTATACACCATCTGTACAAGGAGGAGCTAAGAGAGGCCTACAAGATACAAGAAAAGCAACCCAGGCTAGGGTGTCAAAAATTGGATCTCACAAATTAGGCTCTAGTGGATATAATAGTATTCGTGGTGGTATGGTAAGTGATATTTCCATCTATTATATTTTGTATTTTAGGCAAATTAACCATGATCACATTGAGTTAATTGTATCTTATTAGTTATTTTACCTTATAGATATGATTATCTTTGTTAATGTAGGTTCACCAGTTTCAAAAGGAAGCTTCAGAGGAAGACCTAAAATATGCTTTATTACATGGTTCCCAAGGTCTTCGCCAACACATGATAAATCGAGGGGAAAAATTAATTACTGGTTAGGGATCCGAGGTTAGTAGTTTATAATATTATATGAATAATGCAATAAATCAATTGGAGGTTTTAATGTTATTATAACAAGTTAAAGTCTGTTGTGTATAGGAATCAGGTGAAACATCTGGGAGTGAGCATGGGGAGGAGATACAAGCACATGATGATTTGATTGTTTCACAAAATCATCCAATAGTCATTCTTGAACCTTGGCAAGAAACCATTGTTGAATTTCCGCGAATGGGAGATAGAAATAATGAGGAGGGTGTTCAATGTGATGAGCATTCCACACCCACAATTAATGTAGCACCTCCTAAAAAGAGGACAAAAAGGATTGATATGTGTTAAATTTTAATAACTTGAACGTGAATCGCTCTAGCTTCTAAGGAGCGCACTAGGTTGTGAGGGTCCAAACATAAACTAATTATGTGTGCAACAAAACAAATTCTGAAGGTACTTTGTTTTTTTGATGAGTACTTACATATTATGGGCATCACTAAGACTGTTGCAGGTCCTAACTTGTATTATTTGTTTGATTATGATAAATTTGATATGCTTATATTTGTGTTGTATGTAGATGACCTGGTCCTAAAAGTTAGTTAAAAAAACTCTATCCCATGGTGCAAGAAGAAACTGGCAAGTGAAGTTGACATGAAGGACATACACCTCATGTGTTATTTCTTGGTCTTGGAGGTTTGGCTGAGTTGAGGTGAGGTGGTCCTTGAATAGGGGTAAGTAAGCAATTGAGATTCTGAAGAAGTTTCGGATAATGGACAATAAACCATAGGCTACTTTTATGATACATATTTTGAAGTTATCAGTAGATTAAGATTCAGATTTGGTTGATTCATCAGTGTACAAAAAGTATATAGGTTCCCTAACATGTCTGGTAGAATTTAGCAGTCAAATTGTTGTGTGCATGAGATCCCTTGTCTCACAAACAAGGGGGGCTCAGACACCAATTTAGTGTCCAGCTTGGCTGCTAATATATGGTTGAGCTGAGGTTGCTGCAAATATGCTCCATGGTCTGAGGTATGTGAGGTACTTAAAGGGCACACTGGCACAGTGCTTTGAGCTGCTGCATGCTTTAGTGGATTTTGACAGGGGCAGAGATGTAGGTGGTAGGAAGAGTGATTCATGGTTTTGTTTCAGCTTGGGTTCAAATATAATATCTTTGTTAGGATGGGATACCCATGTGTGCAAGTTGAAGAAGTCCTTTTCTGGGCTAAGGTAGCCTCCTGTGCTTGGTACTCATGGATTTATGAGTACTTACAGATTACAGGCATCACTAAGACCGGTGTAGGTCCTAAATTTTATTATTTGTTTGATTATGATAAATTTGATATGATTATATTTGTGTTGTATGTAAATTACCTGGTCCTAACAGTTAGTTTAAAAAACTCTATCGCATGGTGCAATAAGAAACTGGCAAGTGAAGTTGACATCTATTATTTCTTGGTCTTGGAGGTTTGGCTGAGCTGAGGTGAGCTGGTCCTCGAACACGGGTAAGTAAGCAATTGAGATTCTAAAGAAGTTTTGGATAATGGACAATAAACCCTAAGCTACTTTTATGATACATATTTTGAAGTTTTCAGTAGAATCAGATTCAAATTTGGTTGATTTGTCAATGTACAAAAAGTAAATAGGTTCCCTAACATGTATGGTAGACTTTAGCAGTCAAATTTCTATGTGGATGAGATCCCTTGTCTCACAAACAAGGGGGGATCAGACACCAATTTAGTGTTCAACTTGGCTATTAATATATCGTTGCTGAGGTTGCTGCAAATTTTCTTTACAAGTGCTTATGATCCATTGGATCCAAATAGTAACATGACAAACAAATGGGATATTGTGTCTTCGACTGCAAATGGATATGTTGCAAGTAATGTCCTTTCATCAAATAGGTCTTGAATTATAATTCCCTTTCCTCATTTTCCTGAAATAGATGTTGAGCTTTTCTGAATTTCATTCCTAGTAGCCTACAAGTTAAATTCTCAAAGCTTGACATGATGACAAATTTGGAAAACCTTCAAGTCAGGTAGAGTTTATTTTGATATTGATGAAAATTTCTGATAAATTGTGTTGTATTGATTGGTATGTTCGATATTTTGAGTAAATACTTCACTCATTTTTAATTAGCTTTATGTCCCTAAAATTAAGTAAGTATTCACTAGAAACATTGGTACAATTTACTAAAAATTCCCTGAAAATCTTCATGCTAGAACTTATTTTACTCTTTGCTGAGTCTAATGAGCTTCCCTCTGTAGGTGGCCATGACCATGCACAATTTTCAGTAGTACCGCCATATACCAAGCCCCCCAGGATGGACTTTGGGTTGGCACTGGGCAAAAAAGGAGGTCATCTGGGCTGTGGTTGGTGGCCAGACAACAGAGCAAGGAGATTGCTCCAAATGGAAAGTAGGTGTTCCACACTGTTGCAAGAAGGACCCCACCGTTGTTGATCTCTTACTAGGTGTGCCTTACAATCAGCAATTTACTAATTGCTGCAAAGGTGGAGCATTGGCATCTTGGGCTCAGGATCCTCCAAATTCCATCGCATCCTTCCAAGTTAGTGTGGGCAATTCAGGGACCACTAACAAAACTGTCAAATTGCCAAAGAATTTCACTTTGAAGGCTCCAGGACTGGGTTATACTTGTGGCCCTGCTAAGATTGTTAAACCCAGCCTGTTCTTTAGTCCAGATCGCCGCAGAACCACTCAAGTTCTGAGTAATACACTATTATAATCCCTCATAATTTATATATTTGTGAATGTTATGTGTTTCACTCTGAGCTGGCTAAGTCTTATATTTGAATTTCCCTTGTCCTTGTGCAGTGACATGGAATGTAACATGCACATATTCTCAGTTCCTGGCTCAGAAAAGTTCAACATGCTGTGTCTCCTTATCATCGTTCTATAATGATACTATAACACCATGCCCTACTTGCGCCTGCGCTTGCCAGAACAACATAACTCAACCTGCTTGTATTGAGTATGATTCTTATTCCCTTGAAAATTCATTCAATTAATTTTAAATTTGCAAATTTGTGAAATATTTTAAAATCTGACCGATAGCAGCAACTTCTTTTTCTTTTTGGTTCATTACATTCCAAAATATTTTCATCAATACGAAGTCATTTCTATCTTTATGGCAGATTGGTAAAATATTTTAAAATCCAATAAATATGTAATTAGGTTACTGTTAATAAGATTTAAAAATATTCTTAAAATCTTCAATCAAATTAAATTTGGCAAAAAAACCTTGATCTTCTACCAAATCTAGATTCATCAGATTCTAAATTGTGTTGTTAATTTGATGCAGTACCGATTCACCAGTTCTTAAGTTGTTGGGGACAAATTCTGCCACAAACACCTTGCAGCCACCACTTCTATAGTGCACCCATCATATGTGCCCGATCAGAGTACACTGGCATGTGAAGTTGAATTACAAAGAGTACTGGAGAGTGAATATCACAGTGACAAATTTCAATTACAGAATGAACTACACCGACTAGACATTAGTTGCACAACATCCAAACTTTGATAATGTAACCCAAGTTTTCGGCTTCAACTATAAATCTTTAACTCCATATGGATCGATCAGTAAGTACATATTTTGAAAACATTTACTGTTATTGATTTTAAGCACAGTTAATTTAACTATATCTATCAAATCAAATTTTCAGAATATTTTGGAATCTGCAATCAACTATACAGACTTCTGGTTAATTGTGATTAAAATATGAATTGATGCTATTCACCTGAAGCCTAACCTTATTTCAGATTTAGGGATATTTTAGAAATCTGATAGAAATGAATGAATTCATCTCATGTCCATCAAATTTCCAAGATCTTCTGAAATCTGCAAAACTATTAATTGTAATCTGTATATGAATACTAATACTGTCAATTAAAACTACCTGCGCTTGATCTGGTTCGACGTCTTCTCATCCAATCCAGCTGGGATGCAGACCCAAACTTGGTTAGCTTTTCCGCTTTTCACCCATCGGGTGACCAATAAATCACTGATGTTCGGGTTATTGGGAGGGAGGACAGTCAAACATTCAATGCACTCCGCTGGAGTCTGAATGTGCAGATCCTATCATCTTAAATATTTTCGTCATGTAATTCTCTCATCTTGGAATTTGAAACAGAGTTGGATCCTGTTATATTTATTTTGTTGCCCATAAATGTAATATTGGAGGGAAACTCGATTAATGGCAATAATTGATGTCGTCCATCATTCAATTTTGATGGCTTTCAAATTTTACAAGCGGTCCAGCCAAATCAAAGAAAAATGGAGGAGGTAGTGCAGGCTTTAGGGTTTACAGTGATAGTGCTCTGCTTCTTCCTGCCAGGTAAATATTGTGCTTCCGCTGGTTGGTTAAAATTTTTTTGTCGGTGAGTAGCCAGGCCAGCTAGCCTTTTCACTTGGTGGACTGTGTGGATTACATAGTACTTGGCCTTCGTTCCTTCTATTTTTAACAGTTCAAAATGTTGTTTAATTTCATTATTTTATCTCACTGGTTGCGTTTACAAGCTTTTACAGGGCATGAAATAGATATGTTGTGATTTGTGAGCTGCTTTGCACATCAATATATTATTTCCAGATGACCAGGTACGTGTAGATTGATACCTTACATCTAAATTAATTAGAGAAATTGGTCCTGATTCGTTTCACAGAGTTCTAACCAACCATATTCATTAATTAGAAGTGTTGAGAGTGGGGTATGTATGTCAGAAGGAATCATAGTAGTTGATAAACATCATGGGATCATGAGCATATCCATGAATGGCTCTTGGTATGCTATGAGAAAGAAGAATGTTTCATGGAATTTGTTTGCAGATATTTCTATTCATAGTATTCTCATTTCATCTACTCTACCAGATGTTAAATTGTTATTCTAAAGCACCTTATGATTGGACTGTACAAGAAACCTGACATTGTTGTATCTATTTTGTGATGTTATATGTTAATCATTAACAATATTTGATTTCATAAAACTGATTCCAATGGTTTTCTATTTTTCAAGTGTTTATTTATTTATTTAATTTTCTAGCAAAAAAAAATGGATAGGGCATGGGCATGTCGAGATCATGGAATCGAATAGATGGATGGGACTTATAGGGTTTTCAGTAGTAATTATCATCTGCTTCACCTGCCCACTAGCCAGGTAGATTGTTCGATATTTTAGTTTTTTGTCTATGGGTCTATGTTTTCATCCTTCGGGCAACCAATAAATGATTTCTATTTGGGTTTTCTGAAGAGAGGGAGGGAACTTAAACATTCGATGAATTCCACCTCAGTATGAATGTGCAGATATCTTAAATATTCTCATAAGTAATTCTCTCATCTCAGAAATTGAAACAGAGTATCAATTCACATCTTGTGTCAGTAGGAGGACATGTTATATTTATTTTGTTATTAAAGCATGGTTTGAGTTTGACAGGCAGTCAGTTGTGACTTCCCATGCACCTTCAAAATCTCCAAGGTGGAAAGCATTTTGGAGTGATTCTGCATAAGAGAGGTCCAATTCTTCTCTCCACATCATTCCTGAGACATCTGGTAGCTTTTTTTCCTTGAGCTTTACTGTGTTATAAAAAATCCCTATTTCTTTCAAGATGAGTTCTTCTCAAGTGAGCGTGTTCGAAGATATCTACATGGATCTTTGGACATGGTCTTCAATTCTCTAAATTGGCAATTGGCTCCATGGTATGTTTGCATCTTCAAGATAGGTTTCTAAGCAAGATGAGCTCTTCATTTCATCATTTTTCCAGGGGAGCGTGAATCATTTCTTGATTGCATATCTGCTTCTAATCAGTGGATATGTCTGAATGTCTTCCTTGCCATTTTTATTGGGCAAGCGACAAGACCTTCCTGCCATTGCGAGACACAGCCTTCGATTATAAAGTAGAGGGCGCATAAAGTACCTAGCCCTGTTATGCAAAAACTCTGATCAGATTGCCACTGGGGGAAATCTTAGGCATATCCTATTTCCGGAACTGGGTTGTCCAATTTTGTTCTGTCGTAGGACAACGTTGGAGCTTTTGAAGTCGACATTCTTCTTTATGTGTGCGCGCATGAAGCCTCCTAGGAAAAAGGTGGTCGAAGAAGGCCAGAAAAAGGGTCACTATCATCTCCTTAACTAGTCATCATCTTTATTTTCTTGATTTTTCAGATGGAAATGATTGGTTTGCGCAGTTAAGACTGTGGAACACTAGTGTTTATATTTGCTACTTCTTTGATTTTGAATGGGGATAATGCTCTGGCATTGCAAGGCCGGGTTTTGTTTTTTGTGGTTCTGTTATGGCTCATGAATGGATGTGTTTATGGATTGAAATTTAAGGAAAATATGGGTTTACTGTAGCATATGAATGGGATGCATCCAAGCATTGAAATTTCAGAAGTTGGGTTTATTGTGCATATGAAATGGCATGTGTTCATGTTTTTGAAATTTTACTTAGAGAAAAGAAAATATGGATTTTGTATTGCATAGGAATGAGATGTATTCTTCGTATATGCTTGGCCAATGGCCATCTATAAATGTTTCTTTATTTTGGGTAATTAACTTAACCTCTTGATTTTGGGTACTTAACTTACTCTAAAATGAAATAAGACATTCAATGTGTTCCTTGTAATATAGATATAAACAAAACATCTAAAGAAAGGTAATTGCACAATGATCCAATCCAAGAAAATAAGGTTTTCCACAAACCAATTAACTCTTCTAGAAAAATTCAACAATTCTAATTTAATAATCCTATCAGCCTCTCTTTGTACCTTTTGGGACAATTGCTAGTTATTTGGTTGCTTGCATATATGTCCTTGAAATATTCTTGGATTTTTATTACATATACAAACATAAGTTTTTGGTTTTGATCGTTCATGTAATTCACCCAATTGTAGGTCCAGTCAACTATAATCTGCCAAGGATCAACTGGTAGGCTTGTTACACATTTAGTTGAAGTGAGGAGACTTGTTTCACTATATTCAAACATGACTCCACCTAGTGTTAATGGTCCAGTAATGATACCTATTCCACCTAGTGCTGAAGGTCCAAGAAATAAAGGAGAATCACGCTTTCCTCATCCACCTCTGAATGAAAGGATTCTTTCATCTCTATCGTGATTCGGCATATACATGTGTATACTTCTGTCCATTTTATCTTGCACTGAGTGGATGTATTCCCAGGGTGTATTTATATCATATTTTAATGTTTTGCTGCAACTCCTGTATACATGTTGTACATCCACCATTGTTTACATCTAACATAGAATAGGGTTGCTGGTCATCCTTTTGTTCAGGAGTTTGAGCATACAAAACACATGCATATATTTTCAGTTAGCCTTTAGCGAATGTCAGATTCTTTTCAAACAAATGCCCTCGCCATTGCTTTATTGAGGCTCACAAGTGATGATGGTTAATGTTTTTTTCTATTAATCCTAGACTGCTAGCATTTCCAAACATTTTTGAGGTGCTACAAGTCTAATTCATGAAATTGTATATATTCGTATCATTGATTTTGCTAGAAATCTAAGGTTGCCAGCATTTCCATGCATTTTTTATTCTGCTACAATTCTAATTCATGTATACGCTCTATATATACACCATTTTTCACATCCAACTAGGTAATAGGTATATACAATTGTTACACATTCGTTCTGTTTATGAGATGGAGCGTGCACAACACATGCACTCATCTATTTCCTGTCAATATTTTTCTAATGCTCGAGTCTCTTCATACAAATTCCTGTGCTATTGTTTATCAAGATTCGTAAGGGAGGATGATCAATGTCTTTCTATAAATGTAAGGCTACCAGAATTTCCAAACCTTGTGACTAGAGGATGTGTTCTAAGCCTCCATAGGTTTTTAGTTTTTAGTTTTACCGTGTACAGGGGGTTGATACAGGTGCATCCAGTGAACAGTTAGAGAAATGCCCATATTCATTTGAATATTTTCAAGATTCTGTAGGACTCACTAGAGGGGTCTTTCATGGCAGATAGTCCATGCCATGCTAGAATATGGACTCCTAAAAGTTGTGAACGTTGAGTTTAACCAATAGAAATTCAAAATCATATAAGCCAATTCTTATTGGGCACAAAATTCTTAACATTCTTTGCAATCACAACAACTATGAAACCTGGTATCTAAAAACAGCATAATAAAATAGATAAGAAAAAATATGGCTATCCAGATTGATATCAGGTAGCTTTTTATTTCGCATCTAGAGGGTACCTTAAACTTCTTTTTTTTTTTTTAAATCACTTACATTGGATGTTTTCTTGATTTTCCCATTTTGTTATCCAATGCTTCTCGCCTCAAAACCCTCAATTTTTAGTCTGGTTGGTTCTTTCAGATTAATGCCTCTACTTCTCTGTTTCAACTTTAATGCTTCACCTGTTGCTTCTTTGTCTAGGGTATACCTGCTTGTATTCTTAATTTCTTTTCTTGGTCATTTATGCATCTAGGAGATGGTTTCGGCATTCCCTCATTGCCACTATGACATGATGTACTTTCTATCCCATTAACTATTTTGGTCATCTTTTTTCACATGCTTTGCAATACTAAGTAATTTTCCTGTCTATCAGTGGAAATCATGATGTTCAATGCGTGCAAAGGAGTGTGCTTCTGGATACCCTTGCAAAATAATTGGCTCCAGGAACGATCAGTTTCAATTCCAAAGTCGTTTCCATTCAACAGTCTACAGATTCTTCTTTAACTATAGTAAAACTGGGAGTTGGAATGCTTATCAAAGCTAGGGTAACATCCTAAATCCAAAATTCTGACTCCCATTAGAAGTAGTAAAACTTGGGCATAAATTTAATAATGAATTGAATCCCTTCTTGCTAAACAAAGGTAGTATTAAAAATGGGGAGAAGATTTGTGGGCAGGTTTTGTTCCATGCAATGAGAAGGATGTTTACTAGTTCACAGCCCAGAGTTCACTTCCATGTGGTATAATATTATAGCACCCTTTGTTATAATTGTTCTATGGATCATGTGTAGGTGCAGGAAATCATCAATCTTAAGAATAGATTCTTCAAAAATTATTGAAACCTTCTATTATATTCCTTTCAAATAATTTTGAACAACTGTGTTGCGTTTGAATTATTTATCTTGATATTATAATCCTCATATAGTAGTCACAAGCTCTATGAACTACTTGACCGAAAATAACAAGAATATAAGGCATGCCTAACTGGATGTGTTGCGGCTTCAGATATTGGATGTGATCCAAAGAGTATATTGGAAAATGCATTGGAAAGACTTCGAGACTATCTAGAGGAGATTCTGGATATAGGAAAGAAAACTCAAATAGACACTTTAACATTAACACACTCAGCTTGAGGTGGCCATGGGCAGTGTTATTCAGAAAACTATGTAAGGGAAATGTTTGTGTTGCACGAGATGCAATGCATCCCATGACTCCAAACTTAGGACAAGGTGGATGTTCTACACTTAAGGATGTAACGGTGCTAGGAAGGTTCTTGGGAGAAGCAATGACAATCACGAATGGTCTAGAAGAAGACAAAAGAATTGAAGCATCACTGAAGAAATCTGTGGAGGAGAGGAGATGGAGAGCATTTGGGCTGATAAGTGGAGCATATATAACAGGAATAGTGCAAAAGGGATCTGAGGGCTTTACACATTGCTATAGAAGCTATAAGGAGACTCACAATTTAAAGTAAGCTACTTTAGCTGTTCATTAGGAATTACTCAATTATACTCCTTATTTATCTGTATGCTCCAAACCCTGCATTCTAGCACTTGCCTCATGAATTCGTAAGTTACATTCTTTGTTTAGTGACTAGTTGATATATTCAAACTATCATCTGTGTTTGCAAAGTACTATGGAGGGCTCTCGATGTTCTCAGTGTTGCAGAGCCCCTTCGCTTGAAGCATCCACAGTTACAGGGGTATTGTCATTACATCATTCAATTTGATCCTCTGTACTTTACCTCCAGCTACTCTTCCCACTATAATTTTGCTTCATGTACGCCAATTTACAGGGCATAGGTGACTTACTTCCCTTTAGCATTTACCAAACAGCTCTCGTACATCGGCTTTGGAAAATGGTAAGTACGCCAGCATAACTCTTGGTTGATAAATGTCTCAGAAATTATGCAAGACCATAGCAAACATAGATGTAGAAATTGTAAAATATCACCGTATTATTATTTCTGCCCTCATGCATTCAGGATTTGATGGCCAAAACAATAAGACCACAATGGCCAACACACAACCTATCTCAAGCCATGCAGCATTGTGTTTAGAGTAGAAGCTATAAGGAGAATCACAATTTAAAGTAAGCTACTTTAGGTGTTCATTAGGAATTACTCAATTATACTATTTATTTATCTGTATGATCCAAACCCTGCATTCTAGCACTTGCCTCATGAATTCATAAGTTACACTATTTGTTTAGTGACTAGTCGATATATTCAAACTATCATTTGTGTATGCAGACTACTATGGAGGGCTCTCGATGTTCTTGGTGTTGCAGAGTCCCTTCGCCTGAAGCATCCATAGTTACAGGGGTATTTTCATTACATCATTCAATTTGATCCTCTGTACTTTACCTCCAGCTGCTCTTCCCACTATAATTTAGCTTCTTGTATGCCAATTTACAGGGCACAAGTGACTTCCTTCCCTTCAGCATTTACCAAACAGCTCTCGTACACCGGCTTTGGAAAATGGTAAGTACGCCAGCATAACTCTTGGCTGATAAATGTCTCGGAAAGCATGCAAGACCATAGCAAACATAGATGTAGAAATTGTAAAAGCTCACCGTATTATTGTTTCTTCCCTCATGCATTCAGGATTTGATCGCCAAAACAATAAGACCACAATGGCCAACACACAACTTATCTCAAGGCATGCAGCATTGCATTTAGAGTAGAATCTATAAGGAGACTCACAATTTAAAGTAAGCTACTTTAGCTGTTCATTAGGAATTACTCAATTATACTCTTTATTTATCTGTATGCTCCAAACACAGCATTCTAGCACTTGCCTCATGAATTCGTAAGTTACATTCTTTGTTTAGTGAGTAGTCAATATATTCAAACTATCATTTGTGTATGCAGACTACTATGCAGGGCTATCGATGTTCTTAGTGTTGCAGAGTCCCTTCGCCTGAAGCATTTACAATTACAAGGGTATTATCATTACATCATTCAATTTGATCCTCTGTACTTTACCTCCAACTTCTCTTCCCACTATAATTTCGCTTCTTGTATGTCAATTTACAGGGCACAGGTGACTTCCTTCCCTTCGGCGTTTACCGAATAGCTCTCGTACACCAGCTTTGGGCAATGGTAAGTACACTAGCATAACTCTTGGCTAATAAATGTCTCGAAAAGCATGCAAGACCATAGCAAATATAGATGTAGAAATTGTAAAAGCTCAACGTATTATTTTTTTTGCATCTAGGAGATGGCTTCAGTGTTGGCATTATGACAAAGGTTTGGCTCGATGACATAAGTGTTGTCCTTGATGGCAACTCACTCAAATAGCAAATCACAAGTTCAAGCTCTCAAAATAATAGAAAATGAGATACCCTCAGGTTCCTGTTCACAAAGCCGCAGAAAAACACAGGTGCGCCGAACAAAATGTGCAGATATGTACGCAGGTGATCCAAACAAAAAGTGCAGGCGTAAAGTACACGCACCTTCATGCAGATAAAAGCACGCACGTGGGAAATCTTATGGTTGGTCCATGGTATTTAGTCCAACATTTTTGATCCTATGGTTTTGATCCATGGTTTTGCATCTAAACTATTGAACCTAGGTTTTGGGTCCCTAGTATTGGATCTCTATGGTTTTGGACCATGGTTTGAGTTAGGCCTAGACTATAAAAAGGAAAGGAGATCATTTGGCTAGAGCAACTAATGTCTTGAATCTCTTGAGATGAGCAAGATCTGAAATACTGGTGATTGCTTGATGAGTTATAGCTAGACCTGAATCAAGGAGAAACCTAAGCATTACAAGACAGATATACTGATGGGTCGAGATCTCTTTGGCGCATGATCAGATCTGTAAATCTGATAATTTGGGGTATAAGTGAAGTATGATAAATTATCTATACCCGCAGGTGTGACACAACACAGCCGCTGATACTCGCAGGCTTGACATAGTGCAAGTTCAGATACCCGCAGGTTTGACACAGCACAGGAGTGGATACCCGTAGGCTTGACACAGTGCAGGCACGGATACCCGCAGGCTCGACACAACGCAGGCGTGGATACTCGCAGGCTCGACATAGCGGAGGCATGAATACCCAGAGGTTAAGGAAGTGATTATTGCGTATGTACGCAAATTTCCAGTGGTGAAGTTGCAAACTTTTCTTGAAATATGTTTTAGATGCTTTTGTCTATTACTGCAGTGTTCAGGGTTCTGCATTGGTGTCTGGTTACTAGTACTGTGTTCTGAGAAGTTATTGATTCAGTATTTGTACAAGGAAGCTGGTTGATTGCAAATCTATTTTATGTTTGATTAATATTCATGGATCCAGTTTGAAAATTTATGAAATGTGGTCCCACGAAGAAAAGATAAGTCTTTTGTATATCAACACCTACGTACTAGTACCTCATCTAGTACAAGAGCTAAAGGGGGTTCTAGCTCCTTTCTAGAAGAGTCTGGAGAACGAGAGAAGGTTGTAGCCTTCTGCAGGTTGAAGCCTTCATAGCGGTATAAGACTGTGCTAGTACAGAATCATTGTAAAAGGAAGTTTCTAATTGAAAGAAGATAGAGACATATTGCAGCAGGTGGTTTTCACCCACATTGGGTTTCCACCTTATATCTTGTGTTGTTTTGTGTGATTTTCTGCTTATTGTTATATGATTCTAACACACAAATTAATGATCAACATCTGAAGAATCAATTAAATTGTAAGTCTGGGAAGTATACGCAAGTTTCATCTGCAAATCTTTGTATAAATTGAAAAAGAATTTGATAATACTGATTCAGCCCCCCCTCTTAGTATTATTTTCAACAATTGGTATCAGAGTAGGTCCTTCAGGAAAAGCTTGATCGCTTGAAGGAAAATCTATCATCATGAGCAACTATGAAAAAGAAGCATCTATCAGGGCACCGATTTTTGATGGGTGCAACTTCGTCTATTGGAAGGTAAGAATCATTGCCTATCTTTAATCTCTTGGTATAGAAGTTTGGGATATTGTGGAAATAGGGTACACATTTCCATCAACAACTCCTACAGATGCAACTGGTAAGAAGTAGTATGAAACAAATGAAAAAGCTGTCAATACTCTATTAGGAAGTCTATCTCAATTAGAATTCGTCAAGGATATGCAGCTCAAAAGCGCAAAAGAAATATGGGACAAGATTGTTCTGAGCTATGAAAGAGATGAACAGGTAAAACGAGCAAAACTACAAACTCTAAGAATTCAATATGAAAGTCTCATAATACATAATGATGAATGTGTGGCTAGCTATTTCCTATGTATAGGTGAAATTGTAAATTATATGAAAAACTTGGGTGAAGAAATAAAAGAAGTTGTTTTGGTTGAAAAGGTTCTAAGATCTTTGTCTCCTAAGTTTGATCCAAAAGTTTTTGTAATAGAAGAAAAGGAGGACCATCAGACAGGAGAGAAGCTGCATTCAAGGATTCAGGAAAACGAGATTACTATGAGTCAGGACATATGTTAGAAGAAGAGGAAGAATCAAATTTTGTCAAGAACCTTCAATGGGGAACTGGAAGATTCAGAGGTAAGCTGCCTTTCAAATTTTTTTCTTGTGGTAGAGTCGGTCATTATGCTACAAAATGTCCTCACAAAGATAAACTAGACAAAGGTAAGGAACCTGTTAGATGGAACAGAAAATAGAATGTAAATAAGAAGAGCTATTACATGTATGAAGACAGTGATGGATTGTCAAATAGTGATGGAGATCAACAAGGTAATGATGATAGGCTTTTTATGGCTTTTGAAGATGATGATTTCTTGGATGCTATAAATGAAGAAGGTCTTTATGAAGAAATTTCTAAACTTAAAGTTTGTTTAGAGGAAAAGAATATGATTATAGTTACTCTAACATTCAAACTTTCTGAAAAAGATAAACACAATGAAGAGTTAGAATGTGAAATTGTGGGACTTAGAAAATAAATTGAGAAAGCAAAAGCCCTTAATCTCAGATTTGCTAAAGGATCTGAAACTCTAGATGAGATTATCAAAGTGCAGCATTCTCCTCTAATCAATATTGGTCTCGGATATTTCGAATAAGCATCTCAAGCTCAGAAGCAAGTGTAGAATCCATCCACCTCCAAAAGTTATCTTGATGCAGCAAGGAGAAGTGAACAAGTTGACAATCGACAGCAAAATCATAATGCAGATCACCAGGTAAATCAGGGACAATTTGCTTCAAGAATGATCAAATATTATGAAGTAAATCGGGGGCAATCTATGCCAAGGATGAACAGAAGCCTCAACGGACCACAGGTAAATCATTCTCATATTGGCTCAAGAATGGATGGAAACTACAATCATATGGTTGGTAGATTTGATAATCGCGGGAATTTCTTCAATGGCCAATGTTTCTCTTGTCATAAATTTGGTCATAAAGCTACTCAATGTGTTACCTACAAGACCATCATGACTATGGAAGCTCAAAAACAAAGGAGTATGACAGGAATCATGAAAAGAACCTACAATAACTTCTTAGCTCTTGAAAATGAAATAGAATGTTCTATTCGTAACAACTTCGGTCACGAAGATTTTGAATGCAGAAGCAGGTTTCGGCAAACAACTCAAAAGGAGCCATCCTCATTGAGTTCCAAAACATTGAAAAAGAAAGAAACACAACTGGAAAGATGTGGGATAGCCTTATATGCGGAAGGACAGGAAAATCAATGGTACATCAATAGTGGATGCTTGAAACATATGACAGGTAATAAAGAAAAAATCCAGTCATATAGTGCCTTAGAAAAGGAAAATAAGGTCTCATTTGGAAATGACACCCCTGTATTCATAAAAGGTAAAGGCTCTGTTCGTTTGAAAGAAAAGGTCAGGGCTGGTAATGTTATGTATGTTGATGGCTTAAAGCATAATCTATTGAGTGTCAGCCAGATGTGTGATCAAGGAACTGAGGTAATATTTCGATCAAATGGATGTATTGTTCGTGAGCTTGACACAGGAAAGACAGTGATTAGAGGCATAAGAACTCCAAATAACTTATATGTACTCAAGGGAGAACAACAACAATTCTATTTAAAGAAAGAATGATGAACCTTGGCTATGGCATAGAAGACTGGGGCATCTTAGCTTCTCTCAGATAAAGAAAGCATGAAAATATCAGGCAGTTCATGATCTTCATGACATCAAAATTCCAGACAATACAATATGCAAGTCATGTCAATTTGGTAAGCAAACTAGAACTAATTTCCCTGAGAAGGAAGGATCAGCTAGCAGGCCACCTGAACTTGTTCGCACCGATATATGTGGTCAAACTAGGAAGAGGTCACCTCGAGGAGAAGAATATTTCATATTGTTCATTGAGGACTTTTCAAGGATGTGTTGGATAGGACTCATGAAGTATAAAGATGAAGCTTTCGAAAAGTTCAAGCCATTCAAAGCCTTGGTTGAAAACAAATCAGATCGCAGAATCAAATGCCTCAGATCTGATCGAGGAGGGGAATTTACCTCAGATGAATTTTTCAATTTTTGTGAAGAACATGGAATAAGAAGGGAATTTTCTACTGTGAGGACTCCTCAACAAAATGGAGTAGTGGAAAGGATGAACAGAACGGTTCAACAAATGGCTCATGCTATGCTTGATGAGTCTAGAAGTCCCGCAACCTTCTCGGGTAAAGCGGCATTTGCCACTGTTACTATTCTCAACAATACAAATGTCCGGGTAAACAACACTCAGACTCCTCATGAACTTTGGTACGGTAAGACTCCCATGGTAAAATACTTCAAAAATTTTGGAAGCAAATGCTACATTAAAAGGACTGATGAAAACCTTGGCAAGTTTGAACCTAGAGCAGACGAAGGCATTCTACTTGGCTACTCTCCCCATAGCAAAGCTTACAAATGCTACAATAAAAGACTTGGTAAAATTGTTGAAACTGTTGATGTAGTGGTTGATCAAGAAGGAAACACTCCTAGGCAGGTAAAATCTGAAGATTTTGAAGATGGTGAAGACTATCTGTCAACATCAAATCAGATTCATGATGAAGAGGAAACCCATGAGGCATCAGAAGAACAGATAAGGATAGAAGAAAAGACTCCATCCAGATACATTCAGAGGAATCATCCAGAATCTCAAATTTTGGGGCAGAAAGAGGCAGGTGTACAAACAAGAGGAACCATTTTAGAAGCTTCAAGCTATCTAGCATTGCTCTCCTCCACTGAACCGCAGAACGTAAGAGAGGCTTGCAAAGATAAATGCTGGGTCAAGGCCATGGAAGAAGAACTTGAGTAGATTGAAAAGAATAACACTAGGGAGTTGGTTCCTAGGCCAAAAGATAAGAATGTCATAGGGACAAAATGGATTTTCAAAGATAAGCTGAATGAAAATGGGGATGTGGTTAGAAAGAAGGCAAGAATTGTTTGTAAAGGATATGCGCAACAAGAAGGAATAGACTTTGAAGAAATTTTTGCTCCTGTTTCTAGACTTGAGGCCATAAGAATGTTCCTTGCTCTCTCTAGCTTTCAGAAGTTCAAAGTATTTCAAATGGATGTAAAATCTGCCTTTTTGAATGGAGACTTAAATGAAGAAGTATATATTGAACAACCAGATGGGTTTATTCTTGGAAATGATCCAAAACTTGTATGCAGACTCAAAAAGGCTCTCTATGGCCTTAAACAGGCTCCAAGGGCATGGTATTATTGGTTGGATAAGTACCTCCATCAACAAGGTTTTCTGAAAGGATCCAATGATAGAAATCTATATATAAAAATTGACAATGATAAGTTGGTGATACTTGTTGTGTATGTTGATGATATCATATTTGGTAGCAATGAAGAAGACATGAGTCAAAATTTTGCCTTGGTGATGCAAAAAGTGTTTGAAATGTCCATGCTTCGTGAGCTCACATATTTTCTTGGTTTACAAGTCAAACAAAACAAAGATGGAATTTTTCGATCACAAACTAAATATCTCAAGCAGACCTTGAAGAAATATGGGATGGAGGATTCAAAACCAGTATGTACCCCTATGGTGACAGCCTCAGCGCAAATGATGAATCGGCAGCTGTACATCAACCAACCTATAGATCCATGATTGGTAATATGCTCTATCTAACATGTACCTGACCATACATTATGCATGCAGTGGGAATAGTTAGAAGGTTTTAGGCAAATCCAAAGGAAACTCATCTTCATGCAGTTAAGAGAATCTTCAAGTATCTTCAAGGAACTCAAAACTATCGCTTATGGTATCCTAGAGGTACAGATCTCACACTTCATGCATACACTGATGTGGATTGGGCAGGAAGCATGTATGACAGGAAAAGCACTAGTGGTGGTGCATTCTTCATGGGTCCTAGATTAGTATCTTGGTTTAGCAAGAAACAAAGCTCTATTGCATTATCTACAGCTGAAGCAGAATATGTAGCTATTGCATCTTGCTGCACACAACTCCTTTGGATGATGCAAACATTGCAAGATCTTCAAATCACCTGCACTCCACCTATCTCTATTTTATGTGATAATACAAGTGCAACCAATATTTCAAAGAATCCTGTCATGCATTCAAAGACTAAGCACATACAAATCAAGTATCATTTTCTCCGAGAAAAAGTGCTTGAACAAAAGGTCAAATTGGAGTATGTTCCCTCTAAGGAACAAGTTGCTGATATTCTCACGAAACCACTGCCCAGGAAGACCTTTGAATACCTCAGACAAAAGCTGGGGGTGATTGATGCATCATCTTGCTGTTGAGTCTTGTTTGTTTTTAGAGATTTTTGCTTGTACATGAGTTTCATATGGGGTATACGCATACATATGCTGGCTTATGTGGGTACAGTCGCTTGAAGAAAAGCAAGGATGAGAAGAGTCCGATATGGGTCTGTCAGAGACAATCTGGCATGGGTTCAGGGGGAGCATATATTCTTATAATAATGCATTTTTGGCATTATCATAGAAGATCTTGGTTCAATTCTTCAGTTGTTTTGATTTCAGGAGGAGAAAGTCCAGAAGGGGAACATAGATACTGATCTGAATAATCATTGATAGATGATGCTGATATTTTATCTCTATCTTTCTTTTGTCAAGGTCATGTAACAGCCTATCTTGGTTGCCCCACTATGCCTAGGATGGATCATGTAGTATGCTTATTATATCATATATCCCCACTTGGTTGGGAGTGGCATGTATGAATCTTTGGTGATAGGAAGGTCTGTTATGATGTATAAAGTCATATTTCTTTTGTAGAACATCTTCTTGTAGATCTTGCCTATATGTCAGGGGGAGCTTGGACAGCACAACAGATTAGAGATTTCAGCATGTACTCAGGGAGAGCATAACCCTTTTCCCTTGATGTCAAAGGGGGAGAAAAGACTTCGAGTGACCTTGGGTTGCCATCAAGTCCAAAGGGGGAAATTGTTGGCATTATGACACAGGTTTGGCTTGATGACATAATGTTGTCCGTGATGGCAACTCACTCAAATAGCAGATCACAATTTCAAGATCTCAAAATTGTAGAAAATGAGATACCCACAGGTTCCTGTTCACAAAGCTGTGGACATATGCAGGTGCGCCGCACAAACGGTGCAGATAAGTACGCAAGTGCTCCAAACAAAAAGTGTGGGCATAGAGTACACGCACTTTCATGCAGAGACAAGTGAGCACATGGGAATTCTTATGGTTGGTCCATGGTATTTAGTCCAACATTTTTGATCCTATTGTTTTGGTCCATGGTTTTGCATCTAAAGTATTGAACCCAGGTTTTGGGTCCCTATTATTAAATCTCTATGGTTTTGGACCATGGTTTGAGTTAGGCCTAGACTATAAAAAGGAAAGGAGATCATTTGGCTGGAGCAACAAATATGTTGAATATCTTGAGATGAGTAAGATCTAAAATACTAGTGATCGGTTGGTGAGTTATAGCTGGACCTGAATCAAGGAGAAACCTGAGCATTACAAGACAGATCTACTGATGGGTCGAGATCTCTTTGGCGCATGATCAGATCTGTAAATATGATAATCTAGGGCATAAGTGAAGTCTGATAAATTAACTATACCGACAAGTGTGACATGGCGTAGGCGCGGATACCCATAGGGTTCACACAGCGTAGGTGCAGATACCCACAGGTTTGACACAGCGCAGGCGCGGATACCCGCAGGCTCGACACAACACAGGCACGGATACCTACAGGCGCGGATACCCGCAGGCTCAACACAACGGAGGCGTTGATACCCGTAGGTTAAGGAAGTGAATAATGCATATGTATGCAGATTTCCAGTGGTGAAGTTGTAGACTTTTCTGGAAATATGTTTTATATGCTTTTGTCTATTACTGCAGTGTTCAGGGTTTTGAATTGGTGTCTGGTTACTGGTATTGTGTTTTGAGAAGTTATTGATTCCGTATTTGTACAAGGAAGTTGGTTGATTGCAGATCTATTTGATGTTTGATTGATATTCATGGATCCAGTTTGAAAATTTATGAGATGTGATCCCGGGAAGAAAAGAGAAGTATTATGTAGATCAGCACCTACATACTAGTACCTTAGCTAGTACAAAAGCTAAAGGGGGTTGTAGCTCCTTTCCAGAAGAGTCTGGAGAATGAGAGAAGGTTGTAGCCTTCTACAGGTTGAAGCCTGCGTACTGGTATAAGACTACACCAATACAGAATCATTGTAAAAAGAATTTTCTAATTGAAAGAAGATAGAGACATATTGTAGCACGTGGTTTTCACCCAAATTGTCTTTCCACCTTATATCATGTGTTCTTTTGTGTGACTGTCTGCTATACTTTTATGTTCCTGCTTACTCTTATATGATTCTAACACACAGATTAATGATCAACATCTGAAAAATAAATTAAATTATAAGTCTGGGAGGTATACACAAGTTTCATCTACAAATCTTTGTATAAATTTAAAAAGAATTTGATAATACTGATTCAACCCCCCTCTCAGTATTATTTTCAACATTCAGCACTCCCTCATTGCCACTATGACATTATGTGCTTTCTATCCCATTAACTATTACAAAACATCTCTCGTACACTGGCTTTGGAAAATGGTAATTACGCCAGCATAACTCTTGGCTAATAAATGTCCCGAAATGCATGCAAGACCATAGCAGACATAGATGTAGAAATTGTAAAAGCTCACCGTATTATTGTTTCATCCCTCATGCATTCAGGATTTGATCGCCAAAACAATAAGACCACAATGGCCAACACACAACTTATCTCAAGGCATGCAGGGTTGTGTTTAGAGTAGAAGCTATAAGGAGACTCACAATTTAAAGTAAGCTACTTTAGCTCTTCATTAAGAATTACTCAATTATACTCTTTATTTGTCTGTATGCTCCAAACCCTACATTTTAGCACTCAGCTCATGAATTCATAAGTTACAATCTTTGTTTAGTGAGTAGTTGATATATTCAAACTATCATTTGTGTATGAAGACTACTATGGAGGGCTCTCGATGTTCTCATAAGTTACAATCTTTGTTTAGTGAGTAGTTGATATATTCAAACTATCATTTGTGTATGAAGACTACTATGGAGGGCTCTCGATGTTCTCAGTGTTGCAGAGTCCCTTCGCCTGAAGCATCCGCAGTTACAGGGCACAAGTGATTTCCTTCCCTTCAGCATTTACCAAACAACTCTCGTACACCAGCTTTGGAAAATCGTAAGTACGCCAACATAACTCTTGGCTGATAAATGTCTTGGAAAGCATGCAAGACGATAGCAAAAATAGATGTAGAAATTGTAAAAGCTCACCATACTATTGTTTCTACCATCATGCATTCAGGATTTTATCGCTAAAACAATAAGACCACAATGGCCAACACACAACTTATCTCAAGGCATGCAGCATTGCATTTAGAGTAATAGGTTTTTAGTTTTACCGTTTACATGGGGGTTGATATAGGTGCACCCAGTGGACAGTTAGAAAAATGTCCATATTCATTTGAATATTTTGAAGATTACAATGACCATAGGGCTCACTAGAGGGGTATTCCATGGCAGATAGTCCATGCCATGCTAGAATATGGACTCCTAAAATGTGTGAACCCTGAGTTTAACCAATAGAAATTCAAAATCATATAAGCCAATTCTTATTGGGCACAACATTCTTAACATTCTTTGCAATCACAGCACCTATGAAACCTGGTATCCAAAAAAATCATAATAAAACAGAGGAGAAAAAACATGGCTATCCAGATTGATATTAGGTAGCTTTTTATTTCACATCTAGAGGGTACCTTAAACTTCTATTTAAAAAAAAATATCACTTACATCGGATGTTTTCTTCATTTTCCCATTATTTTATCCAATGCTTCTCATCTCAAATCCCTCAATTTAGTCTGCTTGGTTCTTTCAAACTAATTCTTCTGCTTCTTTGTTTCAACTTTAATGCTTCACCTGTTGCTTCGTTGTCTAAGGTATACCTGTTTGTATTCTTTATTTCTATTCCTGGTCATCTCTGCATCTAGGAGATGGCTTCAGCACTCCCTCATTGCCACTATGACATGATGTACATTCTATCCCATTAACTATTTCGGTCATCTTCTTTTCACATGCTTTGTAATAATAAGTACTTTTCCTGTCTATCAGTGGAAATCATGAAGTTCGATGCATGCAGAGGAGTTTGCTTCTGGATAACCTTGCAAAAGAATTGGCTTCAGGAACAATCAAATTCAATGCTAAAGTTGTTTCCATTCAACAGTCTACAGATTCTTCTTTAACTATAGTAAAACTGGGAGATGGAATGCTTATCAAAGCTAAGGTAGCATCTTAAATCCAAACTTCTGACCCCCATTGGAAGTAGTAAAACTTGGGCGTAAATTTAGTAATGAATTGAATCCCCTCTTGCTAAACAAAGGTAATATTAATAACCCATATGCACTAGTTTCTATCAGACATGAATTTCTATGGTGGTTTCTCTGATACACGAGTACCAGATGTCCTTTTGTATTTGAGAAAAAATGATATGGGCCTGTTGAATGCAAGTTTGATCATTAAATCTATCTTCTATGTTATCATGTTTCTCTCAACCATTTGGAATTTGTTTCTACTCACAGGTACTGATAGGATGTGATGGAGGGAATACTGTAGTAGTTGAATGGTCGGGTCTCCAGCCCCTAGTCTTTCTGGGAGATCTGTTATTAGGGGATTGGCAACGTACCCTAAAGGACATAAGTTCGGGCCAAAGGCGCAGCTATTTTGGGGAGAACATTTGTGGCAGGTTTTGTTCCATGCAATGAGAAGGATGTTTGCTGGTTCACAACCCAGAGTTCACTTCCTTGTGCTATAATATTATAGCACCCTTTGTTATAATTGTTCTATGGATCATGTGTAGGTGTGGGAAATCATCAATCTTAAAAATGGATTCTTCAAAAATTATTGAAACCTTCTATTATATTGCTTTCAGATAATTTTGAACAACTGCATTGCATTTGAATTTTTTATCTTGATATTATAATCCTCATATAGTAGTCACAAGCTCTATGAACTATTTGACATAAAATAACAAGAATATAAGGCATGCCTGAATGGATGTGTTGTATATTCAAATATTTGACGTGATCCAAAGAGTATATTGGAAAATGCATTGGAAATACTTCGAGACTATACAGAGGAGATTCTGGATATAGTAAGGAAAACTCAAATAGACACTTTAACATTAACACACTCAGCTTCAGGTTGCAATGGGCAGTGTTATTCAGAAAACTATGTAAGGGAAATGTTTGTGTTGCAGGGGATGCAATGCATCCTATGACTCCAGTCTTAGGACAAGGTGTATGTTCTACACTTGAGGATGCAGTGGTGCTAGGAAGGTGCTTGGGAGAAGAAATGACAATCACGAATGGTCTAGAAGAAGACAAAAGAAATGAAGCAGCACTGAAGAAATATGCGGAGGATAGGAGATGCAGAGCATTTGAGCTAATACATGGAGCATATATAACAGGAATAGTGCAACAAGTATCTGGGGGTTTACACATTGTTATAGAAGCTATAAGGAGACTCAAAATTTAAAGTAAGCTACTTTAGCTATTCATTAGGAATTACTCAATTATACTCTTTATTTATTTGTATGGTCCAAACCATGCACTCTAGCACTTGCCTCATGAATTCATAAGTTACATTCTTTGTTTAGTGACTAGTTCATATACTTAAACAATCATTTGTGTTTGCAGACTACTATGGAGGGCTCTCGATGTTCTCAGTTTTGCAGAGTCCCTTCACCTGAAGCATCTGTAGTTACAGGGGTATTGTCATTACATCATTCAATTTGATCCTCTGTAATTTACCTCCAACTACTCTTCCACCTATAATTTAGCTTCTTGTATGCCAATCTACAAGGCATAGGTGACTTACTTCCCTTCAGCATTTACAAAAAAGCTCTCGTACACTAGCTTTGGAAATGGTAAGTATGCCAGCATAACTCTTGGCTGATAAACGTCTCAGAAAGCATGCAAGACCATAGCAATCATAGATGTAGAAATTGTAAAAGCTTACCGTATTATTGTTTCTAACCTCATGTATTTAGTATTTGATCGCCAAAACAATAAGACCACAATGGCCAACACACAACTTATCTCAAGGCATGCAGTGTTGTGTTTAGAGTAGAAGGGATAAGGACACTCACAATTTAAAGTAAGCTACTTTAGCTGTTCATTAGGAATTACTCAATTATACTCTTTATTTATCTGTATGCTCCAAACCCTGCATTCTAACACTTGCCTCATGAATTCATAAGTTACACTTTTTTTTTAGTGACTAGTCAATATCTTCAAACTATCATTTGTGTATGCAGACTACTATGGGGGGCTCTCGATTTTCTCGTTGTTGGAGAGTCCCTTCGCCTGAAGCATCTGTAGTTATAGGGGTATCGTCATTACATCACTCTATTTGATCCTGTGTACTTCACCTCCAACAACTCTTCCCACTATAATTTAGCTTCTTGTATGCCAATTTACAGGGCACAGGTGACTTCCTTCCCTTCAGCATTTACCAAATAGCTCTCGTACACCAGCTTTGGAAAATGGTAAGTATGCCAGCATAACTCTTGGCTGATAAATGTCTCAGAAATTATGCAAGACCATAGCAGACATAGATGTAGAAATTGTAAAAGCTCACTGTATTATTGTTTCTTCCCTCATGCATTCAGGATTTGATCACCAAAACAATAAGACCACAATGGCCAACACACAACTTATCTCAAGGCATGCAGCGTTGCGTTTAGAGTAGAAGCTATAAGGAGACTCACAATTTAAAGTAAGCTACTTTAGTTGTTCATTAGGAATTACTCAATTATACTCTTTATTTATCTGTATGCTCCAAACCTTGCATTCTAGCACTTGCCTCATGAATTCATAAGTTACATTCTTTGTTTAGTGACTAGTCAATATATTCAAACTATCATTTGTGTATGTAGACTACTATGGAGGGCTCTCGATGTTCTCGGTGTTGCAGAGTCCCTTCGCCTGAAGCATTCGCAGTTACAGGGGTATTGTCATTACATCATTCAATTTGATCCTCTGTACTTCACCTCCAGCTGCTCTTCGCACTATAATTTATCATCTTGTATGCTAATTTACAAGGCACAAGTGACTTCCTTCCATTTATCATTTATCAAATAGCTCTCATACACTGGCTTTGGACAATGGTAAGTACGCCAGCATAACTCTTGGCTGATAGATGTCTCGGAAACCATGCAAGACCATAGCAAACATAGATGTAGAAATTGTAAAAGCTCAACGTATTATTGTTTCTGCATCTAGGAGATGGCTTCAGCACTCCCTCATTGCCACAATGACATTATGTACTTTCTATCCCATTAACTATTACCAAACATCTCTCGTACACTGGCTTTGGAAAATGGTAAGTATGCCAACATAACTCGTGGCTTATAAATGTCTTGAAAAGCATGCAAGACCATAGCAAACATAGATGTAGAAATTGTAAAAGCTCACTGTATTATTGTTTCTGCCCTCATGCATTCAAGTTTTGATCACCAAAATAATAAGACTACAATGGACAACACGCAACTTATCTTAGGGCATGCAGCATTGCATTTAATTTAGAAGCTATAAGGAGACTCACAATTTAAAGTAAGCTACTTTAGTTGTTCATTTGGAATTACTCAATTATACTCTTTATTTTTCTGTATGCTCCAAACCCTGCATTCTAGCACTTGCCTCATGAATTCATAAGTTAAAATCCTTGTTTAGTGACTAGTTGATATATTCAAACTATCATTTGTGTATGCAGACTACTATGGAGGGCTCTCGATGTTCTCAGTGTTGTAGAGTCTCTTGGCCTGAAGCATTCGTAGTTACAGGGGCATTGTCATTACATCATTCAATTAGTTCCTCTGTACTTTACCACCAGCTACTCTTCCCACTATAATTTAGTTTCTCGTATGCAAATTTAAAGGGCACAGGTGACTTTCTTCCCTTCAGCATTTAACCAATAGCTCTCATACACCAGGTTTGGAAAATGGTAAGTACGCTAGCATAACTCTTTTCTGATAAATGTCTCGGAAAGCATGCAAGAAGATATGAAACATAGATGTAGAAATTGTAAAATATCACCGTATTATTGTTTCTGCCGTCATGCATTCAGGATTTGATCGCGAAAACAATAAGACCACAATGGCCAACACACAACTTATCTCAACGCATGCAGTGTTGCATTTAAGGTAATAAGTTTTTAGTTTTACTGTTTACAGGGGGTTGATATAGCTTCACCCAGTGGATAGTTAGAAAATTTTCCTTATTCATTTGAATATTTTCAAGATTACAATGACCGTAGGGCTCACTAGAGGGGTCTTCCATAGCAGATAGTCCATGCCATTCTAGAATATGGGCTCCTAAAAAATGTGAACCCTGAGTTTAACTAATAGGAATTCAAAATCATATAAGCCAGTTCTTATTGGGCACAACATTCTTAACATTCTATGCAATCATAGCACCTATGAAACTTGCTATCTAAAAACATCATAATAAAACAAAGGAGAAAAAACATGGCTATCTAGATTGATATCAGGTAGCTTTTTATTTCGCATCTAGAGGGTACCTTAAACTTCTATTTTAAAATAAAATATCACTTACATTGGATGTTTTCTTTATTTGCCAATTTTGTTATCCAATGCTTCTCATCTCAAATCCCTCACTTTTTAGTCTGGTTGGTTCTTTCAGATTAATGCTTCTGCTTCTCTGTTTCAACTTTAATTCTTCACCTGATACTTCTTTGTCTGGGATATACCTATTTGTATTCTTTATTTCTGTTCCTGGTCATTTCTACATCTAGGAGATGGCTTCAGCACTCCCTCATTGCCACTATGACATGATGTACTTTCTATCCCATTAACTATTTTGGTCATCTTTTTTTCACATGCTTTGTAATACTAAGTACTTTTCCTGTCTATCAATGGAAATCATGAAGTTTGATGCATGCAAAGGAGTGTGCTTCTGGATACCCTTGCAAAAGAATTGGCTCCAAGAACGATCAGATTCAATGCTAAAGTTGTTTCCATTCAACAGTCTACAGATTCTTCTTTAACTATAGTAAAACTAGGAGATGGAATGCTCATCAAAGCTAAGGTAGCATCTTGAATCCAAACTTTTGACTCCCATTTGAAGTAGTAAAACTTGGGCGTGAATTTAGTAATGATTGAATCCCTTCTTGCTAAACAAAGGTAATATTAATAACCCATATGCGTTGGTTTCTATCAGACAGGAATTTCTGTGGTGGTTTCTCTCATACACGAGTACTAATTGTCATTTTATATTTGAGAAAAAATGACAGGTGTCCGTTGAATGCAAGTTTTATCATCAAATCTATCTTCTATGTTATCATGTTTCTCTCAACTATTTGGAATTTTTTTCTACTCATGGGTACTGATAGGATGTGATGGAGGGAATTTCGTAGTCGCTGAATGGCTAGGTCTTCCAGCCCTTAGTATTTCTGGGAAATCTACTATTAGGGGATTGGCAACGTACCTTGAAGGACATAAGTTTGGGCCAAAGGCACAGCTATTTTGGGGAGAACATTTGTGGGAATGTTTTGTTCCATGGAATGAGAAGGATGTTTACTGGTTCATAACCCATAGTTCACTTCCTTGTGGTATAATATTATAGCACCCTTTGTTATAATTGTTATGTGGATCATGTGTAGGTGCAGGAAATCATCATTCTTAAAAATAGATTCTTCAAAAATTATTGAAACCTTCTATTATATTCCTTTCAGATAATTTTGAATAACTGTGTTGCGTCTGAATTTTTTTATCTTGATATTATAATCCTCATATAGTAGTCACAAGCTCTGTGAACTATTTGACAGAAAATAACAAGAATATAAGGCATGCCTAACTGGATGTGTTGTAGATTCAAATATTGGACGTGATCCAAAGAGTATATTGGAAAATGCATTGGAAAGACTTCAAGACTATCCAGAGGAGATTTTGGATATAGTAAAGAAAACTCAAATAGACACTTTAACATTAATGCACTCAGCTTGAGGCGGCAATCTGCAGTGTTATTTGGAAAACTATGTAAGGGAAATGTCGGTGTTGCAAGGGATGCAATGCTTCCTACGACTCCAGAATTAGGACAAGGTGGATGTTCTACACTTGAGGATGTAGTGGTTCTAAGAAGGTGCTTGGAAGAAGCAATGACAGTCACAAATGGTTTAGAGGAAGACAAAGGAATTGAAGCAGCAATGAAGAAATATGTGGGGGAGAGGAGATGGAGAGCATTTGGGCTGATAAGTGGAGCATAAATAACAGGAATAGTGCAACAAGGATGTGGGGGCTTTACACATTGTTATAGAAGCTATAAGGAGACTCACAATTTAAAGTAAGCTACTTTAGTGGTTCACTAGGAATTACTCAATTATGCTCTTTATTTATCTGTATGCACCAAACCCTACATTCTAGCACTTACCTCATGAATTCATAAGCAACATTCTTTGTTTAGTGACTATTCGATATATTGAAACAATCATTTGTGTTTGCAAACTACTATGGAGGGCTCTCGATGTTCTCAGTGTTGCAGAGTCCCTTCACGTGAAGCATCCGCATTTACAAGCGTATTGTCATTACATCATTCAATTTGATCCTCTGTACTTTACCTCCAGCTGCTCTTCGCACAATAATTTAGTTTCTTGTATGCCAATTTACAAGGCACAAGTGACTTACTTCCCTTCAACATTTACCAAACAAAACTCGTACACCGGCTTTGGAAAATAATAAATATGCCAACATAACTCTTGGCTGATAAATGTCTCAGAAAGCATTCAAGAGCATAGCAAGCATAGATGTAGAAATTGTAAAAGCTCACCGTATTATTCTTTCTACCCTCATGCATTCACGATTTGATCACCAAAACAATAAGACCACAATGGCCAGCAAACAACTTATCTCGAGGCATGTAACGTTGTGTTTAGAGTAGAAGCTATAAGGAGACTCACAATTTGAAGTAAGCCACTTTAGCTGTTCATTAGGAATTACTCAATTATACTCTTTATTTATCTGTATGCTCCAAACCCTACATTCTAACACTTGCCTCATGAATTCATAAGTTACATTCTTTGTTTAGTGGCTAGTCGATATATTCAAACTATCATTTGTTTATGCAGACTATTATGGAGGGCTCTCAATGTTCTCAATGTTGTAGAGTCCCTTATCCACAGTTATAGGGGTATTGTCATTACATCATTCGATTTGATCCTCTGTACTTCACCTCCAGCAACTCTTCCCACTATAATTGACCTTCTTGTATGCCAATTTACAGGGCACAGGTGACTTCCTTCCCTTCAGCATTTACCAAACAGCTCTCGTACACCAACTTTGGAAAATGGTAAGTACGCGAACATAACTCTTGGCTAATAAATGTCTTGGAAATTATGCAAGACCATAGCAAACATGGATGTAGAAATTGTAAAAGCTCACCGTATTATTGTTTCTGCCCTCATGCATTTAGGATTTGATCACCAAAACAATAAGACCACAATGGCCAACACACAACTTATCTCAAGGCATGTAGCATTGCGTTTAGAGTAGAAGCTATAAGGAGACTCACAATTTAAAGTAAGCTACTTTAGTTGTTCATTAGGAATTACTCAATTATACTCTTTATTTTTCTGTATGTTCCAAACCCTGCATTCTAGCACTTGCCTCATGAATTCATAAGTTACAATCTTTGTTTAGTGACTAGTTGATATATTCAAACTATCATTTGTGTATGCAGACTACTATGGAGGGCTCTCGATGTTCTCAGTGTTGCAGAGTCCTTTCACCGGAAGCATCCGCAGTTACAGGGGCATTGTCATTACATCATTGAATTAGATCCTCTATACTTTACCTCCAGCTGCTCTTCCCACTATAATTTAGCTTCTTGTATGCCAATTTATAGGGCACAGGTGACTTCCTTCCCTTCATCATTTAACCAACAACTCTTGTACACCAGCTTTGGAAAATGGTAAGTACACCAGCATAACTCTTGGCTGATAAATGTCTCAGAAAGCATGCAAGACCATAACAAACATAGATGTAGAAATTGAAAAGCTCACCGTATTATTGTTTTTGCGATCATGCATTCAGGATTTGATCATGAAAACAATAAGACCACAATGGCCAACACTAAACATATCTCAAGGCATGCAACGTTGTATTTAGAGTAATAGGATTTTAGTTTTACTGTTTACAGGGTTTTGATATAGGTGCACCCAGTGGATGGTTAGAAAAATTTCCATATTCATTTGAATATTTTCAATATTACAATCATTGTAGGGCTCACTAGAGGGCTCTTCCGTGGCATATAGTCCATGCCATGCTAGAATATGGACTCCTGAAATGTGTGAACCCTGAGTTTAACCGATAGAAATTCAAAATCATATAAGCCAATTCTTATTGGGCACAACATTCTTAACATTCTTTGCAATCACAACACCTATGAAACCTATTATCCAAAAACATCATAATAACACAGAGGAGAAAAAACATGGCTATCCAGATTGATATCAGGTAGCTTTTTATTTCAAATCTAGAGGTTACCTTAAACTTCTATTTAAAAAAAAAAATCTCGCTTACATTGGATGTTTTCTTGATTTTCCCATTTTTTTATCTAATGCTTCTCGTCTCAAATCCCTCACTTTTTAGTCTTGTTGGTTCTTTCAGATTAATGCTTCTCCTTCTCTATTTCAACTTTAATTCTTCACCTGTTTCTTCTTTGTCTAGCGTATACCTGTTTGTATTCTTTATTTCTGTTCCTGGTCATTTCAGCATCTAGGAGCTGGCTTCAGCACTCCTTCATTACCACTATGACATGACGTACTTTCTATCCCATTAACTATTTTGGTCATATTCTTTCCACATGCCTTGTAATATTAAGGAATTTTCTTGTCTATCAGTGGAAATCATGAAGTTCGATGCATGGAAGGGAGTGTGCTTCTGGATACCCTTGCAAAAGAATTGGCTTCAGGAACGATCAAATTCAATGCTAAAGTTGTTTCCATTCAACAATCTACAGATTCTTCTTTAACTATAGTAAAACTGGGAGATGGAATTGTGGAGCACTTGAAAGGTATGTTTTTGACAAACAATTTAGTGGCTTTTTAGTAACATTTGTAACCTTTTCTGCATCATGAACTCAAAGAAATAAAGAATTGTAATAAAATGTGTGAGAATTAACATGGAAAGCTTAATCGCTGATAATTGTCATTTTTCTATGCAGGGAAAGGTGGAAACGAAGAGCTGGCGTTCAAAAGGGAAAGACAAAGGAGGAATAACTGTTGTCCCTCTAGAAGGGAACCAGATGCAAACGAGATCGAGCAGATCGAAGCAGAACGACCCAGGAAAGGAAGAAGGGATACCAATTCAGTGGAAAAGGGAAGAAAAGTAAAGGATTAACAGCTTGGCGAATCCCTCAGGATCTTTGATCCTGAGGGATCGCTATTTTACTTATTTTGTTACCTAGATATCTCCGCCGTTACATTTATAAAAAGGAACAACATCATTAAGAAAAAGGGGAGAATTTTATGTAACTTTCAGTTTCAGACTAAACTTTGATCATCGAGTCTCACTGAGACCTGGTTTACTGTACATTTGTTGATGCGTTAATATAAAAGACTTGGTGTTTATCTCATCTTTGTGTCTGGAGTAATCTAAGGCGGTGTACCATTGGAAGCTAAGGGCCCGGCTCCGAAGGACAATTGCTTTTGTATCATTATAACTTGATTTCTGCGTGGTTTGCTTATCTTTATTGCTCGGTAATTTGATATGCTTTTCATGTGCTGTTTCATGCTCTGCTACGATTAATTCATTAATGGTTCTTTCAGGAAATCCATGTAGTGACTCTGCATTGCATGATTGAATCTTTTCAGAGTTGATTGCATGTTATTAGTCTAAACCAGCTATTTCTGTTACAGAGCGTTTGTATTGAATATTACTGTTATTGGATTCATTTGAAATCCCGATTATTGGAATCTGAAAGTAATGTTATTCTATTTGGAAACATAGTCGTATTCTCCTTAATCGTCAGATTACTATATTAGCGTGTTGCGTGTATATATGATTGATTCCTGCTGTTCCATAATTCATCAATGAGTGTTGTTCCATAAAGTACATTCCATCCAATTTTCCTTAAGAGAGAAGATTTTTATTTTATCGCAGAGTGTGAGTTTGGTTCAATAGAGCAAGTTTGGTTCTGACTCGCGAGACTTAGTTCATTTGATTGTTGTTCCATTTACTGCTATTCCATTTTAGACTTGCTATTCCATTTCCTATTTGTTGTTCCATTTTACTTTCTGCCGTTCCATTTACTTGCATTTGCTGGTTTGGTGTGAGAGAAGGTCTAAGGCTGTAGTGAGCCTCAGCAGTCGCTGCCTAGCTCCCAGACCTATGGTCCATGCTCTAATTTCCTTTCCATCAGTTTCTAGAGGGATGGTTTATCGTTTCTGCACCCTTGACTGATAAGTTGTCTTGTATGATTTCATCCTTTTGAAGTAATTTAGTCATAGTTTAGCATCCATTTACTTTTGTATTTTCTGAACGCTGTACTACTAAGCATTACTCTGACGAATAGCCTCGGATTGAGATACTCATTTCAATAACAAAACTTTCCCAGATTGACTTGTTAATGTGGGATAATTAGAGGTGAAAGAGACCCTTGTTACAGCTCCACATTTTGGCGCCGTTGTCGGGGAAAGAGTATAACCATTTGTCTTTTACAGAGTAGTGTACGAATCTGCTAGGGGAGAGTTGGATTTTAAAAACGAAAGGTAAGAACCTGCGTACGGAGCATGTAAAAGCCCTGCTCCACCGTCCGCTTTCCTAGCAGAATTGTTGGTTGAATAGGATTTAGTAGTTTATTAGAGTGCATGACTAAGCAAAAAAAGCCAGAAAAGAATATCAAACCTTCATTCAAACCCGAAAAAGCCAAAGGGCCGGTGACCCTTGGCCGAACAACCTTCATAGATGAAATCTATAAGAAAACTGAATCTCAGTCATCAATAGGCCCCAGGAAAATCAATTCTAAACAGCCTACTAGCTCCCTTCAGGCCACAGGATCACCATCTGTAGCCTTCGCTGAAGTGCATAGTCAAACTGAGGAGCAGGACTTCCAAGAAATTGAAAATTCTACTCCCGAGCTATTGCAGGAAGGGAATTTCAGTAACCTTTGTGAAGGAGAAGGAGAAACAGGGGAAACCAGGGAACCGAAATCTCCTATTGAAACAGACCAGCCATTAAATAGCCGAGATAAAGGGAGCGCTGCAAAAATCATTATTGGAGGAATTCAATCTCCTCAAACAACAGGGACTTTCATTATTCCAGACAGAGGAAGTGTTATTAAAACAATCCCTGTCAAGGCCGTTCCTTCTCAGCCTAGGAATACCCTCCTAGAAATCCCGGAAGGTTATTGGCATATATTCGATCCCATGGCGCAGAATCAACCAAATACTCAAACTTCTACATTGCAATATCCTATAGTGGATTCCGCAGTAAATGCACCCATGAAAGTTATCCCTCTCCAACCTATCCCCACATTTCACGGTCTCACATCAGAAGATCCGGATGCATTTTTATTTGAATTCGATGTGTTATGCAGGGAGTATGATTACACCACCGATCCCCAGAAATTGAAATTGTTCCCCTCTACCTTAAAGGGGGTTGCTTTAAGATGGTTTATGGGCCTAGGCGGTGGGGTCATTAATAATTGGGATCAAATGAAAGAGTCCTTCTTAAAAAAATATCAGGATTATTGTAGGTCTAGAGAATTAAAAGATGAAATATTCCAAATGACAGCTAGACCAAATGAAACATTAGAGGAGTACGTAGAACGTTTTCAGTATAATTTACAAAGATCTCCCTATGCATCACTACCTCTGCCTGATAATGTGTTAAAAACTGCATTGATCAGAGGCATGAAGGAACAGTGGATTGAAAAATTAAATATCATGGGAAAAGGGGATATTTATCAAGAGAATTTTGCTGACATCATTGATTTATGTATCAGGAGTTCGAGAGGCAGCACAAGGATAAAACCAACAGAATATGATCGGTTTGTCAGAGATAACAAAATATCAACAGAAGGAGTAACACATGTAGAACTTGGAAATTTATTAGAAAATTTTAAAACTGATATTCTGGGGACATTAACTACACAACTTGATATTGTGCAGTCTAAACAGAAGCAAATGGAGGCGGAACAGAATTTGGCGATCTTCTGCCCCCGATGTAGAAGAAAACATAGCCACAAGGAATGTCCACTAGATGCAGTTCAAACATGTGCTATCTGTACAAAAGATCACCTTACTGAGAGCTGCCCCTCACTTCCTGGATTGAAGGCAGTATATAAGGAAGCGGAAGAAGAGCCAGAATCAGCATACTTCATTAACCAGCGTCGCCAATGGCAACCAAGGCAATCTGGTATGTTTACAGACCCAACTTCTTCTTTCTAGCCTCCGCAGTATAATGCTCAGCAATATAGTATGTGGCAAAACCAATCTCAAACCCCATTTTCAAACTGGTCACCACAGTCGTTTCCTTCTCCAAATCTGTGGATGAATCAGACAAGCCAATTTGGTTGGCCGAATTTTCCTTACGCCCCACCATATTGGTAGAATAACCCATATCCTCCACAATGGACTCCCCCTACTTCACAAGGTCCACCCTGGCAGACAAACTGGCCAAAATCGACATATCAGCCAACAGGAACTATTCCACTCCCTCAACCGACTCTGCCAGCTTTACAACAAAACCCCCAGTCTAATCTGAGACTGCAACTCCCAGCCCAACCCAATCCCAATCCAAATAATAGACCGTTCCAATCCCTCCAAATCATGGAATCATCAGAAATCGGACCTGACCTGAGGGAGTGCAATGATCTTCAGTTAAGATCTGGATGTATAATAGAAACGGAGGGAGATAAAACAGTTCACATTGAAGATCACTTACCAATAGAACAGTCGTTACAACAAGAGGGTGTAAATGAGGAGCAGACCCATCATCAAGCAAGTACATCCTCTCCTCCCTTCCCAGAACGATTAGTCATACCACGACCTATAGAATATCGAGACTTTGACATTCTGGGAGAGTTACAAAATCTGTACATAAGAATTCCATTCCTCCAAGCCATTCAAGACATCCCTATATACGCAAAAACTATAAAAGAATTGTGCATAAAAAAATCAAGGAGGAATGCAACCACTAACCCAAGAGTCCAAGTAGTTGGTACATTATCTGACCTATTATCAGGAAAAGAGACACCCATTAAATATGAAGATCCAGGAAATCCAATCGTAACTGTTCAAATCTATGGTCAAATCCTGACTAATGCTTTAGTTGATCTAGGAGCTGCAATTAATATTTTGACATCCTCTACTTGCCAAAAGCTCGGCATTACATCGGTAGAACCTACTTCTACTTTGTTAGAATTGGCCGACCGATCTGTAGTTCGACCAGAAGGTACTCTATACGATGTCATGGTCTCTGTAGATTCCTGGGAATACCCAACCGATTTCCTGATAATTAATCCAAAAACCCGACTGGATGGACACCCGCTAATTTTAGGTAGACCTTGGCTTGCTACCGTCGATGCTTACATTGGTTGCCGGCAGGGAAATATGACCATAACCAGAGGACCAGATATTAAAAATCTACTTCTATACCCTCCAGCACAGCCAAGTCTTACAATGATAACAACTAACCAGCGCCCTGTGTCATACCTTACTGACAATATCAGATCCCCATTGACTGTACAGAAGGCTCTAGACTTTAAAGACCAAACAGAAGGCGATGCCATCAATAATTGCATTAGTCAAACTGAATCTAGATCTCACACACAGTGTTTCATGATAGAAGTAGCATTCGATAGTGAACTAGAAGAAGATCCTTTGAAAGATGCGCATGACCAAACAATACCTGTGACTTCTGTTACCAAAAGTAAAGTAGTGGAAATTGAATCGGGGAAGACTCTAAATATTAATGCCAACCTTACACCGGACCAAGAAATAAAGCTCATCCATCTGTTACGAAAGTATGAAGAAGCATTTGCGTGGGATTACCCTGATATGAAAGGGATTGATCCCCAATTGTGCACCCACCATATTTATATAGAAAAAGATGCAAGACTCGTTCGTCAACTGCAAAGAAGACTCAACCCTCATCTAAACGATGTTGTAAAAGCTGAACTTTAGAAACTTTTAGATGTTAATTTTATCTATCCTATTTCTGATAGTAAATGGGTCTCTCTGCTTGTGGTGGTACCCAAGAAGAATGGGAAATGGAGGATTTGTGTGGATTACAGGGAGTTAAACAAGGCCACACAAAAAGATCACTTCCCTCTCCCATTCATAGACCAAGTATTGGACACTTTAGTAGGAAAGAAATTCTTTTCTTTCCTGGATGGCTTCAGTGGATACAATCAGATTCAAATTGCCCCTGAAGACCAGGATAAAACTACTTTTACTTGTTCTTGGGGAACGTTTTCCTATCGAGTTCTACCCTTTGGCCTATGTAATGCTCCTGCCACATTCCAAAGGGTTGTCCTTAGCATCTTTGCAGATTTAATAAATGATGGACTTGAAGTGTACATGGATGACTTTACACAATATGGAGATGATTTTGATCCAGCTTTAGACACTCTAGAAAAAGTCCTACAACGTTGCATTGCTACCAGGCTTTGCTTAAGCCACGAAAAATGTTATATGATGATGACTGAAGGGCTCATTCTAGGACACTATGTTTCAGCAGCTGGCATTTAGGTAGACCTGGCCAAAATTCAAATACTTTTGCTTATCCCCACCCCCACTACCCAAACAGAGGTACGCAACTTTCTTGGATTTTCTGGGTATTATAAACGATTTATAGAACATTATTCACACACTGTTGCACCTCTATATGCACTAACTGGTAATGTTGATTTCTTGTGGACAAAAAAATGCGACCATGCTTTCAAGAAATTAAAGAAACTTGTAGCAACAGCTCCAGTCCTTCGAGGACGAAACTGGAATTTACCATTCCAAATCTCATTTGATGCCTCAGATACAGCAATCGGTGCAGTCCTTGGGCAGGAAGAGGATAAAAAACCATATGCTATCTATTATATCAACAAAAATTTATCCCCTGCTGAATTAAATTACACTGTCACTGAAAAAGAATTCCTGGTTGTAATACATGCTGTCAATAAGTTTAGACATTATATCACAGGCTATCCTGTTATTTTTTATACAGATCATTCTGCTATTAAATATTTAGCAAATAAGCCTGTCACAAATGCTAGAATAACTAGATGGTTGATTTTATTGCAGGAGTTCGATATCACAATCAAGGATCGACCTGGCAAGGAAAACCCTGTAGCTGATTTTCTCTCACGAATACCAAAATCAATTGAAGCAGCAGCATTGGAAGATCAATTTCCTGATGAGCACCTGTATGTTGTTGCTGTTCAAACACCCTGGTATGCTGATGTTGCCAATTACCTTGCAGTATGTAAGCTACCAAAACACTTAACCCCTAATGAACGTAAGAAGATGGTTCAGAAGAGTACTCGATTTTCGTGGATTGGGGGCCATTTGTTCCACACAGGGGCAGACATGCAAATTAGGAGATGTATTCGAGAAGATGAAATTTTCGACATCTTAAAAGCCTGTCATGACGAACCATGTGGGGGACACTTTGCTGAACGAAGAACATCACATAAAGTATTGCAGAGAGGATACTACTGGCCTACAATTTTCAAAGATGCGAAGAAATTTGTCCAAGCCTATGACAGCTGCCAGCGAGCAGGACGACCTGGTCAAGCTGATGAAATGCCTCTGAGACCACAATTAGTCATTGAACCATTTGAACAATGGGCTCTTGATTTCGTTGGGCCCATCAACCCATCATCAAATCAGAGAAGATATATCTTGGTGGCGACAGAATATGTCACCAAATGGGTTGAGGTCGAAGCGTTGCCTAGAGCTACAGAAGATTCTGTAATACAGTTCCTGTTCCATTTGTTTGTACATTATGGCCTTCCGAGAGAAATAATTACAGATGGAGGACCACAATTTGCCGGAAACAAATTAGCTGCAACACTTAGCAATTATCACGTCCAGCATAAAATTACTACCCCATATCACCCGCAGGCAAATGGGCAAGTAGAAAGTAGCAATAAGGTAATAGAATCAATTTTAACAAAAACCATTGCATCACATAAGCGTGATTGGGCCGCCCGATTACCCGAAGCACTGTGGGCTTATAGAACCACATGGACAAGTACCACCGGTTATTCACCCCATCAATTAGTGTTTGGAAAACAACCTATTTTCCCCATAGAATTCGAAATCCAAACGTTACGAACTGCACAGGAAGTTGGCCTAGATCTAAGTGAGACACAAATTAATCGATTACAGCAGATTAATGAATTGGATGAAATCAGGCTCTCTGCATTACAGAATACAGCACTTATTCAACAGAAGCGAGCTAAATGGCATGATGCACTCATCAAGAACAAAGTCATTCATGAAGGAGACTGGGCTCTGTTATATGACTCTCAGTTTCAGGACTTCCCGGGGAAACTTCAGACTCGTTGGTTGGGACCATACGAAATCCAGAAAGTACATGATAATGGGACCCTCACTCTGATCACAATCGACGGTTCTGGATATGCATTCAAGGTAAATGGCCACCGAGTTCGTCTCTATCGCAAGCCACTCACTCGGGAATCCTTATGTCAGCAGCTACGTCGAGACACTGATATGGAAATTTTAGGAGAGGAAGCAAAATATTCGTCACCTATAATTCAGTAAGGAATTCATTTTTTTTCTATAACTTGTACATAAGTTTTTTTGTATATATGTTTTCTCAACATTTTCATTGATCTTTCTCTTTTTTTTTCAAAATTTTAATTTTTGCATTTTGTGTGTCTTTGTTGTTCCTTTTCCAAAAGGAACATCATTTGCGTGTTTCTGCTGTTCCTTTTCAAAAGGAACATCATTGTTGTGTTTCTGCTGTTCATTTTCAAAAGGAAAAGCATTTGTGAGTTTCTGCTGTTTCTTTTCAAAAGGAACGACATTTGTGATTTTCTGCTGTTCCTTTTCAAAAGGAACAACATTTGTGATTTTCTGCTGTTCCTTTTCAAAAGGAACATCATTTGTGATTTTCTGCTGTTCCTTTTCAAAAGGAACAACATTTATGATTTTCTGTTGTTCCTTTTCAAAAGGAACAGCATTTGTGATTTTCTGTTGTTCCTTTTCAAAAGGAACAGCATTTGTGATTTACTGTTGTTCCTTTTCAAAAGGGACAGCATTTGTGATTTACTACTGTTCCTTTTCAAAAGGAACAGCATTTGTGATTTTCTGTTGTTCCTTTTCAAAAGGAACAACATTCGTGATTTTTTGTTGTTCCTTTTCAAAAGCAACAACATTCGTGATTTTCTATTGTTCCCTTTCAAAAGGAACATCATTTTTGCTCTTCTACTATTCCTTTTCCAAAGGAACATCATTCTTTTTGTTGATTATTTTTGTTGTTCCTTTTAAAGAAACGACATCTCAAGTATTTGTTTGCATGGATTCTTCTCTGCTGTTCCTTTTTCAAAAGGAACACCATCAGCATGTTTCTGCTCTCTTTGATGATTTATATTGAGGATGCTTTTCGCCCATGTACTCTCCAGTCTTTAAGATACAGCTATGCACTTATGCAATGAACATAAATCATGACATACCGAAGTCAGCGGATCACAAATCGCTATCTTTATAAGGCCTAGTATTGATAAGAGGACAAGAGGAGGGACACACTTACTTCTCATCTTTGTTGTCATTGTCTTATTACCGTTGCTCTGGTTGGTTATCTTTATCATGACGATTTCCCTAAAAAAAAATTCTTTGATTATTACTTAGGAATAAGAGCAGAGTATTTATATCTTCCTGTTGGGATGATAAGACTTCTTCCACCATTCCCACTCTTAAGGAGTGTTGAACCACCCTTATGTGTAAATAAATAAGAAAAAGTGCTTTGTAAAAAGAGAAAAAAAAATAAAAAATAAATAAATATGGATTATCAATTGTCAAATGCAGGATAGGGGGTCTCATCAAGAGCCAGCCTACCATGATCATAAGGATGGAAGCGAAGTGGCATTCCCATTATCGCCACCACACCAGGGATATGGTCCAAAAGGTACACTAAATAAACAGACCTTGGAACAGGGGGTCTCATCACGAGCCGACCTGCCCACGTTTCGCACCTTCTTTGTGAATGGCATTATGGCTACCTGGTTACCAAGCCAGCATAATGGCCTACATTTTGACAAAATACTCTTCAAAATACAGACAAAGGATCATGGTTCCGGGGGTGAAATAAACAACTCTGCCAAGGTTATGAACACCTGTCGGCAACAGAGCTTTGTTAATGGTATTGAAGTCGTAATGGTTACACCAATAGGTATGATATCAATACTTCTTTGTCTCTTATATCCTATGAATAAATCATATTTTATGTCCCGATGTATACATCGCATGAACACTCATTACCACCAATCATGGCAAAGGAACTGACAATGACCTCTGGAGATTTCGTACGATTGACAGACGTCCCATCCCCCGGCCTCGCATCATATCACACAGGCTCTTATGTAAAACGTGATCCACCTTTTTGCCTCGATTTCAGTATTTCGTTGTCCATCTAAAACATGGCATAATTTCATATGATGTTCCTTTATGACTTCGTTACAGAACGGCTGCTGCTCCTCTATTTGACGGCTGGGACAACCTATCATATTGCGGGGGGGAAGGTAACCTCATTACTCCACGAATTACGTGTCAGCACACCATTCGGGGAAGATAGTGTACGAAGGAATGGCATGGTTTAACGGCATGATAATTCTATTTTTACGAAAGTTGCCATCCACAACCCATTTTTGTTGCATACTCTGTGTTTTTTTCCAAAACCTCGCGACGATCACCCTCTCTGCGTCTCAAACAGCACAGGTAGTTGTTGTTCCATTGTGAATTCTTAGTGGAACCATGGGGGGAAAGGCAATCCGAAGCGAACCTCAGAAGTTGACAGTCTCCGATGCTGCTCGGGAGATCCTGGAAAAGGCAGGGTGGCTGAATTATTTCAGTCGCCTACAAGAATCGAATGAAACAGTGGCGTTGGAGTTTCTGCAAAACCTGCAGGAGAACTACTCCATAGTAAGAGAGAGGTGGATAGTTGTCACTGATGATATAATTACAGAAGTCTCGGGACTACCAGCCACCGGACCTGTATGGACGCTGAAGAAAGAAAGATTACAAAAGATTATGGATATTTTCTAGGATGAAGGCCAAAGCTTGACAGTTAAGGGGAAGGGAGTTCTGCCAGCAACGTTAGGAGAACCCTGGACCGAATTAGCAAAGATAGTGCAGAGCTACATCACTTGCGAAGGAAGGAAAGACGTGGTAAGACCACGTCATCTTAAACTCTTAGCTGTTTTGAAAGAAAAATGTTCTGTAAATCTGCCTGCACTTTTAAATTCATTATTGCATGATGCGGCCCGAAGCCTGAAAAAGACACAACACATAGAAACAGTTGTTAGCCACCATGGATTGATTCGATTGATAGTGAGCCATAGTCTCACTCAACAACAGAGTAGCTGGGAGGAGCTCATTGCAATGATCGAGGGGGGATTGGCAGCACCATCCCCAAAACCTAAACATTCCTCTAGCACAGCAGAACGACTAGAAAAACGTAGAGAATTGGCAGCAGAAAAACATGTTTCTCCAAAATGTAAACATTCTTCAAGTACACCAGAATGACCAGAAAAACGTAGAGAATTGGTAGCAGAAAAACATGTTGCTAGTACACCCGAACAACCTGAGAGACCAAGGAAATCAGCCCGACTAGCCCGGATACGAGGGAGGCTGGAAAAGATCCAGGAGAGCACCAGCCAGCCAATCGAGATTACGGACAAATCTCCAGAACCAGAAGGAGGACCTTCCGAAGAAAATGCTGAACAATCTGGGGGTGAGGCTGAGCAGCCCGTAGAAGGAGTCGAGGAGGGAGACGAGCACTCCGAAATAGAAACAGAAGCTGAACACTCCAAGGTAGTCACTGAGCAGTCCAATCAAGAGGAGGAAGTAGTACAGCCAGAGGGCAGCCCGCCGCGGGACCCTGTGGGTGAAGACGAATTGGCTGTAATCCTGGCCAATATGGGGGAGTATGGCCAACCCTCCAGCCCAGCAGGCCTCCTTGACGGACCTCCGGAGGAAGACACACCTGAGAAATCACATGCAGAAAAGGCAGGAGAAGAAAACCTGCCCATTCATGATGACGAAATAAGAGACACCAATCGGGAACAATCTGTTCCCAAGACACCAGAAGAAATTCTAGACGGAGTAGGAGCAGATTTAAGGGCCAGTCATGAGCCCTATGCTAAGGCAATAGAACTCAAGAAATTAAGGAGGAAACAACAAAGGTTGCTGAACAATATAGCCCAGCTCCAACAACAAATTTGGATTCTGAAAGCCAACCTGAGGATACGAAGGACCACAAGGAAAAGAAAAAGGGCCACTGCAGCAAAATCCCGTAGGACAAGAAGACGAAGGACTTATAGCCGCCATGTTGGTCAAAACTCCGCTGGAAGACCTACTACCATTCCAAATGACATTGAAGAACAGACTGTTGTTCCAAATGACATTGAAGAACAGACTGCTATTCCAAATGACGTTGAAGAACAGATTGTTGTTCCAAATGACATCGAAGAATGGACTGCCATTCCAATTGAGGCAGAGGAACAGGATGATGTTCCATTAACATGGGGACCACAACAACCTTTCATTCGTGTTAAGAAAGAAAAGGAGAGTAAGGAGATCCAAACAGATGCACCACCCTCAGGGGTAATTTGGGTTCTGAACTCCGAACAACATAACAAAAAGGTTCAGGTAAAACTCTCAGCCTCTACGGCTCTATGGAAAAAGGATCCAAAAACAAGAACCTTGCACAAGATGATGAAGCAAGCTCAGCAAGAAGCTGAACAGCTGAGAGAACAAGTAGTCCCCCGGGAGAAATATGAAGAGTTACAACAGAAACTTCGGGATATTAGTCAGTCTGAGAGCCAGGCCTTCGAAGGATGGCAAAAGGAGCAAGAAAAGGTTGCCAAGGTAAATCGTCGATTAGATATTATTATTAGGCAGATGGACAATGTGTGTTCTTTGTATAATGATGTTCTAACCTGTAGGACCCCTGCTAAAAACTATGCTTTATTTTTGCTTGAACGATATTTACGATTAAAGATAAAAGCTGTTAGGGCGGGTGCCCCTATACAAATCAATACTGTTAATGATTTCATAGATTGTTACAAGCATTATGGAATTAAGATTCAAAGATTATTGTGTGAATTTTACTTGCACAACCTCGTGCTAGACCAAGAAACTGACTTAAATACTGGCCCTTTTGTTGGGGACATACAATTGCAAGCCTTCATTTCATTCGGGGTTAATCAGCTGAAATGGCTCAGAGCTTATAACACTTTTCAGAGACAGGAAAATAGCCTAGACTCGTGGGTGAGAGCCGAGCCTAGAGACCCAGTGCTGTTATGGAGAGCACATAGGAACCTTATGAGAACCCCGGGTGTCATGGAGACATTAGGACCCATGCATGAGAACCTAATCCGACACAGTCTGGAATATTTTCTGACTATTAAAGACCTCGCCATCGATGCTGCAAAATTCCGATACCGGATTTCTAGCCCAAACATCTAGCTCAGGGAACCATTCAAATACGAAAATTTTGAGCTGGCTGCCAGCCGATTGAACCTTTATGGCGAACGTATTTTGCAAGTAGGGCCATCCTGGTTAGGGTATCGATTTCATAGTCCAATCATTTGGCACCCTACACCCGGATATCAGGCCTTGTATGAAATTCCTGAAGGTCAAACAAATCAGTTCTTTGATGATCTAGTTGCTCATCACGGTTGTAGACCTCCACACGAGGTTCCCTCTCCGGCCTATTCTTTTACCGCCTTGCATGTCAACTATAATGTTTTCATGAGGGCATGAAATAGGGTAAGCAGGGGGGTGTGTGGAGCACTTGAAAGGTATGTTTTTGACAAACAATTTAGTGGCTATTCAGTAACATTTGTAACCTTTTCTGCATCATGAACTCAAATAAATAAAGAATTCTAATAAAAAGTGTGAGAATTAACATGGAAAGCTTAATCGCTGATAATTGTCATTTTTCTACGCAGGGAAAGGTGGAAACGAAGAGCTGCCGTTCAAAAGGGAAAGGCAAAGGAGGAATAACTGTTGTCCCTCTAGAAGGGAACCAGATGCAAACGAGATCGAGCAGATCGAAGCAGAACGACCCAGGAGAGGAAGAAGGGATACCAATTCAGCGGAAAAGGGAAAGAAAAGTAAAGGATTACCAGCTTGGCGAATCCCTCAGGATCTTTGATCCTGAGGGACCGTTGTTTTACTTATTTTGTTACCTAGATATCTACACCGTTACTTTTATAAAAAGGAACAGCATCGTTAAGCAAAAGGGGGGACTTTTATGTAACTTTCAGCTTCAGACTAGACTTTGATCATCGAGTCTCACTGAGACCTGGTTTACTGTACGTTTGTTGATGTGTTAATACAAAAGACTTGGTGTTTATCTCATCTTTGCGTTTGGAGTAATCTAAGGCGGTGTACCATTGGAAGCTAAGGGCCCGGCTCCGAAGGACACTTGCCTTTATATCATTATAACTTGATTTCTGCGTGGTTTGCTTATCTTTATTGCTCGGTAATCTGATATCCTTTTCATGTGCTGTTTCATGCTCTGCTACGATTAATTCATTAATGGTTCTTTCAGGAAATCCATGTAGTGACTCTGCATTGCATGATTGAATCTTTTAAGAGTTGATTGCATGTTATTAGTCTAAACCAGCTATTTCTGTTACAGAGCGTTTGTACTGAATATTACTATTATTGGATTCATTTGAGATCCTGATTATTGGAATCTGAAAGTAATGTTATTCTATTTGGAAACATAGTCGTATTCTCCTTAATCGTCAAATTACTATATTAGCGTGTTGCGTGTATATATGATTGATTCCTGCTGTTCCATAATTCATCAATGAGTGTTGTTCCATAAAGTACATTCCATCCAATTTGCCTTAAGAGAGAAGATTGTTATTTTATCGCAGAGTGTGAGTTTGGTTCAATAGAGCAAGTTTGGTTCTGACTCGCGAGACTTAGTTCATTTGATTGCTATTCCATTTACTGTTGTTCCATTTTAGACTTGCTGTTCCATTTCCTATTTGTTGTTCCATTTTACTTTTTGTCGTTCCATTTACTTGCATTTGCTGGTTTGGTGTGAGAGAAGGTCTAAGGCTGTAGTGAGCCTCAGCAGTCGCTGCCTAGCTCCCAGACCTATGGTCCATGCTCTAATTTCCTTTCCATCAGTTTCTAGAGGGATGGGTTATCGTTTCTGCACCCTTGACTGATAAGCTTTCTTGTGTGATTTCATCCTTTTGAAGTAATTTAGTCATAGTTTAGCATCCGTTTACTTTTGTATTTTCTGAACGCTGTACTACTAAGCATTACTCTTACGAATAGCCTCGGATTGAGATACTCTTTGCAATAACAAAACGTTCCCGGATTGACTTGTTAATGTGGGATAATTAGAGGTGAAAGAGACCCTTGTTACAGATCCACAAGAATGCTTATCGAAGCTAAGGTAGCATCTTAAATCCAACCTTCTGACTCCCATTTGAAGTAGCAAAACTTGGGCATAAATTTAGTAATGAATTGAATCCCCTCTTGCTAAACAAAGGTAATATTAATAACCCATATGCGCTAGTTTCTATCAGAATGGAATTTCTATGGTGGTTTCTCTCATACACGAGTACTAGATGTCCTTTTATATTTGAGAAAAAGTGACAGGGTTCTGTTGAATGAAATTTTGATCATTAAATCTATCTTCTATGTTATCATGTTTCTTTCAACCATTTGGAATTTGTTTCTACTCACAGGTACTAACAGGATGTGATGGAGGGAATTCCGTAATCACTGAATGGCTGGGTCTTCCAGCCCCTAGTCTTTCTAGGAGATCTGGTATTAGGGGATTGGCAACGTACCCTGAAGGACATAAGTTTGGGCCAAAGGCGTAGCTATTTTGGGGAGAACATTTATGGGCAGGTTTTTTTCCATGCAATGAGAAGGATGTTTATGGGTTCGCAACCCAAAGTTCACTTCCTTGTGGTACAATATTATAGCATCGTTTGTTATAACTGTTCACTGGATCATGTGTAGGTGCGGGAAATCATCAATCTTAAAAATATATTCTTCAAAAATTATTGAAACCTTCTATTGTATTCCTTTTAGATAATTTTGAACAATTGTGTTGCGTTGGAATTTTTTATCTTGATATTATAATCCTCATATAGTAGTCACAAGCTCTGTGAACTATTTGACAGAAAATAACAAGAATATAAGGCATGCCTAACTGGATGTGTTGTAGATTCAAATATTGGACGTGATCCAAAGAGTATATTGGAAAATGCATTGGAAGACTTCGAGACTATCCAGAGGAGATCCTGGATATAGTAAAGAAAACTCAAATGGATATTTTAAAATTAATGCACTCAGCTTGAGGTGGCAATGGGCAGTGTTATTCGGAAAACTATGTAAGGGAAATGTCTATGTTGCAGGGGATGCAATGCATCCTATGACTCTAGACTTAGGACAAGGTGGATGTTCTACACTTGTGGATGCAGTGGTGCTAGGAAGGTGCTTGGGAGAAGCAATGACAATCATGAATTGTCCATAGGAAGACAAAAACATTGTAGCAACATTGAAGAAATATGTTGAGGACAGGAGATGGAGAGCATTTGGGCTAATAAGTGTAGCATATATAATAGGAATGGTGCAAAAAGGATGTGGGGGATTTACACATTGTTATAGAAGCTATAAGGAGACTCACAATTTAAAGTAAACTACTTTAGCTATTCTATTTGTATGTGCCAAACCCTACATTCTAGCACTTGCCTCATGAATTCATAAGTTACATTCTTTGTTTAGTGACTATTCGATATATTCAAACCATCATTTGCGTTTACAAACTACTATGGAGGGATCTCGATGTTCTCGGTGTTGTAGAGTCCCTTCGCCTGAAGCATCCGTAGTTACAGGGGTATTGTCATTACATCATTCAATTTGATCCTCTGTACTTCACTTCCAGCAACTCTTCTCACTACAATTTAGCTTCTTGTATGCCAATTTACAGGGCACATTTGACTTCATTCCCTTCAGCATTTACCAAATATCTCTCGTACATTGCCTTTGGAAAATGGTAAGTACGCCAGCATAACTCTTGGCTAATAAATGTCTCGGAAATCATGCAAGACCATAGCAAACATAGATGTAGAAATGGTAAAAGCTCACTGTATTATTGTTTCTGCCCTCATGCCTTTAGGATTTGATCGCCAAAACAATAAGGCTGCAATTTCCAACACACAACTTATCTCAAGGCATGCAGCATTGTGTTTAGAGTAGAAGCTATAAGGAGACTCACAATTTGAAGTAAGCTACTTTAGATGTTCATTAGGAATTACTCAATTATACTCTTTATTTATCTGTATGCTCCAAACCCTGCATTCTATCACTTGCCTCATGAATTCATAAGTTACATTCTTTGTTTAGTGACTGGTCGATATATTCAAACTATCACTTGTGTATGCATACTACTATGTTGGGCTCTCGATGTTCTCGGTGTTGTAGAGTCCCTTCTCCTGAAGCATCCGCAGTTACAGGGGTATTGTCGTTACATCATTTAATTTGATCCTCTATACTTCACCTCCAGAAACTCTTCCCACTATAATTTAGCTTCTTGTATGCCAATTTATAGGCCACAGGTGACTTCCTTCCCTTCAACATTTACCAAACAACTCTCGTACACCGGCTTTGGAAAATGGTAAGTACGCCAGAATAACTCTTGGCTGATAAATGTCTCGGAAATTATGCAAGACCATAGCAAACATAGATGTAGAAATTGTAAAAGCTCACTGTATTATTGTTTCTGCCCTCATGCATTCAAGATTTGGTCGCCAAAACAATAATACCACAATGGCCAACACACAACTTATCTCAAGGAATGTAGCATTGCGTTTAGAGTAGAAGCTATAAGGAAATTCACAATTTAAGGTAAGCAACTTTAGCTATTCATTAGGAATTACTCAATCATACTCTTTCTTTATCTGTATGCTCCAAACCTTGCATTCTACCACTTGCCTCATGAATTCATAAGTTACATTCTTTGTTTAGTGACTAGTCAATATATTCAAACTACCATTTGTGTATGCAGACTACTATGGAGGGATCTCGATATTCTCGGTGTTGCAGAGTCCCTTTTCCTGAAGCATTCGCAGTTACAGGGGTATTGTCATTACATCATTCAATTTGATCCTCTGTACTTAACCTCCAGCTGCTCTTCCCACTATAATTTAGCTTCTTGTATGCCAATTTATAGGGCACAGGTGACTTCCCTCCCTTCAGCATTTACCAAACAACTCTCGTACACTGGCTTTGGACAATGGTAACTACGCCGACATAACTCTTGGCTAATAAATGTCTCGGAAAGCATGCAAGACCATAGCTAACATATATGTAGAAATTGTAAAAGTTCAACGTATTATTGTTTTTGCATCTAGGAGATGGCTTCAGCACTCCCTCATTGCCACTATGACATTATGTACTTTCTATCCCATTAACTATTACCAAACATCTCTCATACACCAACTTTGGAAAATGTTAAGTATGCTAGCATAACTCTTGGCTGATAGATGTCTTGAAAAGAATGCAAGACCATAGCAAACATAGATGTAGAAATTGTAAAAGCTCACCGTATTATTGTTTCTGCCCTCATGCATTCATGATTTGATGGCCAAAACAATAAGACCACAATGGCCAACACACAACTTATCTCAAGGCATGCAACATTGCGTTTAGAGTAAAAGCTATAAGCAGACTCACAATTTAAAGTAAGCTACTTTAGTTGTTCATTAGGAATTACTCAATTATACTATTTATTTGTCGGTATGCTCCAAACCCTGCATTCTAGCACTTGCCTCATGAATTCATAAGTTACAATATTTGTTTAGTGACTAGTTGAAATATTCAAACTATCATTTGTGTATGAAGACTCCTATGGAGGTCTCTCAATGTTCTCAGTGTTGCAGAGTCCCTTCGCCTGAAGCATCTGCAGTTACAGGGGCATTGTCATTACATCATTCAATTAGATCCTATGTACTTTACCTCTAGCTGCTCTTCCCACTATAATTTAGCTTCTTGTATGCCAATTTACAGGGCACAGATGACTTCCTTCCCTTCAGCTTTTAACAAACAGCTCTTGTACACTAGCTTTGGAAAATGGTAAGTACGCCAGCATAACTCTTGCCTGATAAATGTCTCCAAAAGCATGCAAGACCATAGCAAACATAGATGTAGAAATTGTAAAAGCTCACCGTATTATTGTTTCTGCCATCATGCATTCAGGATTTGATTGTAAAAACAATAAGACCATAATGGCCAACACACAACATATCTCAAGGCATGTAGCGTTGCATTAAGAGTAATAGGATTTTAGTTTTACCGTTTACAGGGGGTTGATATAGGTGCACCCAATGGACAGTTAGAAAAATGTCCATATTCATTTGAATATTTTCAAGATCACAATGACTGTAAGGCTTACTAAAGGGCTCTTCCATGGCATATAGTCCATGCCATGCTAGAATATGGACTCCTAAAATGTGTGAACCCTGAGTTTAACCAATAGAAATTCAAAATCATATAAGCCAATTCTTATTGGGCACAACCTTCTTAACATTCTTTGCAATCACAACACCTATGAAACCTGCTATCCAAAAACATCATAATAAAATAGAGGAGAAAAAACACGACTATCCAGATTGATATCAGGTAGCTTTTTATTTCGCATGTAGATGGTACCTTAAACTTCTATCTTAAAAGAAAATCTCACTTACATTGGACGTTTTCTTGATTTTCCAATTTTGTTATCCAATGCTTCTCATCTCAAATCCCTCACTTTTTAGTCTGGTTGGTTCTTTCAGATTAATGCTTCTCCTTCTCTCTTTCAACTTTAATGCTTCACCTGTTGCTTCTTTGTCTAGGGTATACCTGTTTGTATTATTTATTTCTATTCTTGGTCAATTCTGCATCTAGGAGATGGCTTTAGCACTCCCTCATTACCACTATGACATGATGTACTTTCTATCCCATTAACTATTTTAGTCATCTTCATTTCACATTACATCATTCAATTATATCCTCTGTACTTTACTTCCAGATGCTCTTCCGACTATAATTTAGCTTCTTGTATGCCAATTTACAAGGGACAAGTGACTTAATTCCCTTCAGAATTTACCAAGCAACTCTCGTACACCGGCTTTGGAAAATGGTAAGTACGCCAAAATAACTCTTGGCTGATAAATGTCTCAAAAAGCATGCAATATTATTGTTTCTGCCCTCATGCATTCAGGATTTGATCGCCAAAAGAATAAGAGCACAATGGCCAACACACAACTTATCTCAAGGCATGCAATGTTGTGTTTAGACTAAAAGCTATAAGGAGACTCACAATTTAAAGTAAGCTACTTTAGCTGTTCATTAGGAATTACTCAATTATACTCTTTATTTATCTGTATGTTCCAAACCCTGCATTCTAGCACTTGCCTCATGAATTTGTAAGTTACACTGTTTGTTTAGTGACTAGTCGATATATTCAAACTATCATTTTTGTGTGCAGACTACTATGGAGGGCTCTCAATGTTCTCAGTGTTGCAGAGTCCCTTTTCCTAAAGCATCCGCAGTTACAGGGGTATTGTCATTACATCATTCAATTTGATCCTCTGTACTTCACCTCCAGCAACTCTTCCCACTATAATTGAGCTTCTTGTATGCCAATTTACAGGGCACAGTCACTTGCTTCCCTTCAGCATTTACCAAACAGCTCTCGTACACCGTATTTGGAAAATGGTAAGTACGCTAGCATAACTCTTGGCTGATAAATGTCTCGGAAATTATGGAGGAACATAGCAAACATAGATGTATAAATTGTAAAAACTCACCGTATTATTGTTTCTGCCCTCATGCATTCAGGATTTGATCGCAAAAACAATAAGACCACAATGGCCAACACACAACTTATCTCAAGGTATGCAACATTGCATTTAGTGTAGACTCACAATTTAAAGTAAGCTACTTTAGCTGTTCATTAGGAATTACTCAATTATACTCTTTATTTGTCTGTATCCTCCAAACCCTACATTCTAGCACTTGCCTCATGAATTCATATGTTACAATCTTTGTTTAGTGACTAGTTGATATATTCAAACTATCATTTGTGTATGTAGACTACTATGGAGGGCTCTCGATGTTCTCAATGTTGCAGAGTCCCTCCACCTGAAGCTTCCGCAGTCACAGGGGCATTGTCATTACATCATTCAATTACATCCTCTATACTTTACCTCTGGCTGCTCTTCCCACTATAATTTAGCTTCTTGTATTCCAATTTATAGGGTATAGGTGACTTCCTTCCCTTCAACATTTAACAAACAACTCTCGTACACCAGCTTTGGAAAATGGTATGTAAGCCAACATAACTCTTGGCTGTTAAATGTATCAAAAAGCATGGAAGACCATAGCAAACATAGATGTAGAAATTGTAAAATCTCACCGTATTATTGTTTCTGCATCTAGGAGATGGATTCAGCACTCCCTCATTGCCACTATGACATTATGTACTTCCTATCACATTATCTATTATCAAAAATCTCTCGTACACCGGCTTTGGTAAATGGTATGTACGCCAGCATAACTCTTGGCTGATAAATGTCTTGAAAAGCATGCAAGACCATAGCAAACATAGATGTAGAAATTGTAAAAGCTCACCGTATTATTGTTTCTGCCTTCATGCATTGAGGATTTGATGGCCAAAACAATAAGACCACAATGGCCAACACACAACTTATCTCAAGGCATGCAGCGTTGCGTTTAGAGTAGAAGCTATAAGGAGACTCACAATTTAAAGTAAGCTACTTTAGCTATTCATTAGAAATTACTCAATTATACTCTTTATTTGTCTGTATGCTCCAAACCCTGCATTCTAGCACTTGCCTCATGAATTCATAAGATACAATCTTTTTTAGTGACTAGTTGATATATTCAAACTATCATTTGTGTATGCAGACTAATATGGAGGGCTCTCGATGTTCTCATTGTTGCAGAGTCCCTTCGCCTGAAGCATCCGTAGTTACAGGGGCATTGTCATTACATCATTCAATTTGATCCTCTATACTTTACCTTCAGCTGCTTTTCCCACTATAATTTAGCTACTTGTATGCCAATTTACAGGGCACACGTGACTTCCTTCCCTTCTGCATTTACTAAACAACTCTCGTACACCAGATTTGCGAAACGGTAAGTACACCAGCATAACTCTTGGTTGATAAATGTCTCGGAAAGCATGCAGGACCATAGCAAACATAGATGTAGAAATTGTAAAATCTCACCGTATTATTGTTTCTGCCATCATGCATTTAGGATTTGATCGCCAAAACAATAAGACCGCAATGGCCAACACACAAATTATCTCAAAGCATGCAGCATTGCGTTTAGAGTAATAGGTTTTTAGTTTTACCATTTACAGGGGGTAGATATAGGTGCACCAAGTGGACAGTTAGAAAAATGTCCATATTCATTTGAATATTTCCAAGATTACAATGACCATAGGGCTCACTAGAGGTGTTTTCCATGGTAGATAGTCCATGCTATGCTAGAATATGGACTCCTGAAACGTGTGAACCCTGAGTTTAACCAATAGAAATTAAAAATCATATAAGCCAATTCTTGTTGGGCACAAAATTCTTAACATTCTTTGCAATCATAGCACCTATGAAACTTGGTATCCAAAAACAGCATAATAAAACAGAGGAAAAAAAGTATGGCTATCTAGATTGATATTAGGTAGCTTTTTATTTCGCATCTAGAGGGTATCTTAAACTTCTATTTTTAAAAAAAATCTCACTTACATTGGATGTTTTCTTGATTTTCCCATTTTTTTATCCAATGCTTCTCGTCTCAAATCCCTCACTTTTTAGTCTAGTTGGTTCTTTCAGATTAATGCTTTTGCTTCTCTGTTTCAACTTTAATGCTTCACCTGCTACTTCTTTGTCTAGGGTATACATGTTTGTATTCTTTATTTCTGTTCCTGGTCATTTTTGCATCTAGGAGATGGCTTCAACACTCCCTTATTGCCACTATAACATGATGTACTTTCTATCCCATTAACTATTTTGGTCATCTTCTTTTCACATGCTTTGTAATACTAAGTACTTTTCCTGTCTATTAGTGGAAATCATGATGTTCGATGCGTGCAAAGGAGTGTGCTTCTGGATACCCTTGAACAAGAATTGGCTTTAGGAACGATCAGATTCAATGCTAGAGTTGTTTCCATTCAACAATCTATATATTCTTCTTTAACTATAGTAAAACTAGGAGATGGAATGCTTATCAAAGCTAAGGTAGCATCTTAAATCCAAACATCTGACTCCCATTTGAAGTAGTAAAACTTGGGCATAAATTTAGTAATGAATTGAATCCCCTCTTGCTAAACAAAGGGAGTATTAATAATTCATATGTGTTGGTTTCTATTAGACAGGAATTTCTGTGGAGGTTTCTCTCGTACATGAGTACTAGATGTCCTTTTGTATTTGAGAAAAAATGACAGGGGCCTGTTAAATGCAAGTTTGATCATTAAATCAATCTTCTATGTTATCATGTTTCTCTCAACCATTTGGAATTTGTTTCTACTCACAGGTAGTGATAGGTTGTGATGGAGGGAATTCTGTAGTCACTGAATGGCTGGGTCTTCCAGCCCCTACTCTTTCGGGGAGATTTGTTATTAGGGAATTGGCAACGTACCCTAAAGGACATAAGTTTCGGCCAAAGGCGCAACTATTATGGGGAGAACATTTGTGGGCAGGTTTTGTTCCATGCAATGAGAAGGATGTTCACTGGTTCACAACCCAATGTTCACTTCCTTGTGGTATAATATTATAGCACCCTTTGTTATAATGTTTCTATGGATCATGTGTAGGTGTGGGAAATCATCAATCTTAAAAATAGATTCTTTAAAAATTACTGAAACCTTCTATTATATTCCTTTCAGATAATTTTCAACAACTGCGTTGCATTTGAATTTTTTATATTGATATTATAATCCTCATATAGTAGTCACAAGCTCTGTGAACTATTTGACAGAAAATAACAAGAATATAAGGCATGCCTAATTGGATGTGTTGTAGATTCAAATAGTGGATGTGATCCAAAGACTATATTGGAAAATGCATTGGAAATACTTCGAGACTATCGAGAGGAGATTCTGGATATAGTGAAGAAAACTCAAATAGACACTTTAACATTAACGCACTCAGCTTGAGGTGGTCGTGGGCAGTTTTATTCGGAAAAATATGTAACGGAAATGTCTATGTTGCAGGGGATGCAATGCATCCTATGACTCCAGATTTAGTACAAGGTGCATGTTCTACACTTGTGGGTGTAGTGGTGCTAGGAAGGTGCTTGGAAAAAGCAATGACAATCATGAATGGTCTAGAAGAAGACAGAAAAATTGAAGCAGCACTGAAGAAATATGTGGAGGAGAGGAGATGGAGAGCATTTGGGCTGATAAGTGGAGCATATATAATAGGAATAGTGCAACAAGGATCTGGGCGGCCCAACAAAAGTTTACAAATATCAGATCCTATTTTTAGTGGTTCTGCATTTTGATCTACAGTCTTTACCATAAATATGCCCATGGAAAAAAATTCAAATATGATTTTCTTCATTAGCAGGTAGATCTTGGGTTGTGTAAATTAGAAGGATAATATAATGCCTTAAGCCGTAAGGGAAATATTGCTATTTCCCCTTTCTTTCTCCTTACCTTCTTACAATCAGTTTTCTGATTAAATCACTCTAGGAGATTCAACCACCATTAATTGCTTATACTTATTTTTTGGGATTCTAGGAACTGAATCTTTTCCTTAATATGAAGAATCTTAATCATGCCTTGTCATAATTCTCTTTGTTGGATCCTTTGGTAGAGGAGTGGTCTCTTGGGACTTTACAAAAGTAGTGTTTTTTTTCATCCTCTGCAGGTGTAGTAGACACCTGTTGATTGGAGCACTGTACATTTGAGCTTTTGGGGTGCATTTTCAACTTTTTGTTTAAAAAGGTCCTAAATGGATTTAAACTTGGATCGATCCCAAGAGAACTTTTGACTTATCAATTCTGTTTTCCTATGTTGATATGTATGTAGTGTGGGCTCAATAACAACACCTTTTAACCTCAATATCAATGAAAATGGAGCAACTATGAGCCCTTTTTTGGTTCCTTTCTATCAACACTCTATTTTACTTGTTTATGTCTCTTTATTTTGAATTTTAATTTAATTTAATTTTGAATTTATAGACAGACTGTGTTATTGGTTGTTTTGACCAATATTGGTTTGCTTTTCCTACTTCTGTTGGCATTTCCCTCATTGAATTGGTAAGGGTTCTGTATTTTTCCACTTATATTTATTTGAATTTGAATTTAGTTTAATTTTGAGTTTATAGACAGACTCTTTTATTAGTTGTTTTGATCAATACTGGTTTGCTATTCTTGTTTTTGTTGGCATTTTCCTGATTGAATTAGCGAGGGTACCGTGTTTTTCCACATCTATTTATTTGCTTCCTTCTTATTTACAGATTGGGATTTTGTTTGTTGTAGTATTCATGGGCAATGTGAAGTTATCATGTTTGATGTTACTGCACGATTGTCTTACAAGAATGTCCCAACGTGGCACAGAGATCTTTGCAGGTATCTCTTTTATAGAGGGGTTGGATCTCTAAGTAGAAATGAAGGTTCCTTAGTTGTGTGGTGACACAACTGCCTGAACCGATTAGCTAAATATCTTTGTGAATATTAGGGTGTGTGAGAGCATTCCTATCGTTCTTTGTGGAAACAAGGGTGATGTGAAGAATAGGCAAGTGAAGGCTAAGAAAGTTACTTTTCATAGAAAGAAGAATCTTCAGTGCTATGAGATATCTACAAAAGGTAACTACAACTTTGAGAAGCCATTCATGTACTTGGCATGGAAGCTCTCAGGGTGAGCCTTTAATCTAGTTTCTGATGCTCCCTAATATGAATGTTATATTAAAAAATTTGCATTGATTATATAATGGGTTATTTTTATAGGGATCCAAACCTTAATTTTGTGGAGTCGCCTACTCTTTCTCCTCCTGAGGTTCAAATAGACCTTGCAACCCAGCAGCAGTAAGTAGAATGCTATTTTCTTATTATTTTTTTGTTAACTTTTAGTGAAATAATTTGTTCCATTTCTAAAAAATTGAAACTTTGGCTTACAATCCTTTATGTTGTTGGGTACGAGGTAGAAGTTGTAGCAGCTGTGGTCCAACCCCTTCCAGATGACGATGATGATGCTTCTGAATAGCTTTGTTAAGATGCTTTTGCATATTTAGGGATTGGCAGATTCAAATAGTTTTGTTCCTTTGGAGTTTGCTCTTAAGTTCCAACATTCAATTCTGATTTGTATTTGGGGCTTAGAATAGCATTATCACATCTCTCTATATGTGATTTGGGTACTATGCAAATGTTTTCATCGGTGGAGTTGGCTAAGCTATCTTAGTTCAACTCCATTACAAAGCTATTTTTATATGCTAAGACAGTTCTTTCCGTTATATACTCTTGCACATTTTTCACAAGAAATTTTTGTACTCTTCAAATATTTCAAGAATGCTCAAGTGCCCTTCATTGTGTACTATTGGGGGAAATGCTAGTTGCGATGATTGTCGCTTGTAATATATTATGCCTTGTTAAAACTTTCTCTGGAAATTCTAGTTATGTCTGAGGATTTATTTTAACTCTGAAATTGGTTTACATAGTTGATAATTGTGGCTATCAAGCCTGCCTGGGTATTCTTGTGGGTATGTTGTTTGTCGAACACATAAAGGTATCGCCATTTCATTAATTAGGCTCTCAATTGATTTCTGCATAAAGATTCACATTGTCTAAATCTAAAGTTGTTTCCATTCAACAGTTTACAGATTCTTCTTTAACTATAGTAAGACTGGGAGATGGAACTCTTATCAAAGCTAACGTAGCATCTTAAATCCAAACTTCTGACTCCCATTTGAAGTAGTAAAACTTGGGCATAAATTTAGTAATGAATTGAATCCCCTCTTGCTAAACAAAGGTAATATTAATAACCCATATGCACTGGTTTCTATCAAACAGGAATTTCTGTGGCGGATTCTCTCATACACGAGTACTGTTTGTGAACTTTGAATGTGAAACTACCTTGAAAGAACATTCAAAATGATTTTATTTACTCATTTTTAAATAATTTTTAATATTGTCTCTAGAGAGACAATAGTTTCAATTATGGACATATAGTCTCTATAGAGACAATATGTTTTTAATCTCGGCTATGGTCTCTAAAAAGACAAAAATTTAATTGTCTCTAAAGAGACACAAATGAAGTTGTCTCTAGAGAGACAAATGAAATTGTCGCTAGAGAGACAAATCAAATTGTCTCTTAATAGACAATAATTCTTGTCTTTATAGAGACAATAATAATATGTGTTCTATATTTTCTTTATAGAGCCAAATTTTTGAGAAATTATATTTTGAGACACCCTCTTAGAGACAATATTTAAGACAATACACAAGTGTCCTTTTGTCTTAAGTTAAGACAATTGACTCAAATATTGTCTTATATATTGTCTTAAAACCCCCCTACATGTAGTAGTGTGTTTAATGAAACGATCTGGTGCATGTAACTTCACTTATGTCATCTTGAGTGAAGATTACCCTCCAAAACATCCAACTGACTCTAGCCAATGTCTGTTCTAGTTACAACAAGACCTTCCCTCTACCATCACCTTCGGCAATATCCCAGGGATTATGGTCCCTAATGTTACTAAATACAACAATTCTACCTTGGGGAATAGTTGCAAATTGGATGTACATGCAAGGGCATAGTAACAAAGTTCAATTCCCTTGAGAGCCCCTCAACATTGTTAATTGGAGGTTTACTTTCAAGTGACCCCAAGTACATTATGACACCATTGTAATACATGAAAATCGCTCTTTCATTGGGTACGAGCACTTCACCTAATCCGACATGATCTCATGCTTAAATCATGTATAAGAAGAGCTCCCCAAAGCAAAACCGAAATAATTGGATTTCTCTCCCTAACTCAAGATTCTATTGTTTTTCTGTAGCTTTGGAAAGTTTACTTCCTTCACTATTCCAAAGCCATGCACTTAAGGTATTGTAGGTGCTAGGAGCCCTAAAATTAATAAAAAAATTAGATGATTTTTATTAACATCGTGTTATTAAGGTGCTATTTACTCAAAGGGTAAATGGATGTGAAACTATTTGTATTATGACTTGACTCAAAACTCTAATGTATCAAGTATGAAATTTGTAATCTCTTCATTTCGATGAATTATAGATAGAGTAAGTGAAAAGGTTCTTCTTTAAAATGTTAAGTGCAAAATGTATCACTTCTGATTTTCAATGCAATTCAAAGATATAAGTTGCAAACCACATGATGTAATCTATGCAAAATTTTCTTTGAAAAGTATGTGAATGTAATCCATGCAAGAGAACTCTTCAAAACAGACACAAGACGATTCCAAAGTAATGAAATAAAAACAAGACTATTTACCTTCATTAATACAACTAAAGAACCAATCAATTATAAGTAAAGGAAATCGGGTGAAAATTCCAAAGACAAAAAATAGTGAAACAAAAAGGTGATTAACACTCAGACACAATTCCATCCTTTGCATTGAGGGGGATATTTTTTTGCAAAAATGAACAAAAAAAACATGCAAAAATTGTTAAGAAATTGAGACAAATTCTTGAGCAATGACCAAAGGAATTCAAATTCGAAACACCCAATGAAATCCTTAAAATGAAAAATGCTTGAATGAATGCTATGAAATCAATGTTTAAAGTGTAATTTTGATTTAACTTCAATACTCGAATAAAAATGACTTATGTTTTCAATCATTAGAAGACGCACATATCATCGAAACACTAATTCTTAAGAAACCCTAATTTGTGATTAAAAAAAGAAATTCATCATAAATAAGCAAGATTGATAATGGATCTAGTGTATTTGACAGAAAAAGACAGAAATATAGTAATCTTAAAGACAACCTATCTCTTTTTTATCAGTCAACAAACAAGTTAGACAAAACCTTAACCAATTTTGCAAAAGAGGCCAATTATTAGAAAGACTTCATAGAACACTCAAACAAGTTCAAAAAATTTATGGGAGAAATGAAACAAATATGATGGCACTTTTAAAACAAAAATTAAGAAGATGGGTAGAAGAAAACTTAAAGTTTTAAAACATTTCTAGGAAGTGCACAAGTAAGCAGTGTAAAGCAATGCACATGCGCAAGTTGTTTAACACACAAATTGTGCATATATGTGTTCTGTGTATGAACAGAAACCGCGTAGGTATGGGAAATGCAAGACAAATAAAAATAAAGAAATCCAACCGAAAGGATTTGAAAGATCATAAATTTGCTAAGACTTTGCTCCAGCTAGACAAAGAATATTAGAAAGTAAAACCAATAAATGAGAAGAGAAAAGTAGCATTCCCTAGTATGGTCGCCAATTTGTTAGGTGGGTAAATCCCAGACTTTCTTACAAGAGTGATCTCCCTAGACCCTAAAGGAAACTAGAAACAAAAGAACAATTGAATAACTCTTTCACAAAGATTACTTTGTTTGAATTATGAGTATAAAATATGGTGAAGAAGCCTCTAACCTATTTGCAAAATTCTTGATGAAGAACCCCACTTGTCAGATGTAGCTTCTCAATGCTTGAAAATACCTGCAACCAAAAACATAATAAAGATCAAAGGCATATGCAGCATAACAATTCAGACAAGCTTAATCTAATGATCAAGTAGATTAGAAATTGAAATTTCCTTAATGAATATTTAAAGAACTTTAAACCATTCATCATTTCAGTAAGATAATACAATGGAAAAAGGATTCATTTGTATTAATTCAAGAATAAAGAAGAACCTTACAACCTTTTCCTTGATGTCATGAGGTTCCTCCCAAATGCCTCCAACCCTTTCATTAGATGATAAGCATTCCAATCTCAATTCAGTAACATAAGTCTATCTTTTGTGACCTCCTCAATCACTCTACCCTCTTCTTAATTTATAGGATAAGAGGAAGAAGTTTCGGATCCAAAATAGGATGATCACATCCCCTAATTTGGAGATTAAGGTTCGTTGAGGAAAGGGAGTTAGGTCCATAATCTGAGGGGTTTGGCTTGAATAGATATGACCTCATAGCTCTTAACTGGGATATATTCGCCCAACAATGCTTCGAGATCTGACTTTATACTTTCATTTTTCTTTGATTCCCCTACGCGGTCTATAGTGAGAGACAAAGCGCAGTTCTGTGCTGTTCTGAGGGATAAGTACAACGAATGCGTAAAAACTTATAGGAAAAGTGTGTAGGTCATACTTAATAAGGTATACAAGCCATTTTTCCCAAAATTCTCATCTTCTTCAAGGGAGTTTTTATTGTTTGACCTCTAAGGGAGTTCAATGGAATATGTTCACATATGGGAAGAAATCTATTTATATCGATCAAGTTTCATGGTGAAAAAATGATGTCTAACAACAATTAGGCCACTTAAAAGTGAAGGAACCTTTCTTTCTCATAGGGTTATGAAGTCTAGGCACTCCTACACAATATTCAATATGACCACATTGTGGACAAGTATCAGTAGGAACCCTTGGAGGATAAACCCTGAATTCTAGATGGAAAAAAAAATTCTTGCAAAACATTCAGAATCCAACTGTAGGATGACGTGGTGTATACTCAAATAATGTTGGCCCATATGCATTCTAGTTTTAGTTTATTGACTTTTTTTATTTGTCCCATTTATTTTTCATTTGACTTCTACAATATAGAAACAAAGTTTTTAACCTTTTGTATGTTTTCACAATGTTTCAAATGGTTGAATTGGTTTTGAGTGTTAACTGCATCAATGATTTTTTATCCAGATGTTGCTGGTGACACTTTCACTTTCATCATGGAAGAGTAAAGGATTGATGCTACTCTTTCCTATGCTACTGTCTTACGACATTTGTTTTGCAACATGTGGTGCAATTATTAGTTATTATCAATTACAATTTAGCTGATTTACCTTGTGTTCATGATTTTAAAGTTCTATAAAATTGGGATAAAAATAAAATTTGGCATTAAATATAACATACTATTATATATATATATATATATATATATATATATATATATATATATATATATATAAATTAATATATATATATATATATATATATATATATATAAATTAAAATATTGATATATGATGTTTTTATATATTTACCTTTTGAATATTATCCAAATATTATATTTCTATTATAATTACTTTTGAATATATAAATTTATATGATTTAAGTGTTTATCATATAAATAAAAAATTAACATAATTTTCTTTGTGTTTTTTTTATGTAACTTTTTATAAATATATAAAGTTGTATAATTTAGATGTGTATAATTTAAACAAAAATGTAACAAATGTAACACATATATAATAAATGACAACAAAATTTAAACATTACTTTTTTCAATTTACATTTAATTTTTTATAAATTTAACTTTTATATTTTATTAAAATATTACACTTCTACTTTATATATTTAAATATTGAGAGGATATAATAAATTTTTTAATATATATATGTTTTTGTTTTTTTACTTTTGCATTTATTCAAATATACATTTTTACTATATTTATTTATAAATATATAAATTTATATAATTTAAATTTGTATAATATACCGAAAATAAATAAATAGATAATACATATGTTTAAAACTAATAAGTAGAAACAAAAATTTAAACTATTTTTATATATTTAATTTTCAAAAAATATTATAATATATATATATTGAAAATAAAAAATTAACAAAAATAATATTTATATATATGTTTTAAATATTGAATTTGTATATTTTATGCTTTTATTATAATTCTTTATAAATATATAAATTTAAAATTTAATTATGTATAGTATAAATAAAATATTAATATATCAAAATTTGAAGATCAAAATAAACAAATAGAAAAAAAAAGATATCATTAAAAATAGTTTTATTCTAACTTAATCCTTATTAATATATCCTTCATTGTCAAGATGAAATTCAAAAACAACATTACCATAGGATTATGTAAGCTTTAGTCTTTAGGATTTTATTGTTCTTCTATAATTTTTTTGTTATTTAATAAATTTTAAGTACTTGTATTTGACTTATTCATGTTAAGTTTGGGATTTGGAAGAGTTTAATGAGCCAACTCCGTTGGTGAGTATGAATAAGCCAGGACTTTGGTCAGTGGGAATTGGAGTTTTTTTTTGTGAAAAATATAATTAATGTGATAAAAAAATAAATAATATAATAAAAAATAAACCATGGTTGTATTTTAAAAAAAACTTGGGATTTGGAAACCAGTCCCAAAGAAACTTGACGTTTAGAAATGGGATATTAAAAAACAAATTTGGAATTTGGAAACGGGTCGAAAAAAAACTTGAGATTTGGAATCCCATCCAATAAATTCAGCCAAATGAAATTGGGCCAACTTCAAATTTAATAATTTCATTCATAAAACCTATTGTCTTCCGTAACCACATAAATTACAACTTGGTTCACATATGATCCAACTTAGTTCACATATATCAATATTATTATTTGTTCCACCTCAAATATTAAAGATAAGGTGATGGTGGAGATTTTGATAATGATCTCTCTTGGCTGGACATGAAGTGTCATGCCCCCAAGTCGGCGGTAGTCTTTCAACCGCTCTTAGCGAAGCACGGCATCACTGAACACTTTCTTTTCACAAATACTTATGTTCGTGGATTACACCTAACCACTTACTCCTACTTAGTTTGTGTTTCGCAACCAAGTATTATTATGTTATCCTTTATACCAATGAACACCCATACACATTCATTATCAACAACAATTATAAATGATGAACACAATTGCACAATATAAAGGGAGGGGCAACTCCCTGAACAATGAGTCTTCCTGAGTCAATATATTATACAACAATTTACAAAGCTTTACAAGTATACTTGGAAATCCCAAGTTTCATACTTAGCCAAATTTACAATCCAAGGCAAAACTCGGTTCCCTAGCTCGTCGACATCTCTGCACGGTCGCCGCATGACTCACCAACACTTCGTTCACCTTGTCGCACGATCGTGTTGTTTGCCCAACTTGGGCACGCCTCCAAGTCGCCACACACGGGCGCCTCTGCCCGAGACACCTCCATTCACAATCTCAACACTTCACCAAGTCACCGTGCACACTTGCACGCTGGGCGGGTGCTCACTCAAGTCGCCAAGACACCCACGCCAAGTTGTCGCACAAACCGGGTCCCACACACCTATGCACGCCTTCACCCAACTGTCGGGCGCTCCTGCCCTCACCTTCACCCACAACCGAGATAAAGCGAGTCACCTCCGTGCACACCTGCCCAAGAATGGGCGCATACTAGAATCTGTGCCTTCCCTTAGACTTGCGCACTAAAACTACACACTACCTCTTTAGCGAAGATGTTTGAGTGAGTGAGTTCTTCGAATGATGATTTGAATGCCATCCAATGCACTTCTATTTATACCAAGTGCAGGGCGTAGTCTAGCTGCCCAGCCGACTCGCCCAAAGCCCCTTGCTCCATCGCAAATGCTTCACTTTACCATGTCGGCTCCTCATAAACGTAGGTCGGCCTCCATACAAGTCTAAGTCATGCTCCCACGCATATAACATGCTCACCCATCCTCCATACATGTGCATATTGTCATATCGCACACTTGAACGAGCTCGCACTTTACTCCAACCGCAGTCGCACTTTGCCAAATGCTCACCCGTTTAGCTCTACCCATGCGCACGCACATCTGCTTGCACGCCGAGAACTGCAGGACGTTACATCCTCCTCCACCTGAAATCGTTGTCGTCCTCGACAACATACCATCGTGGTATCCATCCACCAAGATCAACATCAATGTCCGTCTCATCCTTCGTCCATGATGTCAACTCCTCCACATACTGCAAACATCCCTGCAACATATGTAGAACTCCATCTCCACCATGTGTTGTCCTCATCCTGTGAACTGTCCTCCTCATCTCCCTGATGCCATCATCTCTCCGTGCACTTCCGGACACCATGTCTAAACTAGTTCAGTAGCTAATCCAATTGTCACGCTCAAGCCATGAGAGTGAACATTCTTATGCCTTCACCAGTCTATCTCGGATTTCTGCCACATCTCGGACTCACCAAGAACCTCTCCACCATGTTCAGGTCCATGGAAACTCCATCCCATCTGGAACATGTCATGATGCTTGATGCCAAGCCATTCCTGCACCATCTGCCATACCTGCTCACCCTGTTTTAAAGGACTCACTGCCATGAGCAGCTAACAATGAGCCCCATCTTCTTGTCATCTAAGAAGATGTGAAGGGAGTAGAGCCTCAAGGCTCACCCTCACTAATCATCTTAATCCATCTGTCAGGATCTTCTATCTCCATCCTCAGTAGATAAGTGACCCGATCCTCCCCCCGGACATTCGGCCTCACATATGCCTCCTCATCATTATCATCATCCTCGACGACTTCTAGCCTTCTTGACAAATCCAAGATACTATATGAAAGTGTCCTGATGACCAATGACTGCTCGGTAAGCTTTGCCTCAACCATAGACAACCGCTTACTCATGTCTTCCATCCGCTTCTCGTCCTCCATTTGCATCACTGCCAACTTACAATCAGGCCTTGTCACTCCAATGGTTGGCACACCAATTGGTACATCTTCCCTTCCATTGTAAATGTATAGCTTCCTCAAATGTGGAATAATCATAGCATCAAATTGTTTCATGAATTCCATTCCTAGTACAACTTCATAGTCATCAATCCGCACTATAGTGAAGTCGACCTTCCCTGTCCACTCACCAAGTGTCGTGTCCACCTTTTCAGCTATACCAAGAACATTATCAGGAGGAGAATTGATTGTCTTCATCTGTGCCTTCACCGATACAAATTTAAGCCCAATTCTTCTCACAGTATCTTCACCCATGAAGTTGTGAGAGGCCCCACTATCCACCATAGTGAGTATACCAGCACCTCCAACCTTCGTCCGAACATACTCCAACCTGTTCCTCTCAAGATCCCTCCGAGAGACCACCTCTGTAGCACCAACAGCACCAAGTAACTGCATCATCCCCACAGAAGCTTCTTCATTCTTCGTATTAGATTGTGCAATCGCAACCACTTTCAGTCTAGAAGGACAATTCTTCATCGTATGTGGTGCAACACATATCTAACACTTCAAGGCTTTCTTCGTCTTCGAATTATCATCTGATTTCGAAGCATCATCCTTCTTCTTCTCTTTCGGCTTATCAGACTTCTTCTTCCTATCATCAGAAGTCTCATCATAATGTTCCACCAACCTGTCCATAGCAGCAAAAGCTTCCTCAAGTGTTCTAATCCTCTGCCTCTTCACTTCATTGCGTGCCAAAGGCTTTAATCCAATAATGAAGTTGAACACCTTGTCCCTCTCTGCCATGTCAGGAAGTTCCAGAACCGCACTTGCAAACTCCCGCTGATATGTTTGAAGGTTCCTGGTCTGCTTTATGAACTTAATTTTCATCCTTGCTTCCCATGTTTCATCCTGAGGACTAAAATGGGTCTGCAAAGCTTTCTTCATCTCATCCCACAAAGGAATATCACTAGCATCACCATTGGCAATCTGATCCATCCTCCTTCACCACCACATCTTAGCATGCTTTGTCAAGAACTGAGTAGCTACCTTGACCTTTGTCTAATCATCAGATAGACCCAAGCATTCCAAGTATTGCTCCATGTCCCATAGAAAGTTTTCAAGAGTCTTTGTACTCCTTGTACCATCGTAAGATTCTGGTTCCTTGACTTTCACATGAGGCACTCCTCCACCTGAGTTATGCCTCACAGCCTTCTTCAACACCGTGATCTCATCTCTGGCTTCCTCAAGAGATTTTCGCAAGCCCATGATCTCTGCAAGACCTTGGTCTCTTGCCTCATCAACCTCCTTGACCCTTATTTCAAGTTGTGTACACATAAGATCAGTGTACTCGTGTTGAGTCCGGAGTTCCTCTAGCTCTTCTTTCATCTTCGAATTGGCCTCTTGCTCCTTATCGAACAAGTCCAACTTCTTAGCCCAAAAAGCTTCCAAGTCCTCCATCCTTTCCAACACTTTTTCCATAAGTGCCATAGTAGCATCCCGCACACCGTGACTAGACCCAGCTTGAGATTCAGCTGCCACTGCTAATAGTTTCCTTCTTTTTTGCGATCTAGTTTCGACCATCCAACAACTTCACCAAGATGCTTGCAACCTGAACCATCTCTTGTTCCACTTGTATGTGAAACAACTTCCTTCACCTGCAAGTACCTACTTCACTGTCACCAACTGTCAAGCTTCTTCAACCCTCAATCAACTTCAACATTTGCACTTCGTCACGAGCAACCCTGCTCTGATACCACCTGTCACACCCCCAAGCTGGCGGTAGTCTTTCAACTGCTCTTAGCGAGGTGCGGCACCACAGAACACTTTCTTTTCACCAATACTTATATTCGTGGACTACGCCTAACCACTTACTCCTACTTAGTTTGTGTTTCAGAACCAAGTATTATTATGTTATCCTTTATACCAATGAACACCCATACACATTCATTACCAACAACAATTATAAATGATGAACACAATTGCACAGTATAAAGGGAGGGGCAACTCCATGAACAATGAGTCTCCGCGAATCAATATATTATGCAACAGTTTACAAAGTTTTACAAGTATACTTGGAAACCCCAAGTTTCATACTTAGCCAAATTTACAATCTAAGGCAAAACTCGGTTGCCTAGCTCATCGACAACTCCGCACGGTCGCCGCACGACTCACCAACGCTTCGTTCACCTTGTTGCACGATCGTGTTGTTTGCTCAACATGGGCACGCCTCCAAGTCGCCACACACGGGCGCCTCTACCGTTCACAATCTCAACACTTCGTCAAGTCACCGTGCAGGCCTGCCCAAGAAAGGGCGCATACTAGAATCTGTGCCTTCCCTTAGCGAAGATGTTTGAGCAAGTGAGTTCTTCGAATGATGATTTGAATGCCATCCAACACACTTCTGTTTATACCAAGTGCGGGACATAGTTTAGGTGCCCAACCGACTCGCCCAAATCCCCTTGCTCCATTGCAAATGCTTCACTTTACCATGTCGGCTCCTCATAAATGTAGGTAGGCCTCCATACAAGTCTAAGTCATGCTCCCACGCATATAACATGCTCGCCCATCCTCCATACATGCGCATATTGTCATATGGCACACTTGAACGAACTCACACTTTACTCCAACCGCAATCGCACTTCGCCAAACGCTCGCCCGTTTAGCTTTACCCGCGCGCACGCACATCCGCCCGCGCGCCCACAACTGCACGACGTTACATGAAGTGTGTGTGTAGAGCATATATTGATGATCGTCCTTGGATGTGTTATCGCGGGCTTACCCATTTGCAAATGTTTACCAACACAATGTAATTCACTCACTTTCTTGGCAGGGACTTGTGCCACTACTATGCCCCCCTATTTCTAGCCTAATTTAAAATATATTAAAGGGAATTCGAACTTGGCCGGAGAAGATATTCATATCTATCTGAATTTAAACTTAAGTTTTGAAGATATCGATACCTATCATAGAATAGATATCTATACTTATCATATAGATTCCATTCTGTATAAAAATGTAATAAGAAAACCGAAAAGGAGAATCGATGGGCAACTGTACACTTTGAAGCTTGCGCATTGAGCTTCTGTATATCTATCCCATGTGCATTTCTAATACATCTAATCGTGATTGAGAAGAGAAAGTATGGATAATAGCTCCTGTATGTCCCCAAAATTCAAGACAACACAATACCATATAATTTATTGTTGTGATTGTGAAAGGCCGATATCAGTCATAGCTCTCGTCTTAAACTAAAATTAAGACATCAAAATAAAATTTGTAACCATATGTTATTATATTTAGATGTACAAAAGCTTTAAATGGTGTTTCAGAGAGCATTTCTTTCAATAGACAAAAAAAAATTGAAAACTAAAAGTCATATGCACAAAATTTCATAAACAATTCCTGTCTGCCACCAAAATGAAGGCAACACAATAAAATTTTGTAACTCCAGTTTGTTACATTTGGGAGTATACGAAATTGAACGACAGTACATGAACATAGCATTTCTTTTAATATATGAACTGTATTTATTAATATGTGATCGAAAACATTCCCAAGTGAGGGAAATCAGCGAAGGAGTCAGAAAAAAGAAGTTCCGAAGAGAAGAGATGGTCCGTTCTACTTACATGGGAAGATCCATGGAGGATGAATCAATTTTCCATGTATAAATGCCCACACAGCTCACTACCAACCTGTTATAATTCTTGGTGGATGTATGTACAGGCAATACACATAATATTAGGTAGGAGTACACAGGTTGTAATAGCATTAATAGATTGAGTAGGCGGTCTATCACGCGGAGTTAATATAACCGACCATAAGATTATTCCATGGAATAGTAGATCTGTGATGGCTTTCATAACAAGTGTCATATGGTGAAGAGTGACCAGCAGAGTAAGTTGCTCCACGCAGATCTGATCTAGCTATCCTCCTCTGAAGAAACAAGTAGAGGGTGCGAGCTAAAGTAGTAAGTTGCTTAACCATCAAGGGTATGCTCCGGCTTGAGGGAATGCATAATACCAGCGAGGAGACGAGGTCCGTCACTCTTGCCATATCACAATGTATTTCTGATGAGAGCGGTTCTCACAATCCTTTAAATACGCGGCAGAAACGAATTACCTGTACTTCAAAGCTCAGCCACTGAAACTGGAAGCGGGCTTTAACAATCCCCCAAAACCCTTTGACAGACAAACAGAATATGTTTGCTTCTTCCTGCGCACTTTCACCTTCTGTAATAGCTGCTTTTGCAATCGGTCTTTTTTCCAATATCGGGATACTGAAGGAAAGCTGCAGGAAAAATGACTTATAAATTGATGACCGCAGGGCCCGCTGTCAAGGACCCTATTGCATCTGTACACATCAACTTGCTATATATTATATAAAAGAAAAGTGAAAGGTGCGCTTTGTCATCAACCATTAAGGGATTCTTCCATATCTGATCTAATTTAATATAGGCAACTTACAACCCATTGTAAGGCGGATAACATTAACGATTGTAATAGTATGATCGTATCAGATTGCTTTGCTTCTATTCTAAGATTCCTGGAGAAAAAGTAACTCCCATGGTCCCATATTCATGACTACACGCTCTTTAAGGAAATATAAATTTGTAAACCTTGCACCCCTTTTATCTCACTTCTATATATATAGACCCGCGAAAAAATATAAATACATAAAAATTATCCAACGAAAAGAAAAGAGATGCAGAAAAGGTCATTGGTATCATCCCTTTGCCTTCGACGTGGAAGGAAATTTAATGAAAACGTAAAAGTTACGCACTTTCTAGAGAGAGAAAACATATAAGTACAAACTTACAAACCATTACCGTACCGAAAGAAAAGGAAGATGCAGAAAGAATCATTGATTTCGTCGCTTGCATTTGAGGTGGAAAGAAATATATTTGAAAACATAAAAGTTATGCACTTTTTATATAAATTATATATCACTGTATATTGCGTTACACACAAAATAATTTTCACTCGCATGCGATGGTTGTCTTTTTCTTTATTTTTTAGTTTAATTTTGCATTTGATTTATATTTAAAATTACTAATACACATTAAATTATAATAAATTATAAATGATTTTTTTATAAAAGTAATAAGAATTAGTCCAGAAAAAATATTATATTGCCCGATTCGAACAAGAGTATCATTCAAAATCAACTCTTTTTATTTAGTTATTATATAAACAAGTTAATAGCTTCATGGTTTGGTATTAATCTTGCATTTTTAGTAATTATCGTCGCTTTTATATAGACAACCTTTTTCTTTAAAATTATGAGATTTTGTGATATTAAGAACCACTTTCAAACGCATGAGAAATTTTGTGTCAGTTATGAACGCTAATAATATAAAGATAATAATCATTAAATTTTGGCATGTAATATATTCAAACTTGGTTTATGATGATTATGATTCCCAACAAGTCTTTCTGTACAAGTAGTTTGCAGTTGACATTTAACATAGTTTAAATTCGAATTGTAGTCTTGGAAGGAAAACTAGTGGGAGTTGCAATGGAAAATAATTATAAACTATTATGGAGGGAGAAAACGAAGTTTGGCTAGGACATGTTTTTAAACTCGTTATTTTTTTTTTTTTTAATATGTGATGCTTATGGGTGCACGATATCATATCGAGGAAGATAGTAAGGAAGATTAATATTTAATATTATAAATAAAAATTATAAGTTTTGCTTTATCCTTTTATAGGATGGATTTTTTTATTATAAGGTTTTTATTGTATAAATTGGATAATAGGTAGAAAATAAGTCTCCTTTTCATAGTACCAAATTATAATTAAATATGCCCATAGACAAAAAGAGGATGAATTATGGATATTTCTTTCCCTAAAGAGAGCATGGATTAGAGATACTTTCTTGTTTTTATGTTTGGCAAATAAGAGAAGATGGCTCTTTTTACAATGTTAAATATAACAGTACTACTAAAAGTAGGTTTAGGAATAAATTAAGGTGTTGCAAAGATGTTGACCATAAAAAAACATGATTTACTACCAGGAAATCATTAACCTTTTAAGATAGAAGACAAAAAATATTTTTACTATTCCTTGATTTGAGAAGAAAATAATTGTTACAAAAACACGGACATAATTGATGAGATTCATAAGGAAATTGAGAGTTGGTGAAGTCATAGATTAAATATTACTAAAATAAGAAAAAAATAATGAGCTTCATAGAGAAATTGAGTGGTGGAAGACCTAATGAGTGTAACCTCAGAATTGTTCAAGAGGAAAATATTTTAATTTTCTCATATGGCTCACAAATATTGGATCTCAATACTAAACATTCATTAGAGATATTTATAATGTAATAACCCATCAGGGCCCACAGGGCTTTCGATTGACGGTGAATGCGTACATTGTTAAGGCACCCCTTGCGATAGGCCACAGATTAAAATCCCCTACGGGTGCTAATGTACAATCACTTGCGTCTCGCTTCTCTTCTCTGATGAACCATAATCACTTGCCTCTAAGCTAATGGGGATTATTAGACAATGGGTTGGGCTACTCGACTCGGCTCCGCTAAAAAAAATGTAATAACCTATCAATGCCAAAGTGAAATTATTGATGTTATTCTTAAGTTATTTGATCTTAAAAACAACAAAATTCAATATAAAATAGAACATTTCTTTCTAGAAGTCCAACAGACCATTCGTCATATCATTTCTTGTTAGCCACATTAACATCATCATTGATAACATCATTAATAATGAATATCATATTATTATCAATATTTTTATTAAGGAAAATAAAATTAAACATCAATTAAAAAGGTTTATACAATTATTTAAAATATGGATTTCATATTTAGTTACAAGACAACCCTTTGCCTGCACAAAAAGTGCAGGTAATTCTTGATTAAATTGAGCTTTGTAGGTTACTCCCATTTATATATAATTATTAGGTATATGAATTGCACTTTTAAAATAACTAGGTGTTCTCTTGAAGGCACAATGAGTTTTACTCCTTTTCCATTTCATTTTCCTGATATATTTTTAGTCTTTTGATGTGTATACAGTCAATGGAAGAGTAGTTAAAACTACATCTAATACTGCATCTAAGTTGGACGCGGGCTCTATTTCCTTTCATAGATCTAGTTCTTTTGGACCATGAAATATCTTCATCCCACTACTAGGGGTAATTCTACAACTATTAACATTGAAGGGAGAGGTATTGATGGAGTTGAGCATGTGTTATATTATTTTTGAAACTACCTCCACATGTTGTAGATTACATTGGGAATAATGGCAGGATCACAAGGGAGGTAAAGCATCCTTGAGCCAGTAAGAAAATGTTGGCATTTTTTGCGTCCATTTTTATTAGTTTTCATCACACGGTTTTTTTCTTTATTGGTCTTGTGGTGCATGGTGGTTTTTCCCATGGTTTTGTAGTTTTGGTTAAGAAACTACAATTTTATTTTAATCCATGGTAAATTGATTCATGATCTATGGATGTTACAGTATATACATATATATACATAAATACATACATACATATATATATATATATATATATCTATATCTATATATATCTATATATATATATATATATATATATATATATATATATATATATATATTGAATTTTTGTGTTAATATGTGTGTTAGTAGTTGCATATTTTCCATTTTTTAAAATCTTTTTGCTACAACTAACTATACATGGTACATTTGGTATCACAAATAAATTGGCTTTAAAGCAGTTATTTTTGGCTAAGAGGTTTTTCTCGTGTCTATGTTAGAGCTTATTATAGTGGGAGATTTATCAAATTTATTGCTATGGTGAAAGGAAATCATGAGAAGTTAAAAGATAGAAATCAAGGAAATTAATGGCCATAGTTTTGAGTTGTGGAAGTTCAAAATGAAGGATCTTTTATTGGGTAAATATTAGTGGATCATTATGGATTTTTGTTACTACACAAACAGTGATGTCGACAGGAGACATGACCATGTTGGATCAAAAGAAAAAGAGCACAATACAATTATGTCTCTTAGATTTAGTATTACTAAATGTTTAAAGGAAAGCTACATTGAAGGTATTGTGAAACAAGTTAGGGACATTGTGTTATTCTATATACCTAACTCACAAATATTTCCTATAGAAAAAGTTATATTAACTTGAGGATCAAGGACAAAGACTCATTGAAAGAATAACAAAATGCTTTCAATACTACAGTAAGTCATCTATTATCTATTGATATTAATGTTTTAGGTGAAAATAAGTGTATCAATTAGTTGTTTTATTTACTAGACTCATGGGGTAGCTTGGTTGTGGCCATAGGTAATAATTCATTTTCATGAAGTTTTGATGGTATAGTATCATCCTTATTATCAGAGAATATGAGATAAGAAAACATGGATATTCAAAGCATATATGCCTTGTTTGTAAGAGGATGCACATCGAATAGAAATAAAAATAAGTTATAATGTTAGTGATCTAAATCTAGAGGAAGATCTAAATATCTTGGAAGGATCATAAAGGTATGTTGGAAATGTTGAAAAGAAGGGATTTACAAGAAAGAATCTAAACAAAAATGACCAAAAAAGGGAAGGGATCTGATGCTGCTCCTTCTATAGAAGAAAAAATCTCCTCAACTGTAGGAGGTAATCTGTTCTTGGTTTCTTCAAGTACCCATGCAGATCATGAGGCACGACTACTCGAATCAACCACATCTCATCATATGAATCCGCATAGGAAGTGGTTTTATGAGTACAAAAGATATGATTGAGGTAATTTTCTCTTAGCGGATGATTTGATAGTCAAAACCATTGAACAAGGAAAAGTCGAGTTCAAACTCATGTGTGGAAGGAAATGAAATCTTCTTATTGTTTTTAATGTCCTGGGATTGGTGACAAATTTGATTTATGTAATCAAAATGAGTGATTTAGGTGTAAAAATAATGTTTGAAATGGATACCTACATGATGGTTCAATAAGAAATGGTATGTTTGAGGGGAGGTCAAATTCTAAATATCTATACGCGATTGGTAAGTGTTGTTAGTGATGGGTGCAACAAGTTCAATGTTTTTGGGAATGGATAAGAAGAAGGAAAAGCCCCTATAGCCTCTAGAGAAAATATTATGTTGTTGCATCAAAGAATAGTATATATCAAAGAGAAATTCCTTCACACTCTATATCATAATGGTATGTTAGAAGGTATGTCTAATTTCTCTCAAATTTTTTATTTATCTGAACTTTGTTTATAAGGAAGGAGAATTGGGTTAGATTCTCCTATGGTTCAATGAGGTCAAAGGAAATATTACAATTGGTGAAAAGTGATGTGTTTGGACCTATGTTGGTTTGAGGACTAGGTATATCTATGTATTGTGTCTCATTTATAGATCAATTCTTGAGGAATAAATGTGGATATATTTAATCGAGAGGAAAATATGATGTCTTTGGAATTTTAAACAATTTAAGGTTCTTGTGAAAAGTTAGATAAAGAAGAAAATTAAGGTGTTGACGAGAGATAATGGTGGACAATTTTGTCTGAGTTAATTTGAAGAATTCTCTAAGAAGTGTGGTATACAAAAGTATAATACAACTTGTTCAACAACTTAGTAGAGTGTATTTGTACAAAGGATGGGTAGTATGTTGATGGAAAAGGAAAGGATCATGCTTAGTGGTGATGTGTTAGGATACGAATGATAGGAAGAGGGAGTGGACACCATGTGTTACTTGGTAAATAGCTAATATTAATCAATGTTAGATGAAAATACTCCATGTGAGGTATGGATTGGTAAGAAACCCTCTTTTAAATATCTCAAGGTATTTGGATGTTATGCTTATGTACATATTCATTAAGAGAATAAGAGTAAGCTAGATAGGAAAGTTAAAAGGTGTATCTTTATTGGTTATAAAGATGGTCTACAAGTTTACAAGATTTAGAAACCATAAATGGAGAAGGTTTTGTATATTGGAGATGTATTTAGATAAATAAAAGATGTTGTCAAACACCAATGGATTAAGAACTAGAAAATATAGATTTTGAATTAAAGGATGGTGAATCAAAATATATAAGGAAAATAATCAAAATATGAAGTACCATATGCTCTAGCATTGAGGAGACGAGTCTAGGAAAGAATGAATCAAAAAAGGTATAATCTACTTGATTTACAGTCATATTTTTCTTTGTTTATTATTGATGATAATCCTAGAACTATTAGGGATGTAGTCGATTTAGAAGATGGGAAAACTCTAAAAGAGTGTCATGGTTGAAGAAATAGCTATCTATTGGAATTGTTGGCTAGAAGAAAGACCATTGGTAGGAAATGGGTATCTAAAATAAATTTGAAGGCAAAAGGTAGAGTGGAGAAGAAAAAAGCTTGGTTAGTAGACAAATATTATTCCCAAATAAAGGGAAATTATTTTGGTATGGAGGTAGTCAATTAAGAAGATGGAAAACTCTAAAAAAATTCCATGGTTAATGAGACTGTTACCTAGTAGAATTATTGGATAGAAAAATCATTTCTTCATCTTTGAACCTATGATAACCATGGCCTCCACAATCATGATGCTCCTAATTCCTTAGTTGGTCTGTACTCAATCTTTAGCAACAACATCAAAAATGAACCCTATCATAGCTTTCACCATTTCTAGGAAATAGAAGCATTGAGATATATTGGCCTAAAGTGCTTGCATCGATGGTATTAATCTGCAAAGCCATCTTTGCAAAAAAGAATTGTGACTTTACATAAAACATGGGCATCGTCTTACACAACCTGATCTAAAAGACCGTGGAGTCTAGCAAGCCTTGTACATCAAATACACCTAGCCATGACAGTATTCACAAAAGGTCGAAGATTATTACCATTGATTTCTTTATTTCAACAAAATGTCAGCTGTCTGATCCGAAAGTCTTGCAGATCACACTCCCCTACTTATTCACAGATTGGACAATCCAGAGGATCAAAATCCATCACCCATTAAATTTCATTTTTTCCAATCGAGATATCATTATTTTTCTTCATTTCAGGAAGCACAAGCATGTCACAAGATGCCATGAACTTGGGATTCTTCTCGACCTCAGCGAGATACATACAATAATTTACGGCAATAGGGAGGTGGGGATTATAGTAGAAGTGATGGATATCGACCCCTGCTAATGCGCAGGTGTGAAAAAATATTATGTCATTCACAATATTAACTGGGTGACCATCTTCAGTCACTACAAGAGACTCCTCCAACTTGGTAATCTCCACCCTCACTAGAAATGAAGATATTTCCTGCACCCACACCCCGTTATTGGGTCTCAATGCTTAACTCAGACATGTTGGCACCAATGACTCTAACATTGTGCAAGCCGCTCATGGATTCCACTATCTAATAATAGATCCCCATAGACACCACAAACTGGCAGTGGATCTAGTTGAATTCGTTGTTCTCTTCTCTTTTGTTATAGATTTTCCCCATGGCTATAAATTGCATGCCTCACTGAAAGAATTTCTATCGCATCAGGTTTCATCCACCATATCCACGAATTTCAGTATGGTGCATGGATATTCCATGTAGGCCTATGCACTATTGCATTGCATCAATGCTCTCATCCCAGCTTGCTTGAGAGTTTCCTTGGTATTCATTGCAACCCTTATCAAAAACCACCATAAACCTTAGTTTTGTGCTTGTATGTGGCCTTACACAAGCCTTCCTGATCCACATGATTCTCCTCATCTATGATCATCAAGCTGGAAACCCTTGGCAATAGGAGTGTCCCTCTAAAGAGAAAATTATTGTAATACCAAATGAGAAAATTTAACCTGAGAGCATTAACTATTTACTGAGAGGAACAAAAAAAAACCACTACAATAAAAAATATATATAATGTAAAAAGTATTTCCCTTAGGAAAACCCCAACTCTCGAGATAAACCCACCATAATGAAATTTCATTATCCTTGGCCAAAACCCTGGCCAACCCAACCAAGTGATCCCACACTGCTCACCTCCCTCGCCTGCCTTAGAATGTAATTTTCCCAACCTTTCATAGGCTCCATTACATGCAATACCATGGGAAGAAAACCATGAGTACACAATACCACATGCCCCAAAACTACCCTTGTTTATCCTAGTCAACCTTGACTCTAACCCCAAGTCAATTTTCCTAACAGAATGGCCCTTGGTATAAAATGGGTATCTGAGAGAAATTTGAATGAAAAAGGAAGAGTGGAGAAATATAAAGCTCGATTACTGGCCAAAATTTATTCCCAAGTAGAGGAAGTTGATTTTGGTGATATTTTTTTTTTGTTGCCATGTTAAATTATACTAGATGTCTTTTATCTATTGGTCCTACTTTTGATTTTGAAGTAGAATAAATGGATGTGAAGATAACATTCCTATATGGTTATCTAGAATAAGAAATCTAGGTGAAGCAACCATAAGGTTTTGTTGTCAAAGGAAAGAAAGAACGAGTATGTAAGATGAAACATTCCTTCTATGGTTTAACGAAATCAATGACGATGTGATATCAACATTTTGATAATTATATATTGGCACCTTTGCTTCACAAGGAGAAAAGTACATCATTTTGTGTATTTAAAATTGGTTGGTGATCATCTTATTTGTTTGCTATTGTATGTGGATGATATGTTGTTCATTGGAAAGGATAACTAAATCATTGAGAAAATGAAAACATAGTTTTCATCTAAAATTGACATGAATGATATTGGTGCTTCCAATTTCATTTTGGGAATGGGAATTAAAAGAGATAGAAAAAAGGAAATTCAATCAGAGGAAATGTGTTGAGACAATTGAGGAAATGTTTAATATGTGTATGTTATGAAACCAACTCACAAAAAGATAGAAAATATAGATCAACGCCTTAGAAATAATCCTATTCGAGGGGGCAACCTCCTTTACATTACAAAAATTAACAATTCTTAGATGATTCAAATGACAAAACCTCCTTTCTACATATAGGAGTCTAAGGGGTCACAATATAACCAAAGCCGACCTGACAATAATAATATAAAGGTACAAAAATAACAATAGTGGCATTCTATGGGGCACAATAATAACAATATGGGGACAATATGGGAACAAAAATAACAATAAGGGATACAACGACAATAGTAATGGGGGAATCACTAGTATCATAGGGACCTAACATGCCCCTCTCCTTCAAAATAGTGTTGTCCTCAATGCTTGAGTAGTTCTGGATGCTTCTGTATAAAATTATCATCCTCCCATGTGGAATGTTCAACAGGTAAGTTCTTCCCCTTGATGAGATACTCTGAAATTGATCGATTTCGTAGTTGTCGAGTTCTTATTTCTTTGACTACTTCAGGATCCAATATGATTTTTACTTCCTCATCAAGTTCTGGAAATATTGTTTGAACTAGAAGCTTGTCACCTATAACCTTCTTTAAGCATGAAACATAGAAAACTGGGTGCACTCAAGAAGCTACATGAAGCTCCAATTTGTATGCTATAGTACCTATCTTTTGCAACACCTTGTATGGATCATAATACTTCGGTGATAATTTATTATCCTTCTTAGCTTGCTTGAGGGACATTTGTTTATATGGTTGTAGCCGAAGGAATACCCAATCACCTACATCAAAACTTCTTTTTTTGTGATGTTGATTTGCCTATTGTTTCATTCTATTCTATGCCAAGGTGAGGTTATCCTTTAAGAGTTGGAAAACTTGTTGTTGATGCTTGATGTGATCTTCCACTGCTTCAACCTTATAATTTTCTTCTAAATATGATGTGATGGATGGTGAATGATATCAATAAAGTCCCACAAATGGTGTCATTTTTGTTGCATTATGGAAGGAAGTGTTATACCACCTTTTAGCTAGAGGCAACCATTTGACCCATTGTGTCTGTTTATTAGATACAAAGCAACGAAGATATCCTTCCAAACATTTGTTTACTATCTCAGTTTGCCCATCAGATTGAGGATGATAAGATGAGATACGAGCTAACTGACTACCGAGACAAGAAAATAATTACGTCTAAAAATTTCCAGTGAAAATGGGATCTTTGTCGCTTACAATAATCTTTGGGTTTCCATGTAGCTTTTGAATTGTTTCCATAAATGTGGTAGAAATTATATACTTGCTTTGAATGGATGAGATAATGAACAACAATGTGCATAATTGGTAAGTCTATCAACTACCACCATGATAACACTCTTTCCATCAGACTTGGGTAAACTTGTGATAAAATCCATTGAAACCTCCTCCCAACGTTGGCTTGGAATGGATAAAGGGTGTAATAGTCCTGGGGTCTTAATTGTTTCAACTTTATTTTGTTGGAAAACCAAACCTTCCACCACAAACTTTTGAATATCCGATTTAAGTCCATCCCAAAAAAAATCCTTCTTAATCCCGTGGTAGGATTTTAAAAATCGTGAGTGCCCTCCTAAGGGAGAGGTGTGCAATTCCATAAGAATATTTTGTTTGAGTTGGGAATTCTTACATAGATATAACCGATCCGTGTACCATAACAAATCATTTTTCCAGCTAAATGTATCAGATGTACTGGGATTTTGTTGTATCTTTTGAATGAGGCACCACACTTCCTCGTCATTCTTCCATTCATTCGTTGCTTTGTTTATCCAATTTGGTTGGATAATAGAAATGGCACAAAGAAATTCTTCCACATCCTCATCCTTTCTTGAGAGTGCATATGCCACAACATTTTGCTTCCCTCTTTTGTAGATGATTTCAAAGTCATAACCCAATACCTTTGTGACCCATTTTTGTTGCTCTTCTGAAGATAATCTTTGTTCTAAAAAGTATTTAAGACTATCATGATCTGTTTTTACCTTGAAGTGTCTTCCCATTAGGTACAGTCATCATTTCTTAAGTGCATGTAGTATTGCCAACATTTCCTTCTCATAAATAGCTTTCTGTAAATACTTTCCTTTGATTGGATGACTTTCCAAAGCAATGGGTCTTTCTTCTTTCATTAAAGCAACACCAATTCCACTTCCTAAGGCATCAAATTCCACAATAAAGGTTTTTGTGAAGTCTGGTCTAGCTAAGACTAGTGCTTGGCACATTGCCTTTTTAAGATGCTCAAAGGCCTTCGTTGCTTCTGCAATCCATGAAAATGCATCTTTCTTCAATAATGTTGTTAGAGGTGCTGCTATTCTCCCATAATTCTTAACAAACTTGCCATAATACCTTGTCAACTCGAGAAATCCTCATCGATGCTTTATGGATGTGGGGATTTTCCATTCCTTAATGGTTTTAATTATTTTAGGGTCTACCTTAACACCTTCATGAGATACAATATGACCCATATATTCCACCTCTTGTACTACAAAGAAACATTTGGATATTTTTGCATATAATTATTTCTCCTCCAATAGTTTGAGCACCATGTCAACATGTTGGACATGATCCTTGCAAGACTTGTTGTAGATTAGTTTATCATCAAAAAATACTAACACAAATTTTCTAAGGAAGGGTTTGAAAATGGAATTCATCAAACCTTGAAATGTAGAGGGTGCATTAGTAAGGCCAAAAGGCATGACCAAAAATTCATAATGACCCTCATGAGTTCTAAATGTTGTTTTTGGAATGTCTTCAGTAGTCATTCTGATTTGATGATATCCTGAACGAAGGTCCAACTTCGTGATGTAAATTGATCCATGCAATTCATCCAATAATTCGTCAATGACAGGAATGGGAAATTTATCTTTAATAGTGAGCTTTTTGAGCTCCCTATAATCTGGACACGTGCCATGATCCATCCTTTTTGTGAACCAATACTACTGGAGTAGAGAAAGAACTTTCACTAGGTTGAATTATACTAGCCTCTAGCATTTCTACAACCATGCGTTCAATTTCACTCTTTTGGACATAGGGATATATGTAAGGCATAATGTTTGGAGGAACACTTCCTGGAATCAAATTAATAGCATGATCATGATCACGAATAGGTGGGAGGCCTTTGGGAGTCTCAAATACCTCGGAATGATTGTCCAATACATTTTGGAGATCTGGAGAAATGGATGATTTCGATGTGGGAACTTCTAGTGAACATAATTGTGAAATTATGCCTTGTTGTTCTTTCTTTAGAAGCTTTGTCATTCCGTTAGAGCTGATTACCTTTCCGGGTTTCCCTGCGATACTCCTTAATTCAACTTCCTTTCCTTTTGAAGAGAATTTCATGAAAAGATCTTGAAAATTAAAAGCTATTGTACCCAAGGATTGTAGCCATTTAACTCCTAGTACAACATCAACACCACCCATTGGAATGGAAAGCATTGGGCTATTCAATACAAAGTCTCCCATGAATAGCTTGATATTACAGCACTTTCCTGAGCAATTTATGGTTCCTCCACTTGCAACCATCACTTGACACTCTGGTGCTAGATATAGGGAGCAATTCAATTCCTTGGATATCTTACGATGAATAAAATTATGGGTACTTCCCAAATCAATCAACACTATTACCTTTTTCTTCTTGATATGCCCTTCTATCTTGATAGTTTGAGGAGTGGTAATTACAGCCAATGCATTACAAGATATGGCCAGATTCATTTCTTCTTTTTCTACGGTTTGTTCCTGGTGTATGTCCTCTTGTTTTGATGTTTCTAGTTCCTTTTCTTCCTCCTCTTCACAATCTATGTGAAATAATCTCTTCTCAGCACACTTATGACCTTTAGTGTATTTGCTATCACAACTGTAACAAAGCCATTTTGCTCTTTTTTCTTTCAATTGTTGTGGTGTCAACCTTGTAGGTTTTGGATGGCTAGGGGCAACAACACTTCCACTTTTATGATTGTGAGTGGTAGGCTTCCTTGTTGCCATAATTTTGCTTTCCATTTTCCTTTCCAACCTGAATACCTTCTCCAATGAATCTAGTTCCCAAAGGCTAACCTCATGTTGTATGTTATCTTTTAAAGTCCCTATGAACACATCAATCCTATGCTCCTCTCGAATATCTTTTACTCTTATATTCAATTTCTAGAAGTCCTCAATGTGCTTCATCATTGAACCCTTTTGTTTCAGATTTATCAATTGGCTAAAAAAAGTGTTGCTTTTTGTATCGTCATAATGTGCTATCATTCCATCCATAAAAATAGCCCAAGTGACAATTTGTTTATGAGAGCAGAGCGATCGATACCATACAAACTGATTTGGCTCAAAATATAAAGCTGCAGTGCATACCTTTTGTGCTTTTTGCACATTATGGAGATCGAAAAATTCCTCCATCTATAGTATCCATATTCCAGGATCCTTGCCATCAAACTTCCTCATATCGATCTTTGTAACATGGTGGTTCTTTGATCTAGCATTAGAGTCTATGAAATCATGATTAACATTTATTTTGTTCTCATCATAAGTTTCCTTTACTACCCTTTCACCATTAGTAAGCATTTCTTGTAGAAACATTTTCAAATCTGTCTTCAAATCTTCCATGCCTTTCTTTAAATCATCCATTTTAGCTTCCACGCCATCCATGTTAGCTTCCATGCTATCCATCTTAGCTTCCACGTCATTCATCTTAGCTTCTACGTCTTTCTTTAAACCATCCCTCTTAGCTTCCACGCCATACATCTTAGCTTCAACGTCTTTCTTTAAACCATCCATCTTATCTTTTGTTACCTTTTGTGTGAGTGAAATTTGTTGCACTAGGTCTTGTAATTTTGATATATCATGTTGCATTTATTCCTCTTCTTCATGAGTCATGCTAGAGCTTTCAAGTTTCTTACTAGGTGTTCCCATTTTATTTCTTCAGGGCCTCAATTACCGATAATAATGCTTCACTATGCCCTTTGAATTCCTTCAAACTAATTTTTCAAACCAATCTTATGCAAAAAAAATTAAAAAAACTACACACCTTTTTTCACTTTGTAGGAGCTCGATATTGAATCTGATGTATCTCTGTAATTTTGGATCTCCAAGGTATGAAATTTATTCTTATGGTAACTCTCTGAGTAAGCATTCTAACCCCGCAAGTCTGATCAAGATTGGATTCTCCAATGAAGAGTTATGTCAAATCTCCCACGATGACCTGAGTATAGAGTAGTTTAGTAGAGCGAACTTGTACGACGTGCCGCGGGTCACTGTTTCAACTTTAGTTTCTAAAAATGATACCCAGAAAACTACAGTCTGTTCTGTTTCTGTAACTTCCTATGAAAATTAAATGTGATTCTCAAAGTGAAAGTTATGACAATTTTCCCAAGATCACCTGTTTGGAATGCAATTCGATGGTTTCCACAAACCCTAACTTCCTTAGATTATATCTCCAAAAACATAGTGAGAGAAGATCTGAAATTCGGGCCCGAGGTTCAGACTGATTCCTTCTCAAATGGTTTTTTTTTTATCTTCTGAAACTTTGTAGTGAAAAAGGTATAGCAAAAATGCCATGATGACCTATTTGGAGCAGCAAAACCCTAGAATCCAAAGCTATGATACCAAATGTTATGAAACGAGCTCACAAAAAGATAGAAAAGATAGATCAATGCCTTTGAAATAAGAATCTTTGAGGGGGCAACCTCCTTTACATTAAAAAAATGAACAATTATTAGATGATTCAAATGACAAAACCTCCTTTATATATATAGGAGTCTAAGGGGTTACAACATAACCAAAGTTGACCTAACAATAATAATATAAATGCACAACAATAACAATAAGGGATACAATGAAAATAGTAATGGGGGAATCACTAGTATTACAGGAACCTAATAGTATAAATGTAAATCAGTAAAGATCGTTAATCCTTTAGGTGTAACTAGATCTATATAACAATGTTCCAAGAAATACAAAGTGGAATAGGACATGTCCCCTATTCCAAAGGCCAATATGGTTGGAAATTTAATGTATGCGATGGCTTGTACTACATAGGATGTTTCACATTCAATGGGAATGATGAGCAAGTATTTTCCAAAACCAAGTGAGGATCATTGGACAATAATAAAGAGGATTTTAAGTTACTTTCATGGCACCACTAATTATGGATTATAATCCTAAGGAATACCAGTATTCCATAGAGAATTGAATCTACATGGATTTCTTGATACATACTGGGGTGGAGATATAGATCGTAGAATATCTATAAGTGGTTATATGTTGAAAAACATTCGATGAGAAATTAGTTGGATGAGTAAGAGATAATATCTAGAGGAACTCTCAACTAAAAATAGTAAATACATGACAACCACTCATGCAATCACAAAATTATTATGGTTCTAGAGTTGTGTTCAAGTACTGGGTTGGTATAAAAATGATAGGTTTTGATAGTTAGAGTGCAATCCTCCATGCGAAGAACGAAAGATATCATTCTAAGAAAATAACATTGATGTTCAGTATCACTTTGTGAGAGATATGGTTGATGAAAACAAGGATGTAATGGTGAAGGTAAACACTTTAAAGAATGTTTCATATTCATTAGCAAAATCTATGAGTAGTAATAAGCTCTCATAGTGTAGATAATCCCTAGATTGTTGATCATGCACTCCTACATCACTCTATTCTCAAAGAAAACAAAACATGCAAGACTATTGGGTATGTGTTATATTCTTTGCACAAATACCTCCTCATGTTGTACAATGTGCTAGGCATAGTGTAGGGTCATTGAGGGGGGGGGGAAGGAGGGAAGGCCCTTATTTCATAGGGGATTAATAGTGGGGTAGGAGGCCCTTATTTGGGGGTTCAAGGGAAATCCCCTCAAAAAAATGTTTGTTAGATTTTTGTGTCCATTTTTGGTAATTTTTAGCATATAGTTTTCAGCTTTAGAAGTTTTGTGGAAAATATTGGTTTTTCCCATTTCTTGTACTTTAATCTAATGAAATATGATTACATTCTAATCAATTATAAATAAAATAATTTTTTCGTGATGTTGTATGTATGAATATATATTGAAAAATCAATATGATTTTCCTAGTTTTTGGTTTCCAAGATAAAAAAAATTGTTAATTTTTTAGAAGTAATAGGGGTGAGACAAGTAAGAACATTGGAGGAATGGATTTTATGCCCTTATATCTTGTATTTATCTCAAAATTAAATTTATAATATCAATGGACCTTCTAGATCTTCTAGATCACAATCTAGATAACACTGACAACTCATCAGTGTAGCATCACAAAGATTCATTAACATGCTTCAAATATTCAGATTCTTCTTCTATATTTTCTTCCTTCTTTTGATGGATTTTAGGTAATTTGTTCTTCCTTTTATCGAACTTGTTATTGCTTGGAACTAATTCCCCCTTGAGTGATTTTGGTTCCTCCTCTTTGTAGCCTTCCTAGGGTCCCTTTATATTCAAACATGTCCTTCTAGGTAGGCCAAATAGCTCTTTTAGAGGCCGAATTGAAAGTTTCATATTGGCTTGGTCTTTGAGGGTCATTTGAATTTATTTGTCTCAAATAAAAGTTATTTTAAAATATGTAACATGCACCAAATAGGTCATTCATACATGACAATAACTTAATGACTTGTAGACTCAATGTCAAGCCCTAGAAGGTCACAATGAGAGCTTGACAAAAAAACAAAACTCCTTTAGCATGAAACACATGCCTCAAGAAAAAAACGATAAATTTATTCTTCTCAATACATCAATTACATAAAATCATGATTACATGTGTCAGTATCAAGACTAAACCTAGTTACATATTTCAACAGTCACTTGGTTTGCATGTAAGCCTTGCATTCCTAACAAGATGTCTCTATTTCTATGAATCCATTTGTCCTTTTTTTTTACTTTGTTTCTTTGGGATTACTTAAGCTTAATGTCACATTTTACAGTGGTATAACAGATTCCTATATATAATTAAAGACTTAAATCAAAATAGAAAAATACAAAAAATTAACATAATTAAATATTAATGTAACACCCCCTCCTCCCAGGTCGACCCAAGCAACCGGACAGCTAAGGTAAACATGTGATCAGAGAGGCTACTATAAGGGATTCAAATTCCTTTGTGACGTTAAGGAAATGGAACTGATAGAACATATCAAACAAACACATCCACATCAGAAACAACATCCTCAGGAGACATCTCAACCACTCAGACATCCTGTTCCTGAGTCCCACTGATGATTTAAGCCTTTTAACCCCTGATTTCTCTCATGCTATAGGAAAGACAGTGACCAAAATTCAAATTCGGTCTCACAGACCTATGTTCCAATGTCCTTGGACTTTTTCCAGCATACCTATGCCAATGTCACCGAGATTTGAGCCACTTTTCTAGCCCAGAATCCAAGCCTCTGCCTAGAACTTGTTATAACCTTCAGAATCCATCAAAAAATAAAAAATAAACCTCAAGACCAGGCCTCAGTATCTCCAACTGGGATTGTGATTCTTTCAAATGCTTGGATTCAATGCAAACTATAGGTCTAGGATACAAGACAAAGCATAAATCACCGAAACAACTTATTAAACATAACCAGAAGGGTGACCACCTTCTCTGTTGAACTATTATATCATCAACTAGGTGTTACATCCATCCATTTAACAATTACAAGTAAATACATGAAATAACCATGGCATGAACCAATCATTTAACCATGCTTATAACCAACATAAAACCATATAAATATTAGATATATGACAACTATTAAATCCACATATAAAGTAGTGAAAAAGTAAGAGAATTTAAGTTTTATTAATAATAGGCATATCCGACTAGTTTTGGGAGTTCCACGTACCACTCAACCGTAGACATGGCTAAAACAAATATCTCTTTCAGCCAGTCACCCTATGCCATATTCCAAGCATGAATGTGGGATCTCATAGAACAACTAATATGTGAAAAACCAAGGGAATCCAGTGGTTAAACCACCTCCACCCTCCTCAAACTATGATCAGACCAGAACTAGTAGTCTAATCACAACTAAACAAAACTTGGAATGCCATCCGGAATCTATCACTATCCTTGAGGAATTTTCCATCTCCTTGTCTCTGACAGTTTACTACAATACAAACCTGAATCACTAGGCCATAAACCGAGACCAGTCTCTCAGGCTTTACTGCAATCAAATCCTTGATCACTAGGCCTTAAACCGAGACTTCTCCCTTGGGATTTACCATGTATCAACGTCAAAACCGGTCAAGGGATTCCTAGGACTTTTGGAATGAACCTTGAGACCACCTCCACCTAGGATTTTGAAATCCATTTAGTAAGCCAAAGCTCAAAAAATAAAAATAAAGATCCTAACACCATGACATCCAAAAAAATGTAAGGCTAGGCTGAAAACTAATGTCATAACCCGACAAAACCATGCCGCTGACAACAATAGAACCATATGCCAACATGCAAAGACATGCCTATCCATACCAACTAGGAAATCACAAATGAAAAAGGTTACCTATAAGTATTCCTGCTCAAGCTCCTTGATCCTTCTCTGCTTCCTTAATCCTTTGTTTCTTTCCTTTCCTTTTTCTTCCTTCTCCTTCCTTGATCCAAAGCTAGAGTGCTCCATGAAAACTCTAATTTACCAAGAGTGTGAGAGAGAGAGAATAATGAGAGAGCTCCAAACTTGAACTGAGAAAAGGTTAGAAAAAATATTGCCAATTGATCCTCATAAGAATTTTTAATTAATGAGGCCTCTAATTTCTTCATTTTTCATTATTTTCCTTCAATTTCATTTTCACATGCAACATGTGACCTTTCACCTTACTTTTCTCCTATTTTCCTTTATTTTCATAAATAAATGTGCCAAAATTTCCTTTTTTCCTTTTAATGCCTTTGCCTTAGCCTTTGCCAATTTTCCTTAGCCAAAACACACATCTAGTGATGCCCACTAGGATATATTTTCCTAACATTCATCTTGGAATAAGTGTCCTTTACCCATGGTCTTATTTTTCCTTTATTAAATTTGATTAAAGTGGAATTTTCACCAGTGCTATTATAGAACCCTCCCCCTTGGAAAACACCACACTCAGTGTTAAACCACACCATGACCTCAGAAAAACCATTAAAAAGAAAACATACTACCCATGGAGCTTTATAACTTAGCTCATTGCAATATTTACAATGAAACATCATAACGACATGACAATATAATAACCATAATAACATGAGAACCATATTGCTTATTGGAGCTTTATAACTTAGCTCGAAGCAATATTTACATCTGTACACATATACATACATATACCAAAACATCAACAAAACATATGCCAAACATATACCAACATCAAACCAAAACATCTCTGCCTCAACCGATAACCAGTCAATGATACAGGGTCCACATCTGATCCACCATATACCATGTAGGTTCTTTAGGCCTAAAGTGATTACACTACACTTTAACTTGCTCTATGGCTCCGTTCGTATGCATGAGATGTTTATGTTGCAATATGCACTGAGGCTTCAGTTGGAACTCTCCTTATTGCTCCACATATAATACACACCAATCAATAACATGATCAACATCCATTATATACTTCTTAAACAATGAAATATGGAAAACCTCATGGACTTTCACTATCAGAGGTAGTGAAATTCGATATGTCATTGTTCCAATCCTCTCAAGGATCTTGAAAGGTCTACAATATCATGGTGCCAACTTGGCACATGAACCAATCCTTAGAGAGATTTTCTTGGGCTTGATGCACAAATGCACATACTTCCCAACCTAAAACTCCTTGAATACCCTATGATGATATACATAAGTCTTTTTTCTATTTGTTTTGTCTTTAGATTCTTCTTTATAACTTGCATTCCCTACTCCATGTCTACCAACATGTCTAGTCGAATAAGTACCATACTCACTGGATAACTACAGCTAATGGGAGTGTTACAAATCCGCCCATACAATGCCTCGAAAGGACTAATCCTCAGTGACTCCTAATAACAATTTTTGTATGTGAACTCAACCAATAGAAGATACTCCTTCCATTTCCTCTGATGGTGCATCACGTACATCCTCATCATATCCTCTAAGATCCTATTAACCCTCTATGTCTGTCCATCTATCTATACATGATAAGATGTACTGAAGGCCAACTATGTGCTCGAGCCCTCAAATAGCTCTTTCCAAAACTTTGAAGTGAACTTTACGTCCCTCTCTAACACAATCTTCTCTGGAACACCATGCAGTCTCATTATCTCTCTAATGAACACTTGTGCTACCTCATTGGTTGAATAGGTAGTCTTTACTAGAATGAAGTGAGATACCTTGCTCAACCTATCAACCATGATCATAATATAATCATGTTTCTTTACTATCCTCAGGAGACCTGTAACGAAATCCATGGAAATGACCTCCCATTTCCATTCCAGAATGGATATAGGTTGTAGTAAACCACCTGGATTCTTACATCCCACCTTGACCTTCTAACAATCTAAACATCTAGCCACAAAATCTACCACTTCATTCTTTAGGTTCGGTCAACAGTACAACTTCTTCACCACCCTTAACAACCTTTGATATCTTGGATGACCCGATTATGGATTGGCGTGAAACTCCCTCAAGATAAGATTTTGAGCTCATAGAAATTTGACACATAGATCATGTCTCTAAATCTCACTAAACCATCTCCTATGAGATGATAGTCTACATTCCAATCACTTGTACATATACCTACACCTATACCTATACCTGTACTTGTGTCTGTTGTAACCTGTGCATAATATCCATGTATTTATCATCTCGTTGTCTTCCCAGTAAGATCCTATCCTATAAATTTCTCCCATAAGAGCTCATACATGCTATATGATTTACTAGTACCTTCCTGCTAAGAGCATCTGCAACCTAGTTCTCCTTCCCTTTCATGTATCTGATCTCAAAGTCGAACTCTCTAAGGGTAGGCAACCATCTAGCTTGCCGGGCATTCAAATTCAGTTGATCAAACAAATATCTCAAACCACGGTGATCACTCATCAATGTAAATCTACTGCCAAGAAGATATTGTCTTTGCATATTCAATGCATGTATAATCGTTGTTAGCTTAGGATCATTTGTTGGATAGTTCTACTTGTGCTCATTCTATTTTTGTGAAACATAGCACAGTACCTATCCTTCTTGCATGAGAACTCCTCCAAGTCCTCTCTTTCAAGCATCAATACACACTACAAACTCCTTGTTTGGATCCACTATATTTAGTACTGGTGCATGTGTCAACAAATTCTTAACCTGCTCAAAACTAGCCTCACATTATTGTATCTATTTGAACTTCTTACCTTTCCTCTACAATAATGTGATAGGATATGCAATGTGTGAGAAGTTCCTGATGAACCTTGTGTATTAACCTACCAATCCCATAAATGATCTCACCTCATGCACATTTTTAGAAGCTACCCACTCCATGATTGTCCTTATCTATTCTCGATCCACTGTTATGTCATCCTTGGAGACAACATGCCCCAAATAATGTACCTCAGTCTAAAAGAAGATGCACTTGCTAATTTTAGAATATAACTAATGCTCTTTTAGCAATCTCAACGCTCCTGCTAAATGCTCAGCATGTTCTTACTCATTCATAGAATATACTAGTATGTCATCACTTAATACAATAAACAATTTGCGCAGATAAGGACGCAACACTCTATTCATCAAAAACATGAATGTAGCTGGAGTATTAGTCAAACCAAATGGAACAACAACAAACTTGTAATGCCCATACTTGGTCCTGAACATAGTCTTGAAGATATCCTCTTCATTGATGCGTACCTGATGGAATCACGATTTCAAGTCAATCTTAGAGAACATTGTTGCTCCATTCAACTAGATAAACAAATCATCGATGCTTGGCAATGGGTACTTGTTCTTCATCATTACTTTGTTCAGCTACCTATAGTCACAAAATAATCTGAGAGTACCATATTTCTTCTTCATGAACAACATTGGTGCACCCGAAGGTGATACACTTGGCCTAATGTATCTCATGTCTAGCATTTCCTTCAACTAGAACTTTAACTCAACCAACTTAGGTGTGCTCATCCTCTAAGGTTCTTCTAGTGTTGGAGCTGCTCCTGGCACAAACTTAATAGAAACGTCTACCTCGCTGTGAGGTGGCAACTCTATAATGTCCTCAAGAAATACATCATGAAACTGCTGCAAAACTGGGTACCTTCTTAACACATCGACATCCTCAACCTCCTTACCCTTGTCACTAGAAATGTGTACTACAAACATCATACAACCTTTTCTGCAACTGTGCTTAGCCTGCATAATGGTAACCATCCTCACTGATGTATAGTTCTTGCTGCAAAGTCTTATTTTCCCCACTATCATCCACACACTCAGTGGCCTTGTCAAAGTAATCCACTTTGTTTCTATGAAGGTATAGCCAATCCATACCCAAAAACATACTATACGATCCCAATGGCAGTACATTCAAATGTGCTGTTATAGGCATAACATTTAACTGAAATGCACAGGCTCTTACCCAATGGTTAACTCGCTTCTTTGTACCTATATCCAATTGTGCCTACCAACATTATGCATGCACTTCCTTTCTAAAACCACACTTATCCACTAGGTCAGGATTAATATAAGTATAGTTAGATCTAGAATCAATAAAAATAAAAACAACTTGATCACAGAGCTTACCGTCCATCTCAATGATCGATTCCTGATGGTCCACCAACCTCTTGTCCTCAGTTGCATTAATTTGAGGAATGTTATGTCCAACATCACCAACTGCATGCACCTCTTGAGCATAGTATATCTGGGGTGTACCACCACTATGTTACTATGTACAATAACTCTTACAATGATCCTTTCCACATATCCAGCACTACAATTATTCCCTACCACTACCTCTAGCCTTCTGCTGTCCACATCCCTTCTCAGTTGTATTGAATCTCTTGTAAGGAACTACAATTTATTTCTCACTTGCATCTTGAGGTCTTCCTCTCTTTGGTGGTCATTTTCCTTTAGCTTTCTCATTTCTTTTCAAATCATGCTTTGGCTCAACATTGTGCTTCGACTACTCATAAAAATGCTTCAAATTTTGGATGACCTCCTATAACGATCTAGACTCATCAAACTCAATCCAATCTCTGTATGCAACTAAAAGTCCATTGATGAATCTCTAAACCTTAGCCTTCTCCTCCCTGAGGTAAGGCACATATCTCAACAACTCCAAAAACCTTCTAGTATACTCATCATCCATCATAGAACCCATCTACAACTCATAAAAATCCTTAGCTCAGTCATCATAGTACCTCTCAGACAAATACTTTTTCTTGAAGAACCTTTGAAATGCATTCCAAGTCAAGTAATCCTCATGTATACCTTTGACATTCTTCATGTCTTCCCACCAAATATCAACTCCACCTTTGAGATTGAAAGTGGTTGTCTTTTCTTTCATGTTTTCTAAGTAATCATGCAATCAAAAGAATTTCTTCATACCAAGAAACCATGCTCCTGCATCTTGTGATTTCTTCATGTCTCCATCAAAGGTAGGTGGCTTTTCCTTCTTAAACTCATCTGGCAAGTATCCCCTACCACTCCTCCTGTAAGGATGATAAAGATGACGAACATGATGCATGTTAGAACCAAAACTGGAATAATACTTGTGTCATTGTGTCGACCACCTCTCCTATCTGGAGTGTCCAACAACTTGCCATCTCTGATCATGTCAGATCTATCTGACCTTTGTCTACTAGGAGAGCCAGTTCCCTATGCCCCATTGGCTCTATCCTCACGTCCATGGCTGATTCAAAGTGCTACCTATCACTGAAAATCAGACAAACTCTGAAGTAGTATCACATTCACCTCTTCTTGTTTCTCTTTTGTCTGCATGATTTTGTCATTGTGTACTTTGTAACTCCTTATTTCTTCCTTCAAGCTTCTCAATGTGTCTACCAAGTCAGAAGAGTGCCCCGCACCATGCTGCCCATTTAATGCATAGGGAGATTCCATGTAGTCTACCACCTTTCTATCCATTTGATCTCCTTCATACAAGGAATACCATGTCAACTAAATCAAATCACAATAAACCAACATACCTCATCATAATTCGGGGAGAATACCTTGTCTAGAAGATCATCAAATCAACATGATACATGTATGACATAATCATAACTGTATATAGACATATATTGAATAAATGTATCAATGTATAAACATCATTCTGGCTAGGGTCTAGTCATCAATGGAAGGCCACATCAACAATTCATGCTAACATAGTTACCGATGAAACTAGAAAATGAACTGGCACCCATCTTTTTCAGGTAACAAAAAATCACCCAATTTTGAAAAGCGTGATGCGAGAATACACTTTTCTTTAGCATATTCTTGGCACTTTAAATTTTCTTATGTATCAAGTATGAACATTTTTTTTAAAACATTAGTGATTTTCATCTTGATTTTGAAAAGTGTTGATGCAGCATCAACACATTTTTTTAAACAGATTATTTTTTACACTTTAATTTTTTTTTATGTGTCAAGTTTGAACACATTTTTTCAATGTTAGTGATTTTCATCATGATTTTGAAAAGTGTTGATGCAGCACCAACCGTTTTTGTTTTGAGGACTTATTTTTTACACTTTAAAATTTCTAATGTATTAAGTGTGGATATTTTTTTTAAATGTTTGTAATTTTCATGTTGGTATTCAAACATTAAAAAAAAAAAAACATGGCCAAATGAACTCAAAAAAAAAAATAAAACCCATAAAAATTTAAAAATAAAACAAAATTGAATTCTAAAAATAAAAAAATTTAAGAAAAAATAAAATATAAATAAAAATATCAAAAAATGAATAAAAAATAGGAAAATATTTCAAAAAAGCATAAAATTTAAAGAAAAAATTTGAATACTAAACAAAAAAAAAACATACATCCATAACGATTTTTTTAAGTTAATAAAAAATACAACCAAATAATAATAATAATAATAATAAACCTAAAAAAATTAAAAATTAAAAAACAAAATTGAAATTAAAAAAAAAAAAATTAAGTTAAAAAAAAAGTTAAATTAAAAAACTAAAAAAAAAAATTGAAACAAAAAAATGAAAAAATAAAAATTAAAAAAATAAAAAAATATTTAAAAAAAAAAAAAAAATCAAAACCAAACAATTAATAAATAAATAAAAATAAATATTTAAAACAAAAAAAAAGTAAAAAAGAAAATTTAAAAGCAAAAGTTAAAAATTAAAAATAAAAAGAAAAATAAATTAATAAAAATAAATAAAAAATTTCGACCACCCATGGGCGGGGTTTGCCACAGGCATAGACAAGGAGGTTCGCTAAATGCCACGCCTGTGACCAACCGCATGTAGGGGTTGGCAGGCCGATTCCCAAAATTGGCCTACCATCCCTTGGGCGGGGTTGGTCGCAGGGTGGGTGGGGAGCATCGCTGCACACAACAGCCTCCCCGCCCATGCCCGTGCACAATCTCACCTAAGGGCTCCTAGGTCAATTCCGGGAATCGCCTACCAGCGCCTAGGGAGGGTTTGTTGCGGGCATGGGCATGGAGGCAGGGTTTTTTCTTATTAATTTTTTTTTAATCTTCTTTTTCTTTTTTTTCTATATTTAGTTGTTTTGATATTTTATAAAAAATTTTAATCTGGTTTTTTTTTTAATTGTCTTTTTATTTTAATTTTTAATTGTTTTGTTTTGTTTTTTTTTTAATTGTTTTTTTTTTTAATTTTGTTTTTTTCTTTTAATTTAATATAATTTTTAAGTTATGTATTTTTTTTTTTCAAAAAGTTGTTTTTATTTAGAAAAAATGTTTTTTATTTAAAAAAAATATTTTTATTTTGTTAATTTAAATTTTTTTGTTTAGATTATATATATATATATATATATATATTTGTTCTGTTTTTTACTTATTTTATGATTTTTTATTTTTTTATTTTTGTCTTATATTTATATTTCTAAGTTAATTTATGTTTTTTTTTTTTTTTTTAGGTTTTTTTGTCGTGTTTTAAAGCTTTATTTCCTATTATTATTTCAAAAAAAAATTTGTTTTTTTCTGTTGTTCTTTTTTTCTATATTTTTGTATTTTTGGTGTTTTTGTATTATTTTTTGCATTTTTTTACTGTTTTTAGTTTTTTATAATATTTTATTTCTTTTTTTTCTATTTTTTTGTATTATCTTTCGTGCTTTTTTATAGTTTTTTTTTCAATATTTGTATTCTTGTTTTCTTTTTTATTAATTTTTGTATTTTTTATTGGTTTTTTTTTTGAATATTTTTTTTCTTTCATTATTTTTTTTGTATTTTTTTTACATTGTTTTTTCTTCTAATCAATAATAAATTTTTTGTTTTATTTTGTATTATTTTTTTGTGTTTTTCTTTATTGTTTTTGTTTTTTTTCAATATTTGAATTTTTCTTTTCTTTTGTATTTTTCATTTTTATTTCTTTATACATTTATTTTTTTATTTTGGTTTTCATTTTCATTCTTTTTCTACAAGGTCTATGTCGATGCTTATCTAATGACATGATCCCATTATGGGCAATCTGATAGTCGATTTTAAAATTTTCGTTATAATGAATCGAGTTTGCCCCCACAATGTATCAATTTCATACTTAGTCTTTAAGTTTTCATTACAATGGGTCGAGTTCACCTACACCGCATGTCAATTTGATGTTTTTTTTTTTTTTTTGTTGCAATGTGTCGAGATGTCTTAGGCTAAGATTTTAAAATCTCTATATATTTACAATTAAAAGGTAAATTAATCTTGGGTGTTAATTTTTAAAGCTTTTTGTCATAATTTTTTTTCATAATGTCATGCTTGAAATATTTTGAAAACTTGAGATTTTTTTGTAGTCGTAATCTTTGGTTTTAAATGCATGTTTGAAAAATTGTCAAGATTTTAATGTTTTTCTACGTCTTGATATTTTATCTTTAATGCTATGGTAGAAAACAATTACAATTTTAGGTTTTCTTAGACTCAAGATATTTCATCTTTAACAACTTGGATGGAAATTGTTGGAATTATCATAATTCAAGATATGACATTCTATCTTTAACATCATGTCCAAGAAATGTTGGAATTTTACAGTTTTTCAATGTCCGGATATTTTATCTTTAATTCCATTGCTAAAAAATGTCAAAATTGTAACCCAATATTTTTTTTGTTATTCTGGAATCAACACTTTTTTTTAAGAGTATTCTTTTCATCCATTTTGCGAAAAAAAAGGGTTTTACTTCCATTTAAAAAAAATGTTGAAAATAAATCCTAAAAAGAACATCGCTCTCGAATTCACAATTTTCATTTTTGGGTTGTTTTTTCATATTTTTTTTGGGGGGTTTTGGGCTAGAGTACCAATTTTAAGGGAATAGATCACGTTTTATCGGTAACTATGTTCTATGACCTCATGCTTGACAACAACCATTAATCCATTGCACGCATTTGCACATGCAACTACCAACATGCATAAGCAATGGCCGATCAACTACACATACGTATGAATGCATGTAGTTGAGCATAGGCAATCAATTATTGCATCCAACCTACAACACTGATATGTGTAATCAAAACATTCAAGAATGTAGATGACATATGTAAGGATGTAAACAAGTGACATATAATCAACATGCAAGCAACATATAACCATATGCAACCAGTCATATACTTCTGATAATGCATCCCACAACGTCACCTCAAGTCCCTTATGACAGTCTGACTACAATCATGCTCAACATGATGCAATGCAACAAGCACATGGAATGGTAGTGTAAGAGACACATGTAATTGAAATGCATGCATGACCGAGCAACTTCACCCAACTAGAGAGCAACCACACTCTAATACCAATCTGTAATACCCCCTTCTCCCATCTCCACCCAAGAATTGACTAGCCAGTGGAAACATGGACATGAGAGGCTATTATAAGGGATTCAACATCGTTAGTGACCTTAAGGAAATGCAATCGATGGAACATATCAAAAAAACCCATCCACATCAAAAACAACACCCTTAGGGGAGATTACAACCACTCATATGTACGGTTCCTGAGTCCCACTCATGATTTAACCCTTTTAAGCCCCGATCAATCTCATGCTATAGGAAATACGATGACCAAAAGAAAAAGTTGCTCTCACAGGAATCTGTGTTAGCATCCCTCAACCTTTTCTAATAGACATGTGGCATCATCCTCGAGATTTGAGCAAATTTTCTAGCCTAGAAGCCCGACCTCTTCCCAAAACTTGTCATAAGCTTCAGAATCCATCAAAGACATGATGACAATATAAAAAAATCAAATCTCAACCTCAGGACTAGGTCTAAGCATCCCCAACCAGGACTGCCATTATGTCAAACACTTGGATTCAATGCAACCTACAGGTCTAGGATAGAAGACAGCATAAATGACTGAAAGAACTTATGAGACATAACCAAAAGGGTCACCTCCTTCTTCATTGAACTATTATATCATCAATTAGGTCGTGCATCCATCGATTTAACAATTACAAGTAAATACATGAAATAACCATTACATGAACCAATCATTTAACGATGCTTATAACCGACAAAAAACCATATAAATATGAGAGATATAACAACCATTAAATTGACATATAAACCAGTGCAAAAGTAAGAGAACTTAGCTTTTACTAATCATAGGTAGATTTGACCAGGGTCTAGACTTCCACATACCACCCGACCCTAGACACAGTTGAACCAAATATTTCTTTCTACCAGTCAAACCCATGCCATATTCTAGGAATGAAAGTGTGGGATCTTATAGAAAAACCAATCCATGAACAACCAAGGGAATCCAGAGGTTAAACCACCTCCACCCTCATAAAACCGTGATCATACCAAAACCGATGCTCCGGTCACAACCAAACCAAACATGGAATGACATTCGAAATCCATCACTATCCTTGAAAAAATTTCCTTCTCCTTGTCTCTCAGGCTTTACCTCAATCCAAGCCCGGATCACTAAGCCCTAAAACAAGACCAACCTCTAAGGATTTACTATAATCCAAACATGGATCAATAATCCCTAAACTAAGACTTCTCCCACGGACTTTACTGTCTATCCCACCAAAATTGGTTAAGGGATTCCTAGGCCTTCGAGAATGAACCTTGAGACCACCTCTGCCTTACATTCTGAAATCCATCTGAAAAATGAAAGCTCAAAAACAAATATAAACATCCCAATATCTTGGCATCCAGAAAAAGGTACTTAAGGCTAGGCTGAAAGCCACTATCATAACCCAGAAAATCCATGCTACTGACAGCAGGAGAACCATATACCAACATGCATATTCGTGCATGTCCAAACCAGCTAGGAAATCACACATGAAAAACTGTTACCTGGAAATATTCCTTCTGAAGTGGCTTCATTCTACGCTTCTTCCATGATGTTTTCTTTCCTTCCTTTCCTTTTTATTTATTTTCCTTCCTTCATCCAAATCTAGAGTGCTCCAACAAAACTCTAAGTGACCAAGAGTGAGAGAAAGAGAAAATAATGAGATTGGTCCAAACTTGAACTAAAAAAATGTTAGAAAAAAGCTTGATAATTGATCCTCATAAGCCTTTTTTTTAATGAGGCGTCTAATTTCTTCAATTTCCATTATTTTCTTTCAATTTCCTCCTCACATGAAACATGTGACCTTTCACCTTACGTTTCTCCTAATTTCCTTCATTTTCATAAATAAAAGTGCCAAAAATTCATGTTTTCCTTTTAATGACTTTGCCTTTGACTTTGCCAATTTTCCTGATCCAAAACGCACATCCACTGATGTCCTCTAAAATATATTTTCCCAACTTTCAACTTGGAATAAGTGTCCCTTAACCGTGGTCTTATTTTGACTCTATTAACTTTTATTACATGGAATTTTCATCAGGGTTGTTAACGAACCCTCCCCCTTGGGGAACACCATCCTCGGTGTTAAAACACACCATGAACTGAAAAAACCACTAAAAAGCAAACATACTGCCTAAGGAGATTTATAACTGAGGTCGTTGCAGTATTTACAATGAAAGACCTGCTCAAAAGAAAAACATCATAACAAAATGAAAATATAACAACCATAATAACATGACACCCATACCACTTATTGGAGCTTTATAACTTACTTCATGGTGATATTTACTCCATATAAATATACATACATCTACCAAAACATCAACAAAAAATATATTGCCAAACATATACCAACATCAAACCAAAACTGCTTTGCCTCAACAGTTATCTGATCCACCATCCCCCATGTAGCTTCTTTATGCCCAAAGTGCTTCCACTACACTTTAACTTTCTCTACGGCTCTGTTCCTAAGCATGAGATGTTTCCATTGCAATATGGATTGAGGCTCTGACTATAACTCTCGTTCTTGCTCCGCCTGCAATACAAACCAATCAGTAACATGGTCAACATCCTTTATATAATTCTCAAGCAACAAAATATGTAAAACATCATGGACTTTTACTTTTGAAGGTAGTGCAAGTCGATATGCCATTGGTCCAATCCTCTCAAGGATCTCAAAAGTCCCGCAATACCATGGTTCCAACTTGGCACGTGAACCAATCCTCAAAGAGATTTTCTTGTGCTTGACGTGCAAATAAACATGCTTCCCAACCTCAAACTCCTTCAATACCCTGTGTTCTCTTCCATCTATCTTGTTCTGCCTTATTCTTCTTTATAACCTGCATTTCCTGCTCCATGTCTACCTACATGTCTAGTCCAATAAGTATCCTATTCAATGGATAACTCCAGTTGATGGGAGTGTTACAGCTCCACCCAATGCCTCGAAAGGACTCATCCTCAATGACTGTTGATAACCATTGTTGTATGCGAACTCAACCAATGGAAGATACTCCTCCCATTTCCTCTGTTGGTGCATCACTTACATCCTTAACATATCCTCCAAGATCTTGTTGACCCTGTTTCCGTGTCCATATTTGCATGGATGATGATTTGTACTAAGGCCAACGTTGTGCCAAAGCCTGCAAATAACTCCTTCCAAAACTTGGAAGTGAAATTTGCATCCCCGTCTAACAAAATATTCTATGGAACAACATGAAGTCTCATTATCTCTCTGATGAACACCTGTGGTACCTCACTGGCTAAATAGGTAGTCTTTACTGGAATGAAGTTAGATACCTTGCTCAACCTGTCAACCATGACCATAATAGAATCATGTTGCTTTAATGTCGTCATAACACTTGTAATGAAATCCATGGAAATGACCTCCCATTTCCATTTTGGATTATCGCTATAGGTTGTAGTAAACCACCTACATGCATACATTCCGCCTTGACTTGATAACAATCTAAACATATAGCCCCAAACTTTGCCACTTCCTTCTTTAGATTTGGTCAATAGTAGAGCTTCTTCACCACCACCAATGTCTTCTAATAGCGTCAATGACCCGAGTATGCCTTGGTGTGAAACTCCCTCAAGATAAGCTTCTTGAGCTCACTACAATTCGACACATACATCATGTCTCTAAATCTCACAAAACCATTTGTCGCGAGACGATTGTCTACAACCCGATCACTTGTACATATACCTACACGTGTACTTGTGCATGTACCTGTACCTGTGATCTATTATAACCTGTGCATAATCTCCATGTATTTTTCATGCCAATGTCATGCCTACGAGATCCTATACTATATCTCTATCGCATAAGAGCTCATAGATGCTATATGATTTATGTGTACCTTCCTGCTAAGAGAATCTGCAACCCAGTTCTCCTTCCCTTTGATGTATCTAATCTCGAAGTGGAACTCACTAAGGGTAGCCAACCATTTAGCCTGTCTAGCATTCAGATTCGGCTGATCAAGTAATTATGTTAGGCCCCTATACTACTAGTGTAACCCCTTATTGTTATTAGTAAAACCCACTTATTATATTGATGTACCCATGTAGTGCCCATATTGTTACTAATGTGCCCCATAGAAGCCCACTATTGTTATTATTGTGCCCTTACATTATTATTGTTATGTCGGCTCTGATTATGTTATGACCCCTTAGACTCCTATATATAGAAAAGAGGTCTTTTCATTTGTATCATCCAAGAATTGTTCATTTATGTAATGTAAAGGAGGTTGCCCCCTCTAAGAGGCTAAATTCTAAGGCGTTGATATATCTTTTCTATCTTTTCTTGAGCTGGTTTCATAACATTTGGTATCAGAGCTTTGGATTCTAGGGTTTCGCTGCTCCAAACAGGTCATCGTGGCATTTTCACTATAACTTTTTTTTTGTGACGTTTCAGAAGTTACAAAAAAAAACCATTTGAGAAGAAATCACGTCGAACCTCAAGTCCGAATTTTAGAGCTTTTCACGCTATATTTGCGGAGATATGATCTGAGGAAGTTGGTCTTTTTGCGGACTCCTGAATTACATTCCAAACAGGTGACCTGGGGAACATTGTCATAACTTTCTCTCTGAGCATTGGATTGAAATTTATTAAGAAGGTACAGAAAGAGGATGGACTGTAGTTTCTTGTATATCTTTTTCAGAGCCAGAGGTCAAAAAATTGACACGTGGCACTTCATACAAGTTTGCTCTTCTGGAGAGGTCTATAACCAGGTCAGCTTGGGAGATTGTGCATAGCTCCTTTTTGGAGAATCCAATTTGGATCAGACTGGTGGCATTGGAAAGAGGACACAGAGGGCTACTACAGGTAGAAATTTCAGAACTTAAATATCCGCAAGTACAGAGTTACAGTGGTTTCAAGATCGAGGTCCTAAAATCAAGAAAAAACAAGATGAGGAAGTTTGATGGCAAGGATCCGATAAAGTGGATACTTCAGATGGAGCAATATTTTGATCTACATGGTGTACCACTGTTACAAAAGGTATGTATTGCATCTTCATATTTAGAACCAGATCAATTTTTATGGTATAACAGGCTTTGTTCTTGTAAACAACTTGTTACGTGGTCAATTCTCACGGAGGAGATGATAGCACATTATGAGGATACAAAGAGCAACACCTTCTTTAGAGCAACACCACAACAATTGGAAAGAGTAAAATGGCTTTGTGACATATTTGAAAGTAAAATTATGGCAACAAGGAAGTCTACCCCTCACAACTTTAAAGATGGACATGTTGTTTCTCCTAGCCTTCCACAACCTACAAGGGTTACACCACAACAATTGGAAGAAAAAAGAGAAAAAGGGCTTTGTTACAATTGTGATATCAAATGCACTAAAGGTCATAAGTGTGCTGAGAAGAAATTATTTTACATAGATTATGAAGAGGAGGAAGAAAAGGATCAAGAAACATCAAAAGAAGAGGATATATGCCAGGACCCGACCCCAGAGAAAGAAAAAATGAATCAGAACATATCTTGTAAACTATTGGCAAGAATGACCACTCCTCAAACTCTCAAGATAGAAGGACATATCAAGAAGAAAAAGGTGCAAGAAGCAAAAGATCACATCAAGAAAGAAGAAATGAATCCAGCCATATCTTGTAATTCACTGGTCGGAATTACCACTCCTCAAACTATCAAGATAGAAGGACATATCAAGAAGAAAAATGTTCAAGAAGTGAAAGATCACATCGAGCGTCAAGAAATGAATCCGACCATATCTTGTAAAGGATTGGAAGAAATTACCACTCCTCAAACTCTAAATATAGAAGGACATATCAAGAAGAAAAAGGTTCAAGCAGTGAAAGATCACATCGAGCATCAACAACAAGTTCTCCGACTTTTACTTTTAAAGGATAATGCCACTTCGGTGCAAAATCAAATGAAACAACAAGTAGATCAGCATCATAGTGAAAAATGTGTTGATGTAGGTGATTGGGTATTTTTATTGCTACATCTAAAGCAAGCTATCTATGAGAAGGAAATGTTGGCAATACTACATGCACTTAAAAAATGGCGACCTTACCGAATGGCAAGACTCTTCAAGGATGAGGATGTGGAAGCATTGTTTTGTGCTATTTCTATTATCCAACTAGATTGGATGAACGAAGCAAGGGATGAATGGAAGAAGGACAAAGAAGTATGACCACTTATTCAAAAGTTTTAAAAGATCCCAATTCAAACAATATTGCCAAATATTGAAAAGGAAGGAAAAATCATATTGGAACCTGGGGCAGTCACAGAAACAAGAACCCGACAGCTATGAAATCGATCAATTTCAGAGTATCTCATCAAGTGGAAGAACTTACCCACTGAAGATTCCACATGGGAGGACAAGAATTTTTTACAAAAGCATCAAGAACTACTCAAGCGTTGAGGACAACACTTTTTGAAGGAGAGGGGCATGTTAGGCCCCTATACTACTAGTGTAACCCCTTATTGTTATTAGTACAACCCACTTATTATATTGATGTACCCATGTAGTGCCCATATTGTTGCTAATGTGCCCCATAGAAGCCCACTATTGTTATTATTGTGCCCTTACATTATTATTGTTATGTCGGCTCTAATTATGTTATGACCCCTTAGACTCCTATATATAGAAAGGAGGTCTTTTCATTTGTATCATCCAAGAATTGTTCATTTATGTAATGTAAAGGAGATTGCCCCCTCAAAGAGGCTGAATTCTAAGGCGTTGATCTATCTTTTCTATATTTTCTTGAGCTGGTTTCATAGCAAAATACCTCAACCCATTGTGATCACTCATCAATGTAAACCTCCTACCAAGAAGATAGTTTCTCCAAATCTTCAATCCATGTATAATCGTTGTTAGTTGAATATCATGCATTAGATATTTTTGCTCGTGCTCATTCACATTCTATGACTTGACACACTAGCTTGCCTTCTTGCATGAGAACTCCTTCAAGTACTCTCTTGAAAGCATTTGTACACACTACAAACTCCTTGTTTGAATCCACAATCTTTAGCATTGGTGCATCTCCCAACAACTTCTTAACTTTCTCAAAACTAGCCTCACATTCTTCTGTGAATTCGAACTTCTTACCTTTCTGCTGCAATGATTTGATAGGATATGTAATTCTTGAGAAGTTCTTCATGAACCTCCTCTAATAACCTACCAATCTCGTAAATGATCTCACCTCATCCACATTCTTAGGAGCTGCCCACTCAATGATGTCACTTATCTTTTCTGGATCCACTTCTATACCATCCTTGGAGACAACATGCCCTAAATAATGTACCTCAGTCTGAAAGAAGATACACTTGCTAAGTTTTGGCATACAATTAATTATCTCTTAGCAATCTCAACATTGCTACTAAATTCTCGCAATGTTCTTCCTTGTTCTTCGAAAATATCAGTATGTCATCAATGAATACAATAAAAAGTTGTCTAGATAAGGATGCAACACATTATTCATCAAACACATGAATGTAATTGGAGAATTCGTCAAATTGAATGGAACAACAATAAACTCATAATTCCCATACATAGTCCTAAACACAGCCTTGAGGATATCCTCTTCCTTCTTGTGTACCTGATGGTATCCTCATCTCAAGTCGATCTTAGAGAACACTGTTTCTCCCTTCAACTAATCAAACAAATCATCAATCCTCGGCAATGGGTACTTGTTCTTGATCATTACGTTGTTCAATTGCCTGTACTATATGCACAATATGAGAGTACCATCTTTCTTCTTCATGAACAACACTGGTGCACCCCAAGGTGATACACTTGGCCTAATGTATCCCTTGTCCAACATTTCCTTTAGCTACAACTTTAACTCAACAAACTCTGTTGTGCTCATCATGTAAGGTGCTTCTGATGTTAGAGCTACCCCTGGGACTAACTCAATAGAAAAGTATACCTCATTATAAGGTGGAAAATCTATAATTTCCTTAGGAAATACATTCTGCAATTGCTACAAAACTGGGTACCTTCTTTGTACATCGACATCCCCAATGTCCTTACCCTTATAACTAGAAATTTGTACTGAAAAAATTTCACAACCTTTTCTACAACCGCTCTTAGCCTGCATAGTGGTAAACATTCTCACTGATGTAGGCTTCTTCTTCTCTAGCAAAGTCCTCTTTTCCTCACTATCATCCACACACTCAATGGGCTTATCGATGTAATCCACCTTCATTCTCTAAATGTATAGCCAATCCGTACCCAAAAGAATACTATATGATTCCAATGGAAATACATTCAAATGTGATGTTGTAGGCATACCATTCAACTCAAATGCACAAGGTATAACACAATGGTGAACTCACTTCTTTAGACCTTTAGTCCAATGTACCAACTAAGATTTTGCATGCACATCCTTTCTCAAACCACACATATCCACCAGGTCAGGATTAGTATAACTATAGTTAGATCCATGATCAATCAAAATAGAAACAAACTTATCACAAATCTTACTATCAATCTCAATGATTGATGACAGATGGTATGCTTGCCTATCTTGCACAGTTGCATAGATCCAAGGAATTCTATGACCAACATCACCGACTATATGTGCCTCTTGAGTACTATAGATATGGGGTATACCACGACTTGAATACCGTGGACAATCCCTCTTATGATGATCCTTACCACATATCCAACACTATAATGGTTCCCTACCACCACCTCTAGCTTTCTTCTCTCCATGTACCTTCTCAGCTATATTAAATCTCTTGTAAGAAACTATGTTTTATTTCTCACTTGCCTCTTGAGGCCTTCCATTCTTTGGTGACCATTTTCCTTTATCTTTCTCATTTCCTTTCAAGTCATGCTTAGGCTCAACTTTGCGCTTCAACTCCTCATAATAATGCTTCAACTTTCGGATGGCCTCCTGCAATGATTTACGCTCATCGAAAACAATCTGGTCCCTGGATGGAACTGGAAGTCCAATGATGAATCTTTTAACCTTGGCCTTCTCCTCCCTGAGGTAAGCCACATATCTTAACAACTCCAAAAACTTGCTAGTATAGTCATCATCTCTCACAAAGCCCATCGACAACTCATAAAACTCCTTAGCTCTATCATCATAGTACCTCTCAGACAAGTAGTTCTTCTTGAAGAGCCTTTCAAATGAATTCCAAATCAAATCCTCCTTATGTATAAATTTTACATTCTTCATGTCTTCCCATCAAATATTCACTTTACCTTTCAGACTGAAAGTGGCTATATTTTCTTTCATGTTTTTCTGATTAATAATGCAATCGAAATAATTTCTTCATACAAAGAAACCATGCTTCTACATCTTGTGATTTCTTCATCTCCCCATCAAAGGTAGGTGGCTTTTCCTTCTTAAAATCATATGGAAAGTATCTCTTATCACTCCTCTTGTAAGGATGATAATGATATGATCATGATGTCTGTGAGAACCAGAAATGGAATAGTACCTTTGTCGATCACCTCTCCTATCTGGAGTGTCAAACAACCTGGCATCTTTGATTTTGTCTGATCTATCCGACATGTGTCTACCAGGAGACCCACTACGATATGCCCCATTATTTTTGTCCTCATGTCCATGGATGATCTGAAGTGGTCCCTGTCGCTGAAAATCTGACAAACTCAGAAACAGTATCACATTCACCTCTGCTTTTTTCTCTTGTGCCTACATGATTTTGTCATTATCTACTTTGCAACTCCTTGTTTTTTCCTTCACAACTCTTAATGTGTCTTCCAATTCAGAAGAGTTCCCTTAACAACAGTACCCATCTGATCTCTTTCTTGCCAAGCATATTATGTCAACTAAACCAAATCACAATAAACCAATGTACCTTATCATAAATCGGGGAGGATACCTTGTTTGCAAGATCATCAAATCAATGTGATACATGTATAACATAATCATAACAACATGTAGACATATATCAAATAAATGTATCAAAGTATAAGCATCATTCTAGCTAGGGTCCAATCATCAATGCAAGGCCACATCAACAATGCATGCTATGACCTCATGCATGACAACAAACATTACTCCATTGCACACATTTCCACATGCAACTGTCAACATGCATACACAATTCCTAATCAACTAAACATACTTATGATTGCATGTAGTCGAACATAGGCAATCAATTCTTGTAACCAGCCCACAAGACTGGTACATGTAATCAAAACATTCAAGAATGCAACTAACATACAAGGATGTAGTCAAGTGACATATAATCAACATGCAAGCGACATATAACCATATGCAACCAGTCATATACTTTTGATGATGAATCCCACAACATCACATCAAGTCCCTCATCACAACCTTACTACAATCATGATCAACATGATGCAATGAAATAAGAACATGGAATGCAAGTGTAATAGACACACATGCAACTAGCATGCGTGCATGACCGAGCACCTTCACCCTAGAAGAGTGCAACCACACTTTGATACCAAACTGTAACAATCCCTCCTCCCAGGTCCACCCAAGCATCCTACCAACCAGTGTAAACATGCGACGAGAGAGGCTACTATAATGGAGTCAACTTCCTTAGTGACCTTAAGGAAATAGAACCTTTGGAACATATCAAACAAACCCATCCACATCAGCGACAACACCCTGAGGAGACATGTCAGCCATCATGTTCCTATGTCCTATTGATGATTTAAGCTTTTTAACCCCTAGTCTCTCTCATGCTATAGGAAAGACAGTGACCAGAAGCCATAGTCACTCTCACTGGCCTTTGTGTTAGCGTCCCTGGATGTGTTCCACCAGACCTGTGCCAACGACCCCAAGATTTGATCCACTTATCTAGCTCAGAATCCCAACCTCTACCCATAACTTGTTATAACCTTAAAAATCCATCAAAGACATAATGACAATATAAACAAATAAAAAATCAAACTCAATACTAGGCCTGAGCATCCCTAACTGAGACTAACATTCTGTTAAACACGTGGATTCAATGCAACCTATAGGTCTAGGATATAAGACAGAGCCTAAATGACTAAAAAAACTTATGAAACATAACCAGAAGGGTCCCCTCCTTCTCCATTGAACTATTATATAATCAATTAGGTCTTTCATCCATCCAATCAATAATTACAAGTAAATACATGAAATAACCATGACATGAACTATTCATTTAACCATGCTTATAACCAACATAAAACCTTATAAATGTTAGAGATATAACAGCCATTAAATCCACATATAAACCAGTGCAAAAGTAATAGAACTTAGCTTTTATTAATCATAGAAAGATCTGACCAGGTTCGTGACTTCCACGTACCACATGACCATAGACATGGCTGAACCAAATATTTCTTTCACCCCAAGATTTGAGCCACTTTTCTAGCCCAGTATACCAACCTCTGGCCATAACTTGTTATAACCTTCAAAATCCATCAAAGACATGATGAAAATATAAACAAATCAAAAATCAACCTTAGGACTAGGCCTAAGCATCCCCAAATAGGACTGACATTCTGTTAAACACTTGGTTGCAATTCAACCTACAGGTCTAGGATACAAGACAAAGCCTAAATGACTGAAAGAACTTATGAAACATAACTAGAAGGGTCCCCTCCTTCTCCATTTAACTATTATATAATCAATTAGGTCTTCCATTCATCCATTTAACAATTACTAGTAAGTACATGAAGTAACCATGACAGGAACTAGTCATTTAACCGCTTATAACCAACATAAAACCATATAAATATTAGAGATATGATCACCATTAAATCTACATATAAACTAGTGAAAAAGTAAGAGAACTTGGATTTTATTAATCATAGGCAGATCCAACCAAGTTCGGGACTTCCACATACCACCCGACAATAGACATGGTTGAACCAAATCTTTCTTTCAGTTGTAACCCTCCCGCCATATTCCAACCATGAATGTTGGACCTCATAGAAAAACCAAACCATGAACAACAAATGAAATCCACGGGTTAAACCACCTCCACCCTCATCAAACTATGATCACACCAAAACTAGTGCTCCGATCACAACTGAACCAAACTTGGAATACCATCTGAAATCCATCAATATCCTTGAGGAATTTTTCATCTCCTTGTCTCTCAGGCTTTACTGCAATCCAAACCCAGATCACTAGGTGCTAAAACAAGACCAGTATCTCAATATTTATCTCAATCTAAACCTGGATCACTAGGCCCCAAACCATGACTTCTCCCTCATGATTTACTATGTATCTTGTCGAAACCAGTCAAGGGATTCCTAGGCCTTTGGGATTGAATCTTGAGACCACCTCTTACCCCAGAATCTCAAATCCATTTGGAAAAACAAATCTCAGAAACCAAAATAAACATCCCAACACCTTTCATCTGAAAAAAGGCAAGGCTAGGCTGAAAACCACTATCATACTCAACAAAACCATTCCACCGACAACTAGAGAACCAATTAGCAACATGAAAAGCTATGCATGTTCAAACCAACTAGGAAATCACACATATGAAAGGTTACCTGCAAGTATTCTTGTTGACGTTACATGATCATGCTATTCTTCCTTAATCCTTTCCTTCCTTCATTTCCCTTTGCTTGCTTTTCCTTCGTTGATCCAAAGCTAGAGTGCTTCAAGAAACTCTAAGTGACCAAGAGAGAATAATGGGAGAGCTCCAAACTTGAACTCACAAAAGGTTAGAAAAACTCTTGCCAATTGATCCTCAGAACCCTTTTTCAAAGATCATGAGAATTGGCTCTTATCTTTGCAATGTTCATTTTTTTCTTAGAACAAGTTAAGTAAAAATAATAATTCTGGTTAGAAAGAGTGGGGTTGATCACCTATTTATAGTACTTTATTTTTCCTTTCCCCTCTATCACCTTATCATACCACAACTTATCCTCAAATTTGGAAGTAATAGTATTTTTAATCTTATCCTTCATCTTGAAGATGATCTCTTCCTTTGTCGCCTAATAGACGAGCCAAGATTGGGCATCCTTGTGGCATCGCTGAGATTAGGGTTTTGGCTAGAGATATAGGTAGTTTTGGGGAACCTCTTGGCTTCCCTGTTGTAAAGCTTCTTCTTATACATTAGATACCTAAACATAGTCATGCTTCCAGTTAAGGAAAGACTAATTTCAATCAAGAGGATATGATAGCGAGTATTTCCTTTAATATTGAAATTGTAGGTTATAAATTTCTTTTGGATCATCTTGACCTTCCTCCACAAATCTCTATATATTTTACAACCCAAATCCTCATAACCATATGAAATAACAGGGGTGAAAAAGGTCGCAAAGAGGAACTTATTCTTACCCTGAACCTAGAGATCAAACAACTTGCATCTATTTTCAAGATTGTAATAAGCTTTTCAACATCCAGTAACCATTTTCTCAATGTTATAAATCAAGTTGAGCTAATGATAAATGTTGATACCTAGATATTTATATCAAGAGATGTTCTCCAAGTAATTGTTATGATAGATGAAATTATTTATCGTTTATTTTTTTGGACTCAATTATCATGACTTTAGTCTTGTCAGTATTGAAAATCATACCTATCTTGGAGCAGTAATCATGGAGCATTTCAGGCATCTTGTTGTGATCATCATGGTTTCTCACAAGAAGAATGGTATCATCAGCATAAACGAGAAGATTAATTACCATATTAGGGAGCTTGGGGCCATTGCATTAAGCAACTTCCAAGCACTACTTTATCTTACCAATGTAGATTCCAAAAGGGGTAGGGAAAGGAGATACCCTTTCTTAACACTGACATTTCATTTAATTTCTTTGGACCAAACCTTCATAGTCTTAATCTTGGAGAAAACATTCTCGTATGGCCGAATTATGACAACTCTTAACTCAAGAGGAACCAACATCTCTTTGAGTCTTTGCCATAGCTTATATTGAGGGACTATGTAGAAAGCTTTTCTAAAGTCAATGAAACAATAAAAGAGATCAATTTTACTATTGTGATACTGCTTGGTGATGACCCTGAAAGTGACAAGATGGTAAATAGTTGGGTGATGTCTCCAAAATCCAACTTGGCCCTTAACTCTCTTACCACGACTTTCAAGTGAGACACTAATTCTCTTTTCCAGAATGAGCTAATATAATTTGGATAAAATGTGGCTAATCATAATGGTTATATAGTTAGAGGGAATTTCGTTATCCCCACATTTAAAGATAGGTACAACAAGGCTTTGCATCTAATGGTTAGGGAATCCATGCTTTACTGCTAGATTGAGAAGTTTGTGAATATGAGGGATCAAGATAGACTTTCCCACTTTGGAAATTTTAGCTTGGTAGCCTTCAATATCCCTAAATTTCCAATTAGCAAGCTTCTTAATCTCAAACTCTACACCTACCAAGGAAAAGATATGCTCCCCTATAGGAGTCTTTACTATGCTTCTCATGGTGTTTTGGGAGTCATAATGATTCTTAAGATAAATATCCCAATTCTGTAAGGAGATCAAATTTGTTTCCTTAGTATTATGAACCAAAACACTCCTCCATAGCTTTCTAGGCTCGACTCTAGAAAGGTAAAGAATATGCTCTTATCTCTTATTAATATAGGACCTTTTCTTCCTTTTGATACGAGTTTTCTACACATTTATTTTTTCCAATTTCGCAGTTTCCTTAAGATCATCTCTAATAACTTTGCGTCATTACCATACCAAGGATTGAAAATTCTATTGTCCTTTTTATATGACACCTTGGAAGAGAATTTGTTAATAGTAGTGGAAAGACATATAATAAAATTGTAGTAAATGATATCAATGTTAGCATTATAGAGTAAGGAACTTAAATATCTCTTTAAAACCTATAAAAAAAATCTTTTTTACTTCCACACAAAAAATGTGCCTTTGAATGATTTAAAGTTAAAGGTTGAACGGTTTCACAACAAAATGAATAAATTAATACATTGATATTATATACATATACATATACATATATCTATATCTATATCTATCTATCTATCTATCTATCTATCTATCTATCTATCTATATATATATATATATATATATATATATATATATATATATATATATATATATATATATATATATATATATATATAAACATGTAAACTTCAGTTTTTTTTACTCATCGAAACCATATCACGTACTTAGAAAATGATAATTTCATTGAATTAAGAAATCTAGTATTCATAGGTTTATAGGTTTATAGAAATTAAATTTACATAATCATTTTGTAGAAATTTTATTCTTCATATTTTTTCTTTTAAATCATAAATATAGATTAATATAAAAAATTTAACGTACATACTTATAAATTACAAAAAAAAAAAAAAAAATCAAAATCAAAATCATAAGCATGAACCCAATTGTTGAGAGATAATGTGAAATAAACTGTTATGATTTGTATGCCAAAACAAAACTGATTCAACTCGACAAGATCTTTATTTAGTCGGTTGTCAATTGAAATAAGTACATACAACCCTTCAAATATTGTAATAAGACTACATGACTGAATAAGATGTTTAATGACACAATAATGTGACACAACCGACCATTGAAATCTATATATTTTATTATGTTATGGAAAAAACAAATTACAAGTGAAACTATGAATTTACATAAGTTTGTTGTTTTATTCCTATCCTATTCAAAATTATTAATATCATATAATTGAATGAGAAAATCCAAAACTAATAAGTTTGGCCAATTATATAAATTAGGTTGCATTAGGATATTACATAGGAGATAGTTAAGTATAACTTGGTCTAGTGTAGAGTTAGGTAATGTGTGTTTCTTTAGTATGTACTTCTTTAACTTACAATCCCATGGTCATGATATGTTCTAGACATGAAGTGATCTGATGGTTCATTCTCTCCTCGGTATTACAGACACTTGATCCCTGGCTTAACACCTAATTGGTCCATGATTTCTATTTAAAGAGCATGGAGGGTCATTTGTAAGGTGGTCATTCATGAGAGAAGCTTATTTAAATCTTATTTCTTTTACATTAATAAATTGCCTAAAGTGGCCGCATTGACTCACACCGTGGATTGTTTTCCCCTTTGAGAGTTTTAACCATGTCAAGAATATTGGTGTATTGAGCTGTGATCTGTTTGTGAGCAATGTCCTTTGGTGTTCCATCTGAGAAACTTACCCTATAAATTCCTACATGGTATTAGAGCTATTTGAAGGATGCATATGTTGATGATCCAAATCTGAAGTCGGTACAACTTCATCCGATTGTCCCTTCCTAGATCTACTGTTTCTGACTGCTTTCAGGCTGAGAGGATTACTCTATCATGTTAGGATTATATGTTCTAGTGAGGAACCCATTTCATTTCATGCGAAAATGTTTCCAGTAGCCCTAGCTACGTCATTTTTAAGATCTGGAGGTATACAGTCTTTATTTGTAGTTTTAGTTATTCATCTCCCTGCTTATTTCACTTTATTTAGCTCTCTATTTTTTATTACCGGATCTATACCTTTAATTTTGGCATATGCTCTTTGCCCCGCGACATTGTGTGATTTGGGCAAATCAGAAACAAAATGGAAGGATTTTTCTCATGCGTATGCTCTTTTCTGATGCACCTTAGTGTGATCTCAGAAAATTAGAAACATTGAGTAAAATATATAGTTTTCGGCAAAAGCTAACTTCAAGCCATAGGGTTTGGTTTTTTTTTGCATGTCCATCTTGGGTTATGTGTTTTTTTGTTTTATAGGCCGAAGAGGTTTTTTCAAGTAAGCATGCGCTCCAAAGCTTCAGCGACTAAAAAAACAAAACTTCATCTTTTCAAAAAATTACTAACCTTTTAAGCTAGCTCACTTGGTCCAAAGATACTTTATGAGAATAGAAGTCTCGGGTTCAAGTCTTTCTTTTACTTGAGTTACTTTTTCAAAAGGAACATGTAACTTATGTTTTAAAGTTACTTTATGTTAAAGTGTTCTCACCCATTATAAAACTGAGTCACTTATAATTCTAAAGTCTCTTTATTTTTTATTTAAGTTACAATTTAGTGGGTAGCTCATAAAGTACCATTGTAAAAGTGACTTTCATTTATTTATAAAAGTGGGTCACATAATTTTTTTTTTAAAAGTGAGCTAATTAGATTAAGTTTGGAAAGAGGGGGGATTTTTTTTTAAATATAACATTATTATTCACTTCCGCACAATCACGTACTTCGTCGACATCTTCAAAAAGTCATAACCTCTTTATCTAGAAGTCATTTTCAAAGCCGTTGTTTTTTAATCGGCCTACTTTTTCGATATCTTTCCATTGGAACACTTAGTTTTAGCATCTACAACTTCATTTTCTGTTAAAATGGAAAGTCCATGCCAAGTTATTCTTGACAACGCCAACTACTTCCAATGGGTGTGCTACATGAAGGATTTACTTAGAATTAAATGTCTTTATAGAATAGCCTGAGGGTAAGAGTCTAAACCTAAAGATGAAGATAAGACAATCAAATGGGAAAATAAGCAAGATCAAGCATGTGGGTTGATAGGGATGTCTATTTCTCTAGACCTTAGATACCATATTTCAAAACTTGATACTCCTAATAAAGCAATGAAACAACTCAATTAAGTTTTTGATGAATTAAAAGTAAAAATTAGAGCCCATCAACTCGAAAATTAGCTTCTTACGTTGGACCCCAATAATTTTTCTTTTGTTGAAGATTTTTTGTCCAAGTTCAAGACCCTTAGACTTCTCTTGGAATGTGTAATGGTTAAGAAATATGATGGTAGCCTTATCTATTCCATTCTTACTAAGTTAGGACTAGCCTACTCTGTGTTTGCTTCCACCTTCCATTCTACTAGAGAAGCCTTTATTTCTCAAGCACAAGCCTACAAGTCCCCATCTTTTGATGCCTTTCGTGATTCTTTAATAAGGGAATAAGAAAAACTCTTACATCTTAGTCTTTTTAACTTGGAAACTCTTCTAAGAAAGCCTTAGCCTGCCTAGTAGCAACAAAGTTCAAAGAATCCTAAGAAGAATCATCCTACAAGGAATGGTCCTAAACCAACTAAGGGTCCTAAGAACTTTCAGTCTCCAAATGAAAAATTAATTCAACAAAATGATGAGGAAAATAAAGACAATGGGAAGAAGACTCATAGACATTGCAACCTTCGTAATCGAGATGGCCACTTAGAATCCAAATTATTTAAGAAGATGGAAGCCTTGGAAGTAGCAATGAAGAAGCATAACATCCATTTGGAGCACTCTTTAACTTCAACTTCATCTTCAGGAATAAAACTTTCTACATGTGGTTGTCAAGCATCTCAGTCTGGTTATGCACTGAATGTATCTTCTTCTTCTCATTCTCATGAGTGGCTCATTGATTTTTGAGCTTCTTATCGCATGGTAAAAAACAAACCCATGTTTTCTTCTTTAAATGATTGTAACACCAAAAATATATATGTTGGTGATAATATATCTCTTAGTTTTGTAGGGACTGGAACTATTCATCTAGACAATGGTCAATTTAATGATGTATTATGTGTTCCATCCTTATCCTAAAACTTTCTATCTGTATATCAGATAACTCATTCAGGTGAAGGTAAAAGCATTGAATTTTCACCTCATGATGTTGTAATTAATGACCTCAGAAATCCTAGAAATATTTTAGGTACTGGCATTGCTGATGATTCTACAAAGTTGTATAATTTTAACAACTTTGGGTCATCAACTCTTCCCTTGGTATTTGTTGCTCATAATGATGAAGTTAGCAAACTTTGGCATGAGCGATTTGGTGACTTAAACTATCGCTCCCTTCAAAATCTATGTAAAGAAAATATGGTGACAGGTCTTCCTATGGTACTTGCAGAGATGGTGTTTGTTTCGGGATTTGTACTCGGAAAACACCATTGGGATAGTTTTTTAAAATGTGCCTCTTGGCACACCTCAAACCCTTTACAACTTGTGCATAGTGATTTATGTGCTCCACTTCTGGTTGTTTCATTCTTTGGCTACAAGTATTTCTTAACTTTCATTGATGATCTATCCAGACACACTTCGATATACTTCTTAAAACTAAAAAGTGAAGTGTTTAACATGTTCTTGGACTTTAAGGCATTTGTTGAGAAACAATCTGGACATCAAATTCTTAGGCTAAGATCTAATAATAGCAGAGAATATGTTAACAAAAAAATCATCAGCTTTTGCACTCAGCATGGAATTCAAATGCAACATACTGTTCCATGTACTCCACAACAAAATGGTGTATCTGAAAGGAAGAATCTCACCTTAAAGAAGATGGCTAATTGCATGCCTCAATCTAAAGGAATTAGTCTTAATTTTTGGCAGAAGCAATTAATTGTGCAAATTACATAGTAAATCATACTACTACTAAGGTTTTAAAGAATATCACTCTAGAAGAAGCATGGAGCTCAATTAAACCAGGTATAAGTCACTTTCACTTTTTTGGAAGTGAAGCATGGGCCCATATTCTCGATGAGAAACATAAACGCTTAGAACCTAAGACTGAAAAAAAGTATTTTTGTTGGATATTTTGAATATGTCAAAGGATATAGACTTTTTTCACCTAAATCCAAAAATGTTATCATTAAAAGAGATGTAAAGTTTGCTGAAAATATATCGGCCTATGAGCCTAGTTTGACAAATGTGCCACCTCTCTCTTTCCCTTCTACTTCTGAAAATATTTCTTCTTCAGATGATGATGGAGAGGATGACAATCCTCCCCCACCTTCTTAGGGTCCTCCTTCAGCTCCCCAACTTCCAAAATGGGTTTGTGCTACTCGTGATGTAGAAGGTTCTCTTACAGGTGATCCTACAAATCAACGATGTACATGTTCTCAGTTCAATAGAGCCTCTTCTTTACTAGCTCAAGATTCAACGAATTATGATCCTGACACCTTTATGGATGCTTTAGGCCATCCAAATTGGGACACATCTATGAATGAATGATATCTTTCATTATCTGCAAATGATACATGGGATCTTGTTCCTCTTCCAAAGGGAAGAAAACTTGTTAGATGTAAATGGGTTTACAGAACCAAGTTTGGAATAAATGAAAAAGTTGATAAACATAAAGCTCATCTTGTTGCTAAGGAATTTTCACAAGTTGAAGGCATTGGATATACTGAAACCTTCTCCCTTGTTGCCAAAATGAACTCTATCTTCCTTGTTCTTTCCATTTCTGCCTCTTTCAAATGGGAAGTCCATCAGATGGCTTTTAAATATGCCTTCTTACACGGCGACATGCATGAAGAAATCTATATGGAACAACCTCTTGGCTTTATACAAACTAACTACAGCCTTGTATGTTAGCTTAAGAAATCCCTTTATTGTGTCAAGCAAGACCATGGGGCTTGGTATGCGAAAATTGATAGCTTTCTTTTAGATACTGGCTTTTCTAAGTGTCATTCTGACAATACTGTCTACACCAAGAAAGTGGGTAAAATACTGGCTTTTCTAAGTGTCATTTTGACAATACTGTCTACACCAAGAAAGCGGGTAAGTCTATTATCCTTCTTGTTCTTTGTGTTGATGATGTTATCCTTAGTGGTAGTGATCCCAACCTCATAAACCATGTGAAGTTCAGCCTTAATAAGTAGTTTGAAATGATAGACTTAGGACACTTGCATTATTTTCTTAGTCTTCAAGTCTTACAATCCAAGGAAGGTGTTTCCCTTACCAAGTCCAAGTATGCTTGTGATCTTCTATGCCACTTTCACATGGAAGACTATAAGCTAGCCCCTTCTCCCTTTCAGTTTGGAGCCAAAATTTTAGTCACCTGTACTTCCCCTGAAGCTGATGCTACCTTATACCATCACCTTGTAGGAAAACTTTTGTATCTAAACCATACCCATCCCAACCTTTCCTTTGTTGTTGGCCTTATCGGTCGGTTTAACAAAAGCCACATGAAAGTCATTAGAAAGAAGTTAAAAGAATACTTTGTTATGTTCAAGGTACAGTTCATTTTGGGATTCATTACAGTGTAGAAGCATCTCCTCTATTAGTTGGTTTCAACAATTCTGATTGGGCTAGTGACCTTGATGATCGAAAGTTTATTGCAGGTTATGTGTCCGCTCTTGGTTCTGGACCTATTACATGGGCTTGCAAGAAACAAATTGTCATTTCTCTTTCTTTAGTAGAAGAAGAGTATCATGGTGCTGTAGAAGCTAGTAAGGAAGACATGTGGCTTTGTCAGATCTTGCCAGAGTTTGGCTTTCAGCAATAGCATCCGACTACACTTTGGTGTGATAATCAAAGTGCCATTAAACTATACAAAGATACAATCCAACATTAGTGTAACAAACACATTGAACTACACATGCACTTCATCAGAAAGCTCATTCATGATCATGTTCTTGAAGTGCAATATTTTTCAACCGATGACCAAGTTGTGGACATCTTTACAAATGCTCTCATAGAGGCGAAGTTTACTAAACTTCGATTTATGGTTGGAGTTCAAGAAGTTTTCACTAACGGGGGATAGGATCTAATGCCTCCTTCTTTCTCTTATTGTGTCATATTTGTACATCCTTCAATCCTATCCCAAGTTGTTCTTAAGGGGGGATGTTAGGATATTATGACACATAGGAAATAGTTAAGTATAAATTGGTCTAGTTTAGAGTTAGGTAAAGTGTGTTTATTTACTATGTACTTTTGTAACTTACAATCCAACAGTCACGATATGTTCTTAACATGAAGTTATCTGGCGGTTCAATCTCTCCTCGGTATTACCAACACTTGATCCGTGTCTTAGCACCTGATTGGTCCATTATCTCTATTTAAAGAGTATGGAGGGTAATTTGTAAGGTGATCGTTCATGAGAGAAGCTTATGTAAATTTTCTTTCTTTTACATTAATAAATTGCTTGAAATGACTGCGTTGGCTCAAGCCATGAACTGTTTCTTTCTTTGATGGTTTTAAACACATCAAAATATTGGTGTATTGATCTGTGATCTGTTTGTGAGCAATGCCATTTAATGTTCTATCTTAAGAACTCACCCTTTAAATTCCTACAAATTGATACTAAAATAATATTATATATATATATATATATATATATATATATAATCTTTAGAAAAAATTAATCATTAATTATTACTAATCAAAATTTATATTATTTATTTTTTTATAATTTTAAAGTTCAACATTCAAATTTTGAAAATCAAATTTACAATCAAATTTAACATATTAAAAATTATAATCATATATATATATATATATATAATTTTCAAAACAATATAAATATAAATATAAATATATATATATATATAAAATTATAATTTTTATATATTTACTTTTAATATATTATTTAAATATTATATTTGTATTGTAATTTTTTATAAATATATAAATTATATATTATTTAGATATTATATTTTTATTATAATTATTTATAAATATATAATTTTATATATTTTAAGTCTTTATTATATAAATTAAAAATTAGTACATATCTATAGTATCTAGATATATAAAATAAATTATAATAAAATTATAGTGAATTTTCTTTTTAATGTACATGTATTTCTCTCATATATATATATATATATATATATATATATATAATTAATTAATTAATTAATGTTTTATTAAATTATTATAATTTTATAATAATTATTTATAAATATATGAAGCTATATAATTTAATTATGTATAATATATACAAAAATTTAGCACACATATAATAAATGAAAAAAAAAATTAATATCTAATTTTTTAATTTATATATATATATTTTATATTTTATTAAAATAATACATTTTTATTATATATATATATTTAGTATATTATAGGTTTATTTTATTTATTTAAATATTACATTTTTGTTATATTAATTTATAAATATATTGATTTATATAATTTAAATGTGTATTGTATAAATACAAAAATAAGATATATATCTTTAAAAATGATTTAAGTGAAAACAAAAAATTTAAATTTAAAATATCTTTATATATTTAGTTTTAAAAAAATATTAAAAATATTATATTTCCAATTGTTTTAACATATTCTCCGCATATAAATCTTCACATATAAACAGTGCGGATCTTTTCTCTTCTGGACGGGTTTGGTTATATAAACAGTGCGGATATATATTGAACGATTTCTCTTCGGATCTTTTCTCTTCTGGACGGGTTCGGTTATATAAACAGTGCGGATATATATTGAACGGTTCTCTTCTGCGGTTCATATATAAACAGTGCGGATATATAAACAGTCTTCGAATCTTGGATGTATTGAACGGGCTCGGATATAAACGCTCGCAGATATAAATCATTTTATATGCAACTCTTCGGATCTTTTCTCTTCTGCGGTTCATATATAAACAGTGCGGATATATAAACAGTCTTCGAATCTTGGATGTATTGAACGGGTTCGGATATAAACGCTCACAGATATAAATCATTTTATATGCAACTCTTCAGATCTTTTCTCTTCTGGACGGGTTCGGTTATATAAACAGTGCGGATATATAAATCTTCGCATATATAAACGCTCTGGTTTCTGAGGCTCGCATATACACATGGTGATCTATATATAAACGCTCCGGTTTCTAAGGCTCCGGTTTTTGAAATACATATAAATCCTCGCATCCGGTGATTTTGGCATATATAAATCCAAAGCTCGGTGATCTATATCCTCGCTCCGGTTCTAAGGCTCCGGTTTTTGAAATATATATAAACCCTCGCATTCGGTGATCTTGGCTCGCATATATAATCCTAGCACTCGGTGATCTTGGTTCTGGGGCTCGCATTTATAAACGCATTCGGTGATCTTGGTTTTGAAGCTCGCATATATAAATCCAAAGCTTGGTGATCTTGGCTCGCACAGGCGATCTACAGTCAGGTTCGCTGATATTAGGTGCACACATTCCTTATCTTTTTCTTTTCTAATACATATTTTCTCATATAATTTCAAGTATGAATATTTCACCACAGTTACCAAATATTACCAAGGGCAGACCTAGCACAGTTACTCTACAAGGCCTCTATGAGTATATAGATTCTTTAGAGAAACGTAGAGAAGAAAGAGAAGCCAAGTTACAAAAAGAGTTAGAAGCCGTGCTGGAAAATAAATTTGCATCTCTTGAAAACACGATCCAAAAACAAATAGAAAATAAAATAGAACTACTGGAGAAGAAAATGGAGGAAATGGAGACTAGACTGCAGGTTATAGAAAAACAAAACCAAGATACTAACCAACCATCCCAGCAAGGAGACGATGATACTTTAGAGGGTCTTAAAATGAAATACATGATTAAAGAATTAGAAGAAAAAGTTAATAGCCGCCTCACCCTAGATAATGTGGTAGATAAGTTAGATATTAAACCAATTAAAGATGAAATAAAAAAATTAATAGAATTAGACCACGAACGTAACAAAAGGGCCTTGAACCTTATAATATTTAGTTTAAAAGAGGAAGAAGATGAGGATACTTTAGCCTTAGTCCATACAAAATTACATAATAGATTACAAATTGAAACAATGTGTCTCGCAGAAGCAACAAGGTTGGGGAAATTAACCAAGAATAAGGAAGATTAATCCGCATAAAGGTAAGATCTACTTATCATAAGCACAACATACTTAGTAAAACCTCAAGTCTAAAAGGAACGGGAATATTCATAAATGAAGATCTCATTCAAGAAGATCAAGCAGAATTAAGAAAGGAGGTTCAAAAGGTAAAAGAAGCTAGAAAGGAAGGAAAATGGGCAATAATTAGAAATAGAAAAGCCTTTATTCAAGACAGAAACCAAAAAGATAGTAATCAACAGCAATTAAACATGCTTCGGATCCTTTCTTGGAACTGTCGGGGCTTCCCATGGAACAAAGGCCCCAATCTAAGTTGGATTTCAAATGATGCTGATATTATTTTGCTTGTTGAAACTTGGGAGCACGAAGAATCTAAGGTCCCTAACATAGATGGCTTTACGCTATGGTCTACGTGGAACAAGCGATCCTCCCATAGAGGCATTGGGGGAATAGCTTGTTACATTAAGAAGAACATCTCACCCTATTTTAGGATTTATAAAAACGACCCTTACAACCAATTTAGTTGGATAGAGATCAGAGAAATTAATAATAAAAAGTCCTACATAGCAATATGTTATTTCCCCCCATTAATTCTAACTTCTATAAGAAGAAGAATCTAGATAAAACTAACCCTTACAATAGTTTATAGAATGATATCTCTAGCCTAAGGAATGACGGTAATATCCTTTTAATAGGTGACTTTAATGCTCGAACTTCAAACAACCAAGCTATTATTCTAAGCAATCATTCCAACCCTAATCCTCTTTGGTTAGACCAAGACCCTACCCTGGCTAGTAGGTACAAAAGGAGCTCTGAAGACCTTGGGGAAGTTTTTTTTGGGTCAGAGCTAGTCAAGCTCTGTAGTGCTCAAGATCTCATAATTTGCAACGGTCTAAAGAAGTGGCCCAATTCTAACAAGATGACCTGCATCCAACGAAATGGTAAATTTTGACATCTTAAACGACCACGAACCTGACTCTGATCATCGGCCTTTACTTATAACTCTCAATTTTGTCATGCATAGAGTTCCCATAGAAAATAATACTTACAGCCAAAAGAACTTAATATTTGATAGAAATAAAAAGGATCTCTTTCTAAATGAATTAAAAACTAATTTGCTTCCTTTATCTAGTATCGACAACATAGAAGACCTATATCATAATTTTACTACAACCCCTCATATTCTATTAACAAGTTCTCAATTGAAGTCTCAAATAATAAAAGAAATAGCAAAACCAATCCATGGTATGACAAAGATTGTAAAAGTGCGAGGAGAGCAATTAAGGAAGCTGTTGATGATTCTCTTAAAATGGACAAGATAAAAATATACAAAGCCCTAATTAAAAGGAAAATGAGGCAGTACATTTGTCAAACACAGGAGAATCTCTTACACCTCTCTAAGGTAGCTCCTAAGAAATTTTGGAGGCAGATTCTGACTAGGAAGACTAAGGATAATAATAAAATTTCTCTTCACGATTGGAATTCTTATCTTAAAAAGCTTTATGAATCTACAAATGTCATGGATAATTTGGAAACCCTGCTCACAACAAAAGAAGTTTTCTCTTTAGAAGACATTAAGTTTGGGGTTAATCGCCTCGCTAATGGAAAAGCTAAGGACATTGAAGGTTACCAGGCGGAAATCTTAAAAATTGGAGGTCCTGTCCTCATCCCCCACATCCACAAGCTTTTCAGTCAAGAAGTTAAGAAAGGGTTCCCTAAACCTTGGACTGAGAGCCTCATTATCCCTATTTTTAAAAGTGGGGATACAAATAACCCCTCTAATTATCGGACAATTATGATCAGCCCTCTCTTAGCCAAGTTGTATGGTAGTATTCTGGAAAAAAAGTTAAGCATATGGCTTGAAAGTGAAGGTAAGCGGGCTAAAGGTCAAGTAGGTTTCAGAAGGCATCACTCAACAACAAACCACCTTGTTACGCTTAGGATCATTGCGGAGGAATGCCGTAATGATAAATCCAATTTATTTTGTTGCTTTGTATACTTTAGAAAGGCTTTCGATACAGTTCCTAGATACAACCTTTGGAATAGGTTAGAAGAGCTAAAGGTTCCTCTTGAGTTGAGAGCTGCTGCTATAAGGTTATACAAGAGTGTAATTGCCAAGCTAAAGAGCAATGAGGGGTGGTCGAAAGATATTAAGTGTAACATCAGAGTTAAAGAAGGTTGTCCCCTCTCCCCTACCCTATTTGGCATTTACATCGGTAAGCTCGAAGGATATTTAGAGGAAGCAGGATGTGATGGCACGATCTTAGCTGGGATAGTCGTTATCCTTCTTCTCTATGCTGACGATATTGTTCTTTTGGCAAGGTGCCCTTCTGATCTTGATAAGCAACTCAAGCTTCTTAAGGATTTCTGCTCTACCATGGGTATGACTGTTAACACTGACAAAACAAAAGTTATGATTATCAAATCCAAGAAGGACACTTACGCTAATTTTATGTATGACAATAATAACTTGGAGGAAGTGTATTCTTACAAGTACCTAGGAATTGATATCCATCACATGCTCAACTGGAACCATAGCATTGAGAAAAGGATCAATGGGGGGTGGAAATCTTATTTTGGTCTTGAAAATAATTGTAAAACAGCAAACCTCGTAATGTGGGATAAAAAGAAGTTCCTCTTTGAAATTTTAGTCGCTCCTGTTATCTTATATGGCTGTGAGGTTTGGGGTTTCAACATCTCCAGAGAATCATGGAGAAAGATTGAGCAAATCCAGAAGCGTTTTATAACTTATAACCTGCAAATTAAAAGTAATACACCCTATCCTATTCTCCTTATAGAAGCAGGTCTTTCCCCTATTGAGAGCCTAGCTATGCTTAGGTTTCTGTTGTACAAGCACAAGCTCAATAACATAGACGATCATAGACTTCCTAAGCTAGCTTTAAATTCCAGCCAAAACCACCTAAGGCTCAACCGAGGATGGCATAAAGACACAAGGGCCTGGTTAAACTATTGGGAGATCAATGAGAATGATGCTTTGCAAAACATAAATAACATTAAAGATATTGTTACTTCTAAGTTCAAATAAAAATTGTGGTGTGAGAAAGATTTAGCGTTTAAAAGAAAATTAAGTTATTATAAGAAGGTCATCAACCCCACCCTTGAAGATCAAAAGTATCTCTCTATTTTAACTAGCTCAAAGAAGAAAATTAATATAGCAAAGATTAGAACGAATTCTCATGAGCTCCATAGTGAAACAGGTCATTGGGCAGTTCCTAAAATGCCTTGGATGGAAAGGATCTGCCATATTTGTTAGAATAGGAGCATCGAGGATGAAAACCACTTCCTCTTAGAGTGCCCTGCATACAACCACATTAGATCTCAATTTCATAATCTTTGTTACAATACTAACCTTCCTAGCCTTTTACAATGTCAAAATTGTAGTGAGCTCGGGAGGCTTCTCTCCAAGCTTTTTGAGCATAGGAATAAAATCTTAAATCAAAATAATAAATTTGTTTATTTAGGTCTGACAGATCATTGTTTGGTATCAACTGATGTTAACCACCACCACCACCACCACCACCACCATCACCATCATCATCATCATCATCAATTAATTTTAGTGTATTGGGAAATAAATAATTAACATATATTTATTTCAAGATAATAAATGACAATAATATTTAAATATTAAAATATGTTTTTCTATTTATATATGTTTGTTTTATATATTTAACTTTTTATATTTTACAGAAATATTAGATTTTTATTATAATGGTTTATAAATATATAAATTTATAAAATTTAAATATGTATTGTATAAATAAAAAATTAATATATTAAAATTTGAAGTTAAAGATAAACAAATAGAAATGAAAAATATTATTAAAAAAAATAATAGTCTTTTTCCATGTAAATTAACAATATTAATCTTAGTATCCTTAAGTTAGCTTAATTCTTATTGGTATGTCCTTCATTGTCAAGATGACATTCAGAAACAACATTTCCATAGGATTAAGTAAGTTTTAGTATTTTAGGATTTTATTGTACCTTTTTTGTAAGTTTGGTAGGACTACATCTTCACTATGTCCAATGTATCACCGTATAGAGGCAAGGAATTGAACTGGTGACTTCACATCATCAAGGAGTGGGCACTAGACCATCTTATATCCAAGACATGATTTTATTGTTTTTTATTACTTAATAATTTTCAGATAAATTTTAAGTGTTTGTGTTTCAATTATTCATGTTAAGTTTGAGATTTGGAAGAGGTTGGAGACTCTATGTTGGTCTTCAGGATCTAGGGTTCAAGTTCAACATTTCTTTGGTAAAAAATGTAATCAAAGTGACCAATAAAAAACAACTTAATTAAAAGTGAACAATGGTTAGACATTTAGACAAAAATAAAAGCTTAAGATTTCGGAATCCCATCCAAAAATATCCTTGGAATTTAAAAACTGATTCAATAAATCTAGCCAAATAAAATAGCGCAAACTTCAAATTTAAGCAATAATAAAATTGAGCAAACTTCAAATTTAATCAATTTTATCAAGAAATCTAACCAAATAAAATAGGGTAAACTTCAAATTTAATCAATTTTACAACTTGGTTCACATATGATCCAACTCAGTTCACGTATATCAATATTATTATTTGGTCCAGTTCAAATATTAAAAATAATGTGATGGTGGAGATTTTTATAATGATCTCTCCCAATAGGGCATGAAGGAAGTGTGTAGAATAAAGATTAATGATCGTCCTTGGATGCGTTATCGTGGGCTTACCCATTTGCAAATGTTTACCGACACAATGTAATTCACTCACCTTCCATTTTTAACTTAATTTAAAATATATTAAATGAAATTTGAACTTGGCTGGAGAAGATATTCATATCTATCTGAAGTTAACTTGAGAAGATATCGATACCTATCATAGAATAGATATCTATAACTATCGTACATTCCATTTTGTATAACGAAGTAATAGAAAAACTGAAAAGGAGAATCGATGGGAAACTGTGCACTTTGAAGCTTGCACATTGAGCTTCTGTATGTCCATCCCATTCGCATTTCTAATACATCTAATCGTGATTGAGAAGAGAAAGTATCGATAATAGCTCCTGTATGTCCCAAAAATTTAAGACAACACAATACCATATAATTTATTGCTGTGATTGTGGAAGGCCAATGTCAGTCATAGCTCCCGTCCGCAACTAAAATTAAGGCATCAAAATAAAATTTGTAACCATATCTTGTTACATTTAGATGTGTACAAGCTTTAAATGGAGTTTCAGAGGGCATTATTTTCGATAGACAGAAAAAAATTTGAAAACTAAAAGTCATATCCACAAAATTTCATAAACAATTCATCTCTGCCACCAACATGAAGAAATCATAATAAATTTTTGTAACTTTCTGTTTGTTACGAAATTTAAAGACAGTACAAGATAGCATTTCTGTTAATAAGATTTCATACATAGACATGACGCAAATATGAGCTGTAGTTATTAATATGTGATCTAAAAGATTCCCAAGTGAGGGAAATCAGCGGAGTCAGACAAAAGTTCCGAAGAGAAGAGAAGATCCGTTTTACCTACATGGGAAGATCCATGGAGGATGAATCAAATTTCCATGTATAAATGCCCTCACAGCTCACTACCAACTTCTCTTATAATTCTTGGCGGATGTATGTACAGGCAATACACATAATATTAAGCAGCAATACACATAGGTTGTAATAGCATTAACAGACTGAGTAGGCGGTATAACCGACCATAAGATTATTCCATGGAATAGTAGATCTGTGATGGCTTTCATAACACGTGTCATATGGCGAAGGGGTACCAGTAGAGTAAGCAGGTCCACGCAGATCTGATCTAGCTATCATCCTCTGAAGAAACAAGTAGAGGGTGCGAGCTAAAGTAGTAAGTTGCTTAACCATAAAGGGTATGCTCCTGCTTGAGGGAATGCATAATACCAGCGAGGAGACGAGGTCCATCACTCTTGCCATATCAATGTATTTCTGATGAGAGCGGTGCTCACAATCCCTTAAATACGCGGCAGAAACGTATTCCCTGTTCAAAGCTCAGCCAGTGAAACTGGAAGCAGGCTTTAACATGAACCGAAAACCCTTAGACAAACAAACAGAATATGTTTGCTTCTTGCTGCGAACTTTCACCTTCTGTAATAGCTGCTCGCGCAACCGGTCTCTTTTCCGATGACTTATAAATTGATGAGCGAAGGGCCCACAGTCTAGGGCCCGGTTGCATCTGTACGTATCAACTTGTTATTTAAAAATTTAAAAAGTGAAGGGTGTGCTTTGTCATCCAAGCATTTAGCGATCCTTCCCATCTGATATTATTCGATATAGGATAAGATTAACAACTCTGTTGATTGTAATAATGATCGTACCAGATTGCTTTGCTTCTATTTCAAGATTCGTGGAGAAAAAGTAACTCCCATTGTCTTATATTGATGACTACCCACTGGGATGGCGATTCCTAAATCCAACACTACAGAAAATTTATTGTGCCTGATATGTGCTGGAGATAGCCCCTTGTAATACTCGTTTTTTTTTCGAATAATCATCCAAGCGCGTGTTATATCTGTCTATCTCCAACGCATGTCAGGGCGTAATAAATTTTCTATAGTGTATCCTTGCACCCCTTTTCCTCCCACTTATATTTTTATATATATACGTCAAATTAAGATGCAAAAGCGTGACGCAAGACAACATATAAATACATTAAATTATCCAACGAAAAGAAAAGAAGATGTAGAAAAGGTCCTTGATATCGTTGCTTTGCCTTCGACGTGGAAAGAAATGTATTTAAACGCAGAAGTTATGCAATTTTTAGAGAAAGAAAACCTATAAGTACATACAATTACCCAACGGAAAGAAAAGAACATGCAGAAACAATCATTGATTTCGTCGCTTTGTATTCGACGCGGAAAGAAATGTTATGAAAACATAGAAGTTGCGCACTTTTTACAGAAATTATAAAACACCTTATATCGCATTACATATAAAATAAATTTCATTTGCGAGGGATGGTTTTCGTCTTCTTTATTTTTAAATTTTATTTTGGATTTCGTTGAGATTTAAAATTATTAATTACGCTCATAGGCGTCCCTCTTATTGGAGTTGGTTAATCAATTTTTTAATTAATTTTTTTGATCCGATGACCTAAATTGAAAGATGCAAGTATATTCTAGTGGTTGCCACTATATCAATAGATAGAATTCACACCACTAACTTACTTGCATGTCTAAATCACATGTCTAAAGCATAATTACATTAATCTTTTACAAAGAATGATTAAAAATTTAGCATACCATTTGTTAATCGCCACCTATTATGATTAAGACGAAGTGGAAAGATTAAAAATTGTTGTGAAATGTACGAATCGCCATCACCATCCATTTCAATTACCTTAGGAAAACCAACAGTTTCAATTCCATCTAGACATCACTCACCGTTTCAATTCTCATATACGAAACGTGAAGAGAGGGATGTAAGACATTGATTTAGCGTGGCAATCACTAACAATTTCAATTTCATATATCCATCACTTATCATTTCAATTGGCCTCCTCCATGCACATAGCCACACATTAGATGGAGCGACACATTAGATGAAGCTTCGCTTGAGGGATGTAACATAGTGTATGTCTCGAAAATGTAAGATAGTGTATGTCGGGAACTATGCGTGTAATGCAAATTAATATAGTTGCAGAGATTTGACGGATGAATGCATGATCCCCTCAAAGACATGGGAAGAACTCTTGTTAAGGGCATATGTAATGAAGGTTGGCTGTTATGGATGAACTGTGTAACCCGAAGCGGAGTCTAGCGCTCGCTCTTATATTAATCGTCGCTAGTTTTTTGCTCCTCGATTCCTATTGTGTCAATCTAGTGCTATCGTTTATTTCGCAAAGAATCATGGATTGTCTTTGCTTGGTCCCTCTATATCAATACATGAATTCTAGTCCCTAGCACCCTCACCCTCGATCGAATCAATTGGCGGAATTTGATAGAGGAGCATCCAATTAAGGGAGGCCATGGCTGGAGTGTTTGTCTTTGCAAACAAAATGAGTTTCAATTAGTTTTTTTAATTTTCATTTAAATTTCTAGTTAATGGCATTTAGGACCTTATGTTAAGTTTGAGGTTATCTCAACGCACTATTTGTTTTTGTTTACGTTCTTTTTATTTTTTGTTTAAAATGAGAGTATAGTCAAGAAAGAACAGTTATCAAGGAATAACTAAATGTAACTATTGACAGTTTAATAACTATACAATGATCTTTACCAAAAAGGGAGGAAAAAACTACTGTAATTATCATCATAGTATTGAATAGAAGCTAGCATGCTATCATTCTGAAAAACAAGAAAGTCTGAATCCATATATTGCAGCCTAAGTATTTTCTTCCTAACTTAACTAAAATCATTTATCCATTTTATAACGAAGATAAAGAATGAATAAGTAACACAGGAACAAGAAGAACATGTGGACATGTTCAGCCAAACAATGGAGTGGGCTTGCAAAAGAATCAAGTAAATCATTGTCGAAGGAATAAACAAATATCTACAGGTACCAACAGAACTCATATCATTCTCCTTTACTATTTAATTATAAAAAATAAATCATTGTGTATATATCAATATCGAATATCTACAGTCCAAGATACAGTTACCAAATATAGACAAGCCATGAAAATAGAGTTCCTCCATTAACAATGCAAAAATACAACCACGAGGTCACCATAGGACCGATATAATTACAATTCATAAGTTAAATAGCTGGAGGCATAAATACACAGGCCAAGACACAGTGAGACTGAAGCCAAACCCTCAACAACAGACCCAGAGAATACTACCAACAGCAAACACTTCAGACAGATAGACAGAGGAATAACAAAGAGCGACCCTACCTGATACAAGCGTAGGTGTCAGGGAATGAGACCAGCAAATGGAGAGCCTAGCCATATACCTGCATGGCCAACGAACAGGGCCATTAGACCTAGCAAACAGAGCCATAAGCACAAGAACTAAAAACAGAGGCAAGGGTTTAAGGAAAGACTTACCGAAGGAGTCGAGCCCGTGCAAGCAAGGAAGGAGGTCGTTGAACAAGGTCACAATCGCAGAGTGTCCACTGCCCACAAGGAGCAAGAATAGTCAATGACAGAAGAAAACGAGGCAGAAGCACAAGGCATAGAAGGAGAACTCACACCTGGTTGAATGTTGGATGAGAACCGAGAGCCGAGCCACCCCAGGACCATGAACTACAACAAAATGCCAAGCAAGCAGTCAAACAACGAAGCAAACACTTTCAAATCAACAACATAATCGAAGCGCACATATAACAAAGACCCACAATCAAAATCATAACCAGAGCCGAATAGACGGAGACCAGAAATTGAGTCCCGGGGTTCCTGACCCAGAACTTCGAAACCATGCTCAGAATAGGAAACATCACCAACGCATGCAAGTAGAAACCCTCATGGGAAATCATTCCCAGAGCTAGGCAAATGAAACCCTCGTGAAACAACAACCAGAGACCAGGAGCCGAGACCTCGACGAAGCAGCAGAACAATAGAGCAACAATAGAATGGTTGGAGTTAGGGTTTCCGCGGGATAGTGAAGAGGCGGGAGAAGCGAGCCCGAGGAGGAGGACAGTTGTCCTCATGACATAACCTCCCGTACTGCACCATAAAGTCAGCCAACCACAAAACAATCAACTATACAATCAACAATTAATTATAAGTCGTAGGTGATCAGGGCTGGTCCCATCAAATTTTGGTATCAGAGGAGGTTAGAGTTAATTTGTTTTTCTTTACAAAATGGAAGTCGGAAGAAGAGGTCGTGGCAGAGCTATTCGGAAGGTAGTATAGGAAAGATTGAGAGAAGAGATTAGGATTATGAATGTTCATTTGGTAGTAGTAGAAGCAGGAAGAAGAAGGGATCTGAAAGGAGGAGACGACAATGATGAAGAAGCTACAGTTACGATAGATGGATTAGATGAGGAAGGACATGAAATCAAATTGTTAAGGTTAGTTTTATTGGCTAGTAGTAAGCCAAAGACTGAGATTTCAAACTATGATGGTAATTTGTCCACAAAAGTGTTGTTGGACTAGATTAGTGAGTCAGACAAATACTTTGAATGTGAGGAGATCAACAAAGATAGGACAATTAAATTCACTACCACCAAGTTAAAAGGACATGCAGCCTTATGGTGGGATAGTGTCCAAGTAGAAAGGAGAAGATCCAATAGGTTACCTATTAAAAAGTGGACCAAAATGGTTGCCAAGATGAAGGGTAAGTTTTTACCCAAAGATTACCAGATTGCTCTGTATCGACAGGTGCAGAATTTGAAGCACAGAGGAATGACGGTGAAAGAATATACCAAAGAATTTTATCGGGTGAATCTGAGAGTTGGTTACATTGAAGACAGCCCAGAAAATACATTAAGGTTTGTGAATGGCCTAAGGATGGAGATATTAAACGAGATAAGTATTCTTTCTCCAAAAACCATAGAGGAAGCATACTAGAGTGCCTTAAAGACAGAAGAAAAGATCGCAAGGAAGCAAAATGCCAGAAGAGGACGTGGATCTGGCAGAGCGAAAGGACAATCCTTTGGCAGAGGAAGGGCTACCAACAATAGTGAAGAAGGCAGAAGTTCAATGACCTCAGGGATAGCAGAAAAGGAAGGTAGCTCTATGGGAGGAAGGCCATACCGGAGAGGAAGGGGTAATGGCGGAGGCAAAGGGGTTGCCTACGAGTGTTGCAAGTGCCACAAGTGGGGGCACAGGTCCTTTGAGTGTCCTGAAGGAGAACATGTTGGACAAAGAGGAGCATATGTTTCTCAAATAGAGGAAGTAGAGGCACCACCTCAAGAGGTAGAGAATGTACTGGAGACAGGAGAGGCCTTACTCTTAAATAAGGTATTGTTGAAACTAGCAAAGGAGACAGCTAAACAAACCTAGAGAGAGGCATTATTCCAGATGTAAGTCACATGGAAAATGCTGCAAACTGATTATAGAAAGTGGAAGCACTGATAATCTAGTGTGCAACAGAGATGGTGGAGAAATTAGGTTTGAAAAGGTTGAAGCACCCAACTCCTTATAAGGTGTCTTGGTTATAGAAAGGTCATCAACTACTAGTTGATGAGTAGTGTGAGGTGGAATTCCATATTGGCAAGTATAGGGACAAAGTGATTTTTGATATCATGCCCAGGGACGTGTGTCATATTCTGCTAGGTAGACCTTGGCAATATGACCAAAAAGTTGTTCATGATGGGAAAACAAACTATTACAAGTTTGTCAAGGATGGAATTAAGCATACACTAGTACCGATCAAGGAAGAAGAAACAACAGAAACTAGTGGGACAAAAGTGTTGTTGATGGGGGGAAAATAATTTTTAAAACAGATTGAAGATAACGAGATAAAGTATGCCGCTGTAAGGAGACTGAGAGCAGTGTTGTTGCATACTGAAATTTTTGACTTACCTGAAGAAATCCAAGATTTGTTGCAGGAATTCAGTGACATTGTGTTGGATGATTTACTAGATAAGTTACCACCAAAGCAGAGTATCAATCATCACATAGATTTCATCCCCGGAGCTAGTTTACCAAACAAAGCTGCTTACTGGATGAGTCTTAAGGACAATGAAGAGATCAGGAAGCAAGTACAGGAATTGTTGGACAAAGGTTTGATATAGGAAATTTTAAGTCTCTGTGTAGTTCTGACAGTTTTAGCTCCCAAGAAAGGAGGCGAGTGGCGGATGTGTACGGATTAGAGAGAAATAAATAAAATTACTATTAGGCACAGGTTTCCATTGCCACGAATGCATGACATGATGGACTGCTTGAGTGAAGCAACATATTTTTCAAAGATAGATCTGAAGAGCGGATACCACCACATTAGAATAAGAGAAGGGGACGAATGGAAAATAGCTTTCAAAACCAATGAAGGTCTATATGAATGGCTGGTGATGCCATTTGGGTTGAGTAACACCCCTAGCACTTTCATGCACCTGATGAATGAGATGTTGAAGTTGTTCATTGGGAAATTCGTAATTGTGTATCTTGATGATATACTGATTTTTAGCAAGACCAGGGAAGAACATTTTCGACATGTTACATATGTTTTGGAGAAGTTGCAGCAAAATAAGTTGCTGATAAATTTTAAAAAAATGTTCTTTCTTTCAGGAGGAGTTAGTCTATTTGGGTTTCGTGATTGTAGAAATTGAGATGGAAATGGACCCAGAAAGAGTTGCAGGTATACTTAGCTAGCCATCTCCTAAGAGTCTATTCAAAGTTCGGAGTTTTCATGGGTTGGCATGTTTCTATCACAATTTTATGAAGCATTTTAGTGGAATCTATGGACCCATGTCGGATGCCATCAAAAAGGCAAGTCAGCCTTTCCATTGGACTGAAGATACAAAGAAGAGCTTCCAGATATTGAAGAAGAAGATCATTGAAAGGCCAATTTTGAGGTTTCCTGATTTTAACAAAATTTTCCAAGTTCACTGTGATGCCAATGGTACAGCCATTGGAGTTGTACTCATCCAGGAAGACAAACCAGTAGCTTATTTCAGTGAAAAATTAAATGAAAGAAGGCAAAAATACACGTCTTACGATAAGGAGTTTTATGTCATCGTCCAAGCCTTGAAGCATTGGAGACATTATTTGTTGGGTATTGAGTTTGTCTTGTTTTCTGATAATTCTTCGTTACAGTATGTTATATAGAAGCATAAGCTGAATCATAAACATGCAAAATGGGTGGAGTACTTGCAGATTTTTACATTTGTATTGAAGCATATAAGTGGTCAAGCCAACAATGTAGTAGATGCACTAAGCAGAAATGTTTTTCTCTTGCACGAGAGCACGATAAAAGTGTTGGGTTTTAAACACCTGAAGGACTTGTATCAAATAGATGAAGATTTCAAGGATGCTTATGAAGCCTGCCAAAATCCGTTGTTGAGGAATAATAGTCCATGGCTGGACTATAACTTACAGGAGGAGCTGCTATTCAAGGGAGGATAGCTATGTGTTCCAGAGTGTTCGATGAGGGAGAACATCATTCGAGAGAAACATATTGGAGGCCTAGCTAGATATTTCAGCATTGATAAGACCTTGGATCAGCTCAGTCATTTCTATTACTGGCCAAAGATGCGAAGGGACGTGTAACGATATGTGACGAGGTGTAAGATATGTCAGTTGGTGAAAGGGTACAGTCAAAACACGGGGTTGTATACACCCTTACCTATTCCAAACAGGCCATGGGATTCAGTGAGTCTGGACTTTGTCCTGTGACTGCCAAAAACATAGGGGGATTTCGATTCCATCATGGTGCTGGTGGACCATTTCTCCAAGATGGCACACTTCATCCCTTGCAAGAAAACTAGTGACACTACCCATGTAGCACACTTGTTTTTCACTGAAGTCGTCAGACTGCATGGCTTACCCAAGTCCATTGTTTCCGACAGGGATGTGAAATTCACAGGACATTTCTGGCGCACCTTGTGGAAAAAGCTGGATACAAAGTTAAATTTCAGCTCCGCTTATCACCCATAGACCAATGGGCAGATGGAGGTGGTGAACAGAAGCTTAGGAAACCTGCTACGGAGTCTAGTTGGGGAAAATTCACAAATGTGGGATCGTGTACTTGCCCAAGTGGAATTTGCTTATAACGATTCACCAAATCGAAGCACAGGAAGTAGTCCTTTCCAGATCTTGTATGGAATGCATCCCCGAGGAGTGCATGAGTTACGAGATTTGGGACAATTAGAGAAGAAGTGTTGATGGGGAAGGTTTTGCAAGAGCAATTAATGACCTACATGAGCAGGTGAAGTCAAAATTACAGGACAACATTCAAAGGTACAAATAGAGAGTAGATCTGAAATGACAAGAGGTACAATTTAATGTAGGGGATCAAGTCCTAGTGCATCTGTGCAAAGGAAGATTCCCTAAGGGCAAATATAATAAGTTGAAATTCAAGAAAATTGGACCTTGCAAAATTCTACGTAAGTTTTTTGCAAATGCCTATGAGCTGCAATTGCCTTTAGGTATAGGAATATCGCCCATATTTAATGTGGCAAATTTATTCCCATACACTCCTAGTCTTGAAGGAGACAGTTCGCCGCAGCCAAAACGGGATACCCAAGAAGAGAGTAGTTCATGGATGAGATAAATGCCTTCAGCTCAGCCACTTGAAATCAAAGGAATCCTGGATACAGAAGTGGCCAGGCGGACTCGAAAAAGGAGTACCTACAATACCTCATCAAGTGAAAGAACCACCCTATCGAGGACAGTTCATGGCTTGACACAACGTAGATACAACGTGTAGGGTATTCTATCGAGGAGATCATGGATGAAAGCCATGAATTTTCATCTACCACGGGAGCCTGATGTAGGAGCATCTAGTTAAGGGAGGCCATGGGTGGAGTGTTTATCTTTGCAAACAGAAGGAGTTTCTGTTAGTTTTTTTAATTTTCATTTAAATTTCTAGCTAACGACATTTAGGACCTTATGTTAATTTTGAGGCTGTCTCAACCCACTGTTTGTTTTTGTTTACGTTCTTTTTATTTTTTGTTTAAAATTTAATTTTAGAGTACAGTCAAGAAAGAACGGTTATCAAGGAATAATTGAATGTAAATATTGACATTTAAATAACTGTGCAGTGATCTTTACAAAAAAACGGAGGAAAAAACTACTATAATTATCATCATAGTATTGAATAGAAGCTAGCATGCTATCATTCTGAAAAACAAGAAATTCTAAATCCATATATTGCAACCTAAGTATTTTCTTCCTAATTTAACTAAAATCATTTATCCATTTATAATGAAGACAGAGATTGAATAAGTAACACGGGAACAAGAAGAACACGCGGACAAGTTCAGCAAAACAACGGAGTGAGCTTGCAGAAGAATCAAGTAAATCACTGTCGAAGGAATAAACAAATATCTACAGGTACCAACAGAACTCATATCATTCTCCTTTACTATTTAATTATCAAAAAGAAATCATTGTGTATATATCGATATCGAATATCTACAGTCCAAGATACAGTTACCAAATACAGACAAGCCATGAAAACAAAGGTCCTCCAGTAACAACGCTAAAATACAACCATGAGGTCACCATAGGACTGATATAATTACAATTCATAAGTTAAATAGCTGGAGGCATAAATACACAGGCCAAGACATAGTGAGATCGAAGCCAAACCCTCAACAACAGACCCAGAGAATACTGCCAACAACAAATGCTTCAGATAGATAGATAGAGGACTAACAAAGAGTGACCCTACTCGATACAAGTGTAGGTGTTAGGGCATGAGACCAACAAATAGAGAGCCCAACCGTATACATGCATGCCCAATGAATAGGACCATTAGAGCCAACAAACAGAGCCATAAGCACAAGAACTGAAAACAGAGGCAAGGGTTTAAGGAAAGACTTACCGAAGGAGCCGAGCTCGTGTGAACAAGGAAGGAGGCTGCGGACCAAGGTCACGGTCACAGAGTGTCCATTGCTCACAAGGAGCAAGAACAGTCAGTGATAGAAGAAAATGAGGCAGAAGTGCAAGGCATAGAAGGAGAACTCACTACTGGTTGAATGTCGGATGAGAGCCGAGAGCCGAGCCACCCTGCAACCATGACCTGCAACAAAATGCCAAGCAAGCAGTCAAATAATGAAGCAAACACTTTGAAATCAACAACATAATTGAAGCCAGTGTATAGCAAAGACCCACAACCAAAATCATAACCAGAGCCGAACAGACGGAGACCAGAGACTGAGACCCAGGGTTCTAGACCCAGAACTTCGAAACCATGCTCAGAACAGGAAACATCACCAACGCGCGCAAGTAGAAACCCTCACGGGAAATCATTCCCAGAGCTGGACAAACGAAACCCTCGTGAAACAACAACCAGAGACTAGGAGCCGAGACCTCGATGGAGCAGCAGAACAACAGAGCAACAATAGAATGGTCATAATTAGGGTTTTCGTAGGATAGTGAAGAGGTGGGAGAAGCGAGCCCGAGGAGGATGACAGTTGTCCTCACAGCATAACTTCCCATACCATGCCATAAAGTTAGCCAACCAAAAAACAATCAAGTATACAATCAACAATTAATTATAAGTCGTACGTGATTACGGCTGGTCCCATCAGAATTCCTTATAACAATAGCTCTGTCCATAAGATGATTGAACCTAATATCAGTGAATCTTTTTTTGTTTTCTCGTTGATAATAGTCAATAGTATTATGAGAAATATTTTAGATGGGTTAGCCAATTTTAATAATATTTTACGATACTTTTATAATAATTTTTAGTTAATTTAATGGGTTTTAAGAAATGGGAATATAATTGAATTGAATTTTGTTTTGTGGATGGATGCATGGTAAGCAATGCAGAAGGGGAGGTGTAATGTTCCAAAGGTGGAAATCGACCTGAGACATGCTCGAGTAGCCATAAGGAAAGAAATTTTAGAAATGGAACAGAAACCGGAGCCGAGGGATTTCTTTGTTCCAACTGGCGACATCTACCGAAATTCTCATGCCTTTCAGCGGTAAAAATTTATTTCAAAAATATATATACACATGCTGGTTCATTATATCTTAAATACATGGATTTCGGTGACTGTTAGTAGAGCTTATTTGATTTGAATTTTTCTGTGTTTTTGTCATTAGGGGTTACATGGAACTAGAGAATTGTTTCAATATCTTCATATACCGAGAGGGGGAACCACCTCTTGTACACAATGGATCGTGTGTAGCTATCTATATGATGAAAAGTAGATTAATTCACGATTCAATCGTGGTTGTTGGATCGTGAAGAAATTACAACCGTTGGATCGTGAAAGTGGTTTCACAACAGTGGAAGTGGTTTTCAAACGAGCGAAAGGTCGTAAACTGTATTGAATGGGTAGTCGCCCAATCCCATTAAATGTTTGACAAGTCGCACGAGTTTGAATAGGGAAACCGCTTTATCGGGTAGTTAATTCCCATGTTACTTGTTTGCACGAAATAGATGTGGACCATCAGATCCACTACGTGCAGATCGATGGTGGAGGATTGATGTGTCAATTTAAATGTTTGGAGTGAATGCTGACCGTTAGATCAAAGAAGAATTGGATGGCGGAGATTAGTCGATCAGAGATATAGAATGACAACGGAAAGGCGATGGACCAAAAGATGGATCCACCGATAATTACGGTCGCGGATGTATAAAAATTGAGATTTGGATAAAGCATTCAGAGTGGGGTTTTCTTTGTTTTTCTCGTGTTTTTGTGTATTTCGATAAAAAGGTATGGTCCCGAGTTTTTAAAACCTAATGCATTTGAAGAACGCTTCCGATAAGATTTTGAGGGTGTAAACCATAGACGCACAACTGATAATTGTTAAAGTAAGGGATTATGGCTAAAGTAACAAAAGTTTGATTACATCAACATTAACATTAAGTTTGAGGGAGTTTACATTAACATTTTTGCCCACAGATACCCGTTTGTAACGGTCCATGGGAGCATCACCAGTTTAAATATATTTTTATTGGTAACACTAATAGTTCAATGTGAAATGGTTATTGTTGACATTGTTGTGCATTAGGGCAGCTTATATTCCTGTTTAGTGATGATATGTCTGGCAATAAGGTTACTATTGAATTTGTCATGGACTAGAACCATCATCTAGAGACATATGTTTGTTACGGGATGTTGTTGATAAAGTAGTTGTTCCAAAAATTTTGATTGTATCAAATATTTTTGTCTTGTTTTTTGCATATGTAGGGGCCTTATGCATCTGAAGGAAATCCATTCTTGTAATAAAAAAACTTTGTTTATATAATTAGTTTTGGTTTGTAAATTTAAAGTGATAAATAAATTAGCTTTATCTCAAAACACATTAATTTTAATTCATATAGAATTTCTTTTATAAATTGTTTAAATGCTTTTTTTATGAACTAAGATTTTAGACACGAGTTTCCATTCATCTATTCATCCAGATATCATAGTAGTATTGAATGTTAATAAATAAATATTTTAAAATTATATTTAAAATAATTTTATAGTTTATATTGTCATTTTTCTTATTTTAAATAATTACTGCATATAAATATAATTATTTTATATAATCCACATTTTCCATTCATCTATTTATATATAGTAGTGGTATTGAATGTTAATAGATATCATAGAAGTATTGAATGTTAACAGATAAATATTTTAAACTTATTTTCAGACTAATTTGATAAATTTTACGTAATTTTTCTTATTTTGAAAAATTAACCCATAATCCACATTGCAATAATATAGGGTATTTAAAAAAAAAAGGTTATAATGAAAACCCCTCAATAATATAATTATTTTTTGATTTCCAAGTATAAAAATGATGCAGGAGCATCTAGGCCTACCCAGCAATGTGATGGTGTGGTCACATGTTGTGGCTAATGAGAGTTTGGAGGAAGAATTGGTTGTTTAATTTTATTAATTGCAAAGTATGTAAGTAGTTAATTGTTGCCTATTTCTGAACAGAATTGGGAATAAGTGGCAAGTGATCCTCTGTGCGTGGAGATCAAGCGAAGTAGTTAGAATGGTTAGTTAGGGTAGGATTTGATTTCTAAATATATTCTGAATTCCTTCATTTGTGGAAGGAGATGGTTAGATAGAACATATATGTATTTTCCTTCTTTTCTGAAAGAGACAGAGAGATAGGATTCACGATGGAGTTGTAAGCCTATGGGCAGATTAAGAACAGAGGCCACCAATTTGAAGAATCAAGTGAGAGAGACAGGATTCAGGAGAGGATTGAGTGGAGCGAGAGAAAGAATAGTGTTTGGATTGTATTTGAAACAGAGGTCTTTTATTTGTGTAATCGAGCCAAGGCGAGACTTTGTAATTATTTTTACCAATGAGTGAATGATATTTTGTGTGTGATCAACTATCGAGCCTGTGGAAACCCTCGTTGGGCTCCTATTTCCTTTGTATTCGGGTGAGTGTTTATTCCTTTGTTTTTTTTATGCTTCACGTCTAAATTGCGGGATTAATAGAAGTTCGAGGCCTTTTTAAATATCATTGTTTTGGTGCCAATTTAATCCTAACTGTCGGATCACCCTTATCGGGTCAGCGAATCTTGTTTGCATAGTTTCGGTCCCACGAGCATAAATCCAATTTACACTAAGATTTAGTGCAAAACACATTTGGATCTGAAATCCAGACTTGAAATTTTATTGACGGGAACCTATAACCTTATCGAGTCCATAAGAATGATCGGATTGATGCATTGAAGAGGAAGGAGCCTGGAAAGTGGACTTGCGATTGTGCGATTCAATCATGGTTGTTGGATCATGAATAAATTACAACTGTTGGATCGCGAAAGTGGTTTCGCAATAGTGGAAATGGTTTTCGGGTGAGCGAAAGGCCGTAAGCTGTATTGAAGGGCAGTCGCCCGATCCCATTAAATGTTCAACACGTAGCACGAGGTTGAATAGGGAAACTGCTTTATTGGGTAGTTAATTCCAGTGTTATTTGTCTGCCCGAAATAGATGTGGACCATCGGATCCACTACGCACAGATTGACGGTTGAGGATTGACGTGTCTGTTTAAATGTTTGGAGTGAATGTTGATCATTAGATCGGAGAAGAATTGGATGGCAGAGATCAGCTGATCAGAGATCGAAGATATAGAATGACAGTGGAAAGGTGATGGACCAAAAGACGGATCCGCCGATAATTATGGTCGTGGATGTATAAAATTTGAGATCCGGATAAAGCATTCGGAGTGGGGTTTTCTTTGGCTTTCCCATGTTTCTGTGTATTTCAATAAAAGCTATGGTCTCAAGTTTTTAAAGCCTAACGCATTTGAAGAATTCTTCCGATAAGATTTTGAGGGTGTAAACCAAAGACCCACGACTGATAATTGTTAAAGTAAGGGATTATGGCTACAGTGACAAAAGTTTGATGAGGGTTAAGAGTCCCAATAGGGTGTTTAGGGTGTGGCAGCCATATGGTTGCATCAAAAAACCACTATTAACATCAACATTAACATCAACATTAAAATCTAAAATTTCTATTAAGACCTAAACTTTAACATTATTTTGTTAAAATGTTATGAATTTTAATATTAGCTTTTAGGTTGATTAAGGTTTTAAGAGCTATTTCTAGGTTTTCCCATTACATTTTAAGTTTATTTTAAGATCTATAATAATATTAAATTTTATGTTAAATTTTAAACATTATATTTCAAATTTAATATTATTACATTTATATTAAAGTTTATGTAAAGTTTAATAATAACATTAAAATTTATATGAGGTTTAACTTTAATAGATAATAGGTTTTACAGGTTTAATTTTTATATTGAACTAATAATTAATAATATCATTATGGTAATATTTTAATATTTAATTTTGTTATTGTTAATATTAATATCACTATCAATTATTATATCATATTAATATTAATTATTAAAAACATTCTAGAATTAAAAAAAAAAGATTGGTATGTATTGGAATTTTATTAGTTGGTATTTGTCATTTTTTTTGAATTGGAATTTTTGAAATTGTCAATTGTTAACCTTAAAGGCCACTCTATTAAATAATATTGGTTTTATCACTATTTTTTACTAAAATTATTTTTGTAATTAAAAACTTTATTTGTATAATTAGTGTTGGATTGTAAATTTACATTAATTAATCATGTGGTTAACATGGTTTTAAAACCAATTTTAAAATTTAATAATAACATTAAAATTTATATTAATGGTCCAATGTTGCATTGTGACAAAGATTGTCTCTATATGAAAATCAACCATGGTCAACAATGGACAACCATGTTTATTTTAGGGTTTATAATATTTATTCAAATGTCGCATTGTCACATAGATTGTATATAAAAATCAATCATGGTCAATTACGCTCAACCATGGTCAATCATGGTCAACCATGGTCAATATGAAAATCAACCATCATCAATCATGGTCAGCCATGGTCCAACATCACATTGTGAAAGAACTGTCTCAACATGAAAATCAACCATGGTCAACCATTGTCGATCATGGTCAACCATGTTTCAATGTCGCATTTTGACGAAGACTCTCTCAATGTGAAAATCAACCATGGTCAATCATTGTCAGCTATGGTCAACCATGGTTAGTAATCATGCTCACATTGTGACGAACATTGTCTCTTTGTCCAATGTCACAGTGTGATAAAGATTGTCTCAATATGATAATCAACCATGGTCAATCATCCTCAACCACGACCATTCATGGTCAAACATGGTCCAACATCACATTATAAGAATTATTGTCTCAATATGAAAATCAGCCATGTCAACCATCTTCAATCATGGTCTACCATGGTCAAATGCCGCATTGTGACAAATATTGTCTCAAATGAAAATCAATCATGGTCAATCGTGGTCAACCATGGTCAATATGAAAATCAACCATGGTCCAACATCCCATTGTCACAAAGATGTCTCAATGTGAAAATCAACCATTCTTCATCATGGTCAACCATGGTCAATAATCATGGTCGCATTGTGACGAAGATGGTCTCTTGGTCCAATGTCACATTATGAAAACCATGGTCAAACATGGTACAACGTCACATTGGGACAAATATTGTCTCAATATGAAAATGAACCATTTTCATCCCTGGTCCAACATCACATTGCGACAAATATTTTCTCAATATGAAAATCAACCATGTTCAATCATGGTCCAACATCGCATTGACAAAGATTGTGTCAATATGAAAATCAAGCATTGCCAACTATAGTCAACCATGTTTATTTTAGGGTTTTTAATATTTATCTGAGGGTTTATATACCTTGGGTTTATAATATTAAACACTTGGGTTTTTAGTGTTAATCCATTGTATTTATTAGTCCCTTAGTTTAATAATGTCAATCCTTTTGATTTATTAATCTAAGGGTCCATATTGCTATGATATATTATTATTAATAAGGTTTGTAATATTAATTCTAATGTTCAATATAAATCCCTTGGGTTTATAATCATGGTCAACCATGGTCAATCATGTTTCAATGTTACATTGTGACAAAAATTGTCTCAATATGAAATCAACCATTTTAAACCACTGTTAATCATCGTCAACCATGGTCATTCATGGTGAAACATGGTCCAATCTCAAATTATAACAAAGATTATGTCAATATGAAAATAAATCATGGTCAACCATCTTCAATCATGGTCAACCATGGTCAAATGTCATATTGTGACAAACATTCTCTCAAAATCATGCTCAATCATGGTCAAACATTGTCAATCATGTTCAATGATGGTCCAACATCACATTGGCACAAATATTGTCTCAAATATCAAAATCACCATCGTTAACCATAGTCTAACGTCCCTTGGGTTTATTAATCTCAGGGTCCAAATTCCTAGGGTATATTATTATTTATAGGGTTTATAATATTAATCCTAAGGTTTAATATAGATACCTTAGGTCTATAATCTATTGGTTTTATAATATAAATTCCTTGGGTTTATAATATTAATCCTAAGGTTTATAATATTAGTCCAATGCTTTTAGTAATCGCTTTGGTTTATAATATTGAGCCTAGGGTTTTAATATTAATCATAGGGTTTGTATTCCTAGGGTTTAATATTAAACCTATGGTTTATAACATTAATCTTAGGGTTTGTATTCCTAGGGTTTAATATTAATCTCTTTAGTTTATAATCCCCTTCGTTTATAATATTAATCCCTTAGGTTTATTAATATTAGGGTTTATGTTCCTAGGATTTAATATTAATCATAAGGTTTAATGTAATTCCCTTGGGTTTTTCATATTAATCGCTCAGGTTTATTAATCAAATAGGTCTCTTTGTCCAACATCGCATTGTGACAAAGATTGTATCAATATGAAAATAAACAATTTTCAACCATCGTCAACCATGGCAATTCGTATCCATGGTCCAACATCACAAGATTTGAGAAATATTGTCTCAATATGAAAATCAACCATGGTCAATCATTTTAAACCACATTTAACAAGGGTTGTATATGCGGTTTTATTAATGGTCTACCATGATCCAACATCACATTATGACAAATATTGTCTCAATATGAAAATCAATCATGTTCAACTATGGTCCAACGTTGCATTGTGAGAAAGGATTTAATATTAATCCTTAGGTTTAACATTAATCCATGGTTATTTAATCCCTATTAATCCCAAGGTTTAATGTTATTTCCTTGGGTTTTTAATATTAATCACTTGGGATTATTAATGAAATAGGTTTATTAACATTTAAGAATGGTTGTATATGCGGTTTTATTAATGGTCTACCATGGTCCAACATCACATTACAACAAATATTGTCTCAATATGAAAATCAATCATGTTCAACCATGGTCCAACATCGCATTGTGAGAAAGGATTTAATATTAATCCTTAGGTTTAACATTAATCAATGGTTAATTAATCCCTATTAATCCTAAGGTTTAATGTTATTCCCTTGGGTTTTTAATATAAATCACTTGGGTTTATTAATGAGATAGGTTTATTAACATTTAACAATGGTTGTATATGCGGTTTTATTGATGGTCTACCATGTTCCAACATCACATTACGACAAATATTGTCTCAATATGAAAATCAATCATGTTCAACCATGGTCGAACGTCGGATTGTGAGAAAGGATTTAATATTAATCCTTAGGTTTAACATTAATCCGTGGTTAATTAATCCCTATTAATCCTAAGGTTTAATGTTATTCCCTTGGGTTTAAAATCCCATGGGTTTTTAATATTAATCACTTGGGTTTATTAATGAGATAGGTTTATATTGTTAATCCTAAGTTTTATAATAATTAAATTCCTTGGGTTTATAATATTATTCCCACGTGTTTGTAATCGCATGGTTTTATTAGTCCCTTGCATTTATGATATCAATCCCTTGCGTTTATTAATCTAAGGTTTCATATTCCTAGGGTATAATATTATTCATAATGTTTATAATATTAATCCTATGGTTTAATTTAAATCTCTTAGGCGTATAATACAAATTCCTTGGGTTTATGAATCCCTCGGTTTAGAATATTAATATTTTGCATTTATAATTTGTAATATTATGGCTTATAATACTAATCTATTGGGTTTACCAATCCCTTAGGTTTATTATTCCCTTAGGTTTATAATATCAATCATGGTAAACCATTGTCAATCATAGCCAACCATGGTCAACCATGCTTGAATGTCACATTGTCACAAGGATTGTCTCACCATGAAAATAAATGATGTTTATTTTAGTGTTTGTAATATTTATATTGGGGTTTACGAATGTTGGGTTTATAATATTAGTCCCTTGGATTTAATATTATTCCCTTGGGTTCATAATCCCTTGGGGTTTTGATATAAATTCCTTGGGTTTATTAATCATTTGGGTTTATAATATCAATCCGTTGGGTTTATTATTACCTCATGCTTATAATACAAATCATGGTCAACCATGGTTGAATGTCACATTATCACAAGGATTGTCTCACCATGAATAAATCATTTCTATTTCAGTCTTTGTAATATTTATATTTGGGTTTATAAGCGTTCAGTTTATAATATTAGTCCCTTGGGCTTAATATTATTCCCTTGGGTTCATAATCCATTGGGGTTTTAGTATTAATCCCTTGGGCTTAATATTATTCCTTTGGGTTCATAATCCCTTGGGATTTTAGTATTAATCCCTCGGGTTTACTATTCATTTGGGTTTATAATGTAAATAAGTTGGGTTTACTATTTCCTGAGGCTTATAATATTAGTCATGGTCAACCATTGTCAATCATAGCCAGCTATGGTCAACCATGTTTGAATGTTGCATTGTGACAAGGATTTTCTCACCATCAAAATAAACCATGTTTATTTTAGTGTTTGTAGTATATTGGGTTTATAATATCAGTCTCATGGGTTTAATATTATTCCCTTCGGTTCATAATCCCTTGGGGTTTTAGTATTAATCCTTTAGTTTTATTATCCCTTTGGGTTTATAATATCAATCCCTTCCGTTTATTATTCCCTTAGGTTTATAATATCAATCATGATCAACCATGATTGAATCTCACATCATGACAAGGATTGTCTCACCGTCAAAATAAATCATGTTTATTTTAGTGTTTGTAGTATTTATATTTGGGTTTACCAAATTTGGGTTTATAATATTAGTCCCATGGTTGAATGTTGCATTTTGACAAAGATTGTCTCACCATGAAAATAAACCATGTTTATTTTAATGTTTGTAATATTTATATTTGGTTTTACCATATTAGTGCCATGGTTGAATGTCCCATTTTGACAAATATTGTCTCACCATGAAAACAAATCATGTTTATTTTGGTCTTTGTAATATTTACTTTTGGGTTTACAACTGTTGGGTCTATAATATTAGGCCCTTGGGTTTAATATTGCTCCATTGGGTTCATAATCCCTTGGGGTTTTAGTATTAATACCTTGGGTTTATTGTTCATATGCATTTTAATATAAATCCCTTGGGTTTATTATTCCAACAAGGTTTATGATATCAAACATGGTCAACCGTGGTTGAAGGTAACATTGTGACAAGGATTGTCTCACCATGAAAATAAATCATGTTTAGTTTAGACATTGTAATATTTATATTTGGTTTTATGAATGTTGGGTTTATAATATTAGTCACTTGGGTTTAATATTATTCCCTTGGGTTCATAATCCCTTGGGTTTATTATTCATTTGGGTTTATAATATCAATCCCTTGGGTTTATTATTCCCTTTGGTTTATAATATCAATCATTGTAAACCATTGTCAATCATAGCCAAACGTGGCCAACCATGGTTGAATGTTGCATTGTGACAAGAATTGTCTCACCATCAAAATAAACCTTGTTTATTTTAGTGTTTGTAGTATTAATATTTGGGTTTACCAATGTTGGGTTTATAATATTAGTCCCATGCTTGAATGTCACATTTTGACAAAGGTTGTCTCACCATGAAAATAAAACATGTTTATTTTAGTGTTTGTAATATTTATATTTGGGTTTACGAATATTGGGTTTATAATATTAGTCCCTTGGGCTTAATATTGTTCCCTTGGGTTCATAATCCCTTGGGGTTTTAGTACTATTCCCTTTGGTTTATTATTCATTTGGGTTTATAATATCAAAATTTGGATTATTTTATTCCTTTAGGTTTATAATATAAATCATAGCCAAACATGGTGACCCATGTTTGAATGTTGCATTGTGACAAGGATTGTCTCACCATCAAAATAAACTATGTTTATTTTAGTGTTTGTAGTATTGATATTTGCCTTTACTCAATGTGAAGCTTATAATATTATTCCCATGGGTTTAATACTATTCCCTTGGATTCATAATCCCTTGAGTTCATAATCCTTTGGGTTTATTATTAATTTGGGTTTATAATATCAATCCCTTGGGTTTATTATTCCCTTTGGTTGATAATATAAATCATGGTAAACCATTGTCAATCATAGCCAAACGTCATCAACCATGGTTGAATGTCGCATTGTGACAAGAATTGTCTCACCATCAAAATAAACCATGTTCATTTTAGTCTTTGCAGTATTTATATTTGGGTTTACGAATGTTCGTTTTATAATATTAGTCCCTTGGTTGAATGTCGCATTTTGACAAAGATTGACTCACCATGAAAATAAACCATGTTTATTTTATTGTTTGTAGTGTTTATGTTTGGGTTTAACAATGTTGGGTTTATAATATTAGTTCCATGGGTTTAATGTTATTCCCATGGGTTCATAATCCCTTGGGGTTTTTGTATTAATCACTTAGTTTTATTATTCCTTGGGGTTTATAATATCAATGCCTTGGGTTTATTATTCCCTTAGGTTTATAACATCAATCATGGTCAACCATTGTCAATCATAAACAACCATGACCAACCATGGTTGAATGTCACATTGTGACAAGGATTCTCTCACCATGAAAATAAACCATGTTTATTTTAGTCTTTCTAATATCTATATTAGGGTTTACCAATGTTGGGTTTATAATATTAATCCCTTGGGTCTAACATTATTTCCGTCAGCTCATAATCCCTTGGGGTTTTAGTATTAATCCTTTGGGTTTATTATTAACTTGGGTTTATAATATCAATGACACAGGAGCATCTGACCTGCCTTAATCTAAAGAGGAATCCAAAGCGGAGAAGAGGATGATGTGGACCATCAGAACTGAACAGGGGACAAATCTGTTTCAAACAGAGTAAATGATGGAGTGGATAAAGGCTCTCGAAGACTTTATTAAATGTAATCTGCCACATATGTATGAATATAGAGAGATTTAGGGGTTATTAGAGGATTGATCAGATCCTTCACAATGATTCGATCCAATGTTCTCTTATATATATATATATATATATATATATATATATATATATATATATATATATATGAGCTTGCGTGTTACTTAGGAGATAGAGAGTGACCAAAATGTAACCGAAGGGAGAACTTGTGCCTCAGGTTAAAATGCCTTAGATTGTAACTAAATTCTGTGTATAATATAATACCTGTGCATTTGTGGATTTCCACGTATCTGTGTAATTATACTTTTCGAGTGATTCTATGTATATAAGCATGATGGCTTAATTCTTGTGTTGTGAGACTGTTGATTGACAATCGATCACTGAAGGATCGATGGCAATCCAATGATATTAATTATGAGTGTTTTGTGTGTTAAATGTGCGTAGACAGAGTCAGTAGAGAACTGTGTTTTAACACAGAAATCCATCGAAGGCGAGTGAGATTAAGTTAAGGAAGAAATGGGCGAGAATGCACCGGAACTGTTCGATCTGTGAGATCAATGGTCCTGATCAAGTCGCATGGGGCAGAACCTTTATATCGCATTGGCGAAAATCCCTTGGGTGATATCGGAACCGGTCCTTAAAGAAATTCGATTGCAATTATGTGATGAAGCGACAACTGTCGGATCAAGAATTAGGATCAATGATTGGATTTAATCATTGATCGCAGATCGGAGAGGTCAAGGGCTGGCAGACAGAGGGCCACCAATGTGTCGATATGCGATTTAGCACTAACCATCAGATCTGAAGGAGTAATGGACGACGGAGATCAGAGATCGAAGAAGGCAGATGTCAAAGAGCGGTATATAAAGGAGTCGAGGAGCAAACCCGCTGATAATTATGAACACAGGTGTATAAATTTTAAGGTCCATCTTATGGGTTTGGGTGTGTTGTTCCCATGTAATCCTGTGTTTCCCGTTGTATTCTGATATAATGAATGGTCAGGGGTTATTAAAGGAAAACCCCATAAATGTGTGATCCATGGTTTTAAAGGCTAAGGCCTAAATAAATGCTTCCGATAGGGTCTGTGGGCCATAATCCATAGGTCCAGGATCGCGAATTTTTAAATGAAAGGGATTTTGGCTATACCGCAAAATCTCCTTTCATGAATCAATCATGGTCATCTTTATGTTTCTCTTGTGTTCGTAATATCAATTCCTTGTGCTTCTTTATCCCTTGGGTTTTTAATATTCATCCGTTGGGTTCACTAACTCTTTATGTTTATAATATTAAAGAGTTGGGTTTATTAGCTCCTTGGCTTTATAATATTAGTCCTTTTTGTTTAATATTATTCTCGTTGGTTCATAATCCCTTGGGATTTTAGTATTAAACTCTTAGGTAATAATAAACAAAAGGGACTAATATTATAAACCGAATGTATACAAACCCTAAGATAAATATTAAAAATACTAAAGCCTAAGAATATTATTATTATTATTATTATGAGTTTATATTATTATAATAATATTCATATAATAATCATAAATATATAAATATATAATTGCTATTATTTGTATAGTTATTAATTATCATAAATAATTGATCTTTATTGTTATTATTATAATAATATTGATTATATTATTATTATAATAATAATTATATTTGTATATTATTATAATATAATAATAATAATAATAATATATTATTATTATTATTATTATTTTCTCAATCAGTCTACTCCTATTATTTATACAAAAAAGTTACAGCAAGGCCACAGCCTTGAAAAGTCTTGCCATGAAGTTGGCAATTTACAAAAATGATCATGATCTCAGTGCACAGTAGACCTCCAGCCGTATTTTGACTTTACATAGAATCGGAGCCACCTTTTTAAATGGGCTTTTAATCACCCATCGGAAGCCACCACCCATCCGCATATACATCTATGGCAAGCAGTGCCATATATAATTATTAAGACCCCACGGCTACCCATATCTAATACACGGGAAAACATTATAAAACAACCCTTCTGAACCCGCAGTCACACATATATAAAATAAGGAAACTGTGTAAACCTCGCGCCAGTTCACATATGCGGACTTCAAGGATTATAAACATGCCTTTATAAATATCGGCAGGTCCGGTTATCGGCGGTCACACTAAACTCTTAACTCCGACCTCTGACGCCCTCGCAGACCCGACATTACTTTATGTTCCCTTTTATAACAATTTCGGGTCCGCCCATCGGCGGTTCTTCGTCGGCGAGACTGTAATGTCATGGGTCTGTGGACCCGACGCCCCATTACGCTGTTCTTTATATTGTTTCGGGTCCGGTTATTGGGACATACAGTCCTGAGTCTTGCGGGCCCGACGCCTTTTACATGGCAATACATAATATTTCGGCTCCGGATTTCGGCGCTCGCCCATTTGGTCGTGCTACAGGCTCCTTTCAGAGCTGAAACTCTTATGAGTTGCACTTTATATGTCACTTCGGCTCCAATATGTCGGGGCTTCCGCATAACGGTTCTAAGGTCACTTCTCCGATGGCCGATGAGATCAGAACTGTCGATTCGGACTTGCTATCTGACGGTTCATGATCCGTCACATTATCGCCATTACAATTGTTCCTTGCTTAGTTTCGATAACATCCAATGGTTATGCCGATGTGATGAGGATCTGGACCGTTGATATTTCAAATCCAACGGTTCGTGTGCAATAACCTGTGGCGTTCTTGGGCTGACACCTGCCTATTTGATACGCCACCATTGTACCATCTGACCTATCAGGCACCCGCATTTGGGAGCGAGTAATCCTGTTGCACCAAAGAAGTGCATTCCTGTTTGAGTTGTTCATCATCTGAGACTTCTAGGGGTCCTGAGAAGTAAGGGAGTTGCTGGTTTACTCCTTGATTGGCCAGTCTATCTGCAACTTTGTTGGTCGTTCGTCTGACATGCTTGAAGGTAATGCTTTGGGGATTCTGCATCCTTTCCTCCAAGAGTTCCAGTCGGCTGAGCAACCTCCAGCTGGATGCCATCTTGGCTGTCGAAGTTCCTGCTTGTATTCTGATAGCTGCTGTTATTAGGATAAGTGAATCTCCCTCAACCTCTAAGGGGAAGAAGTTCTTTTGATCTGCAATGCAAATCCCTTTCCACAGTCCTTCCAGCTCAGCTGCATTATTAGTGTCTTTTCCAATCGATCCGTAATAGATATGCAATACTACACCCGTGTTGTTCCTGAATACTCCTCCAAATCCCGTCGGCCCTGGATTGCCCTTGGCTGCCCCATCAAAATTCAATTTGTATGAGTTGATTGCAGGAGGGGACCAAGTGAGGGGAGAGGCTGAGCTGGTTGGTGGACGGGCTTTGACCTGGGCTAAAAAGGATAGGTCCAGATTCCAGGCTTTCAGGATGAGACGTTCCTGAGGAGAGTCTGGCAGATCCGTGTCATGCCAGTTTCTGATAGCTAGAGTTTCTTGAAGATTTTGTTTCAGGAGGAGCCACAGAGCATCAATTGGCCTGCTGATGTTGTTGAAAATTCTGTTATTTCTTTCCTTCCAGAGAATCCAATAGAGAAAGCCTGGGATTAGATTCCACAGAGAGTTTAGAAGCGGGCTTTGAAAAGGGTGCTTTGGCCATTTTCTAATGGTTTCTGTGATATCTCCCATCCGATTTTCCGATCTCCTATTGCATTGTTCAATTTTCTCCCATAGTTGAGTTGCTAGAGGACAAGTCTCCATTAGATGCCTGATGGATTCAGAGTGGAGATTGCAATTGGGGCATCTTGATGGGCCAATGAATCCTCTTTTTTGTAGGTTGTCCCAGGTAAGGATGTGCCTCTTACTTAAAAGCCATAGAAATGTGGAGACCTTGGGCCATATTCCTGGTTGCCAGACCCTTTCCCATATCTGATCCTTGTCTGTCTGGGAGGCTGAGTAGCGAAGCTAGTGAGCTTCCTTAGTAGTGAACATTCCCTTTGGCGTGTGACCCCATCTCAGTTTGTCCTGCTGGTTTGAATATTTGATTCTTCTATAATTTAATTCCTGATCTATTTCAGTATGAGTTTCCCCTTGCCAATCAGCCTGCCAGGAGCTAGCGGGTTTCCAAATTTGAAAATCTTGGAGCGTGTGCTGCTGCCAGAATTGATGAACATGGGTGAGATTTGCCTGCTGCATGGAAACTTGCCAAATTGGCTTGTGAAATAGAGTGGCCAGTTTTGGGAGTTGTTGCCAAGAGTCCTCCCAGAACCTTGCTGTGGTACCTGAGTGAATTTCCCAAAAACTATGCTCTTGAATGAAGGCGCTGTGGAGCTTTGCGGCATTCCATATCAGAGAACCTTGGGTTGTAGTGCTGATTCTGATGAGGTCGCTCCATTGGCTTCCCGGAGCATATTTTGCTTGCCATAGCCTCGCCCAGGGTGTATGTGGTTTGGAGATCCAATTCCACCATATACGAGCTCCCATTGTGTTGTTGCTTTGGAGAGGATCCCTTAGTCTGAGCCCGCCCTCTGATTTTGTTTGGCAGACCTCCTTCCAATTGACAAGAGCCCATTTCCTATTGAGACCAGAGGAGCCCCACAGAAAATTTCGCTGAAGATTGCGGATTGCTTTGAGAACCCATTTTGGCGCTGCTAGGATGGAGAAAAGATACAGTGGCATGGCCTGGAGAACCGATTTGATCAAGATGAGTCTGCCAGCCATATTGAGAGAGCGAAAAGTCCAAGACGAGAGCCTTGATTCCAATTTGTCTAGGAGAGTCCTCCAGGAAGCGTGCTTAATGGCCGAGTCTAGCAAAGGAGCCCCCAGGTATTTAGAAGGAAGCGCTGCTGTAGAGAACCCCAGAATACGTGCAATATTCCTTTGAGTGGAGGCGGGGGTGTTGAAAAAGAAGAGTTGGGATTTTGAAGCATTGATGGAGGTGCCGGAGGCTTCAGAGAAAAGAGTGAGCAGAAGTTTGAAAGCTTTAGCCTCTTGAGAGGAGGGATGACCAAATAACATTGTGTCGTCTACAAACTGTTGATGGGATAAGGGATGAAGACCATGGAGAGAAATACCTTTTAGAGCTTGGGTGGAGACAGCGGATTTGAGCAAATGACTGAGTCCTTCTGCCATTAGGACAAAAAGGAAGGGGGGTAGGGGATCCCCTTGGCGAATACCATGGGAGGGGTGGAAGGGCAATGAGGGGGAACCATTGAGCAGGAAAGAGATACTGGGAGAGGAAATGAGATTCATGATCCGCCTTGTCCAGGTGGAGTTGAAGCCAAATGCCAATAACATCTGATGAATGTAATTCCAACTAAGTTTTTCAAAATCTTTGGAGAGGTCCAGCTTTAGAATCATACCTAGTTTTTTCAGAAGCTTTAGAGAGTTGATTGCCTCATTTGATAGGATGATACCGTCCATGATCTGCCGCCCTTATACATAACCCGTCTGCTCCGGTGAAATGAGAAGAGGAAGGAGAGGTTTGAGCCTATTCGCCAGTACTTTAGAGATAAGCTTATAGATGACATTGCACAGTGCTATCAGTCTGTATTTGTCGGGCTTATTAGGTTCATCCCCTTTAGGTACTAGCGCTAAGAAAGTTGCATTGAGGGAGGGCAGAATCCAGTGCATATTTCTTGATTCCTCCACTAATTCCCATACCTCTGTCTTGATGAGCTCCCAAAACTCGTGAAAGAAATTGGCAGTAAAACCATCAGGACCAGGTGCCTTGCCATCCTTGAGTTGGGCCATCGCATCTTCGACCTCCTGAAGTGAAATGGACTAGAGCAGTTTATTGTTATGATTCTCCATTATGATTTTAGGAATGTGCTGCGTGATAGTTCTGATTGCTTGATCTCTATTTCCTGGAGGCTCCTTGAGAATTTCTTGAAAGTAATCTTTAAATTCCCTCTCCATGTCTTCATGCGCTTTGAATCTTTGCCCTTGTTGATTATTAATGAATGCTATGTTGTTGTGCATTCTTCTTTGGATGGCAGTTCTATGGAAGAATTTTGTATTCTTCTCCCCCTCCTTGAGCCACCTGATTCTGGACTTTTGCTGCCATAGGATTTCCTCTTGCTGCCTGCGGGCTTCAATTTCATTCCAGAGGGTCTGCTCCTGATGTCCCTGCTCATCTGTCCTACCTTCCAAGATGAGAGTCTGTTGTAGTGCGCTCATTTGCCATTCTAGCCTTTTGCGATTTTCAAAAATGTTGTCAAACTATGTGTGGTTCCAGACTTTGAGAACTTGTTTTAAGTTCTTTAATTTCTGTTGGAATTGGAACATTTTGGCACCTGCCGGTGGGATGAATGAATGCCATGCCTCACTAACCACTGTCTTGAAGTTAGGATTTGAAAACTAGAAGGCTTGAAATCAGAAAGGTCTATTTCTTCTTGTACCTAGCCGAGACCATTGTAACATAATTGGCCAGTGATCTGATCCACCTTGGGGCAATATGGAGGCATGAAAGTCCCCTCCCAGGTGTATGGCATTGTGCACGATGAGGAACCGATCTAGCCTAGAGGCGATGTGTTGAGAGACCCTGCGCTTATTGGTCCAAGTATATACTCCATTGGAGGTTTGAATGTCTATTAATTGATTATTTTGAATGAATTCTCTGAGACCATTGCTGTCACCTTCTAACCTTGTTCTGCCTCCTTGTTTCTCCTCCATCATCTTGATGATGTTGAAATCACCTCCACCGATCCAGAGGGGGAACTGCCTGTTAGCATTGAGAATGGTGAGAGTGTCCAAAAGTTCTAATTTTTGTTGTAGATTCTGCGGAAAATACACATTTGAGAGATGTCCATGGATGTTTGTGCCGATGAGATGGAAGGACGCTTGGATGAGGAAATGGGTGGCATGAAAATCTTGTAGAGTGAGAACCTGCGGGTTCCACAAGATAGCTAATCCACCGAAAGCCCCAGAGGCATCTACTGAAATTGAGCAGTTGCCTGACCAGACCTTGTTGCGGATTCTTTCTATAGCAGTATTATTGCTTTTCGTTTCTTCAAGAAAAACTAATGATGTTTTTTCTTTCTGAATCAAGTTTTTTAACATTCTTTGTTTTGAGGGGCTATTGAGCCCTCTCACATTGTAGGAAATTAGCTTCATGAGGGGCAGGGGGGTTTGGGTGTGTAAAACTTTGTCAACTTAGGGAACCGCCCGGATTCCATAAGTATTTCTCCTACTATGATGGTTCTTTGCAGGTCTGTTTTGCGCCCTCTTTTCTTCGTTTCTTTGAGAATTTTTTTTCCATCCCATGGGCTTTCGGCTTGTATGCCAAGACTTTTATTGCGTTGTGCTTTGATTAAAACTCCTTCAAGCCTGTCGATTTTCCAAGGGGGTATTGAGTTGTATTCTTTCTGCTTACAAGCCGTTTCTAATTTGAGGATATCTAGACCATCCAGACTGACGTTCTCTGGATCTTCATCCATGATGGTGGGGGAACTCTGATCCTCCACAGATACAATGTCCTGTAGACTGAGGGCTAGAGCTGCATCTAGCTCCATTGCTGAGGACTGTTGGCCGAACTCTGGAACAGATTTCTCCGAGGAAGTGGGGAGTGAGCCAGTATCTGGAACAAGTTTTTTTTCCGGGTCAGGGCAGATTAGGAGGCTAGAAGGAATGGGTGTGGAGGATGGCCTTGGGGCGTTGGGAGCTTGGGAGGATGAGGGAAGGGAGGGGTTCTCCTGAGGTTCTGAGCTTGGTTTTTCTGGGGGATCAGGAGAAGAGAGCAAAATGAATCTGTTCTGGGAATCAGGTTTTTTGGGACTTTCTGGGACTGCATGATTTTTCTTTGCATGCCTACGGCGATTTGGAACTTTGATGAATCCTTCAGAGTCTTTGTTAGATTCATTGGCAGGGGATTTGGACTGAGAATTCAAAGGACAATCTCGGAAGAGATGGCCATGTTCATGGCATTTATGACAACGAAAAGGTATATGCTCGTAATCTAATGGTTGGATCCATTCAAAATCGTCATGAAAGAGACTTACCGAGTCAGTGAGAGCTTTGGTCAAGTGCATCTGGACACAGATCCGGGCATATGAGGTGTATCTGCGGGTTTTGGTTTCCTCAACAACTTTGATAAAAACCCCTAATTTGTTGCCGATGTCTGCTAGCGTTTCTTCTCTCCAGTATTCCACAGGAAGGGAGTACATACGTATCCAAACTGGAGCCCAACTAAAATCTTCCTTATCTGGGTTAAACCTAGCTTTCCAATCCCGAAGGTATAGACCTGAGGAGTTAAAGAAGTACGGGCCTCCTTCGAATATGCGAGATTTGTCCTCCACACAGTGGAAAATGGCCGTGAAGAAACCTTTGGGTCCAAGCTGCAGAGTGACCTGTCCTTTGGGCTTCCATTTTGAAGCTATCCATCCCTGCAGTGCCTTTTCAGTTGGCCAGAAACCGAGGAACTTGCCTATGAGCGCATGGTCCTGCATGAATTGGATCTCGCTGTTGATACGATGACTGGGGAGATCGACTTTGATTCGTTCTGCAGCTTTCGGGATGCAGGTTGCCGAGGTCACCTTTGGCTGTGACGAAGAGGACGTTTGGTTCACGCCTTTATCTTTGTTATCCGCTTCACACGCTGCTGAGGGATCAGCTTCGCTATTGATCTGTCGTGATCCCTGATCTGTTTCTGGGAAACCGCCAGGAGAGGACAGAGGTATTGCAGACTTGCCAGTGTCAGAGGCAGAAGCATTGTAAGGAGGGGGGGAGGATCCTGCCCCTCCTGCAGGCGCGTCCATGGAAGGGAGGTCAGAAGAAGCGCGGCGGCGCGAGCTTGGAAGGCCAGGGGAGAGCAGGGATTAGGGTTGTCTCGTACCTAGCAGAGCGAGGCATTCGCAGAGCAGAGGAGCTTATTATTATTATAATACAATATAATTGTTATTATTTTTTTTATAATTTTATATTATTATATTATTTTAATAATATAATGATAATCTAATATTATTATGAGCTATTCTTATTATTAATTAATATATATTAGGAGTTTATATTATTATTATAATACTTATATGATAATATATATAAATAATATTGTTGTTAATATTTATATAGTTGTTAATAATCCTAAATACCAATAATAATTAACCCAATGTATACAAACCCTAAGATAAATATTAAAAATACAAAAGCCTCATAATAATAATAATAATAATAAGAGTTTATGTTATTATAATAATATTAATATAATAATCATAAATATATAAGAATATAGTTGCTATTATTTGTATAGTTATTGATTATCATAAATAATAAATAATTGGTCTTTATTGTTATTATTATAATAATATCATAATAATATAATATTATAATGTCTAAATTATAGTGAGCTCGACACGTTTCTCTCCAAGCTTTTTGAGTATAGGAATAAAATCTTAAATCAAAATAAATAATTCGTTTCTTTAAGTTCGATAGACCAATGTTTGGTCTTAGCAGACGTTAACCACCATCATCATCATCATCATCATCATAATCATATATTATTATTATTATTATAATAATACAATATAATTGTTATTATTATTTTTATAATTTTATATTATTATATTATTTTTAATATATTATTATGAGTTATTCTTATTATTAATTAAAATATATTAGGAGTTTATATTATTATTATAATATTAATATAATATTTATATCATAATATATATAAATAATCTCGCTGTTAATATTTATATAGTTATTAATAATCTTAAATCTCGTTGATAATATTTATAAAGTTATTAATAATCCTAAGTACCGATAATAATTATTAATGTGGTTGATATAAGTCTATCGATGTATATCAACCACATTGGAAAATGTGGTTGTATATATGTTTCATATATGCCTATCGGCGTTTATCAATGACATTGGTAAATGTGGTTGCGCTAGTATACACATTATTGTTTTCTTTATTTTTAAATTTTATTTTGCATTTGTTGATGTTTAAAATTATTAATATACAAATTATTTTTATTGGGAGTATTTGAGTGGGTGATGGTGTTGGTGTTGATAATGAAGAGTCATATTTTATGAAATTTCAAATTAGGAAAATTTTAGGGGTGAAATTTTGGAAATGGTCATTTTTTTTGAACATTTTCTAAGAAAAAAGCCTATTTGCTTAAAATTCCCCCATTTTTTACTCTATATAATGAAATGGATGATATTTGCTAAAAAATTACCAATATTAATAGTAAGTTACATGTTTTTTATTGAATATTTGCCTAGATTTTATATATATGATTTTTCAACAGGAATAGTCACCTCCATTTAAATTTTTTAAAAATACTATATTCTAAGTTCAAACCCCAAATATAAACTACCAAAAAAATATTATTAATGCACAACATTATTATTATTATTATTATTATTATTATTATTATTATTATTGTTATTATTATTATTATTATTTAACATTATATTATTGTATATTATAAATGATAATGATGTAGAAATGAGGATAGTAAATATAAGAGTAATGATAGTTAACATGAAAACATTAATTATTATATCCAACATAATGAAGATAGATTAATAATAGACTACTTTTAATAAGTTATTATATAAAAAGAAGGATTGGTATTAGTCTTGACTATATAGGTAATGTTAGATTTTAGAATTTTGTGATCCATATTGATAATAGTATTGTCTTTTGGATTAATCACGTTGTTGATATTTGGTTGATGTTTAGAAACAACTAATGCGGTTCATCCTTAGGAAAAAGGTTAAAATTCAATCTTCGCAATTGTTTAAATAGCATAGATGCATCCATGCCCAAAAACATGTGATCAATTTCAACACAGATGATGGTTGGAAACTACCATTTCCTCTTGATTGTTTCCTTTTCTATCGATTTTTTCCCTTCTATGTGGAATTAATTATTTTACATTCTCTCTTCCTAAATAATATTTATTAACAATTTAATTAATAAATCATTAATACATTTTCTATTTAGGTTATAGCCATAAAAATATTTAATAAATAAATATAATACCCTTAATGTATTATTATATTATATTATAATCCTTGGTCATATTATTTTAATATGTTTTTAAAAAATAAAGAAATAAAATTATCAATAAAATAATTAATTTATATTCCATTAACAAATTTCTTAACAGCCTTTCCCAACGGCTAGTTTAAAACAGCTATTTCATAATGGCTAATTCTAGGCATGGATGCTTCAAAGCTATTTAAACAATTGCAAAGATTGATTTTTTGACATTTGTCTTCACATTGAACCACATTAGTTGGTTTGAAACGTGGAACAAATCTCAATAATATGATTTATCTGAAAGACAATACTATTATATATAGACAATCTTTCGTTTGAGTTTTTGTGATATTATGAATCATGTTCAAATAGATAAAAAAATTTGGGCTATGTATGAAAATCTAGGCATGTCATATATCTTAATTTGATTTTGACATTTATAATTGAGAATAAGTGTTTAGTTGTCAGTAGTTGGGAGTTCATATTTAATCTAGTTTAAATTGGAATTGTAGTGTTAGATAGGAAAATTAGTGGAAGTTGGAATGGAAACGATTTATATTTCTAAAGGAGAAAAAGAAAGTTTCTCTTGGACATGCCTTTTATCTCATTGATTTTATAGGTTTGTGATGTATATGGGTGTAGAATATATATGGAGATATTAAGATTGAGAAAACCCAAAAATATATTATAATAAAAATAATCTTATAAATAAAAAATACATGTAATACTCTATCCTTGTTTTGAAGGATGCTCTTCTCGTTATGGAGAGTAAGATTATGATAGGGTACTTAATGTATAAGTCATATAATATAAAGAAACGGAATCTCCCTCTCATAGTATAAAGCTCTAATTAAATATACCCATGGCCATAGAGAAGATGGACTATCAATATTCTCTTCCCCAAAGAGAAGAGCATGGACTAGGGATACTTCCTTTTCTTTATGTTTCATGTATAGTGGAAGATGATTCCTTTAGAATGTCAAATATTGATAATACTACCAAAGGTATGCTTAGAAATATATTATGGTGTTCCAAAGATGTTGATAGTAAGAAAATTGTGGTTTATCACAAGAAGATTATTAACCTTGTAAGATAGAAGACAGAGATGACCTCTTTAGTATTACTTGCTTTAACAAGAAAATAAATATTAGAAAAATAAGGACAAAATTCATGAGATTTATAAATAAACTGAGATATGGTGAAGGAATGGAGTAAGTTTTAGTAAAATAAGAAACAAATCACGATCTTCGTATAGAAATTGAGAGATGATCAAAAGCTAAAAGATCATAAAAAGAAAGAATGTGTAATGTGTGTAACTTCAAAAATGTTTAAGAGGAAAATATTTATTTTTTCATAGAGTTCACAAATATTAGATCTCGATATTAAACACACATTAAGGGCATTTATAATGTAATGTCTTGCAAATGCCAAAGTGAAATTGTTGATGTTATTCACACGTTAATTGATCTTAAAAGCAACAAAATTTAATATCAAACTGAAACTTTCTTTCTAGGAGTCCAACACACTATTAGTCATATCATTGAATGGTAACCACTTTAACATCATCATTAAAAACATGTTGAATAATACACATCATATTATTATTGGTATTTTGAGTAAGGGAAATAAAATTATATATCAATCAAAATGGTTTATACAGTTACTTGAAATATTGATTTCATATTTAATTATGATATAACCATTTACCTCAAAAAAGTGTGCAAATAATGCATAAAGAATTATATGCCACCACCATTTTTGTATAACTAATAGGTATATGAATTATAGTTTTGAAATAACTAGGTGTTCTCCCGAAGGAACAATGGGTTTTCCTTTTTTTCCTTTTCTTTTTCTAGAGATATTGTTTGTCTTTTGATGGGTATATAGACAATCCAAGAGTAGTTGAAATTAGATCCATCATTGCATCTATGTTGGATGGGTCTCTATGTCCATTGGTATATCTAAATTTTTTGGATCATGAAATACCTTGATCCTACCACTAGGGCTATAATTGTAAATATTAACAATGAAGGGGCATATATTGATGATGTTGAGTATGTGTTATATTGTTTGCACAACTACCTCCACATGTTTTACATTACACTATCTATAGTGGGGTGACCACAAGGGAGGAAAATTTCCCTTGAGGCCCCAAAAAAATGTTGGGATGTTCTTTTGCATCCATTTTTATTAGTTTTCATCACATTGTTTTTTCCTTTAGCTAGTTTTTGGCACATGGTGGCTTTTCCCATGGCTTTGTACTTTTGGTTAAGAACCTACAATTATATTTTAATCCATGGGAAATGGATTAACATATTATGGATGTTATATATATATATATATATATATATAGATATATATATATATATTTACTAAAAAATTAGTCCAATTCTCTCGGTTTTGGTTTCCCAAGATTTTTCTCTACGCTAATATGTTTTTTTGTCTTTACATATTTTTTATTTTATTACAACAAGTTTGCAACAATTAACTATATGAGGTAAATTTCTTATGTTAGAAATTTTTTCTTCAAAGAGATCCCTTTTGTCCAAGGGGTTTTTCTCGTGCCTTTGTTAGAGCCTACTATAGTGGGTGATTTGTTGAATTGATTCTTGGGGTGAAAGGAAATGGTGAATAGTTAAAAGCAGAGATCAAAGAATTTAATGGGATGAGTTTTGAGGTGTGGATGCTCTAGATGTAATATATGTTGGTGAATAAATATTAATGGATCATCATGGATTTGGTTACTACAGAAAAAGTGATGTTGATAGGAGACTAGAACATGTTTGATTCAATGGAAAAGAGAAAAATACACTTATGTGTCTTAAACTTAGTTTAATTGAATGTTTCAAGAGAATATATAAGGAAGGTATTGTGAGATAAGTTAGGGACTTTGTATTATTTTATGTCTCTAGTGATGAAATTGTTCCTGCAAAGAAAGCTATATAACTTTAGGGTCAAGGAGGGAGACTCAATGAAAGAGCATATAATGAATTTCAATATTGTGGTAAGTCATATATTATCTATTGAAAATAAGATTTTAGATGAAGATAAGTGTATTCATTAGTTGTGTTAATTACCATACTCACGCGATATCTTGGTTATGATCATAGGTAATAATTCAACTACTTTATGTTTTGATGATATGGTATCATCCTTGTTATTGGAGAATATGAGTGGAAAAACATGAAAAGTCAAAGAAAAATATCCTTATCAATAAGATTATGTTCCTAGAATAAAAATAAAAATAATTCTTGATGTTAGTGATCTAAATCTAGATGAAGATCTAAATCTCTTGGAATATTCATGAAGGTATATTGGAAATATTGAAAAGAAGGGCGTTATAAGAAATACTGTAAACCCAAATTACCGAGAAAAGGAAGGGATTTGATGATGCTCCTTCTAGAAAATAAAAAATCTCCTAAAATGAATAAGAGGATGTGTTCTTAGCTTCTTTAAGTACACATGTAGATCATGATGCATGGTTGGTTGAATCAACCACATCTCCTCATAAGAGGCAGCTTTGTGAGTATGAATGATATGATGGTGGTAATGTTTTCTTAGCACATGATGCGACAGTTAAAATAATAGAACAAGGAAAACTAAAATTTAGGGTCATGGGCGGAAATATTTGAACACTCCTTATTCTTTGAACATCCTAATATTCGCAAGAAATTTGATTTATGTAACCAAGATGACTGATGCAGGTATAAAAATAGTGTTTGAAAAGGATACCTACATGATGGCTCAAGGGTTAATGGTATTGTTGGGGGGAATTCAAATTGTAAATATATATAAAGCACTATTCGTGATGGGTGCAATAAGTCCACTAATCCTTGGAATGGAGAAGAAGAAGAAACTCTTACAGCCTTTGGAGAAAATACTATGATATGGCATCAAAGAATGGTACATATTAGAGAGAAAGGCCTTCATGTACAAGTGGTAATGGTATGACAGAATGTACGTATAATCACTCTCTGAGTACTGATTAATGTGAACATTAGTTAAATGGGAATAAAATTTGGGTTAGCTTCTCCTCTAGTTCTACGGTGTCAAAGGAAATATTACAATTGGTCCATACTAATATGTTTTTTACCTCTATTGGTTCCACCACAGGGTAAGTCTATGTACTATGTCTTATTTACAGATGACTTCTCAAGGATTACATGGTTTTATTTACTGAAGAAGAAATGTGATGTCTTTTGAAAATTCAAGTAATTAATGTTCCTTTGAAAGTTATATATTGAGGAAATTAAGGTGTTGAGGATAGATAATGGTGGACAATTAGTGGGAGTTAATTTGAATAATTATGTAAGAAATGTGGTATATAAAGGAAAACGACTACTTGATAAACACCTTATTACAGTGGAGTTGTAGAAAGGATGAATATGATGTTGATGGAAACCGAATGGATCATGCTCATTGGTACCATGTTAGGATATGAATTTTAGGAAGAGGGAGTGGACACTACATCTTACCTCATAAATAGATAACCCTCATCAACATTAGATGAAAAGACTCGACAAGAGGTATGAATTATTAATAATCCATCTATTAAACATCTATAGGTATTTGGTTGTGATGCTTATGTACATGCTAGAAAGGAGAATAAGAGTAATATGTATATGAATATAAACAGTGTGTCTTTCTTGGATATAAATATGATCTAGAATGCCATAAGATTTCAAGCACATAAAGTAAGAAACTTTTCTATAGTGGATATGTATTTATATAAATAAAATATGTTTTCAAATAATAATTCGTAGCAATGGAGAAAGAACTAGAAAATATAGAGTTTGAGTTCAAGGATGGTGAATCAAACTCGATAGGATGAAAAGAACATAAAAAATAAGTGCCACATTCTCCATCATTGAAGAGATGGGTCTCAGAAAGAAGGAATCTGGAATGGTATAATCAACCTTATTTTCAATTATATCTTCCTATGTTTGTTATAGATGACAACCATTAAACTGCCATGGAGGTAGTCTATTTAGAAGATTAAAAACTAGGAAAAAGTTTCCATTGTTGAAGAAATTACAAAGTAGTGGTGTTGTTGGCTACAAGAAAATGCATTGGTAGAAAATGGGTATCTAAGACCAATTTGAATTCGAAAGGTAGAATGAATAAATACAAATCTCAATTAGTAGCAAAAAATTATTCCTAAGTAGAGCCAATTGATTCTAGTGAGATTTTTTCCCATGTTTCCAAGTAAACTTTTAATAGATTTCTTTTATCTATTGCTCCTACTTTTCATTTTGAAGTAGAACAAAGCGATGTGAATATAGCATTCCTATATGGGTATCTAGAAGAAGAAATCTGCATGAAGTAGCAATAAGTTTTTGTTATTAAAAGAAAGAAAGAACTAATATGCAAGATGAAAAACTACATGTATGGTTTTAAGCAATCAAGAAGGACGTGGTAGAAAAAATTTGTTACTTATATAGTGCGACTTTGGCTTTAGAAGGAGAAAGGAAGATCATTTTTTGTATTTCAAATTAGTTGGTGATCATCTTATTTGTTTGATGTCGTATCTGGATTATATGTTTTTGATTAGAAATGATATTTAAATCATTCGGGAAGTGAATACTTAGTTTTCCTTTAAATTTGACATGAAGGATATTGGTTTTACAAGTTTATTTTGGGAATGGAAATTAAAAGAGATCTAGAAATAAAAATGTAGCTAAATCAGGCAAATATGTTGAGAGAAAGGTTTAATATTTAGTAATGAAAATGCATAAATGACCCTATTCCTATAGGTTCAAATTTATTTATAGAATAGTGCCCCAAGACCTAATAAGAGGAAGAGGATGTGTACCCTATTCCATACGCCAGCGTGGATGGAAATTTTATGTATACAATAATTTGCACTAGATATGACACTGCACATGTAGTTGGATTGTTGAGAAAGTATATTAAAAACCCAAGGAAGGAGAATTGGATAACAATAAAGAGAGTTTTCAAGTATTTCCATGGAACCACCAATTATGGATTGTACTCCTATGGAAGGCCAGGATTTCTCAGATTATTGGACATACATGGCTTTGTTGATACATATTGAGTTGGAGATCTAGATTATCGAATATGTATAAGTAGGTATGTTCTTAATCTATTTGGATAACCAATCCATTAGATGAGTAGGAGACAATTTGTAATGTTTCTCTCAATGAGATATACTAAATACATGGAAATCACTCATGCAATCATAAAAGTAGTATCCTTGTAGAGATTGTGTTCAAGTATTAGGTTGGTACATGTTGGCTTATGGAGGCCTAACCCAGGTTCGGAGTTATTTAGCCAAACAAATCCCTACACTACTATCCGTTTCGGCATTATCCTGTGGAGCGTGGATTGAAGTCTCACCCGAAGCAGTATGGGGGGATGCTGGAACCAAATTTCAGCACCCTTCAGAAGATGTCAGTTTAGTCAAACTATGTCTGCCTTCGCGCAGGTCATTTCGCGCACTGATCTAACCTTCAATACCTTCAAGATCTATTATAATTGTCTTTTGGGCAGCCCTAACCAGGGGTTGAAATGATTCTGCGCTGCTATGGCGGCGACTTGCACTATTTCCCTAAACTACACCGCGTATCTTACTTATCATCTTAACAGACCTTACTTATCTTCACGTAAACAGTTATTCTATCTTGCATTCACTTAATCAACACAGTTATACACATTCGCGCATCATATAAGCATTAAAAGTGCAATTTATATCCAATGTAATAGATGCATAAAACAGGTAATAAATACGCAAAAATGATAGGAAACTTCTCTTTATTAATACTTCCAACTGTTACAGACTCGACTCACCCTGCTCACTTAGCTGTAGGAGTCCAGGCACTCAGCTGCGAACTACTAGGCCTCTGTGCACTCAGCTGCAGAGCCTACTCCTATTCTACGACCCAAAACTAGACTTTTCTCCAAATATATGACTCAATTCTTCATCCTTATCCTCATGTCTTAGCTACTTAGAGCCTCGCTCTATTTATAAAATCCTATGGTATGCAGACCATGGGTAGATCTCTACAGTTGACATTACAATAACAAAATTAAGGACGGACAACCCTATGAATCTTTTACAAACTACAAAATTTGCACCCACAAAATGCGGAGTCTTTACATCGGAATTGCAATTTTTGACAAAAATTTGGGATCTAAGCCCCAAAACTTCCCTTGGGGGATCTCGTACCCAACAGGCCCCCAACACAAACATCATGACTCACCCTCGAGTCACTCTGTTGGTGTAGAGTTCTTTGCGTGAAGACCTCCCAACTCTGATTGGATCACTGCAAGTTCGGCAACGCACTGAGAAACTGCCTACTGTACTTCCTCTACACGTTGTTCAGTGACCGTTGTGGCTGAACTGCCACCCTAAATCCTTTCCTGTGTTGCTTGATTCTGCACGAGCTTTGCTTCAATGGAGGATGTGATGGTATACGCCTCATCAATCCACGGTTGTAGGTGAACCTTCAAAAATGCTTCCTTACGTTGAGTAACATTCACTTGCTCCTTGAGTGCTTTAGCTTGCTGCATCCTCGCAAGCCTTTGTGTAAGGGAAACAATTTGTGCAGTCCCTTTTACTTCGTCGTATCTCTGTTGTAGCTCACACACCTCTTTCTCCAAGCGCTCTATGTTTAGGTCCTCCTGTAGGGTCGTGAGGACCTCGAACGTCTACTCGAACAACTTTGCACAGCATGTCACTACACTATTGATCGTCGCTATTACTGTCATGATCACAGTGGTGTGATGTTCCTTAACCTCTAGCGGAGTTGAATGTTGTGCCTTCAACTGCAGTTTCTCTATCTGAAGGTTTAGCTCTATCTAAACCCTAGCCTTTTCCTCTTTGGCATCGTGTACCACTACTGCTAACTTCTGGATGTGCATCTCCACTGACTCTTTTGCTTGGATGGCCAAGTCCAGGACCATATGGCAGGATTCCTCGACCACCTCAACTATTTGTCTATTTTGCGCTACTACCTCATCACACTGCAGGCTCAACTATTCAATGTTGATGTGGTGCTCACTCATTACCTGGAGTGCACAACCCTCCCTGGCTCATAGTTCTGCAGTGACTCCATCCTACAAAATATAGAGTGTCTCCCAAGGGAGTGTAACCACGTTTAATCTAATTCCCTTCAACCTGCTAACCATATGCCTATCGGCCTCATTTTTTGTAACAAGTGCGCCATCTCGCAACACTATTGTGTTCGTCATCCGTGCACGCATCATTTCCTTGGCTGCGGATGTGCCTACTGCGAGGTTGGTTGACATAATTCCGACCTGTGGGGTGCACACCTGCAACTCCTATATCTACATCCGGAGAGCCCCCAACACCATCTGGTCTTGCTCCTCAAACTACTGGAGGGCCTCCACGATGACATACCTCACCATCTTGCCAATATCATGGAGATCCCCCTCAGTGAGGGTGATCAGGTTGAACAAAGTCTCTAAATCCTTCGACTTCTTTCGCGGCCCTACTTGCTCTCTTCAGCGTGGACATTTTAGCTGGGTGGACATTATCTATGGGTCCACACCACCTTGCTCTGTATCAGTCTCCGGCTCAGACAAAGGCAACTTATGTTCTTCACACTCTTCTTCTGTTGTCTTCTGTTGCTCTTCTGCCAACTTTTCAGTGTTGCATGTCACCTGGGCCTCAACTGTTGCTTCTTCCTTCATACATTTCTCTTCCAACTGTGCCATCCAGAATTTCTCCTCTTCCTTCTTTCGCTGCGTGACGGACTTCTTTGCTTCCACCGTAGAGCCCACTGGAGCATGCCACTCTGGTAGCCTTGACTCAAGGACTGTTAAGATGACATTATCGATCGCCAAATAGGATAGCTTGTGCCACGTCTTCACGGGGTCCTTCTACACCCTAATGTAGACATTGTGGAAATATTCCTTGAACTCCGCAAAGCTCTACAGACTATTGTAGACCATGGGCAATAATTGTGGCTTGCAATTAATCCCCATTTTGATGTTCATCTCCATGAGCACCCAGAATATTTTTCTGTCCCTTATCCTTTGTGCATCCCTGGTTGCCCATAGCGTAGCATACTTCGCTACATCTAGAAGGTCCTGCACAATCATCGGGAACTGGCTATCTTCAAGCAATTCCCATGCCATTAGTACTATTGACAACAGAAGCCATGCAAAGTGAAAAGTTATTCCCTGCTCCTGTGCCTCACTGCAGTTCTCAAGGAACTCTCTGCATAAATAGTTTTCCTAATTAAACGAGGCCCCTTCTATGCATTATGCTGCTAATGCAACTACTAGTGTGAGCACCTCATCCTCATGGCACTTCCACTTCGCTGCCAATATCTACATCACGACTTTAACTACAGGGTCGTTGACACTAGAAATGGCATACCCTCTCTTCTTCTTCTCCAGCTTAAACTTCTTCTTCATGGCCTCCGTAATGGCTAAATCATCACTCTTTCCCTCTGAGATGTTTGTTGTGTCCTCCCCTTTGCAAGGGAGCTGGGTAATTCTATGAATCAAATGGTCTGTGATAAGGATGGGCTCCTCCATCCACAAGCACCACCATGCACAAAGAAGAGCATCTACTTGATGACAAAAATGGTCACTAGGGTGCGATCATAATGTGGCACCGAGAGCAAGTTTAACAATCCTACCTTCTCTACACCTCTCAGTCATTTACACGGCTTCAACTCTATGATTTCGTCCACTGCGTCCTTCTTCTGGTGCATTAGCTATGTGGTCATGAGATGTGCGACATTCTCATGGTCCGCGAGATCCCAGTCCTCAAATTTCAGTACGAGCACTTGCCCTAAATGCGCTCCTTCAAAAATAATGTCGTGATGGAGCAATGGAGTCTGCCGTCATGGAGCAGTGGAGTTTGCAGAGAGCTCTTGCTCTCATCTATATCTTTGGGCACCTTTTCTTTACCCTTCTGCGTAGGAACATATCCGGGTAGCCTGGTAAGAGGGTCTGCACCTTAGGTTTCAACCTCCATTTCTACATCCTCCTTCTCTACCAGGACTTCTTCAAATTCTTCCTCCTCATCGACCTCCAAATTTATAGCCTTCCCCTTTTCTTCCATGGTGAGCCTAGTCCTTAGTGGATTTCTAGGTGATATGCAGACCTATACAATGGCCTGCTTATATTTCTTGGGTCTCGACGTGCATGGCGATTTAGAGATTTATGCAACTATCCTAGAACTTTCTAGGGCTTCCAGTTCTGTAATGGCCTGCGCAGCTTTCTCGACGATCATCACTCTGGTATCCATGCGTTCTTGAGGTGCCACCATAGTGCGATTCCACAATTTTCTCAATATCTCGGGTAATTTCTCAAGCAAAGAATTTTCCTTCAGAAGATCGAACAAATCTAAGTTCATGAATGTTTGAGCATGCAACAACTCATTTCTCGAATTGTCAAGCGTTGTTTGTTGGACAACCCTTTGTAATTTATAGTGCCTTTTGAATTTGAATTCGACTGTTCTCCGCACATTCGGTCCATTAATGCTCAATTGGCAGATGATTTTCAGGAATCTAGCCCATAAAGTTTGCATTAAATGCCTATTTCCCGCTCCATTTGGTCTCAATCCAAGCATCACATCATCAATAGTGACTATAACAATCACTTTCTGGCCGACCCACGCGGTAGCGCAACTACCCTTGTATTGTCGCGATCCTGTGACACTTCACTACTATGCACAGTCCTGACATCGCGTAGCTCCTGGGCAGAGTAGTTTATAGACCCGCGTCTCCTTTCAATTGCCTAGAGCACTAAGACTGTGATTTTGTTGGCTAGTAAGATGTCTGAGCCCCATGTGTATGGCTTCAAACAACTGCCATTGACTTTTCCTCGGAAAGGTTCCCCATCTAACTTTACCCACTGCACCGCACAACCATCCGTGATCTCCTTAATAACATATGGTCGCAGCCAATGCATTCTGAGCTTTCCAAGGAATTTATCAAACTTACTATCATACAACAACACCAAATCATTCACCTTAAAGGTGTGTGACTTAATATTTCGATCGCTCCATGCCTTTTCATGTTTCTTCTGGACCTGTTGGTGAAATCCAATTGAAAATCATTCTTCTTCGAGCTCCTCCAACTACGGGAGCCTCTCCTCCAAGGCTCTGCAATCTGTCATACATGTGAGCACTACTATACATAGACTAGGCATGATGTATTCCATCGACATTATATCTTCCACTCCATAAACAAGCCTAACAGGCGTCTGTCCCGTCAGTTTCTTGCATGTCGTCCTATAAGCCCATACCAATGTAGGTATGCATAGGTCCCAATCACTTCGCTGCGTGTTGCATACCTTGTTCAGTGTGTTGCACACCTTGTTGAGTGCCTTTGCATGTAGAATATTTTGTGTGATAGCTCCTCCTATATAATGTCTTCCCAACATTAAGAGCCATTTGCACCTTTGTCCCCTAACACACACTTATTGACCAGGTCCTTCAGTGTGGAGTACATGTGCATCCGCATAGCTTGGGGCTTTTTCCCATAGGGCTGTATCCTCCTGGCCAGATGCGCGTGAAAACCATCTTGTCCTTTGCACTTATCTATCAGTCGCACCCTAGGCTTCCCAAATCGTGTGTGCATCATTCTCCTACATTCGCGCTAGTCATGAAAGCTCCCTTTGTGCATACCCAACCATCTCACAGGCGTAGCAAGAAGTACCCAGTCCAAAGCCTGAAATCGTTGCTTTTCTGACACTTCTCTTTAAAATTTATCCAAGAAGGTATCTACCTCACTTAAACCATCATACGTAGGTAGGTCTCTTACTTCTGTTGATACGCAGCGCAACGTCCTTGTCATCATATTACAATTCAGTGTAGTTACCTCATGTAACCGATTCTACCATCGCTCTCTTTCCTCCTCTGAATCTGAACTACAGGAGCTTTCATGCTCCCATGCAATCCACCCATTTGTGATGGGATTCACCCAGTCCTAGTCTCACCTTGTTATCTTATAGATGCGGTCCAAATCATCATCACTTTCATAGTTGTGCACCGGATCTGTATAGCACCGGGTCCAGGGGTACAATTACCCATAGTGACTTCTTTTCAAAAATCATTTTGTGCTTCTTCATATTGATTACCCCGTTCATGTCAATGGCCCAATCAATTCCTAAGAACACAGGGTAGGGATTGCTATCATCAACAATCTCTATCACTTCAAAGTCCACCAGCAAGCTCGCTCCCTCAATATCCACAGTTATTCCCTGCAATCGCCCCATGGGTATTATTTTCTACTGGTTCACCATCATCAGCTAAATTGGAGACCACTACAATGTAGGTCATCCCATTCATTCCCATGGCTACTTCAGCAGAACATTTGCATCTGATTCCAAATCCAAAATTACTTGGTCCATCTCATATTCTCCGATTTACGCGGTTAGTCTCATCTCTCTTCATGTTCCTGTCTTATGCTTTCCAATATATCAGACTACACACGGTTCTCCTGGCGCGGTCCCAGTGCATCTGTTGATGAGTTATTGTAACTCTTTCGCCGCCTTACTGTCATGAAATAACTTCATACATGTTTCCAAGAACATTGTGAGCATAGATGGGTGCACATCTGACTCCGGTTTAGCTTTGCTTCTTGAAGTGGAGGCATCAACGAAGCTCTTCTTAGCTTCCACGGAGATTTCCTGAGTGTGCTCCAAATCAAACTCCACTTCTTTCACCGGAGCCTTGCAAACCCAAGTACAATCTTCTAGATTCTTGCCTTTGTCATCTCCCATCGCGATTCCACTTCAGAGCACAATTTTCAAATTCAGATCTTCCTCGCATAGCTCAGACCTCATCATCTGTAGGTTCTGACATGGGGGATGTGGTAGCACTCCTTTTTATCATATCCTAGCTGTCAGCATAGGACAATCTTTTGTCTCATGATCAAGCAAGGTGCAATATAGACATGATCGATGGGTTGGATTCGTGCAATCGCGTGCATCATGTCATGGCCCTCTGCAATTGTAGCATATCAATTGTCTGTGATCTCTTCTAGGTCCTCCTCCACCTTGGCCTCGTCTGCGCCCCTGAAATCCTCTTCACGCCATTCTTGTATTCTAGTCAAGGGGCCACATTTCATCCTGAACTCGATAAGTAGGAGTTATATCCATCATTAACTCATAGCTTCTGCAAGTGCGCTCATCATGTCCCACCGACCTACAAAAGTTGTAGAACAACTGTTGTGAATTTTGTGTATACTTTTGTAACAAGTGACAATTTTTCATGGCATGTTTTCCGACTATTTGACAGATGGCGCACCACAAAGTAAGCATCGCACTACGTGTTGCTTGAGCTTTTGTCCTTAAATACATCGGTCCTCCTCCTATGAGGTAATTTGTAAAAACTGGGTAATGGTATTTGTCATGACCATCACTCTTTCATTTCACACACAATACTTCTTCACACACTTCTGGTCGATTTGTCCTGTCCTGTTTCAGACTCTGCATCTCAACACATAAATTCTTCAGCTACGTGTGGATCTGCTGAACTCCTAGGTTAGGACCCAGCATCAGGGTCTCATGTAGCCTCATGGCAATCTCCAGGGCTTCTGCCTCAGTTTTTATCTTTAGTTGTGATAGCACACTACTTAAATGTGGCATTAACAAAGCTACAAACCACTCGCGATGTTGTCCATCTTTCAGATTCATATTATCATCGCGAATCATACATTTTCGCCTCTGATTCAGATCCCAAGGAGTCTCGCCTAGTAGCATTGTGATCTCTTTGAATCCAATGATCGATTATTCTTCAGACTTCAATCTACTAAATTCTTTATTTGGCATTGTTTGGATATCTATGATTCTTGCATTTGGATTATCATTGGAGTGCTTAATATACTAGGTTATTGCACGGTCCTACAAGGTGCTAACTAGTGTCACTTTCTTTATATTGTCATCTATAACACCTTGCGCTTCCCAAACAACCCTTATAACGTACCAAAATTGGTCTGGATCCTCATTTCCAAAACCTTTGAACACAAGAAACTTCACTCTGCTTGCCATATTGAATCATGGTGGTGGTGCAGTTGGTACGAGTGAGGATGGAGGAGATGGTGATGAAGCTGGTGGCAGCGTGGGTGGAGGTGGTATTAGTGAAATTATTAGTCTGATCAGGTGGATCACACTTCGTGGTGAGACCTTCGCGAGCTCATCGTCGTACCCTCATGGAGGTGAAATCAAGGGGCTAGTTTCAGGTTCCTTATTTCCTTCATTCCTGTAAGCTTTTCCACTTCGCGTAGCACCAAAAATCAAGGTAACTACATAACCCTCTTTCTGCATAATAGCACTTTAATGAAACTATTCAAATACTTTACGTACTTACCCCGCGGTGCTATGAGAAACCGTCGCTCTGCCTCATTGTAGCTAACTGAGGTGTCAACCGCGAACTAAGTAACAAATACTCCTATAATATGATCAAGCCAATGATCAGTCTGACCACTCTTCTTTTGACAATCATGGGTTTCTGTTCTCCTGTGCCACAAACTCGTGAATTCTTCTGTCCAACTAGCCTTCAATTTCTTTCTTAGTTTGATTCCAATGATATGACATCAGACATCTCTATGCAGATTCTGGTCCCGATAACAGAACCATTTGTTGGCTTATGGGGACCTGATCCAAGTTCAAAGTTATTTAGCCAAACAAATCCCTACACTACTAGCCCTTTCGGCATCAGTCCGCAAAGCGCAGACTGAAGTCTCACCCGAAGCAGTATGGGGGGATGCTAGAACCAAGTTTCCACACCCTTGAGATGTCTGTGATGTTAGTTTAGTCGAACTATGTCTGCCTTCACGTAGGTCATTTCATGCATTGTTCTAACCTTCAATACCTACGCGATCTGTTATAATCGTCTTTCGCACAACCCTAAATAGTGCCTGAGATGCTTTGGCACTGCTATGGCAGTGACCTATGCTATTTCGCTAAACTACACCACATATCTTACTTATCTTCTTAACATACCTTACTTATCTTTGCGTAAACAATTATTCTATCTTGCGTTCAATTAATCAACATAGTTATACACATTCACTCATCATTTAAGCATTAAAAGTGAAATTTATATCCAATGTAACAGATGTATAAAAAAGGTGATAAATACATAGAAATGATAGGAAACTTATCTTTATTAATGATTCTAACTATTATAGACTTGACTCACCCTATGCACTCAGCTGCAGGGGTCCGCGCACTCAATTGTGGACTACTAGGCCTCTGTGCACTCAGTTACAGAGCCTTCTATTCTACGACCTAAAACTAGGCTTTTCTCCATAGATATGACTCAATTGTTCATCCTTATCCTCATGTCTTTGCTACTTAGAGCCTCTCTCTATTTATACAATCCCATGGTCCACAGACCATGGGTAGATCTCTACAGCTGACATTACAATAACAAAATTATGGGTAGACAACCCTACGACTCTTTTACAAACTACACACTTCGTGCCCACAAAATGCAGAGTCTTTGCATCGGAATTACAATTTTTGACCAAAATTTTGGCCTTAAGCCCCAAAACTTCCCTGGGGGGATCCTGCACCCAACAATACAATGAGGATAGATTGTGATAATTAGAGTGTAGTATTCCTTGTAAACAGCCAAACATATCATTCTAAGAAAAAACATATTCATGTTCAGTATCACTTGGTGAGAGATATGGCTGATGAAATAAAGCTTTGATGGTGAAGGTAAACACTTTAAAGAGAGTTGCATATTCGTTAACCAAAAAAATGTCCACTAGGAAGCTCTCTTCGCGTAGATAACCTATGGAAAATATTGTCCTATATTATAGATCATGTACCCTTGCATCCTTCTATGTATAAGAAAAAAAACAACCGTGAGAATATTGGGGGTGTGTTATATTCTTTGCATGACTACCTCCACACATTGTATGTTGTGCTAGGGGTAGCCGGAGGATCCTTTGGGGTGGTGGAAGAAGGGCCCAATTTTTGAGGGGTTCACCAGAGGAGGAATGCCCCTTGTTTTGGGGTTCAAGCATAGTCATGGCCTCAAAATAAAAATGGGTAGTTATTTGTGTGCAATTTTTGCTATTTTTAGCACATAGTTTTGACCTTTAGAATTATTGTGGCACATGGTGTCTTTTACCGTGGCTTTGTAGTTTTAGTTAAGGAACTATGATTGCATTATAATTAATGCTATATGGAATGTTCATTTATGGATTTCATGGGATCTGTTCTAGATCCCCAATACCTTTTTTAATATGAATCTCCATATAAATTTCTTTAATATATATATATGAGAGAGAGAACTCATAAGTACCTAATTTGGTGCTACTATTTTAGCTTGGTCTAAATGCATTTTTGAAGATGTCTAGGTGGTTTCTCTAATATGGACATCCTATGGACCTTTCTCTTTCAACATTTTTACTTATATCGGGAAGGTGTTTTTTGACAAAAATATTGTTGTTAAGATGTTTATTATCATTATCATGAAATCAAAATCCATATATTCATATTCCCATATCTTGATACCTCAATAATTATCCCACTTTAGAAATTTTTTATGTTATTGTTGTACCTCTATCTGTCGATTTATTCCTCATAGGGGATCTACTAGTGCCATCTTGCTTAAATTACATTTAATTTTCACAAACGTCAACATTTTTTAGCATAATTACTCTTTTTCTATATAAAAAGAGAAATCAGTCACATCTTGTCCTTGTTCAATGTCTGATCGATTGGTTGATGTTCTCATGCAACATGTGTTTGTTCTTAGAAGCTTCTATATTTGAGTATTTATATGGATATTAGCTCGATATAGGATTTCCATGTTCCATCAAAAGCCTTAGAAAAACTATGTCTACTATGTTGTTCATAAAATCCAATGTTTTCTCATGTCCCTAAGAATCGTCCATAATTCTATAAAATAAACGAAAATCAAGGGGTAAGAAAGATTAACAAGTTGAAAAACATATGCTGACAAACTATGGCTAGAGAGGCATCATTATTATTGTCTTAAGGATTCAAAGAGAGGGTTAAGGAAGCCTCAAGGAGGTTGAAGTTAAAAATTACGTCAATAACTCTCAAGGTAATATTGTGTTTTTGTAACTTATCTTGATTATATATATATATATATATATATATATATATATATATATATATATATATATATACATATATATATATATATATATATATATATATATATATAGATATATCTATATATATATATATATATATCTATATATATATATATATATATATATAGCTATATATATATCTATATATATATATATATATATATATATATATATATATATATATCATATTTCTCCTCCAACATACATGAATACTTGTTGTTTCTTTGCTAGTATGGACAAATCCATTTAAGGGACGTATTTTATAACTTGTGCATAAAGATATGAGTTTTTTATCCAATATGTGATTTTCGTAGCTACATCAACAATGATCATGTGAGGACAACCACTAGAACAAGGTACAACTTTCCTTCCTTGTATCGTTACTATAAGTTGAATGTGAAATTCGAGGTCTAGAGTGTAAACGCCATAGGGATCTATCCCCATATATATCTAACCTTAATAAGATTAATGAGAGGAAATTTTTATCTATGTGAAGGATTCTTTGGTAATTAAATTAAAAACTCCACTAGCGAGAGCCTAGTTTACCTTCTCTAATTTAGTTTTCCTTCTTTATTTTGAAAACATACCCTAGTTTTTTTATGTATCTAAAATTTTATAATAATGTATCAATATCTACTATCTCCATCTATATTTTTGAAACCTTAATATCCATTAAAATTGAGTATGATTTGATGAGGTTTCTTTCTTCTTCAGTAGTTGCATCTCTCTCCATGAGAAAAGAGGCTAGTCACTTTTTGCAAGCTTGCAAAAAGGTGTCATCCCATCTATTCACTTCTTGCTCAAAGATAAATTATAACTGCAACATGTCAGGAGTTTTATTTTATCTTATTTTATTTAGATAGACTTAATATATAACAAGGAAATTATGGGGAGACTATGGTTGATATATAACTAAACCATGGACACCTAGAAAGGTGTCACTTGGATATAGGCGATTTTCATGAATCCAACCTAGTGATTAGTGACTAATCTAGATTTAAACAGGAACGCAACAAAATACAGAGATAACCATATTCATAAAGATGCAACGGAAATAATACTTCTTTTCATTAATGTCAAATATTGAAATATTCTTCCAAACAGAAATGGAAATAAACCAGGTAGGGCGATGGTAGCTTATCTCTGAGAAGAGATGTGGTAGCTACGTGCCTCTGAACTGTGTTACAATGAGGATTGAAGGCCTATTTATTGTTGAGAAACAATGTAAAGCCCTAAACATCCAAAAACCTAACCCTAGAAGATGAAACACCAAACTGTGTGCCCCATTTGGGTAAATTGGTACATCAACTTCCCAGGGTTGTAACTTTGGCATACAATCTCCATTTGACGTGCACAATATCTCGTTAGAAAGATCTATCCGAGAACTACAACTCTGGGGAGAGAAACATGGGTCCATGGATCCCATGTTTCTCCCAGTATTCCAAAAAAATGTTGTTTAGGGCCTCAAAATGGCTCCGAAAGTTCAGGACCCGAAAAACTGCTAAAAATAGTAAGTTGTGCTACAATTATAGAAACTGAAAAGCTGAAAGAAACAATGGTGGGGGTCCAAGGGGACTTGGAAGGTGGCCATGAATATCCACCTAGATCATTTCTCCCCCCTTAGGAAGCAATGGTCCCCATTGCGTTGAGTTCCTCCATGAGATGAGGAAACTTTTGCTGAACTTGGTCCCTGGTGAGCCACTTGCATTGGTGAAGGAGTTGGCCTACTTTGAAAACTTGATACAATTGGAAATTCTGCTGGCGAGTCTGCTTGATCTATGTGTCCATGATCCAATCAGTTGCATCTTGTTCAATGCAATCTGGATTTAACTCTGTGGGTGTGAGTTGTTCTGTGATGTCAAATGTGTCTAGTAATGGTGGAAAGTATGGCCGAAGGTGGTCCACATTGAACACTCGGTGCAGGCCAAGAAATGGGGGAGTGCTGAGCTCAAATGAATTATCTCCCATAGCCTTTGTAATGGTGTAAGGACCATATCTGAGTGGTCTGAGTTTCCGATAGGCTTTGGTAAGGCATTCCTTTTGCAAATGTAACCAGACTTTGTCACCCACCTAAAACATGTGTGGCACTGGATCTTAATCATGTCACTACTTGTACTTGGCATTTGATTTCTCTAGAATGTCATGGACCTACTAGTGAATATGTTGGATGTGCTCAATGAAGCTATTTTCCTTATCTGTTTTAGACTGGACATGAGCTGAATCTGCGTGAGTAGCTCAACTTGCATGACCACATCAATGGGACATAGTGGCTGGAATCCCAAGCCCACCTAAAAAGGGTTTTGGCTAGTCGAGCTGTGGAGAGCCTGGTTGTAGCTATCTTGAACATAGGGGAGGCTCTCGTCCCATGTGCGTGGATGCTTTGAGTTGTACATGTGCAGAATGTGTACGATCATCCTATTGACAACCTCTATCTCGCCATCAGTTTGAGGATGGAAGGCTGTGAACTTAGTGATTTTGGTGTCGATCATCAACCAGAGACTGGACCAAAATGTACTGAGGAACCTACTATCCTGATCTAAGATGATAGATTGTGGGGTCCCAAAGTGTACCCACACTCGTTCAAAGAAGATCTTAGTAGTGGCTTCTGTTCTGATATTCTTCTTGCAGGCAGCCATAATCCATCTTCGAGAACCTGTCGACGACCACAAAAACACAGTCGTTTCCATGCACAGTGGAAGGAAGACCTGACATGTAATCCATGGATATGGATTCCCAAGGTCGACTAGGGGTAGGCATCAGGGTATAAAGGGCTTGCTTCTTGATGGTTGGTTTCACAATGGCATAATTAGTGTGTGATCTGATGTACTTCCCAACATCGTGTTGAAGATTCAGCCAATAGAAATACTTCTGTAGTACTACCACCGTTTTCTCGACCCCAAAATGTCCAGCAGCCCGACTGTAGTGTGCTTCCCAAATCATCTTGGCACGCTCGCTTGAAGGAACACAAAGGTGACCCATGTGGCATAACAAGGCATCCTCAAGGTGAAAAACTGGAACATGTTGACCCTCAAGAGTGTCTAGTATGTGTGGCCGAATTCTGGGTTGTTTTTGTAGAGAAGTGGCCAATCACAAGTCTCGTGCCCACAAGAGTTCAGCACAGTGGTTAACACCATGATTGATGGTTGACTAAGGCAATTTGCAACATTATTGGGGCTACCCTTCTTATACTTGATATTAAAATGGAACTGTTGCAGGTATGTGGTCCACTTCTGATGGCGATCATTCTGTAATTTCCCTTGGGTCTGTGTGAACTATAGGGGTCAGCAGTCTGTGTGGATGACCGTTTCCTTCCCCAAAATGTAATGTTTCCATTGTTGGCAGGCCTGCATAATGGAATAAATCTCTTTGTCATAAGTGGGATACTTTTGGACTATGTATGAAAGTGTCTCACTGTGATATGTCACTGGATTCCTATGTTTAGTAAGGACTATCCCAATAGCATAGTCAGAGGCATCTGTCTTGACCTCAAATGGTTGTTGCAAGTCTGGTAATGCGAGCATGGGTGTCGTGCAGAGGCGATATTTCAACTCTGTGAATGCCCTCTGTTGAGATTCAGACCAAAAGAATTTTTCTTTCGCTCCTTCATTGGTGACTTGACTCAAGGGTCAAGTGATATGAGAAAATCCCAACACGAACCTGTGGTAGAAGTTGGCAAGACCTAGAAAGCTGCGGAGCTCTATCAGAGTGGTTGGAGATGGCCAATCTCGAATGAATTGGATCTTGGATGGATCCACATGCACCCTTTGTTCATCAATAAGGTATCCCAGATACTGAACCTGGGTCATGCCAAAAGTGCATTTCTCCAAGTTGGAACATAACTTGTGTTGCCGCAGTGTTTAGATAACCTTTTGAATGTGGTGGAGTTTCTCTTCCCAACTCTGGCTAAAGATCGGGATGTCATCAAGGTATACCACTACAAATGAGTTGGTGAATGGCCAAAATATGTTGTCCATTAGCCTCATGAATGTTGCAGGAGAATTCATTGATCCGAAAGGCATCACCAACCATCTGAACAGGCCCTCCTTGGCTTTGAAGACAGTCTTCCACACATTGGACAGTTCGATTGGTACCTGGTGATATCTTGACTTCAAATCAATCTTGCTGAAATATTTCCCCCCTTCATTTGGTCCAAGAGGTCATCAATCCATGGGATCAGGTACCTATTATGGATAGTGATCTTGTTTAGCACCCAATAGTCAATACAGAGTCTCCAAGTCCCACACTTCTTTTGTACCAACAAGATCAGGCTCCCATAGGGCAATGAACTTGGACGGATGTGACCTTTCTACAGTAGCTCCTGAATCTGCCTCTTGATTTCATCATTCTCCAGAATGGAGCACCGATAGATTGGTCCATTAGGAAACGGCACACTTAGGGTCAGATCAATGGAGTTCTTAACCTGACAGTGCAGACAAACCCCTGCAGGGGAGGTGAACATGTCCTCATGTTCCTCCACGACCTTGTGCATCTGTAGTTTTCATGTAGAGGGGCCCTCTCTAGAGGTCATGGCCATTGTCTTCTTCTTTCCTTGAGGGCATATCATTAGGAAAACAAATTTCCTAGTTTTGGAAATGAGCTTACTATATTGTTTTGCAGTAATCAAAGAGATGGTGGTAGATGGTGCTACCTCCAATATCCTGTACAACTTAGTTCCCAAAGTAACAATAACAGCACGGAGCCTTGATTCATACACAACATGTCGCTTCCACAAGTGTGTTTGTCCTAGTAATACATCACAAACTTCAAGGGAGTAATGTCACATAATACCTCATTTGTGAAGGGCTTGATGTTGTATGGAAGGCGGCACTGCTGGCTCACGTGAAGATCCCATCCTTGTTGAAGCCACCCGATGGTGTATGGTAGTGGATGTGCTATGGTCAATAAGCCCAGCTGCTTCATGATCTCTGCCAAAATGAACTTCTTTTGGCTCCCTCTATCGACAATGAAATAGAGCGGAGAGCCCTTTACCCACATCTGGGAGTGGAAGAGACGCTCGTCCTCCTCTTGATCTCCGGGTTCCTCCTTCTGGATAATCTGATTCCCTTTCTCATTCCCCTTGTCAGGTTCTGACTCATAGTCAAAACCTGAATCTGATTCTGAAACCTTCACCTTAGCCACCAGTGACTGCTTGGCCCGAGACTCACTTGTGTTGTGCATGGAGCTCTTATGGAACTCACACCACTTTATTATGTCCTTTTTCAGCTTCGCGGCGATGTTCCTTGCTTGCAACATTGGCGGGTTGTCTTCTGTCACCTCGGCTTGGCTTTTTCCTTTGTTCTATGGTTTGGGGGCACGTTTCCCTTGCTTCGGATACACAGATCCAAAGTCTTGCTTCTTCTGTTTAAACTTTTGCTCAACCCTGACGGCATATTGGTATCCAGTGCCGAGCGAGGAGATGTTCAGGAATTCTATTTCTTCTTAGATGTAATTGTGTAGGAAATCACGGTACTTGAGTACCAAATTCTGCTCTGAATCCTTGATACCCAACTTTGTGCAAAGGGTATGGAAAATATTGGTCAACTTCAGCACGTCTTGGTCCGTTCCTTGCCACAGCGTGGTCCACTTTATGTATTGATCCTCATAGCTTCTGACAGGGTATTACTGCTCCTTGATGGCATCTCAGAATGAATTCCAAGTGGGTGCAGCTGAAAATAGAGAGCCTATACTTTCATCCTTATGCTCGAAGTAGGTTTCCCACTAGTCATTTATGTGGGGTGCTGCTTTGAGAAGAGTGAAAATAATCTTTTCCCGACTGGAAAAATCATGAAAAAAAATAACCCTCTAGCAGATTTAACCATTTATCAATGGCATCTACATCTATTTGACCTTCGAATATGGGGATTTCAAAATTAACTTGTACCTTAAACGGTGTCGCATTTCCAAAGTAGCTGTTGGGAGCCGATGCGTCACCCCTGGGTAGCCACTGAAGGATCTAAGCAAAATTTTCCATCATCACGTTCCTTTGTCGCTCGAGGGATTCTTTGAGCAATATTTTGATAAGATCTCCTACCCCCTCATCTTTCTTTTCATCCACCACGGGAGGCTATCGGGATTTGTGAGGCTGGACTTGCAAAGGTTCGACGAGTTCAAGCCCTAACTCCTTACATCCCGACCTCGTTGGGGACATGCAAAGAAAAACAAAGAAAAAAAGCAAACCGCTTTGATACCACTGATATGGATTTAAATAGGAACGCAACAAAATACAGAGATGACCATATTAAAAAAGACGCAGCGGAAATAGTACTTCATTTCATTAATGTAAAATAATGAAATATGCTTAGAAACAGAAATGGAAATAAACTAGCTAGGGAAATGGTAGCTTATCTCTGAGAAGAGATATGGTGGCTACATGCCTCTGAACTATGTTACAATGAGGCTCGAAGGCCTATTTATTGTTGAGAAACATTGGAAAACCCTGAACATCCAAAAACCTAACCCTAGAAGATGAAATGCCAAACTGTGTGCCCCATTTGGGTAAATTCGTACATCAACTTCCTAGGGTCATAACTTTGGCATGCGATCTCTGTTTGATGCACACAGTGTCTCGTTAGAAAGATCTATATGAGAACTACAACTTTGGGAAGAGAAACATGGGTCCATGGACCAATGTTGCTCTCAGTTTTCACAAAAAAACATTATTTAGGGCCTCAAAACGGTTCCAAAATTTCAGGACCTGAAAAGCTACTAAAATAGTAAATTATGCTACAACTAAGGAAACTAAAAAGTTGAAAGAAACAATGGTGGGGTCCAAGTGGACTTGGTAGGTGGTCACCAATATCCCCCTCGATCAGTGACCTAGGAAGAATTATTGTGCATATTATTTGTATTTTGGTTATGTAATATGTTCAAAATAAAGAGGAATTTTCATAGCATAACTATTTGTTTAAAAAAAAGGGTGTAGCTTCATGCATTAACATCGACTACTAAATACTAACAAAACGAGTATCATAATACCCTATAAAATTATTTGTTGATTGTGCTTTATTGTCTCTTTTACATTATTCGTATTAGTGAAAACAAAAAATAAAACTTGCATCTCATAATCAACTAGGGTTAAGAATTCTCTCATTTTGTATGCATGAAGGTGTTTTGTCTTTGGAATTTGAGATAAGAGAGCATAAATTCACTAATAGTGAGAAGTGTTTTCCAAGAACGCACCTCAAAGATAATTTTCAAGCATGAGGACATAGTAAGGAAAGCCAAGGGATTTCCTTGGTTCATTTGTTTTCTTCTATAAACTACTATGTGTACGAAGGTTTTAGGGAAAATCACAGAAACGTGTATCTAAAATCAAGCTTTTCTTCCATTCTCATACATGTGGCCTTACCCTATAACTATTCTATCTAGTCACTGCTTGCGAAGCGGCACCCATAGTGACCATTCCTAAGGCATTAGATGGGTGACCAGGAGTGGGAAGTACATGTGGTACTTGAGGAAAACATTGAATCCATATTTTATCTCCCCTTGAAGGTAGTTTCACCAAAAAGTACTATTATGTATGGCTTTTCATGATAGTGTTTTACACCTTCAGTATCCACATCTTTAGTAGTTGAAAACCCTAAGGCCCCTTTTTCTAAATGTTTTTAGGTTGGTAACTAGATTACCTATGTGTGCTATTTATTTCTATTATTGTATAGCTTTAAATAGATTAACTATTTTCAACGGATAAAACATAATGTTCACAATAGTTGAACAAACGTTTCTCTAATCACCTAAATATTGAATTATTTCTCTTGAGGGAGAAGAATTACCATCTAGTAGAAAAAGGGAATTATCTGTAATGGATGACTCTAACACAATATACTATAAAAATTTCTAATATTATTTAAGGTGGATTGATGAGAAAGAGGTTGAGGTGGTATACAAGATTCCAATCCACAAATTTTTCCCTCCTTGGATATAGGATTTTTATCTTGTAGTCATTGGAGAATAGATGATTTGGAGAGAATTTTTACTTTTACAACCTTCCTCATGTGAATTTCAAGCATATCTTCCTTGTTCATTATGAGATATATATTCTTTCATCAACTATGGTGTTGGGAGGATTATATTCAACTCTATCCTTAGGATTAATTTAATAGATATGGGATTCCACTACGACATGTAGCACACCTATATTTTCCATTTGGAAACTGACATAAGTCACATAATTTTATTCCATGAGTGTACCTAGTATTAGTATGCCCACTATATCATCTCAAATTCACACATCTATATTTGTATTTTATGGGGGAATCCTTCATTTTATAATGGAAATAAGATTACCACTTCTTCCTTATGTCCCAATAGGTACCTCGTAATGCTAAGTGCCATATTTCCTTTTGGTTGGAGTCTCAATCCTAAGTTTTATCCTAATCCTAGTGTACTCCTTAGCACTCAGCATGAATGTTTCTCGAGTACCAAATTCCCCTGGGACTCGAATGTCAATGTATAAATGAATGCTCTTGGGGCATTAATTTCCTCAGGGGTAGTAATGTATTTGAGGACATTCATGACCTTGGAGGAAATAATATCTCGCAGGTAACTACTATACTTAAGGGAACTAATGGATTTGGGTGTGGTCATGTCTCAGTGAGATATTAAATGGGTAGACCACAATTCCATATTAGTCACACAACATGGCTCACCTATACCACAAACCATTCAAAAAAATGGATTACCTTTTCTGGCGAGACTAATAAATTCACAATCTATCACCATTAATGAATGACCAAATTCAAAACGAACCTTTAATGTTTATAATTTTAAAAAATGATCAATTCTACATTTTGAATTTTGATGGAAAACCAGGAGAAGGGCCTTCCATGTGTACGTACCACCTTTTGTGTAATTCCATCTCCTTGGTGGACAATAGCATATAGTTTCTACTTTTCAAGAGAGATGTGATAAGCAGTGTAGTTAAATGATGTGTTGAATTACCAGGAACTTCATATAGTAACTTTTATTTCCTATCTAATAACTTTTTAATGCACTTCTGACTACTTATTAGGTATGGAAGTAGAACTCATATTTTGAAGTCACTATGTCAAAACACCACCATATATATCTCTAACCACATTCATGCTTGGAGACAATGACATAGGCTCATGAGGGAAAAAAAAAATTAGTTGAACTCATAGTAGATTGGTTTGTTCAACTTTTTATTGCCATTTATCACTAAATATATCGCTATGTTAAGGAAATATTGACACAAAAAGTAATCATATGTGACTATAATTTGGATCTTATAATATAATTGGATATGAGTGGCCAACCACCTCTTCCACTATCTGAATGGCCTTCTATCTTCTTAGTAATGTTTCTATTATCTCTTGGACCCATAACTTTTGACGAAATTTTGCGACCCTAAATGATATTTCTTAGGAATTCGAGGGCCAAGGGTTTGTCATGGGATGAATTGGCCCTAGTCAAAAGTTTTATTCCTCAACTATTTTTTTCCAATGAGCTATTATGTGCCCCAAAAATATTATTGTAAGAAAAATTTGATCTCGTAGGATGTTGATGTATAAACTAACCACCTCTGGGCCTACAAATATTTTGGCATTTCATGTTCCAAGGTTACATATTTGGACTGAAAGGATTCTTTGTTTTTGTGAAAATGTATTTTTTTCTGTCTTGTAATAACTTTTGTAAATTTTCCTAGTTGTTTTCTCTCTATGTTCAGAGATAAATACCACCATTATAGCTAAATTATTTTCTTTTCACCATGTTACTATCATTTGGGATATATTTCTCTATCTGTGTTTCTTTTTTTTCCTAATATTCTTTTCATTCATTGTACAATCCATATCAGTGATATTAGAGTAATATACTTATTATCTTTTAATGCATGTACCCAATGAGGTCAAGGTATAGAGATTTGGGTCTTGAACTATTTTCACTTAGAACAGTTGCTCTTGTTAGCCTAAGTTTCACCCCATAAAAGAAGAAAACTGAGAGATGACGGAGCTAGAATTCCTCTCAATTTTTTTCTCAAGAAAAAACTCACATCATAGAGGAATTGTATGGTGGGAAATTTTTCCTAGACCCTTTAACAACTTCCAAAAAAAATCGAGGCATCTTGAACGAGTGGAAATTTTGGAGCTGTGAAACCACTCAAGGTAGAAATTAGCTTTGATAACCCATTATTTGAAATCTAAAGATATGCAAATGTTTCGTTGAAATGTTTAAACATGTTAAAAAGATATTATTCTACCCAATTTTTGTTCTAAAAATGAAAATATCACCTTTGCACTCTTGAAATCCCATCTGGATGCCTAAGATTAGTGAGACGGTTACTCGGATACAAAAACAAGACATTTCTATTATGTTCAATTTAGGACCCAACTAGGAATCTTTTGTTGATTCCCTTAAGGAGGAATTCTTGCTTATAAGGAACTATGATGACCAATATGTGAGATGGAAAACCATGTTATGGGAGAGAGACTAAACGATGTTGGAGTACACAGGTAATTCCATACATTGTGCTCAAAGTTGGGTATCAAAGACTTTTAGTGGCACCTAGTTCTAAAATACTCTTGTGGTATACATCATTACATCCAAATGGAGATGGATTTTGTGTGCACATCCTCACTATGATGCACTTATTGATATCTTGTCGAAATCGAGTAAAAAATGAAGTATAAGAGTAAGTAGGAGTTTGGGTTTGCATTTCCCCTACAATCATATCCCGAAAAAGGTGTCCCAAACTAGAGAAAGGGACATAGCAAGGAAAACCAACAAAAAGAAAACTATCCCAAGTCGTAGACAAAGAAGGGTATTGGGAAACTGAAAAGTAACACTAGAAATTGGTGTGAGCTCCCAGAAACTCCGTAGAACAACATGAATGAATGTTGCTTGAAACAATCATTTTTGGTAGAGATTAAAGAAAGGGAAAAATTATTTGGCACTAATTCTAATTTACAGGAGGATAAAGAAAAGAATATCATTGATGTATAACCAATTTTACCATTGCCGCTAGAGAGATACAACCAAAATAGCCAAAGAAGCTTGAAGAGGGGGAGTATCACTTCCATTCATAACTATGGGTGAAGGGAACCCCACTACATTTCATTTTTGAAAGCATAAACTAGATCAACCTAATATAAACTAAGGTCACCATGAGAATTAATTTTCCATCAGTTACATTCCCTCAACAATACACCATTGGTTTTTTGAGCCATGGACAAGACATATATGTCATCCAACAATGTTGTCTCTCTTATGGAATGAATCCCTTCAAAGATGAAGTACTCTATGATGTGCCCCACTCAAATTTTGTGATGTTGTCTTACGATAACCTTATATGTATGAAACATCGTTCTATCTGTGAATCTCATCCTCTACTTTAGGAGGTTAGATCTATAGTGACCATAGATAATTCTAATTACTACAATTTGATTAGTCTCAATCAAATATTGCAAGAACGTAATATCTTTGATTGCAAAATTTGTCTTCTTCAAAGTTTAGTCAAAAATGAAATAAAAAATAATAAAAAATCTACGGGTACTGGTACCATATATATGTAACCCTCTACATGTATGACACATGGGCCATCCATATGACACCATGCATTTTGAAGAGTAAATTTTCTTAGATGACTACATTGAATGGAAGCGTATGTTTTTGCACCTTTTTCATCCATCCCAACGCTGCTACTTCCTAGTTGTAAAATGCATTTTCACATGGGGCCATATCCTATTTGGATCTTCCATTGAGGTAAATTCATCTCAAACCATTGTGATTGACTTTTCCATTGCCCTTTATTCACTAGCTTGCGATGTTGTTATAATGTGCGGCATAGATACGGGTAACATAAAGAAGGGTTGCAAACAAGGAACTATAAGAAGAGCGGAATAGCTGGATAGGTAGGCATATCATCCCAATTCAGTTTAGATGTTGCCTAATCAATTGGTTCTAGAAGTACATATGATTATGGTTATGAAAAAGAGATGCAGGTTATGAATTTGCTTCTTATTTCTGTTTTTGTTGTTGAGTATTCAGTTCTCTTACTTAAACCAGTATGCATATACAGTGATCAAATTTGAAGGGCCGGTGTTAATTTTATTTGGAAGGGCATATAGTTATATAACCCTTCAAAGATGAAAAGTTATAAAAAAATTTGTATTTCTATTAACAAGTGTATATTAAATAAACTTTTTAGAAGAAAAATTGCCAAAATGAAATGGTGTCCTTCTAAATCTTTAAAATTTAAAGAGTGGCTACATTAAAACACTATAAAATCTCAATAGAATTTATAGATAGGCAAACATTTTTCTCAAATTATATTAAAAAAAGGTTAACATATGTTTCTTCTATTCATTAGATAATCTTCAAAAGTATTTGAATTTACATCATAAAAAATATAAATCTATTTTCATAATGGAAATCTTTTTAGTTTTCATTTGTTTCTAATTTATACTATCTATTTTTTTAAGCTGGAAACAAGTTAAAGCAAACCATAAAAACAAATATATACCTTCAACAACCATGGAAGTTGAACTTTTCCCTTAACATTGCTCAATTAAAGAACATTATCAATAGACTTTCATCTCCATTAAAAACATCAAGCTCTATAGATTCCAAAATGTATGTAATTAAAAGGAATGTTTTCTATGTCTAATAGGGAAATATTGTAATATGTAATGCAGATATATTATAATATGTAATACACATCTGCAGTGTTGTTGTTGTATGTATGGCTAGGTTGGTCGTTTTTTTTGTTGTATAGCTTGGTTGGTCTTTTTTTTTGTTTAAGAACGATTTTCAAATTTGGTCCTTACAATGAATTCAAGTTTGGTTGATGTCTTTTTCTAATAATGTGGCTTCTTTTCATTGATGTCTTTTTCTAATAATATGGTTTCTTTCCATTAACAATGTATTTTAATTTTTGTATGATTTCAACATCTCCTTAAAAATCCTTCATAGCAGCAGCTACATGGACACCCTCATGCACAACTTATTTCACACATGTTGAATGGAGAGAATGAAGTGGGAGACACAATAGTAGTTGTGGGGATAGCTATTGGAATTCTATACATTTTGGGAAGACCAATCGGAAAATGAAAATTAAGTTGTAGCCTTGTAGGCAGACCAATCTTCGGATGTGTGGTTATTAATAGAGCCCTGGAGTTTCATTTTAACACCTCTCTCCAGTTCAAAACTCTACATAATTTTATGGGAAACACACATATTATTTCTCAAATTTTTTTTTATACCATTAATTTGTATGTTTTCAAAAACTAGAGAGTTAATAAAGAAAAATCCTTTTTAAGATAAGAGAAGAAATACGAGGTTTTAAATAAAGTTTGATTTTACAAATGCTAAGCTTAAGAGTAAGTTTGATTACAGTAAGTTCAAACGACAACAATGCTAGGCTTTTGTAAGCATTATGGTTGTCAGTCACAAAATCATCTAAAAATAGAAAAAAGATTGTTGTAGTTATTTACAAGAATATAAAAAACGTTCAAATCACTAAGCTTAGTTACCACCACTAATGGGGTAATATCATAATTGAACAATCTTATCTTAATGGTTGCCAAAATTGAACAATCTTGTCTAAATGGTTGGTTGACAAGAAAGAAAGGAAATTTTGCAAATTAGGAAAGAAAATAAAGATACAAAAGAAAATGTGGTTATGATGTAAAAAAGTCAATACTATCATTTTAATATATTTTTAAACACGCCAAAATCACATATTTAACTAATTTATTTCATTTATTACTATAAAATGATTTTTTTTTTCATTTATTACTATAAAATGAGAATGTATTCATTTATTACTATAAAATAAAAATTTAAATTAGTAAAGAGATTACTTTGTCTATATGTCGATGTTCGCTAAAAAGGAACCCTAAAGAAAGAACCCTATTGGCCTTATTATGCTATCCCAAGATTTCCATGTCAAACATCAAAGAAAATTTCAAAGTAATGATGTCTTCGTGGAAAATGTAAGGAACCCTATCAACCTTATTATACTATCTCGAGATATCTACGTGTAACATCAAAGTAATGTCATGAATATGTCCTCGTAAAGGTAGCATGGAAGATGTTTTCATAGCGGTAGGATGATCAGTGCTCGAATATATTCAGCATCCTCGAAGATGTAGTAGATGGTAGTAGTTATTTACAAGATGAAAAAAAAGGTTTGTGAATGAGTAAGCATAGTTATCACCATTTAGTTGGGTAATCTCATAATTGAACAATCTTGTGTTAATAGTGTATTGACAAGAAAGAATAAAATTTTACAAATTAAAAAAGGAAAATGGAGATACCAGACAAAATGAAGTATGTGGTTATGATGTAAAAATGTCAATACTGTCACTTTAACCTATTTTTAAGCACTGGAGAAATATGAAAAATCGTTTCAAATGTTGAAATGCATACCTATTGAAGGCCATTGATTGAGACTGTGAAATCACTTTCCTTTATCGACGCTTCAAAAGCTTCATAACTCCCCTTCCAATCCCATGGAAGAACGAATATATGAAAAAATATGAAGTGAAATACTTCAATGGATTGACTTTTCATACTTCAGTAGAGCAAGATATAATTACAAGCATAAGTAAATACAATGAGACACAAATCCACATCAAACCTTCGGGTTGAATGGAAAGATTAAGAGATTCTGCTTGATAGAGAGTGTAACTTTGATGGTTCTCATTCTGCAACAATTTCATCGTTTCCTCCTCAGGAAGGGAAAAAAGTCGTGGACTTTGCTCAAAGATGTAGTCCAAAAAATGTTCATCGAGGACATGATGGACAATATAAAAAAAATCCAGAGTCTACACATGAGTATATAAAGATCAATCAACCATTCCATACATAATAATTTTAGTCGGTTTTGCCTAAATCAATGAACTGAATGAGAGATCACGGAAATGAAAGTCAAAAATTAAAACTGAGAGTTAAAAATACCTTGCAAACTTGTGTTGCACTCACCGTAAGGTTGGGATTGGAAAAATCAATGGAGGTAAGATTCACAGGCTTAGAATAATCTACCTCAATCATGGTCAATTCTATCTTTTGTCATATTTTTCTTATAAATCTCTCATACCTTCAAGATATGCCCTATTTATGGATACCAATACATAGATACTTCTCCTCTTCTATCAGTGAATGAGTGAAAAAAACCTCTGTTATCAATGAATGTGAACGTAAACCTCATATCATGACCACTAACTCTATAAGTGCTTCCATTATGACTAATGGCCTGGGAATGGATGAACAACCTCCATTGCATCTCATTGCACTTTTTTGAGTGTTGTCAGAACCTCCTACAGACTTTATAGTGTTACATTAGTCAGAGAACTAGAATTTTTTGAATTGTCTTACCTACATATAGCCCTTGATAAGACATTTTATAATATTATTTAAATTTAAAAAAAATGTAAAAATCAAAATTTAAATATCTTTTGACTAGTAAATTTCACTGAGCATTTCTCTGACATGCTAGAGGGCTTTAGAAGGGCTGTAACATGTTGAAATTCGAACACTGTGCACATATGTCATGCTGCAAATAAATTCTCTCCCTTTAATTTTTCCTATGTACTGTATTGCTATCATCTTCATTTGAGTAATCATAAGACATTTCCATTAACTTAGGTAGGTGATGCTACTATTTTCATTTGGTTAACCTCACCCTATAGTGATTAGCAAAGGTTATCCATATCTTATTTCCTACCAAATCAAGTCTTTGATAGAAACTCGATCAGTTGTTTGTTTACTCTTCAATTAAATGGATATGCTCTTACTATCCATAAGATTTAGGTGGGTCAAATATGTGGTTCTAGAGGTAATATACCTGTTTCAGCTAACTTATTTTACATGCACAATGTTATATCCTCTTTATATGAAATATCATTTCAGATATAATGCGATTAAATATGTTTTATTTTTGGTTGTTCAATGCATTTTAATTTTATATGGGTGCATCATTATATTTATCTCATACGATATTTAAGCTCGGAGTGATATTTAGGCCGATAGGCCTTCCTATGCATCAATTTTTTCGTCAACACTTTTAACTTGCTCTCAACCGTCTGTTGATCTCAACGAGAAAAGGAAAAAATGGAAAATCAAAACACGGAAAACTTTTACCCTTGAGAAACGTCAGCGGTCTTTCCAAATTCCTACCTTGGTAATGTTTTCGAAGCAAAAATCTAGTGGCCTTATCTCCGCGTATCTGGTGGAAGAAAGGGGAGAGGCAGTAGACCAGGCTCCGGATCAAATATCTGGAGGCCACTCTGAATCAAGATGTGGAATACTTCGACATTGATGCACGGACGGGCGACATCATCAATACTATCGGTAGCGACATTATGGCTGTTCAGGATGCTATCAGTGAGAAGGTCAGTTAATCTTTTTCTATGTTCTCAACGGTTTCAATTTATGTCAATGGAGACAGCCAAAATGAACTGGTGTGTCTTACTAATGGTTAATTGATTACTTAGTGTATGTTTGTTTGCTTGACCTTTTCCTTTTATCAGTACAGTCTACGACTGGTCTTGAAGAACTCATGAACACCCTTCCATTCCCCTGCTACTCCTCTCTTTGGGGCCTTTTGAAATTGCTTATAAATCTCCTCTTGAGATTAGATTCTGGAAATTTCATTAACTTTGATGTAATTCGGTTCGCAGCTAGGCAATTTCATCCATTACATGGCGACATTTGTGGCTGGATTTGTGGTGGGGTTCATCACAGTGTGGAAGTTGGCTCTGCTGACTCTTGCAGTGGTGCCATTGATAGCCTTGTTTGGAGCCGTTCATACCATAACGATAACCAAGCTTTCCTCCAAGAGTCAGGATGCATATGCAGAGGCTGGTAACATTGCAGAACAGGTGCTGAATTGTTTGATATAATCAGCTCCCTTTTCTAGCGAGGAATTGAATTGTTTTTAATGGGGCTAAATTTAATTCAATTCAACTTGTAGGCCTTGGCACAAATTCGCACGGTTTTCTCATTCGTAGGCGAGGAGAAAGCGCTGAAAGCGTATTCTGCGTCTCTGAGTGTGGCTCAGAAGATTGGATATAAGAGTGGTCTGGTAAACCGATTTGGGCTAGGGTCAACTTATTGTGTGATATTTTGTTGTTATGCTCTGCTTCTGTGGTATGGAGGATGGCCTATGACGCACCATGACACAAATGGAGGATTGGCCATATCTACTATGTTTTCAGTCATGATCGGTGGATTGTATGTTGCATACCCAATTCCCTGTTTTCTCCTGTTTCTCCACTATTTTATTTGTAGGAAGTGATTTTACAATTTGAATCTCTTGTTGCAGAGCACTGGGGCAAGCAACTCCCAGCATGACAGCATTTGCAAAGGCAAAATCTGCTGCTATGAATATATTTCGAACTATTGATCACAGACCCAAAATTGATCAAAACTACTCTGATGGAATTACTGTGCTCGCAGTCACATGCGATGTCTAGCTGCGAAACGTGAGTTTTGTATATCCCTCTAGACCAGAGATACCTGTTCTCAGTCGTTTCTCATTGAACATTCCTGCAGGAAAAACTGTAGCTATGGTTGGTCGAAGTGGGTCGGGAAGGAGTACTGTAGTTGCTCTGATCGAGCGCTTCTATAACCACATTGAACGTATCCAATACATGATTTTACATGGCATTTTCATACCCTGAACTCCGGTTTTTAGTTTAATGAATTGATTCTCAAAAGTACTGTGATTTTAATTTCTGTGAATGAAGGTCAAGTGCTACTTGATGGGTTTAACATCAAAACTCTACAGTTGAAATGGCTTAGACAGCAGATAGGGCTTGTGAGTCAGGAACCGGCATTGTTTGCAACAAGCATTAAGGAAAACATGATATTGGGAAGAACATGATATTGGGAAGAGAGGATGCAACCCAGGTGGAAATGGAGGAAGCAGCCAGTGTTGCAAATGCACACTCTTTTATCACAAAGCTCCCCGAAGGATATGACACTCAAGTATGTGCTGCTAGCTGTAATTACTGAAAATTCTTTGTTGTAGAGATTATTGATTAGTTGTTAGTTGATTGTTTGTTGCAGAGATGGTTGTTTAGTTGTTTGATGATTATGCTTGTTTCCTTGCTCAGTCTTCCAGTCGCTCTTTATGACTTGTGTGTGTGAATAACAACAGTCTGATATGCTTACCTTGTCATCCTGGAATACCTTCTCCCACTATCAAGTCTCCTTCCCTTCCCTTTCTAACCCAAATTCCCAAGAGTTGAACTATATATCTATGGTTTATAGCACTTTTCTTCCATCTCACTGTTCCTTTTCTACATGTCAAAGTTGATAGTAGCCATGGTTATGATTTGTACTAAGTTGGGTCTGCAGCTCCAGGTTGGTGAACGAGGTGGCCAACTATCAGGCGAACAAAAGCAACACATTGCAATAGCCAGAGTGATGTTGAAGAACCCGGCCATACTACTTTTGGTTGAAGCAACCAGTGCTCTGGACTCTGAATCATAAAAACTTGTTGAGGAAGCCCTTGGCAGGTTCATGATAGGAAGAACAACAGTAGTTGTTGGCACATCCTCTCTCAACCATTAGGAAGGTTGATCTGGTGTGGCAGTGGTTCAGCAGGGGAGCATTTTGGAGATGGGGACTCACGATGACCTTACCTCAAAAGGGGATGACGGGGTTTATTCAACATTGATCAGACTCCAAGAAACTGCCCATGAGCTTGGTAACAATGCAAGAAAGAGCAGTGCAAGGTAAAGGTTTTATCCCACTATGTTAATTCAATAATGGCACATTGTGGTAAACCTATGCAATAGTTTTCCCAGTGAAAGTCTATAGAATTGGAATTGTTTTGTTTCTCCCATAAATCCTCTTGCCTTCTTTATAAAATTGTAATTTTTTTGCAGTCCCATAAATCCTTGGGGCCTTCTCTGTAAAACTGTAATTATAATGCTTATCCTCAGCTTCTTCTTCATAAAATTATACTTGTTTTGTTCGTCCTTAGATTAATAGTTTGTGAAATTATAATTGTTTTGTTTGTCTATAGATCCTCAGGGTTTTCTTTGGAAAATTATTTAGCAGCTGCCAAGTTTTTCTGGTTTTATTACGGTCAAAGATTTTCCACCAAACTGTTTGGATGCCTTCTCAGACAATCCTTCATTTTTTTTCCTCAAACTATAATGGTTTTGTTCGGTCCAAAGATAAATCTTTTTTCTTAAATTGTACTTGTTTGGCTCCTCCCATTAACCCTTATAGTGTTTATTGGTACTTTAGATTTTACTCCGTAGAAGTTTATGGACTTTTACATTTTGTCACATTCTGAATGACCCACTCATTCATCACCAAGATAGAAAGGAAACTTGTTTTGTACCTTCCATAAATTCTCAGTATTTATCAGTTTGAATGATCCCGGGAAGAAAGGGGAAATAGAATGAACTTAGATTTGTATTCTCGTTTTGATTTTTTTGTTTGTTTGCCCATTTCCAGGCCCTCCAGCGCAAGGAATTCTGTGAGCTCGCCCATAATTGGAAGAAATTCTTCTTATGGCCGATCTCCCTATTCCAAAAAGGCTTTCAGACTCCTCAACTTCCGGTTTCAGCACATCTGTCGATGTCAACTGAGCACACAAAACAGAGAAAGTACCCTTGTAGAGCAGGCAGCGTCATTATGGAGACTAGTCAAGATGAATGCCCCAGACTGGGCCTATGCCCTACTAGGATCCGTAGGGTCCATGGTCTGCGGTTCCATAAGCGCACTCTTCGCTTACATCCTGAGTGCCGTGCTGAGCATCTATTACAACCCTGATCCGTTATACATAAAAAATGAAATCAAGAAATACTGCTTCGTTCTGATAGGGATATCGTTCGGCGCCCTCGTTTTCAATACGGTGCAGCATTCCTTCTGGGAAATCGTTGGCGAGAATCTGACCAAGCGGGTCCGACAGACAATGCTCGAAGGTGAACAAAACGGTTTCCGTGAAAAAATTTCAGTACTGGTTTTTATGTTTTTTGAAGTATGAATCTGACTGATGATAACCCTAATCCTTCTGTCTGTCAGCGATTCTTCGCAATGAGGTCAGTTGGTTTGATCGGGAAGAGAACAACAGCAGCCAAGTTGCCGCTCGTTTGGCTTCTGATGCCACGAATGTGAGATCTGCCATTGGCGACAGGATTTCCATGATAGTACAGAACTCCGCGTTAATGCTGGTCGCATGTACCATAGGGTTTGTGTTGCAGTGGAGACTCGCGTTAGTTCTTATTGCAGTTTTTCCAATCGTGGTTGCTGCCACGCTTTTGCAGGTAGAATGTCATATCTGATTTGATCATCTTCGTAGTTCGTGCAGTAAAAACTTTAAAGTAACTCCATCAATGAGACGACGAGGGTTAAACGACCATTAGGTTTGGTCAACGGAAGTTTAGACGATGTAATGTGAGATGAATTGGAAATGCTTAATTTCTGCAGGGGTTTTTTTTCACACGGCGAGGGCGAGGGCGAGGGCGAGGGAATGAGTGTAGATAAATTTTAGGAGATGTTTTTGTTTTTTTTTTTTTTTGTTTTAATTTGGTTATTTGATTGTAAATTTTGATTGTGTAAATTGTATTTTTGAATATAAATGAATAAAAAAATTTAGATTATTTATTATAAATTTTGGAAATTTGGTAGATTTTGGATATAAAGACAGAAACACTGTTAGAGAAGAAGACTTAGGGATTAGAAAAAAAGACTTAGGAGTGATCGCCAAAGAAATATCAAAAACTAGAAAAACAAAATAAAATCATCAGATTTCCAAAATGTATAATAGATAAACTTAATTTTAAAAAAATCTTTATATACAACTTAATATTTAAATTTTAAGAAATCCCTATTAAATTTCAATCAAAATTAATAGAAAGGAAAAAAAAATGCCAAGAAAAAGACAAAAACGACTACTGATTTTATGTTGCAGAGATAAATTGTAGGTTTATTTGTGCATGGTTTCAACCAATTAACATTTCATTGAGTATATATCTACAAATCAAGGATTTTGGAATCAAATCCCACAAATCAATTCTATACCTGCTCTTCAAATTCCTTCAAGCTTTTGAAAATAAAACAAATGAATTATCAATATAATTTTACAATAATAAAAAACAATTAGAAAGCCTTTAGCTAGCTCAAATTGCTCATCGGTTAGGCTTGAACCAACATCTCTTCTAGAGAAATTCAAAAATTCTAATGTAATAATCCTGTCGGCCTCTATTTGTACCTTTTGGACAATTGCTAGTATATTATATTTTTATAATATTATACTGGGATATTATTTAGGTTTCACTATTGATCAATAGGGTTTATTATCATTTCGGGAATTTATTATATTTGGCATCATATTGTGATATTATTGTCCTTAACAAACTGAAAATTATAAAATAAATTATAATTGATATTATATCTACATAAAAAAAAGAAATATTGATTATTTAAAATTTTAGTTTCAATTTTCAATCTTTGAAAATTTGGATGTGTTTTTATGATGATTATATATGGTTTATCTAACTTAAAGACAGGGGATTAATTGAGACCTTTAAAAAAATTATTTTTATGATTAAAAAGAAGGGAAAGAAGTGTTCTTACATCATTATAGTTTTGTTGATTTAGCAAGTCAAGAATGTTGATATTATAGATAATGTTACGGAATTGAGATCAAATGTGAGTAAGAGCCTAATAATCTAAGAGAAAGTGATTTTCACCTTCAACATTCTTAGTATGGAAAATGTGACAAATTCTTTCATCCCAAGGTGTTTTGGGAATAGACCAGTGCATAATTTCACTTCAAAACTCATGAGAATTAGTTATTATCTTTGTAATATTCACTTTTTCACCTTCAACCTTCTTAGTATCACAAATGTGACAAATTCTTTCATCCCAAGGTGTTTTGGGAATAGATCAATGCTTCTTTTCACTTCAAAGCTCATGAGAATCAGTTATTATCTTCACAATGTTCATTTTTTTTCTTAGCACTTGTTAATGAAGAAAGATAATTATGGTTAGCAAGAGTGGGGCTGATCACATTGTTATAATAATTTTGTTTCCATTTCCCCTCTATCATCTTATCATGCAAGAAATTATCCTTACATTTGGAAGTAATAGTATTTTTAATCTTATCCTTCATCTTTGAGATGATCTCTTCCTTTATTCACCCAATACACCAACAAAGAATTGGTAGCCTAGTGGCATCCTTGAGATGGCGGTTTTGGCTAGAATTAGAGGCAATTTTGGATAACCTCTTGGCTTCCATTTTGTAAAGTTTCTTATTTTACATTAAACATTTAAACATAGTCATGCTTTCACTTCGGGAAAGACTATCTTCAATCAAGAGGATAGGATAGGGAGTACTTCCTTTAATATTCAGATTGTAGGTTATAAATTGTTTTTGGATTATCTCGTTATTCCTCCATGATTCTGTAAATATTTTACAACCCCAAAGCTCACAACCATAAAATAACATGGGTGAAAAGAGTCCCAAAGAGCAACTTATTGTTATTGCGACCCCGAAGATCAGACAAGTTATGACTGTTTTGGAGCTTGTAATAAGCTTTCCAACATCCAATAACCTTGTTTTCAATGCCATAATTCTAGTTGAGTTGATGATACATGTTGATACCTAAATATTTACATGAAAGACCTTCTCAAGTAATTTTTATTATAAATAAAATTATCATGGTTAATAATTTTAGACTCAACTATCATGACTTCATACTTTTCTATACTAACAATCATAGCTATCTTGGAGTTGTAAACATGGAGGATTTTAAGTTTCTTTTCAAGATCATAATCGCTTCTAGCAAGAAGAATGATATCATGAGAATAAAGGAGAAGACTAATGTCCATATTAGCAATCTTGGGGCCATTGTATCCAACAACTTCCAAGCACTCCAATAGCTTACCAATGTAAATTCAAAAAATGGTAGGGGAAAGAGTACAACCTTCCTTAACATGATATTGCATTTAATTTTTTAAGACCAAACCTTGGTAGTCTTAAGCTTGGAAATAACATTCTCGCATAATTGAATTATTGAAACTCTTAAGTACTAGAGAGGAACGAACATCTCTTAGAGGCTTTGCCATAGCTTATTTTGGGGGACTATGTAGAATTGTTTTCTAAAGTCAACGAAACAAAGAAGAGATCAATTTTACTATTACGACATTGCTTCGTGATGACTCTAAAAGTGATAAGATGGTCAATAGTTGAGTATGTCTCCAAAATCCAGCTTGGCCTTTAGTTCTCCTACCACATCATTCAACCCACACATTAATTCTATTTTTGAGAGCGATCATATAGAGTGTGGCTAAAGTGTGGCTAATCATAATGGTCATAGAATTAGAGGGAATTATTGTATCCCGACTTTTAAAGATAGGCACAATAAGGATTTGCATCCACGGGTTAGGGAAGCCAAACTTTAATGCTACATCGAGAAGTTTGTGAATATAAGGGATGAGGATAAACTTTCTCATTTTGAAAATTTTAGCTTGGTAGCCTTCAATATCCCTAACTTTATCATTAGCAAGCTTCTTAATCTTGAACTCGACACCTTGTAAAGAAAAGATATCCTCCTCTCTGGGAGTGTTTACTGTGCTTCTCATGGTGTTTTAGAAGTCATGAAGATTCTTAAGATAACTATCTAAGTTCTGTAAGGAGATCATATTATTTGCTTTAGCCTTACGAACCAAAACATTCTAGGCTCAACTTTAGAAAGGTAAAGAAGATTCTCTTGCCTCTTATTAATATACAACATTTTCTTCCTTGCTTTTCCAATTTCATGGTTTCATTAGGAGGATGTCTAATAGCTTCGCTCGTAATTTTATCATCATTATCATACCAAGATTTCGATGTTCTATATTCCTTTTTATATGACACCTAGAAATATAATGTGTTAATGGTAGTGGAAAAGGTTATAGTAAAATTGTAGTAGATGATATTGATGTTAGCATTATAGGATAAGGAACCTAAATCCCTCTTTAGAACCTATAAGAAGAGATCTATTTTACTTCTATCAAAACAAATATGCCTTTGAATAATTTAGAGTTAAGGATTGAATGATTTACCAAAAGGAAAATAGAATATATATATATATATATATATATGAACATATTTTTTTATAACATATATGTTTCTTTAATTTACTTACTTTCATATTTATTCAAATATTACATTTTTACTATAAAGGTTTATAAATATATAAATTCTTATAATTTAAATTTGTATAATATAAATAAAAAATAACATATATAATTTCAAAAATAATAAATGAAAACAAAAAATTAAAGTTTAAAATATCTTTCTATATTTAGCTTTCATAAATTATTGAAACATTACATTTCTAATAGTTTATATATATAATAATGGTTGAAAATAATATTAAAATATTAAAATATTTTTTTATTTATATATGTTTGTTTTATATATTTAATTTTTATATTTTATGAACAAATAATTTTTATTATAATTGTTTATACACATATAAATTTATAAAATTTAATTATAAATATATAAATATATAAAATTTAAATGGGTATGTTATAAATAAAAAAATAATATATCAAAATTTGAAGATAAAAATAAACCAATAGAAATAAAAAATATTATTAAAAAAGAAATAGTCTTGCTCTATGTAAATTAACAAAGTTAATCTTAGTATCCCCAAAGATAACTTAGCCCTTATTGGTATATCCTTCATTGTCAAGATGACATTAAGAAACAACATTTTCATAAGATTATATAAGTTTTACTCTTTAGGATTTTATTGTCTTTTTTTTAATATTTTATTACTTAATAGGTTTCAAATAAATTTGAAGTGTTAGTATTTGACTTATTCATGTTAAGTTTGGATGGGAAGAGCCGAGAAGTTGGTCGCCAAGGTCTTGGGTTCAAGTTCTCATGGGTGAAAAATGTAATCAAAATGATCAAAAGAAGAACAATGTGATCAAAAGTGAACCATAATTAAATATTAAAAAAAAGAACTTGGGATTTAGAAACCTGTCCAAAAAATATATTTGAAAAAGCGTACAATAAATTCAGCCAAATAAAATTGGGCAAACTTCAAATCTAATCAATAATAAAATTACATAAACTTCAAATTTAATCAATTTTATTTAGAAAACCTAGTGTGTAATGAATATGACAAAAAAAAAACAATGCAATAAAGAGTGAACCATAGTTAGATATTAAAAAAAAAAAAATTAGAATTTGCAAACCCATCCAATAAAGCCAAATAAAATTGTACAAACTTCATATTTAATCAATAATAAAATTGAGCAACTTCACATTTAATCAATTTTATTCCTAAAACCTAGTGTCGTAAGTAACCCCATAAAGTACAGCTTTGTTCGCCTATATCCAACTTAGTTCACATATATCAATATTATTATTTGGTCCAGTTCAAATATTAAAGATAAGGTGATGGTAGAGATATTGATAATGATCTCCTCCGATAGGGCATGAAGGAAGTGTGTAGACCAAAGATTGATGATCGTGCTTGGATGTCTTATCGTGCGCTTACCCATCTGCAAATGTTCACTGACAAAATCTAATTCAATCACTTTCTTGGCAGGGACTTGGGCCAGTACTATGCTCCCTATTTTTAAAATGATTTAAAATATATTAAAGGGAATTTGAACTTGGCTGGACAAGATATTCATGTCTATCTAAATTTAAAATTTAAGTTGAGAAGATATCGATACCTATCATAGATTCCATTTTGTATAAGGATGTAATAGAAAAACTGAAAAGGAGAATCGATGGGCAACTGTACACTTTGGAGCTTGCACATTAAGCTTCTGTGTATTTTGTTACATTTAGATGTATACAAGCTTTAAAAGGAGTTTCAGAGAGCATTTCTTTCAATAGACATAGAAAACATTGAAAACTAAAAGTCATATCCACAAAATTTCATAAGCAATTCTTGTCCGCCACCAAAATGACGATATTACAATAAGTTTTTGTATATGTTTGTTACATTTGGGTGAATACGAAATTTAAAGACAGTAGAAGATAGCATTTCTTTTGATAAGATTTCATACATAGACATCACGGAAATATGAACTGTAGTTATTAATATGTGAGCTAAAACATTCCCAAGTGAGGGAAATGAGCGAAGGAATCAGAAAAAAGAAGTTTCGAAGAGAAGAGATGATCCGTTCTACTTACATGGCAAGATCCATGGAGGATGAATAAAATTTGCATGTATAAATTTCTCCGCAGCCGACCTCTCTTATAATTCTCGGTGGATGTATGTACAGGCAATACACATAATATTAGGCAGGAATACACATACGTTGTAATAGGATTAACAGATTGAGTAGGCGGTCTATTACGCGGAGTTAATATAACCGACCATAAGATTATTCCATGAAATAGTAGATCTGTGATGGCTTTCATAACAAGTGTCATATGGTGAAGGGTTACCAGCAGAGTAAGCTGGTCCACGCATATCTGATCTAGCTATCCTCCTCTGAAGAAACAAGTAGAGGGTGCGAGCCAAAGTAGTAAGTTGCTTAACCATCAAGGGTATGCTCCTGCTTGAGGGAATGCATAATACCAGCGAGGAGACGAGGTCCATAACTCTTGCCATATCACATTGTATTTCTGATGAGAGCGGTGCTCACAATCATTTAAATACGCGGCAGAAACGAATTACCTGATCAAAGTGTTGAAATCGTAATTTCAACGCAGCTGCCAGAAACCGGTCAACAAACTCGCCGGAGAGCTCTCGGGTCACATTCCGGCAAAAGGGATTTTCTGATGATCGAACCCGAGAAATTTTTGAGCTGACGCGTGGTTCACCACTGACGTAAGCCAACGTCATTTTCTCGGGTGTTAATGTTCAGCATATGTTGGCTTTCCGATATTGCTATCCGTCGTTCGATCTGCTCCACCTTCTTCAACCGTTGATTGTCCGAAGCTGCTCCAAACCTGCATACGGCAAACATTAAAGCTCATGCGTGGAGTAAAATTCAAGATTTGTTGTTGACCGCCGAGAAGGGAATTAAATGTCTTTAATGATGTTCGTAGTTTTTTGGTGGAGGGCTTTAATTTTGGTTATGGGCATATGTCCCATATGGTATACGTTTTATGTTTTTTTTACGGCACGTAAAGTTTTTTTATGTGTGTTAGTTGTATGTTTTTAATAGGCATGTTTTGTATTAAAGTTTCATATGTATATGAGCCACGTAAAAAAAATGTGCTCTATGTTTTTAAGAGTTGACCTTTTATCATACATGGCACACGGGAGGTAAATTGTAACTGGTGTTCGCAGCAGCGAGAGAGAACCAGAAATGTTTGCACAGCAGTGCGAAGAAACTATAAGGAACAGGTTGTAATGTTTTTGTGTGGTATTGTAAAAACAGAGGAGTAAGAAAAACCATGTGTGGTTTTGCACAGCAGTGCATAAAGAAAATGGTGGAGCGAATTTTTGTAAGCCTGTGTGAATTTTTGTTACAGCAGTAAACTTATATAAACTTTTATTACAGCAGTAAGTTGTTTTTCACAGCAATGAATATAAGAAGGATTTTACAGTGGTAAATCTTTGTATCAGGTTTTAATGAATAGAATGTTTTTTATGGTGGTGAAATACTTTGTTCCTCAGTAATTTTTTTAGTCTTCCTGTGCACAAAAAGATCCTGGAGTAAAGTAAAACAGAGCATTGCATCTGTGTGTTTGAATCCTGGTTTTTGGTATTTTCTCCATGTAAAAATTCCTAACAGTGGTATCAGAGCAGGACCAGGCTCTTTAAAGAAGTTAAAGAAGCTGAAGGGAGAAGGTTTGTAGCTGCAGCAAAACTTCTCAGGCAGACAGAAGATTCAGACATCAAAGGATTCAGGTATTTCAAAAGTTTTTTTTGTGTTGCTGAAGAAATAGTCAGTTGTTTTAAACATACACAGTCAAGGAATGGCTAGCACAAGCACTAGTATGGGTATGTTTAACACCCAGCTCCCACAGTTTAATGGGAAGAACTATGACTACTGGTCAATAATTATGAGAGCCCTGTTTGCCTCTCAAGATTTATGGGAAATAGTTGAAGATGGTTTTGAAGAACCAGCAGATGAAACTGAGTTCAATGCATTAACTCAGGGAGAGAGAGATCTCCTGAAGAGCAATAGGAAGAAGGATGCAAAGGCCATTTTATTGTTGCATCTAGCAGTAGACCAGAGTATATTTCCAAGGATAGCAGCAGCTAAAACATCAAATGAAGCATGGCAAACCCTCAAGACAGCCTATCAAGGCATGGAGAGAGTGAAGACAGCAAAACTACAATTGCTGAGAAAGGATTTTGAAAACTTGAACATGAAGGAGTCAGACAACATTGAATCATTCTTCACTCATGTGATTGGTGTAATCACACAAATGAGAACTCATGGAGAAACAATTGAAGATAGAAGAATAGTGGAGAAAATATTGAGGGTCTTACCCTCAAGGTTTGATGCCATAGTCACCACCATTGAAGAGACAAAGGATCTCTCAAACTATTCAGTTGATGAGCTACATGCATCACTGATAACACATGAGCAGAGGTTGAGTAGGAATGAAAACTCATCTCTTGAGCAAGCCTTCAAGACCCAAATGTCCTTTGGAAGAGGAAGAGGTCAAGGAAGAGGAAACAAAAGAGGAAGAGGCAGAAGCCAGAACAGAGGTGGAAAGAACAACCCATCAAATGCATAAGGAAGAGGCAGCAATACAAATCAGAACCAAGGTCAAGGCAACAGCCAACAAAGAGATCAGTATCAGGCTCAAGGACAAAGGTATGATAAATCTAATGTTCAATGTTATTATTGCAAAAAGTATGGACATTATGCTAGTGATTGTAGAAAGAAACAACATGATATGAACAACAGACAAAATGCAAATGTTACAAGAGAAAACAGCAGTCAAGAAAATGTCCTGTTAGCTTGTAACATGGCTGAAACACATAGTGAAGACATATGGGATTTAGACTCAGGTTGCAGCAACCATATGACAGGGAATATATCCCTCTTTTCAGCCTTAAATCAGAATTTGAAATCAGAGGTCACACTAGGAACTGATTGTAAAGTGTCTGTTATGGGAAAAGGGGAGGTAAAAATATTTACAAAACAAGGAGAAAGGAAAACCATAGCAGATGTCTACTATGTCCCCAGAATGAGATGTAACCTATTGAGTGTTGGACAGCTTATCCAAAAGGGTTACAATGTTTACTTTGTAAATGATGTGTGCACCATCATGGACATACCACCCAGCAAAAGATGCATTGCTGAAGTGAAGATGACAAGGAACAGGATGTTCCCTCTCAGGATCAGGGCAGACTTGAAGAACAAGAAGGAAATGGCAGCAGTCACCCAAGAGGCCTTCCAAAGCGTGCCAAAGGATGAAAATTGGTTATGGCACTTGAGATTCGGGCATCTAAATTTTGGAGGTCTAAACTTATTGAGCAGAAAAGGAATGGTAAAGGGATATAGAGAAGCCGGACAGCCTTTGTGAAGATTGTATATTGGGCAAACAACATAGAGAAAGTTTTCCATCAGGGAAAAGCATAAGGGCAAAGACACCCTTAGAGATTATCCACTCAGATTTGTGTGGACCAATGCAAGCTCCATCATTAGCTCGCAGCCTATATTTCTTGACATTCATTGATGATTTTACAAGAAAGACTTGGATATATTTCCTCAAGAACAAAAGTGAAGTCTTTGAGAAATTCCAAAATTTCAAAGCACTTGTGGAGAACCAAAGCGGGCTGCACATAAAAGTATTGAGAACTGATAGAGGAGGTGAGTATATCTCAAATGAATTCCTAAAGTTTTGTAGAGAAAATGGAATACATAAACAGTTCACAACTCGGTACACCCCACAGCAAAATGGAGTTGCTGAAAGGAAGAACATGACCATCATGGATATGGCGAGGAGCATGCTGAAGGCAAAGCATTTGCCAAATGAGTATTGGGCTGAAGCTGTACATTGTGCAGTTTATATATTGAACAGGTGTCCTACAAAAGCAGTCTTGAACAAAGTGCCAGAAGAGGCATGGAGTGGGAGAAAGCAAGGAGTCACCCACATGAGAGTTTTTGGGTGTGTGGCCTATGCACACATTCCAGATCAGCTAAGGAGGAAGTTGGACAGCAAAGGGGAGAAATGCATCTTCATTGGATACAGTGATGAATCCAAAGCCTACAGGTTGTACATTCCATCTACCAAGAAGTTCTTTGTCAGCAGGGATGTTCAATTCATTGAGGAAGAAGCTTGGGATGGAAGCATAGAGAAAACAGTGAATGTCAAGAACTGTTTGTCTCATGATGAAGATGAAGAGGAGGTGGCTGAAATGCATCCTCAAACAGCAGCGCCAACACAAGGACAGCAAGGGACACCATTGAGGATAAATGAAAGTGCTTCTCTAAGCACACCACAAGGAGGAAATTCAAGTGCATCTTCAAGCACTTGCACAGCAAGTGAACGAGGTAAGAAATTTAGAAATCTAAGTGACATTTATGATGAAGGAATGAATTCCTTATTTGCCTTGTATTGTCATGTTGATGATCCTATTCATTTCGAAGATGCAATTAAAGATAGGAAATGGATAGAAGCTATGGATGAGGAGATGAATGCCATAGAGAGAAACAAAACATGGGATTTGGTTGAGTTACCAAAAGGCAAAGAAGTCATTGGTGTGAAATGGGTTTATAAGACCAAGAGCAATGCTGAAGGCAAAATAGAAAGGCACAAGGCAAGGCTGGTTGTCAAAGGCTACAAGCAGCAGTATGGAAGAGATTATGAGGAGACTTTCGCTCTGGTTGCAAGAATGGAAACCGTGAGAGCAGTGCTGTCCATAGCAGCACAAAACAAATGGAAAGTCTACCAAATGGACGTGAAGTCAGCATTCCTAAATGGAGTGTTAAAAGAAGAGGTGTACATTGAACAGCCTCTCGGCTATGAGAAGAAAGGTGAAGAGCACAAAGTGTGCAAATTGAAGAAAGCTCTTTATGAGCTGAAGCAAGCGCCAAGAGCATGGTACAGCAGGATAGATTCATATCTATTGGATAATGAATTTGACAAATGTGAAGGAGAACCCACAGTCTACATCAAGGAAAAGGATGGTAAAATTTTAATTGTTGTCTTGTATGTAGATGATGTTATTTTCACTGGAAACGATATTTATCTTATTGAGAATTTTAAATCAGTCATGAAGGATGAATTTGAAATGACTGACATGGGTTTCTTGAGATACTTCTTAGGCATAGAAGTAGATCAAAATGAAAAAGGAATTTTTATCTCACAAGCAAGATATGTAAATCAAGTTTTGGGCAGATTTAAGATGGAAGAATGCAAGGCAGCGATCACTCCCACAGTGATGGGATTAAAGCTCAGCAGAGAGGACAACAGCAAGGATTTTGATCCTAGCTTGTATAAAAGCATTGTGGGCAGCCTTATGTATTTAACAACAACTAGGCCTGATTTAATGTATGCTGTTAGTTTAATTTCCAGGTTCATGGAGAGGCCGAAGGAGGCACATTGGCAGGCAACAAAGAGAATTTTGAGGTATGTCAAAGGTACCAAAATGTTTGGAATTCTATATCATGCCTCAGAACATTCAGATTTGGTTGGATACACTGACAGTGATTGCGCTGGAAGTGTAGATGATCGGAAGAGCACTTCCGGTTATGTTTTTCATATGGGTTCAGGAGCCATCTCATGGGCTTCTAAGAAGCAGTCCATTGTAGCATTGTCTACAGCAGAAGCTGAATATGTGGCAGCTACAGCAGCAGCATGTCAAGCAGTTTGGATGAGAAGAATGTTGAGAAGCTTAGGCCAAGAGCAGGCAAAAGCGACAGTGATTTTTTGTGACAATAGCTCAACTATTGCATTGTCAAAGAATTCAGTGTTTCATAAGAGAACGAAACACATTGATACCAGGTTTCACTACATCAGAGAATTGGTGAACAATGGAGAAATTGTCCTAGAACATTGCAGGACTCAAGAACAGGTAGCAGACATCTTGACAAAGCCTTTGGATCAGAAAAGCTTTGAATTTTTGAGGAAGTGTCTGGGTATGACCGAATGCCCAGCAGTTGAAATTAAAGGGGAGTGTTGAAATCGTAATTTCAACGCAGCTGCCAGAAACCGGTCAACAAACTCGCCGGAGAGCTCTCGGGTCACATTCCGGCAAAAGGGATTTTCCGATGATCGAACCCGAGAAATTTTAGAGCTGACGCGTGGTTCACCCCTGACGTAAGCCAACGTCATTTTCTCGGGTGTTAATGTTCAGCATATGTTGGCTTTCCGATATTGCTATCCGCCGTTCGATCTGCTCCACCTTCTTCAACCGTTGATTGTCCGAAGCTGCTCCAAACCTGCATACGGCAAACATTAAAGCTCATGCGTGGAGTAAAATTCAAGATTTGCTGTTGACCGCCGAGAAGGGAATTAAATGTCTTTAATGATGTTCGTAGTTTTTTGGTGGAGGGCTTTAATTTTGGTTATGGGCATATGTCCCATATGGTATACGTTTTATGTTTTTTTTACTGCACGTAAAGTTTTTTTGTGTGTGTTAGTTGTATGTTTTTAATAAGCATGTTTTGTATTAAAGTTTCATATGTATATGAGCCACGTAAAAAAAAATGTGTTCTATGTTTTTAAGAGTTGACCTTTTATCATACATGGCACACGGGAGGTAAATTGTAACTGGTGTTCGCAGCAGCGAGAGAAAACCAGAAATGTTTGCACAGCAGTGCGAAGAAACTATAAAGAACAGGTTGTAATGTTTTTGTGTGGTATTGTAAAAACAGAGGAGTAAGAAAAACCATGTGTGGTTTTGCACAACAGTGCATAAAGAAAATGGTGGAGCGAATTTTTGTAAGCCTGTGTGAATTTTTGTTACAGCAGTAAACTTATGTAAACTTTTATTACAACAGTAAGTTGTTTTTCACAGCAGTGAATATAAGAAGGATTTTACAGTGGTAAATTTTTGTATCAGGTTTTAATGAATAGAATGTTTTTTATGGTGGTGAAATACTCTGTTCCTCAGTAATTTTTTTAGTCTTCCTGTGCACAAAAAGATCCTGGAGTAAAGTAAAACAGAGCATTGCCTCTGTGTGTTTGAATCTTGGTTTTTGGTATTTTCTCCATGTAAAAATTCCTAACACAAAGCTCAGCCACTGAAACTGGAAGCAGACTTTAACAAGCGCCGAAAATCCTTAGACAAGCGAACAGAATATGTTTGCTTCTTGCGCGAACTTTAACCTTCTGTAAAAGCTGCTTGTGCAATCGGTCTCTTTTCCGATATCGGGATACTGCAGGAAAGTTGCAGGAAAAATGACAGAAGGGCCCACAGTCTAGTTAGTTATTCTTCCCTATCTGATATAATTTAATATAAGCAACTTACAACCCACTGTAAGGCGGATAACATTAACAATTGTAATAGTAGGATTGCTTTGCTTCTATTCTCAGATTCCGAGCACAAAGTGACTCCCATGGTCCCATATTCATGATTACCCACTTTGATCAACTGACCCTCTGCATGTTCTTTAAGTAAATATAAATTTATTTTTAATCCTCGCACCGCTTTTCCTCTCACTTTTATATATATATATATATATATATATTATGATGAAAAGCATGACGCAAGATAACATATAAATACATAAAATTATCCAACGAAACGTAAAGAAGATGTAGAAAAGGTCATTGATATCGTTGCTTTGCCTTCGACGTCTAAAGAAATGTAATGAAAACGCAGAAGTTATGCACCTTTTAGAGAAAGAAAACCTATGAGTACGTAGATTTACCCAACCGAAAGAAAAGAAGATGCAGATAAAATCATTGATTTCGTCGCTCTGCATTCGACGTGGAAAGAAATATTATTAAAACATAAACTATAAATCACCTTATATCACATTACACAAAATAATTTCCATTCGCAAGGGATCGTTTTCTTTTTCTTTATTTTTAAATTTTATTATGCATTTTATTTATGTTTAAAATTATTAATATACATATTAGTTTATTAAAGTATCTCAGTTGGTGGTTGCGTTGGTATTGATAGCGAAGACCCACGAAATTTTAAATTATGAAAAATCGTAAGGATGAAATTTTGGAAATAGGGTTTTTTTTTTTTTTTTTACATTTTCTTAAAAAAGCTATTCATCTATTGGATTAAAATTCCCTTTTTTACTTTTTATATGATTAAATAGATGATATTTAGAAAAAAAAAAATAGTTTTAATAATAAGTTACATGTTTTTTTTATTCAATATTTGCCTAGATTTTATACTCTATATATATGAATTTTTAAAGAAAATAGTCACCTCCAATATTATATAGAAATATATTAAAAAAAAAAAAAAAAAACACTATGTTCCAAGTTCAAACCCAAACATAAACTAACCAAAAAATGTTATTAATACACATTATTATTATTATTATTATTATTATTATTATTATTATTATGCATTATATTATGGTATATCGTAAATAATAATGATGTAGAAAAGAGGATATTAAATCTAAAAGTAATGATAGTTTGCTTGAAAACATTAATTATTAGATACAACAATAGAAGATAGATTTATAATAGAACATGGGTGGGACTCTTTGCAAATCGATTCCAAACACCCAAACTCTAGAGGCCACAGTTGGTGATGGGACTTGATTTTTTTATATAGACTACTTTTATTAAATTATTATATAAAAAGAAGGATTCATATTGATGAACTATTTAGATAATCTTTTGTGATATTATGAATCACGTTCAAATGGACAAAAACTTTTGGGTTAGCTATGAACATCTAAGCATGTCATATATCATAATTTGGTTTATGATAATTATAATTTGGAAGAAGTATTTATAGAGAAATAGTTCGGAGTCGACATTTAACTTAGTTGAAATTGGAATTATAGTGTTAGAAAAGAAAATTAATGAAAGTTGGAATGGAAATAATTTATATTCTCGAATGAGAAAATAAAGGTTTTTTTCAACATGCTTTTTATCTCATTGAATTATATGTGTGATGTATATGGGTGTAGAATATCTATGTGATGTATATGTGTTGTACTTTGTCCTTGTTTTGCCGGATGCTCTTCCAGTTATGGAGAGTGAGTAAGATTATGATAGGTATTTAATGTATAAGTCAGATAATATGAAGAAAGGGATTGTGCCTCTCATAGTAGAAAACTCTAATTAAATATATCCATGGTCCAAAAGAAGATGGAGTATAGATACTCTCTTCCCCAAAGAGAGCATGGACTAGGGATACTTCTTTGTCTTTATGTTTCACATATAGTGGAAGATCACTCCTTCAGAAGGTCAAATATTGATACTACTACCATAGGTATGCTTAGAAATATATTATGGGGTTCCAAAGATGTTGACATAAGAAAATCATGGTTTACCACAAAGAGATTATTAACCCTTTAGGATAGAAGACAAAAATTATCTCTGTACTATTACTTTCTTTGAGAAGAAAACAAATATTACAAAAAGAAGGACAAAATTCATTACATTCATAAAGAAATTGAGATATGGTGAAGGAATGGAGTAAATATTAGTAAAATAAGAAAAAAATCACTAGAATCATAGAAAAATTGAGGGTGGTCAAAAGCTAAAAGACCATAAGTAGAAATAAGTTTTAATGTGTGTAACTTCAAAAATGTTGAAGAGGAAAATATTTTAATTTTTTCATATAGCTAAAAAATATTAGATCCTCATATTAAACATTCATTAGGGACATTTATAATGTAATAACCCATGAATGCCAAAGTGAAATTGTTGATGTTATTCACAAGTTAATTGATCTTAAAAGAAAAATAAATTAATATCAAATTGAAACTTTCTTTCTAGGAGTCCAACACACTATTAGCCATATCACTGGATGGTAACCACTTTAACATCAACATTGAAAACATCTTTAATAATGCACATAATATTATTATTGGTATTTTGACTAAGGAAAATAAAATTATATATCAATAAAAATGGTTTATACACTTAGTTGAAATATTCAATTCATATTTAATTATGATATAACTCGTTACCTCAACAAAGAATACAAATAATGCACAAATCATTATATTTCACCGCCATTTGTGTATAGCTATTTGGTATATGAATTATTGATGCAGGAGCATCCAGACTTAGCTAGCAATGTGAAAGTTTGTTCAAATGTTGTGGCTAAACATGTTGAAATTCATTGACCGGATGGGTCAAAAATCAGTTTTACTAAGAGGGTTTGATCCCTCAAGAAATGAATGTATTTCATTATTGTAATAAGTTAGAAATTGTCTTATTTTAGGCTAAAGGATGAGTTGTTAGCATAGGTGTGAGATAGAGATAGGAATTAGAAGATTTTTTGTTAGATTTATCAAAAATAGGGATTGATTTGTTAGATATAGTTAGAGTGGTATCCAACTTACAAAAAGGAGGAAAAATGTAATGAAACAAACAAATGATTGAGGAGTGGATTTAGAGAGCGAGAGAAAAATTGTGTGTGGATTGTATTTTTGAGACAAAGGTCTTTATTTGTGTAATCAGACCCAAGGCTGAGACTCTATAACACTTTTATTAAGAATGAATTGATGTTGTGTGCATAATTATATATATGCAGCCCGTGGAGATACTCAAATGTTTGTTTTCTCTGTACTCAGATGATATTGGTGTTATCTCTGTGTCCTTCATACTTTATAATAGAAATATTGTGTTAAAATATAGTCGGCGAGTTCATTCTATCACTTTGGTTCCACAAGCAGAAAACCAAAAATACTCTAAGTATCCGACACAAAACACATTCGGATTTAGAACTCGGACTTCAAATTATTATGGGTAGAAGTTTTTAACGCTATCGAGTCCGTGGAACCCACATCGCATCGCTCCAGTGTAAAAGAATTGACTTGTTGCATCGCTGAATTTTGAAATCGCGACATAACCAAATCCGAAATGTTATAGAGACAGGTTGATAGTCTATCGGGTCCACAAGTGATATCACATCGCTGCTTTAAAGTGTAAGGTGTCTAGTAGTTAGACTTTGTGACTTGTGATCGGGCGATCAAATCTCAGCCACTGGATCGTGATCAATCGCGATTGTTGGATTGTTGGACAAACCCGCTACAGTGGATGGTTATTGTGCGTGTTGAAAGCCATAAGTGGTTTTAAGTGGTTCAGCCCTGATTCCATTAAGGAGGTGCCATGTAGCAAGGCGGAATAGAACGAAGCCATATATCGGGTGGTTAAACCTCGACATATTGAACCACCCAAAACCTTTAACAACCGTCCGATCTCGCGGTTCCAGATTGACGACAATCTGGGCTCGGTGCATTGACTTTCGCATTCAACAAGTGCGCCAATAAACAAAAGGTAAATATTAATGTTTTTAGTGGGTTTCCAATGTATTTCGATTACAATGGAAAATAGTCAGACATAGTTAAAAATGGGATCTGTGGGGTGATTTTGGGATTTTTGTGCATCCTGCTTCCACACTGCATCATTTTTGGTATCAAAGCAGAAGAAAGGGTTGCTTGCAACCAAAATGCCACCAAGGAGAGGCATTGATCAAGGAAGACCTGAAGCAAATGCAATTCTACTGGAAGAGGTATCGATTCTACATACGAGAATGGAGACAAGTGAGATTGCCTGAAGAAGAGCACCTGATTAAGGAGTTGAAAGTTCTTCAGAAGAATCTCCTGCAGAGGAGGTAGTAGACGAAGACAATGAAATTGCCAAAATCATTAAGATGTTGGCGAAAGTAGGAGGAAAACCTAAGGTAGAAATCCCTATGTATGAAGGGAATCTGAACGCAAAAGAGCTAATGGATTGGATCAAATCCTTAGACCAGTACTTTGACTATAAAGAGGTTGATGAGAGGAAGAAGGTGAAGTTTGCAGTTACTCGATTGAGGGGTCATGCAACTATCTGGTGGGACGAGTTACAGACATCAAGAACGAAGAAAGGGAAGTCCAAGATCAAGCTATGGGACAAAATGGTAAGTAAAATGAAAGCCAAGTTTTTGCCTAAAGACTATCATTTGAATATTTTTAAGCAATTGCAAAATTTAAGGCAAAAAGGAATGTCTATTAAAGAATACACAAAAGAGTTTTATAGATTGAGTATTAGAGGAAGGCATGTAGAGGATGATGTAGAAAAGATAGCTAGATATATCAATGGCTTAAGGTATGATATACAAGATGATACTAGCTTGTTAAGTCTGAAAACTATTGAAGATGCCTATCAAGCAAGTTTGAAGGCAGAAGAGAAGATATTGAGGAAACAGAGTCAAAGGAATAGAGGAAAAAGTTCAGCAAGAGTTAAGGGAACTAGCAGACCAAGGGGACAATAGCATCAACATGAAGCAGGAAGCTCAAGTAGTAGACCACCACAGAGGGGAGAATATAACAAGGGAATATTTGTGCCTAGAGGAAGACAACGAGGAAGAGATGTCCAGCATTATACATGTGGAGAATGGGGACATATGTCATGGGATTTTCCTCATAATAAACCAAAAAGTGAGAGGAATGTGAATGTGGCTGATGCAAAGCCAGAACCACATCAACTTATGGAGAAGGAAGAGCCCCCTGAAGAAGGTGAATCATTGTTATTAAGAAGGACTTTGCTTAGGGCAGAGCCAGAGATTGAAGAACCAGCACAAAGGAAGAATTTTTTTAGAACTACCTGTAAATCAAAAGGTAAGTATTGCAAGGTAATAATTGACAGTAGAAGCATTGACAATCTTGTTTCTACAGAGATGGTGGACAAACTTAGATTAGAAAAGACCATGCACCCTACTCCTTACAAGGTATCATGGTTACAGAAGGGACATCAGATTATTGTGACTAAACAATGCAACGTGGACATACAAATTGTATAAAGATGTGATATTATGTGATGTAATGCCCATGGATGTATGCCATGTATTGCTGGGAAGACCATGGCAATTTGATCAAAGAGCTATTCATGATGGAAGGAGAAACACTTATACCCTGGAGAAGGATGGAACTAAACACACATTGCTGCCATTGAAGGACAATGCTAACAAAGGAACACCTAGAAGTAGTATTATGCTGATAAGTGGAAAGGAGCTGCTGCAGGAAGTAGTGAAGAATGAGGAGTTGCATTTTTCTATTGTGGGAAGACCAAAGGTAATTTTGACTTCCACAAACTTGGATGATTTGCCTGAAGAAATTAAAATGTTGTTAGATGATTTTGCTGATATTATTGTGGATGAGTTGCCAAATGCATTGCCACCGATCAGGAGTATTAGTCATCATATTGACCTAATACTAGGAGCAAGTTTGCCAAATAAAGCAGCATACAGATTAACTCCTCAAGAGAATGCAGAAGTTGGAAGACAAGTGCAGGAGCTGATGGATAAGGGGCTAATCAGAGAAAGTCTTAGTCCATGTGCTGTACCAATAGTACTCAGTCCAAAGAAAGGAGGAGAATGGCATATGTGCACAGATTCTAGAGCCATCAACAAGATCACAATCAGGTACAGATTTCCTTTGCCACGCATGGATGATTTAATGGAATGTTTGAGTGGATCAAAATACTTTACTAAAATATATTTGAAGAGTGGATATCATCAAATAAGAATCTGAGAAGGCAATGAGTGGAAAACTACATTTAAAACAAATAATGGGTTTTATGAGTGGTTAGTGATGCCTTTTGGACTCACTAATGCACCTAGCACATTCATGAGATTAATGAATGAAGTCTTAAAAGAGTATGCAAGCAAGTTTGTTATTGCTTATCTTGATGATATTCTATTTTTTAGTAAAAGTAAGGAATAACATTTAGAGCATCTTAAGTTGGTCCTAAGAACTCTGCAGAAAGAGAAACTATTGATAAATCTGAAGAAATGTAGTTTCATGAAGGAAGAACTAGCTTACCTGGGATTTGTAGTTTCTAAAGAAGGTTTGAATATGGATCCAGAGAAATTCCAAGAAATTTGGAACTGGCCTACCCCTAGAAATATATTTGAGGTAAGAAGCTTCCATTGTCTTTCAAGTTTTTACAGAAAGTTTATCAAAAACCTTAGTCAAATTTGTGGACCTATTCTTGAAACAATCAAGGAGATCAATCAGCCATTCAAGTGGACAGAAGCAGCAGACAGAATCTTTAATTTGTTGAAGAAGAAAATCACTGAGGAACCAATTTTGGCTTTACCTGATTTTGAGAAAGTCTTTCAAGTAGAAACAGATGCTAGTAGAGTTGTAGTTGGAGCAGTTCTGAGTCAGGAGAGAAGACAAATAGCATATATCAGTGAGAAATCAAATGATGCAAAGAATAAATATTCTTCTTATGATAAAGAGTTTTATGCTATTTTGCATGCCTTAAAGAAATGGAGACATTATTTTCTGCCAAAGGAATTCATATTATATTCAGACAATCATGCCTTACAGTTCATCAATAACCAGCGAAAGTTGAATCAAAAACATGCCAAGTGGGTAGAATTCCTGCTAAGATTTACTTTTGTAATAAAGAACAAGAGTGGTAAGTCATAAAGTAGTAGATGCATTGAGCAGGGTAAGTTTTATTGTGCAAGAATTCAAAGTGGGTGTTGTAGGGTTTGAGGAAATGATTGAAATGTACAAGGATGATGCAGATTTCAAAGATATCTATACAACAGTTCAGAATCCAATGAATCATAACAGAAGTTAGTGGTTGGACTATCTCATTCAAGGAGGCCTATTATTTAAAAGCAACAAATTGTGTATTCCCAAATGTTCCATGGGGGAAAAAATAATAAAGGAGAAACATAGTGGAGGATTATATGGTCACTTTGGACAAGTTAAAACCTTTGCTCAGGTGAATGCTTTTTATTATTGGCCAAAAATGTAAATTGATGTTAAGAAGTTTGTTGAGAAATGTAGGATATGTCAGCATGTAAAAGGAACGAGTCAGAATATAGGATTGTATCATCCATGGCAAATACCAGACCGACCTTGCAATGCAGTTAGCATGGATTTTGTTTTGGGATTACTAAAAACCTAGAGGGGGAATGCTTCTATTTATGTTGTAGTAGATAGATTTCCCAAAATGACACATTTCATTGCATGTAGGAAGACTGGTGATGCAACACAGATAGCTAATTTATTCCTTTCAGAAATTGTAAGATTACATGGGTTACCTGTAAGTATTGTGTCTGATAGATATACAAAGTTTGTAGGGAATTTTGGAGAACTCTTTGGAAGAAATTGGGAGCTGACCTCAGTTTTAGTTCAGCATACCATCCTCAAACAGATGGATAGACCGAAGTAGTAAACAGTAGCTTGGAAATTACATTGAAGAGTTTAGTGTATCAAAATCCTAAGCAGTGGGATTTAGCACTAGCTCGGGCTGATTTTTCTTATAATGATACTCAAAACTGAAGTACTAGAATGAGTCCATTTCAGATTGTTGGGAATGAATCCAAGAGGTGTGTATGAGCTAAGGGATTTGAGTAAACAAGAGACCAATAGTGGAAAAGGTGGAGAATTTGTAGAATAGAAGCAGAGATTACGGGAAGAAGTCAAAGCCAAATTACAGGAAATCCCCAACAAATACAAATAGAGGGTAGATCTGAAGAGAAAATAGAAAGAATTCCAAGTGGGAGATTTCATGATGGTGTATTTGAGAAAAGAAAGATTTACTGTTAAAACTTACAATAAACTGAAAATGAAAAAGATAGGACCATGTAAAATTGTAAGAAATTTTTTAGCTAATGCATATGAAATTGAGTTGCCATAAGGGATTGGAATATCACCCATTTTTAATGTTGCAGAATTGTATCCATACAAAGAGGCAGAAACAGAGTTACAGGAGCAAATTATAGGAGATCAAGTTTAAATAGTGAACTGGGAAGAACAGATGCCAGAGACAACTATGAAGGAAGTGGAAGCTATTTTGGAGAAGAGAGTATCCAAAAGAACCAAAGGACAGACTTATTTCCAATATCTAGTCAAATGGGAAGGACAGCCAGTAGAGGATGCTAGCTGGTTGACAACAATAGAATTACAAAAGTACGGAGTAAGTCCTGAATGTTTGGAGGACGATTCTTTTCTTCCCTAGGAGTCTAATGCAGGAGCATCCAGACTTAGCCTACAATGTGAAAGTTTGTTCACATGTTGTGGCTAAACAAGTTGAAATTCGTTGACTTGATGGGTCAAAAATCAGTTTTACTGAGAGGGTTTGATCTCTCAAGAAATGAATGTATTTCATTATTGTAATAAGTTAGAAATTGCCTTATTTTAGGCTAAAGGATGAGTTGTTAGCATAGGTGTGAGCTAGAGCTAGGAATTAGAAGATTTGTTGTTAGATTTATTAAAAATATGGATTGATTTGTTAGATACAGTTAGAGTGGTACCTGACTTACAAAAAGGAGGAAGAATGTAATGAAATAGAGAGAGGATTGAGGAGTGGATTTAGAGAGTGAGAGCAAAATTGTGTGCGGATTGTATTTTTGAGACATAGATCTTTATTTGTGTAATCAGACCAAAGGACGAGACTCTGTAACTCTTTTGTTATGAATGAATTGATGTTGTGTGCATAATTATATATATGCAGCCCATGGAGATCCTCAAATGTTTGTTTTCTCTGTATTTAGATGATATTGGTGCTAGATCTGTGTCTTTCATACTTTATAATAGAAATATTGTGTTAAAAGATCAATCGGTGAGTTCATTCCATCGCTTTGGTTCCACAAGTAGAAAATACAAAATACACTAAGTATCGAGCACAAAAATCATTCGGATTTAGAATCCAAACTTCAAATTATTATGGGCAGAAGTTTTTAACACTATCGGGTCCATGGAACCCACATCACATCACTCCACTACAAAAGAATTGACTTGTTGCATCACCGAATCCTAAAATCATGGCATAACCGGATCTGAAATGTTATAGAGACGGGTTGATAGTCTATCACGTCTGCAAGTGTGTTATCAGGAAAACTAGTGTCTATTTAGAACTTCTAGTCCTAATAAGATAGGTAGCAATCTTAGAAACAAACAATTCAATGTAACTTGTGTTTTCCTTTATGAGAGATAGATGAGAGAGAAGTAGAGAGTACCAATCTCAGTCTTTCGCTTGGCTCCTTACTTGTTTCCTCTCTCCTTTGATAGAGCTTCGCCACTTCTTTCTCACTTGTCCCGCTTCAAAGAACACCTGTAGAATCAAAGCAGCAAAATACCATAAAAGCATAGAGATCTATAACCATAAACGATGCAGATTCAGATGTACATTAACCATACAAGTGCATACACAAATACAAGATTCAGAAATATACAAGTATATGGAGGAAAACTCAAATAGCTTTGTTGATAGAAGTAGTAGAAGAGAGGATTACAACCCAGCTGTCTGATCCAGCATCATCCTCCCAGCATGAAAGCCCTCTTCACCTCATAAAAAGAAAGATCACCCAATAATAAAATTTCTCAAAGAGAAACAAATAGCACTTCCTTACAAATTACAAAATTCCAGCCCCTTTGGATCTCCAGGATGAGGGATCCATATATAAATGTTTGCAGGGAGTGAGTCAACTTCTGGGATTTTGATTAGTGTCATTTCACTGATAGTTCTTGGTTCCACTTGGAGATTTCATGATCTCTTACTCATCCCTGGGCGAATTCAAAGAGGCAAGTGTCATATGAGCAGTTTCTAGAAGATTCTTTGAGTTTCCACCTAGCAAATTGCCTCTGCCATTTGTCTGCTCTCGCTCATCACGCCCTACAAAAGGGCTTTTTAGTATGCATCATACCGTTTGTGTGTAGCAGGTGAGATTCATCACACCGTCAGCATGGAGCAGTCTGTATGGTCCAGTTTTGACATGTTCTGAGCAGTTTTTCAGGGAGAACTTCTAGGAAATGATGTAATCAATTGACCTTGATCCTTTAGGGTATGAAAAAACACTTTTAGGGGTTTGAGAGCCCTTGGTTAATTGACATATGTGATTGGGGTTGCAGTTCCCAAACATGTCTATAACAGTTGCCCCCTAAAGCATGAGGTTGTAAATCTTCTGATGTCGGGTGAAATTCTTTTCATGAGGATACGAGGTCTTTCAAACTATAATGTGACATATAATAAGATACAATACAATACATTATCTTCATAATATTTTCATGATCTAGCTGAGGCGGGCATTCCAATGCTCAGCTTTATAAATTCATTTTCATGTACATGGGACAGACAATCGTCTGTGTGGCAGACTGATGATTCTGGTAGAGCCATCATCCCTTAGCTTGGATCTGTGCAGCTATGATGTACATTTGATGTCTTTATTTCCCTGAATATGTCGCACCCCAGATGGGTGAAACTAGATCTGGGGTCTTCAAACTCCTTCAATCTTCGCCCGAAGTACAAGTCGATCCATGTGAAAAGATGTTCTGATGTCGAACACGGAAAGACATCCCCTGATTACCAGCCAATGATGTAAGTTGTTAACAAGCGCGAGAGGAATCAATGATAATGATGATGATCCTCAAGGTACGGTAGTACAATTCACGTGGTGTGAATACATGAGTCAATGTCGGAAACCATGAAAAATCTTTTGGTCGAAGTTCATTGATGAAAACCTATCACTGGAAGTGAGAAACTCGCCATTGAGGCATGCAAGCTTCAAAGTACTCAAAGGGTTGCTCCTAAGTCAACTTCTTGGATAATGAGTTGATGTTGACAAGAAGTGACCCGCTGTAGGAGGGCCTTGATGAATCCCACATCTACAACACGGAACGGAGCAAATGATTTTGTGGAGGTGAAAACGATCTGATGATACAAGGTTCAGGGTGGAAATCATGAAAGAATGGAGTGTTAAGGTATTGCAGCAGATGAGGCATTAGCTGGGTTGATGAATTCTCTGAGCAACTTCTCTTGAACATATCGACGACGCTAGAATGGATTGGTAGCATTAACCCCAAAATGGATGGTACGGAGGACCAATGATGATATGACCAGTGAATGGAATAACCCAACCCGACTCAATCATGGTGATGGAGTGAAAGTGTCATGTTTAAGAGCGACCTACTACCAATGAAGTTATTCAAGTTTTCTTCCCTTTTTCCCTAGTCATTGCTGGCGAGTACCTCTTTATTTTTTTCAAGCTTGAGGAGGATAACATATGCTTGTTCTATAATTTTCCCTTCAGGCAAACCTGTCGCTATGTTTTAGCGAGCCTAGTGACAGTGAAACTCGCTCTTGTCTGCATGGACAAGTTTGTCACTATTGTTTTAATGAGTTTAACGATAAAGATAACTCGGTCCTTTTCAATTTTAGAGAGTCTAAAAAGATATAGAAAAGAAACTCCAGTAGTCTTTTTTCGTAGTATAATCCCTTAAGTCAAAAAAAGTATAAAATAATACAAAAGGGATGAATTTTTCGATCACTTTAGCGAGCCGAAAAAGACAAGCGCTTGATATTTTTGTGTAATAATCCCTCAGGTCCAAAAATATTAAAATATAAAGGAGGAATGGCACTTCCAATCACTTTAACGAGCTGGAGAGGCCAATTGCTCGGCAATATTTTCATATTTTACGAGTCTAGAAAGAGCTTAAAGGAGACTCATTTTTTAAGGAACGAGTGCTGTTTTCGGGTAGCAGCTGGTTCCAGGTAAGTTTTGGAACTTTTCAATCACAGCAGTGTAAAGAAGTGGGCTAATAGAATCACTCTTTGCAACTGTTCCTCAAAAGGGTAAACAATCAAGTGGAGGTGTATGATCAGCTAAAAACGAGTGGAGGTGATGGTAAGAACACGACCAAGGTTCAAAAGTTGATAGCTATGCAATCACAAAGGTTATTTATCGAAGGTGGGTTCATTTTCTAATGAGCTTGAACTCTGGGGGAACATATGCTCATTGCTAGGTTTATTTTTTAACGAGCTTGAACTTCGCGTAAACCTGCTCGTGCCAGTGGTATAATAAGGGTGTCTCTCATTAGTAGGTTCATTTTTTAGGGAGCTTGCCACATGCGAAACTTTGCTTTGAGCCTTTTGTATGCAAGCTAGGAACGACCAACTACTATCCTAAGGGTTAAATAACTATTGAGGTTAGGTAGGATAGTTTTCCCGATGGGAAACATTTCCTTTGCTTTTCCATTTCCGTTGGTCCCAGAAAAGGTGAATGGTGGATCAGACCAATCACCTAACTTAAGCAGTTGAAGTTAGTAAAACTACGGTGTTAGAGTTACTCTGGTTTCTTTTCACTTGCGTAAAAAAGGTTTACATGCCACCAGGTATAAAGAGAAGTAGAGTTTCTAGGTTACCATATGGAAGTTCTTGCATTAAAGCAAGATTGTTCCATCCGCGTAGCAGACAAAAACACTCCCTTGGCTCTGTCCATCGAAATACACAAAGGTGAACGGTGTGAGCTTCCAATCACATAACCTTCGATGAGGGAATCTTTTTCTAGACTAATCCCATTTTCCTAGACAGAGAGGTGTGTCAGACTAGTCATATATTCTACGAGGAAACCTAACTTATATCTACGGTTTTTCCTGTTGAAGCAGACTAGGGCGCATGCCCCTTGGGTTTAGTCACATTCACCGAATCACTCGCACTCATCAAGTGGATGGACTGGAGGTTGATGAGACATTCCTTGTGCAAAAATACCATTTAGGGATGGAATTTGACTAATAGCTGTGTTTGAACTGGGGAATGAAATCTAGTCTACGAGTTGGACCATTCTGCCTTCATACGGGAAACACATCACCCGAAAGAGTGAGGAAAAAATAGCTCCCACACTGTAAATGTAGTCACATCTAAGGAGTAGATTGTAATCTAAAGGCCATTGGACTACCATCATGTTCAGATGAATGATTTTCCTTCTCAAAGTTATAGGCAAATTTGGAATGATCCCTAACAGTCGACTGGTTCATTTATTGAAGCCTAACAGATTTTGAATCTCAGGCAAAAGTGATGGGTAACCAAGTGCTTTCTAAGCAGTTAAGGAAAGGATATTTACAGAAGCCCCTTCATCTATGATAGTACCAGCCATGATCATTCTATAAGCTTGTACTATGATTTAGAATGGTACATTAGATGGTAGGTAGGGTCTCCCTAGTAGATTCCAATCAAAGGAAATGACTAGATTGCTTGGAGGATGGACCGAATAAATGGCTAGATGAATCTCTGATGAACTTCCTTCCTGCGGTAAAGGAATAGGTAGATTACCCCCATGTTCATCGGATTCTGTGTTAACAAAAAGTGTTTGAATGGTGTCGTTCTCATTATCTTTGGTGACTATATCATCTGAAGGTAGACCTTCTGAAGACAAGACTGGGTCGACTACCGTCTCAACCTATTGACTTTGGTCCAGTGTGAACTCAGAGGGTTTATCTTCAATGATAGGTGCTTCGACCGACAGCAAAGGTGTGTTAGTCAGATTTTTAATTAGCGATGGACTCGGCAAGAGTTTCTTGTATCCAGGAGGAAGTCTCTGTGGTGAAGCAGGACGTTTATCCAAGACTCTTTTATCTTCGTCCAGTAAAGGACAACGGTGGAGGGCATGATTGCCTTCACAAAGTTTACAAGGAAATTTAGATCCTCCTTTCTATCCATTGACTTTGTTTTCACTAGTTGATGGTGTGCTCTCAACATGATCGTCAGATGTTGAAGACACTGGATTGTGCAAGCGAGGAGACTAGTCTCTTAAGATCCGTTGGATGCAAGGACAATCTTGATGATAGTGGTCCCCTTTGCAAATGACACATGGAGATTTAGGTTTGGATGGTGCAGTTTATGGATTTTCGCAAGATGATGCATGGTTGCCCCCTTTTGCCATTGGCTTCTTCTTCTTCTTCTTCTCCTTCCTTTTCTTATTCTTCTCAGTTACTTGGTTATTAGCATTACCAGCTTCACCAAGCAAAGAGGAAGAAGGAGAGGGAGAAACAAATGAAGTACAAGGTGGGGGAGTGACTTCAGTATCATCTGCTTTCTGATTTGATTGCTAAGGAATTACGGTGTTTTGAATGACAGAGGTCGAGAAAATCCATACTGGCAGGCCAATTGTGAGTCTTGGAAGGGACAATGTAGCCATGTGTGGAGCACCAACATCTCCCCAAGAAGAGAAAGGACTAGGATTCCCTCCAAGGGGAAATCCTTGATTGGTGGACTCCATTTTCTCAACCTAAGACCAACAAGGTAACGGTGATGTTATTCCGATTAAAATAAATTGTATGACACTTTGACACAACTTGCTTTTTCAATTTTTACGAGTCTAGAAAAAGCTAAAGATGACTCTAGTTGCCTTCAATTTTTAATGAGCCTTAAGTGACAAGTGATCAGATGGACATTTTCTATTAAGGAGTGTGAAAAGGAATGAAAGTGACTACTCTGGAAATCTAGAGAGATGGATTGCCAAACCAATTGGAAAACTGCAGAATACTTTTTACGTACGGCAGTCAATCTTCTCAAATGTTGTGTTCAGTGCATTGTGATCGATAGGGCGACAAACATAGCGTGAAAAGGAATGAAAGTGACTACTCTGGAAATCTAGAGAGATGGATTGCCAAACCAATTGGAAAACTGCAGAATACTTTTTACGTATGGCAGTCAATCTTCTCAAATGTTGTGTTCAGTGCATTGTGATCGATAGGGCGACAAACATAGCTTCCTAAGGATAAATGATATAGCCTATTTTGGTCTCCTAATATATACTTGACGGTACGTGGGAGCAGAAGTCCATACTGGCACTTTTTGTATCGAAGAGGAGGAATCACCCAACCTATGATGAAAACGATAGTTACCAGGCTTTACGATGCCGGAATACGTCTCTAGCCTAGACTTCTAGATGTTGTGTGTTACGTTCCAAAGCATTTTTATGTTCATTGAGGTTTATTTTACAGTTGATATTTCCTCAGAAGTTTTCCTTTAAAGTTCACTGCGTGATGTAGATATACAATTCCTAAACATGTAATCTAAGATGATAAACATTCTTTTACTTTCTTTTAGCAATTAAAATCCTAGCTACTAAGGAAAGAGAAATAAAATTCTTTCAACATAGAGCAGAGAGCACACACTAGATAAACGTTTCCTAAATCAATTTCTGCATGCAGTCTAAATGAAAATGCACATGCATGTATTTGCTTTTTCAATTTCCTTAAAGTGAGAATGACAAAAAGAAAAATAAGTACAGATCTGAACTATCTTTCCTCAAAGTGACACTTTAGCAATTTTTGTTAGAAATGAAAGGAAGACTAAGATGACACTTTCAATTTCGACTTGAAAAATACTTTCGACACTTCAAAGAATTGATGATTCAAATCAAATACAATAGCAAAAGTGTAATCAACTATCTAAAAGAGGAAGACTTTACGACACTCTTTTTCTTGACTGAAAATGACAGTTGCGACACTTTCAAATCAAAAGATGACAGTTCAATTAAGCTACTTTTTGTAAAGGACAACTGTAAATGATGAAAAATACATTAAAAAACATTCACAATTCTTTATCAATGGTGGCTTAATAATGAAAAGGAAGAAGGTTTCAACAGTGATATACTAATCATAGACAGCAAAACCACTAAATAAAGCTGAAGACAATGAAGAAAAAACCAAAATCTGGAGGCAGAAATAGTATCACTCAATCATTGCATCTGTAACACAGGGAAACAGGGATGCATCTCACTTGCAATACATGGGAGGTGTGATGCATCCAGGTTGCCAATGAGAGACAGTGAGATGGTCCAGGGATGAGACTGAGCTTGGTTTTCACTCACAGTTTGCAGCTAAGTTCAGGGGTTTAGGTTGAGCTTTTGATAATAAGTAAACACAAAGTATAGGGACTGATATAATGAGGTTATTTGAGCTACCACCAGGGCACTTAGGATGTTTACAAGTTAGATGCTCAGTTCATAAACCAACCTAGAGATTGAATGAAGCAGCGTTGATCTACTTTGCAGTTTCATAGAAAAAGCAGTTCAAAGGCTAGCTGGCTTAACTTCAGGCTCTGTCTGTAGTATATAAAGCAAACAACAGTAACAAACAAACAAACTATTCGCTCCCCGGTGGAGTCACCATTTTTTTATCGGAAAAACTAGTGTCTATTCAGAACTGCTAGTCCCACTAAGACGGGTAGCTATCTTAGAAACAAACAATTCAAAGTAACTTGTGTTTTCCTTTATGAGAGATAGATAAGAGAGAAGTAGAGAGTACCAATCTCAGTGTTTCACTTGGCTCCTTACTTGTTTCCTCTATCCTTTGATAGAGCTTCGCCACTTCCTTCTCACTTGTCCCGCTTCAAAGAACACCTCTAGAATCAAAGCAGCAAAATACTATCAAAGCATAGAGATCTATAACCATAAACAATGTAGAATCAGATGTACATTAACCATACAAGCGCATACACAAATACAAGATTCAGAAATATACAATTATATGGGGGAAAGCTCAAATAGCTTTATTGATATATGTAGTAGAAGAGAGGATTACAACCCATCTATCTAATCCAACATCATCCTCCCAGCATGAAAGCCCTCTTCACCTATTAAAAAGCAAGATAACCCAACAATACAATGTCTCAAAGAGAAACCAACAACACTTCTTTAAAAATTACAAAATTCCAGCCCCTTTGGATCTCCAGTATGAGGGATTCATATATTGATGTTTGCAGGGGAGTGATTCAGCTTCTGGGATTTTGATTAGTGTCATTTCACTGATATTTCTTGGTTCCACTTGGAGATTTCATGATCTATTACTCATCCTTGGGAAAATTCACAGAGGTAAGTGTCATATGAGTAGTTTCTAGAAGATTCTTTAAGTTTCCACCTAGCAAACTGCCTCTGCCATTTGTCTGCTCTCACTCATTGCACCCTACAAAAGATCTTTTCAGTATGCATTGCACCCTTTGTGTGTAGCAGGTGAGATGCATCACACCCTCAGCATGGAGTAATTTGTATGGTCTAGTTTTGACCAGTTGTGAGCAGTTTTTCAGGGAGAAGTTATGGGAAATGATGTAATCAGTTGACCTTGATCCTTTAGGGTATGAAACAACACTTTTAGGGGTTTAAAAACCCTTGGTTTATTGACATATGTGATTGGGGTTGCAGTGCCCAAATATGTCTATAAGAAAGCGATATCGCATCTCCGCTTTGAAGCGCAAGGTGTCTGGCAGTTGGGCTTTGCGACTTGTGATCGGGCTATCAAACCTCAGCCGTTAGATTGTAATTAATCATGATCATTGGATCACTGGACAAACCTGCTATAGTGGATGGTTATCAGACGCGTTGAAATTCATAAGCGGTTTTAAGTGATCCCGCCCTGATTCCATTGAGGAGGTGCCATGTAGCAAGGCGGAATAGAACGAAACCATATATTGGGTGGTTAAACCCTGACATATTGAACCACCCAAAACCTTTGACAACTTTCAAATCTCGCGGTTCCAGATCATCAGTTATCAGTGCTTGGTCTATTGACTTTCACGTACGACAAGCACGCCAATAAACAAAAGGTAAATATCAATGTTTTTTGTGGGTTTCCAATGTATTTCTGTTAAAAGGGAAAATAGTCAGATATAGTTAAAAAGGGGATCCGCGGGGTGATTTTCAGGTTTTTGTGCATCCCGCTTCCGCACTATGTCAATTATACTTTCGAAATAACTAGGTGTTCTCTTGAAGGAACAATGGTGTTTCCCTATTTTCCTTTTATTTTCCTAGACATATTTCTTGTCTTTTGATGGGTCTATAGATAATGGAAGAATATTTGAAACGAGATCCATTATTGCATCTAAGTTGGATGGGGGTGTTATTTCCATTGGTAGATCTAAATATTTTGGATCATGAAATATCTCCATCCCACCTCTAGGGGTACAATTGTAACTATTAACAATGAGGGGGAAGATATTAATGATGTTGGGTATGCATTATATTGTTTTCACACCAACCTCCACATGTTTTACATTACATCAAACATAGTGGGGGGAACACAAGGGAGGAAAATTCCTCTTGAGCTCCCAGGAAAATGTTGGGAGGTTATTTTGCATCCATTTTTATCAGTTTTCATCATATTGTTTTTTCCTTCAACATTTTCTTGGCACATGGTTTTCTAGTTTTAGTTAAGAAACTATAATTATATTTTAATATGTGGCAAATGGATTCACAGATTATGGATCTTGTAGGATATATATATATCTATATATATATATATATATATATATATATATATATATATATATCTATCTATATATATATATATATATATATATATATATATATATATATATATATATATATATATATAGATATATATATATATAGCTATATAGATATAGATATATTAGTCCAACTATCCCAATTTCAGTTTCCCAAGATTTGTTCTTTATGTTAATGTGCTTGTTTGTCTTCACATATTTTTTATTTTATTACGACCTGTTTGCAAAAATTAACTATACGAGGTACATTTCATGTCATAGAATTTTTGGCTTCAAAGGGATCCCTTTTATCCAAGGGGTTTTTCTCGAGCCTGTGTTAGAGCCTACTATAGTGGGTGATTTGTTGAATTGATTCTTAGGGTGAAAGGAAATGGTGAATAGTTCAAAGATGGAGATCAAGGAATTTAAGGAAGAGTTTTGAGTTGTGGAAGCTCTAAATGTAAGACCTTTTGGTGAATAAATATCAATGGACCATTATGGATTTGGTTACTACACAAATGGTGATGTTGACATGATACTAGAACATGTTTGATCTAATGGAAAAAAGCACAATACAATTATGTTTCTTCAATTTAGTATTATACAATGTTTCAAGACAAGATATAAGGAAGGTATTGTGAGACAAGTTAGGGCCTTTTTGTTAGTTTATGTCCCTAGTGAACAAATTATTCCTACAGAGAAAGCTATATAACTTGAGGATTGTGGATGAAGACTCAGTGGAAGAGCATCTAATAGTCATCAATACTATGGTAAGTCATATATTATCTACTAACAATAATATTTGATATGAAGAAAAGTGTATCAATTAGTTGTATTCTTTACCGAACTCATGGGATTGCTTGGTTGTAGCCATAGGTAATAACTCAACTACTTTAAGTTTTGATGATATAGTATTGTCCTCGTTATTGCAGAATATGAGATGAAAAATAATGAAAATTCAAAGCACAATCTCCTTACTAATAAGAGGATGCTCCTAGAATAAAAATAAAAATAAGTCCTAATGCAAGTGATCTAAATCTAGTGAAATATCTAAATATATTGGAAAATTCATAAAGGTATGTTGCAGATATGGAAAACAAGGACAATATAAGAAAGAATGTAAACCAAAATTACCAAGAGAGGGAAGGGATTTGATGATGTTCCTTCTATAGAAGAAAAAATCTCCTCAAATGAATCAGTAGATGTGTTCTTAGCTTCTTCAAGTACACATGTAGATAATGAGGCATGGATGGTTGAATCAACCACATCTCCTCATAGGAAGTAGTTTTGTGATTATTAAAGATATGATGGTGGTAATGTTTTCTTAGGAGATGATCCAATAGTTAAAACAATAGAACATGGAAAACTAAAATTGAGGGTCATAGTTGGAAAGATTTGAACACTCCTTATTTTTTGCACATCCCAAGATTGGTAATAAATTTGATTTATGTAAGTAAGATGAGTGATGCGAGTATAAAAATATTGTTTGAAAAGGATACCTACATGATGGTTGAAGGGTAAATGGTACTTTTGAGGGGATTTCAAATTTTAAATATATATAAGTCATTGGGAAGAGCTGTTAGTGATGGGTGCAACAAGTTCATTGCTTCCTTGAATGGAGAAGAAGAAGGAGAAACTCTTATAGCCTCTGGAGAAATGACAATGATGTGGCATCAAATAATGGTACATCTTAGAGAGAAAGCCTTCATGTACTGAGGGGTAATGGTATGGTTTAATGTATGTCTAATCGCTCAATAAATTATGATTTATGTGAACATTGTTTATATGGGAAGAAAATTTGGGTTAGATTCTCCCCTAGTTCTAAAAGGTCAAAGGAAATATTACAATTGGTCCATAGTAATATGTTTGTACCTCTATTGGTTCCACCACAAGGTTTTATTTACTGATGAAGAAATGTGATATCTTTCGAAAACTCAATTATTTAATGTTCCTATGAAAGTTAGATTGAGAGGAAATCTAAGGTGTTGAGAATAGATAATGGTGGAGAATTCTGTGGGAGTTACTTTGAAGAATTATGTAAGAAGTGTGGTATACAAAGGAAGAATACTATGTGATAAACACCTTATTAGATTTTAATTGTAGAAAGGATGAATAGGATGTTGATGGAAAAAGAAAGGACCATTCTTAGTGGTGCTATGTTAGAATACGAATTCTAGGGAAAGGGAGTCGACACTATGTGTTACCTCATAAATAGATAACCCTCATAAACATTAGATGAAAAGACTCCACATGAGATGTGAATGATTAAGAAACCATCTATTAAACATCTCAAGCTATTTGATTGTGATGCTTATGTACACATTGAAGAGGAGAATAAGAGTAATTTGTATTTGAAATATAAAAGGTGTGTATTTATTGGATACAAATATGGTCTAAAATTCGATAAGATTTCAAACACATAAACTAAGAAACTTTTGTATAATCACGGGGGCTTCACTGGGGGAGCAATACCATAGCACGCGGGTTCATATTGGGGGATATTTATTGAGGAAAAAAATGACATAATATAATGGGGGATATATAGGGGTAGAGGGTTTATATATTGGAAGGTATAAAAAATGGAGCCTAAAGTTAATGAAAAAATATAAAGGGGTATAAAAAATGTTAATGGAAATATGGATACCTACAATACGTCGTGAAAGTAGGGGTTTTTAGATTGGGAATGTATATTGGGTTCATATTGGTAGGGGTAAAATAATGTGAATTTTAGAGGTATTTTCCAATATGTAGTCAAATTAAGGGTATTGTTTAATATGCCATGAATGCAGGTGATATTTCATAGGTTCATTGAGTGAAGCCCCTGTGTGTATAATGGAGATGTATTTAGATAAGTAAAATATGTTGTTAAATAAGAATTCCTAGCAATTGAGAAAGAATTAGAAAATATAGAGTTTGATTTGAAGGATGGTGAATAAAAATCTATAGGATGAAAACCATATAAAAATTAATTACCACATGCTCCAACATTGAAGAGATTGGTCTAGGAAAGAAGGAATCTAGAAGGGTATAATCCACCTTATTTCCATTGATATTTTCCTTTGTTTATTATAGATTACAATCATAGAACTATTAGGGAGGTAGTCAATTCAAAAGATTAAAAACTCTAAAAAAAGACCATGGTTGAAGAAATGACAAACTAGTGGTGTTGTTGGCAACAAGAAAGTGCATTGGTAGAAAATGGGTATCTAAAACTAATTTGAATGAAAAATGTAGAGTGGATAAACACAAATCTCAGTTAGTAGCAAAGCATTATTCCCAATTACAGGGAATTGATTCTAGTGATATTTTTTCCCATGTTTCCAGGTAAACCTTTACTATATTTCTTTTATCTATTGCTCCTACTTTTGATTTTGAAGTAGAACAAAGGGATATGAAGATAACATTCCTATATGGGTATCTAGAAGAAAAAATCTACATGAAGTAGCTATAAGGTTTTGTTGTTAAAAGAAAGAAATATGCACCCTTGAAGAATTAATAAAATGGCTCAGGAGTTCTTTATTTCCAATGTTTTCATGGGTGCTTGATGTGAAATTCACTTTTCTGATTGTTGGGTTGTTTGTTTGCTTTGTTTATCACTTAATTTCCTATTTAGGAACATTACAGTGGTATCAATGCCTAATTCTTGGATTAGCTATGGGGATTTTCTCCTATGAGAGAAGGGGACCAGCAGAACATTACATACAAGAGGCAAAGGTACCGAATTAGAGAAAGAGAGCTACAAATCACTCTAGACACAGAGGACAAGGGGAAAGCAGTGGTTGCAGAGGAAGATATGGTAGAGCCCAAGAGTAGGGAGGAGATGGACTTTGACAGCCTCTTGAAGGTTTTGAATGATTTAGCAAAGGGATAGAAAGAGATGCTAGAGGAGATAAAAATGTAGAACTGGGAGAGAACCACCTCTAGGGGATACTTATTTGGTGAAACTTCTGCAGCCTCTCCTCAATTCAATCACCCTTCACTCGCAGAACAACCCCTATCATCCAGTGGTCCAACTCAAGCCACACTTCCCTCTTCTGTGCCAGTGGCATAGATCGAACTAGTAGGGGTTGAAGACCCTTCACAGATGGTAGAACACTTTTGAGAGTGACAATCTATGGGTGCAGACTTCTGGGAAGCACTCTCTTTCAGAGATTTCTACAAGCTCAAGTAGAATGAGAAGAGCAAGGGCTATGGAGGACAGGGCACGTAGAGCTATGAGCCACAAAGGACCATAGGCAGGATGTACTTCCCTACATTCGATGGCACTGCCAAGTGCACTGCTCTGGCTTGGGTTGAGAAGATGGATACTTATTTCTATCTCAACCAGATGATAGAGTTGGAAGCCATCAAGATGGCCATGTTGCACATGGAGGGGGAAGCCCATGACTGGTGGTTTCATGGTTTGGCCACCCTAGGGCATGCTAATGTGGCTTTATATGAGGATTTCACTAAGACGGTGGTCGAACACTTTGACCAGAGGCATCTAGAGGTCCATTTCAGAGAGCTAACCCAACTTCGCCAGACAAGTAACCTAGAGCAGTACATTTCGGATTTTCTACGAGTTTCATTGATGGTCCTGGACCTACGAGATGCTCGGAGGGTATATACCTTCATATAGGGCTAACTCGAGCCCCTGCGTGGACTGGTGAAGTCATGCAGACCCTCCATGCTGTAGGAGGCAATTATGTGCACTAGAGATTTGTATGGCGCCATCCCCAAGACCAGAGTACCTTTTCTTGCACGGACCCCTTTTCCCCAAAAGGGGCATGACACTAGACCCCCACCTCCGATAACCACCTAGGGATGGGGACAGCCAGATGGTGAGACATGGAAGGACCTCGGGAGGAGGAAGTTATGCTTCACTTGTCGGGAGCCCTAGGCACTAGGCTGTCGATACACGGCTGACAAAGCACATTATATTGAGGTGTTTTCAAACAATGACTAGGAGAATGAGATGGAGCAGGAGTGCGGTATGGGAGACAGTGAGAGTCCGACAAATAGGGGACCACTACAACCACCTCCATAGGGAGGGGCATCCTTTGCCCCTTTCAAAGGAGTCCTTGCTTCTTTATGTGAGGTCCCCAAGTTCTTGAGATTGAGGATTAGAGGCACTATACAAGGACAATAGGTGTCAGTCTTAGTTGACAGTGTGACTACCCACAACTTCATAGATGCCCAGTTGTTTCAGAGGAGCGACTTCACCACGACTGAGTTTGAGGGCTTTCTAGTCCTGGACCCTAGTACCAGGCGACTGTACCATGTAGTGCCCTCGGTATGCACCTGGTTTGACAACAGTTATGGGGAACTACTCTATGACGAACAATTTCTTTGTGGTCGATGTGCCAGACAGAAATGTGGTGATGGGTGTCTAGTGGGTTTACTCCCATGGGTGAGTCACTACTGATTGGAAGAAACTGGAGATGGAGTTCACCGGGTGGGATGGAAAATCATTGGTCCTTAGAGGCGTGCATTCATATCCATCAAAGACAGCCTCAGCGCATATGATGGAGGCAGATCTGCAACATTGAGACATAGCATGGGCAATGGAGATGAGGGTTTCAGAGGTTGGAGGGCAGGTCCAGCCACCACCTCCAAACATTCAAGCCTTGTTAGATAGGTACGCAGTGGTGTTTGGGGATATTCCACCAGGGTAGCTGCCAGACAGGGGATTCAAGCACACCATTGAGCTGGAGCTGGGTGTGCAGGCGGTGATCACTACCCGTTATAGGCATCCTAAGTCCTATAAGAATGAGATTGAGAGGACCATCAAAGAGCTGTTGGCATTGGGCCATATCAACCCAAGTTCTTGTCCTTTTGCTTCTTCAATAGTGTTGGTGAAGAAGAAGGATGGAATCTTGGGCATGTGCATTGACTATCGGGCCCTCAATAGGAAGACACTGAAGAACCGGTACCCCATCCCCCGCAACAATGAGTTGATGGATGAGCTTAGAGGAGCCAAGTACTTCTCTAAGATAGATTTACATTCGGGGTACTATCAGATCAGGGTGAGGGATCAACACATCCCCAAGACAACTTTTCGGTGCAATTATGGGCACTTCAAGTTCCTAGTCATGCCATCTGGGTTGATCATTGCCCTGGATACATTTCAATCATGTATGAACCATGTGTTCTAGAGGAAATTAAGGAATTTTTTGTTGGTTTTCTTTGACGATATCTTGATTTACAACAGGACATGGGAGGAGCATCTCTAGAACTTGGAGGAGGTGCTACGTGTTTTGGACGAGTAATAGTTTTATGCCAAACTGTCCAAGTGTGAGTTTGGCCTAACAGAGATGCTCTACTTAGGGCATATCATTGGTGCAAATGGGGTGAAGGTCCATGAGGAGAATATACAAGCTATCTGTGATTGGCTAGTACCTGGAGATGTGACGATGTTGAAGGGATTCTTATTCATCTGCACTTATTACCGAAAGTTTCGTCAAGGGGTTTTCGCAGTTGGAAGCTCCCCTAACAAATTTGACCAAGAGAAGGGCTTTCACATGGACAGATGGGGCACAGGTAGCTTTTGATCGCCTCAAGGAGATGATGAGAGGTTGTCCAATTTTAGCACTCCCAGACTTCTCCCAACCCTTCACTGTGGAGTGTGATGCATCTGAAGAGGGAGTTGGAGCAGTACTATCTCAAGATGGGCAGCCCATTTCTTTCGAGAGTTAGAAGCTCTTACCCCATGAGCAATCATATTCTATATATGACAAAGAGATGTTGGCCATCATGCATGCATTGGCCAAGTTCCGACAGTATCTGGTGGGTAACAGGTTTCAGGTGAAGACTAATCACAACAGTCTTCATCCTTTCCATGCCTTGTATGGTTATGATGCATTATCTTTTGCTGATGTTGTTTTTGGAGAGAGTTGGGCCCCAAAGGCCAAAGATTGGCTCTAAGAGAGACAAGACATCCTCAAGGCTCTCAAGCATAACTTGGTGATAGTGCAGAACCAACAGAAGGTGTACGCAGATTGGCATCGGTCCGAGAGACATTTTGAGGAGGGGGATTTGGTGTACCTTCAATTACACCCGTACAAGCAGTCGACATTGAAGCAAAGGGTGGCCGAGAAGCTATAGCCCCATTTTTATGGGCCATACAGGGTAGTCAGGTGAGTTTTGGAGGTGGCCTACAAGATGGAGCTACCTCCTGGGAGCAAGATTCATAATATATTCCATTTCTCATGCCTTAAACAAGTGTTGGGGCAACAGGTGACATCAAGAGTATAGTTACCCCCATTGGATGATGAGGGCCACTTGGTTTTGGAGCCTAAGGCAATTTTACAGAGGAGAGAGAGGAAGTTGATGGACCATCAGGGAGTTCTTGGTATGTTGGAAGAACTTGCCGGATGTGGAAGCCACCTGGGAGGGTGAGCACATTTTGGAGCACCCAGCTCTGAAGTTGCTTGAGGGCAAGCAACATTTGGGAGGGGATGACTGTCATGTCCCTTCCCATAAGAATTTGTAACAGGCTTATCTCTACACACTTTTCCACAATTTTTCTAAGGAAAAGGACCCAAGCAGTTTCGACTTAGGGACTTAGGAGAAAATACAGCCAGATTAGTTTGCTAGTGGAAGGTGTGTCCACCCACATGGGAATGCATACTAGGAAATTTGAATTGCTTGGAGGGAATTCATATAGCTGTTGGAGGGGCCCACATTAGGCAAAGGAAGGCCCACAAAGTCATAAAGAGGAGGAGCCTCTCACTTTCTCATTCACTCATCTTGCATATCAAATTTTACTTGATTGTTTGCCTCAACGGCTTAGCCAAGTCAACTAGCTGTTTAGCCATGAATCTCTCAAGAGGGAGATTCAACCTTACCTTCGGGGGACTTTGAGTGTCACCCTAGGAATGTAGTTCCATAGCATTTGGAGGAGTTTTGAGAAGCATCTACAACACATCCATTAAACCATCACCACGAAGTGTGTATTTCTGGGTCAACAATAGAGAATACGTAATTAAGGAAAGAGCTACACTGAGCCAGCCATTAGCTAGAGAAACCAGGGAATTCGAAGGTCACCCTTGGGTGAGCATTCAGGAGGACTTCTGGAGTAGGAGAGGACAACAAATAGGTGGTTCGAATTACATGCTTAGAGGACATTACAGAGAGTTAGTCTAGGCAATACATGGGTCTTGAGGAGAAGATCTAAAGGCTGGATTCAAAGTTGGGAAGGGAGGAGATTCATAGGAGGGATCATCTCAGTGATTTAGGGCCATTTCTAGGAGGTTACACTATTTCATTCCAGCAGGCCGAGTTTTGTAGTTGTAGCTGAGGTTGGGCTCCTTGGGGGTCGAATTTCAGAAGTCTGAACCAGGCCAAACCTTTCGTGGATATTGGTGGGTTTTTGGCCAAGGATGGGAAATAAACTATATCAATGGGAATTTTGACTTCAAATTTTATGAGGAAGGGTTTGGGGTGAGAGTCACCATGGGAAATAATCTATAGCAATGATAATTTTGACTTGACTTAGCCTTGCACAATTTTAACTGATGAACATTATTCAATCCGAACGTCGACTTTGCCTGGATGGTAAAAAAAAAATCATTTTGAAAAAAAAAATCTTGAAAATGAACAAAACTTAACAATGGTCTTCAGCAAATGTAGATTGGTAGATAAGAGAGAGTATGACCTATCCTTGTCAATGGGAGGATATTAAAATATACAACCATGCCCATTGTGACCCTTATGGATCTTGCTTTTGTTTTCTACATGTAGTTGTTGGTGTATGTGTATATAATCGACACTCTAATGGAGGATTTTGAATTGTATTGAGTAAACAGTTTAAGATGAACTTATTTTAAGACCTGACAGATGATGGAGAGTTTTGAACTCGATATGGTCATCGTTAGGCCCTCTATACATGTTCTCCTCTATGACAAATGTTTCAATCAATTGAAACAAGGAAAAACAGATTGCAAGCCAGAATCATCTTTAATCATATCTTGTAGTCTAAAATACGTTGTAGAATGTGTTCCCCTTTACCATTCAGTTATCTCAATCTTTAAATTACACAGCATGATTTATCAAATCGAAAATTATTATGAACAATGCAAGTTGTAAAATTCATCCCATTCATATGTAGTACATAACAAAATCTCCTCTCGAGGGAAGATAATTACAACCACTGATGCCATATCCTATTCTTCAAGACCTATTTTTCGTGTATGGGAAGTGGATCATTAATCCAGATAATTAAACCCTGCCTGAGGTACTTTACTAAACGATATCATATTTATAGTGGCCACACTTCATCAGCTTCCAACTTCTGACTATGGGACATCTTGTTGTATCACATTCAAACATTACTTCTTTGTCCAAATTACAATAATATATACCCATTATTTGTACCTCTATACTGTAGAATCCATATAGACGTGTTGATCAAGATATATCATGGTGATTAGAGCTCTGTGAGACTCTAGAACATTTGGGGGCTTGCTCTGTTTTGGTTGTTATCTCAGAAGTCTTGTTTTCAACAAATTGAAAATTAGAAATCGGACAGAAGATGATAGCAAGCATTGATGACCAGAGCATGCTCTTCATTTGAATGTATGGATAACTAGTACCTGTATTCTTGCAAATGTTTCCTTAGATCAGTTTTTAGCTGGTTGCCCTCCTTTGCATCTTGGCGAGTTACTTGTGATTCAACTACTATAGTGTCTAGTGAAGGTTGCCTAATTAACCAAAGGTAAGACCAATATCAGAGTCATCCATATGAGAAGAAAATTTTAGGAAACAAAAAGGCACTTCAATAATCATTGAAGGACTACAAAATCTCTACCATCAATAAAAGATAGGACAAGTTTTTGCAATTTAACGAAATGACTAAATGCCCACAAATCTGTCAGTTTCAGGATCGTTATTCTCAAACGAAAGGTCCATTTAGGGACCATGTAAAGAGAATCCTGAGTAATAGTTTACGGGAAAACCATATGAGTACCTTTCATCTACCCTAATGATATTTGACTCTCCTATGAATGAATCTGATCTTTGAGATCCTCTATCAGAAAGTGTGGCAGGAAAATAAATTTGTATAGGTCCATTTAGATTTTAGAGTAGCGGCCAAATTAGATTTGAATAGGTAGTAAAATCTTATAAAGCAATAGCTATGGTCGCTTAGGTTTTCATTAAATTTTATTTTTATTTGAGCAAAAGGAGGTCATCTCACATAGAAGTTATATCTAATGATGTTGAAGATAAGTAATAATGTTAGTCTAATTAGAGTATCAATAAAAACTATATGAGTTCTCTCTAGTATAAGTATGTTGATATGAGGAGGGAAAATGGACATGAGCTTTACACATAATGGAAATATCTATTAATTTTTAAGGAGGTGAAAAATGTGAAAAATATGTTTAAATCTGTAAATAATGTTATCAATCAACTTAAATAGTTATAGGTAGCTCATTATTTTTGAGGAAGTTCATTTAGAGCTTAAAAATACCCTATTAGAAGCTAGCCATATCTTAGAAGGCTTTCACATGTGTTGTTAAGAGAGACATGGGATAAATTTTGACTAAAGGAAATAAGGGGTACAATAAAATCAATGTATAGCACCTACTCAAATCACCAAGAATATACCCAAACCATCAAGATGACACACTTCTCTGAGAAAAATTATGAAACACCATGGAACAACTCAAATTAAAACTTATAGCCAAAGCATCAAGAGTTAGAACAAAGTGTTTATGTTAGGTCCCTATAATACTAGTGATTCCCCCATTACTATTGTCATTGTAGCCCTTATTGTTATTGTTGTGCCCCTATTGTCCCCATATTGTTATTATTGTGCCCCATAGAAGCCCACTATTGTTATTGCAGTTGTGCCCTTATATTATTATTATTATGTCGGCTTTGATTATATTGTGACCCCTTAGACTCCTATATATAGAAAGGAAGTTTTGTCATTTGTATCATCCAAGAATTGTTCATTTGTGTAATGTAAAGGAGGTTGCCCCCTCGAAGAGGCTGATTTTGAAGGCATTCATCTATCTTTTCTTCTATTTTGTGAGTTGGTTGCATAACAGTTTAAGTGAACACAGTAAAAATAGTACACATTGGACATAATATCATATACACATGGATCATACATATCCAGCTAAATGTGGTAGCTAAAGGAACCTCTTTCTACACCTAGTGTCCTAGATGGCTAAGGCAATGTGTGATCAAACCAATGATACATCCATGAATTACATATAGATTTGTAAACCTTAGATGGAAAATGATCAATGTGATAGGAATCGTAGGGGTTGAGATGACAATCTGTTAATTTTAGTTAATAATGGTATGTTCTGTGCTTAGCACAATTACTTCAATGTTCCTTAAGAAACCCAATAGCAATTTCAATTTAGATTTATAGTAGCAATCACATTAACCATTAATCACATTGACAGTAAAAGTAGATAGAACATAAAACAATATTCAGAAGACAAACCAAGACAAGAGGACACCAGATTTGGCATAGTCTAGTTGTAGTAACTGTAACTTGGTCAAGTTGTTGTAGTCAAGGCAAGACTTGGTTGGCTTCCCAAGTCCCAAAAACAAGTAATGGTAGTTGTGAGGGAATTACAGCTAAGGAGTGTCAGGGCATGCCAATGAATGAAAAGGCATTCTAACACATGTTGAACATTGCCAATGCATGTTGAGGAATGTTAGGGAGCGTTAGGGCATCACAAGATAGAACTAGGTCAAAATACATGGAAATGAACAAATAAGAGTGTGTGTCAAAGAGTGTCAATGAATTTCAGGTGTCTTAAGGAAAAAGTGTGTTAGGAGAAGGTTAGAATAGGAATTTTAGGAGGAAATACTATGGTTACAATTATAAGGGTTGGGCACAACATTGTTTTACCAATGAATTGGTTGGGTTCCCAAGTCACAAAAATAGTAAAGCTATCTATGAGGGCATGACAATTAGGGAGTGATAAGGTGTGCCAGGGCATGTCAGGAAGTACTAACACATGCTAGATAGTTCCAAGGCATGTTAAGAATGCTAAGACAAGCTAACTGCTAAGGCATGCCAAGATGTGCCAAGAGCCAAGGTGTGGCATGAATGCATTCTAGGGAGTGTTTGGGACAAGTGACAAGGAAACACTAGTTTCAAATCCATGGAAATGAATTGTCAACAAGTTCCAGGTGTGCTAAGGAGGGAGTGACAAGGTATGATATGTAGTGCCAAGGCATGCTAGAGTGATAGGGAACCATACCAAGATCATGTGCCAAGTGCCAAGGTGTGCCAATGCATGTTAAGGAGTGTTAGGGGGTGCCAAGGAAACATAAGGGAGCACTAGGTCAAAATGCATGGAAATGAATGAATAAGAGTGTGTGACAGGGAGTTTCACTGAGTTCCAAGTGTGCTAAGGAGAGAGTGACATGGTACACTAAGTTGCGCTAAGTCATGCTAGATTGCTAGGGTGACATGCGACCAAGATGTGCTAGGCGTTAAGGTGTGTCAACATGTGTTAGGAAGTGTTAGGGAGTGCCAAGGAAACACAAGGGAGCACTAGGTCAAATTAATGCATGCAAATGAACAAATAAGATTTTGTGACAGGAAGCGTCAGTGAGTTACAGGTGTGCTAAGGGAGTAACAAGGTATGGTAGGCAGTGCTAAGGCATGCTAGAGACTAGGGCAACATGCCTAGATGTGATAGGTGCTAGGGTGTGCCAATGCATGTTAGGGAGTGTTATGGAGTGCCAAGGAAACAAAAGGGATCACTAGTTTCAAATACATGGAAATGAATGAATAAGAGTGTGTGACAAGGAGTGTTAGTGAGTTCTAGGTGTGGTAAGGAGGGAGTTACAAGATATGTTAGGTAGTGCCAAGGAATGTTAGAGTGCCAGGGAAACATGCCAAGATGTGCCAGGTGCCACAGTGTGCCAATGCGTGCCAGCAAGTGTTAGGGAGTGCCACAGAAACACAAGGGATAACTAGTTCAAAATGCATGGAAATGAATAGATAAGAGTGTGTGATAGGGAGTGTCAGTGAGTTCCAAGTGTTCTAAGGAGGGAGTGACAAGGTTATATGCTAGGCAGTGCCAAGGCATGCTAGAGTGCCAGGGCATGTCAAGGAGTGTTAGGGTGTGATATGGAGTGCAAAGCATGCCAAGAAATGCAGAGGATGCTAACACGTACCACATAGTGCTAATGAATTGTTAGACGTGCTAGGTGCTATGGCATGTCAAGATGTAAATTATGTTGCTTAGTTGTTTTATGGCCATTGTTGGACATGAGCCTTGACTTGGTAACTTGTTAAGTGGGATGAGTTGAGATTGGACATGAGTAGCCTAAGATGTGTGAGAGGAAGTTCTTAGGTGAACAAGGCATAGTTTAGTTGTAGTAATTATAACTTGGTTAAGTTGTTGTAGTCAAGGGAGGACTTCGTTGGGTTCCCAAGTCTCAAGAAAAGTAAGGGTAGTTGTGAGGGCATGATAGCTAAGGAGTGTTGGGGCATGCCAAGGAATGAAAAGGCCTACTAACACATGGAAGATAGTGTCAATGGATGCTAAGGAGTGTTAGGGAGTGTCAGGAGAACAGAAGGGAGAACTAAGTCAAAATGCTTGGAAATGAATGAATAAGAGTGTGTGCCAAGGAGTGTCAGTGGATTCCAGGTGTCCCAAGGATGAAGTGTTTTAGGAGAAGTTAAAGATAGGACTTGCAGAAGGCAAGCCTATGGTTGTGATAAGGCGTGGACAAAGAAATTCTAGAGAAAGGGAGACTTTGGGTTGGGCACAATATTGTTTTGCTAATGAATTGGTTGGGTTCCCAAGTCGCAAAAATAGTAAGGCTATCTATGAGGGCATGAAAACTAGGGAGTACCAAGGTGTTCTAAGGAATGTAAGGTTCCCAATTCGTGGAACAATGTAATGCTAGTTGTGAGGGCATGAATACCAAGGTATGTTAGGGAATTCTAGGGCACACTAACAAGTGTTAGATAGTGCTAAGGCATGTCAAACATGCTAATATGTGCCAACTGCTAAGGCATGCCAAGATGTGCAAGGGTGTGACAATGAATGCTAGGGATTGTCAAGGAATCAAAAGGAAGAAAAAAGTTAAACTACAAGGAAATGAACACATAATAGGGTTAATAAGTCATCAATTTACCTTTTCCATGAGGGGCATGCAATGCACACCAACACTAGGTGCCAATAGGTGCCAAGTGTCAATGCATTCTAAGTGCCAAGTCTTCCTCCATTGCTTCTCATCTACTTTCCAATAATTGATCTCAAGTAACTTTAATATTAAACCATTCCAAAGCATACCAGGTAATCTCAACGCATGCCAAACATGATAAGACATTCCAAGTGACAACACGTGCAAAGTTCCAATGTGTGTCAGGGAGTGTGATGCATGCTATGAAGTGGTAGAACATGTCAAAGAGTTCTAAGGTGTGCTAGAGAGTGCAAATGCATGTTGAGGAGTGTTAGGGAGTACTAGTACAACACAAGGGATCACTTGGAGAAAATGAATGGAAGTGAATGAATATGAGGGTGTTTCAGGGAGTGTCAATTAGTGTTAACTATCATGCCAAGGAGGGAGTGACAAGGTATGCTAAGAACTAGTAAGGCATGTCATGGAATACCAGGGCATGTCAAGAAGTGCTAGAGTGTGCTAGGTAGTTTTGGGGTGTTATAACATGTTACAAATAGTGCCAAGGCATGCCAAGACATGGCAGGTGCTAAGACATGCTAGGATGTGCAGGGTGCCAAAGTATGCCAATATGCGTCAAGGAGTTTTAAGGAAACAAAAGGAATAACCAAGCTAAAATTCAAGGAAATGAACACATAAGAGGGTTAATAATTCAGAACTTTATATTTTTCAAAAGGGGCATGCTAGGCACACTAATAATAGGTTCCAATACATGCCAACAACCAATGTGTGGCAAGTGCTAATGTATGTCAATGCAATATTATGCCAAGGTGTTCCAGGGAATGCTAGGGACTACAGGGCATGCCAATGCATGTTAGGGGAGTGCTATGATATGCTAGGTCATGTCAACATGTGCTTGGGCATCCTACTCATGGCAAAATGTTCTAGGTACAAATATGTTCCAGGTACAAATATGTTCCAAGACATGCGAAGTGCTAAGGAATGTTAGTGTGTGCCAAAGCATGTTAAGGCGTGCCATGAGTGTTGAGGAGTGCTAGGTCTCTCTCATTAATAGAATTGATAGATCTTGATTATGTATTAAATAATATAATTCCTACACACACTAGTGGAACTTTATCTAAAGGGAATTTTCTAGATAATAAACCTAATAGAGATGAATCATGTGTTGACTCATACGAAAACTATACTCTTATTACTTGAGGGAAATGATACACACTAATTACTTCTTAACAAATTGACTGACTCTAACCACTGTGGCCTTGGACACATAATGAAAATGACTCCGCAACAATGGTCTTAAATTGTTATATTTTGACAAAAAATATAGTAATAGGTACATAGTGTCATCAAAAACTCATTGGAATGATCAATGATGATGAACATTTTTTGACTATCACCAAAAGTAACCAAAAAGAACATTGGTGAGGGTCAATAAAAGATCATCACTAGAAGCGTAACCAAAGAGAGAATTAGTGATGAGCCTTTAACGACCCTCACCAAAAGTGTCACTAAAGAGAGATTAGTGACAAACCTTTAATGACCCTCACGACAAGTGTCATTGAAAATGGCTTTGGTGAAAAAACTTAAAGGACCACCACTATATACACTTACAATGACGCTTTTTTAAGGACTGTCACCATATGCGACATTGGTCACGTACCTTAAAGGTCCGTCAAAGGCATGGCCGCCACCAATCACTATTTTTGTTGTAGTGAAGTATGGGACCTAGAGACTCTGTATTTACTATCGTGGACTAGAAAATATCACTATCTAGAATAGGTAGCCAATACCACAGATTGATGACCTTCTGGACCAACTCAAGGGGACAAAATATTTTAGTGAGATTGACTTGAAGTCTGGTTATCACCAGGTGATGAACACACCCTCTTATGTGTGGAATATTGTCCTCAAATCCAAGGAGTGCCTTTTTGAATGGTTGTTCATGCCTTTAGGGTTGTCAAATAACCCTACAACCTTCATGAGATTGATTGATGACATCTTGGTGAATAGCCGGAGGTAGGAAGAGCTCCTGCACCATATTAGATAGGTCCTCCAAACCCTACTACAATAGAGGTTGTGTGCTAATTTGGAGAAATGCACTTTTTGGAATGACCGAGGTTCAATATCTGGGGTACATCATTAAGGAGTAGGTGTGCATGTGGACCTAAATAATATAAAAGTCATTCAGAATTTGCCATGCCCAACTACTCGAATAGAGCTCCACATGTTTCTAGGACTTGCTAATATATATCGCAGGTTCGTGTTGGGGTTCTCTCATAAAACTTGGCCTTTTAAATCAAGTCAGCAAGGGGAAAGAGAAAGAAAAGTTATTTTGGTCTGAATCACAACATAAGACGTTTTCCGAGTTGAAGCATCACCTCTGCTCTGAACTAGTGCTCACTTTACCAGACCTACAACAACCATTTGAGATCGAGATAGATGCCTTCGAATATGCTATTGGTGCAGTTCTTACTGAGCAGGGACATCCAGTGGCATATCATAGTGAGAAACTTTCAGACACAGTTTGAAAGTATCTTACCTATGACAAAGAGATGTAATCCATTATGCAGGATTTTCGACAATGGAAGCATTACATTCTTGGGAAGAAAAGGATCATCTACACAGACCACCAACAGTTGTAGTTCATACAAACACAACGAAAGTTGCCATAAACAATTGCCATAAGAAATGGTCCACATACCTACAACAATTCCATTTGAACATTAAGTAAAAGAAGGGCAGCACCAACAATGTTGCATATTGTCTCAACCGACCACTAGTCATGGCGTTGACCACTGTGCTCGACTCTTGTGGGTATGAGACTACAGGGTGGCCGCATCTTTACAAGAGAGATCCAAAATTTGGCAGTACATACCAAACACTCTTGGAAGGTAATTGAGTTCCGAATTTTCACCTCTAGGATGCATTGTTATGCCACATCAGATCCTGCATTGCCTACACCATTTCCAAAATGACCATCAAGAAGAAAGTCCTATATACTCCTCTACCTAATCCTAGGCAACCTTGGGAATCCATAGCCATGGATTACATGTCGGCACTTCCTTGTACTAAGCATGGAAAATACTGTGTTTTCGTGGTCATCAAAAGATTCTCTAAGATGGCCGTTATGGCAGCCTGCAAGAAGAGTATGACAGCCGGAGCCACTCCTAAGCTCTTCTTTGAAAGAGAGTGGGTACATTTTGGGATCCCACAATCCATTATTTAAGATCGGGATAGCAACTTCTTAATTACATTTTGGTCAAGTCTCTGGTGGATGTTGGATACTAAGCTCACTTAGTCGACGACTTTCCACCCCCAAACTAATGGCCAAACCAAGGTCGTCAACAAGATGATTGTACACATTATGCATATGTACAACTCAAAGCATCCACACACATGGGATGAAAGCCTCCCCTATGTCCAACATAGCTACAATAGAGCTCTTGATAGCTCAACTGGCCATAGCCTTTTTTAGGTGGTGTTGGGATTCCAACCACCATGTCCCATTGATGTCGCCATACCATTTACAACTACTTAGGTATATGCATCTCATGTCCAGCCTGAAATTGATAGGGCTAGAAACTTCATTGAGAGAATTCAACACATCCGTCATCATGCCCTTTTCTATTCTCTTCGTTTTCCCTAAAAACATAATTTTAGTCCCTCAAAATGGCTCTGGAAGCTTAGGGCCTGAAAAACTACCAAAAATAGTAAGTTGTGGTACAATTAAGGAAAATAAAAAGAAACAAGCTTGGGGGTCCAAGTGGCATAGGCGGGTGGTCACCAATATCCACTTGGATCAGTCCTCTCTCCTTAAGAAGTTATGGTCCCCATTGCGTTGAGTGCCTCCATGAGATGGGGAAACTTCTGCTGAACTTGTCCGCGGTGAGCCACTTACCTTGATGTGAGTTGGCTATATTTTACAACCCGATATAGATGAATCTTCTTTTGGTGAGTTTTCTTGATTTGTTTGTCCATGATCCAATCAATTGTGGCTTGTTCCATGCACCTTGTGTTTAACCCTATTGGTGTGAGTTGTTTTGCAATGTCTGATGTGTCGAGTACCGGTGGAAAGTATAGTCGAAGGGCCCACATTGAACATACGGTGTAGGCCAAGGAATGGTGGAAATATGAGCTTGAAATAATTGTCACCTACATCGTTAGTGATGGTGTAAGGCCCATATCAGAGTGGGTGAAGTGTTGGCTTGTAGGGGCATGACCCAAGTTCAAAGTTAGTTGCGCCAACCAACAAAACCCTAAATTGTTGGCCCTTTTGGAAACAACCCATGTAGCATAGGATGCAGTCTCACTTGAAGCAATATTAGATGATGAAAAAACCAAGTTTCTGCATCCAGAGGCTTGTGTGATAGGTTCATGTGGTTTCTAGTGCTTGTTTGAATCTTCACGGACCTTAACCCTTTTGAAATAGATAATTATAGTAATTTACTTTAACAACTTCTAGATCCTTGCAAAGGTATTTAATTATTCATAACATGTATAAACAATACAAATCTACCACTTTCAGACACAATATAAGCATTAATTTAGATATATTGCATTACAGAGCGGAAATAATGAAACTTTCAAAACTAAGAAACATTACGCAAATGCATACTAATTGGCTCAAAAATGTCTTTATTACATATAATCATTCAAGTACAGACTCCTTTTCCCTGCGCACTCAGCGACAGGGGCCCGCACACTCAGCCTGTGGACTTACCAGGGTCTTCACGTACTCAGCTGCAGGAGCCTTCCCCTTCACCTAACTACAACAAACAAACCTTTCTTGCCTTAGCTTACCTACCCTTTGACTCTAACTATCTTCGCACTCTGCTTCCATATTTTATGAAGACTTTACATATTTACAAAAATAACTTACAAAATTTACCCCAGCAACCCGTTCCCAATAGGCCCCCAACACAATTTAGTGACTCGTCCTTGAGTCACTCAACTGGCACTGCAATCTTGTCTTAGAGTTCATGGACCTCTATCTTCAAAACCTGCAAATCAATTATGCCCTACATAGCTATTGTACTTCATCAACAAGCTTCTCTATAGTAGATACTTCTATCCTGAGGCCCATTGTCCTTTGTGTATGCTGGATGCCCTTAAACTTATTATGAATTGACAGAGTTATATGGTTCGCTTCCTCTGTCCAAGGTTGTGTTATGGCCCTTAGGATCACCTCTTTCCAGCACAACTCTTCAATTTCCATTTGCAACTTCTTTCCTTAATGCAACTATGCGAACCGCTGTGCCGGCACCAAAGTGCATGAGGTCGACCTTAGCTCATCAAATTGTTGTTGCTTTTCCCTAAGGGTTGTGCCGATATTCTGTAGAGCGGGGTCCTCCTGCAAAGATGTCCAAAGCTCCATGACCTACTCAAATAATTCGCTGCAGTCCTTGACTCTTGTGTCTAATGTGGCCATTTTTTTCTTGATCACTGCTCCATGCTACTCCCGCAGCTTTGGCGAAATGGTTCGTTGCAGCTTCAATTGCATCTTTAAAATCTACAATTGTAGTTCAAATAGGACTCGGTCGATTTCATACTTAGGTTCCCTGACTACAGCAGCCAACTTTTGTATCTTCTCTATGCTTCTGTTGCAATATTGAGTTCAGGAATCGTATTACATGCCTCTGTAATCACTGCTTCCAAGTGTTGGTTGTTCATGGCAATTTCTTATTTTTGTTTCAGCACCTGTGCCTTTTCTGTGAAGATCTGCTAGTTGTTGGTCTTGACTTCAGTAATGACTAGCAGCGTGCACTGCTCCCTAACTCTCATCTTATCATATGAGCCTTGGTGCAATTTGTGGAGCATATGGATTGGGAGGGTCATGATATTGACACCCAGATCCCTGATCTGTGAATGTTGGGATGTCGCTTCTTCTGATTGGGCATGTAGGGACCTATCTATCAATTGAATCACTCTCATATCCAACATCTGATTTGTATCTAGGACTATCATGCTGGCTTGCTACAGGCTTGCTTGAATCTCACTTGCCTGACCAACACTCACATGTAATCGCTCCGTCTAGATCTGCAGATCATGCTGATCCTTCTGCACATCTCCCAGTGCCTGTTGGTACTACTACTCAAACTGAATCCATAATGATATTGTTGTGTCCAACCTTTTCTTAAATAGTGTCGAAGGCCCCCTCAGTGGGAACTAGTCGATCCACCTCGGAGAATCTGGTGCACTTATGCTTCTTCTAAGGTCCCGTAGTTATCTGCGTTGGTCGTTTCTTGACCACAAAGGGTGTGCCCTACTCCATAGCGCCCCCACCTTCAGCATTTGACTCCTCCTGGTCCTTGGTGTGTGAAGAGGAGGAATCCTCAACCTCTATCATTATTTGTCTGTTCTTTGTTAGTGGCTACATTAGAAGCAACTTCCTCGTCACCAATATCCTTAGCAACAACTACGTTCTGCTATGCTACTTTCTCTCAAGCTGCAGCCTGTTGGGACTCCTTCTGTTTATCTACTACTAAGGTCTGTGTGGTGGTACCTTCCATTGCCTTTCTCGTTCCCGCTTCTGGATCTAATGGAACCAACCACTCACCTAGAAATTTCTCAATATTCACTTGTAGATATGCCTCACTCACAAGGTAGGGAAAATTATACCACACCTTTTTTGGAACCCAACTTGTGAAGATAAGAAAATTGTGAAAATCCACCTTGATTTCTGCATAAGGTGCCAATTGTTCATATAGAGTAGGTGACAACCTCAGCCTCTAGTTGATCACCATGCAAAGATCCCTCTCTACAAGCGCCCAAAACATCTTGGTCTCTGTGACCCGCATTGCATCTTTGGTCACACATACCAAAGTGAACTTCGCTCCCTCAAGAAGGTCTGGGTATTGCAGATGAAACTGGCTATCCTCCGACATCCTCCATGCTACTGGTACCATGAACAACAATCACCAAGCATAGTGAAATACCTTGCCCTCATCCTGGGCTTCGCAACAGTTTGCCAAAAACACTTTACGTAGGTACTGAGCCCAGTTGTACTGGAATCCTTTGGAACATTGTGCGGCTAATGAAATCATGAAAACTGGAACCTCATCTGTGCAACACTTCTGCATGATCTTGCATGCCAAGATCTATGCGATGAAGTACACCGTTGGAACCTCATCTACATGACACTTCTGCATGATCTTGCATGCCAAGATCTATGCAGTGAACTACACCACTTTGTTGGAAATGGAGCAGATGGAATATCTGGGTGACTTCTTCACCAATCTGAACTCGCTCTTCATTTGATCAGCGAGATGCTTCTATTTTGTTTTTCCTCCAAACGCCTCTATTGCATCCACACCTTAATAGGGCAGCATGGTAACTCGTTGGATGAGAATGTCAGTAATAGGGATGGGTTCTCCCAGCTAGGGACACCCATCATGCATAAGGGTGATTAATTGTCTAACACACAGTATTAATGATCGTTCAGTTGAAATGTGGCACCCAGAGCATATTTAGCATGTCGCTTGCTCAACTCCCATGACCCACTTCATTGTCTCTAGTCACGTTACTCTAGATACCTCATAGTAAATATTCACCAAATATTTATTTGGTGAAAGCTAAGGGAATTGCTCATGTTCTGCCTAGTCCTAATCCTCTAGCTTGAGTGATGGAATGCACCCAATAGTGTGCCCTCAAACACCACCTTCTCAGGAAATAGTGGTGTAGAAACCATGAATTTGGCAGTGCCTGGATCATTAAGCACCTTGGCTTTGCCCTTATGCGGTGGGATGTAATTCGGGAGCCAATTCATAGGGTCACACTCTTCAGCATCCATCTCCTCAATGACTCCAAAAAATTCCTCTTCATCTAATTCAAGGGGCTCATGCGCTGGCTGCTGTGTTTTATCGATTTTCCCCTTCTGGCAAATCTTTGTGGGGATTTTTGTGGTGACTACCTCACCGGAACCTGCTGTGACCTATTTTGATTTTTATTAGCGAGAGAAGGCTTAGTTCTAGAAGACTTAGGCTCTGAAACTCTCGTAGGCTTATTGACCAGGTACTTTAGTGCATAATGGTCTATATACATCTTGAAGTGCATGCCTAACAAATAGTTCTAGAATTTTTGTAGCACATATACCATAGCTAATCCTTTATGCTCTGTACTTGAGTAGTTATTCTCCACCTTAGATAAATTCCTACACGCGAACACTATAGGATGATCAATATCACCTTCACCTAGTTCAGTCAACACTGCACCTAGCACAATACAAGAAGCATCCACATGCACATGAAACTCCTTTTTCCAGTCAGGGATTACCATAATCGGAGGGGTGACCATTTTGTTCTTCAAAATATCTAAATTGTTTTGACACTCTTCATCCCAGTAGAATGTCATTTCTTTCTTCAACTATTTCTCCATTAGCGCAGTGATTTACGCATATGCCTTAATAAACTTTCTATAATACCCTACATGGACCAGTGTCACACACAACTATTTTACATTCTTAGGGCCTCCAAATTGAAAATAATTGTTATCTTTGTAGGATCTACCATCAATCCCTTCTTGCAAACCACATGACCTAGAAATATTCCATAAGGAACAAAAAATATGCATTTTTTAAAATTCAGGGCAATATGATGTCTGTGATAGTTGTCCAACATAAGGTGCAGAATTGCAACATCATAGTTTACTAACTCAAAGAAAATCCAATCATCAAATTAAACTTATAAGAACTTGTGGATGAATTCCTTAAAAGTTGTAATTACTACCTGTGAGAATATCGTCAGTGCATTCTTCAATCCAAATGGCATTACCATATTTGAAAACATCTGCATTCTATTGCAAAGTTGGTCTTGCTACAATCCTCCGGGGTAATCTTGATCTGACGGTACCCCGAGAATACATCAATGAATGAATAGGCTTCCTTCCCTTCCAACATTCTCTAGGACTTCATATGTAAATGATGTTGTAAACGAGTCATGAACGCATGCATCATTGAGCTTCCTTAAATCTACGCATATTCGGATTTCATCCTGTTGCTTTTTTTCCTGAACTACGATAGGACTTACCTTGTTTGATTCCTCCACTATCTCAATGATCCCAACTTCAAGCATCTTTTCCAACTCCTTGCACACCTTTTTGTTATATTTGGGATTCAAATGATAGGCTTTCTATTTTACAGGCTTCACATCTTGCTTCAAAGTAATCTTCATTACGCCCAGATCCCCAACTATCCCCTTCAAATTCGAGAACTTGGTGGGAAACAAGTCCTTGTATTTGCGCAACAATTTTACGACCTTATCAATTGTATCCTCATCCCAGTGGTCACCTATCTTTGCAATATTTAGTTGCGCATCCGATCCAAAGTTTACTTGTCTAGTCTTCAGAGGCTCTTCTATGTTAGGGATTGTTGCTTTGGGTCCTTCAACTTCGCGTTGTCCCTCAGACTCCGGGATGTTGATATTTATTAGATCATCTTCTTCTTCTACTGTGGCCATGTTATAGCATTCCAACACATGGTGCAGCTGTGTATTCCAGTTTGGTTGAACCCATTCTACTAGGTCCTTAGGCATTCTAAAGATCGCAGCCTTAATTTCTAGGAGCACTTCATTAATACATTTGGAGCCATCCTCAAAGCTGAAGGTTAACAAAAATCACTCCCTAAAGATATCCCACTCAGCTGTTCCATGGTGTAGCTCTATTTCTAGGTACAAATTCATTGGAATGTAATCCAAAGTAAGACAAAATATGTGCACCCTTTCAAGCTGAGGTTCCTCTCCCCAAGCTTTAGTCCACCATGCCAGATGCTCATGCGGATAGTCTTTTCCAATGTATTTCTCCATTATACAGCTATTGGCATACCTAAACTTGAGCTTCATCATTGACCTATATTCTTTCCTATCATCAAAGTTGTCCTTATGCATACCCCACCAATAGGTAGGCATAGCGTGTAGCGTCAGATCTAGTGCCTGGAACCGATGATCTTATAAAATCTCCCTTTCATACTTGTACAGAAACAAATTAAAATTATCCAGACCATTATAATGGGGGATATTCCGTACCTCTATGGACATGCATCGAAGTGATTTGGTAAACAGGTTGTAGTGCAGTGAAGAGACTTAATGTAATCTATTCTACCAATGCTCAAGCTCTTCACCAAAATCTGAGGTGTAGGAGCTATCTCTATCCCATGTAACTAATCCATTAGCTGTAGGATTGATCCAGTCCTCATCACGCTCAGTGATCTTATATATTTGATCCCTATCATCCTCCTCTTCATAATCACGGACTAGTTCTCTGTATTGCGCACCTTCAGATGGATCTAAGGGAAAAATTACCTAGATTTCTTCGCTCTCAAATATCATTTTGTATTTCTTAATATTAATGACAGCATCCATATCGAAGGCCCAATCAATACCCAATAGCACAGGGTAAGGATTACTATCATCCACTATCTCTATCACTTCAAAATTGGCCAAAGTGCTTACTCCTTCAATATCGATCATTACCCCATACATGTGGCCTATAAGAATGATTTTCTGCTTATCGACCATGCAAAGCTGGATAGGAGACCACTGGAGTGCAGGTCTTCCCATTCCTTCCCAAGTTTATTTTGGTAGCACATTCACATTTGATCCTAGATTAAGAATTAACTACTCCATTTCGTACTCTCTGATCTGTGTTGTTAGCCTCATTTCATGACTTGTCTGTTTCTTGATTTTTCCCACATTTTGTACATCTTGATGTTCTGGAGGAGCTTTGACCTTACCTATATAGTTATCAATTAACTCTTGAATCCCTTCTACCATCTTTCTATCCTGTAACAGCTTGATACAAGTCTTGAGAAAGGTAGCTAACAGTGAAGAATCGACATCCTATTCTTCATTGGTTCAAACAAAGTTTCCCTAAATTTCTGAAGAAAAGGCTTCAGCGAAGCTCTATTTGGCTTCCATAAAGGTTTCTCTAGCCTATTTTATATCGAATCCAACCTCTTTCTCACCAGCCTTGCATACCCATCCTTCACTTTCTAGCTACCTTCATTTATCTTCTCCAATGGAAATACCACTTCGCGTTACTATATTAATGCTAGGCTCTTCCTTGCAAGACTCCGCTCTCATCATATGAATGTTTTTCATAGGTGTCTATGTATTTTTCTCCTGCATGTTGGCTATTAGTACCAGGAAATATTCTATTACATGATCAAACTATAGGCAATACTAGTAGGATTGATGTGTTGGGTTCTGATAGTCGCGCGCAAAATGACCGACCTATCCACAATTATATCAAATGATTTGTCCATGACCCCTTCCACCCCCTCCTCCTCATCCTCTTCCTCAGCCCTATAATCCTCCATGCACTGTACCCATGCCCTGATCTTGGGGCTGGTTTTCCATCTGCATTCTATACATGGGGGTCCACTCCATCATCAGTTCATAGCTCTGACAATTGCACTCGTCATGCCCAACTAATTTATAGAAAGTAAAAAATAACAGTTATGGTGTCTGCACAAACTTTTATAGGAGATGGAAATGATCAGTTGTGTATTTATCAGCTATCTGATAGATAACTCACCATAAGGGTACTCCTGCGCTCGGTCCAACAATGTTTTCTGGCTTTAGAGGAATAGGACCTCCCCAATGAGGTAGTTGTGATAAATAAGATAGTGGCCGTTATCATGACCATAGCCCTTACACTTCAGGCACAAAACTTCTATGCACACCTCGGGTTGTGCTTCCTTTCCCTTCTTCATTCTTTGCAAGTCCATGTGTAGGCTTGCCAACTATTATTGAATTTATTGTACTCCCAGATTTGTATCCTGCATGAGTGAAGCCTCCAATCTCATGGAAATCTCCAAGGCTTCAGCTTAAATTCCTATTTTCTGTTGAGATAGTGGCAACCTTAGATGAGGCAATAGTCAAACAATGTACCATTATCTGTGTTGATCATTCGTGATCTTCATATTAGCTTATTAAATTAGACACTTCAGTCTTTCATCAAAATCCCATGCAGACTCATTTACCCTCTACTGAGTCTCCTTGAGCTCTCTTATAAGCTAGGTCTGAGATTTAGGCTTCTTAAACTCATTATTCAGCGCTTGCTAAGTTTCCAGCATAGTCACATTGGGCTTATCTATGCAAAACTTGATGTACCAATTCAACGCCCTGTCCTGCAGTGATGTGACTAGCTTCACTTTCTTCATATCATCATCATTGATTTGTTGTGTCATCCATATAGCATCTGTATCAAACAAAAATTGTTTGGGATATTCAGTTCCCACACCCTTAAACACATGCATCTCCATTGTATTCGCCATATTAAATGATGGAACTGGAAATGGAGGTGGAGGGAGAAGTGTAGGTGTAGGTGTGTGAGGTGGAGGTGAAGTAGATGGATGAGTTATTACTACAATACCCTAACTCACAAGCCTTAGCGTATTGCACATTGTTCTCTTAATATTACCCTCTTTGTCATTATCAAAATATCCTAACAGTAGACTGTATTTAGAACTTGATTATTCGTTCCTTCTGAATGCTCTCCCACTTCGCGTGGTCCCAAACATCAATTTAAAGGCATAGCTTGCTTTTTCCACAATATCATCTTAATCCAAGTCTTCAGAGATTTCAGATACTTACCTCTTGGTCCTTTCAATAAAATGCGCTCAACTTCATTATAGCTAGTGGACGTATTGATCGTGAATTCAGTGATGAATCCTCCTAGAATACGGTCAATCCATTGGTCGACAACCTACACGATTTTATTTTCTGAAGCCTCCAAGCCCTTTACCAGTTCGTGGGTCCACATAATATGGCCATCAAGCTTCCACATACCTTGAATATCTGCTAATTTGGACAACCACTCATGGAATTTACAGGGAAAAGAGAAGAAGAATATTTCATGTTTATCTGTATAAAGGTATCTATTCAGCCACTCTTCCTTTGACAAGTGTTTGTTTATGTTCTCTTGAGCTGCAAACACATGCAGTTTCCGATCGATCCACTTTTCAATTTTTTTCTTAATGTGGAACCACTTATTACACATCCCATAGAAAGATCTCGGTCTCGGAAATAGAAGCATTTGTTGGCTTCTAGGGGCCTGACCCAGGTTTAAAGCTAGTTGTGCTAACCAACAAAACCCTAAATTGTTGGCCCTTTCAGCAAAAACCCACGTAGCAAAGGCTGTAGTCTCACCTGAAGTAGTATTGGGGGATGACAGAACTAGGTTTCTGCATCTAGAGGCATGTATGATAGGTTACTCTAGTTCATAGGGCTTGTTTCTATCTTCGCGAACCCTAACTCTTCCAAAACAGATAATTACAATAATTTACTTTAACAACTTCTAGATCTTCTCAAATGTCTTTAGTTGTTCATAACATGTATAAACACTATAGATCTACCACTTTCACGCACAAGATAAGCACTAATTCAGATAATTGCATTACAGAGTGGAAATACAGAAACTTGCAGAAGTCACAAACATTACATAGATGCATAAGACTTGGCTCAAAACTATCTTTATAAGATATAATCATTCAAGTACATACTCCTTTTCCCTGTGCACTCTGCTTGTGGACTTACCAAGGTCTCCGCATACTCAGCTGTAGGAGCCTTCCCCTTTGCCTAAGTACAGGAAACAAACATTTCCTGCCTTATCTTACTTACCCTTGCAAATATTTATATCCATTATATGAACCCTTAGACTCGCTATGACTCTTTTATTTATAGCTTTTCTTTTACAATACCATGGTCCATGGACCATGGGCAGGTCTCAAAACCTCCCTATCACCTATCCACCTAAGGGAATAAAGCCCCTTTGAATTTGACTATCTCCGTGCTCCACTTCCATATTGCATGGAGACTTTACATCTTTACAAAAATAAATTACAAAATTTACCAAAATGTACCCAAGGGAGCCCTTCCCAACATGAAGCTTGCAGTGGGGCCCAATGAGGCACTCCTTCTACAAATGTAACCAAACATTTTAGCCCACGTTAAACTTGTGTGGCACCCAGTTCTAATAATGATGCTACTTATACTTAGCACTGTCTCTCTCTAATATGTCATGGACCTAATGGAAGACGTGTTGAATGTGCTCAATGAAGCTATTAGCCCTCTTAGCTTTGGATTGGACATGAGTTGAATCGGCCTCAGTAGCCACAAATGGTATGGCCAGATAATTGGGACATAGTGGCTAGAATCCCAACCCCACCTGAAAGGGGTTGTGGCCAGTGGATGTATGGAGATATCTACTCTAGTTTTGCTACACATAGGGGAGGCTATCATCCCATGTGTGTGGAGGATTCGAGTTGTACATAAGCAGAATGTATACGAGCATCTTGTTGACAACCTTTGTTTGGACATCATTTTGGGGGTGGAAAGTCATGGACTTACTGACCAATGTAACTTATTTTCACCATATTATGTTTATCATTTCCTTTATGTTGAAATATATATATATGTATATATAGTAAAGAAAATACGAGAAGAAAAGAAAAAGAATGAAATAAAATGGGATTTTAAAATATATATATATATATATATATATATATATATATATATATATATATATATATATATATATATATATATATATATATATATATATATATATATATATATATATATATATATATATATATAGATATATATATATATATATATATATATATATATATATATATATATATATATATATATATATATATATATATATATATATATGAGAAAAATACACATAAAGTCCCAAAGTATATACACACTTGTTTGAATGTTGTTTCAATTAGATTAGTATTATTTTTAATCCTTTTTATCTTAATTAATTAAGGATTAATTGATATATTGTAAATAAAGTGAATTGATTTGATATCTTTTCTCGGCTTATGATAAAGCCCCAGCGAGAACAAAAGGCAGAGATCACCCTTGCCCAGTTTAATGGTGGGGGGTGAACTTCGGACACCCTCCCATGCTATTGGAATTTAAAAATGGGGGAGGGGGGGTCTAAGAAGTTTTCTTCTAAATTCCCCTCATGGCTATGTGGCCTCTCAGCAACAATTTCGCGCCTCCCCCGCCCCCCCCCCCCCTCCCCCTCCACAGCCACAAAAAGACTACCCCACTCCCCTCACCAAAAAACAGCTCTCTCATCTGCTCCACTCCCACCACTGCTTTCATACTTCCTCATAACTCACCACTTTTCATTATCTCATTGCCCACATCATCTTATCATTAAATTAATAAATTCCACTACCAAAAAATAATTAATTGTTATAATGAATAAATCCCTATTTCCAACATCTAGTGCATTAACTAAACACGCCAAAATGGTTAATTTGTTAAAATCCCTTATAAAATATATCACTACCATTCAAGCTCCCTTTCTCCCATTCTCTTGCCGCAACGTAGGTATCATTCAGATTCTATCAACTGACGAGCATATCTATAGCAAAAATCACCAATCCCATGTAATTCGATACACCTATCTAAAAATTCATAATTCAGCTTGTTGTCGTCCAAAGGAAAGTCCAAATTAGTGGTTGAAAGACCAATTTCCCCCCCTATAGTGAATTTAGATGAATTTCCCTTAGTTGACAAGCAATACAAAATATATGAAACCCAGTGTTAGTTTGATATTTATAAACTCCACAACTGGGAAAATAAAGAATTCTTAGATGCCAGCGATGAATTGAGCATATGGGACTCTTTCCTACCAAAATTCTTCTTTCCTTAGACCCACCTCTTCCTAGAATTTTTAACTTGGTGTCATTTAAGGTATCTACCCAATCATGGGGTCATAATTTCCAAAAATAACGAAGTCTTGTTTACTGTCACTCCTAAGTCAATATGTAAAATCATTCAAGTTAAACCTACAACCCCTCTGCATCCTTTCTTTGTAGGTTCTCTCATGGAGATCTATTAGAAACTCACATTCCCTCAAAGAGGCAATATATTGAATAATTTTTACGTGAGAATTTTGATTTGCTAAGAACCAATCCACCCTACTCTTCTTCAATATTTCCAGAAATGTCTAGGCTCAACATGTCCATAGTTTCATGTCTATTAGGTTACCCTAGTGATTAGTGGGTTGATGAGGTAATTCTAGAATTTTTATCAGTATTTTCAACAAGTGATAAACCATCACTCATTTTCAACTGTAGTCAAATTTTGGGAGAAAGCATGCATGATCCTCTTTTGAATTTTTATTCTGAATGTTCTTTTAAGCATCAATCAGTCCTTGTGTATTTATTTCTATTTTTCCAAGAAGATAGATTCAAATTTCTAGTTCATAAATTATATGTGCATGGGAACCCTAAATTTCTTATTCATTGGACTTCATTGGTAAGAAAGAACATAGAGGTGTATTCTTTCAGTGATTATGTAAATCAATTTTTACATACGAAATTATGTCTTATCATCAGTGATATTATACCTATAATTTCACTTGAAATCAAAATAATTCTTAACCTCTCTGAGCAAACTAAGATTGGAGATTGGTACCTCTATCAAAATTACATATAAAATAGGATCTATGGATTTGATTGTGCTCCCTACAGGGTGTGAAAAATTGTACAAATTAGAATTTTTTGCACTAGAATATATCAAACAAATGACGAACATGGATGATCTATGTTTTGTATCCAACAAAAAGAAATCTCAGTTTAAATTAAAATTACAAATTGAACCATTTATTGTCAACACTACAGCAGCAACAAAAGAGGCAGATCTTCTATTAAATCAAATGAAGTTCAAATTGAGCTTCACGTGGTCTTGTGATCCCTTGGGGATTATTTCTATGTTAAAAGTTGAATAGAAGACTACACCTTATGCACATACACCCAGGCCAGAAATAAAACAATATGCAAATCAAAGGGCGTGGCAAGAGAACAAATTGCAAGAGGCAGGGGAACAAATTGACATGAAAACAACTTCACAAAATGAAGTTCCTCAAGAGAAAGAACCTAAGAGCTCAAGAGAAAGTTTTTGTCCTTTAGTTTTATAGATTCAAGAGATAGACTTCACAGTATTCAAAAGAAGAAAGAAAATTACTACTGGGGAGGAGCCTTTTCAATGAGAAAGTTCACAGGAGAATACAACTATGGTGCTAATAGGTTTTCATACCTCCACCTTTCTAAGGATTGATGAAATCAACACAGATTCTCCTATATCACCTATTTCTCAGGGTGCATAACAACATAAAAATTTTGCTAGATACAAAGAGATTAAAATAAAAATGTACCACTGAAGGTCACCATATATTATGAATTTTTGAAATAGACTTTTGTCTGCACTTGATACTGAAAAGGGACAATTTCAGCTAGCTTTCTTGGAACCCAAAGTTCTAGTCCCTAGAAGTGCACAAGATTATAAGACAGGAAGTTTCTCTTTTAACACCAAACAGATTCATGAAATTGATCGGATGGAATTGCATAAGCAGGCAGGAGAAATGATATATTCCACTTTGACCAGTTTTGTTATAGTCTTTCAGTCTAAAATATGTACGAAAAGAAAACAATTAACACTGTGGATGACAAACAATCTCAACAATATAAATGGTTGCTAAAAATTGTAGATCTGCAGTAACTGATAGAAACAAAACCTACCAAAGTCCTCATCTATGGCAAAATCATAGTTAAACAACAAAATGAAACACTAATAACTCCAATCATCTAATGGAAACCAGATATACAAAGAATAGATTTTATTGTAACCCCTATGAAGGGAACAAATAAATGTTACCAGTCCCCGTCTATGGGATGGGTTCCTGGCTATCCTCAAACGTCTTAAGCTTGTGTAAAGTCTCTCTCCTCTATAATGTGTAAACCCAACAAATAAAATGTTTGAGCCCAATGGGAACTCAAATGGAAGAAAAATGGTGTGTGACAATGATAATAATAAGAGTTACAACAGTGAGTGCAATAATGAAAATAATCAAAAGTGAATAATGAATGGAAAATCCTTCTATTTATAACAAAATATTGAGTTATCCTTCAATAATGAGCAATAATAAAATATTATTAACCCCATTCTTGGAATAACCACTTGAAATATTTTATTATATTTGGTTAGGAGAGAAAAATTATTTAAACTTTTACTTATAAATAATAAATAAATAAATGATTTATTTATCATCTCAAGGAATTGGTTAAGGAATAATAAACCAATAATGATTTATTTAATTATTCCTAAGGGATTTAGTCAAATTTGACAAGGAATAATAATTAATTAGTGATTAATTAATTATTCCTAGAGAAAAATAAGATATTTAATAATTTATCTATTGATTTTTCATAATTGGGTCAAATATGACAAGGAATAATAATTGAGCAATGGTTTAATTAATTATTCCTAGAATAAAATAAAATAAATAGTGATTTATTTAATTATTATTCATGGGTTTAATTATAAATTACTTAACAAAGGTGGTTTATTAAGTAATTTCTCATAGTGAAAGCAACTTTAGAATAGGAAAATTGGTTTTACATGGTGTACTTTGATCCATCTAGTAAATTAGGTTAGATGATCAATTTTTTGGTGATAACAGATTGCCCCCCAATGTACAACTGATAGAAACAAAACCTGCCAAAGTCTCGATCTATGCCACAATCATAGTTAAACAACAAAATGAAACAATAATAACTCCAATCATCCAATGGAAACGAGATATACAAAGAATAGATTTTATTATAACAGCTGTGAAGGGAACAAGTAAATTTTACTAGTTCCCCTCTATGGGATGGGTTCTTGGCTATCCTCAAATGTCTTCACCTTGTGTAGAGTCTCTCTCCTCTATAATCTGTAAACCCAACAAATAAAATGTTTGAGCTCAATGGGAATTCAAATGGAAGAAAAATGGTGTGCGACAATGACAATAATCAGAGTTACATCACTGAGTGAAACAATGAAAATAATCAAAAGCGAATAATTAATGGAAAACCTTTATATTTATAACGAAATATTGAGTTATCCTTAAATAATGAGAAACAATAAAATATTATTAACCCCATTCTTGGAATAACTTATATGATGATGATGGTTTTCCATGTGTTTTGTTTATGGTTGTCTTCTGTGGTATACATGTGATAAATGCCAATTTCCAATGTTGTTTGCAATGGTATCTACATAGTTATTTTGGGCTCTAGGAACATGAATGAAAGTAATGGTTTCAAATTCATGCACCAACAACTTAAATCATACATAATTTCTAAATAGGACTTGGTTATGCACATGTTACACACCATTCAACTGCATGACAAGTAGCAAGGAAGCTAAATGAACATGAAGATGAAGGATGTGATGAGCAAGGGAATCTACTAACAGACCTATAACTGCATCATATTCGACCTGGTTATTGGTGGCAGATCCAACACACACGCCATTCGAAATGACTAACATATGCAAGGGGGTAAAAATGATGCAGGCTGCCCAGGCTAGATTCGAGGAGAGGAGACTTGCACTGTTGTCATGAAAGATATACAGCGTGGATGATGGATCCATTTGAAGGGTGAAAAAGACAATGGATGAGATGGTGAGATCTACCTAACTTCATGGTAGAAATAAAGACACGCAAATCAAAGGGATGTGCTATGAGAAACATTTCTTGAGGTAGAGTGAAATGGGAGAATGATGAAGGAAATGGTCTACAGAATCCTCCAAAAACATGACCCCTTGCCTAAGCGCAAGGGTAATCAAGGGTATACATAGCTTCCATGATGTCCTCATCAAAATAGAATATGGGCAGATGGGAGGAAGACTGGCTACATGATGCGACGGCGGTACCTAGTGCATCAGCCTGAGAGAGAAGGAGCTAATAGATGGAGTATCTACATATGTTGATACATAGGATTCTGTCAAAATGGGTTTGATAGAAGCGTGCATAGAAACCTCAGAAAGCTTTGTCTGCGAGGAACTCAAAGATGACGACATGTAAAGGATATGGCCCATGGTGTCTGTCATCTCGACATCGGGGGGAGGGATCACCATGGTGGGACCAGAGTCTGTTTGTTCTAGTTTACTAGTGGTACTAGAATCCACAGGTAGAGAAGTAGATGATCCACTATGATTGGCCTCGTATTCATGAAACACCTCAAGGAAATCACGAAATTCATCGAGACGAGGGTAATAATGGGAATAATGACCATGATGATCACATAAGGCACAAGGGTGATTTGTGCATCACGTTCTGAGTTTCTTGGGTGGACTTGACAACTTAACATGGACTTTAGGGATACTTGTCTTGGGGAACGTTTCATGAACCAAAGGTTTGAGATGAGGAAGCTCAGGACAATTATTGGTGGCATACCCAAAAATGTTACACAAAGCACACGGAGGTGACAACTTTGGGGCTTTGGGAGCTGGAGGAGCTTGGGGAGCCTTGTCCTTAGGTTATTTCCTCTTGGATCTTCCCCCCTACCTAGATGCTTTCATAATAGGAGTGGGTTCCTATTGAAGTTATGATGGAAGTGAAGTAGTGGCAAGGGCCGTAAGGACCAGTTGAACCAGGGTCAAAGCATGATAAGGTCTTAGCTGACCAGGTGGAATACTTGTAGGGGGATCGATGTACCATACTGGGATCCCCAAAGTCATGTAAAGAAGGACCAGCGAAGCCATTACAGGGGTAGAAAATACTCTCAAAAGGGGGAATAAGGAAGGTATCTAGCCTACAAGGTAATGTCCCGATGGAATAGCTCTTGGATGTTTGAGACTTGGAGGAACAGTTCCTGGTGGAAACATAGGAGAGGCACCCACAAATGGAGGAGGTCCTAGCGGGGTGGATCCAGAGGGTTTGGCTGGGATGGTAACCATGGGGTGATGTAAAGATGGTCACAGATCAAATGTACGAAATTTCGTAAGGGAAGCCCGTGACGCTTGTCACATGGAAACACTCATAGAGTTAAGCTCTGAGATGAGAGGGGGAGGACCAGGGAAAGCATCCAATAATAAGGAATCTTTATAGACTCCAGGTGAAACACTAGTGAGGGGAGTTGAAGACTGCTTATCTAACATTGACGAGATAATGGACTCAGGGGAGGTCACTGATGCATGCTCGTATTAAGTCAACTGATCGATGGTAACGATTTTCCCTTCATGGGGGAAGCATGTCTTACGGGAAACCACAGATGCGACAGCTGACATGGAATATTTGTAACTACGACCCAAGAGAATGTTGTAATTTAAAGGGGCATCAATAACCTCAATGTCTACATGGACAGCCTTGCCCACATGGATCACTGGATAGTTGTGGTACATGCCAAGAGGCTGGGAGGAGTGTCTATCCCAAGCATGCAAATAGATGGTGGAGGGGACAACTCATGTGACTTAAGTTGTTTCCAAATGGCAGCAAACATCACACAAGTGGATGTAGTACCTTCATCAATAATGCATTGGGAGATGATGGCATTATGGACTCAAACTGGTATTTGCAAAGAAACCGATGAAGGTAATGAGGGATGTTCTAATGCATCAATTGGGAAGACAATCAAACCATCATCAGAAGGATATAATATGTCCAAAGAAGTTAGTAAAGATTTATTTCGAGTTGGGAATGACTAGAGTACTTCCAGTGTCGACATGGTAGCAGGTGATTGTGATAAGTTGTCTACTATATTGTATGTATGGGAAGCTCAATTAGAAGCCACGTTACTTCGTAATGGTCCCTTTGGGATCTTGGGAATGGCCTCAAATTTATGTTAAAGGATCTGCACCAGACCATTTGGTGTCGTAAGAAGCTCAGCAGATGCTTTGGTTTTGGACTCAGTGGTGGACAGAGTAGATGGCTTGTCATATTGATGCGACCGAGCTTACAGGATGATATCGGAGGGATTAGCCTCATTAGAATTCATCATAAGGCTCTGGTAGTCACCATGAACAGAAGGTTGGGGTGGATACGCTACTTGACCTGGTTGAGGTTCAGCAGCAACAAATCCTTGCCGAGGGAAAGGATTTGTAAGCACTTCCAGTTGAGATGGCACAGGATTTTGAGGCGATTGTTGACCTCTAGAAGCTTCTTGAGCTTCCCACATTTCATTCATCTGGGATAATAGAGGACACTCATGTGTATAATTCCATGTACACCACAACATGAGTAAGTCTTGTTCATACAAATAAGCTTGTTTTTCTTGGGTTGGCTGCCCTGCTGCTAGTTGTTATTGTTAGGTTGGTTTCTCGAGGTTTCACTAGGTTGATTGCCTTGATTACCCTCATTACCCTTTTTACCCTTCCCCTTATTCTTTTTCTTCAAATTTTGGGGATTGGTCACACTCTACTGCACAAACATTTCAACCTAAGGGGGTAGTGGCTACTAGGGCTGAGGATGTATCGGAGGTTGTGGTGTTAATGCTTGAGGGAATGGAGTGCTTTGGTATGCATAAGGAGGAGCAATGGTTTGGTAGACAGATTGGGGTCCTCAAAACATGTTTCTATCAGGAGGGGCATGATTGTTAGAGGAACTAGTGCCCCCCTGCAGATAGCCATAACTTTGCTGAGTATATGTTGAGGGATGTGAAAGGGTTCCAACGATACCGTCGATGGCATGAGATGCCCCCGGTACATTGGCTCCTCCATGATGGGGAGGTCTAGAATGATGGTATAGACATAACCAAATTTCTCATAAATCAGGTCATATCTCAGAGTGGTTTGGAGAGCTTCTTCCTTGGTTTGAGGAAAATGGGACGCGACATCTTTTCCAATGGGTTCTAAAAGGCTCCTAAGAAACCAATCTAGATATACACAGTCTTTGAAGGGTGGGGCACAACATGTGCTCCTCCTTCTATGCCACTCTTGAACATAGTTGGATAGGCCAGTGGTGGAGGACTAATGGAATGAGGTCAATAGCTATGTACTAGTGTCGTATCAAAGAGGTAACTGGAAATATTAGAGGAACACTTTAGCAGTGTCATGAAAATGGAATGAGATGTGATGGGTTGGTCTACATACCATTTTTCAACGTCTCCAATTAGCGTGTGTTGGAAGAGCCGAAGGTGAATGGAGTCATCGATAATGGATTTGGAAAAAAACCACACGTGGAAGGAGCAGACATGGTTGGTAAGATCCTCTCCAGCATTACCCTCAAAGATTGGGATGTTTGAGGGAATCATAGTCAACATAGAAGGCCAACCAGCATCGTGGTGTATGGGGTCATTTATCAACTGGTTAAAATCTGGTAGACTTAACTCAACCATAAAATGGAGCATGGGGGCTACCGGAATAGTTTCTCATACTGTTCCGCTTAATGTGACTACTGAGATAGAACTGGAGCCAACACCAGGCTGGGTTCCTACACTAGCTGTGGGTCCAGACATGGTGACAATATGCGGTGGAGGCTTAGAATTAGATCAAGAATTAAATGAACCAGGAGATGAGTAGGTATGGGGACTTGGAGGGTTATGAACTCAAACCCTACCGAGACGAGTAATATGCCTAAGCAGAAACTGGGGTTGAAGGCCTGATAGTCTCCGCAAAAACACCTTGGTGGAGCAATGGTGGAACGACACATGCGACGTGGAAATGGTGAAGGGAGATCAACAATATGCCTTTGTCTCGATGAGGGGAGATAAATTTATTATGTTAAGTATTGGCTTGGCAGTGTAAACCAAGTGCCCTTCGCTTAAGGTGTGTTTGTGTGTGCAGGTGTATTTATTGATTAAGCCCATATCATGTTTGTAAAAAAGGAAGAAAGGTTGCTGAAAATAAACTGAAGTTAATAAGAAAAAATGAATAGAAAAACAATTAACTAAACCCCACCCAAACTGAGTTTGAAAACATTGTGCTTGTTGGTGGCGAAATCAACTAAAAAACACACTAAAAAGGTCAAGAGATCTAATTGTCAGTATGATTGGGATCAAGTGACAATAGGTTGCTGGAAAGTGGTGCAACAATAGCAAAAAACTAGAGAGGAAGATTGATGCAAAAAGATACGGAGATGGGTGAAAAACCTAGGGAAACCAATGGGACCCTAAGGCCAATAACCAAAGAAGGTTTAATATGAAACTATGGATGGTGACAACCTCTCTTTATAGATATAAAACAGAAGGGTATATATCTAGAAAATATCGCTAAAACCACTGCAGAAACTCAGACTACGTACTCAACTAAACTCCTCCTATAAAGGTGGAAGCATTGGAAGCCCTAGGGGGCTAAATTCCACGTCGAGGAGTAAATCAAAGTAGATCAATGGCTAAGCAGGATGAGACAGACGTCAAACAACCCAATAGATAGCTCTCGGAAGAAGTCAGAAATAGATCTGATAAAAATCTGGAAACCCTAAAAATCGCACGTACTGACCTGTTTTAAGGTGGGATCCCAATTTTTGGCCTGAAATGTGCACTCTTGACTCACGATCACACTTTTTGGGCTAAAAACTGTGATTTTTGCTCCTTTTTTCTCGATCGGAAAATCTCGAAAAAAACTATCATCTCTGTCGTAACTCGTTCCTTTGACCTACGGAAAAGACAAGAAAAGTTACGGAAGTCAAAAATTTAATAGATCTAGGGTTAAAAAGCTAGAAAACAAGAAAATTGGCGACTTCACTAGTTTTACACTTCAGATCCAGAAACAATGGGGTTAATAATATTTTATTATATTTCGTTAGGAGACAAAATGTATTTAAACTTTTATTTAGAAATAATAAATAAATAAATGATTTATTTATCATCTGAAGGAATTGGTTAAGGAATGATCAACAAAGAATGATCTATTTAATTATTCCTAAGAGATTTAGTCAAGTTTGACAAGGAATAATAATTAGCTAGTGATTAATTAATTATTCCTAGAGAAAAATAAGATAATAAATAATATATTTGTTGATTTTTCATAATTGGGTCAAATATGACAAGGAATAATAATTGAACAATGGTTTAATTAATTATCCCTAGAAGAAAATAAAATAAATAGTGATTTATTTAATTATTCTTCATGGGTTTAATTATAAATTACTTCACAAAGGTGGTTTATTAAGTAATTTCTCAGAGTGAAAGAAATTTTACTATGGTAAAATTGGCTTTACATAGTGTACTTCGATCCATCTAGTAAATTAGGCTAGATGATCAATTTTTTTGTGATAACAAGTTCAACTACGGTAGCTTCAAAACTACAAGCTTCACTAAATAATGTTCATTCACAATAAAGATAGAGAAAATGTCATCCCTGGTCAAAGATACTAGCATTAAGTCATTGGAAGATCTGGTAATAAAACTAGGATATGATCCTAATGATTTTAAAGCAGCTGAAGAAATGATCAAGAAAAAGAATGTTGATATTCAAGCATTATGGACATAGTTGAAGCTTCCTACTATAGAACATGCACATTCCAAATAAGTTAGTGAATTGGAGATAGAAAAAAAGACTATGTTCAAAATGATAATTGAACAAAATTTCAAGATAGATAAAATGGGAGCCAAAATGGAGACACTGCTAAAGGAAAAAGAATAACAATTGGATGTTTCGACTGTGATCCCCAAATAAACATCTATTGCAGGTACTTCAACAACAAAGAGTTTTACTGCAAGAACTGTTACAATTGATACATATTCCACTGATGCAACAACAGATTTATCAAAATCCATGGGAGACTTAACATTGAAGGATCAGGAGATTGCGAAATTAGAAACTCTACTTCAAAAGCTCCAAGAACAAAAGATTAAGACTAACAATTCATACTTGGCCAATTTCCAATAAATCTATAGGCTGACTCAACAAATAGCAACTTATGAAATTGAATTTGCAATTGCTTAGACCATTGCTCAGGCAAAAGAAAATAGTTGGCTTAATATTAATGAATCAATTACTAAATTGTTACCTTCAATTGAGATTATTTTTGAACAAGAAAAATTGCTACAAAAATCAAAGGAAGTAGTGGAAAAAGTAAAGGAATATCTTGACCACAAAATAGGAGATCCTACAAACCTAATCAAGGTTTTGAATTTCAAGACAAAAGAAGAGCGTGAAGAATATTGTATTGAAGACAAAATTGAAGATGTCTTGGAGGTGAGAAGGGTGCATACTAAAATAAATTTAATGCTATAGCTGGAGAATAAATTTCATAATTTAGAAGTTGAGATTAAAAAGTTTCATAGAAAATTTAATTCATTACATGTAAAAGGACTTCCAGGTCTGCAGGGTATATGTGATAAACTAATTCCACTCAAAGAATATCAATAGAGATTGCTTGATGTAGAAATACATAGAGCTAAATTTGCTAAAATCAAAGGAACCATCACTGGAAATGCTTTCATGGAAGCTCTTAGTCATGATTTATTAATTCAACATGAGATCAAGCATATGTTTATAACTAAGCCTACTTTTGATAAATACATTGAAGTGGATGAATCATACAGAAAATTATTAAAATTTTCTATTCTTGATGAAAAGAGATGGGACAATTTGTGTGAAATCATCGAATAAGAGGTAACATATTTTTATAAGCAGAATATGAATATTTCAGGGACAAAGAACAGATTTCAAAGAAAAAGAAATAGAAAAACAACTTTATAGCTCCAGTCCAGCAATAGTCCTGAAATTTTGTGTAATATGTCAAATCAGTTGATATTTCCTCTTTTCTAGTTCTATTTTTGTAATAAATCCAAATCAATTTGGAAAATATATTTTGTAATAAATTTTTATTACAATACTAGATATTTTGAGAATAAACTCTATAAATACTTTGTAATTTGAAGTATGAAGGGTTGAACCATTGTGATGATATATTGAGCATAATTGTAATTCTCCAAACTGTTTTTGAGATTAATAGAAGGATTCTGGACTCATTTTGAAGTAGTTTGTGTCTTCCTGTGAGTTTTCTAGTTTCTTATTATGTTTACATATTTATTTATTGCTACACATGTTTAAAGTTAATAGGAAATATGGGTAAGATAAGGTTGAATATCAATATTTCTGAAATCCCCTACAAAGTTATAATCAATTACAGAGATTAATTAAATGAAACTATTTGTTTGAGTTAATTCTTGTACATAGTTTAATTATTGCTTCCTGTTATCTTTAAATATGTTATGTTTGGTTGTAAAAGGATTTTACACACATCATCTATATATGATAAGTTATATACTCTATTTGAATGTTTAATAAATCATATGTATCATCTTAAAATCCTACCTTTCATAAACATTTTAAAGCTTAATTCTGTTAAAGGTGAAGAATCTACCATTTTATTATATAAGAAATAATTAGGATTTTCATATGTTTAATAGTTTAAAGCATTGGTCATCCAAAATAAAATTAAAAAAACATTTTAGATGCTTTGACATAGTTCCTTAGCCTATAACTTTCTACAAAGGTCAATTCCTCGCTCGCCCAAAGCGAGGCCCGATAGACCCCTGGGAGGGGGAACTTAATTTAGGTTGAGTAGGGAAGTCACATTTGGAAATCAACTTCCCCTACCGAGGGCGGCATGGGGCCTGACCCTGGGTGGGTGAGGAGTTGTGGCGCAGCTCCCCACGTGCCTAGGGCTAAGCTCTACAGGCCCCTACGCGGGAGAAGTGGATTTTGGCTAGGCGGGGGAAGTCGATTCTAAGAATAGACTTGCACCACCCAGGGGGCTGTGGGGCTTGGCTTTTGGTAGCCGGAGAACTGGGTACAACTCCTCACCTGCCTAAGATAAGGCCCAGTGCCCCCCTAGGTGAGGGAAGTCGATTTCGGGAATCAACTTCCCCTGCCAAGGGGTTGCGGGACTTGGCCCTTGGCAGGCTATGATCCAGGTGGATATGGGTGGATACCCACCAATTCCACTTGGATCCCCACCACTGTTTCTTTTATTTTTTCACTTTCCTTATTTGTAGCACAATTTACTATTTTTTGCAGTTTTTTGGGTCCTAAACTTCTGGAGCCTTTTTGAGGCCCTAAGCGACATTTTTTGGGAAAATTGGGGCGATAATGGGTTGTTGACAGATGTTGGCCACTCAAAAGTTTTAGTCCTCGGATATATATTTCTAACGAGATATTGTGCGCATAAAACAAAGATTTTATGACAAAGTTACGACCTCGGGAAGTTGATGTAGCAATTTATCCAAGCAGGACCCATAATTTGGCGCTTCATCTCTTAGGGTTAGGTTTTTGGATGTTTAGGGTTTTCCATTGTTTCTGAATAATAAATAGACCTTTGTGCCTCATTTTAACACAATTTAGAGACATATAGCTACCACATATTTTCTCATAGAGTTTTTACCATCACCCGAGCTAGTCTTACTTCCATTCTATTTGTAAGCATACTTCAGGATTTGATATTAATGAAATGAAGTGTTATTTCTGTTACATCTCTATATTTATGGTTATATTTGTCATTTTTTCATTCTTATTTATATTCAGATTAGTGGTATCAAAGCAATCATCTCTTTCTCTATTTTTCTTTGCATGTCCCCAACAAGGTCAACATATAAGGAGTTAGGCCTTGAACTGGCTAAACCTTTGCAAGACTAGCCTCGCAAATCTCGACGACCTCCCATGGGCGAAGAAAAGAAAGATGAGGGAGTAGGAGATCCTATCAAAATATTGCTCGAGGAGGCCCTCAATAAAGAAAGGAACACGATGATGGATAAATTTTCTCCAATCCTTCAATGGTTTCCCACCAGCAATGCATCCACATCCAGCAGCCACTCTGGAGGTGCCACTCCTTTTAAGGTACAACTAAACGTTGACATTCCAATATTTAAGGGACAAATAGATGTAGACACCATAGATAAATGGTTAAATATACTAGAAGGATATTTTTCCCTTCATGATTTTTCTAGCCACGAAAATATTACTTTTTTTCTTCTCAATGCTGCCCCCCATGTCAAGGACTGGTGAGAAACCTACTATGAATAGAAGATGAAAGTACACCCTCACTATTTTTAGTCACACCCATTTGGAATTTGTTTTGAGATGCCATCAAGGAGTAATACTACTCTGTCAGGAGCTATGAGGATAAATATATAAAGTGGACCACGCTATAGTAGGGAAGGGACCAAGATGTTACGGGTTTACCAATGTTTTTCATACCCTTCACAGAAAGTTGGGTATCAAGGATTCTGAGAAACATTTGGTACTCTAGTATCGCAACTTCCTACACAGGTACATCCAAGATGAGAAGGAGTTCCTGGACTTATCCTCGCTTAGTATGGTATAACGATACACTGTCAACATCAAGCAGAATCTTAGACATAAGTAGTGAGACTTTGGATATAGAAATCCGAAGCAAGGGAAACATGCCCCCAAACCATAGAACAAAGGAAAAAACCGAGGCGGGGTGGCCTAGGACAACCCACCAAATACACAAGTAAAGAACAACGTTCAGAAGCCAAAGAAGGACATGGGAAAGTGGTGTGAGTTCCATAAGAGCTCCATTCACAACACAAGTGAGTGTTAGGCCAAGCAGTCACTAGTGGCCGAGCTGAAGGCTTCTGAATCAGATGCATGTTTCGACTCTGAGTTAGAAACCAATGAGGGGAATGACAAAGGAAAGCAGATTGTCGATGTGGATCCCAACGCCATCGTTTCCACCATGAAGATACAGAAGGAGGAACTTAAAGATCCATAGGAGGAGGAGCACCCCTTCCACTCCCAGATGTAGGTAAAGGGTTTCCCGCTATAGTTCGTTGTCGATAGTGGGAGCCAAAAGAACCTTATTTTAGTAGAGGTCGTGAAGTAGCTAGGCTTACCAACCATCACACACCCACAACCGTACACCATCGTTTGGCTTCACCAAGGACGGGATCTTCGCGTCAGCCAACAGTGCCACCTTCCATACAACATCAAGCCCCTTACAGATGAGGTGTTATGTGATGTTGCTCCCCTTGATGTTTGTGATGTATTATTAGGCCAACCATACTTGTGGAAATGACATGTTGTATATGAGTTAGGGCCTTTCACTATTATTGTTACCTTGGGAGATAAGTTGTACAGAATACCGGAGGTAGCACCACCTACTGCAATCTCTTTGGTTAATCCAAAACAATGTAGTAAGATCATTTCCAAAACCGAGACATTTGTTTTCTTGATGATATGCCAATAGGGAAAGAAGAAGACAGTGGCCACGACCTCCAGACATGGCCCCTCCACATGCAAAAAATAGATGGACAAGGTCATGGAGGAGTACGAGGACATCTTCACATCCCTCACGAGGGTGCCTCTGCACTCTTAGGTCAAGCACTCCATCGATATGACCCCAATTGCATTGTTTCCCAATGGACCAATCTATTGGTGCTCTATTCTAGAGAACGACAAAATCAAGAGGTAGATTTAGGAGCTGTTGCAAAAAGGTCACATCCGACCGAGTTCATCACCTTGTGGGAGCTCGATCAAGTTGGTACAGAAGAAGGATGGGACTTGGAGACTCTATATTGACTATCAGGCGCTAAACAAGATCATTGTCTGGAATAGGTACCCGATCCCATGGATTGATGACCTTCTAGACCAACTCAAGGAGGTAACATATTTCATCAAGATCGACTTAAAGTCCGAATATCACGAGGTACCAATCGAATTGTCTGATGTGTGGAAGTCTACCTTCAAAGCCAGGGAGGCCCTTTTTGAATGGTTGGTTATGCCTTTCGGGCTGACAAACACTCCTGCAACCTTCATGAAGCTAATGGATGACATCTTGCTACCATTAAACAACTCATTTGTAGTGGTATGTTTGGATGACATCCTGATTTTTAGCCAGAGTTCATAAGAGCACATCCACCACATCTGAAAAGTTCTGTAAACACTACGACAACACAATGTATGTGCCAATTTTGAGAAATGTAATTTTGGCATGACCCAGGTTAAGTATTTGGGATACATTATTGATAAATGGGGGGTGCATGTGGATCTAGCCAAGATCCAAGTCATTCAAAATTGGCCATCCCAAACCATTCTGACAGAGCTTCGCAACTTTCTTGGTCTTTCTAATTTCTACCGCATGTTTGTGGTGGGGTTCTCTCATATCACTTGGCCCTTGATTCAAGTCACCAAGGGAGGAACAAAAGAAAAATTCTTTTGGTATGAATCTCAACAGAACTAATTCGCAGAGTTGAAACATCGCCTCTGCTCTACACTTGTGCTCACATTATCAGACTTGCAATGACCATTTGATATCAAGACAGATGCCTCTGACTATGCTATTGGGACAACCCTTACTCAATAAGGGCATTTAGTGGCATATCACAATGAGGCACTTTCAGACAAAGTTTGGAAGTATCCCACTTACGAAAAAAGAGATGTATTCCATTGTGCAGGCATGCTGACAATGGAAGAATTACGTTTTGTGGAAGGAAGTGGTAATCCACACAAACCACCAACCCCTATAGTTCATATAGATGCAAGGGAAGTTACAGAATGATAGACATCAGAAGTGGTCCACATACCTGCAACAGTTCCATTTGAATATCAAGTACAAGAAGGGCATAACCAATAATGTTGCAGACTACCTCAGTCAACCACTGATCATGGTGTTAACCACCGTGCTCAAATCTTATGGGAATAAGACTTCTTATTGCCCAGTTCTCTACAAAATCAAACCAGAATTTGGCCACATGTACCAGACACTCTTGCAGGGTTAGAAAGTTCCAGATTTTATGTTCCCGATTTTCACCTCTAGGATGCACTGTTATCCCACCTGGGACACCTTTGTGTTCCTTCAAGTGAGCTTTCCAAGATGATTTTGGAAGCACACTATAGTTGATTTGTTGTGTATTTTGGGGTCAAGAAAATGGTGGTAGTACTATAGAAGTATTTATCTTGGTCGAATCTTCGAAAGGATGTTGGGAAGTACATATGGTCATGCACTACCTGCACCATTGCCAAATTGACCATCAAGAAGCAAGGACTTTATACTCCACTTCCTACCCCTATTCGACCTTGGGAATCCATCTCCATGGATTACATTTCAGGCATTCCTTCTACTAAGCATGGAAATGACTATGTTTTTGTGGTCATCGACAGATTCACAAAGATGGCCATTATGGCGGCCTGTAAGAAGAATATCACAACAGAAGTCATTGCTAAACTCTTCTTTCAATGAGTTTGGGTACACTTTGGGATCCCACAATCTGTCATCCCTGATCGGTACAACAGGTTCCTTAATACATTTTGGTCCAGTCTCTGGTCAATGTTGCACACCAAGCTCACTAAGTCTACAACTTTCCATCCCCAAACTAATGGTCAGATAGAGGTTGTCAACAAAATTAACGTCCACATTCTATGCATGTATAACTCAAAGAATCCATGCACATGGGATGAGATCCTTCCCTATTTTTACCAGAGCTATAATCGAGCTATCCATAGCTCGACTGGCCACATCCATTTGTAGGTGGGATTGGGATTCTAGCCACTATGTCCCATGGATGTGGCCATACCATTTGCAATTACTCAGGCAGATTCGGCTCATGTCCAGTTAGAAGCCAGGACACAAAACAACTTCATTGAGCACATCCATCACATCAGCTAGCAGGTCCACAATATTCTAGAAAAATGAAATTCCAAGAACAAGCAGTGACATGATCAACATCAGGTGCCGCACAAGTTTCAGTTCGGCGACAAAGTCTAGTTGCATTTGTAGAAGGAATGCCTTATCGGAGCCTATCGAAAACTCATACCACTCCAATATGGTCCTTATGCCATTACCAAGGTTGTGGGAGACAATGCATTTGAGCTCAACATTCCCCCTTTCCTTGTCCTGCACCCATTGTTCAATGTGGACTGCCTTCGACAATAATTCCCACCATTACTGGACACATCAGGAATTGCAGAGCAACTCACACCTATAGAGTTAAATCCAAACTGCATGGAACAAGCCACAACTGATTGGATTATGGACACGCAAATTAAGAACACGTGACGACAAAGGATCCAACTACATCAAGTTGTTAAAGAAGGCCAACTCCTTCACCAGGGCAAGTGGCTCACGAGGGACCAAGTTCAACAAAAGTTTCCTCATCTCATGGAGGAGCTCAATGAAATGGGGACCATTGATTCCTAAGGGGGTAGGAATGATCTAGGTAGATATTGGATGCCACCCACCTATTCCACTTGGACCCCACCATTGTGGCTTTCACTTTTTTGGTTTCCTTATTTGTAGTACAATTTACCTTTTTTGACAGTTTTTCGGGCCTAAACTTCTGGAGTCATTTTGAGGCCCTAAATGATGTTTTTTTGGGAAAAATAGGGCCATCGTATGTAATAGTCGTATGATGGCCATTAGGAAATTTTAGTCCTCAGATAGATATTTCTAACGAGGTATTGTGCATGTAAAACGGATATCATATGCCAAAGTTATGACCTTGGGAAGTTGATGTACCAATTTACCCAAACAAGCCCCATAGTTTGGTGTTTAATCTCCTAGGGTTATGATTTTGGATGTTTAGGGTTTTCCATTGTTTCTCAATAACAAATAGGCCTTTGAGCCTCATTGTAACACAGTTCAGATACCTATCGCTGCCACATTTATGATGAGAGATAGGCTACCATCGCCCGAGCTAGTCTTATTTCCATTCTCTTTGTAATCATACTTCAACATTTGATATTAATCAAATGAAGTGTTATTTTTGTTGCATAATTGTATTTATGGTTACATCTATAATTTGTTGTGTTCTTCTTTAAATTCGGATCACGCTGGGAGTTGGCCGTAGCTCCCAGCCCACCCAGTGTGTGGCCCCGCAACCTCCTGGGTAGGCAGGAAGCTGCCTGGCCCCAAAATTTCAATTTATCTATTTTTTTTTTTCAAAAATGTGCTTTTTTTAATGTTTTTGTTTTCAATTATCATTTTATTTTATTTTATTTTTAATTTTTTTAATAATTTTTATTTTATTTTTTTAGTATGTTCTGTATTTTTTTGTGTTTTTTTAATTACTATTTTTAATATTTTGTTTTAATATGTTTATTTCTTTTCATTTTTTTTTATATATTTTTCTTGATTTAATTTAAAAATATATATATTTTGTGACCCTTTTTTTCCTTTAGAGTTTGTTATCTTTTATTTTGGTTTTTTTTCAATTTTTTTATTATTTACTTGTACTTTTTAACTTTTTATGTTTCTAACTTTTTGTTAAGGATATATATATATATATATATATATATATATATATATATATATATATATATATATATATATATATATATATATATTTCCTTTTTAAATTGTATAATCTATTTTTATATATATAACATTTTTTATTTTTTTTTTAAATCTTACTTGAATCAATTTTTATGGAAAAAATACTTAAATGTCATCATATTTGAATATAAAATTCATAAAATTTGTTACTTTTTAAACTTTTTAATTCAAATTTCTCATAAAAATCTTTTATTTAACATGTCGTTTTCAGCGAAAAAATTCCTAAAATACATTTTTTTTTATTATATCTATATGCCAAATGTCTATTTTTTTTCAAGTGTTTAAAATTGTTATTTTTTAGTGACAATTATTTTGTGTATTGAAATTTTAATTAATGATACATAAATATATAAAAAATCCTAACCTCAAAATATTAATGTTATTATTTTTTCAAACTTTGCAAAATAAATTAAAGAAAACATTATAAAGAAGCATTGCAAAGAAAAACCAAAAACACATGTTTGAAAAACTCTTTAAAAATAAACACCTTAGGATGAAAAAGAGGAAGATGAATAAGACAACCTGAAAAATGATAAAATAATCAAAATTTAAAAAAAAATTATTCACATTTCATACATTAGAAAAATTAATGTGTCAAAAATAAGCTCCTTAAAAAAACGGGGTTGATGTTGCACAAGCACTTTTTAAAATCAATATGAAAATCACTAACATTAAAAAAAAAATTTCATACTTCATACATAATAAAATTTACAGTGCCAAAAATATGCTAAAAAAAAAGGTTATTCTGAATAACTACTTTTCAAAATCAGGGGAATTTTTTGCTACCTCAAAAAAACAGGTAATCAGTAATTTTCGTGTTTGATAGGTAACTATGTGCACTAAAAGTGTTAGAACTATTATTTAAAGGAGTTGACCTTCAAACATATTTATTGGTTCATCAAGTTGAATCAATTCACCCTCCCATTCCTACTTCAGAGGTTGTTGGTACAAAAGCTCGTTCAGGGTTTGAATTGCGTGACTTCAAACGAGTTGATTTTATTTCTTCTCTGATACAAATTTACCCATCTATTTCTATCAAACCTAAGGAAGGTTTTACTATTTATACTGGTCATTTTTCTTTTGAATAAGAAGACAAATCTATCCCAGAAGTCCAAAAATTAGTTATCCCTTCTCAATTCATACAACCTATTTCCACCTCCTATCATCCATCTTCATCTCAAGTAATTTCTTCCCAACATCCTTCTTCTTCTTCTTCTTCTTCTTCTTCATCTTCATCTTCACCTACATCACCAGATTTGGTGGCTAAATACAAATTTCTCTAAATTTAGAACTAAATAGTGGATCTAGAATTTCAAAATAACTAAAAAACTCAATTAGAGTGATGTCCTTGTAATAATTTTTTTCCAATTTTAATGAAATATGTGTTGCTAGTTTTCAACCAATTATAGCATCTTATTATGCAGCACTAGTCCTTCCTCATTTAGCTCTACTCCATCCTTTTCATGATGGATAATTGAAACATTTACCAAGATTGAATGGTGAAACGAGCCTATCTGTTGAAGATAATCTAGCTGCACTTATAGATTTCACTAATAATTTGAATATCGAGCATGAAGATGTTTATACTAGACTCTTTATACATCCACTAAATATTATTAATTCCTCGGCTGAATTAATAAACATTTTTATGAAATAGTGGGGAATTAAGAAATATGTTGATTACTATTTAACTAAATTTGAATATTTGAATAGAACCCCAAATGAACCTGTTGTTGATTTCATCAAGCGATTTAATAAATTGTATAACAAAATGCCCCGAGACTGTAAGCCTCCAGTAACTAGTACCAAAGTTATATTTTCTAAGGCATTTGTAGATGATTTTGTTGTTATGCTTAGAGAAACGGAATTTGAAACTTTAGTAGATATGTAAATCAATGCAATTGAAGTTGAAGATAATAGGTTAGGATCTAGTAAACTAAGAGAAAAACTTGAAAAGGTTGAGAAGAGGATGAAAGCTAGAGAAGAAGGTGCATCATCATCAAACACTAAATATGATGGAACCAAAATTGAGGAAATCACTTCTCTCCCTAGAAATATCTCTAATATAATCTCTAAGATGGAATATCAACCTAGAGTTATTCAACCAGTTGCAAATAGACTACAAGTTCAATATAGAAGCTTTTTTCAACCGTAAATTTTGTAAAGACCGAATATTGACTAGAAAATCCAACCTCCTTTATTGATTGATGATCAATGCCCTGAAGAAACCATTTTTGTTATTACAAATGATATCAATTAGTTTTAATATTCCTTGTCTCACAATGTAATTGTCCCAATAAATCAAGATCACGTCTCTGCTCAAAATCAAGGAAACTCTCAAATTTCTAAATATCAAGATTTTTCTGAGTTTCTCATCGTTGAGTTAAAAAAAAAGATATGACTTAAGGCCTAGACTAGGACCTAGTAGACCAATCAAAAAGTTAACCTTTGATGAACCTCAAGTTAAAACTTTTGAAACACTTATTTACTAAAGCTAAATGCTTCTGAAAAAAATAATCCAACAATTTTTAATGTTAAAAAATAATTAGAAAGAGTTAAAATTTGATTTCCATTGCTTGAACTCTCTCAAAATCTAGGCTAAAAAAATCAAGTTTCAAAATGGATTCAACCTTCAAGTATTGATGTAGAAGAAGATGCCATAAGTTTGCAAGATGAAAAACCTCAAGTAGTTTTTGGTCCTAGCTCTGATATGATTGATGAAACTGTACCACCCTTCTATGTCACCCTGAAAATTCATGACTACCTTTTATATAATTGCATGTTAGATTCTGGGGCTTCTCATAATTTAATGCCTAAAGTAATCATGGATCAACTTTGTTTAAAAATCACTAGACCATATCATGATCTGTAGACTTTTATTCTAAGAAAGTACCTTGCCTTGGAATAATTAAGGATTTATTTGTAGCACTTGCTCAAATCCCTATCAAGAGTATAGTCTTCGCTATAGTGGTCACACCCAAATTTGTAACGTTATTGTCTAGATCTTGTTGTTAAAAATTAGGAGGGAGTTTCAAATGGACATGTCTTTTGCTACAATCCCAGTTTATCGAGGCGAACATTTAAGGTTATATAGAGAGGTCAGATTTATTAACACTATTTGTAAATGAAATCAAGCTATCAATCACCCAATTTATGTTATTTCTCAAGATTTTTGGTACATTACTTTAGCTGATAATGATCTCTCAAATTCTCAGATCAACGCTCAAGAAGTTGTTAATACCCCTCTAATTGTAAATACTGGTATTTGGAAAATGTAATTTGATGGAGCATTTTCCAAAGAGGAAGTTGCGGTTGGAATTGTACTTGTCTCTCCTTATAAGAAAAACATAACTCAATCCTTTAAATTAGACTTTGATGTTACAAACAATGTTGTAGAATATGAAGCCTTACTTTTAGGATTGGCGTTAGCTACAATCCTAAAGGTTCAGAATTTGATTGTACTTGGTGATTCAACGTTAATTGTAAAACTAATTAGAAACCTTTTTCAAACTAAGAAATCCAAGATTAAATCTTACAAGAATGAAGTTTGCGATTGTGTAGAAAATTGCTTTCAAGCTTTTAACATCACATCAATCCCAAGAGAAGAAAATATTCATGGAAATGACTTGGCAATTTTTGTCATTTCTTTTAAAATTCTTGATCCAATGCAATCGCATTACTAGATTGAAGTGAAATACAAGCATTGCATTCCTGATAACCTTAAAGAATTGCATGTTTTCGAACATGATGAAAACATAAAAAACTTCTTACAAGCAATAAATGAATTTCGAGTTTTTCATATTGAAGAAGAACAAATTAATGAAAATAAATAAAATGAAGACAATCAGAACTTAAAGTTAGAAAAAAAAATAGCATATCACAATATCACTCAATTATATAATAGTTACATTCCAAAAGGATTAGTTCCCTTGAAAAACTATTTGATCATAATGATGTCTCAAAAACCTCATTATTAAATTCACAACAAGAGGATCTTCAAGATTGTAATATTGGAACTTCTGAAGAAATTAGAAATGTTAATATTTCAGCATCATTTCCTCAAGTAATTAAAGACCAATATGTAAATATTTTCAAATGTTATAAAGACATATTTACATGGTCATATGAAGAGTTGAAAACCTATGACACAACTATTATTCAACATAAAATTCCTCTCAAACCAGAAGCTAAAGCCTTTCAGCAAAAGTTAAGAAGAACAAATCCAGTCTTTCTTCCAATTATTTAAAAAGAAATTAAAAAACTATTGCAAAAATAATTGTTATGTTGAGATATTCTAAATGGATAGCTAACCCACTACCTGTCAGGAAGAAAAATGGTGAAATAAGACTATGTGTCGACTTAGGAAATCTAAACAAGCTGTCTTTAAAAGATAATTATCCATTAACAAAGATGGATCAATTACTTCAAAAGGTCTCAGGTTGAAGTATAATTTCAATTTTAGATGGATTCTCTAGATGTAATCAGATTCTGGTTAGTCCAGAAGATAAAGAAAAAACAACATTTACAACTCCTCCAGGTACATTTATGTATGCTACAATGCCATTTGGTCTAATCAATGCTGGAGCAAAATTTCAAAGAGAAATGGATCTTGCATTTATTGGTAAGATAAATAAATTCATTGTCATTTATCTTGATGATCTAACTGTATTTTCTAATTCTAATGAGAAACATTTGAAGCGCTTGAGGAAATATTTTGAAAGCTGCAGGAAATATGGGATTTCACTTAAACCGAAAAAATTAATATTCGCAATGAAAGAAGGGAAGCTATTTGGACATATAATCAGAAATTAAGGTATTTACTTTACCTAGAAATAAACAGCAAATTCAAACATTTCTAGGAAAAATAATTTTCTTGAGAAGATTTATACCTAATTATGCTGAGATAGTCAAAGATATCACTGATATGCTTAAAAAGGATCATGAATTCAAATGGGTAGTACAGGGTAGATATTCCTTTTCACAGATCAAGAAGGTTATTTCTGAGGCCCGGTACTGGATAGTATAGACTACTGAAAACCATTTTGTATCTTTTCCTTTGCCTTTGATGCTACCTTAGTTGTTGTTTTACTACAAAAAATGGTAATGGATATGAGAAGTTTATTACCTTTTTCAACAAAGTAATGAGAGATGTTGAGTTAAGATATGACATCATAGACAAGCAAGCATATGTCCTTTTCCAAGTCGTAAAAGCATTCAGAATATATGTCCTACATTCTACTATTATCTCCTAGGTTCTAAACCATGCAGTAAAACTAGTTCTAACACATCCTGATACAAATGGAAAAAGGGGAACATGGATTGCAAAGACACTTTAATTTGATCTAGATATTAGACCTACCAAATTGGTAAAAGGACAATGTTTAGATAAACTTTTGGCTGAATCAAATTGTAAGGTTCTTGGTATCAATACCATTTTACAAAGTTGAAGTGAGAAGAATCCACCAGAACCTTCTTCCAGTTCAGATCTTGTTCCTTTACGCATTGATGAAAAATTCCTACTTTCAGATTGGTATAAATACATAGTAAATTTTCTTTGAGATTTAAAGTACCCTCTTGAATTTACAACGAATCAATCTAGATCTCTTACACTTAAAGCCATGAAATATTGTATCATAAATACCAATTTATATTGTAAGGATCCTCTCAATATCATTTTATTATGTCTAACTAAAAGTCAAATAGGAGACATTGAATGATTTCGTTAATGCATTTTTGGAGGACATTATGCTTGGAACAAAACTGCATACAAGATTTTGAGCAGGATTCTATTAGCCTAAATTATTTTCACAGTTTCGAGCTAAACTAAGAAGTTGTATTCTATGTCAAATATTTTCTGGTAAGCAGAGATTAACAACACTACCTCTTGTTCCAATGTTAGTTGAAGCACCCTTTTTACAATGGGGATCATATTTCATAGGTGAATTAATTTCGGCTTCAAGCAACCAACACATATGGATTTTAACTACTACAGACTACTTTACCAAATGCGTCGAAGCAATTCCTGTCAAGAATGAAAAAAATGCATTAGTCATCAAATTCATTGAAGAGAATATATTATCTATATTTGGTTGTCAACAACAAATAGTTATAAATAATGCACAAGATTTAGGAGTATTAAAATGGTAAAGTTTTTCCAGAAATACCAGATTTCATTACATCATTCTACATCTTATTACCGTCAAGTTAATGGATTAGCATAATCACGAAATCAAAGTATGGTTAAGGTTATTAAGAAAGTATTGGCATATCATAAAAGGAGTTGGGACAGTCATCTCAAATATGCAGTTTGATAAAATAGAGTATCACCAAAAAGGTCTAGTGGCAAGTCCGCTTTTCAACTTATCTTTGGAAGTGAGGCAATTGTTCCCACACAACTAGCATTTCTAGTCACGAAATTTCTGCTGGAATCATATGAAGAAGTTGATGACTTTTTAAGAAGAATCAATCAGATAATTGAATTAAATCACGATAGGGATGAAGTTCAATTCAAAATTTGGCAATATCAAAATAAGATGAAAAGTTTATTTGATAGAAAGGCTAGATAACCAGACCTCAGACAAGGTGAACTAGTTTATGATGGGATACCAGAAGAGAGGAAAGAGGCAAGCATAGCAAATTTGACAATTTATGGTTGGGACCATTCAAAATTGCAAAAGTGAAGGGTAACAATACTTTTATTTTCAAAACCTGGAAGGAAAATATTCTTCATTTCCATTCAATGGGAAATATATCAAACATTACATTCAATATTAAAAATGCTTGCAGCCATAGTTCATCGTAAATTTCTGGTTTTCTTTAAGTTTTACTATGAAGTGTGTTCTTCAGAGAAAAGACTCTATAGCTGGAGGAGAAGACACATGGATCTGCAAGTTTTATGCATCCCATAGGTGGAAGCAGTGCCCAGATGGAGCCAATGTTATAACTTATTTTCACCATATTATGTTTACCATTTTCTTTATTTTGGAAAATAGAAAAGAAAATAAAATGGGATTTAATATATATATATATATATATATATATATATATATATATATATATATATATATATATATATATATATATATATATATATATATATATATATATATATAGATATATATAGATAGATAGATATATAGATATATATATGATAAAAAAACATATAAATTCCTGAAGTAGAGGTGCTCTTGTTTAAATGTCATTGCAATTAGATTTGTATTATTGTTAATCCTTTTTATGTTAATTAATCAAGGATTAATTGATATACTGTAAATAAAGTGAATTTATTTAACATCTCTTTTTCAAATTGTGATAAAGCGCGAGTGAGAATCAAAGGCAGAGATCACCCGCACCTAGATCAACGGTGGGGGATGAACATTGGACCCCCTCCCCTGCCCCGCACTATCAACATTTAAAATAAGGGGGCTGGGGGGGGTGCTGGTCTGAAAATTTGTTTTGTAAATTACACCCATGGCTACATGGCCTCTCCACAACCATTTCGCCCCCCCTGGAAAACAACAAACAACCTACCCCCCTCACCCCCCCTGAAAACTACTCTCTAATTTGCTCCACTCTGAATGCCACTATCACAGCTCCTCACACCTTGTCGCTTGCCATTCCCTCATTTATCCACATCATATTTCCATTACATTAATAAATTTCCCCGCCAATAGCTAATTAATCATTATAACGAATAAATCCTTCTCGCTAATATCTATGCATTCATTATATGTGCCAAAACGATTAATTCAATCAAATCCCTTATCAAACATCCTTCTACCCTTCAAACTCCCTTTCTCCCATTCTCTTGCAACAACAATAGTATCATTCAGATTGTATTAGTTGACAATATTTCTGCACCAGAAATCACGAATTCCTGGTAATTCGATACACCTGTCTACAAATTCATAATTCATAATAGTGTCATCCAAATAAAAGTCCAAATTGGTGGTAGAAAGCCCAATGTTTCCCCCTATAGTGAATTTAGATGAATTTCCTTGGTTGAAAAGCAATACAAAATATTTGAAACCCAGTGTGAGTTCGATCTTTATGGACTCCACAACTGAGAAAATCATAATTTTTTAGATGCTAGCGATGAATTGAGCATATGGGACTCCTTCCTACCCCAATTTATCTTTCCTCAAACTCACTTCTTCCCAGAATTTGTCACTTGGTGTCATTTAAGTTATCTACCAAGTCAGAGGGTCGTAATTGCCCAAAATGATGAAGTCTTGTTTACTACCACTCCTGAGTCAATATTTCAAATCCTTCAAGTTAAACCTACAACCCCTCTGCATCGCTTTTTTGTAGATTCTCTCGTGGAGATCTATCCGCAACTCACATTCCCTAAAAGAACTAATATGTTTGAATCATTTTTACCTAAGAATTATGAGTTACCAAGAACCAATCCACCCTACTCTTCTTCAATATTTAAAGAAATGTTTAGGCAAGTCATTTCCATGGTTTCATGTCTATTAGGTTACCCTAGTGATGAGTGGGTTGATGATGTAATTTTAGAATTTGTATCATTTTTTTCAGTAGGCAATAAACCATCACCCATTTTCAACTACAATCAATTTTTGGAAGAGGGCATTCATGATCAGTTGATGAAGTTTTCTACTAAAGGTGATTTTAATCATCAATCAGTCCCTGTGTATTTATTTCTATTTTTCCAAGCAGATAGATATGAATTTCCACTACAAATTTTATATGCACAAGGGAATCCTTAGTCTATTATTCATTGGACTTCATTGGTAAGAAATAACACAGGTGAGTATTCTTTCAGTGATTATGCAAAATCAGTTTTTACATACGATATTATGTCTTCTCAACAGTGATATTATACGTAGAATCTCACTTGAAATCAAAATAATCTTCACCTCTCTGAGAAAACTAATATTGGATATTGGTACCTCTATTAGAAGTACACAGAAATCAGGATCTATGGATGTGATCTTCCTCCATATAGGTTGCCAAAATTTGTACCAATAATAATTTTTTCACTGGAATATATCAGACAAATGATGAACATGAACTATCTACATTTTGTATCCAAGAAGAAGAAATATTAGTTTAAAATAAAAGCACAGATTGAACCATTTATTGTCAACACTAGAGAAGCAACAAAAGAGACAGATCTTCTGTTAAAGCAAATGAAGTTCAAATTGAGCTTCACCTAGCATTATGATCCCTTGGGGATTATTTCTAAGTTAATATTGGAACATAATACTACACATTATCCACATACACCGAGGCTATAAATAGAACAATATGAAAATCAAGAGGAGTGGTAGGAGAACACATTTCAAGAGGGAGAGTAACAAATTGATATTCAAACAACTTCACAAACCCCAGTTTCTCAAGATAAAGAGACCAAGAGGTCAATAGAAATTTTGTCTCCTTCAGTTTCAAAAATTCAAGAGACAAACTTCACAGTGTTTAAAATAAGAAACAAAACTAATATTCAGGAGGAGCCTTTTCAAGGAGAAAGTTCACAAGAGCAGGAAATAATGGTGTTAATAGGTTTTCATGCTTATACCTTTCCAAGGATTGAAGAAATCAACACAAATTCTCCTATATTATTCGTTTCTCGGGGTATAGAACAACAAAACATTTTTTCTAGGTACAAAGAGATTAAAATAAAAAATGAAACACTCAAGGCCACTACATATTCTGAATTATGGAAACAAACTTATACTACCGAACATAGACTTTTGTCTCCACTTGATATTGAAAAGGGACAATTTCAGATTGCTTTCTTGGAACCCAAACTTCCAGTCCCTAGAGGTGTAGAAGATTATAAGACATCATTTTTTTCCTTTGAAACCAAACAGATGCATGCCATTGATTAGATTGACCTCCATAAGCAAGCTAGAGAATTGATATATTCTACTTTGACCAGTTCAATTATGGTAGATTCAAAACTACAAGCTTCATTGAATAAAATTCATTCACAATTAAAGATGGAGAAAATGTCATCCCTAGCCAAAGATAGCAGAATTATTTCATTAGAAGATCTGGTAATAAAATTAGGATATGATCCTAATGATGTTAAAGCAATTGAAGAAATGATCAAGAACAAGAATGTTGATATTCAAGAATTAAGGAAACAACTGAAGCTTCGTACTACAAAACATCCACATGCCAAAGAAGTTGGTCAATTAGAGATAGAAAAAGAGAATATGTTCAAAATGATAATTAAACAAAATATCTAGATATAGAAAATGGAAGTTGAAATGGAGACACTGTTAAAGAAAAAAGAACAATAGTTTGATGTTACAGTAGCTATCCCCATAGAAACATGTATTATACGTACTTCAATAGTAGGGACTTTTGCAACAACAATTGTTACAGTGGATACACAATCCAATGATGCAGTAATAGATTTATCAAAATCCATGGGATACTTAACACTAAAGGATGAGGAGATTGAGTATCTACTTCAGAAGCTCCAAGAACAAAAGATTAAGACTGATAATGCATACTTGGCCGAGTTGCAAAAAAGTTATACATTGACTCAGCAAATAACAACTTATGAAAATAAATATGCAATTGCTCAAACCATTGCTAAGGCCAAAGGAAATATTTGGCTTAATATTAATGAAGAAGTTATTGAATTATGGCCTTCAATTGACATTATTTTTGAAAAAGAAGACTTGTTATAGAAAACAGAGGAAGTAGTGGCAGAAGTAAAGGAATACCTCGACCAAAAACCAAGAGGTGCTACAGAAATAGTCAAATTTCTGAATTCCAAGACAAAAGACGAGCTTAAAGAATATGACATTGGAGAGTGAAGTTGTCTTGGAAGTGAGAAAGGTACATAATAAAATAAATTTAATGCTACAACTGGAGAATAAATGTCATAATTTAGAAGTCCAGATTAAAAAGTTTCACATAAAATTTAATTCATTACAGGTAAAATGACTTCGAGGTGTGTAGGGTATAGGTGATAAACTAATTCCACTGGAAGAATATCAACAGATATTACATGATATAGCAATAGATAAAGCTATTTTTTTCTAAATTCAAAGGAACCATCAATGAAAAGGATTTCATTGAACGTCTTAGACATGATTTATTAATTCAACATAAGATCAAGAATATGTTCATAACTAAGCCTACTTTTGAGAAATACACTGAAGTGGATGAATCATACAGAAAATTATTAAAATTTTGTATTCTCGATGAAAAAATATGGGAAAATTTGTTTGAACTCATTGAATGAGAGACAACAAATTTTCAGCAGTAGAATACCAAGTTTTCAAGGAAAAAGAACAAATCTTTAGGAACAAGGAACAAAGCAATAACTTTATAGCTCAAGTCACCTGTAACGGCTCTCGAATTCTATGAAACATCTCAAATCAATTCAGATTTCCTCTTTTTTAATTCTATTTTTGTAATAAATTTAAATCAGTTTGGAAAATATATTTTGTAATATTGATTTTAAGTCGAGATATTTTGAAAAGAAACTCTATAAATACTTTGTAATTTGAAGTATGAAGGGTTGAACCCTTGTGATAATCCATTGAGTGTGATTGTACTTATATGAACTACTTTTGAGATTAATAGAAGGATTATGGACTCATTTGAAGTAGCTTCTATTTTCTTGAGAGTTTTCTAGTTTCTTATTATATTTGCATCTTTATTTATTTCTATACATGTTTAGAGTTAATAGGAAACCTAGGTAAGATAAGATTGAATATCAATATTTCTAAAATCCCCTGCAAAGTTATAATCAATTAGAGAGATTAATTAACTAAACTATTTGTTTGAGATAATTCCTCTCCATAATTTAATTGTTGCTTCCTATTATCTTTAAATATGCTCTATTTAGCTCTAAAATGATTTTACACACATCATATATATATGATAAGTTAAATACTCTATTTAAATGTTTAAGGAATCATATATATCATCTTAAAATTATACCTTTCATAAACATTTTAAAGTTTAATTCTGTTAAAGGTGAATAATCAACACTTCTATTATATCGGAAATAATTAGGATTTGCATTTGTTTAAGAGTTTAAAGCATTGGTCATCCAAACCCAAACTAAAAAAACATTTTAGATCCTTTGACAAAATTCCTTAGCATAGCACTGTCTACAAAGGACAACAGCGACTGACCTTGGTATCCAACATCGACTAGAGACTTGACAAAAATTTACTTAGGAACCTATTTCCTCGATCTAAGATAATGGACTGTGGGATCCCAAAGTTCACCCACAGTGGTTCAAAGGAGAGCATAGGAATGGTTTCTACTGTGATACTTTTCATGCAGGCCGCTAGAATGGACATATTACTGAATCTGTCGATGACCACAAAAACGTATTCATTGCCATGCTTAGTAGAAGGAAGGCTTGACATGTAATCTGTGAAGATGGATTCCCAAGGTCGACAAGGAGTAGGAAGAGGAGTGTATAGGCTTTACTTATTAATGGTTGGTTTGGAAATGGCACAAACTGTGCAGGATCTGATGTACTTCCCAACAACCTATCAAAGGTTTGACCAATAAAAATACTTCTACAACACTACCAATATTTTTTATACCCTAAAATGTACAATGAATCGACTATAGTGCACCACCCTAATCATCTTGGCACACTCTCTTGACAGAACACAAAGGTGTCCTAGGTGGCATAACAGTGCATCCTGAAGGTGAAAATTTGGAACTTGGTTTCCTTCCAGGAACGCTAGTATGTGTTTCATAATTATGGATTTCTCCTGTAAAGATAAGGCCACCTCGTAGTCTCGTGCCCATAAGAGTTGAGCACAGTGGTCAATGCCGTGACCAAGAGTCGGCTAAGAAAGTCTACAATATTGATGGTGCTTCTCTTATTTTACTTAATGTTCAAATGGAACTGTTGTAGGTGTGTGGACCATTTTTTATGGAAATCGTAGTGCAACTTCCCTTGTGTCTATATGAACTACAAGGGTTGGTGGTTTGTGTGGATGACTATTTCCTTTCCTAGAATATAGTTCTTCCATTGTCGGCATGCCTAATCAATGGAATACATTATCTTTTTCATAGGTGGGATACTTCTGAAAGTCTCTCATTGTGATATGCCACAAGATTCACCTACCGAGTAACAATTGCACCAATAACATAGTCGGAGGCATTTGTCCCGACCTAAAATGGTTGTTGTAGGTCATGTAATGTGAGAAATGGTGTAGAACAAAGGTGATGCTTCAACTTGACAAACGCCTTTTGTTGGGATTCAAACCAAAGGAATTTTTCTTTCGCTCCTCCCTTGGTGACTTGACTGAAAGGCCGAGTGATATGAGAGAACCTAAACACAAACCTCTGGTAGAAGTTGGAAAGCTGCAAAAAGTAGGGGAGCTCCATTAGAGTGGTTGGGGCTAGCCAATCCCGAATGACTTGTGTCATGGTTGGGTCTACATGCACACCTAGCTCATCAATGATGTACCCAAGATATTGAACCTCGGTCATACCAAAAGTGCATTTCTCCAAATTAGCACAAAAGTTGTGTTGTCATAGGGATTGGAGGACCTATCAAAGATGGTGGAGGTGCTCTTCAAAACTTTGGATGAAGATACAAATTTCATCCAGATACACCACCATGAATGAGTTAGCGAAGGTTTGCAGGATGTCGTCTCTCATACCTCTAGTAAATTAAGGATAACGCAACATTTTTTTTTCTGAAGTATGCCTATATCATCTTCATCTCCTAAGTTGCATTGTTATTGTGCATGGAGTTTTTGTAAATTACTTTTGTACCTTGAATTAGCAAAAATTACTTCCATGTCATTAATTATCTTATCTCGTCGATGGTTAGGAAACATGGTACTTGATGTCCACTTGTCCATGTTCCTTACACCTCCCATACCATTATTGTAATCTCAACCACATATTGTATTTAATTAACGCATAATCAACAAGCATTCCCCTATATTCACATTTGTTAGTCCTAAGGTGCACTTACGAGATATTTATTCCCTTGGTATCTCAACACAAGTACCCTTACACCACTATAAAGGTGAAGTTCATTTCATTCTTTGTATAGTTTGAGCATTTTCTCTTATGTGAGGTTACATGATATGCTATATAACACTCCTACTTTTTCATAAAACTTTAGTCCCTCAATCAATACATATTAATTAGTTTTGTGGAAATCATGCATATTTGGTATACCACTTAATGCTCTACACCTCAGTGCAGATAGACCCATTCTCTACTCGCCACAACTGCATACTAAATGTGAACACCTATGGACTCTTTTATCGCCACATTTGCAAATCTTGTGTGAATAAGGGTGGTCTATGGCCCACCTTCAACAGTGATGATGGGTACTGGAGCATCAAGGATTTAGATTTACTATTCTAACCTTAATCTCGCAAATCAATCTTTTGACGTTCGTTGCACTAAGTTCTTCGATGTTTCTCTAGCTCTGTGACTTTGCAACCTTCATCTGGGCATCTCCACTAGTGCATGGATTTTAGATGTCTTGGGGAAATGAAAAGACTTTGTCCATGGTGCACTACATGTATAACTATCTCAAAGGGTTTTTATGTTCTTTTCCTTATTCTGCATAAGTTAAAAACTGGGTATTTTTCCTTGAACCCTGCCACTCGCATACTTGTCAATGGTTCCGTGGTTTCAAGTTCCACTGGTGCCTTCCTATGTTAGTTCAACACTCATGTAATGGGTATCTAATTTAAGGTAATCCAACCGTTGTTTCACATACTTATCATATTTTTCTTCATTGAACCGGCACGATGTGTGTACATTGTTCCTTCTGCTACTTTTAGTGTTAATATAAGTTCTATTGAATCTTTCATTTTCCAAAGTTCATTCGCAAAAGGGTCAAGACTATACCATTGAGGTTTTGTAGTGAAATCATTACAATTCTATACTACCATGGTAAGATCATTAAAATTTATTTCTAACCCTACCTAATCTTACTACTGTTATATTCAGGATCGTACCCCAATCTAACCCTTCCTGTCACATAGATCAAGATGGTTAATGAATTATAGTTTCAACTTCATGAATTCAACATGTAAATATTATAACTTCCCTCTTCAATATTAGTTTTTTTTCCCTAAAGGAAATGCGCTTTTGTTTATGTTCATACTGAATCTCTTTTTCTATTTTACATTTCCCAACATGTATTATCTTGACCGTGCATTCTCTCGCAACCTTAGTTTAGAAATAATAAATTACACACCTGATCCTCATGCGCCTCTTCTCCAAATTTATGGTTACAGGTCGGTTGGGTTTCTATTGTAGGGATTTGGACTTGTTTCCATCTGGCCTACTTGTAATCCCCCTCCTCCTACTTTATCTTGCAGGGAACGAAACACCTGGGTCTAGAGAACTCCCAATTCGGGTTTCTCCCTTCAAAGGTTATGATTTTTTTTTAAATTGTATAAAAAAACTATTGTTCTTATTGTTAATGTATTTTAATTCATGTAGCTACATGTTCTAAGAGATTATTTAAGTTGTTGTCTCTAGGGAATGGTACCTTTAGCTGGACGTTTTGCTTTGCTAAGAGTGTGGTTCCTTTGTAGTATATTAATCTTATGAGAAAGTTTTATTTTCCTGCTTTCTAGCAACTTGGCCAGGTTGTTGAAATCTCAGTTGCATTGAATGAATTCTCATGGTGAATATCCAAAATGGCCAGTAAGGTCTTGTTTTATGTATTTCATGTTGGAATTTAATTCCAACTGCAACATAAACAGCTGGACATAAATCTGATTTGCTGTAGATATTCCAGACTGTTGGATGCCTCAAAGTTGTGCTTGATATTTTCCACATTAATGTGCATTAAATTTTTAGCATTAAATTCCCCTGCAACAGCCGACTTCATTTGTTCAAAAGGCATCACTGCTTGTTGCATTCAATACGCAGATAAGCTTTAGAAGATATTTGTATTATTTTATTGTTTAAAGACAAATATGTTTTAACATATAAATGTAATGAACAGAAGTTCTTTCTAAGGTTAGAAGAATGATAGAGAGTCTTTTTTGTAACGCACAACAGTGCTGAAACTGTAATTTTTTGAGATAGCAGAAATCGGTTTGTGGAACTGAAGCGTTCCTGCTATAATCCCTCTGTCAAGAGGAAGATGCTCTTTAGCATAATCTTTTGTGAAAATCCATCTATGTGAGGAAGAGGAATTTGTATCAGTTGGTTTACTATTTATAAATAGAAGTTTTATTTGCACGTTGCTGTTACACCGTAAGCAGAAAATAGTTTCTCGTTGATGTTACACTGTAACCAGAAAATAGTCTTGACGTCAAAACAGAGCGTTGCTGCAACACTGTATTTCACAAATGATTTTTATTTCCGCTGTGTTAAAACAGAGTATTGTTCTGTTTTTCAGTTTTGTTTGGAATGATCAGAAATTCCCAACATGGTATCAGAGCTGGTCTAGGCACTCAGTGAGTCAAAAACAGAGTTTGTTTTTTCACTGTAGGAGCTGTAAGAAGCTTATTGAGCAGATTTTCTCCAGCAGAGAAAGTTTTTTGCTTGTTTTTAATTATACAGTCAGTATCTCTTCTTTACTTATACAGGTTAAGATGGAAGATGCTGGAACAGGTTTGACAAATTCCGAACTACCACAGTTTAATAGGAAAAATCACAGTTATTGGTCCATAACAATGAAAGCATTGTTTGCTTCTCAAGGAATATGGGAGCTAGTTGAAAATAGTTATGCTGAACCTACAGATGCAACAGCGTTCGCTGCTTTGAAAGTAGCAGAAAGAGACCAGTTGAAGAGCGACAGGAAGAAGGATGCCAAAGCTCTATTTTTTCCTCTTCCAATGAGTACATGAAAGTGTTTTTCCACGGATTGCAGCAGCAACAAAATCCAAGGAGGCATGGGATATTCTCAAAACTGCCTATCAAGGCATGGAGAAGGTGAAGACTGCAAAGTTGCAGATGTTGAGGAGAGACATTGAAACACTCAGCATGAAGGAATCTGATACAATAGATTCATTCTTCACTCAGGTTATTGGGTTGATAACCTAGATAAGATCTCATGGTGAGATTCTTGAAGAAAGAAGGATTGTAGAGAAGATCTTGAGAATTTTACCCTCAAGGTTTGAATCTATTGTGGTAGTAATAGAAGAAACAAAGGATCTCTCACAGTTCACAATAGATGAACTGAGTGCTTCTCTTATGTCTCATGAACACAGACTGAGTAGAGGAATAGATTCCTCTTTTGAGCAAGCATTCAAGACTTAGATGTCTTTTGGCCAAGGAAAAGGTCGAGGTAGAGAAAATAACAGAGGTCATGGAAGAAGCCAAAACAAAGGCAGAAATAATCCTGCAAGCACAAGCGAAAGGAGCTGCAATCAGAACCAAAATGAAGGTTCAAGCAAACAACAAGCTCATGGACAAAGGTATGACAAATCCCAAGTCCAATGTCATTATTGTAAGAAATATGGGCACTATGCCAATGAATGTAAGAAAAAACAAAATGACATGAATAGTAGGCAAAATGCTAATTTTACAAATGAAGAAGATAAGAATCCAAAGATTGTGTTGTTAGCATGTAACATTGCATAAGACAAACAAGAAGATTTTTGGTTCTTAGACTCAGGTTGTAATAATCACATGACTGGAAATATTGAAATGTTTGCCAATCTGGATGAAAATGTGAAATCTGAGATAACAACAGGAACTGATAGTAAGATATCTGTCAAGGGTAAGGTCAGAGTAAGTATCCAAGCAAGAAATAGAGAACAGATGATTGTGCCAGAGGTATACTATGTACCTGGTCAGAAATGTAATCTTTTGAGCATTTGACAACTCATTAACAAAGGTTACAATGTGTTCTTCAAAGATGATATGTGTACAATCAGAGACATACCTCCAAGTAAGAAGATCATTGCACAAGTGCAGATTACCATCAATAGAATGTTTCCTCTCAAACTCAGGGAAGATTTGAAGGAAGGAAGAACTATTGCAACTGTAACACAAGAAGTCTTTCAGGAACAAGTGAAAGATGAGAATTGGTTGTGGCAATTGAGATTTGGACATCTCAATTTCGGAGGCTTGAATCTGTTGCACAGAAAGGGAATGGTAAAGGGATTGCCATTGAACGAGAAACCCGACAGCCTTTGTGAAGGCTGCATCTTGGGCCAGCAACACAAAGAAAGCTTTCCAGCAGGAAAGAGTATAAGGGAAAAAGAACCCTTGGAAATTGTTCACTCTGATGTGTGTGGACTGATGCAAATACCATAATTTGCCGGAAATAAATATGTTTTAACTTTCATTGATGATTACACCAGAAGGACATGGGTGTATATGCTGAAACAGAAGAGTGAAGTGTTTGAGAAATTTTGCCACTTCAAAACTCTTGTTGAAAAGCAGTGTGGGCATTATATCAAAGTGCTCAGAACAGATAGAGGAGGAGCGTACATCTCTAAAGACTTTCTGCATTTTTGCAGAGAGAATGGCATACAAAAGCAGTTCACCACAAGGTATACACGTGTTGCCAAAAGGAAGAATAGGACCATTCTTGACATGGTCAGAAGTATGCTAAAGGCAAAAAACTTGCAGCATGAGTATTGGGCAGAAGCTATCATTTGCGCAGTTTACATCTTGAATAGATGCCCTATTGACACCTAATCTTCATGATTGGGGAATTTGTAAAATAAATAAATAATGAATGTGAATAGTCATCAGAAGATGAACTGAACAATCACTCCTAATGTATAAAACAATAACATACCTATGGAATAAATACACCAATCAGTTTTTCTGCCTTTGGAGAGTTACTGCCTGGCCTGACATGGTATCAGAGCCAGTTCTAAAAATAGTTGTAACTCCCTTATCTCTGCCACTGCCTCTGTCCTGAAATGCTCTGCCTCCATTGCATTACATTCATCTGATTAGTCTGTCCTGAGCGCTGCCTCTGTCCTGCATCGAACGATTGAGTGGAAGCATCGGTTATACCCCTTTTCGCTACCTCTCTGCGCATGAATGTGTCGGTTATACCTTGACTGGTTGCATCGAATGATTGAGTGGAAGCATCGGTTATACCCCTTTTCGCTGCCTCTCTGCACATGAATGTGTCGGTTATACCTTGACTGGTTGCATCGGTTATACCCCTTTTCGCTGCCTCTCCACACCGTATACCGCTGACAAAGGCTCTGTTGATTGTTTTCGCTGCCTCTCCACACAATTTCTGTAAATCATTCAGTGGGATCTATCCATCCATAGCGTGGAATAGATACTGAAATGTGGTAGCCTCATCACGCATCCTCGTTTCAGCGCAATGCTAGGCTCAGCTATGCAAGATAAAGCCCACAATCCCTGGCTCATGGTACCTACGTGCCCGTGCACTGAATCCCCCCTTATTCACTCAGTTTTAAATCCCAACTTATAGAGAGTCAACCGAATGTCTTGGTTCGTAATTAAGTGCTCAACGAAATTGTAAAGAAGCAACACTAAAGAAATAAAAGAAGAATAGCTTAACTAATGCTACTGTGCGTCAAGCGGCATTGTCAATTTCCCCTTTCTGTATAAACTCCCAGTCCTCAGCCATATCATCATGATCACCGCTTCTCACTGGCTATGATATTCCTGAAGAATAATCCTGCTCTCCTTCAATGGAGATTTCTGCAGTATTCACAATCGCAATGAGTTTCCGAGTTTCAATGATTCTGATATTAGAACCAGAGGAAATGTGAATGGAGTTAAGATTTTCTTCAAGTTTGTCCAAGTTCCCGGATGTCAAGTTCTCTCCTTGAGTGAGGTCTGCTGGAACAGTGAGATCCATCCCAGGAGACTGAGATTCATCAGAGGCGACTGCAGTGAGAAGAGGAGTGGAAACTGAATTAGAATTTGGGTTGCGATGAACTAAACCCATGGATGTGTTGCAATCAAGGCTGTGCGCAATGTATACCATTCAAAACATTTGTTGAGTTCATAGTGTTGCGCAGTTGAGTCAAAGTATTGTGCAGTATCATTCAAAACATTTATATCATTCAAAGCGTTTATATATCATTCAAAGTATTGTGCTGCTTTCAAAGTGGTTTATATATCAAAGCATTTGTGGTATTGCGCGTTTTTCAAAACATAGTAGTATTGCATAGTTTTTTTTATCATTTGAAAGGTAAAAAAAAAAGGCATTAAAGTGATATATTGAAGTGATATGTACAATGAAATGCTGATACTTCTATCAAACATTAGAGGAAAATATAGTGCATAAGGCTGTAACGTAAGGAATTTTTTTTTTTCAGCAGAAGTATTTTTTTACAGAATGCATTCAATCATCTCTACGGTAGGGATAGTTCTCACTGGCAAGGAGAACTATCCGGAATGGTCCCGGATGATAAAACACGCCCTCATCTTCAATGAGTTGTGGAAGGGAGTGTGTGTCGGAGAAGGAGACAATGACCCAGTACAGCCTACATCAGACAAAGAGCTCGTCATTTGGGATAACAAGAACAGCAAAGCATATGCATTAATCGCAGCATCTGTAAATGAAGAAGTAAGTCGCCATATTTCATAATATTCAACTGCCTTTGAAGCTTTACAAAAGCTCAAAGAACTCTATGACTCACATTCTGCACTTGAAGTTGTTCAGCTCATGATTAAACTCTTCACTCTTGAACTAAAAAATAATGATCCTCCTGCTCTTGCATCTGAAGTAAAATCCATAATGCATGATATCAAATCCACTAAGGTTGAGCTGGATATCCCTCTTATTTCTTTTCTCAAGGCACTCTATCCTACTTACTCCAATTATCTTGAGTCTTTACAAGCAAATGGAAATCTTAAAGATATAACCTTTGACTCTCTTGTGAAAAAGTTTGCTGAAAGAGAGAAAGCCTTTGGAAAGAAGACAGTCCCTGAATCTTCTGAAGAGACTGTTTGCCTTGCTCATAAAGAAAAGCATCATGCTCAAGATTCTACAAGAGGAAGAGGTGGACGAAGAGAAAGAGGAAGATACTTCAGAGGCAGGGGGGGTAGACATTCTCAAGGAGAAAAAGCAGATCTGCATTGCATTCGCTGCAAATGAAATGGATCACATGATGCTTCTACATGCAAGCTACCATGGGACAAAATTGAGCAGAAAAGAAACCAGCAGAAAAGGTAAAACTGATGATACAGACAAAGGTAAAGCACCTGAATCTGCTCACTATATTGAGGCACAATGTAACATTGGAGTAAATGAAGATTTGTTTAATGCTTCACTTACTTCTTCGAAAAATGATTGGTTGCTTGATTCAGGAGCAACCTGTCATATGATTCATAGGAAAGATTTTTTTGAAGATTTCACTGACAATGTTGATTGAGCAGTATACTTTGCAGATCAATCAAAAATCAAGCCATCAGGGCTTAGCACAATCAGGCTTAAACTGCATGATCTTCCAGACTTTCTTCTGGATCATGTTCTATATCTCCCACAGCTCAAGAGAAACTTGTTGTCCTTGATCCACATCCGCCAACAAGGTCACTCCATTCATATGTTTGATGGCAAGCTTGAGGTAAGAAAAGCATCTGACCACTCACTTGTCATGAGGGGAATAGAAGAAGAAAGGCTTCTCAAACTGCAAGGAACCTCTGCTCATGCACAACATTTCTCATATACTTCTCATCATGAAGAAGGTACACTTCCATCAAGTTTATTATGGCATGCTAGATTTGGATATTTAAACTATGACAGTCTCTGCTTATTGAAGAAAAATGGTGTTGCTGGTTTGCCTACAATTCCTAGGAAACATAAGCAATGTGATGCTTGCATTCTAGGAAAGCATAGCAAACAGTCTTTTCATGATTCACATTCAAGAGCACATAGGAAGCTTGAACTCATTCATTCAGATTTATGTGGTCCAATGCCTGTTCCTTCTACAAATGGAAATAAATATATCATGACATTTATTGATGATTACACCAGAATGTGTTGGGTTTATTTATTGAAGAACAAATCTGATGCTTTTCAAACATTCAAGAATTTTCATAAATGGAATGAAAATGATGCAAAATCTCATATTGGGTCTATTCGCACTGATAATGGAAAAGAATATACATCAAATGAATTTGAAAACTATCTTCGCCAACATGGGATCAAACATCAAACAACTGTACCTTATAATCTCCAACAGAATGGTGTAGCAGAAATAATGAATAGAACAATTTTGAATATGGTACGATCCATGCTTTTCTTCAAAAATGTAAATATAATGTTTTGGGCTGATGCTGTTCTATGTGCTGCATATATAAAGAATATATGTCCATCTAATGCTATAAGAAACAAGACTCCTTATGAATTATGGTATGGACATGTTCCTTCGATAAAACATCTCAGGATCTTTGGTTCCACCTGCTATGCTTTGATACCAAAGGTACATAGAAACAAACTTTGTGCTAGAAGTCGTAAGTGTATCTTCCTCGGGTATTCAAACACCTCTAAAGCATACCACCTCTATGATGAAGTAAATAAAAAGTTTGTTGTATCTAGAGATGTCATTTTTCTTGAATCATCCAAATCTGACAATGTTGTTGAGCGGCAACTTGATTGCTTGGATAGATTCACAAAAACGAAATCATTTCAAGAATTTGATAATCAGATTCCACATCTTGAAGGGGGGATTCCTATACTAGAACAACATGTGGAATCTTCTTCTGAAGAACAATCTCCCCTGCATGAAACTCCAACAATGGATGATGCTTTAAGTGATGTAATTGATAGAATTGGGAGACTCAATCTTGATTTAGTCCCAACTCAATCAACAGAGCAGCCTGGACCATCTCAGAAAGGTCCCCCAAAGTGGCTGACAAAGACACTTGAAAGTGTTCATCCTGATGAAATTGGAAAAACAGGAACCAGAAATTCAAACCGACAAAATGGAGGTGATGTAGATGACTCTAATTCACCTGTTGATATGGATGTTACTTATGATTGTGAATTGAACTTGTCTACAGATTTTGAACCAACTTCCTTCAAAGAAGCTGCTTCTCATGATGAATGGCAAGAAGCGATGAAAAAGGAGTATGATGCCCTCATAAAGAATGGCACTTGGAAGCTGGTTGATCCTCCATTTGGAACCAAACCAATTGGCTGCAAGTGGGTCTACAAGAACAAATACAAAGCTGATGGCTTACTTGACAAGCACAAAGCTAGGCTTTTGGCAAAAGGCTTTGCACAGAAGGGAGGGGTCGATTACGAGGAAACTTTTTCCCCCACAGCAAAATGGGCCACCATCCAGACACTCTTTGCACTAGCTGCTCAGAACGGTTGGAAAGTCCATCAAATGGATGTAAAAACTGCATTCTTGAATGGAGATCTAAAAGAGAATGTTTTTATGTCCCAGCCTGAAGGATTTGCTGTGAAAGGACATGAACATAAAGTAAGCAAAATTGTGAAGTCCTTGTATGGCCTCAAACAAGCATCGCGAGCCTGGTATGAAAAACTAACTGAGCATCTTCTGAAACTCAACTTCAATCATTTTGATCTTGATGATGCAACTTTATTTGTCAAGAAAGTTGGCAAAACAGTTGTGTATCTTGTGGTATATGTAGATGATCTTTTAATGACAGGGAACAATGAAAGCTACATTGCATCCATAAAGAAGGAATTAGGGAAAAGTTTTGAAATGACTGATTTGGGCTATGTTCATTACTATCTTGGCATTGAAGTAACCCAACATCCAAAATCCATATTTCTTTCTCAAAAGAAATACATTGGAGATTTGTTAAACAGATTTGGCATGACAGAGTGCAATCCTCTTTCTACTCCAATGGAACAAAACTTAAAGCTCACATCTATTGAAGGAAAGGAATTTGAGGATGCAACAAAGTATAGACAGCTTGTAGGAAGTCTCATGTACCTCACTACTACCAGACCAAACATTTCATTTATTGTTGGAATCCTCTCCAGGTTCATGCAAAAGCCTTGTGAGGGACATTGGTCTGCTGCAAAAAGAGTTCTAAGGTACTTGAAGGGAACTCAAGACCTTGGAATCAAGTATACACAGGTGGACGACTTCAGCTTGATTGGATACTCTGATTCAGACTTCGATGGAGACAAAGAAACTGGGGTATCTACTTCAGGATATGCTATGAGTCTTAGATCAGGAGCTGTCTCCTGGAGATCACACAAGCAATCAGTTCCAGCAGATTCCACAACTGAAGCAGAATACGTGGCAGCAGCTGAAGCAACGAAAGAAATTGTGTGGCTCAGCAAAATTCTTGAAGATTTGCAGGTAAAACAAGTACAATCAACTCCACTCATGATTGATAACACCTCTGCAATAAAGTTGGCCAAGAATCCAAAGTTCCATGATCGAACAAAGCATATCAATACTAAATATCATCTGATTCGACATCATGTTGAGGCCAAAACAATCCATCTCCGTCATTGTTCCACAAATGAGCAAATTGCAGACATCCTCACCAAAGCACTTGGAAATGAAAAGCTTGAACGATTCAGAATGATGCTTGGACTCACCAACATCCCTTCAGATTAAGGGGGGGAATGTTGACACCTAATATTCATGATTGGGGAATTTGTAAAATAAATAAATCAGGAATGTGAACAGTCATCGGAAGATGAACTGAACAATCACTCCTAATGTATAAAACAATAACATACCTATGGAATAAATACACCAATCAGTTTTTCTACCTTTGGAGAGTTACTGCCTGGCCTGACATGCCCAACTAAAGCTGTCATGAACAAAATACCAGAGGAAGCATGGAGTGGTCAAAAGCAAACTGTCACTCACATGAGAGTATTCGGTTGTGTAGCATATGCACATGTACCGGATCAGCTAAGGGAGAAGCTTGACAGTAAGGGGGAGAAGTGTGTCTTTATTGACTATTGTGATGAGTCAAAAGCATACAAACTCTATAATCCATCCACCAAGAAATTGATAGTAAGCAGAGATGTGCAGTTCATTGAAGATGAAGCTTGGGATACAACAAACCACACCATAAGTTGGAATTCGAACAGCCTTGAGAAGTCAAGGAAGTGCTTCTCCAAGCACACCGCGGGGATCAGAAATACCCTCAAGTTCGGATGGAACTTGAAGCACACCAAGAAGACCAAGATTCAGAAATCTAAATGAGATTTATGAACAAGGAGAGGTAAGTAACAATACCAGTCTGAACTCATTATTCACTTTGTATTGTCATGTTGACGACCCAGTTCATTTTGAAGATGCTGTAAATGAAGATAAATGGATTGAAGCAATGAATGAAGAAATTGGTGCAATTGAGAAGAGTAAAACATGGGAGTTAGTGGATCTCCCTAAAGGCAAAGATGCCATTGGAGTTAAGTGGGTCTATAAGACCAAAAGCAATGCTGAAGGCAAGATTGACAGGCACAAAGAAAGACTTGTTGTGAAAGGCTACAAGTAGCAACAAGGCAAAGACTATGATGAAACCTTTGCACCAGTAGCAAGGATGGAAACAGTCAGAACAGTGTTGTCTATTGCAGCACAACAAAAATGGAATATTTATCAAATGGATGTTAAATCTGCATTCCTGAATGGAGTGTTAAAAGAAGAGGTTTATGTTGAAAAACCTCCAGGCTATGAAGTTGAAGGCCAAGAGCATAAAGTCTGCAAACTGAAGAAGGCTCTTTATGGGCTAAAGCAAGCTCCAAGAGCATGGTACAGCAGAATAGATGCTTATCTAAATGAGAATGGGTTTGATAAGTGTGATGGTGAACCCACACTCTACATAAAGGAGAATGACGGTAATTGTTTTATATGTAGATGATTTGATTTTTGCTAGCAAAGATGCTTCTCTCATTGCTGATTTTAAAGCAGTTATGAAAAGTGAATTTGAAATGACTGACTTGGGCTTCTTAAGATATTTTCTTGGAATTGAACTAGACCAAAGTGAAAATGGTGTTTTCATTTCTCAAGTTAAATATGTAGAAGCAATGTTGAAGAGATTTAACATGCATAACAGCAAGGCAGCTGTGACTCCAACTGTAATGGGGTTGAAATTGACCAAAGAAGATAGCAACAAGGATTTTGATCCAAAATTGTACAAGAGCATAGTTGGAAGCCTTATGTACTTGACTGCAACTAGGCCGGACATTATGCACGCTGTGAGTTTAATCTCCAGATTTATTGAAAGACTGAAAGAGACTCATTGGCAGGCAGCCAAGAGGATTCTAAGGTATGTGAATGGAACGAAGGGGTTTGGTATTTTATACTCCTCTTCTGAAAGTTTCATGTTGACAGGTTACACTGACAGTGATTGGGCTGGAAGTGTTGATGATAGGAAAAGCACATCTGGATATGTGTTTCATATGGGAGCGGGAGCCATCTCATGGGCTTCCAAGAAGCAACTAGTTGTGTCTTTGTCAACAACAGAGGCAGAGTATGTGGCAGCAACAGCAGCAGCATGCCAAGCAGTGTGGCTAAGAAGAGTTCTCAGAGATTTGTGTCATGAACAAGAAAAGGGCATAGCCATTTATAGTGATAATAGCTCAGCAATAGCATTGTCTGAAAACTCTGTTTTTCATAAAAGGACAAAGCACATAGACACCAAATTTCACTTCATACGTGAATTGGCTAATAATGGTGAGATTGTTTTGCAGCACTGCAGAACAGAGGATCAGTTCGCTAACATCTTGACAAAACCATTGGGTAAGAAAATTTTTTATCATTTCAGAAAATGTCTGGGTATGCAGAAAAACCCAGCAGTTGAAATTAAGGGGGAGTGTTGGAATTTAATTCCAACTGCAACATAAACAGCTGGATAGAAATCTGATTTGTTGTAGATATTCCAGACTGTTGGATGCCTCAAAGTCGTGCTTGATATTTTCCACATTAATGTGCATTAAATTTTCAACATTAAATTCCCCTGCAACAGCCGACTTCATTTCTTCAAAAGGCATCACCGCTTGCTGCATTCAATACGCAGATAAGCTTTAGAAGATATTTGTATTATTTTATTGTTTAAAGACAAATATGTTTTAACATATAAATGTAATGAACAACAGTTCTTTCTAAGGTTAGAATAATGACAGAGAGTCTTTTTTGTAATGCACAGCAGTGCTGAAACCGAAATTTTTTGAGATAGCAGAAATCGGTTTGTGGAACTGAAGTGTTCCTGCTGTAATCCCTCTGTCAAGAGGAAGATGCTCTTCAGCATAATCTTTTGTGAAAATCCCTCTATGTGAGGAAGACGACTTTGTATCAGTTGGTTTACTATTTATAAATATAAGTTTTATTTGCGCGTTGCTGTTACACCATAAGCAGAAAATAGTTTCTCGTTGTTGTTACACCGTAACCAAAAAATAGTCTTGACGTCAAAACATAGCGTTACTGAAACACCGTATTTCGCAAACGATTTTTATTTCCGCTGTGTTAAAATAGAGTATTGTTATGTTTTTCAGTTTTGTTTGGAATGATCAGAAATTCCCAACATTTCAGCTTCCCTCAATATTATTATTTTATATACAATTTGTTGCTTGCTCAATTCTGATTCCACAATGTGATTGATGGCTACAATTAATTCTCGGTTGTGTTTACTTTACAGTAATAAGTTGGATGGTGTATTACAACAAATATTTTCTTTAAATCATGAATTTAGTCAGCTAATACTATGTTACAAATTTAATTCAGTCTTCATAATAGACTCATTGGTGTGTGTAGCTTCTTTATCCATTTCCTTCCAAAAGAATGAGAATGCTTCTTCTGAATTTGAGTTCCTCAATAGTTGTGTGATGCCAGCTATATGCCCTGCAATTTTCGTTTTATTTTTTTTTGGGTCGTGATAAGGTGTACAAATTTATGTATAATAAATAGACTATTATCTTCGTTGTTGTTCATGCAGTAGTCTTGGTTTGACTGATCCGGATTTCACCTATAATAATAAAGACAAAATTTATCATGGCATAATGAACCAGCGTAATAGTTTAGCATACTAATTTTTTTCTAGTTTCTTTACCATAATCTCTCGATTCTTGGTATAAATTTATCATCTAGAAGCATACACAATGTAACTCTGTGACTAAATGCCACAAAATCCTAATTCCTTAGGCGATTAAGGGAATATTATTTGGTTGTCTAAGTGCATCGTATGCCTTGATCGTTAATTAACGACTTACACTGTCAACAATATGTTTTCTCGTATAATATGAACATTACTTATATTTTACATATACAGGTTTGTTTCCCCATAAATGATAAGGGAAACGATGAACCTGCCTTTATGGAATTGGCCACCCAGCATTTACCCTTAAACTTTAAATTTACTTTCCACTAGGATTTTATGTTGGAAAAATTTTACACCGAATAATCACTTTTCCTACTTTAGTATAGCTAGCCCTGTAGCAATAATATAGATAATTTAACAGGTCCATGAATCTAGCCTTTAAAAGGGAAACTTCATAATACCACTATTCAAAACTCATGTGCTTTCTAAGGAATGCAATTACCTAACCATTAAGGGTATAAATTTGTTCTAACATTAAAGTCCATCAAGTCCTAATTATTTTATTGTGACATGTTCCATAATTGATACTTATAATACCAGATGTGTCTTCCATTAATTCTATAGAAACAACCATATCAAGAATTGAATTTATCCACATAGGTACATGTATCACTTGTTTGTCATTTTTCTACGTGGAAGGAAATTTACTTGTTATTCAATATTATTCTATGGATTCCATGCAAAATAGAGACATACTTAAATATTCACAAAACAAACAAATCTCAATAGAATTTAACCAGCTTCAACAAACCACATCTTGGAAGACTAAAATAATTATATCAACGACCATTCAAATTCCAATCCAGTATCTACCTAATATTTCACCTATTATATCAATAATTCCAAACAAAACCTAACTATCCTTGTTGGAAAATCAGAAAGACGTCAAATATTTTCTCGATCTTGATAATTACTTTTGATGTTTCTTATTATTATAATTATTTATATCTTCTTTCTTTAGTTCATCAAGGAATTAGCAAAAGCAACAACACATAAAACAATGAACACAAGATGTAGTCACATGCCAGGGTAAAGCCCCCCTCGACGGGAAAACCTAGTGAAAGTATTTCTTCCTATCAACAATATTCTTTGAGACTCTTCCCCATTGAGCTTGATCATAACTTTCCTCCGCACCAAGTGAGCCTCCAGAAGATTGACCTCTTTCCAGCAACTTCGACTATGCAGAAACTTGCAGCTTCCAAAAATAGTCCAACTTGGGAGAATCCGTTATCCCAATCTAGAGAACGAAACAAAGTGATACCACCACCAAAATTTTGATTTTTCTCATATCTTAGAATCCCCTAAACTCGTATCTTTCTGCCTAGTAGATGAAAACATGAGAAGTGGTGCTACAAATGAATTTGTATTCCTTACTTTTATAGGCTTATTGTGGGATATAATAGGTCCTTAGGCTGACTTGATCTTCTCTTAGGTTGACATGGTGTGGAGGTTACATAACTCATATTTGACTCAATACTTAAACTGATTTACATGATTCACAAGCCCAAGAAAGGTCTCTTCAAATATACAATAATTCTATAGACCCTAAATAGATCCTATAAGTCCTCAATGGGTACTTTGACCTAAACCATGGTGACCCAAGCATGAAATACATGCTTTAAAAGTCACAATAATAATAATAATAATTATTTTCTTTATTCATTTGACAAGTACATTACATAATGGCTCAAGTACATTATTGAAGGCTGAACATAGTTGTTTTTTCCAACACTCCCTCTTAGCTAGAGAGGTATTCATAATATACATATACAATGGAAGATCTCAAAATATATAAACCATGAAGAACTTTAGGAATTCCATGGACTAGATTCCTAGCCAGGGAAATCTATCCAACTAGTCATTCAACGATTTAGACATAGCAATGCCATGGACTAGATTCTTGACCAGGGAAATCTATCGAGGTGGGACTAAGGTGGAATCAATATTTCATCCCCTCTAGGTATGGTTAGGCTTACTTTCTAATGACCAACCCAAAAATCTAGGTGTGTGTTAAAGCACAATGAACAACACCATATTTCCAACTTCCGAGACTCAGACATCAACACAAAGTGTCAGCCAGATGTCTTCCCAGGCAATGGTTGACTCGCAAAGCCTCATTACCCCTTGATCTAGTAGATCAAGAATAACCAATCTCTCCCAATAAAATTGATTGGTAACCAACATGATTTCCTTCGAGAGATTCACTTGTACAAACACAACCCTAATCAACAACATAATTTCACAAGTATATAATAAAATATAAATCTCTCGGGTCTTCCAAGAAACAAATGTTGCTTCAAAATTCTCCATAGTAGGACTACCAAATAAATCTTTGACATAATATTCCTCAATCATACATCATATTCAATCGGATCTTGCTTTTCTTCGTTAATCAACACTTTAAAATGCATTCTCTAATTTCCTTATCCTACTCATGGCATTCACTCAGACTTACGGTTATTAATCCTAATCTAGTGCATGACACATGAAATAGAGAACCATATATGTCGGTCTCTCTTAACTAGGAAGCACCTCTTTATCTGGACTCCCTCTTAATCTTAGGGATGTCTCTTATATTCATGCTTCCTCTAGGAGATCAACTTCTTCTTTCTCGACATAGGAGAATATTTTCATGGCTTCCAATAATTTCATTAGAGTTATCATCATCACCAACATGCTCATCACATCTTCACCAAGTTGAATATTTAGTACCATCACAACTTGCTTGTTACATCAAACATCTTCACCAAGTTGAAGATTATGTACCTGCACATCTTAGATAGCAAGTACAACCAAAACTATAGAAGCATGATGCTAGCCATATCAGAATAATGGAAGCATTTCATACATATATTAGATACCCAGACTCAATTACAAAAAAGAGACTTTGTCATACACCCTAGACTACTTCATAACAACACTTATCCATCTATGGTTTCAATATGTACTCAAAAGGCATTATATACCTTACTACGACATATAGAAAACCTTAGAAACAATTTTCACAAATAAATCTACAAAGTATCTAAAAATATTTCATATGTTAGACTTCTCACTATAGATTTATACAAATCCTATATTTCATACAAACAAATCAATCAAAGTCAATCACAGCTTAATCATCAACCTCACTAGCTTCTGCTAGGGTTAGTGCCAAGCTCCTAGATTTTCAATCAACCATCAATCATTCATTAACATGACCAACTACTACTAAGGTTACTTGCAAGCCCTAGATTTTGATTTTCACAAATTCAACAATCTTATACAAATCTCAAATCATCATATTCCATAGGTTTTACTTTGACTAATATTTAATTCCAAAACCTTAGATTTCCAATATCAAAAATCATTTCATGCATAAAACTCAGATTGTTAAATTTCACATATACTACGAAAATTTTAAATTCACTAGGGTTGAGCTTTAACACTGTAGATTTTCAAACATCAACATCGTAGAATCTCATACAAGGATTTCATTAAATCCTAATAATCATGACCATCAATGACTAGGTCATGACACATATCTAGGAATTCATAACCAAGCTTAAGCATATCATATGTCCAATAACTTAAATAGATCGAACCTAGACCAAGCTAGGGATTCAACCAAAAAAGACAGACAGACACACACACACACACACACACATATGCATAGATTTATTTATCTTTCAAAGACAATTCATATCATGTGTTAGTCAAACCAAATTTCTTAATGATATAAAATAAGAGTTTGACACACAATCATTTGATTAGGGTTTTACCATGCACACACACATACCAAATCAATCAATTCTAAGAAAATATAAGGGTCTTACTCACACATGTCACCAAGCCTTAATGAATTAGAGTTCCAATGTAGAACATATATTCCACCAAACCCCAATGAGCTAGGGTTCCTATGTAGAATCATAACAAACCCAACATTATCAAAACTTCAAAGGTTCTAGGATTTTAGATCTTATCACTCCATCCTAACAAGTTAGGATTTCTGATCATACCAAAATCCCAAACATGAAATCATCAATAAATACTTCAACTACCATTTCACAATATCCATAATTAGTTTAGGTTTCAGACATTCACAATAGCATACCCTTCAGTTAGGGTTTTCCATAACTTGTCTAGGTTTCTACCAAATAAGATAAGAGTTGGGTGGGTCGATTTATCAAGAGATGAAACACCTAAACAAGAATCACTAGGATTCAATATTTCTAGTCATAACAATGCTAGTAATAGATCATCAAATGAATAATCCTTTCAATCAATATATTCAAAGAATACCATTGTTTCTTGACTAACCTTATATTGAGAGATATTCCTTCTTTTAGATCATTTCCCTAACCAAGACAATAGAGGGAGAAAGGTGATTAGTATTTAATATAATAAAAATTAAATGGGTACATGAAACCAAAACAGAGAAGACATGAGATAATTATCTTTGAGAGTTGTTGGGAGCTCCCTCCAAATCTTGAGGGAAACTTACAAACATAAATACAAAAATGTATTTTCCAAAGATATGCTAAAAACCTATAAATTTGAAAACATATAAAAAAAGTTATGTAAAGAAAATGACTTAATAGTGTAAGTACCTAGTGTCGAATTCTTCAAGATTGACTTTCTTTGAGTCTCCTTCTTTAGCAAAGTTGTCTTGATCTCTTCTCTCTTTTTATTCCATGGATTCTTGGGGCAGTCACCCTTGTAATGACCTTTCTTATCACAATGATAGAACTCTATCTGAGACATGTCAACTTTATTGCTTCGTCCCTTCGATCTCTTTTCTTTATGACGAGAAACATAAGAATTTCATACTTCTTTAGGGTTCACAACCATTGAGATGCTTAATTCTTCTTGAATACACGTGGTCCATAATTCTTCAAAGGTGGGAGCTACCTTCCAACTGTTGAGACCTGAAGCAAAAGTACTCCAAGAGGGTGGAAAATCTAATATAGCAGTGATAACCAATTATTTTTCCAGAATAATCTCATAGATGGCTAGAAGATCATCCCCGAGTCTAGCTATCTTTACAAAGAAGGTTACAACAGTATCTTCTTTAGTCATCTTTTTATTCCTTAGCTCATTCTTCAAACTTGCTAATTGACCAATGTTATTAATAATGAAAAGCTTCGAGAGGGATTCATACATCTCCTAAGAATGATCAATGTTATCTATGAATGGGACAATATTTTATTTTATCCATTCTAACATTACAGTCATAGCCACCAATTCTATATCCTTGAATTTCCCTTTGTCAACGTCATTGGCTTCTTCGGCAGGCTTCTTCAAATTTCCTTTTATAGGATATAATACATTCTTCTTCTTGAGGATTAAGTAAATCCTCTTCTTCCAGGATCTGGGGTTAAATGCTCCTTCAAGATTTTTCTCACCCTTGATAGACTTAGACATCTTCCTTAAATATGATAGTTTCCTTCCCTGAGATAGTGCCTATGAATGGATCTGCCTTTTTCTTCATTCTTCACCAAAGCTCTGATACCATGGTGGAAAATCAATATTTTCTCGATCTTGATAATTACTTTTTATGTTTCGCATTATTAGAATTCTTTATATCTTATTTCTTTAGTTCATCAAGAAATTACCAAAAGAAGCAACACATAAAACAATGAACACAAGATGTAGGCACATGCCAGAGCAAAACCCCCCTCAAGGGGAAAACCCAGTCAAAGTAATTCTTCCTTTCAATAGTATTCTTTGAGACTCTTAACCCTATATCTTGACCATATCTTTCCTCCATACCAAGTCAACCTCCAGAAGATTGAACTCTTCCCAACAACATTGGCTATGCAACAACTTGTAGTAGCCAACAGCTTCCCGTAGTAGTCCAACATGGAAGACTTCGTTCTCCCAATCCAGAGCACAAAGCACAGTGACACCACCACCAAAATTTAAATTTTTCTCTTCTCCTTAAACTTCCCCAAACTTGCATTCACTTCAGCTTCCCGGAAACATACTCTCCCATCTATCCACTTTTCACTTGTGCCCAGTAGATGAAAAGATGAGAAGTGATGCTCCAAACTAATTTGTAGTCCTTCCTTTTATAGGCTTCTTGTGGAGTAGAATGGCTCCTTAGGCTGACTTGATCTTATCTTAGGACGAGATGGTATGGAGGTTACATAATTCATATTTGACTCAATATTTAACCAATTTACATGATTCCAAAGCCCAAGAAGGGTCTCTTTAAATGTATAATAATTCTATATACGCAAAATAAATCCTAGAAGTCCTCAATGGGGACTTTGACCTAAACCATGGTGACCCATGTATTAAACCCATTATTTAATAACTCAAAATAATAATAATAATAATAATAAAATTGTTTCTTTATTATTTTGACAAGTACAATGCATAATGACACAAGTACATTATTGAAAACCCAACATAGGTACCTTTTCCAACAATCCTAACTAGAATCACTGAGGGAAATCACAATTTGGGAATTGAACATCTTTTCCACCCAACCTAGAACTGCTTCCTTTAGTTCATCCTTGAGCTGAGACTTCTTGCCAAGGAATCAACCTCCTCCCGTTTATCCTTTCAATGGGTATTTAATACCTTTATTTCATGATAAAGTTTTCGTTAGCAGTGTCCTGCTTTTGTTGAATGTTTTTATCCACTTGGCCTAGGCTTTACCATAAAATCTCACCTTTCTCTCCCATGGTGCTTTTAGGCTTTTCTAAGATTAGCATATTTCATCAGATAAGAAGCTTAATGGATATTTCTCTCCTATCCATTAATTTTATCTAGAATTTTATATAAAATTCTTATCATGAAATAATTATCCAATCTCATTTACCTATGATATTATATTCTTTTGTTTTGGAAAGAATATCGTTTCTATGTGTCTCATTCCCAAGTATTTCCCACCCCTTATTCTTCTCTATTTATTAAAAATATTTATTTACATAACATATCCATGTCCCTCCATAGCCTTTTCCAACTATGCCCATTGACAAAATTTTGTCTTAAATAATTATTTACATCCACAAAGGGATAATACATCATCCATTAGCCTCATGAAGGTTACGGGGGCATTCGTCAACCTGAAAGACTTGACCAACCATTCGAAAAGGTCGTAGTTGAAGGTAGTCTTCGACACATCAAAGGGTTTGGTTGGTACCTGGTGATAACTAGAGTTCAAATCAATCTTGTTGAAATATTTGGAACCCTTGAGATGATTCAAAAGATCATCAATCCATGGGATTGGATACTTATTCCAGAAAGTAATCTTATTCAACACCCGATAGTAAATACAGAGTCTCTAGGTCCCTTCATTCTTATGTACTGACATAATTAGACTCCCATAGGGTGATGAACTTGGCCTAATGTGTCCTTTCTGTAGAAACTCCTGAATCTACCTCTTCATTTCATTATTCTCCAGAATAGAGCTTCGAAAGATCGGTTCATTAGGTAGCGGCACCCCTAGGATCAGATCAATTCAATGCTTGACATGATAGTGTAGATGTAAGCCAGCGGGTGAGGTGAATATATCCGTGTACTCCTCCACAACCTTGTCCATCTGGTGCTCTCATGCAGAGGATCCTTGTAAAGGGGTCATGGCAATAATCTTCTTCTTACCCCGAGAGATAATCATAAGGAAAATAAATTTAGATATCAGTATTTTGGATTAATCACATTAGGATTTGGTCGACGTTTTGAACCAACTAATCTGGTTCATCCTCAGAACAAGGTGAGAAATCAATAGATCTGAGTGAATAAATAGCATGGATGCATCATTGCCCAAAGTTAGCAGTTGAAAATTAGTTGTTAGGTAATTTGTTAAATTGTGTTGACACCTAATCCTCACGATTGGGTGAATTTATGTAAATAATTAAATTAGGAATGTGAACAGTCATAAGGAGATGAACTGAGCAGTCACACCCTTTTGTATATAACAATAACATACCTAATGGAATACATTTAATTAGTTTTACTGCCTATTGGAGTTACTGCCTGACCTGACATGGTATCAGAACCAAGTTCTCAAAATAGTTGTAACTCCCTTCATTTTTGCTACTGTGGGTTGTACGCTGGTCTGAGCACTATCCACTGAGTGTTGTCCTCTGTCGTTCTGACCTGAGCACTGTTCTGACTGACCTCTATCCTCTGCGTTGTGTTTCATTGCCTCAACGCCTCTGTCCTCAACACCTCTGTCCTCTGCGTTGTGTTTCATTGCCTCAACGCCTCTGTCCTCTCTCCTCTGCATTGTGTTTCATTGCCTCAACGCCTCTGTCGAGAGCAGAAGGCAGACAAACGTTTTTCGGTGAACTGGTATTGCGTTTTACTGCATTTTGTATGCGTTTGACTGCAATCCGTGTTGCGCTAGATTGCCATGGGAAATCGTGATGGGATCAATGGCGTTTGACCGCTCCTCCTTGTTGCTTGGTTAACGTCCAGATTGACTGTGTATCTCCCTGTTATACCACCCTCCACCGATTAAACGCTGTTGAATTGACTGTGTATTCTCCCTCCGAGACCTTGTTTAAGAGGTTCGAAATCGTCTGAGGGGGATGACGACCATTTTTGCGGCCTGATTTGGAGAAGTCTGGGCCACGCTTCCTCAAGCTTCCTGTTCTGCGGATTTGTTTTCGGCGGTGGAACGGTTTTGACTGGTCTCTGCGACGGATTTGGATATTCTGAAGACAAATTTCCTTTTGTTTCTCTTTCTGGAATTCAGACCAGTGTTGAATGGTATGGTGAATGGTATCAAAGCGCAGCGGAAGCGTAACATTCGAATGGTGTGTGAGAAAGTTTGCTGAACATTTGAATGGTATCAAATAAATCTTGAATGTTGTTGTTTCAAATATGTTTTGAATAAGTTCGAATGCTGCCTGAATGGTATACGATCCAACGAATTCCATTTGCTATGCAACATTACAAGCCATGGTATCTGGTGATTTTGTTTGGATACCAGCACTGTTTTAAATTACTGTTCAGATTGGTGCGATATTTTTTTTACATGAAAACATTGGTGCGGTGAATTTCATGTGTGTAAGAATAATAATATATTATATGGAGTGATAATATATTATTTTGAATGGGAATAAAAGTGAAATGAAATTCATTAAGTTTTTTATGGCGATATGTTATATGGTATATGGAAGGTATAGCATATATATTTGAGAAGTGGAAGGTATAACATATATATTGTTTTCTATCAGCAGAAGTAATTTTTTTCTTACAGAATGCATTCAATCATCTCCATGGTAGGAATAGTTCTCACTGGCAAGGAGAACTATCCTGAATGGTCCCGGATGATAAAACACACCCTCATCTTCAATGAGTTGTGGAAAGGAGTGTGTGTTGGAGAAGGAGACAATGACCTAGTACAGCCTACCTCAAATAAAGAGCTCGTCATTTGGGAAAACAAGAACAACAAAGCTTATGCATTAATCACAACATCTGTAAATGAAGAGATGAGTCACCATATTTCGTCATATTCAACTACCTTTGAAGCCCTACAAAAGCTGAAAGAACTCTATGAATCTCATTCTGCACTTGAAGTTGTCCAACTCATGATTAAACTCTTCACTCTTGAACTGCAAAATAATGATGTTCTTGTTCTTGCATCTGAAGTAAAGTCTATAATGCATGATATCAAATCCACTAACGTTGAATTGGATATTCCTATTATTTCTTTTCTCGAGGCACTTTATCCTACTTACTCTAATTATCTTAAGTCATTGCAAGCAAATGGAAATCTTAAAGATATAACCTTTGACTCTCTTGTGAAAAAGTTTGTTGAAAGAGAGAAAGCTTTCGAAAAGAAGACAGCCCCTGAATCTTTTGAAGAGACTGTGTGTCTTGGTCATAAAGAAAAGCATCCTGCTCAAGATTCTACAAGAGGAAGAGGTGGACAAAGAGGAAGAGGAAGATATTTCAGAGGCAGGGGGGCAGACATTCTCAAGGAGAAAAAGTATATTTACACTGTATTCGCTACAAAAGAAATGGATTACATGGTGCCTCTACATGCAAGCTACCATGGGACAAAATTGAGAAGAAAAGAGACCAACAGAAAGGTAAAACTGATGATACATACAAAGGTAAAGCACCTGAATCTGCTCACTATGTTGAGGCACAATGTAACATTGGAGTAAATGAAGATTTGTTTAATGCTTCACTTGCTTCTTGGAAAAATGATTGGTTGCTTGATTCAGGAGCAACCTGTCACATGACTCATAGAAAATATTTTTTTGGAGATTTTACTGACAATGTTGATGGAGCAGTATACTTTGCAGATCAATCAAAAATCAAGCCATCAGGGCTTGGCACAATCAAGCTTAAACTGCCTGATCTTCCAAACTTTCTTCTGGATCACGTTCTATATCTCCCACAGCTCAAGAGAAACTTGTTGTCCTTGATCCACATCCGCCAACAAGGTCACTCCATTCATATGTTTGATGGCAAGCTTGAGGTAAGAAAATCATCTGACCACTCACTTGTCATGAGGGGAATAGAAGAAGAAAGGCTTCTCAAACTGCAAGGAACCTCTGCTCATGCACAACATTTCTCATATACTTCTCATCATGAAGAAGGTACACTTCCATCAAGTTTATTATGGCATGCTAGATTTGGACATTTAAACTATGACAGTCTCCACTTATTGAAGAAAAATGGTGTTGCTGGTTTGCCTACAATTCCTAGGAAACATAAGCAATGTGATGCTTGCATTCTAGGAAAGCATAGCAAACAGTCTTTTCATGATTCACATTCAAGAGCACATAGGAAGCTTGAACTCATTCATTCAAATTTATGTGGTCCAATGCCTGTTCCTTCTGCAAACGGAAATAAATATATCATGACATTTATTGATGACTACACTAGAATGTGTTGGGTTTATTTATTGAAGAACAAATCTGATGCTTTTCAAACATTCAAGAATTTTCATAAATGGATTGAAAATTATGCAGAATCTCATATTGGGTCTATTCGCACTGATAATGGAAAAGAATACACATCAAATGAATTTGAAAACTATCTTCGCCAACATGGGATCAAACATCAAACAACTATGCCTTATAATCCCCAACAGAGTGGTGTAGATGAAAGAATGAATAGAACAACCTTGAATATGGTACGATCCATGCTTTTCTTCAAAAATGTAAAGATAATGTTTTGGGCTAATGATGTTCTATGTGCTGCATATATAAAGAATAGATGTCTATCTAATTCTATAAGAAACAAGACTCCTTATGAATTGTGGTATGGACATGTTCCTTCGGTAAAACATATCAGGGTCTTTGGTTCCACTTGTTATGCTTTGATACCAAGGGTACATAGAAACAAACATGGTGCTAGAAGTCGTAAGTGTATCTTCCTGGGCTACTCAAACACCTCCAAAGCATACCACCTCTATGATGAAGTAAATAAAAAGTTTGTTGTATCTAGAGATGTAATTTTTCTTGAATCATCCAAAACTGACAATGTTGTTGAGCAACAACTTGATCGCTTGGATAGATTCACAAAAACAAAATCATTTCAAAAATTTGATAATCAGATTCCACATCTTGAACGGGGGATTCCTATACTAGATCAACATGTGGAATCTTCTTTTGAAGAACACTCTCCCCCGCATGAAACTCCAACAACGAATGATGCTTTAAGTGATGTAATTGATAGAATTGGGAGACTCAATCTTGATTCAGTCTCAACCCAATCAACAGAGCAGCCTGGACCATCTCATAAAGGTCCCCCAAAGTGGCTGAGGAAGACACTTGAAATTGTTCATCCTGATGAAATTGGAAAAACAGGAACCAGAAATTCAGACCGACAAAATGGAGGTGATGTAGATGACTCTAATTCACCTGTTGATATGGTTGTTTTTTATGATTGTGAATTGAACTTGTCTACAGATTTTGAACCCACTTCCTTCAAAGAAGCTGCTTCTTATGATGAATGGAAAGAAGCGATGCAAAAGGAGTATGATTCCCTCATAAAGAACAACACTTGGAAGCTGGTTGATCCTCCCTTTGGAACCAAACCATTTAGATGCAAGTGGGTCTACAAGAACAAGTATAAAGCTGATGGCTCACTTGAAAAGCACAAAGCTAGGCTTGTGGTAAAAGGTTTTGCACAGAAGGAAGGGGTCGATTATGAGGATACTTTTGCCCCCACAGCAAAATGGGCCACCATCCGGACACTCTTTGCACTAGCAGCTCAGAACGGTTGGAAAGTCCATCAAATGGATGTAAAAATTGCCTTCTTGAATGGATATCTAAAAGAGAATGTTTTTATGTCCCAGCCTAAAGGATTTGCTATGAAAGGACATGAACATAAAGTATGAAAACTTGTGAAGTCCTTGTATGGCCTGAAACAAGCATCGCGATCCTGGTATGAAAAACTAACTGAGCATCTTCTGAAACTCAACTTCAATCATTTTGATCTTGATGATGCAACTTTATTTGTCAAGAAAGTTGGCAAAACAGTTGTATATCTTGTGGTATATGTAGATGATCTTTAATGACAGGGAACAATGAAAGCTAAATTGCATCCATAAAGAAGGAATTGGGGAAAAGTTTTGAAATGACTGATTTGGGCTATGTTCATTACTATCTTGGCATTGAAGTAACCCAACATCCAAAATCCATATTTCTTTCTCAAAAGAAATACATTGGAGATTTCTTAAACAGATTTGGCATGACAGAATGCAATCCTCTTTCTACTCCAATGGAACAAAACTTAAAGCTCACATCTATTGAAGGAAAGGAATTTGAGGATGCAACAAAGTATAGACAACTTGTAGGAAGTCTCATCTACCTCACTACTACCAGACCAAACATTTCATTTATTGTTGGAATCCTCTCCAGGTTCATGCAAAAGCCTTGTGAGGGACATTGGTCTACTGCAAAAAGAGTTCTAAAGTACTTTAAGGGAACTCAAGACTTTGGAATCAAGTACACACAGGTGGATGACTTCAGTTTGATTGGATACTCTGATTCAGACTTCGATGGAGACAAGGAAACTGGGGTATCTACTTCGGGATATGCTATGAGTCTTGGATCAGGAGCTATCTCCTAGAGATCATGAAAACAATCAGTTCCAGCAGATTCCACAACAGAAGCAGAATACGTGGCAGCAGCTGAAGCAACAAAAGAAATTGTGTGGCTCAGGAAAATTCTTGAATATTTGCAGGTAAAACAAGTACAATCAACTCCACTCATGATTGACAACACCTCTACAATAAAGTTGGCCAAGAACCCAAAGTTCCATGATCAAACAAAGCACATCAATACTAAATATCATCTGATCTGACATCATGTTGGGGCCAAAACAATCCATCTCCGTCATTGTTCCACAAATGAGCAAATTGCAGGCATCTTCACCAAAGCACTTGGAAGAGAAAAGCTTGAAAGATTTAGAACAATGCTTGGACTCACCAACATCCCTTCAGATTAAGGGGGAGAATGTTGACACCTAATCCTCATGATTGGGTGAATTTATGTAAATAATTAAATTAGGAATGTGACCAGTCATCAGGAGATGAACTGAGCAGTCACACCCTTTTGTATATAACAATAACATACCTAGTGGAATAAATTGAATCAGTTTTACTGCCTATTGGATTTACTGCCTGGCCTAACAAATTGTTAAGTAATTTAGTTAGAACTAGTTGTTATGTAATAACTAAATATTTCATTTCGATATTATAAATTTATTATTTAATAATATTAAATTTTATAATAATATTATCTATAATTAATTATTTTTAGATAATATTATTATTATATTTTAATATTATGAAATAATCAATTTATAATATCAAAATAAAATATTTAATTATTAAATAACAACTAGTTTCTAACTAAATTATTTAACAATTTAACAAATTACCCAACGGCTAACTTTCAGTGGCTAACTCTGGGCAATGATGCAACTGTGCCATTTATTCCCTCATATCTATTGATTTCTCACCTTGTCCTGAGGATGAACCACATTATTTGGTTCAAAACGCTGACCAAATCCTAACGATGTGATTAATCTGAAAGACTAATATCTACATTATGGATCATAAAAGTCTTAGATGTAATGAAAAAAAAATCTCAGTATGGCAAATGATCTTACTGCATTGTTTCGCAGTGATCAAAGAAATGGTGGTAGGAGGTGCTACCTCCAGTATCCTGTAAAACTTATTACCAAAAGTAATCAGAACAGTGTGAAGCCAAGACTCATACACAACATGTCACTTCCACAAGTATGGTTGGCCTAATAATACATCACAAACTTGAAGAGGAGAAAAATCACATGGTACCTCATTTGTGAAGGGCTTGATGTTGTAAGGAATACTACACTATTGACTGACGCGGAGATCTCACCCTTGGTGTAGCCACGCGATGATGTATGGTTATGGGTGTGATGTGGTCAGTAGGCCCAATGTTTTCATGACCTCTGCTAAAATGAGGTTCTTTTGGCTCCTACTATTGATAATGAACTGCAGTAGAGAACCCTTCACCCACATCTACCAATGGAATATTCTCTCCCTCTCCTATGGAACTTCAGGCTAATCCTTTTGGATCTTGCTATGGCAATGGTGGCACTAGGCTCCGCAAAGATAATCTACTTCCATTTTTCATTCCCCTTGTTGGTTTTTTACTCATATTTAGAACAAGAATCTGATTTGAAAGCCTTCAACTCGGCCACCATTAACTGCTTGGCTTGGCACTCGCTTGTGTTGTAAGTGGAGCTCTTATGGAGCTCACACGATTTCCTTATGTCCTTATTTGTCTTTGTGTTGTTTTTATTTTCTTGTGGCTTTGATGGGTTGTCCTAGGTCACCCCACCTTTTCTTTGTCCTTTTTTTTGCGGTTTGGGCCACCTTTACCTTAATTCAGATTCACAGATCCAAAGCTTTTCCTCTTCTATTTAAATTTATGCTCGATCTTGACAGCATATCAATAGGTGGTGCTAAGCGAGGATATTTCCATGAATTCCATCTCATCCTAGATGTACTTATGTAGGCATTCACAGTACTTGAGTACCAAATGTCACTCAAAATCCTTGATACGAAGGTTCATGCGAACGGTATGGAAAAAATTTGTGAACTTTGACACATCTTGGTCCCTTCCCTGCCATAGCATGGTCCACTTTATGCATTTATCTTCATAGCTCCCGACAGGGTAATATTGTTTATTGATGGAGTCTATAAAATAATTCCATGTACGCTCGGCTGAAAATAGTGAGGATTCTCTCTCATCCTTTTATTCAAAGTAGGTTTCCCACCAATATTTGACATGTGCGGCAGCCTTCAGGAGTCCAAAAGTAATTTTTTCCTGATTGGAAAAATAATTAATTTAAAAATATCCTTCTAATATATTCAACCATTTATAGATGACATTTGCATCTATATGACCTTCAAATATGGGAATGTCAATGTTAACTTACACCTTAATAGGAGTGGTGCTTCCAGAGTGGCTGTTGGATGAAGATGCATCACTTGTGGATAGCCACCGAAGAATCTAGGCAAAGTTATCCACCATCATGTTCCTTTGTTGCTGGAGGGATTCCTTGAGAAATATTTTGAAAGGATCTCCTGCCCCCTTGTCTTTCTTTTCTTCCACCATGGGAGGTCGTCAGGGCTTGTGAGGCTGGTCTTGCAAAGGTTCAACTAGTTTGAGCCTTAATTCCTTATACCCTAACCTCATTGGGGACATGCAAAGAAAAAAAAGAAAGAGCAGACGAATATGATACCACTAATCTAGACTTATGAAGAAACGTAAAAAATATAGGTATACACATAAACATAGAGATGCAACAAAAATAAAACTTCATTTCATTAATATCAAACAACTGAAATATGTTTAAATATAGAAATGGAAATAAACTAGATTGGGTGATGGTATCTTATCTCTGAAAAGAGATGTGGTGGCTACATGCCTCTGAACTATGCTGCATTAAGACTCAAAGGCCTATATATTATTGAGAAATAATGGAAAACCCTAAACATCCAAAAACCTTACTGTAGGAGATGAAGTGCCAAAACTATGGGCCTCCTTCCGGTAAATTGGTACATCAACTTCCCGGGGGTCGTAACATTGGAGTACAATCTCTGTTCGGCTACCATAATAGCTCGTTTTGAAGTCGGGTAAAGGTATATATTTATATCACAAAAAGGAAAAAATGGGGTTGTCTTCTTAATATTTTTAAGTCTTCCATAAAGAGAAATGATCCTACAGTCAAAGCATGGCTTTGCTATCAATCAATTATCCTAGTGTTTAAGTAAATATCATGCCACAACAATGGTCATTGTAGGTTTTCGAATAACTAAACTCTAAAAAGAAAGTATGGAGATAAATAAGAACCTGAGTCCAACACAAAAAAATCCAAATGAATAATTGAACACTCTAAAAACCCTTCTAGAAAGATTTGATAGAGCTCGATGCTTACGAGGCATACCTACAAGGAATTCGATTGGAATTGGTAACTCTAATAACACTTAGAAAGTTCATTTAAGGAAAATATCTTCAGTACATTTGACTTCAAACTATACCTATGGAGAACGAAGTAGGGATGTCACTTTCCTACAACTAAACCAAGCAAAATTAGTTTTTTCATACACTGTAGGAAAAACTGAAATAAAATTCCATGAGAAAATGTAGTGTTGGAGTTAGGGTTTTTGCAAAAAATATTTAACTCAATAAACTCTTATATATTAATCCTCTTAGCGCAACTAGAGTGGACTCACAATCCCTACAAAAACTAACACCATAGATAAAGGAAATCCCTTGTCTTAGAATGAAAACCCTATGAAACAATCAATTGAGTAGAGTAAGAGTGTAATCCAAAATTAGTACTTGGATAATTAAAATAACGAAAACAAAATTGAACGAGCACTAATTATTTTCCTAAAGGAATTACCTATTGAGAAACTTGGCACCACACCACAAACTATAGAGTGGAACCAAAGAGATTACCTAAGAAATTTCACTGTCAATATGGAAATAATTCCCTTAAGGGAAGGTTTGTGAATAGTAGGGTTTGTAAATTGTAATGCCCCATTTAGAAACCACCTAAGTAACAAAATGATGACATGATGGCAGTGTTGGGCCGGGTATTTACCCTAACCCTCGCTCAATTAATGTCATTTGTCCTATTGGGTTTGTATCATATTCTTTCCATGACTAGTTTCACGTGTAGTGGGGCAATAGGTTGTCCTGTTCATTGCAACATGCACAATAGGGGGGTCATAGAGTGGCTGTATCCCCCCTGCATGAGGTTTGGGGACATGCCTCAAGAAATTTTTTGTGGAACTTATATTAGGTGGCCGAACCTACCAATGGTTTTACAAGATTTTGCAAATGGATTTGGGCTAAATGGTTGTCTATCCATGGTATTTTCTAGATCCTATCAAGGGAACTACAATTACATTCTAATCCAACATTAATCGATTGGATTTTATGGATGCTTCAGCATGTATATATGCATTGCAACATTGAAAGGAAAATAATGAAAAATTCAATCTGGTAGTCCTAGTTTTGGGATCCAGGGGAAAACCATTGTGTATTTGTTGTGTGTTTCTCACCATTGTATATTTTTGGTTTTTGGAGAATTTGTTTGTAGGTAATTTATATACAGGTTTATAACTTACATTTGGTATCAAAGTTATTTCGACTTCAAGGGGGAATCTTTGTTTATGATGAGTTTTTGTTAGGCTTGTGGTAGACCCTCTTCAGTGGGAGATCTTCAAGATCGATTCTTGTGTTGAAAGAAGATAGCAAGCAGTGGAAAGATAGAGATAAAGAAATTTAATGGTCAGATTTTTGAGTTGTGGAAGCTCCAGATGGAGGAACTGCTAGTAGATAAAGATCAGTGGATCGCGATAGATCTAGGTACTAAACCAATGATAATGTCGGTAGAAGATTGGGAGAAGTTGAATTAGAAGGAAAAGAGAACAATACGGTTGTGTATGTCAGATTCACTATTTTTGAATGGGGAAGCTACAACGTACGATTTTTGGCTCAAGTTAGGGACTTTGTACCAATCTATGTCTTTGGTGAATAAATTGTTCCTATGAAAAACGTTGTATAACCTGAGGGTGAAGGATGGAGACTCTGTGAAAGATCATCTAAATGCCTTTAATACTGGAGTAAGCCACTTCTTATATGTTGATATAAAAATTTCAGATGAAGATAAGTGCATCAGTATGTTGTGTTCTCAATTCGTGGATTGTCTGGAAATTGCAATATGTGGCAATACAACTACCTCGAAGTTTGATGAAATAATCTCATCCTTGCTTTCGGAGGAGATGAGATGGAAAAATAAAGAGGGTGAGAATGGAGATACCTTATTTATATGAGGATTGTCCTAGAATAGAAAAAAAATAATTCCTCAAGTGGGAGATCTAAATGTCTAGGAAAACCTGTAAAGAAGTGTTGGAAATGTGAAGAGGAAGGGTACTTCAAAAGGGACTATAGATCTAAAGCTCCTATGAAAGGAAAGGGATCTAATGATGCTCCTTTTGCAGAGGCGAAAACCACCTCAGATGAAGGTGGGGATGTGTACTTAGCTTCTTCCTCAAGTACAAATGTAGATCATGAGGCATGGTTGATTTACTCATGTGCATCCTTTCACTTCACTCCCCATAGGGAGTGGTTCTGTGAATATGAGAAATATGATAGTGGTGATTTATTCTTTAGGGATGATAGGAAGGCTAATATCACCGGATGTAGAAAATTCAAGGTGAAGTTGCAAGGTGGAAGAATTATAACACTTCCAGGTGTTCTGTATATTCCTCCATTGGCCAGAAATCTGATTTTTGTAAGAAAGATGAATGATGCAGGTGTAAAAACAGTGTTTGATAAAGATACCTTCAAGATGGTTCGGGGAGAACTTGTATTGATGTAGGGAGTTCATATTGGAAATCTATACAAGCTTCCGGTTAGTACTATTATTGATGGGTGCAACAATTTTGTGGTTTCTAAAAGTGGAGCAAACAATATAGTGGTCTCTCGATAAAAAAACCATGGTATGGCATCAAAGGCTTGGACATATTAGAGAGAAGGGCCTTCGAATACTCCATGGTAATGGTATGGTAGAAGGTATGTCTAAGTTCTCTCTGGATTTTGATTTATGTCAACATTGTGTATATGGGAAGCATGATTGAGTGAGTTTCTCCTCTAGTGCTAAGAGGGCGTAAGGGATGTTAGAGCTTGTGCACAGTGATGTGTTTGGACCTTTGTTGGTTCCGTGACTGGGTAAGGCTGTGTACTATGTATCATTTATTTATGACTTCTCAAGGTATACATGGATATATTTGCTCAGGAAGAAATTTTAAGACTTTGACATGTTTAAATAATTTAAGACTCACATGGAAAACTAAACAGAGAAAAAGATAAAGGTGTCAAGGATAGATAATGCTCAAGAGTTTCGCAAGAAGGAATTTCAAAAGTTATGTCAGAAGTGTGGTACATAACAACATAAGACTACCCCATACACACCTCAACAAAACTGATTTGTAGAAAGAATGAACAAGACGTTGATGGAAAGGCAAGAAGCATGCTCAGTGGTGCTGAGTTAGGACAAAAATTCTAGGGAGAGGCAGTGTAGACTGCATGTTACCTGGTTAATAAATCACCTTCATCAGTGTTGGAGGATAAGACTCCACATGAGGTATGTACTGGTAAGAAACCCTCTCTTTCACATCTGAGGGTATTTTCTTGTGATGCATATGTACATGTTCTAAAGGAGAAAAGAACCAAGTTGGACAGTAAATCTAAAAGGTGCATCCTTACTGGGTATAAGGATGGTTTAAAAGGTTATAAGCTTTGGAACCCAGAAACAAGGAAGTTTCTATAAGGTCAATATGTGGTGTTTAGATAGGTGAAATATGTTATTAATCATGAAGTCCTACCAAAGGAACCTAGGAAGATAAAGTTTGAACTAAAGGAGGAAGAATCAGACTCTATAGCATAACAGGAATCAGAAAATGAGGAGCCACAAACTCCAGCTATGAGAAGATCAGTTCAAGAAATAAGGGAGCTAGAAAAGCATAGTCCATCTACTTTTTGCTCAAATTTTGCTTTATCCATACTAATGAGGATCCCAGAATTGTCAAGGAGGTAGTATATTCATAGGATAGAAAACTCTAGAAAGAGGCCATGGTTGATGAAATGGAATCCTTGGACAAAAATGAGGCTTGGGATCTGGTGGAGTTGTCGGCTAGAAGGAAACCCAATGGAAGACAATTGGTGTCTAAGAAGAAGATGAATGTAGAAGGTGTCACCACTCACTGCTTCATCATTCACTAGCCACTTCCAAAGCCAAATAGTAGTGATGTTTGATGCCAAATTCTGAGACACAGAAGATATCTGAGCTTGAGGGGACCCGCTTGATTATGTAGTGCTCGGAAAAAGATTTCTGGTGGTATATGGAAGGCCAAAAATGGACTCATAGGGCAAAAATTAAAGCATGTTGAAGAATCCCCTTGAAAAACTCAGGAAACCCAAAAAATGGCTAAGTCTGAGGAGACAATCGCAATTAGGACCTGGGTGTAGAGCACATTGCATATTAGCGGACCGGCGGGTTCCATACTTAACAAACCTCACAAGGGTCTAATCCCACAGTATAATGTCACATCACCATGGAAGAACTAAAAAGGATAAAAAAGAAAAAGGCATGCAATACATGGTAGGTGGACCCTCCCTTTCTCTCCTCCATGGGGGCCACATGTCACGCTACCTGCAGTCCTGCATCTCGCATATCCATGAGGTCCTCGATCACATGCTTAAGGATTATTAGCGCATCAAAGCATCTAATGCCAATATCGCATCCTACATCTCGATGCCCTCGAAGTCCCACAAATACATCAAACTCAAAAACCGACGTGGGGGTCGATATTTGATATAAGTTTGTTGTTGGTTCACTAAGATGTATGTTTTAAGAAATCTTAATTCCTACATTAATTGTCTACCCAAGGTAAGTCCTTTTATCTCAAGAGTGTCAGCACAATCTATGCAATGAATTCAGAGGTTAGCTAAAGGTAAATCGCTACAATCACTAGTAACTATCTTCTTAGCTTAAGTCACACAACTCTTAAAGAAATAACCGAGGGAAAATAACTTTGAAAGAACTCTTAACACACTGAAATTTCATCTACTTATTCCGAAACTAAATGAATCTAAATGCGAATGCAATGAATCACGCTTGGCAATCTTCAAATGGAAATAAAGCTAACTCACTCGATTAAGAAAGATAACTATAACAACTAAACAATAATGTTAATCTATCACAAATTAGAATTGAATGGAAAATCCTAATTTAACAACAATCTCGATTGAACGACAATTATCAATTGAATGGAAATCAAGAAAATACAATAAATGACTTCTAAGCAACAAGTGTGTCTGTCAGTAGATCATGTAAATTGATTGAAACTACCTCTAAGATCTATGGTATCATAACTCAGAAGGAACAATAATCTATTCTAAAACTAAGATAACCAATAAAATCAAAGCACTAATCAGATACATCACATGACTAAATATAAATCGAAGTGAACAATGATATAAATTGGAATTGTCAATCCTCACAATAAGAAAAATAATGTTGACTGAATATTAACAATCAATAAACGTTCAAATGGAAATATTATAAAAAAAGGAAGCAGTAGAACTTCTCTTGATCGGGCCCAAAGTTGCCAGAAGCCTCTGCTAGGGAATACTCATAATATAAGTGAAGATCAAACATAGTCTTTCATTAATATGAGTAACCAAATTACAATATCACTGAAATAACAATCGGGTATGTCTCAAAAATAATGATTATACATTACATAAGTCTGAACTAAACTTCATTTTCCTTTTGGCCTTATATATAACAATAAGAGCGAAAACTAGATAAAAGTGAATCCTCAGGATCAGGAGGTCCTAAGGATTCCGCAATACATAATCTGATTCTATTATGAAATAGTATTGGTCTTCCTGGTCTCTTGCTACCTTGCCTGCATCGGATGATGTCTTTCCCTTTTACGACTTGGAGCTGCTCTATCAACTGAACAACAATTGACCAATCCACATATTCTACACATAAGGATAGTAAAAATTCAGTTTCCAGTGCCATATTTATCTAAATTTTTACCAAGTGCTGTCATCCAACTTTAACTATAATTTCCCTTATTTCAGTTCATAGATAGAGATATTCGTGTAAAGATAAATACGAAATAAAGCAATTACTGAAGAGAAAATATACCTTTTTTTGACCCAAAATACTCACGAGCTTACCTTGTTGCATGTCATCATGCAATTAAATAGTTGATGTGTAGCTTAGTTAGGGAGTAGGCAGAATATACCTACTCCTTATAATATCTAAAGCCATTTTTCTTCTTCAATATAATAAAATCCTGGGTAACATCCTGATCCTTCAAGGTGTAATCACAACGATACTTATTTTGAGGATACCATATGATTGGAGTCATGTACCGACATCCTATCCATTCAGGTCCCATAGTCAAAATCATATTACTGTATTTATAGAAATAAGAGGAGGCAGCTTTAAAGTTCTGATATCCAAATGGTTCTTGATTTCTAACAGTAATGTTAGAGGCTTCCCACCTTTGTCTAGCTGCAAACAAGGCTTCCTCCTTAATCTCTTGGAAATATTCCTTTCCATCTTGTATAACATATGTATGGAATGGCCCAGGTTGGCCTATAACACTGGTGCGTTTCATGAATTTCTTGTGTTTAATCAAGAGTTTCAAGGGTTTGGTTGGTTATCCTCTCACCCATAAGTCAATTCCTTCTTCATGCCTCCTAAAGGTATTATGAGCCTTTGCCCACTTCAGTTGATTAGTGGCGAAAGATAGAAATGCCTAGAGTTGCACATCCCCTATAAAGGGGCGAGGGTTACTATCCCTATCATCTTCTAGAAATAAATTGTGCATATACAGCTCAAAAAGGAGGTGTTGTACCAGTTTGTTATGTTCTCTAAAGAATTTGACAAAATCTGGGGTGGTTTTGATTTCCATCGGCTTACCGACCTTAGCATCTTTGATCGTTAGCAGTAGGAACCTTTCTAGGAGGTAGAGGGCATAATTCATAGTTGGGACTCTACATGATAAGGTGTGTGAAGGGAGAGAGCAGATAGTTTTGCAATTACTCTTGAGCCTTCTGTAATTTCTCCCGTGCTTTCTCAACCTTTTTTTGTTCAGCCCCGAACTAAGTAAAGGTTTCATCCTTAGTGATGGTTAGTGCCGCAAATTGTTTCTTTAATTCTTGATGTATACTCATGGGCACTACCTCCTCCTTGTAGAAGGATAATTCTTGCTGCGCCTTTAGTAATTCATTCTGTAGTCTACTAATAAGTGCTTCCCTGATTAAGGGAGTATAGGGAGGTGTTTCTTCAGTTTGTGTTTCTACTTCCTAAGTCTCCATGGGATTGGTTTGAATAGAAGCTTCAGTTGCCTCTTGAATCATTAAATGACCAATTGGAATGTCCTCTTCAGCATGTGTTTGAACAGTAGTATCCATGGTAGGATGGTCTATTTGGGTCACTTGTGAGAAAACAGAGGGGTCCTTGGTTTTCATTTCAACGTCTTCTACAAGGCACAACTCTGTTTCATTTTCCTTTGGACAAGCCAAAAGATCCTCAGTTTGGGTATTAGTGTTCCTTCCAGAACAATGTTCTGTCTATGAGCCTATGGTTTATTTTTCCACTTTCAAATTCTTGGCTCTAATGGCCTCCTTTAACCACTACCTTAGTTGCCCAATTATTCGCTTCTGTTTCCTATACTTCTTAAGTTCTTTTCTAAGCATATCCCTATAGGACTTATTTATCCTGGGACTTCCAACCGGTGATGGGTTAAATGCATTATCCTTCAGTTCCTATATAAGTGGTAATGTGTCGACATCAAGGAAGGTTCCATCTGGAACTGTATCTCCTAAGGGAGCTGCATCTTCTAATTCTACCTTATCATGGATTTCTCTTTTAGGATACCCTAGTACAATGGTGTCTCTTGAACAATTTTCATTCTTTGGATTCTCTTCTGGGTAGGCCTCATTCTCAGGGGACATAAAAAAAATAGTGTTAGCTGGTTGATTTTCATCTACCAGGGTTTCATTTACATGGTTTTTTTCAGATGGGGGGTCCACTGGACCGCTCTCTGTTGCCTGATTTCCTCCGTTAGTGATATCTTCTTCATATGTCTCCACTTCAAGAGGATTTTCCATAGAAGGAATTGGTTCCCTCTATTCTTCCACGGATTCAGTGCATTGCAAGATTTGCTCACCACTATGGCTGTTAGTAGGGGTAGACTAGTTGGGAGTTCCATTTTATTCCTCAGCATTCCTAGATTTTTCTCTATCTTCTCCAAATATGCCCATGTTTTCCAATATCCTGGCCACTTCCTCCTCATGGTCTTGCAAAGGAGAATTTTGTTGACTTGCAGGTGGTGTGCGGGATGATCCAACCTCATCTGCTTGAATTGGGATCCTTCACTGGGCTTTCATTCATACAGAGCGCCTACACTTTGCTGGGTTCGAGGGCACGGAAGAATTCTTTCCTTTTAGTGTTTTTGTCGGACTTGGGGTTCTTCGCCCTTGCTACTCTGTTACTGTGTTTTCTGCGGGTGGAGCCAAGGTAGGATTTATAACATTATCCCAAGTTAACTGCTGTTAGGCCAGTTCATTCATAATGATTATTTTAATCAATCAGTGATGTTTGATTACTTTGTGTGGGTCCTTGGTTGTCCTAACTTGACATGTGACATCATGTGATATAGAATTCAAGTAAAATGAAAAATTAACTGAATTTTTCTCTTTTAAAATAGCTAAAAGTTTCAGTTGACAGTGCTTTACCACATCATGCTGACTATCATAGGTAATGTAACTTTTCACGATGATGGCCAATTCTTGCCACGGCTGCCTTAACACCGAAGGTTGGATCCCTTTTCTTGCGTGCACTAGTTGCTCTCCTGGACCCTGGAATACTTCAATCACATTATGCAGAAGGACATGTTTTTCTCTCCATTTGGTTCCTTCAACTAGAAGTCCAATGACTTCAGCTATGACTCCTTCAGAAACAATTATACTTCTGCCTCTAACTGTGGTGCTACCATTCTAAAAGATCTTCAGAAATTCCAATGTCATCCCCTCATGAAAATCCTGCAACCTATTGAGATATTGCAACCATCTTGCACACTCGAGAATTGAATGAGATTGATCTGATACCATAAGTACTATAGGTTCATTACTGATAGCTCTTCCTCCCATGGCTGTTGTACCTGTAACTGGTTCACTTGTATGCAATTTCTTTACACTTCCACAATTCAGAACAGCAGTAGAAAACGTAAAAACAATTAATAGAGAAATGACGATATTTTGGTTTTTAATACCATATTTAGTTAAGGCATCGATCCCGTCACCCATACTTAATGCAGAATCATGAGTCCACATGCCAGCCATAATGGATGCCGTCCCTACCCCACTCAGAAATACTTGCTAATTATTACTCTTTCATAATCATCATTCAGTCCATCCCTGAAAGTTAATTCAAATGATTATCACACAATTGCTCTTAACTGTCACACATGCTATGTGTATGCAGGCCATCCCCTTCTGACTAGAAAAGAGTGTCCACGTCCTTTCAGCATGTGAAAATAAAGTGAAATCATTAACAAGCCATAAACGATGGCAACCAATTCTAAAAATAGTGTGTTAATAAATAAAGAAATTAAAGCAAGACACATCATTGGATGGGAAATGGCCAAAAAGAAATTTAAATAGAGATTTTAATACATTATGTCATAAAAAATTTGTCGTAATTGGTATTAATGACAAAGACATAATTGGCGGTATGTATTAATGATGGACATAAAATGATTGGACAATTTAGAATATAATGTATATATGATATAAGTTTATCGTGGAGATTGGCTTGTAGGAATGTTGTTGAAATGGAAAATTCCCTTTAGAGACAAATCCATAGGTGATAAGAGCTTATAGAACATTTGGCAGTGTAAGAATATACCTCAATACCATAAGCAGAGCCGCTGCTACCAACAGACGTTCATAGCCTCGACAAGGTTTCTTTTTAACCCCATAAATGAGTGAGAGTCCTCCTTTTAGAATGTAGATGGTTCTTATTTTTCTTGTCATAAAGAGACCACTATGCTGGCATGGTGACCAGATAACCATAGTGCCATTCACCAAGATATAACAAAGTGATCAGGCTGGCTCGTGATGAGACCCCCTGCCCTTCTGATAGTTTTAAGCATCAAGAAGGTCATTACCTTGGTTTGGTAGCCAAATTGGAATGTCACTTGTTAGATCCTGATGATCATGGTAGGCTGGCTAGTGATGAGACCCCCTATCCTTTTTAAGACAATGTTTTATTCTTTTTCTCATCTCATTATGTCCATTTTTTTAGTGGAATTTTTATTTATTAAAGAGAGGGAGGCCCATTTGCTCCTTATGAGTTAGGGATGGTGTAAGAAGTAAAAAGATGCCAAAAAAAGTTTATAATCTTATCTCCATATCATCATGTTAATGAGATTTATCCAATTGATAGTGTAAAAACATAAGCCAACATGGTTTGAAAATAATGAATCATTTTATGATGTGTCCAGAGAAGAGATATTTAGTGAGTCATTATAAAGATACACCGTATCAGCTTTGGAATAGAGATAACCATCAAAAGGCTGCATGAGTCATAATGATATTGTTATTACTATTTTTTTTTCATACATCAAGTACAAATCCATTCAAATGGTGTTTATTCACAATACAAAGGAGAAAGAAAGAAAAGATGACATTATGATCATTAAGAAAAAATCACAATTTATTCTACTGAAAAGACAAAAAGCGATGTTCAATTGATTGAACAACAAAAATTGGAAACAAAAGTGTTGTTCAATTGATTTGAACAACGAATAAATCACAAAAAGTGTTGTTCATTCGATTGAACAGAAATCATTCAGTCATTTGAACAGGAAAACCAAAGAAACAAAAATGTGTTGTTCAATCGATTGAATGGCAATCATTCAATCGTTTGAACGGAAAAATCAATGAGACACAAAAAAGTGTTGTTCAATCGACTGAATGGAAATCATTCAATTGTTTGAACAAAAAAATAAAAGAAAAAAAAAATGTGTGGTTCAATCGATTTAATAGTAATCTTCAATAGTTTGAATGAAAAAATCAAAGAAACAAAAAATGTGTTGTTCAATTGATCGAACGACAATTGTTCAATCGTTTGAATGACAAATTCAAAGAAACAAAAAATGTGTTGCTCAATCGATTGAATGACAATCGTTCAATCATTTGAACGGAAAATTCAACGAAACAAAAAATGTGTTGTTCAATTGATTGAACGACAATCATTCAATCGTTTGAATGGAAAAATCAAAGAAACAAAAAAATGTGTTGTTCAATCGATTGAATGGAAATCGTTCAATCGTTTGAATGGCAAAAATCAAAGAAACAAAAAATGTGTTGTTCAATCGATTGAACGACAATCGTTCAATCATTTGAATGGAAAAATTAAAGAGACAAAAAAATGTGTTGTTCAATCGATTGAATGGAAATAGTTCAATCGTTTGAATGAAAAAATAAAAGAAACAAAAGAAAATCTATTCAATTGATTGAACGACAATCGTTCAATCATTTGAAAAACAATTATCAAGCAATAAAAAATTTCATATTTACATGGTAATGTTGACTCTTAATTGAAATCAATCAAAAAGAGTATATGCATTATTTAAAATTTCTAACGAGATCTCAATTTTTTGAAAGAAAAGTTGCTGGGTCATCACTTCCCACAGCTAAAATCTGCATCATGGGGTCCTCATGTACCTGCTCGCAGAAAGTCTCCTTGGTGAGCGGTTTCTGATAGAGGCATACTCAGTGTTCATTCACCTTAAAAGAATGGCCGGATTCGTCAATGGTAACCAAGGTAGGAGTACCATTGTTATGCACTTCTTGAATCTCATAAGGGTCGTGCCATCTTCTTTGCAACTTTCCTGGGAAATCTTGGAACCTGGAATCGTAAAGCAGTGCCCAATCCCCTTTCTGGAACATTTTCTTCTTGATAATACTTTCATGCCATTTTTCCCTTTGTTGTTGAATAATTTCAGTCCATTGCAAAGCAAGCAGTCGAGCCTCATCTAGTTTGTTAATCTTCTAGAGTCGCTTGGTATGGGCTTCTATTACATCCAACCCTACTTCCTGGGTCGTCCTTAGAATCTTTATTTCAAATTCGATCGGAAAAATAGGTTCTTTGCCGAACACGAGCTGGTATGGAGAGTATCCAAAAGTATTCCTCCAAGTCATGTGATAAGCCCACAAGGCCTCTGGTAGTCTAGTAGCTCAGTCTCATCGGTGTGTTAAGATTGTCTTGGTTAGAATTGCTTCAATGACCTTATTGGTGCTTTCGATCTACCCGTTCTCCAGCGGGTGATATAGGGCAGTGATCCTATGCATAATATGATGATTCCTGAGAGTGGCAGTAATCTTATGTCCTATGAATTGCCCTCCACCATCTGTGATCGCTTCGCGCAGTAACCCATATTGCAAAAACAACCCAAAAAGGAAGTTAATCATAACTTCCTCTGTGGCTCTTGGGAAATCTAGTATTTCCACCCATTTTGTCGCATAATCAGTGGCAACCAGTATGTAGGCCTTCTGATTGGATGGTGGATGGAATGCACAAATGAACTCTAAAGCCCACCTTTCGATGGGTTCTATGACTAACTGAGGTTGCAAAAGCATTTTAGCAGATTAGCTAGGCCTACCCATCCTTTGACAACTATCACAAGCCTCAGCATATTTCTTAGCATCCTTAAAAATAGTGGGCCAATAATAGCCCATCTGTAATACCTTATGCCCTGTCCTTCGATCTGCAAAATGTCCCTTGCAGGGCTCGTCATGACAAGCTTTCAGTATATCATGAATTTCATCCACGTGAATGCATCTACGTATACACATGTTGGCTCCTGTATGAAAAACATATCTACCTATCCAAGAGAATCGGGCACTATGATGAATGATCAACTTCCTTTATCTTGTTGTCGAATGCCTGGGTAGCTTCCCAGCTACTAGATAATTCACCACATCTACGTAGGATGGCATTTTGGCTGCCATAGAAAGTAGATGTTCATCTAGAAATTGGTCGTCTACTGCAAGTGGATCATTTGCCTTTGGAACTCATGATAGAAAGTCAGCAACAGGGTTGCCCTTCCCTGGATGATCCTTAATAGTAATATCAAACTCCTACAAAAGCAATAGCCATCATGTTACTCGACTATTTGTGATAGGTTTATTAGCTAAATACCAAATGGCAGAGTGATCACTATACAAAAAGACTAGGTAACCAATTATATAGTATCTAAATTTGTTTATTGCATACATAACAGCTAAAAATTCCTTTTCTGTCACTATATAATTAAGTTCTACAGAAGTGAGATTTTTGGTAATATAATATATAGCATAAGGTTTCTTATCCTCCTCTTAGAAATGGACAATGCCTATAGCTACATTTGATGCATCTCTGGATATCTGAAAAGGCAACTCCCAGTTTGGTCCATGCAATATTGTTGTTGTTGAGACTAGTTTCTTTAAACCTGAAAATGTTGTGTCAAATTTGTCAGACCAACTGAAATCAACATTTATAGTCAAAGCATATAGAGGCCCAAGAATTTGTGAATTTTTTTTAATAAACCTACGATAATAGCCTCCATATCCTAGGAAGCTATGTACCTCTGTCTCAGTGCAGTGGGTAGGCAATAAAAGAATTACCTGAATTTTTGTCGGGTCTACTTGTATTCCTGCTGCAGAGATGTAGTGTCCCAAGATTACACCCTCTGTCATCATCATGTGGCACTTGACATCGCTTAAACATAACCTGGTAGAAATGCACCTTTCTAAGACCTTTTCTAATGTTTGCAATTCTTGGTCAAAGTTATCCCCATATGGAGTGAAATCGTCCATATACACCTCAAGTCCTTCGTTTATTAAATCAGCAAATATGTTGAGTATAGCTCTCTAGAATGTAGCTGGGGCATTACACAAGCCAAACGGTAATACTCTGTACACGAATGTACCCCATTGACAAGTGAAGGATTTTTTGTCCTAGTCTTCAGGGGCGATTTGAATCTGATTATAGCCGCTGAAACCATCTAAAAAGGAAAACAACTACTTCCTTGCCAAAGTATCTAAGACCTGATCGATGAATGGGAGGGGGAAATGATCTTTCTATGTCACCTTGTTTAGCTCCCTATAGTCTACACACATACGCCACTTCCCATTTTTCTTAGGGACGACCACCAATGGAGAGACCCATTTACTATATGAGATAGGATAAATAAACTTTACATCCAATAGCTTTTGTAACTCTTCTTTCACAACATCCTTGAGATGTGTATTTAATCTTTGTTGAGGCTGCTAGATGGGTCAATCATCCTTCTCAGTATATATGTGGTCTGTACATAGCTATGGGTCTATTCCTTTCATATTAGGATAATCCCATGCAAAAGCCCCTTTGTATTTTTGTAGGACCTGTATGAGCGTTTTCTACTGATCGCTATCTAGACCATCATTAATATTTAGAATTTTGCTAGGTTCAATCTCTACCGATTTGTTGTTATGAACAGCAGTCATCTGAATATGCTGATCGTCGGTATCCTTCAGAGGATCCTCCATGGCTTCATTATCCAAGATTTCTTTCATCATTTGATACTTTACATTGCTCACATTAGCAAGCCAATTCATAAAGTTATTAATAACATCGTCTTCAGTTTGATCTTTAAATTCTAGTGCCTCTGTTACTGTGAGTGGTTAACAGATACTTTCCTCCAGTTACGCTAGTGGTTGTTTACATATTTTTACAATGGGAAGACTTAGCTTGGTAGGAGGATATAACACAAGATTCTTTACAACATCCCCTTTGCAATAGTTATGATGTCTTATCGGTAGCCAATATAAGCATCAGTTATCGCAAGCAAAGGCCAGCGCAGAATCAGAGGGTGCTCGTCTAATCTACTCTTTGGGTTTGTGACAAGAAAATCTACTGGATATTCCCATGAATCAACAGAAATTTTGATATCCTTTAAGGTTCCTTCTAGCCATACCACTAAACTATCAGCAAGTTCTAATAAAGTGGTGGTTGATTCCGAGGTTCTAATACCAAGTGCTTGACATGTTTCTGCCATTAAAATATTAATGGCTGCACCCAGATCAACTAAATTATTGTGAAAATAGCAGCCATATATTTGAAATGTCACTATGGGGTTTCCAGGATCTTCATACTTTATTGTAGTTTCCCCTCCCAAGAGTAAATCAGACAAGGTCCCTACAATGTGAATAGTGGGTGAGGTTTTTGCTTTCCTCATAGGCTTCTTTACACATAACTCTTGAATGACCTGGAGGAGAGGGATTTTAATACAAAGATTATTCAGTTTCCCCACATGATCAAAATCTAGATAAACAATACATTTGGGTATCGTTAACCTTTCGGGGAATGGGGAAGAAGTGACAATAAGTTTTTTAGGATCTTCATGCTGATCTATCTCTTCTCCTTGTTTTAGTTCGGTACTAATTACAGGTGGTGCTATATGTATAGTCAGGGTTTTAGTTTCAATTGAAAGCTGATCCCTATTTTCCTCAGCGGTGATGATACAACTTGACCTCAATCTGAGTTCATTACATTCTTTCTACTCAACCTCATAATCTGAGCTTTCAATAATCTGCACCAACTGAACTAGTCTGTTATTAGGATTTTGATTCAATTGAGCTTGCAATTGAGGCCGCAGAAGAGGTTGGTGATTTTGTTGTAATGTATAAGGTTTTGATAGTGCAGGTTGAGGCTGAGGACCTTTCCCCATAGGTGCATTGATATCCCCAGAGGTCACTACCAATTTGTAGACCAATTAAAATTTTGAGAGGTATAGGTAGGGCACTAGGATTGATAGGGATTTTCTTGCCAAAGAGGAGTAAAAGGAGAATTTGGTCAGCCATTTCCCAGAAAATATTGCGTTGGCTAGGATTTCATAGGGAATGGTGGGCTTCTCCAAGTTGGGTAGGGTGATTGGCCCTACCATGCTGTCTCAAGGTTCTGTTGCTGATTAAACTACGAAGAAGGAAAGAACTGGGATGTTTCTTGTGCCATACCTGTAGGTTTAGCCTACCATTGTCTACATTGGTTCATCTAATATAACGGCTCTGTTTCTTCTTTTGCTTCCTTGAATACTAATTTCAGCCCCAGTAATGATGTCCATTGTTCAGTGGCATGCTCTTTAGTAAAAATAGTGCATGTCTGCACCATGTCTAATGAGCATTCCCGTTAGTTGTGCTTCTTTCGACAATGTGGACAGAAGATGGCTAAGTTTTGTTCTCCTAAGGCTTGATTTTGTTTAACCTGTAAGATGTCTAGCTGCATCATGAGAGTGCCCAGGATGTCTATCTAAAAATCTTCCAGGAGGTTACCAATTTCCATCTGTGTTATGCCTCCACTTTGTTGTTTGCTTCCCCTACTCATGGGATCTCGGCTTCCTACTCCTGTACGTGTGCTTCCTTGTGAACAACTAATACACAAGTGAATAATTTCATCATAATATTCTTGAGAAATATCTCCTTTTTCCATTAAGTTTAGAGTTTCTACCCATTCCTCTTTCATTCCTTTAATTAAGATAGCTCTTAGGACTTATTCTGGTAAGGCAGTGTGTAGAGAACTTTGCAAATTATAATTAAATCATTCTACATATTCTTCTAGTGTTCCATTATCTTTTACAAACATCTTAAAAAAATCATCTTTCAGTTCCCTAGTCTTGCAAAAGTCCTCGTATCTTTTGAGGAAGGAGGTTTTCATCTCATACCCACCTAGACCCATGAACCATCTTAAGTCTACTCCTTTCAGAGTGAAAGGGAACAATTTTAGCCTTCGGGAGTCAATGGTGTAGTCATACCCTCTACATAGGACATCAAACTCAATCAGGAAATCATCAGGATCCTCTCTGATCATCACACGGAAAGTTGGGATGCTTTGCAGATGAATAGCCTTCATGGGGGCATTGGCCACTTTGTCGGCTATGGGGTACTCTAATGTCAAGGTTTGAACTTGAGGTGGTTGATTTGTGATTTGGTCAGAGATGTGCCAATAATATTCAGGGACTTCAAGGGGTGGTTCTTGAGTAAGCAGAGGGTTAGCAACCCGAGCTAGCTTTGCAGCACTACCTAGATCTGGGATCACAGGAGATCCTTGTTCAGATAGTTGTCATTCTGCCTTGGTAGTCCCACTGGTTTCTCCTTTTTCTTCTCTTAAGTTACAAGATTTTTCCTCTTCTAGAGGATCAGAATGTAAACTTATTGTAGCTTGAAGACTATGTTCTAATCTTGCAACTTCACTTTGAATCTCAACATAAGTTTCAAATGGTGAGCTTGCTGCTTGAGGGATAACAGTAGAACTTTTTCGAGGTATTGCTTGGAATCTTACTGACACTGGAGACTCTGCTTTTCTTATGATTTCATCTATAAAGATCGTTCTCCCAAGGTTCACCAATCCTTTTGGTTTTGTGGATTTTGGTGGAGGATTCTACTTTTTTTCTATCTTTTTATTCCTAGTCATTCATAAAAACAAATTGTTATTTAACCTCTAAGCCTTTGTTGGAAACTGGGCTAGTAAGAAAGCACTTTACTTGGTAGGTACGCAGGTTCTTACCTTCCATCTTTAAAACCCAATTCTTTCATAGCAAGATAAAAGGAAATCACTTGAAACACTATCCCCCGTAACGATGCCAAAATGTTGGTTCACTAAGATGTATTTTTTAAGAAATCTTAATTCCTACATTAATTGTCTACCCGAGGTAAGTCTTTTTATCTCAAGAGTGTCAACACAATCGATCCAATGAATTTAGTGGTTAGCTAAAGGTAAATCATTGCAATCACTAATAACTATCTTTTAAATTGTTGGCTTGTTGGGGCTTGACCCAGGTTTAGAAGTGATTTAGCCAAGCAAATCCCAAAACTACTAGCCCTTTAGGCAATAGTCTGTGTTGCGTGGACGGAGGTCTCACTCGAGGTAGTATGGGAGGGTACTAGAACTAGGTTTCTGCACCCTAGGGATGTCTTAATGAAGTCTGGGAAGTTCACGAACAGAACCTGCGCGCTTGTGCTGCTCCGCACAACCGTCTATCCTTCACAACTTGTTCAACTGCTTCTGCATAGCTCTGTAAAGTGTGCGAAGAGGTGCTATCTAGTTCCTTATTCCTTATTGTGCTTTTATAGATCCTAACTTAATTATGTGGGCCCAATATTCTCATTAATTATTCAACATTCATAACAAGTGTGCGCAATCATAAACTGTAAAGAGATGCACAAATATAACAGAAGCATAGGCATAGAATATTCCAAAATCAGCTTATCTTTTATTACTTCTTTGTTCCAATACAATCCCAACTCCGCCCTACAGACTCAACTGCATGGGTCCGCGCACACAACTGCGGACTCTACCAGGCCTCTGCGCACTCAGCTGCAGAGCTGCTTCCTTCTACTACAACCCAAGACGCAGACTTACAGACTCAAAGCTAATTCATCCTCTAAAAGCCCATATCACTTCCCAAAGCTAAGACTCCCTTTACACTTAGAGCCTCGCTCTATTTATACAATCCCATGGTCCATGGACCATGGGTAGGCTAACACATTCTATATTAAATTACATTATTTTAGGGTGAACAACCCTCGACTCTTGCGCTCCATGCCCGCATTTTGTGGGGTCTTTAGATCACATTCACCAAAACCTCGGGCTTCAAGCCCCAAAAACATGCTATGGGGGGATCCGCTGCCCAACCTCAACTTAAGTCACACAACTCTTAAAGAAATAATTGAGGGAAAAATAACTTAGAAAGAACTTTGAACACACTCTGCAATTTCGTCTACTTATTGCAAAACTAAATGAATATGAATGCAAATGCAAAGAGTCATGCTTGGAAATTTTCCAATGGAATTAAAGCTAACTCACTCAATCAAGAAAGAGAACTAGAACAAATGAACAACAATGTTAATCTATCGCGAATCAAAATTGAATGACAAATCCTAATTGAACAACAATCTCGATTGAATGGAAATTCTCAATTGAATGACAATCAAGCAAATACGATAAATGACTTCTAAGCAACAACTGCGTCTATCAGTAGATCATGGAAATTGATTGATGCTAACTCTAAGATATATGGTATCATAACTGAGAAGGAACAAAAATCTATTCTAAAACTAATATAACCAATCAAATCAAAGCATTATTCAGATGCATCACACAGCTAAATATAAATCGAAGTGACCAGCAATATAAATTGGAATCGTCAATCCTCACAATATGAAAAATAATGTTAATTGAATATTAACTATCAATAAACATTCAAATGGAAAGATTATAACACAAGGAAGTAGGAGAAATTCTCTTGACCGGGCCCAAAGTCACTAGAAGCCTCCGTTAGGGAGTACTCAGAATATAAGTGAAGATCAAACGCAGTCGTCCATTAATATGAGTAACCAGACTACAGCATCACTGAAATAACAGTCATATATGTCTTAAAAAGAATGATTATACATTACATAAGTCTGAACTGAACTTTGTTTGACTTTTGGCCTTATACATAACAATATGATCCAGGTGGATATTGGTGGCCACCCGCCAAGTCCACCTGGACCCCCACCATTGTTTCTTTCAGATTTTCAATTTCCTTAATTGTAGCACATTTTACTATTTTTAGCATTTTTTCGGGTCCAAAACTTCTGGAGTCGTTTTGCGGCCCTAAACGATGTTTTTTGGGAAAACTAGGAGCAACATGGGTCCATGGACCGATGATGCTCTTCCCAGAGTTGTAGTTCTCGAATAGATCTTTCTAACAAGATATTGTATGCATCACACGGAGATCGTATGACAAAGTTACGACCCCGGGAAGTTGATGTACCAATTTACCCAAATGGGGCCCATAGTTTGGTGTTTCATCTTCTAGGGTTAAGTTTTTGGATGTTTAGGGTTTTCCATTGTTTCTCAACCATAAATAGGCCTTCGAGCATCATTGTAACACAGTTCAGAGGCATGTAGCCACCACATCTCTTCTTAGATATAAGCTACCATCGCCCTAGTTGTTTATTTCCATTTTCTGTTTGTAAGCATATCTCAATATTTTACATTAATGAAATGAAGTATTATTTCTGCTGCATCTTTGTGTTTATGGTTATCTCTATAATTTGTTGTGTTCCTGTTTAAATCTGGATCAGTGGTATCAGAGCGGTCTGCTTTTTCTCTGTTTTTCTTTGCATGTCCCCAATGAGGTCGGGATATAAGGAGTTAGGGCTTGAATTGGTCAAACCTTTGTAAGACCAGCCTCGCAAAACCCGAAGGCCTCCCATGGCAGATGAAAAGAAAGACGAGGGAGCACGAGATCCTATCAAAATCTTGCTCGAAGAAGCCCTCGAGCAACAAAGGAATGCGATGATGGACAACTTTGCCCATATCCTTTAGCGGCTACCCAGGGGTGACGTATCGGCTTCAAACAGCTACTCTAGAAACACCACATTGTTTAAGGTACAAGTTAATTTTGAAATCCCCATATTTGAGGGTCAGATAGACACAAATGTCGTCGATAAATGGTTGCATCTGCTAGAGGGTTATTTTTCTATTCATGATTTTTCCAATCAAGAAAAGATTATTTTCGCTCTTCTCAAAGCAGCCCCCACGTCAATGACTGGTGGGAAACCTACTATAAGCAGAAGGATGAAAGTACCGGCTCACTATTTTCAGTCACACCCACCTAGAATTCATTCTGGGATGCCATCAAGGAGTAGTACGATCCTATCGGAAGGTATGAGGATCAATACATAAAGTGGACCATGCTGCGACAGGGAAGGGACCAAGACATGCTGGTGTTTACCAATATTTTCCATACCCTTCGCACAAAGTTAGGTATCAAGGATTCAGAGCAGCATTTGATACTCAAATACTATGGCTACCTGCACAAGTACATCCACGAAGAAATAGAATTCCTGAACATCTCCTCGCTCGGCACGGCATACCGATATGCCGTCAAGGTCGAGCAAAAGTTTAAATAGAAGAAGTGAGACTTTGGATCTGCAAATTTGAAGCAAGGGAAAGGTGCCCTCAAACCATAGAAAAAAGGACAAAGCCAAGGTGGGGTGGCCCAAGACAACCCGCCAAAGCTGCAAGCAAAGAACAGTGCCGCGAAGCCGAAAAAGGACATGGGAAAATGGTGTGAGTTCCATAAGAGCTCCACTCACAACACAAGTGAGTGTCGGGCCAAGCAGTCACTGGTGGCTGAGCTAAAGGTTTCAGAATCAAATGCATGTTCCAAATCTGAGTCAGAACCTGACAAGGGGAATGACAAAGGGAAGCAGATTATCGATGCGGAGCCCAATGCCACCATTGCCACCATGAAGATCCAGAAGGAGGAACCTGAAGATCTAGAGGAGGGGGAGCATCTCTTCCACTCCCAGATGTGGGTAAAGGGATCCTCGCTACAGTTCATTATCGATAGCGGGAGCCAAAAGAACCTAATTTCGGCAGAGGTCATGAAGCAGCTGGGCTTACCGACCACAACACATCCACAACTGTACACCATCAGGTGGCTTCACCAAGGATAGGATCTTCTGGTGAGCCAACAGTGTCACCTTCTATACAACATCAAGCCCTTCACGGATGAGGTATTGTGTGACATTGCTCCCCTTGAAGTTTGTGATGTATTATTAGAACAACCATACTTGTGGAAGTGACATGCTATGCATGAATCAAGGCCTCATGCTATTATTATTACTTTGGGAAATGAGTTGTACAGGATACCGGAGCTAGCACCGCCTACCGCCATCTCTTTGATTACTGCAAAACAATGCAGTAAGCCCATTTCCAAAACCAGGAAATTTGTTTCCTTGATGATATGCCCTCAAGGAAAGAAGAAGATCGTGGCCACAACCTCCAAATAAGGCCCCTCCTCATGACAACTGTAGATGGACAGGGTTGTGGAGGAGTATGAGGACATATTCACCTCCCCTATAGGGGTTCCTCTGCACTGTCAGGTCAATCACTCCATCGATCTGACCCCAGGTGTGATGTTGCCTAATGGACCACTTTATCGGTGCTCTATGCTGGAGAACGATGAAATCAAGAGGCAGATTCAAGAACTGCTACAGAAAGGTCACATTCGTCCGAGTTCATCGCCCTGTGGGAGCTCGATTGTGTTGGTACAAAAGAAGGATGGGACTTGGAGACTCTACATTGACTATCAAGTATTGAACAACATCACTGTCCATAATAGGTACCCGATCCCACGGATCGACGACCTCCTGGACCAACTGAAGGGGGAAAAATATTTCAGCAAGATCGATTTGAAGTCAAGATATCACCAGGTACCAATCGAACCCTTCGATGTGTGGAAGACTGCCTTCAAAGCCAAGGAGGGCCTTTTCAAATGGTTGGTTATGGAATTTCGGATTGATGAATGCTCCTGCAACCTTCATGAGGCTAATGGATGACATCTTGCAGCCATTCACCAACTCATTTGTAGTGGTATACTTGGATGACATCCTGATCTTCAGCCAGAGTTGGGAAGAGCACCTCCAGCACATTTGAGAGGTTCTCCAAACACTGAGGCAACACAAGTTATGTGGCAATTTGGAGAAATGCACTTTTGGCATGACCCAGGTTCAGTATCTCGGTTACATTATTGATGAACAGGGGGTGCATGTGGATCTAGCCAAGATCCAATTCATTCGGGATTGGCCCTCTCCAACCACTCTAACGAAGCTCCGCAACTTTATAGGTCTTGACAACTTCTACCACAGGTTCATGTCGGTATTTTCTCATATCACTTGGCCCTTGAGTCAAGTCACCAAGGGAGGAGCGAAAGCAAAATTCTCTTGGTTTGAATCTCAACATATGGGATTCATAGAGTTGAAAGACCGCCTCTGCTCGGCACTAGTGCTTGAATTTCCAGACTTGCAACAACCATTTGAGGTCGAGACAGATGCCTATGACTATGCTATTGGGGCAGTCCTTACTCAACACGGGCATCCAGTGGCATATCATAGTGAGACACTTTCAGAAACAGTCCAGAAGTATCCCACTTATGACAAAGAGATGTATTCCATTGTGCAGGCCTTTCAACAATGGAAACATTACATTTTGGGGAAGGAAACGGTCATCCACATAGACCACCGACCCCTCCAGTTCATACAAACCCAAGGGAAATTACAGAATGATCGCCATCAGAAGTGGTCCACATACCTCCAACAGTTCCATTTGAATATCAAGTATAAGAAGGGTAGCACCAATAATGTTGCAGATTGTCTTAATCGACCACCGATCATGTCATTAACTACCGTGTTCAACTCTTGTGGGCACGAGACTTCTGATTGGCCACTTCTCTACAAAAGGGACCTAGACTTTGGCCACACAGACCAGACACTTTTGGAGGGTCGGCATGTTTCAAATTTTCACCTCCAGGATGCCTTGTTACGCCACCTGGGTCACGTTTGTGTTCCTTCAAGCGAGCGTGCTAAGATGATTTGGGAAGCACACTATAGTCGGGCTGCTGGGCATTTCAGGGTCAAGAAAATGGTGGCAGTACTATAGAAGTATTTCTACTAGAAAAATATTCGATAGGATGTCAGGAAGTACATTAGATCATGCATTGCCTGTGCCATTACCAAACCAACAGTCTAGAAGCAAGGCCTCTATACCCCGCTGCCTACCCCTAGTTGACCTTGTGAATCCATCTCCATGGATTACATGTTAGGCCTTCCTTCCACTAAGCATGGAAACGACTGTGTTTTTGTGGTCGTGGATAGGTTCTCGAAGATGGCCATTATGGCGGCCTGCAAGAAGTATATCACAATAGAAGCCACTCCTAAACTCTTCTTTGAACGAGTTTGGGTTCACTTTGGGATCCCACAATCTATCATCTCAGATTGGGATAGCAGGTTCCTCAGTACATTTTGGTCTAGTCTCTGGTTGATGCTGGACACCAAACTCACTAAGTCCACATCCTTCCATCCTCAAACTAATGGCCAGACAGAGGTTGTCAACAGGATGATTGTACACATTTTGTGCATGTACAACTCAAAGAATCTGCGCACATGGGATGAGAGCCTTCCCTATGTTCAACATAGCTACAACCAGACTCTCCACAGCGCGACTGGCCACAACCCTTTTCAGGTGGGCTTGGGATTCCAGCCACTATGTCCCATTGATGTGGCCATGCCATTTGTAGCTACTCACGTAGATTTGGCTCATGTCCAGTCCGAAATAGATAAGGAAAACAACTTCATTGATCACATCCAACATATTCACGAGTAAGTCCATGACATTCTGGAGAAATCAAATGCCAAGTAAAAGCAGTGACATGATCAAAATTGGGTGCCACACAAGTTTCAGGTAGGTGACAAAGTCTGGTTGCATTTGCAAAAGGAATGCCTTACCGGAGCCTATCAGAAACTCACACCACTCTGATATGGTCCTTACACCATTACTAAGGCTATGGGAGACAATGCATTTGAGCTCAAAATTCCCCCATTCCTTGGCCTACACCCAGTCTTCAATGTGGACTGCCTTCGGCCATACTTTCCACCATTACTAGAGACATATGACATTGCAGAACAACTCACACCCACAGAGTTAAATCCAAATTGCATGGAAAAAGCTCCAACTAATTGGATCATGGACACATAGATCAAGCACACTCGCCAGCAGAACATCCAACTGTATCGAGTTGTCAAAGCAGGACAACTCCTTCACCAGGGACCAAGTTCAGCAGAAGTTTCCTCATCTCATGGAGGAACTCAATGCAATGGGGACCATTGCTTCCTAAGGGGGGAGGAATGATACAAGTGGATATTGGTGGCCACCCGCCAAGTCCACTTGGACCCCCACCATTGTTACTTTCAACTTTTGAGTTTCCTTAATTGTAGCACAGTTTACTATTTTTAGCAGTTTTTTAGGTCCTAAACTTCCAGAGCTGTTTTGAGGCCCTAAACAATGTCTTTTTGGAAAACTAGGGGCAACATGGGACCATGGACCAATGTTGCTCTTCCAAAAGTTGTAGTTCTTAGATAGATATTTCTAACGAGATATTGTATGTGTCAAACGGAGATCGTATGCCAAAGTTACGACCCCGAGAAGTTGATGTACCAATTTACTCAAATGGGGCCCACAGTTTGGTGTTTCATCTTCTAGGGTTAGGTTTTTGGATGTTTAGGGTTTTCCATTGTTTCTCAACAATAAATATTCCTTCGAGCCTCATTGTAACATAGTTCAGAGGCATGTATCCACCACATCTCTTCTTAGAGATAAGCTACCATCGCCCTAGCTGTTTATTTCCATTTTCTATTTGTAACCATATCTCAGTATTTTACATTAATGAAATGAAGTATTATTTCAGCTACATCTTTGTTTTTATGGTTATCTCTATAATTTTTTGCATTCCTGTTTAAATCCGGATCAAAATAGGAGGGAAAACTAGATAAAAGTGAATCCTTAGGATCAGGAGATCTTGAGGATTTCGCAATACATAATATGATTCTGTCATGAAATAGTATTGGTCTGCCTAGTCTGTCACTGACTTCCCTACATCGAATGATGTCTTTCCCTTTTACGGCTTGGTGCTGCTCTGTCAACTGAACGACAACTGACCAATCTACATCTTCTATACACAAGGATAGTAAAAAGTTAGTTTCCAGTGCTAGATTTATCTAAATTGTTACCAAGTGCTTTCATCCAACTTTAACTATAATTTCCTTTATTTTAGTTCATAAACAGAGATAATCATGTAAATATAAATACGAAATAAAGAAATTATTGAGGAGAAAAAATACCTTCTTCTTGACGCAACAATTGTATCACTGGGGAGGGGCCGATTCAGATTTACAAAGGAAAAGGTTGCCAAACCAAGGGTCAGGCTGGTCCTTCTCTTTCCTCCAAGTGGCGCAATCCCACATTATCACACGACGGGGTTTGAGTCCCAAAACAGCAAAGGGATGCCAATATCGTGATATGGACCAAAATCGTTAGGGAGGGCTGATTTTTAAATACAAAGGAAAACATAGAAAAACAAGGCTTGGCAAGCCTCTATCTCTATCCTCCAACGGGGCCATGTGGCAACCTATGATTGGTCCATTGAGCTGACATGGAAGCTTACATGAGCAATGACGTGGCAAGTATGGAAGATGACATGACAAAGGACACATGTCACTCGTTTTTGGCATTTTTAGGGGTCCTATGGGTCTGCTTCTGGGTGCAACGTGTCACCAGTCACAGGGTGACACGAGATAGTAATGATGTCAGCAGGTGATGTGGCAATGATGACATTAGCAGGTTTATTGAAATCAACAATTACAATGGTTAAGGGGTAAAGGGATAAGAAAAAATGCATTGTGATTGCGATATTCGGGACTCCTCCTCCCAGACGCGATAAAATATTAAGGCAGGGTCTATAAGGACCTCGCATCCAGACTGTTGACCCGCTCCAAGGAAAAGGTTAAAGCATAGTTTAGAGCACCAATATGGGACTTTTGTGATATGCAAGAGAAGGCTATAAAAAAGGAGAAGGCCTCCAAACATGGGTCCTAAGGCCTTAGCGCCTGAGGGTTCAACACCCAATCCCAGCCCCTGGTCACATGTAGAAATTCATAAAAGGAGCTATAAAAAGGTGGGCCTAAGGGTTAATTAAAAATCCCCACCTATTCCATCCATTCATCTTTAAAACACTCATGACCACACAAATGTTTGCCACAACAAAGGACTACGCAGAGCATTAAATAGTGGATGGGTCAGTAGCTCGGATGGTAAAGGAAGGTATGGGCATCATTCGTGGAAGGACTCAGCCTACAACATTCCTCCACAAATTAGTGTCGTAATCAGTTGGGAGAGAAGAGACGGAAGCAGACCAAGTAGAATGGGAAGCACATTACGATAGAGATAGGCCCTATTTTGGAGCTCTCGCAGAGACAACAGAGGACCCCTCCTCCTTTCTTCCTCCTATTCCTCCTTGGCTTTCTGTATTTTATGTTTCCAAGAAAGGGATTTGATCCTTGTTGTATTTTGTAGATAGCAAAGCTTTACAAGGCAAACAACTAGTCTAGTATGGTAGTTGGAGCCCTGGCTCTTAGATATTTTTGTAACTCCATCTCCCCCTATTCTTATAAATAGGGGGAAGGCACATTATACAAAGGGTTCTGGTTCTGGAATTTCTCACCTGTGAGGGCTAAGCTCTATGATACCAATTTGGCTCATAACTATGTAAGTGAATGATTGTTATATGAGATTGTATTACTTTACACAGGGAAATCTTCAGACTATCACAAAATGGTGGTGATTCCTCCTTCTTAGCATTACAATATGTTTTTCCTTCTGTTAATTCCATTATGCTCATATTCATCTCTACATGTGTGCTACAATAGATGCTAGAAATTATTTCATGCTTCCTTATAGATCCATGTGTGTTGATTTATTAATGCATAATGTCTGTATGAAGGGCTGAATTATATCTTTAAACTACTATATAAGAATCATAGAAACCATCCTCTCTTCGAAACATTATTTCTCCTTGTAACTCAAACAAGTGTATAATTTCCCATTGCTTGCAGCTCTATGTTTCAACATAGAATTCTGGATGTTTTGGGCTCTATATGATGAGTTATGCTCTCTCCTAATCCTCTCTCATTTATTCAGCAAAGCCTATTAAGTTGTAATCCCCTTTGAAGTAATCAACCTCTGTTGTTCTATGTGATACTATTGGGAAATGTGAGAGTGACGCAATACCTAAAATGCACATCTCATACCTTTGGAGGAATGAACCAACCTTGCTCATACCTTTTTGTTTATGTGACAATTGGAGTGTTGCAACCCCCTCACATATAACCTTACAAGAACTCCTCTATTTAATATGTCCTAGGCACTGGTCTATAATCAACCCATAGGCTATCCCTAGGGAGCTTTCCTTGCCTCCTGCTGCACTTATGTTGCAAGTGCAATATTTAGCGACAACAGAAGGTAAGGTTGAGAAGTACATAGATCAGTTTGTAGCAAAAGGTTATTCCTAAGTTCCAAGAATTGATTTTGGTGATATTTTTTCTCTTGTTTCCAAGGTACCTTCTATTAGATTACTTTGATCTATTATTGCTTATTTTGATTTTGAGGTTGAATACATGGATGTGAAGGCAACATTTCGTCATTGGGATATGGAAGAAGAGATATACATGAAGAAACCAGAAGGATTTGCGTTGAAGGGAAAGAAATAACTAGCGTGTAGGTTAAAAATTTCTCTGTATGGGTTAAAATAGTCACCAAGGATGTGGTATCCGAAATTCTATACATATATACAAGGACCTGGCTTCACCAAATGAAAGGTGAATCACTGTGTGTATTTTAAATTAATTGGTGACCATGTTATTTATCCAGTCTTGTATGTCGACGATATGTTGTTGATTGGAAATGACAAAGAAATTATCGAGGATTTGAAGACCCAATTGTCCTCCAAATTTAACATGAACGGTCTTGGTATTACAAACTATATTTTGGGCATATAAATTAAATGAGATAGGGAAAAGAGGAAGCTATGGTCAAAATAGAGGAAGTATGTCGAGAAAATATTTTAGACGTTTAATATGCAAGATAGTAAACCAGTGAATGTTACTATTCCTATAGGTGTAAAGTTATATGTTGAACAGTGTCCCAAGACACAAGAAGAGGAAGATAAAACATCTCGTGTTCCATACCCAAGTGAAATTGGTAGCCTGATGTATGCAATGGTCTGTACTAGACCAGACATTGCACATGTAGTGGGATTATTGAGCAAGTTTATGTCAAACCCAGGGAAGGAGCATTGGATGGAAATGAAGCAGTTTTTTAGGTATTTGTGTGGCACTAGTGATTATGGTTTGTGCTACCAAGGAAGACCAGCATTAGACAGAGTTTTGGACATCCATGGCTTTGTTGATGCAGATTGGGTTGGAGATCTAGATCACAAAAGATGTACAAGTGGGTATGTGTTTAACCTATTTAGAGGAGGAGTCAGTTGGATGAGTAAAATATAGTCTATAGTGGCTCTTTCAACTATAGAGGCTGAATACATGGTAGCCACTCATGCAAGAAATGAAGAATTTGGTTGTAGATATTGTGTTTAAGTATAGGGTTGGTACAATGAGATATAAGGATAGATTGTGATAGCCAAAGTGAAATTTTCTTGGCAAAAAACCCTTCTTATAATCAAAACATAGAGCACAATTATATTCAATATCACTTAGGGGGGATATGGTTGACGGAAAAAAGGTGTTGTTGGTAAAGGTGGACACTTTAAAGAATGTTGCAGATCAAGGAAAATTTTAAGGATGGAAAAATTTCTTGAAGTTTAAAAACATTGGCGAATCTCACTAATCCCTAATATGCAAACTATAAAATGTTTATTGATATATTTGTAAAATTATTCAAATTTATAATGATGTTATATATAGCCTCTATACAATGTTGGCGATTTTTAAGGTAAAATAATTTTATATTCTAAAATTTGGGCGAATCGTCTTTTATAAAATTGGAAATTGGCGAATCTTTTTTGTGGAAAAATCATGGAAAATTAGCCCACTGGGCGAACATTAGCCCCTAAAATTTTCCATGTTGCAGATGCAATGATGATGTCTATGATCACTGAGAATTTTTTTAATGTAGAGAAACAATGGGTGTTGCAGGGTTGAACGAATGACTAAGCTCTCCTGTGACCACTGTGTGGAAACAAAAACAACAAGTAGGTGTGTGTTATATTATTTCCAAAACTAGTCACACACACGGGGGGTAAGCCCCCTTGTCGGGGGGTCACAGGGGGGGGGGGGGGGGGGGTGGGAGTGTATTCACCCATATCGTGGGTTTTTAGGAGGGCGGTATCTACCCTGCATGGGACCTCAAGTAGTGCCCTATGAAAAAAAATTGTACCCTATATTAGGTGGGCAGACCTACCTATGGTTTTGTGCATGGGTTTTGCACATGTTTTTGGGCATGATGGTTTTATTCCCATGGTATTTTGTAGATCTGATTAAGGGAACTATGGTTATGTTATAATCCAAGTTTAATGGATTGGGGTTTATGAATGCTTTGACATGTATATATGTAGTAACATTAAAAGGAAAACACTGAAAAAATCAATCTGATAGCCCCAGTTTTGGGATCCAAGGGAAAATCTGTGTATTTTGTTTTGTCTTTCTCGCCATTGTATATTTTTTGTTTTTAAGAATTAATTTGTAGGTAATTTATGTTATAGGGTTAAAACTTGCACATCCATTACTAATATGTCATCTATACCATCGATATCAACCATTGGATGGGGTGCCATGAGGGTGATAGAGACCCAAGCCATGTTTTAACATCACATGACTCCCATTGAGTTGGCAACTAACTTGGGTGGAGACACATTTTTTTTTCAAGCAAGAAATGAAAGAATATTTCATTGAATAAAAGGTGGTTACATGTGCATATTTTTGGTGAACAACAACGTCCCAAATAATCTTGAGATATGGGATCATGGGTAAAAACAAAGAAGAAGTCAAAATAAAACTGAGCACAAAAATAGAGCATGATATAATGAATATGTATAAAATCCAACAAGATCACTGAGAGAGAAAAGTTGGGAATAAAGAGCCCAACATCAAGCAGTGCATGCCAAGATTGAACCACAGATGAAAACAAGGAAAAAAATTCTAGAAGTAGGAATGTCCATCAAAAGAAGAAAGACCCCATGTTGCTAATAAAGAAATTAACCAGAATCTCAAAGAACATATCTCCATCCCTGACATTGGTCCCCATCCTAGAAACAGAGTCACAAAGGAATTCTTATCCTTAAAAATATAGCTGAAAGTGATGCAGGGGAATGAGGCAGACATGGTTGAAATGTGCTCCATCCAGTGGAAAAGAGGAGGGAAAAATAACAAGGAGTGTTCATTGACCTACTCTATGACAATATTTGATTCTCTAGTGATCAGAATACGATCAATACCAACCATTTGACACATCTGGTCACCCCCAATAACACCAACACCTTTTCTCGAAATTCTTTTCCATGTCCTCCTCACCAGTAGAAGTGTTATGACATAGTTGGGCTGAATATAATGATGGAACCAAATCCACATTCCCCAGACGCAACAACACCAAAACAAAAACCTACAGGGAAGATATTCACAAGTTTCTTGAGTGACTAGCTGCGACCATGGGAGAGTGGACTCCAAGGGCCAATCTCCATAATATAGGCTATAATGGGAAAAGTAGTGAACAACAAATTTAGTGTTTTGCTCTAAAAAATGAAGGCATTTACTTTGCCAAATACTCCATAAAATGTGCAAAGGGATAGGCTTGAAGGCTCTATTACGGAGAGACCAGTTTTGTATGAAATCTGCAAAGGATGATATGTCCACCAACGTAATGATCATGATAATATTAGATACCTCCCCCCAGAAAAGGATCAAAAAAGGGAAGTAAAAGAATATTATTCACATTAGCTGATATGCAGAGTGGGAAGATCCTAAGCCCTATGAATCCTCTCTTGACTAAATTTTCCAATTTGAGGATTTTATGATGGAAAAGTAGCCAGATGAGACATTTTAACTTCGTTGGAACTGTAACAACCCCACCTATCAGGCTCACCCAAGAAACCTGCTAGCTGGACAAACATGTGATGAGATAGGTTACTAAGGGATTCAATCTTCTAGGTGACCTTAAGGAAATGGAATCGACGAAACTCATCAAACAAACCTGTCCACTTCAGCAACAACACCCTCACGAGACATGTTAGCCACTCAGATAGGCTGGCCCAGAGTCCCATTGATGATTTAATAATTTTAGCCCAGATTCCCTATCATGCTATAGGCAAGACAATGACCAACAACTCAAAATCCCTCGCATAGGACTCTGTGCCAGGGACTGTGGAATTTTCATAGTAGACCTATGCCAGTGACCTAAATATTTGAGCCACTTTTCTAGCCTAGAATCTAGGCCTTTGCCCAGAACTTGCTACAACCTTCAGAATCATTCAAAGACATGATAAAAATGTTGATAAATCAAAATCAACCTCAAGAGTAGGCCTGAGCATCCCCAACCAGCACTGGCATTCTATCAAACACTTATCTCCAATGTACTCTACAGGTTCACAATACAAGACAGAGCATAAATGACTAAAATAACTTATGAAACATAACCCAGAGGATCATCACCTTCTCCATTGAACTATTATATCATCAATTAGGTCATGCATCCATCCATTTAAAAATTACAGGTAAATGCATGAAATAACCATGACATGAACCAATCAAATAACCATTCTTATAACCAACATTAAACCACATAAATATTAGAGATATAACAACCGTTAAATCCACATATAAAAAAGTACAAACTATGAGAGCTTAGATTTTATTAATCATAGGAAAATCCGACGAGGTTTGGGACTTCCACGTACCACTTGACCATAGACATGGTTGAACCAAATCTCTCTTTTAGCCAGTCACCCTTGTGCCATATTCCAAAGATGAATGTGGGATCTCATAGAGTAACCAAGGGAATCCAGAGGCTAAACCACCTCCACCCTCACCAAATCATGATCACACCAAAACTGGTGCTATGATCACAACCGAAACGAACCTAGAATGCCATCCAGAATCGATCACTATCCTTGAGGAATTTTTTGTCTCCTTATCTCTCAAGGTTTATCCCAATCCAATCCTGGATCACTAGGCCCTCAACCGAGACTAGTTTCTTACGCTTTACTGCAATGAAAAAATGGATCACTAGGCCCTAAACCAAGACTTATCCCTCAGGCTTTACCATGTATCCTACAAAAACCTGTCAAGAGATTCCTAGGCCTTTGGGAATGAAACTTGAGACCACCTCCACCCCGGATTCTAAAATCCATCTGGAAAACCAAAGCTCAAAACTGAAATAAACATCCCAACACCATGGCATCTATAAAAATGTAAGGCTAGGTTGAAAACAATTGTAATAACCCATCGAAACCATGCCATTGCTAGCAAGAGAACCATACACAAACATGCAAAGACATGCATGTCCAAACTAGCTAGGAAATCACACATGCAAAAGGTTACCCACAAGTATTCCTGCTGAAGCTGCTTGATCCTATTTTTTCTTCCTTGATCCTTTCTTTCCTTTCCTTTCCTTTCCTTGCTATTCTTCCCTTGATCCAAAGCTAGAGTTCTCCAAGAAAACTCTAAGTGACCAAGAGTGGGAGAGATAGAGAGAAAAATGAAAGAGCTCCAAACTTGAACTGACAAAAGGTTATCAACTGATCCTCAAAAGCCTTTTTATTAATGAGGCCTCTATTTTCTTCATTTTCCATTATTTTCCTTCAATTTCCTCCTCACATGCAAACTGTGACCTTTTACCTTCCTTTTCTCCTAATTTCCTTTATTTTCATAAATAAATGTGCCAAAAATTCCATTTTTCCTTTTGATGCCTTTGCCTTAGCCTTTTGCCAATTTTCCTTAGCAAAAACACACATGCAGTGATGCCCACTAGGATATCTTTGCCAAACATTCAGCCTGGAATAAGTGTCCCTTAACTGTGATCTTATTTTTCCTTTAGTAACTCTTATTACATGAAAATTTCGCCAGCACTAATATAGAACCCTCCCTCTTGGGGAACACCATCCTTAGTGTTAAACCACACTATGACCTCAGTAAAACCGCTAAAAAGTAAATATATTGCCCATGGATCTTTATAACTTAGCTCATTGCAGTATTCATAATGAAAGAATTTCTCAAAAGAAAAACATCATGATAACATGACAATATAACAACCATAATAACATGACACCCATACCACTTATTGGAGCTTTATAACTTATCTCATGGTGGTATTTACATTCATATACATATACATACATATACCAAAACATTAGCAAAACAAATTCCAAACATATACCAACATCAAACCAAAACTACTTTGCCTCAACCATCAAACAATGAATGATACAGGGCCCACATCTGATCTACCATCTCCCATGTAGCTTCTTTAGGCCCAAAGTTCTTTCACTGACATTTTAACTTCCTTTGTGGATCTATTCTAGATATTTAGATGTTCATGTTGTAATATGCACTCAGGTTGCGGCTGGAACACTCCTTCTTGATCCGCATGCAATATATACCAATCAGTAACATGATCAACATCCTTTATATACTTCATAAGTAGTGAAATATGGAAAACATCATGGAATTTCACTGTTGGAGGTGGTGCAAGTCGATATGCCAATGGTCCAATCCTCTCAAGGATCTTTAAAGGGCCACAATACCATGGGGCCAACTTGGCACATTAACCAATCCTCAAAGATTTTTTCTTGGGCTTGATGTGCAAATACACATGCTCCCCAACCTGAAACTCCTTGAACACCCTATGATGATTCACATAACTCTTCTATGTATCATTTGTTTCCTTTAGATTCTTCTTTATAACCTAAATTTCCTACTCCATGTCTTCCAACACGTGTACTCTAGTAGGTACCATGTTCACTAGATCACTCCAGCTGATGGGAGTGTTACAACTCTACCCATATAATTCCTCGAAAGGAAAATCCTCAATGAGTCATGATAACTGTTATTGTATTTGAACTCAACCAATGGAATATACTCCTCCCATTTATGCTACTGGTGCATCATGTACATCCTTAACATGTCCTCTAAGATCCTAGTGGCCCTCTCTATTTGTCCATTTGTCTGTGGACGATAAGTTCTGCTCAAGGCCAACTTTGTGCCCAAGCCTGCAAATATCTACTTCCAAAACTTGGAAGTGAACTTTGCATCCATGTATAACATAATCTTCTTTGGAACACCATGGAGTTTCACTATCTCTCTAATGAACACCTGTGCTACCTCACTGGCTGAATATGTAGTCCTTATTGAAATGAAGTGAGCTACCTTGCTCAATTTATCAAAGACGACCATAATAGAGTCATGCTACTTTACTGTTGTCGAATGACCAACGATGAAATCCATAGAAATGACCTCCCATTTCCATTCTAGAATTTCTATAGGCTATAGTAAACCACCTAGATGCTTACATTCCACCCTGGCCTACTAACAATCTAAACATCTAACCATGAACTCTGCCAGTTCCTTCTTTAGATTCAGACAATAGTACAACCTCTTCATCATCGTGAATATATTTTGATATCCTAGATGATCTTATTATGGCTTCGCACGATATTCCCTCAAGATAAGTTTCTTGATCTCACCATAATTTTGTACATAGACACTGTCTCTAAATCTCACCAAACCATATGCCCTGAGACAATAGTCTACATCCTGATGACCTGTACCTATATGTGCACCTGTGCCTATACCTATACCTATACCTATACCTGTGCTCTGCTATAACTTGTGGATAATCTCCATGTATTTGTCATCCTATTGTCTTTCCTACAAGATCATATCCTGTAACTCTATCCGATAAGAGTTCATAGCTGCTATATGATTTACCTTAACCTTCCTCCTAAGAGCATCCACACTCCAGTTCTCCTTCCCTTTGATGTATATGATCTCGAAGTCAAACTCACTAAAAGTAGCCAACCATCTAGCTTGTCTGGCATTTAGATGTGGTTGATCAAACAAATAACTCAACCCACTATGATCGCCCGTCAATGTAAACCTTCTGCAAAGAAGAAAGTGACTCCACATATGCAATGCATGTATAATCGTTGTTATATCAAGATCATGCGTTGGATAGTTTTGCCGCTCTCATTCAATTTTCATGACTCATACCACACTAGCTTCCCTTCTTGCATGAGAACTCCACCGAGTTCTCTCTTGAAATAACCTGTACACACTACAAACTCCTTGTCTGGATCCACAATATTTAGCACCAGTGCATGTGTCAACAACTGCCTAAGCTGCTCAAAACTAGCCTCATGTTATTCTGTCCATGTTAGAAAATTATATATTACAAAGCAGTGGAACACATTAAATATTGTAGAAATATAAGCATAGAAAACTCATAAAGCAAGAGAGACACAGATATACATGGTTCACCTAATTTGGGCTACATCCATAGAGAAACAACCAATCCTTCCTTTTATATTATCCAACAAACTGAAGAGATATAACCTACAATAGATCCATTGTAATTCCCTCTTCGATATCAATCTCCTTTCTTTTCCTCACTCAGAATACAGATCTACATAGATGGAATACAATTCCCTCATATATAGCGAAAGGTTGCCTTCTAGGGCAAAGAAACCTAAATTAAACATAACTTGTACCGTCATATCTCCAACTAATGAACAACCCAAATTGACTACAAAATTACAACATTTTACAAGGCAATTTTACATCTATTTTTAGCTTCGGGGGATCTTCCCCCAATCCCCCATTGGGGGGCTCCCAAAGGTCACAGCCACCCCCCTGGACCCCCCCTGCAGCGTATATTTTATGGGCAGCTTTGTCACCCCATCACGTACTTGGGTCCAATGCAGTGATACCTTTGAATACAGAAGATAATCAAGATCCACACCCAACAGTCCATTCAAACTTCTTACCTTTCTACTACAATGATGTGATAGGATATGCAATGCGTGAGAAGTTCATGACGAACCTCCTGTAGTAACCTGCCAATCCCATACATGATCTCACATCATCCAAATTATTAGTAGCTTCCCACTCCATAATAGCCCTTATCTTTTTTGGATCCACTGCTATGCAATCCTTGGAGAGAACATGCCCAAATCAATGTATCTTCATCTGAAATAAGTTGCACTTGCTAATTTTAGCATATAGTTGATGCTCTCTTAGCCATCTTAGCACTTATTCTAAATGCTCGACATGTTCTTCCTCATTCTCAAAATATACCAGTATGTCATCAATGAATACAATAACAAACTTCTCTAGATAAGGACACAATGCATTATTCATCAAACACATAAATGTAGCTGGAGCATTAGTCAAATGAATGGAACAACAACAAACTCATAATTCCCATACCTAGTCTTGAACACAGTCTTGAAGATATCCTCTCCTTGATGTGTACATGATGGTATCCCGATCTCAAGTCAATCTTAAAGAACACTACTACTCCCTTCAACTGATCAAACACATCATCAATCCTCGGTTAATGGTACATGTTCTTGATAGTAAGTTTGTTTAGCTAATTGTAGTCACGAATGCACAATCTAAGAGTACCATATTTCTTCTTCACGAAAAAAATTGGTGCACCCTGAGGCGATACATTCGACCTAATGTACCCCTTTTCCAAAATTTCCTTCAACTACAACTTTAACTCAACCAACATAGGTCTACTCATTCTATAAAGTTCTTTTGATGTTGGGGCCGCCCCTAGCATCAACTCAATAGAAAAGCATACATCCCTCTGAGGTGGAAAATCTATAATGTTCTTAGGAAATACATCCCGAAACTGCTACAAAACTGGGTATCTTCTTAACACATCTGCATCCTCAACCAGCTTACCCTTTTCACTAGAAATGTGTACTGCAAACATCACACAACCCTTTCTGCAACTATGCTTAGCTTGCAGAATGGTAACCATCCTCATTGATGTAGGCTTCCTCTTCCCCAGCAAAGTCCTCTTTTCCCCACTATCATCCACACACTCAATGGCCTTGCCAAAGCAATCCACTTTGGTTCTGTGAAGTTATAGCCAATCCATACCCAAAATCATACTATAAAAACCCAATGGACATACATTCAAATGTGTTGTTGTAGGCATACCATTTACTCAAATGCACAAGATCTTATCCAATGGTGAAATCTCTTCTTTGTACCTGTATCCAACTGTACAAACAAACATTTTGCATGCACTTCTTTTCTAAAACCACACTTATCCACCAAGTTAGGATTAATATAACTATAGTTGGCTCGAGGACCAATCAAAATAGAAACAACCTGATCACAAATCTTACCGTCCATCTCAATGATCAATACCTGATGATCTACTTGCCTTTTTTCCATACCTACCAAGATCTGAGGAATGCTATGACCAACAACACCAATTGTATGTGCCTCCTGAGCACTGTAGATATGGGATCTACCACCACTTTGATACTACAGATAATCCCTCTTACGCTAATCCTTAGCACATATCCAACATTGCAATGCTTGCCAACCACTACCTCTAGCTTTCTACTCTCCACATCCTTTCTCTATTGTATTGAATCTTACGTAAGGAACTACATTTTCTTTCTCACATGCATCTTGAGGTATTCCTCTCTTTTGTGGCCATTTTCCATTAGCTTTCTCATTTCTTTTCAAGTCATGCTTGGGCTCAAATTTTTGCTTTGATTGCTCATAACAATGCTTGAAATTTTGGATGACCTCCTCCAATGATCTAGGCTCATCGAACTCAATTTGGTCTCTATATGCTACTGGAAACCCAATGATGAATCTCTAAACCTTTGACTTCTCCTTTGTGAGGTAAGGCATATATCTCAACAACTCTAGAAATCTTCTAGTATACTCATCATCTGTCATAGAAGCCATCCACAACTCATAAAACTACTTAGCTCTATAATCATAGTACCTCACAGACAAGTACATCTTCTTGAAGAGCCTTTCAAATGCATGCCAAGTCAAATATTCTCCATGTATATCTTTGAAATTCTTCACATCTTCCCACCAAATATATGCTTTACTTTTGAGACTGAAAGTGGCTATCTTTGCTTTCAAATTTTCTGAATAATCATGCAATCAGAAGAATTTATTCATAACAAGAAAGCATGCTTCTGCATCCTTTGATTTCCTCACGTCTCCATTAAAGGTAGGTGGATTTTTCTTCTTAAACTCATCCGAAAAGTATCCCTTATCACTCCTCCTGTAAGGATGATGATGATGACGATCATGATGTCTATCAAAACCAAAACTGGAATAGTACCTGTGTTGATCACCTCTCCTATCTAAAGTATCCAAAAAGATGCCATATCTGATCATTTCAGATCTATATGACCTCTGTCTACTAGGATAATTACTAGCATATACCCCATTATTTTTGTCCTCATGTTCATGGCTAATCTGAAGCAGTCCCTGTCGCTGCAAATCTGACAAACTCTGAAGTAGTATCACATTCACCTCTTCTTATTTCTCTTGTCCCTACATGATTTTGTCATTGTCTGCTTTGTAACTCCTTATTTCTTCCTTCAAACTTCTCAATGTGTCTTCCAAGTTAGAAGAGTGCCCCACACCACGCTACCCATCTGATGCATATAAAGATTCTGTGTAGTCTACCACCTTGCTACCCATCTGATCTATTTCCTGCAAGCCATACTATGTTAGCTAAACTAAATCACAATAAACCAACATACCTTAGCATAATTAGGGAGGATAAATTTTATGAAAAATCATCAAATCAACATGATACATGTATAACATAATCATAACAACATATAGACATATATCAAATAATTGTATCAATGCATAAACATCATTCTAGCTAGGGTCTAGTCATCAATACAAGGCCATATCAACAATGCATGTTGTGAGATCATGCATGACAACAACCATTACTCCATTGCACGCATTGCCACATCCAACTATCAACATGCGTAATCAATTCCTAATCAACTAAACGTACTCATGAACGCATGTAGTGGAGCACAAGTGATCAATTCTTGTAATCAACCTACAAGACTGACACATATAATCAAAACATTCAAGAATACACCTAACATATAAGCATGTAGTCAGGAAACATATAATCAACATGTAAGTGACTTATCAGAATGTTAGACCCCTATACTACTAGTGTAACCCTTTATTGTTATTAGTACAACCCCCTTATTATATTTTTGTATCCATGTAGTCCCCATATTGTTACTATTGTGCTCCATAGAAGCCCACTGTTGTTATTATTGTGCCCTTACATTATTACTGTTATGTCGGCTTTGATTATATTATGACCCCTTAGACTCCTATATATAGAAAGGAAGTCTTTTCATTTGTATCATCCAAGAATTGTTCATTTATGTAATGTAAAGGAGGTTTCCCCCTCGAAGAGGCTGAATTATAAGGTGTTGATCTATCTTTTCTATCTTTTCTTGAGCTGGTTTCATAACATTTGGTATCAAAGCTTTGGATTCTAGGGTTTCACTGCTCCAAATAGGTCATCATGGCATTTTCGCTATAACTTTTTTTCTGCGATGTTTCAGAAGCTAAAAAAGAAAACCCATTTGAGAAGAAATCGCGCTGAACCTCGTGTCTGAATTTCAGAGCTTTTTGCACTATATTTGTGGAGATTTGATCTGAGGAAGTTGGTCTTTTTGCAGACTCTTGAATTACGTTCCAAACAGGTGACCTGGGGAAAATCATCATAACTTTCTCTCTAAGTATCAGATTGAAATTTCGTAAGAAGGTATAGAAGGAAAACGGACTGTAGTTTCTTGTATATATTTTTCAGAGCCAAAGGTTGAAACAGTGACTCGTGGCATGTCGCACAAGTTTGCTCTACTGAACTAGTCTATAATCAGGTCACTGTGGGAGATTTCGCATAACTCTTCCTTGGAGAATCCAATTTGGATTAGACTGGTGGAATTAGAAAGAGGGAATAGAGGGCTACTGTAGGTCAGAATTTTAGAACTGGAAGAGCCAAAATTACAGATTTATAGTCATTTCAAGATCGAGCTCCTAAAATCAAGAAAAGGCGATATGAGGAAGTTTGATGGCAAGGATCCAGTAAATTGGATACTTCAAATGGAGCAATATTTTGATATACGTGGTGTCCCAATGTTGCAAAAGGTATGTATTGCATCTTCATATTTCAAACTGGATCAATTTTTATGGTATAAAGGGATTTGTTCATGTAAACAACTTGTTACGTGGTCAATTTTCACGGAGGAAATGATAGAACATTATGAGGATACAAAGAGCAACACCTTCTTTAGAGCAACACCACAACAATTGGGAAGAGTAAAAGAGCTTTGTTACATAGTGGAAAGTAAAATTATGGTGACAAGGAAGTCTACCCCTCACAACTATAATAATGGAAGTGGTGTTTCTCCTAGCCTTCCGCAAACTACAAGGTTACACCACAACAATTGGAAGAGAAAAGAGAAAAAGGCCTTTGTTATAATTGTGATAGAAAATGCACTAAAGGTCATAAGTGTGCTGAGAAGAAATTATTTTACATAGATTATGAAGAGGAGGAAGAAAAGGATCAAGAAACATCAAAAGAAGAGTATATACACCAGGAACTAACCCTAGAGAAAGAATAAATGAATCCAACCATATCTTGTAAAGAATTGGAAAGAATTACCACTCCTCAAACTCTCAAGATAGAAGGACATATCAAGAAGAAAAAGGTTCAAGAAGTGAAAGATCACATCGAGAAAGAAGAAATGAATCCAACCATATCTTGTAATGAATTGGCTGGAATTACCGCTCCTGAAATTATCAAGATAGAAGGACATATCAAGAAGAAAAATGTTCAAGAAGTGAAAGATTACATCGAGCATCAAGAAATGAATCAGACCATATCATGTAAAGCATTGGAAGAAATTACCACTCCTCACACTCTTAAGATAGAAGGACATATCAAGAAGAAAAAGGTTCAAGCAGTGAAAATCACATCGAGCATCAACAATAAGTTCTCCAAATTTTAAGGGATAACGCCACTTTGGTGAAAAATCGAATGAAACAACACGTAAATCAACATTGTAGTGAAACAAATTTTGATGTAGGTGATTGGGTATTTTTACTGCTACATCTCAAGCAAGCTATTTATGAGAAGGAAATTTTGGAAATACTACATGCACTTAAGAAATGGCGTCCTTACCGAATGGGAAGACACTTAAAGGTAAAAATGGATCATGATAGTCTTAAATACTTTTTAGAACAAATATTATCTATAGAAGAACAGAAAAAATGTGTCACAAATATATTGGGTTATGAGTTTGACATCATCTATAGAAAAGGGAAGTAAAATTTTGTTGCAGATGCACTCTCAAGAAAGGATAAGGATGTGGAATCATTGTTTTGTTCTATTTATATTATCCAACCAGATTGGATAAACGAAGAAAGGGATTAATGGAAGAAGGACAAAGAAGTATGGCCACTAATTCAAAAGTTGCAGAAGATCCCAATTCAAACAATATTGCTAGAACTTGAAGAGGAGGGAAAAATCATATTGGAACTTGGAGCAGTCACAGAAATAAGAACTCGATAGCTATGAAATCGATCAATTTCAAAGTATCTCATCAAGGGGAAGAACTTACCAGTTGAATATTCCACATGGGAGGACAAGAATTTTATACAGAAGCATCAAGAGCTACTCAAGCGCTGAGGACAACACTTTTTGAAGGAGAGGGCCATGCTAGACCCCTATACTACTAGTGTAACCCCTTATTGTTATTTGTACAACCCCCTTATTATATTGTTGTACCCACGTAGTCCCCATATTGTTACTATTGTGCCCCATAGAAGCCCACTATTGTTATTATTGTGCCCTTACATTATTATTGCTATGTCGGCTCTGATTATATTATGACCCCTTAGACTCCTATATATAAAAAGGATGTGTTTTCATTTGTATCATCCAAGAATTGTTCATTTATGTAATGTAAAGGAGGTTGCCCCCTCAAAGAGGCTGAATTATAAGGCATTGATCTTTCTTTTCTATCTTTTCTTGAGCTGGTTTCATAACACAGAATATCAAACCAGTCATAAAATTCTGACGATGCATCCCACAAAATCACATGAATCTACTCATGACGGCCTTACTACAACAATGATCAACATGATGAAATGCAACAAGAACATGGAATGAAAGTGTAAGAGACACACATGCAAGTAACATGCATGCATGGCCAAGCACCTTCACCCAAGGAGAGCACATACACACTCTGATACCAATCTACAACACCCCCTCCTCCCAGGCTCACCCAAGCATGAGCCAGTCGGGAAACATATGATAAGATAGATTACTAAGGGATTCAATCTCCTCATTGAGCTTAAGGAAATTGAATCGACATAAATCATTAAACAAACCCATCCACATCAACAAGAATACCCTCAGGAGACTTGTTAGCCACTCAAATAGCCTATCCTTGAGTGCCACGAATGATTTAAACCTTTTAACCTAGATTCACTCTCATGTTATAGATAAGACTATGACCAACAACTCTGTCCCTCTCATAGGCCTCTGTTCCGGTGATTGGTTTCTTAGTAGACCTGTGCCAGTGACCTTGAGATTTGAGCGACTTTTCTAGCCTAGAATCCTGGCCTCTACTGAAAACATGCTATAACCTTTAGAATCATTCAAAGACATGATAATAATGCTAATAAATCAACCTTGACCTCAGGACTAGGCCTGAGCACCCCTAATCGGGGCTAACATTCTATCAAACACTTGGCATCAATGAAACCTATAGGTCTAGGATACAGGATAGAGCATAAACGACTAAAGGAACTTATGAAACAAAACTAGGAGGATCACCACCTTATCCATTGAACTATTATATCATCAATTAGGTCTTTCATCTATCCATTTAATAATTACAAGTAAATACATTAAAAAACCATGACATGACCCAACCATATAAGCATGCTTGTAATCATCATTAAACCATATAAATATAAGATATATGGAGTCCATTAAATCCACAAATAAACAAGTATGAATTATAAGAACATAGATTTTATTAATCATAGGAAAATCCAACCAGGTTCAGGACTTCCATGAACCACTCGACCATAGACATGGCTAAACCAAATCTCTCTTTCATCCTGTAACCCCCGTTGTTGGGCATGGAATCCCCCCCATAGCATGCTTTTGGGCTCAAAGCCCAAATTTTGAGTAATGTCATTGTAAATCCCCGCAAATTGTGGGCGCAAAATGTATGTTAGAGTCATATGGCTGTCCACCCTAAGTTTGAATGTAATGTCAGCCTACGGACTATGGGATTGTATAAATAGAGCGAGGCTCTAAGTTGTAAAGGAGGGAGGGGGAGATAGAATCTAATGGATAGAAGAAGATAGTGAAACATATAAGAAGAGTCTAAGTGCGTCTTGGGTAGTAGAAATAGGAAGAGGCTCTGCAGCTGAGTGCGCAGAGGCCTAAGTAGAGTCTGCAGCTGAGTGCACAGGGAAAAATAGAGTTTGTAACTGAAGGAGGAAGAATAATAAAGAGAAGTTTTATCTGAATTCGATGTATCTGTTCTTAAGTTATTACATGCTTGATATCGTTTGCAATTCTACTGTTTATTTACTGCACGCACTTATATGAATTGTGAATATTGTTAAGTATAAATGAAAGCATACAAATAAGTTAAGTTAATAAACTAATATTAGGCTATGAGTAAGGACTTGGGTAATAACGCTGTTCGGCCCTCGAGTAGGGCTACACAAAGGCAGCATCTCAGGCTGTGAGGTATGGGTAAGCGTGTGCAACAACGTGCACACAGGGTTGAACCGCAAACCACTAGAAACCATCAGACATCTCTAGGGTGTGAAACCCTGGTTCTAGCACCCTCGCATAGTAATTCGTGTGGGACCTCAGTCTGTACTCTGTGGACTGTTACCAAAATGGCCAGTAGTACTGGGATTTGTTTGGCTAAATCACCTATGAACCTAGGTCAGGCCCCAATAAGCCAACAAATGGTTTTGTTTCCGGGACAGGGGTCAGTGATGAGCCTCATAAATGGGTAATTATATGGGCTCATTTTACCTCCTAACCTAGTCAAATCAACCATTCTCTTAGCTTATTGTATGATTTTCTGATTATATTTATGCTTATGGAGTGAGTTGAGTTAGTTATGATGCCATGTGGTCTAACATGTGTTTAATGCACATTTTTGATGAATTTTGAGGTTAAAGTCAAGGATCCAGTGGACAAATGGAAACAATAACTCAAAGTGGACAAAGGAGAGGACTTATAGGAGGGAATCCCCCTAATTTTTACTCCTCACTTCAAATTCTCCTTCATTAAGCTCGAAGTACAAGTAGCTGAATCATGCGCTAGAAGGCAGTCGAGCAAGTGGACGATGACTGATGATTATCTCGAGTTTTGGGAGCCAAGCCTCCCTGATTTTAAGGAAGATGTTGGTAGCTTCATTTGTACAAGTAAAGAGGCCTAGGGCCTCACTAGGGTTGGACTTTTGTTGAAACTTTGTTGTACTTTTTCTTATGTAAACTCTGCTCAACTTCGAGCTTATTATTTGGATAGTTCCATATAATCTTGTTATTGTTTCAAAATAAAGATGGAATCCTTTTTGAGTTAGCACTGAGTTACCTTAGAGGGCTGAATATCTTGGGTTAGGGCCCAATCCAGGCAGCCAAGCTCCTTTTTACTTGTATTTGTATGTTTTATTCCAGTTTGTAGATTAGGTTGTTGTTAGATGAATTTCTTTTATGGTCAAGAATATGCTGCCTTTGATGATTCAATAGTTTGCTTCTATTTTTGCTTTCTATAGTAGGTTAAGTAGTGATAAAGAAATATCCAAAAGGCTAGCAATAGTGCCTTGACCTCTCTTCCTCCCTCTGGGACCATAATTTGAGGCAAAGACCCTCTTTCTCGCCCAAAAACACAGATTTTCCTCATTCATAGGACTTCTAGTGTTTACAGCTTTTTAGTTGGTTAATAGTCTAGTTTTCTTTGCTTCAAAACTTCTCCATCATGCTCACTTCTTTAGATACCATAATATTCTTCCATGCTTTTCTTTCTTGCAGCAATTATCAACATTTCCTTTCATAGATCACAGCTTAGATTAGTTTGATGAAAAACTCTGTTTTTCTAGATGCACTTATTTCATTGATTGCTTAATCTCATTGGTTTAATGTCAGTTGTTTATGCAGGAGATATCTTCCAGTAGTAGGCCAGCCTATCAGCCACCCCATCCTCCATCTGATCCATGCCCTACCAGTCACCCAAGTCTCCCCTCAATTCTGCCTTAGTTTCCTGCATTTTCCATAGAATTTCTTCCTCTCTCCTTGAGTAAATCTGATCATCTTTCTCTATCCTAATGATTCTTGGTAGACCCTAGGGACCCTAACACTTCATCCAACCTTCATCCACCTTTTCCACCCACTCTCACACCCTCAAAACAGTTCTCGGCTTGCTCCTGTAGGCCTCTTGTAGAACGTTGTTTTTTCTCTTGTAGATTTCCCGTGTCCTCCTGTAGATTTTCTTGTAGGCTTTCTTTTGAAGGCCAAGTGTAGGAAAAGCCTCCAGAAGGCCACTTGAGACCTCCTAGGACCCAACCACACCATCCTACATCCTCTCAAGTCCCAAAACCACCTCTCAACACCACCTATTCACTGCCACATTCACAAACAATAGATCACATGCATGTCAAATTCACCTAAAAATACATAAAAATCCAAAAAGATGTTTTTTTCTTATTTACTTCTAGAAATAGCTTAGCTAGATGTTTTTTACTTCCTTGAGTAGGTAATGGAATTATTTTCATGGTTTTCATAGTGCTTTCTGCAAAAGTAGGATTCATTGGTTAATTAGGATTTACTTGGTTTGCTTTACATTTCAGTCTTTCTCCTTTCTGCAGTTAGAGTAGTATCTGTAGAGTAGTCTTTCTCTCCTTTCATCACATATAGAGCTTCTTTTGGAATCCATAGAAGTTGGCTTGAGCTCCTAGTGATCTTTTGCTGACTGACCAAGTGACAACCTGTAGTTAGAACTAGTACTTGTGCATACAACACCATCGCTTCCAAGTTTGTTACGAACTACCGGGTTGATAAGAGTAAAGTAGGTAGCCTAGGAGTTGCAGCATTATTGTTGCAATACTGGTGCTCACCATACCTTTTGGTGTCATTGCTGAGGAAGTGTCAGAGTAATCTGTGATTACTGCCTTCTTCTCTTTCTATTGCAACATTCTGCTAATAGTTTATTTTAGCAACAATAGACTAGTCATTTCTCTTCAATTTTGCAAATTTCATTTTAGCAAAAGTAGACTAGTCATTCTTTTTCCTTCAGTTCTGCATTTCCTTGCTTTCCTTTCTGATTCTACAAATTTCCATTTCAGCAAGTTCATTTCAGTTAGTTGCAATTTGTTTCGTTCAATCAATTTCAGTTTTGCGGGTACTGCCAGTGTGGGGAAAAAGAAACAAAAACCAACTAAAAAAGATTTCCTTTCATGCCTCGTAGGACTAGAGATAACTCAACAAAAATTTTTCCCAACACCCCTACTGCTTCACACAACCAACCTTCTCTCTTCTTCAGTGGCTACGATCAAGAAGAACCCTTAGGTGAACAACTAGACATATTTGAAGAACCTATAGGGGAAGAAGAAGAAGAAAACATTTCTCTGGAGCAAATGGCTAAAAACAGAAATGCTGGGAGTAGTACCTTTTCTTCCAACACATCCGTTAAAGGGGAAATTGGAAACACGCTAGAAGACTTCAAGAGTGAGATGTTGCAGATTCTTGCCATGCAAATGGATACCTTACATATCAAAAGAAAACAAGAGGAAGAAGAGAGGGATTTGGCTATTTTTTGCCCTAGATGCACTAGGAGGCATCCTAGGAATGAATGCCCATTGAACTCTATAGAGGTTTGTTCAGTCTATGAAGAATATCATTCTACAGATAAGTGCCCTTCCTTACCCGGACTTAAAGCTGTATACCAAGGGGCTGAAGGATCCACTGAACAGATCTATTACATATACCAAAGGAGGCCGCATGGACCTAGACCATACCAACAGGGGATGCAAGGGACATCTCAAGCATAATAAAACCCCAACCAAGTCACCTCCATACCTTCTTAGGGTCCCCCTGCTCATCTTTCCTGGTCCATGACTCCCCCTTGGTCCTTCACATCTCAATAACATGCCCAACCAACCACCGATTCATTTCAATGCTATGCTTAGCCGCAACCTTAGTGGAATGCATCTCATCAAGGGTGGAGGCCCCGATGCAACTCTATTCCCACTCTTCTACCTCCACCACCTACCCAACCATAACCCCATCCACAGCCATCTCAAATATACACTGCCACTCAACTACCTATACGACCATTTCCAAACCCACACATTGAAGTAGCTCAACCCATTTACAATGTTGAGGTACAACACTTCCAAACAACTCCTCTTGAGCTCAATGGTATTCACCATAGCTCAAGAAGAGTATTGCAGAAAAGAGATTATATTGATATCATTGAAGGACCACATCTTGAAGAAGTAGATTCAAAAGAAAAGATCAAAGAACTGTGGGCTACATTTGATGAAGAGAAGACATGAAAATCAAAGATCGAGAGAGCTCCCTCATGGTTACCATCAAATCCTCCATGTATTCAAGAGAAAAGTCAGCAAAAAGAGGAAGATGTGAAGGTCATGGTAGAAGAAGACATGTAGAATGATCCAGATCAACAAAAGGACCAAGGACATCACAACTATATTGAAACATGGTTCCAGATAGTCACTAAGTTGCAGCATCACTCTTTTCCTCAACTATGCTTGATCCTTTGAAAGTCAAATCATTTGGTCTCTGAAATCCAGGTACATGTCAAAGAATACACTTCAAGCCTCCAGATCATTTTTTCTATCATCTTGATGTGCACATGGCTCCATTGGAAGTATTCTTATACTTGAAAGTGATTTTTCTTTTCAAGTAGGGTAGGGTAGGAGAAAAAAATGAAAATAAGAGAAAAATAAAAATCCTAGGTGAAAACCTCCTTGGAGGTGCCTCAAATTGACTCACTAATTGAAAACCTCCATGAGGTGGTCAATGGGTTGGAAAGAAGAAAAAAACGAAAAAATATCCTAGGTGAAAACCTCCTTTGAGGCGACTAGGCAGACTTACTAGTTGAACACCTCATTGACGCGGCTAGTAGGCCTAGGAAAAAAAAGAAAAAAAGAACAAAAAAATAAAAATCCTTGGTCCATGCATGCATGTACTCTCCAACATCTGCAAGCAACAAGAACAAGTTGGTACCAAAACGAAAATTGGTCAAGCCTAGTCAAAAGAAGTCAAATTTTGACTTTCTCCTAGTTCGCTCAAATGCTCCAACAAGGCCAAGGCCATGCCAATCCATCGTCGTCATCTATTTTCACCATCCACCCTTCATTCTTGAGCTTCTACCACTCATTTTCCTTGCTATCCTAAAAACTACAATATGCTCTATTTTATTATAGGATACAAGAATACATAGAGAAGAAATTTGTTTTTTCCCTAACTTGAAAACCATGCATCCATTTAAAAAATTGTTTCATGGGGAGATGCATATGGATGATGGTAACATTCCCAAGCAATTTCAGCAAATTCCAGTGCACGGTTTCCAAGAAATCAACCTCCATCACATTCAGCCATTTTTAGTTTTTCTTGAGATCTGTGCATCCATTGACCAAAATTGTTTTATGGGGAGCTGTATAATGATGATGGAAACATGCTCAGAAAGTTTCAGGTCAATCCAGTCTACCATTTGGGACATATGGACAAAACAAGATCTCATGTAGGAATTCCTATTGTAGCTAATCCCATAGAAGTCTAGCACCAGCAGCAAGGGACAACACATGTAGCTCAGCTCCAAAAAAATAAGAACCTACAACAACACACAACAACACATCAGCAAGCAGACAACATGCATCAAAAGAAACAAAGGCATGCAGCAGAGAGAGAGAGCCACATCACCTCATAGCAAACACATTCGGGTCTCAAGTAAGTAACTAACCCGCTCCTCTGTTTGCATTTGTGTAATTAGAAGGCATGCAAAAGAAATGAGATGGTTGAGGTTGAATGAGGGAAAGGTGGCCAGTTAACTTTGCCACCTTCATCTAGTTGACTCCACTTATCTGAAGATGTCACCCACATGTGCGCGCAGTCAACTCAGGAAAGATGTCGAGGATAGGTAGTGGATGAAGTGTGAACTCCGATGCAATCATGCGGGATGATTATGAGGAGGGGCCATGATGACAAGGTAGGTGGGGACCAACAATCTGAATATGGCCAACGAATACTTTTTCAGCTCACCCTCCATCACCGGAAATATCCACAAAGGGCAATAAGTACTCCTCCCCTAGCACTCTCACCACCTCTTGCTTCATTCTCTCCTCGAAACCCAGCTACACCAATATCCTCGTGCCCCCACAACCTTGTAACCATCATTCTTCATTGATCTCTCCCATATTACTGCTCTCGCCATTTTGTATAGGAGTAGTTACAGGTTCTACACAAGCACCTACAGGAATTCTATAGGAGGGACTACAGTCTTCTACAAGAGGGGCAGTGAGTTGTTTTGAAGGGAGAAAACATGTGTTTTGGCATGATTTTTGGGCTGAGGAGGTAGGTTCCATGCATGACCACATTGAATATCAATATATTCAAGCAGTGGTTTAAATTTTAGGAGGAAATAAATTCTTTAGGAAGAGGAAATACATATAAAAAAAATCTTGTTTTAAAAAAAAACACAATCTCAGTTTCTTTGTTTTTCTCCAAAAATTATTCTCTCCATCTCCACATTTGGTTTCCCAAAGGAGTATAAAAAAAATGACAGGAGGATTTATGAGGAAGGATCCCACCAACTCCTCCAGGCTCCATGCACATCCCCAAGTAGCGGACATATTCACAAGAGCAAATTGGATGAAATTTTTTGAGAAATTCCGAGGGTTTGATGAGGAGATTACCCAAGAATTTTCTCACTCTTTGGTCCCTCACACCAGAACACATGAAACTATCACCTTTAGAGGTCTTTCCATGGCGATAACCCCTGCATTTATCAGTGAGGTCACTACCCTTCCTCTTGGGCTGCCTTGGAGTAAGGATGAGAAACAAATTGGCTAGGCTGCTAAGAAGAACTTTTTCCAAAACAATGAGCCCCCTATAGAGGATAAAAATGGCATTAGAAGGGCTAGCATACCATATCCTTGGGATGAAGTTAGTTATCAAATAATCAAATACATTTCCTATGAGGGGAGGTACAACATTTTCTATGGTTATCACTTTGGAATACTCCATGAATTAAGGTATGGGATGGACACTCCAGCACCTCAAAAGCTCAGCATCCCCTACTTTCTCCTGTAGTCCCTCATTGACTCCAGCATTAAGGTTCAAGCAAGAAATTCAGAGCATGTAGCCCACCATGGGTTAATCAAAATTTTAGTGGAAGAAGCCCTCCATACATTTACACTCCCTATAGCATGGGAAATCTTCTAAAACATGACAGTTGAGGATGACATAAAGACCCTAACCTATGATATCAGTCCTACTGGTAGTGAGGAGGAAGAACAACAAGGGGGAGAAGGTGAAGAAACTGGTGACTTAGCAGAACAAGAAGGGAAGGAGGAAGAAAATAAGACAGAGGAGGAGAAAGCTAAAGAAACAGAGAAAACAGAGACAGAAAAAGAGACAGAAGGAAGAGAGAAAGAGGCAGAAAAGACAGAACAAGGAGAAGTGTCCCCTGAGACCCTGGAAAGAGAGGCAACAGCTCCTCTCACTACCCTCAGTACACCCATCAAGCCAAAGAAAAGAGGAAAATACAAGCCTCCATGTATTTCAAGGCTAGGAAGAGCACAAGAATCAAAACAGGGAAACCTCAACTCTCTTCAAAAGTGCCAATTGTAATTGAAGATTCATCCTCTACCGAAGGAAAAGAATCCCCTTCCAAGGCACCTATCACATATGAAAGGGAGACTCCTAGATCTCCCACATGGAAATAAAAGCTAGAACTACGGGACCCAAAAACAGTCCTACAGGAGGCTCAGACAGTTCTACAAGAGACCCAACAATTGGAGAAAAGGGTAGAGGAACAGCCACAGGTGAAGGAGGAAGAACTAGAGATACAAGAACCTAATGCCCAGCCTAGTTTGGCTTCCTATTACAATCTGCTTGTGGGAGGAAGAATAATTCCACAAAAATTTGCAATTACACTATTCTTTGAATTAGAGAAAGAGAGAATAAGAACGCATAGGTGGCTGAAAATAGCCAAATCCAAGGGAGTTGATGATGTTGGCCATATGGAAAACAAACTCAGAGAAATGGTGAGAGAGTTGAGTAATATCAGAAACAGGGAAGCAATTACAAGGAGCCACCTTGAAACTGAAAATGAATTGTTAAGGAGGTAGCTGCAAGAGAAGGAGACTCATCTGGCATGCATAGCCAACTTATCCATGGAGGCATTGCAATGTAGAACACTAGCAAAATCCTATGGCCTATATCTCAAGGACCAATGGTTATAATTCTAGATAAGGATTTTGGCGCAAAGAGGCACAATGCCCTTCCAATATTACAGGCAGTTTATGGACCTGTGTGACTAGAGAACATCAGAGGATAAGGAAAAAAATGGCAAAATTATACCTACATAACATGGCCCTCACAGACATGAATGTGTGGGACCCCAATGCTAAGCCAGGGGACATGCAATTAATGGCCATGGCCTCATGGATGAACCATGAAGAGTTAAGGGCAGCAAAAATAAGAAGATTGATGATAAGAGAGCAGAATGAGCCATTAATGATAAGATCTGAGCCATCGAATCCCATGGCACTCATCAACACACACAACCTGCTTGCCAATAATCCTCAGATTGCCCCTAGATATATAAGTGATCAGGTATAAGCCATTTCACACTTTGATGATATGCAAAGGCTATTTGGGGATAACTGTGTGCATGCATACATGAGGAGGTGGAACACCTTACCACACAGTCTGCAGATCAGGGAATATCATTCCCCCATGAGGATGAATGAGGCATTAAGAAGAGTGCCAATGTACAAGCGCTCCATGCAGGGGCTGGAGGTCAAATGGATTGGCCTCAAATTGAGTCCCCCACTGCTGTCAGGCATGTTGGAAGGCAGAAGATAAGAAGAAGAGGAGGAGCAGTGGGAAGATATAAAAAGGAAGGCATGATTCTATGACAAGGAAGAGGAGACCACATCAGAGGCTTGGGATGCTAAGGAGGCCACCAGGGCCATAAAAGATGAGGAGATGGACTAAGTTGCTCAGAGGATGAGCAACACTTTCAGTAGGGGGGTGAGGATGAGCCTCATAAATGGGTAATTATATGGGCTCATTTTACCTCCTAACCTAGTCAAATCAACCATTCTCTTAGCTTATTGTATGATTTTCTGATTATAGTTATGCTTATGGAGTGAGTTGAGTTAGTTATGATGCCATGTGGTCTAACATGTATTTAATGCAAACTTTTGATGAATTTTGAGGTCAAAGTCAAGGATCCAGTGGACAAATGGCAGCAATAACTTAAAGTGGACAAAGGAGAGGACTTATAGGAGCGAATCCCCCTCATTTATTACTCATCACTTTGAATTACCCATCATTCAGCTTGGAGTACAAGCAGCCAAATCATGCACTAGAAGGCAGCCGAGCAAGTGGAGGATGACTGATGATTATCTCGAGTTTTGGGAGCCAAGCCTCCCTCATTTTAATGAAGCTATTTGTAGCTTCATTTGTATAAGTAGAGAGGCCTAGGGCCTCACTAGGGTCAGAGTTTTGTCGGATTTTTTTTGGATTTTTGTTGTACTTTTGCTTATGTAAACTCTGCTCAACTTCAAGCTTATTATTTTGATAGTTCCATGTAATCTTGTTATTGTTTTGAAATGAAGATGGAATCCTTTTTGAGTTAGCATTGAGTTACCTCAAAGGGCTGAAGCTCTTGGGTTAGGGCCCAATCCAAACAACCAAGCTCCTCTTTACTTGTATTTGTATGTTTTATTTCAATTTGTAGATTAGGTTGCTCTTAGATGAATTTCTTTTATGGTCAAGAATAGGCTGCTTTTGATGATTCAATAGTTTGCTTCAATTTTTGCTTTCTATAACAGGTTAAGAAATGATAAAGAAAGATCCAAAAGGCTAGCAATAGTGCCTTGGCCTCTTTTCCTCCCTTTGGGACCATGATTTGAGGCAAAGACCCTCTTGTTGCCCCAGAAACATAGATTTTCCTCATTCATAGGACTTCTAGTGTTTACAGCTTTTTAGTTGGTTAATAGTCTAGTTTTATTTACATAAGAACTTCTCCATCATGCTCTCTTATTTAATTACGATAGTATTCTTCCATGCTTTCCTTTCTTGTACCAGTTATCATCATTTCCTTTCACAGATAACAGTTTAGATTAGTTTGATGCAAAACTCTCTTTTTCTAGATACACTTATTTCATTGCTTGCTTAATCTCATTGGTTGACTGTCAGTTGTTTATGCAGGAGATATCTTCCAGTACTAGGCTAGCCTATCAGCCACCCCATCCTCCATCTGATCCATGCCCTACCAGTCACCCAAGACTGCCCTCAATTCTACCTTAGTTTCCTGCATTTTCCATGGAATTTCTTCCTCTCTCCTCGAGAAAATTCGATCATATTTCTCTATCTTAATGATTCTTGGTAGACCCTAGGGGCCCTATCACTTCATTCCAACCTTTATCCACATTTTCCACCCACTCTCACACCCTCAAAACAGTTCTCGACCTGCTCCTATAGGCCTCTTGTAGAACGTTGTTTTTTCTCCTGTAGATTTCCCGTGTCCTCCTGTAGATTTTCCTGTAGCCTTTCTTTTGAAGGACGAGTGTGGGAAAAGCCTCCAGAAGGCCACTTGAGACCTCCTAGGACCCAACAACACCATCCTACATCCTCTCAAGTCCCAAAACCGCCTCTCAACGCCACCTATTCATTGCCACATTCACAAACAATAAATCACATGCATGTCAAATTCACCTAAAAATACATAAAAATCCAAAAAGATGTTTTTTCTCATTTACTTCCAAAAATAGCTTAGCTAGATGTTTTTTACTTCCTTGTGTAGGTAATGGCATTCTTTTCATGGTTTTCATAGTTCTTTCTGCAAAAGTAGGATTCATTGGTTAATTAGGATTTACTTGGTTTGCTTTCCATTTCAGTGTTTCTCCTTGCTATAGTTAGAGTAGTATCTATAGAGTAGTCTTTCTCTCCTCTCATCACATACAGAGCTTCTTCTGGAATCCATAGAAGTTGGCTTGAGCTCCTAGTGATCTTATGTTGACTGACCAAGTGACAACCAGCAGTGAGAACTAGTACTTGTGCATACAGCATCGTCGCTTCCAGGTTTGTTACGAACTATCGGGTTGATAAGAGTAAAGTAGGTAGCCCAGGAGTTGCAGCATTATTGCTACAATACTAGTGCTCACCAATCTACATAAGGGATGTATGATGTCTTGTCATTGGAATCCAACAAGGAAAGAAATTGAAGGGTGGTTGGATAGAAAGATTCACGATTTCATGGCACAGGAAACCAAGAATCCGCGAGTATCAAAGGAACAGTGGTTAGAGTGCTACTTATATATTGAAATCCATGAAATTTTCTTTTGCATCCTTCCCCTCCGAGCTCTATAAGTGGATTGCGAAGCTAGCAGACAGTTAGGGAAGGTGTAGGCTCGATAAACTGATTGTGTGGACTCTAGAATTGGTGCGCAGACTAGAAGCGTCAGAAGATAAGATCGCACATGCTATGGACCATTGGCTCGATTGAATTATAGGAGGATTTATCACTGGGTTCATGGTAGATACGACCATCAGCTATAGCAAGGTAGAATGTCGCTTCCTCAAGGGACCACAAGGTAGGTACATTAAATCATTGAACACTTGGATCAAAATGCTATTGTGTGAAAAGCGGGTTATGCAAATAAATTGGTGTTTGGGACTACGCGAAGTGGGAGGATCTACAGAAATGAAGCTAGCGCAGATATAAAAAATAGCCCCTTGATCTCCCTACGACGGGAAAGTGAGGATGAGCTCACGAAAGTTTCTCTGAGAAGCGCGATCAGCCTTATAAGGCAACAAATTCCACACATACCACCCCCACCTACACCACCACCAGTTTCACCATCATCAACCCCATCTCCACCCACACCAGCTCCGCCACCACCATAGTTCAATATGGCGAGCGTGATAGAATTGCCGGTATTCAGAGGAGTAGGGAATGAAGATCTGAACTAATTTTGGTTTGTAGTAAAGGCTATATGGGAAGCATAAGGTGTCATGGATGACAATATAAAGAAGGAAATGTTGGTAAGCGCGGTGCAGGATCATGCACTAACGTGGTATGTTAAGCATTCTAATCACCATCCAAACATAGGGATCGCAAATATCCAGGCCGCGTTGAACAGGGGATTTAGCAGGCCAAAATCAAAGACACAATCGATTATCAAGTTTAAGGAAATCACGATGCTTCCAGGCGAGACCCCATGGGATCTGGACCAGAGACTGAAAAGTATGATTCGTGAAGCCAACATGACCTTGACGGATGGATAACACCGCACATGGTTTGTAGCGTCACTAATGCCACATTTAAGGATGACGCTGTCACAACAAAAGCTATCCATGCAGGCTGAAGCTTTGGAGATTGCAATGAGATTGCACGAGACCCTAATACAAGATCCTGGTTTTGGAGTTCAACAAATCCATGCGCAACTGCAAAATTTGTGTCTGGAAATGTATAGTTTGAAACAGGACAGGACCACTCGACCAGAGGCATGCGAGGAGGTATGGTGCATAAAATGCAAAGGCCAGGGGCATGACAAGGACCAGTGTCTAGTTTTCACGAATTACTTGGTGGGAGGAGGGTCAATGCCATTAAGAACATAGGCACAAGCAGGACTGACTGCGGCGCCTGCATTATGGTGCACGATTTCTCAGATAGGAGGAAAACACACTACAGATAACTGTCACCTATTACAAAAGTATATGCAGTTGTCCCAACAATTCTTCTATAATTTCTGCAGGTTGGTAGGCCATGATGAGCGCGCGTGCAGAAGTTACAAGCTGATGATGGATCAAACTCCTACCTATAGAATGCAGACCGAAACGTGAGCCATCTATCCAAATGTAGGTATGGCGCGTGCTGGATTTCAAGAGCGCAGACTAAGGTCTCACCCAAAGTAGTATGGGAGGGTGCTAGAACCAAGTTTCTGCACCCTGGAGATGTCTTATGGTTTCAAGTGGTCCATGATTCAACCTTGCGTGCACGTCTCTACGCATGCTTACCTGTACCTCGCAGCCTAAGATGCTGCCTTTGCATAGCCCTACTCAAGGGCCCAACAATGTTATTACCCATGTCCTTACTCGTATCTCGATATTAGTTGATTAACTTAACTTATTTGTATGCTTTCAGTTATACTTAACAATATTCACAATTCATATAAGTGCGCGCAGTAAATAAACAATAGAATTGCAAATGATATCAAGCATGTAATAACATAAGAACAAATATACGGAATTCAAATAAAACTTCTCTTTATTATTCTTCTTTCTTCGGTTACAGACTCTATTTTTCCCTGCACACTCAGCTGCAGCGGTCCGTGCACTCAGTTGTGGACTCTACTTAGGCCTTTGTGCACTCAGCTGCAAAGCCTCTTCCTACTACTACTACCCAAGACGCACTTAGACTCTTCTTCTATGTTTCACTATCTTCTTCTATCCATTAGATTCTATCTCCCCCCCCTTCTTTACAACTTAGAGCCTCGCTCTATTTATACAATCCCATGGTCCGCGGACCACGGGTAGGCCAACATTACATTCAAACATAGGGCGAACAACCCTATACTCTAACATACATTTTGTGCCCACAATTCGCGGGGCTTTATAATGATATTACTCAAAACTTAGGCTTTGAGCCCCAAAACATGTTGTGGGGGAGATTCCATGCCCAACACCCATGCCATATTCCAAGAATGAATGTGGGATCTCATAGAAAAACCAATCTAAGAACAACCAAGGGAATCGAGAGGTTAAACCACCTCCGCCCTCACCAAATCATGATCACACCAAAACTGGTGCTCCAATCAAAATCAAACCGAACATGGAATGTCATCCAAAATCCATCACTATCCTTGACTAATTTTCCGTCTCTTTGTCTCTCAGACTTTACCACAATCGAATATCAGATCACTGGGCCCTAAACTGAGAGCAGTCTTTCAGGATTTACCAAAATCTAAACCCGAATCACTAGGTCCTAAACCAAGACTTCTCCCTTGGGCTTTACCATGTATCTCACCAAAACCGGTCAAGGGATTCCTAGGCCTTCGGGAATGAAACTTGAGACCACCTCCACCCTGGATTCTGAAATCCATCCAAAGAAGCAAAGTTCAAAACCAAAATAAACATCCCAACACCATGGCATCAAGAAAAAGGAAAGCCTAGGTTGAAAACCACTGCCATAACCTAGAAAAACCATGCCACTAACAATGAGAGAACCAGTCCAATCCAGCTAGGAAATCACACATGAAAAAGGTTAGATGCAAGTATTCCTGTTGAAGCTCCTTCATCCTAATTTTTCTTCCTTGATCCTTGCTTTCCTTTGCTTTCCTTTCCTTTCATTTCCTTCCTTGATCCAAAGCTAGAGTGCTCGAAGAAAAATCTAAGTCACCAAGAGTGAGAGAGAGAGAGAATAATGAGAGAGCTCTAAACTTGAACTAACAAAAGGTCACCAACTAATCCTCATAAGCCTTTTTATTAATGAGGCCTCCATTTTCTTCATTTTCCATTATTTTCCTTTAATTTCCTCCTCACATGCATTCTGCAAGCTTTTACCTTCCTTTTCTCCTAATTTTCTTTATTTTCATAAATAAATGTGCCAAAAATTCCTTTTTTTTCGTTTTAATTCCTTTTGCATTAGCCTTTCGCAAATTTTCCTTAGCAAAACACACATGCAAAGATGCCCACTAGGATATCTTGTCCCAATATTCAACTTGGAAGAAGTGTCCCTTAACCTTTGTCTTGTTTTGCCTTTATTAACTTTTACTACATCAAATTTTCACCAGGGCTCTTACAGGAGCATCCCATCTCCACATACTCACTAACTAGATAAAACCCTAGATCTGATTATTGCATTTTATAATAAATGTATAGGCGTCCTTAGCAGAGATAGATCCACCATTTTTGCATCCATCCCAAGTGAGAATGTTGGCCTACTCCGATTAGAGAATCCCCGCCTTGCATAGATGATGGTAGCTTTCCCATTCAAGTACCAAATCTAGATGTATGTCTAAATCGTCAGCATGCATCCAGTGAGTGGTAGAGAGTCTAACATCTAGTGGGAGGATGATATCTGTAAAGAATCATAACCTGTCCCTTATAGAAAGTGGATCAAGAGAGGCGAAAGAATATTTACTCTATCCATCGCAATGATGATGTCTAGTCCCGAAGTAATTATGATTCCACGACCGACCTTCCACTTGAGGTTTCTACATAACCATGACCTACTTTTCATTAGGCTGCATCTTATAAAAGAGGAAGCTCTCTTGACAGGCACCCCAAACAATAACCGCTCTTCTAGACTAGCATTATCGATGTATTTTTCTATAATGATTTCATGCCAAGTGTCAGGTGCCATGAAATCCATCCATAAATTCTTAATTATCAGAGCCACGTGGAAGAAATTTGTGTCTTTAATACCCCAACCACATTCCTCCTTCTGTCTACAAATTGAAGAGAGTTTAGTAAGGTAGAATTTTGATTTATTTCCAGTGCCATCCCAAAGGAATTTAGCCAAAGTAGAGTCAATTTTTTTTATAACCAAAATAGGAAGGAGAAAAGGGTGCATCCAATAAACATATATTCCTTGAAGAACTTCCTTAGTCATGGCCATCCTACTAGTGTTAACTATTTTTTCTCCCATATGGTTAGTTTCTTTTGTATTTTCCAAATAATCCATGTGATGAGTCCCTTTTCTCGTAGTTGCAGGGATTCAAGTGGAAGCCTAGGTACTTCATCCCCTCGGCTAAAGAATTGATTCTTATCCCAAATAGTTCAGCTATCTGTTTTTCTCCTCATCCTTTGTATTGTCCGTAATTAGCTCATCTTTTTCTGCATTTATAATCATCCCAAAGGAATTCCAAAACTTCTTTAAAAAGAGGTGGAAGGAGTGTCATTCATTGATCTAAACCAATCCCATGGATATGACATCATTAAAAACAACAAATGTGAAAGATATTTATTAGATTTGACTTGCAGCTAGTAATGCATCCAACCAAGTTTGCTTCTAACATTCCTTTATTCACCCTGTACATTATCAGGATGAAAAGAAGAGGTAAGAGAGAACATCCTTGTCTCGGGACTCTGGAAATTCGAAAGAAGTCTGTAGGCATTCCATTGATCAGAACCACCATGATTTTCATCATTACACAACATAGTTATCGATCGAATGAGAACTATTACCTCGAAACGAGAACTCTTACCAAACACCCCCCCCCCCCCCCCCAAAAAAAAAAGTGAAAAATAACTTGGAAACAAAAGGTCTTGATGTTGCATCAACACTTTTTATTTTTTGTGGTAAATTTTCAACATTCTTTAAAAATGGCAATAAAAGAAAAAGAAAACCAATTTTTTTTGTGCAAAAGACATCTTGAAAATAAAAGATATTGATGTTGGACTAAAGTTTTTTTTTTTTCTCCATGTAAAATTTCATTTTTTTTTTAAATGGTAGTAAAAGCCAATAAAAGCCTTTTTTGTGTAAAAAACACCCTGAAAACGAAATGTTAATGTTGGAATAACGTCCTTTTTTTGTCGTAAATTTTCAACATTTTTTAGCAATGGAATTAAAGACAAAATATCATGACCCTGAAAAACTTTAAAAGTCCAACGATTTTCAGGCATGCCAATAAACTTAATTTATCACGTCTCTCAAAAGCCTTAAAATTCCAACAATTTAAAGCCATCGTGTTAAATATAAAATACTTATAACTAATTTCAAACATAACATTAAAGATAAAATATCATGTCTTAGAAAAACCTTGAAACTTTGATACTTTTTCAATCATGGAATTTAAACCAAAAATCATGAGTACATAAAATCTTAAGTTTTCAACAAATTGTAACCATGGCATTATGGAAAATTTATATGACTAAAAAAATTCAAAAATCAACACCTAAATGAAAGGTTCATTATACAAAGATTATTTTCTTTTTAAATGCTAAAATTATAACTATTTTAAAATCTTAGCCTAAGACAACTTAAAACATTACAACAAAAATTTAAAAATCAACCGTCAAAATGACACACAGTGTGTAGGAAAACTTGACCCAATATAGTGAAAAATTTAAAATTGACCATCAAATTGACCCATTGTGGGGGCAAACTCGATCCATTATAATGAAAACTTTAAAATCAATTCTCAAAACTAACACATAACGGGGTCGAGTTGCTAGTCCAAGATCAACACGAACCTTACAAAAAAAAATTAATAAAACAAAACAATAAATAAATATATAAACAAATAAAATTGAAAAATACAAGACAAGAAAAAATAAAACAATGAGGAAAAAAATTAAAACAAAAAAATTATAGTTTAAAAAATAATAAAGTTAAAAAAATATTAAAATATAAAAAAAAAAAAACACAAAAAAATCAAATGTACAAAAAAATAGAAAAAATAAATCAAACATTAAAAAAAAAACTTAACTTATGAAAGATAAAAAGATAGAATTTTTTTTTTAAATATAAAAATTTAAAAAAATTAAAATTAAAATATTAAAAAAAAAAAAAAAACTGAGAAAACAAAAAAATATTTCTAAAGAAACATAATTTAAGAAAAAAATATAAGAACTTAACACCCAAAAACAATCAAGTACAACCAAATGAAAGAATTTGAAAAAATTAAACAAACAAAAAAACATTAAAAATAAATAAATAAAATAAAAAAAAAAAATGAAAAAAAAAAAAAAAAACATTAAAAAAGTTTAAAAAAATATGTTTAAAAATAATAATAATAAATCAAAAAATTAAAAAACACAAAAAAAAATAATTAAACATAATTAACAAAAAAAATTTAAAAAATATTAAAAAAGTCAAACAGAAAACAAGCCATGTCAGCTTCCCGAGGGTCGCAAAGGAAGTTGGGCGGATTGCAGGCAACTCTCCCCGCCCTTGGTCATGGTTGCTTAAGTGGTTGGCTACGGGCTGGCTTATTCTTGGAATCAGCAAAACCCTAGCCAGTTGCCTATGGACTGTGAGAGAGGTTCGGGACGCTGCATGCAGCTCTCCCTTCACTCGCCCATGCATGCATAGGCAGCTCACTCGGTTCTTTTTTTATTTTATTTTAAACCTTTCGTTAATGTTTTATTTTATTTTTTTGGTTCTTTTATTTCTAAATGTTTTCTTTATGTTATTTAAAATAAAATTTTAAATAATTTCTTTTATTTTTTTTCTAATTTTTTTAATGTGTTTTCAATTTTTTTTAAATGTTCGTAATTTTTATTTTTTTTAATGTTTTTATTTTTTAAATTTAATTGGTTTTTTGTGTTAGTGTTTTTTTTTTTTTTAAATTGTAAGTTTTTATTTTGACTTTAAATTTTATCTAAATTAATTTTATTGGAAAACAAAAAACAAATATCATTCTTTTTTTAATATTAAAGTTACAAAAGTTTCATAAAATTTGTTATTTTTGAAAAAAATTTATTCAATTTATTCATAAAAATAACTTATTTGACATGCCATTTTTAGCGAGAAGTCCCAAAAGATATATTTATTTTAGTTATATCTATATTGAAAATATGTATTCTTTGTCTAATATAAAAAAACAAACAATTTTAAGCCTTGATGTTAAATATAAAATACTTATAACTGATTTCAACCATAACATTAAAGATAAAATATCATGTCTTAGAAAACCATAAAACTTTGATAATTTTTCAATCGTGGAATTTAAACCAAAGATCATGAGTACATAAAATCTTAAGTTTTCAACATATTGTAACCATGACATTATGCAAAATTTATATGATTAAAAATCTTAAAAAATGAACACATAAAGGAAAGGTTCATTATGCAAAGAGTAATTTATTTTTAAATGCTAAAATTATAACTATTTTAAAATCTTAGCCTAAGACAACTTAAAACATTACAATAAAAATTTAAAAATCAACCATCAAAATGACACGCAGTGAGTTGGCAAACTTGACCCAATTCAATGGAAACTTAAAAATCGACCATCAAATTGAACCATTATGGGGGCAAACTTGATCCATTATAATGAAAACATTAAAATCAACTCTCAGAATTGACACATAATGCGGTCGAGTTGCTAGTCGAGGATCAACAAGAATGTTACAAAAAAAATTAATAAAACAAAGTAATAAATAAATATACAAATAAATAAAATTGAAAAATACAAAACAAAAAAATAGAACACTGAAAAAAATTAAAACAAAAAAAATAAAGTTTAAAAAAAAATAAAGTTAAAAAATATATTAAAATATATATAAAAAAAAAACCTAAGAAAAATCAAATGTCAAAAAATATGAGAAAAAATAGAAAAAATAAATCAAACTTAAAAAAGGGGCAAAATTAACTTATAAAAGATAAAAAGATAGACAGTTTTTTCTTAAATATAAAAAATAAAATAAAAAAATTCCAAAAAAAAAAAATTTAAGAAAAAAATTTAAGAAGTTCAAACCCAAAAAAACAATTAAATACAACCAAATGAAGGAATTAGAAAAGATTAAACAAACAAAAAAACAAATAAAATTAAATAAATAAAATAGTAAAAAAAAATGAAAAAAAAAAAAAAAACAATAAAAAATATGCTTAAAAATAATAATAAGAAATCAAAATAATTAAAAAAACATAAAAATAAAAAAATAATAAATAATAAAACATAATTAAGAAAAAATTAAAAAAAAAAATTAAAAAAGTTAACCGAGGGGTCACAAGGGAAGTTCGGCAGATTGCAGGCAACTCTCCCCGCCCTTGCTCATGGCTGCTCAGGTGGTTGGCTAGGGGATGGCTTATTCTCAGAATCGATGAAACCCCAGCCAGTCCCCCGATGGACTGCGAGAGAGGTTCGGGATGCTGCATGCAACTCTCCCTTCACTTGCCCGCGCATGCATAGGTGGCTCACTCAGGTCTTTTTTTATTTTATTTTAAACCTTTCGTTAATGTTTTATTTTATTTTTTTTGTTCTTTTATTTCTAAATGTTTTTTTAATGTTATTTAACATAAAATTTTGAATAATTTCTTTTATTTTTTTTTCTAATTTTTGAATGTTTTTTTAAATGTTTGTAATTTGTTTTTATTTTTTAAATGTAATTTTATTATTATTATTATTATTATTATTATTATTATTATTATTATGATGTTTATGTTCTTTAATTTTAAAGTTGTTGTTGTACTTTTTTAATTAAATTGTAAGTTTTTATTTTGACTTTAAATTTTATCTAAATTAATTTTATGGGGAAAAAAAACAAATATCATTCCTTTTTATATAAAATTTACAAAAGTTTAATAAAATTTGTTATTTTTCCAATTTTTTTATTCAATTTATTCATAAAAATAATTTGTTTGACATGTCATTTTTAGTGAAAAGCCCCTATATATATATATATATATATATATATATATATAATATGTATTTTTTGTCAAATATAAAAAATCCAACAATTTTAAGCATTGGTGTTAAATATAAAATACATAAAATTGATTTCAACTATAAAATTAAAGATAAAATATCATGTCTTAGAAAAACCTTAAAACTTTGACAATTTTTCAATCATGAAATTTAAACCAAAGATTATGAATACATAAAAACTTAAGTTTTCAACATATTGTAACCATGACATTATGGAAAATTTATATGACTAAAAAACTTCAAAAATGAACACCTAAATGAAAGGTTCATTATACAAAGAGTAATTTCTTTTTAAACGCTAAAATTTTAACTATCGTAAAATCTTAGCCTAAGACAACTTAAAACATTACAACAAAAATTTAAAAATCAATTGTCAAAATGACACACAGTGTGTAGGCAAATTTGACCCAATTCAGTGAAAACTTAAAAATCGACCATCAAATCGATTCATTGTGGAGGCAAACTCGATCCATTATAATGAAAACTTTAAAATCAACTCTCAAAATTGACAGATAATGAGGTTGAGTTGCTAGTCGAGGATCAACATGAACTTTACAAAAAATTTAATAAAACAAAATAATAAATAAATAAAATTGAAAAATACAAAACAAAAAGGACTAAAACACTGAAAAGAATTAAAAAAAAAAAGTTTCAAAAAAATAATAAAATTAAAATATGTATTAAAATATAAAAAAAAAAACCAAAAAATTTAAATGTCAAAAAATATAATAAAAAATGGAAAAAATAAATCAAGCATTCTAACATTAAAAAGACAAAATTAACTTATAAAAATAAAAAGTTAGACAATTTTTTAATTTTAAATAACTATTAATTTAAAATTAATTTATTTTATTAATTTAGTTTAAAATATATATAAATATAAATGTAGAAAATAATCCCTTTAACTTATATTTTAATAAAAATATAACTAACTATTTTACTCTAATATTTATATAATAACTTTTACAACAGTGTACTAATTACTCTATTATTTATATATATGACAACTTTGATAACTAACTATTAATTTAAATTAATTAATTTAATAATTTCTTTACTAACTTATTTTATTATTTAGTTTTTAGATTATTCTAGATTTATTAAATGGTCCATTTATTTTAATAAGAATATTACCAACTGAATTAACTTATTTAATTAATTAAAGGTTATCCCCCGAATCAAACTAACCGTTCCCCGGTCAAACTTAGCCGTTAGTCATTATAGCCGTTACCTGTGTCATGAAATTTAGTTGTTGGATATTCTGCTCTGGTTATTTAATATGCAATGCGAGATCTGTTCATTCAACTTGTCCTGACGATGAACCACACTGGTTGGTTCGAAACGCGTCGACTAAAGCATCGAGATGTGATTTTCGTTGAAGAATCTTCTCTCAAATTTGATATGGATCACAAAAGCCTAAATTCAATAGACAATTTTTTTAAATATAAAAAATTAAAAAAATTAAAATTAAAATATAAAAAAAAAAAATGAAAAAACAAGAAAATATTTTTAAAGAAACATTATTTAAGAAAAAGATTTAAGAAGTTAACACCCAAAATTTTTTTTTAAATAAAACCAAATGAGAGAATTAGAAAAAATTAAACAAACAAAAAAACCATTAAAAAAATAAATAAAATAGTAAAATAAAAGGAAAATAAATAAAAAAATAAAAGACATTAAAAAAACTGTTTAAAAAAACATATGATTAAAAATAATAATAAAAAATTAAATTAATTAAAAAAACCTAAAAAATAATAAAACATAATTAACAGAAAGAAATTAAAAAAATATAAAATAACCTAACCAGAAAAAAGAAAAGAAAACAAGCCTTGTCAGCTTCCCTAGGGGTCGCAAGGGAAGTTGGGTAGATTGAAGGCAGCTCTCCCCGCCCTTGCTCATGGCTGCTCAGGTGGTTGGCTAGGGGCTGGCTTATTCTTGAAATTGGTGAAACCCGAGCCAGTCACCTGATGGACCGTGAGAGAGGTTCGGGATGTTGCATGTAGCTCTCCCTTCACTTGCCCAAGCATGCATAGGCGGCTCACTCTAGCCTTTTTATTTTATTTTAAACCTTTCATTAATGTTTTATTTTATTTTTTTCGTTCTTTTATTTTTAAGATGTTTTTTATGTTATTTAAAATAAAATTTAAAATATTTTTTTAATTTTTTTTTCTAATTTTTTTGAATGTTTTTTTATTTTTTTTTAAATGTTTGTAATTTTTATTTTTTAATGTTTTTATTTTTCAGTTTTTTTTTTTTTTTTTTCAAGTTGTTGTTGTCTTTTTTTTTTTGTAAGTTTTTCTTTTGACTTTAAATTTTATCTAAATTAATTTTATTGTAAAAAAAAACAAATGTCATTCTTTTTTACATAAAATTTTCAAAAGTTTCTTAAAATTTGTTATTTTTTGCAATTTTTTTATTCAATTTATTCATAGAAATAACTTGTTTGACATGTTATTTTTAGTGAAAATTCCCCATATATATATATATTTGGGGACTTTTCACTGAAAGTTAAGTTATTATAAGAAGGTCATCAACCCCACCCTAGAAGATCAAAAGTATCCCTCTGTTTTAGCTAGCTCAAAGAAGAAAATTAATATAGCAAAGATTAGAATGAACTCTCATGAGCTCCATAGTGAAATAGATTGTTGGGCAGTTCCTAAAACACCATGGATGGAAAGGATCTGCCATCTCTGTGAGAATAGGAACATTGAGGATGAAAGCCACTTCGTCTTAGAGCGCCCCACGTACAACCACATTAGATCTCAGTTTCACAATATTTGTCACTCACCTTCCTAGCCTTTTACGATGTCAAAATTATAATGAACTTGGGAGGCTTCTCTCCAAGCTTTTTGAGCATAGGAATAAAATCTTAAATCAAACTAAATAATTTGTTTCTTTAGGTCCGTAGACAAAAGTTTGGTCTCAGTGGACGTTAGCCATCATCATCATCATAGTTATATCTATATTAAAAATATGTATTCTTTGTCGAATATTTAAAATTATTAATTTTTAGTGACAATTATATTTTCAAAATGTGTATTCTTTATTAATGTTTATAATGATTTTTTTTAGGAACAATTGTTTTATGTGTATTGAATTATTAATTAATGATATATAAATATATAAAAAATCTTAAGCTCAAAATATTGATTTTATTATTTTTTTAAGCTTTGCAAAAACAAACAAAAATTTTATTATAAAGAAAAAATGCAAAGAAAAAAACACAAGTTTGGAAAACCCTTTAGAAAAAAATATCTTAGAACGAAAAACAAGAAGAGGAATACGACAACTCGAAAAATTGTTAAACAATCAACATTTAAAAAAAATGTGCATAGTTAGAACATAAGAAAATTTAATGTGTCCAAAATATGGCTTAAGAAAAAAGAGGTTGATATTTTTCAAATTCTACATCAACCTTATGTGAAGTCCCACTAGCACAGCCAATTGAGGATGGGGCTCATTAGGGAGGTGACATAGGGTCAAACCTCACAACGAGTGGTTGTGCCCTGTGTTAGGGGGAGGAGACATCCTAAAAAATCTAGTGAGCTTAGCGTTAGTTTGGCCCAGGCCGGGTGCGATCTTTAGGTGACTTCAATGGATTAAATGCCCCTGGGTCATGACTCATCAAGCCACAAGTCAAGCTTGGAGGATGAAAGACAACTTGACAAAAAAAAAAGTTTACATCAACCTTTAAAAAATCACCACATTCAAAAAAACTTATTGATACTTAAGATATCAAAAAAGTTAAAGTGTCAAAAATAAGCCAAAAGAAAAGGGGCTTGCGCATCAACAATTTTAAAATTGTCATAAACATCACTAACATTTAAAAAAATTTAGACACTTAATACATAAGAAAATTTAAAGTCTCAAAAATATGCTCCAAAAAAAAAGTGTATTTTGAATCGGAATTTTTCAAAATAGAATGATTTTTTTGCTACCTTTAAAAAGTGAGAGCTTGGTTCATTACATATTTGATTGGTAACTATGTTACATGCCATCATCCATTTAATGTGTCAACGAGGGAGTCCAATTTTCAATAAAATCAACTTAAAGAAAATCGCGGATCTCAGAGGAGAAGTCGCGCCGGTCAATGAAAACCAAATCGAGCGAATGTGACTGTGGCTTGGAGGAGCTGCATGCTGTGCTACGTCTCTGTGAGAGAATATTTTAAAATCTTATTCTCCATGGGAGCTCTACTTTGATTTGATGATCCGTTTGACTACACATTCCATCATATGTCTGACTGTGAGAGGAAAAAACGGAGACCCGTCATTTTAGTTGTTGCTTGACAAAGGCTGCACCAAGGAGCCTCTCATGGTGGACCGTTGGGAGTCCGAGCGGTAGTGGACTACTCAGAAACAAGCATCGATTGCAACATTGTTGGCATAGTGGAGGCCAGAGAATCGTCAACGCAGTGATCTCATTCCATCTATGAGAAAGGTGTTGTAGAGCAGATCGGGGGACGAAACTCTGTGTTTTTTCTGCTTCTCCCATTGGCAGCTTCGTGAAGGCAAACTGTGTTGAGATTTGTTGCAGAGAAGGTGACAAAGCTGTGCGAGTGGGTGGTTCTGCATTTTTTATTGTTGACTGTCATTGGAAGGAGCCTGAGTGGGTGTTGTCACAGCAAAAGAGGAGCCCTGGTGACCACGTCTTTGATCATGTTCTCATCAATTAGAGCTGTAGGTGAACCTGTGGTGCTGGGTTGGAGCACAGGAAATGTGGTGGGGCCTCACACAGGATCTGTGGTGCCTTTTATTCAGCTGGATCGGTGGAGGCTTGATGGTGCATTGGCGGAGGCCAAAGTGTATTGCTCCAGGTGGAGGCTGAGGGTGGACATCTACAGAGATTGCATGCTCACCATGGTCTACTCACAAAAGTGGAGGAACGATGGTGTTGGGAAGCCAAAAATGGGGTAAGGCCCTCACTATTATTTAAAAAAAAAAATCATTGGTGTTACAATATTTTTAAAAACAATTGTGGTTGGTGCATATCAAATAAGGGAGATATTTTTTAAAAGGAAATAAGGGTTTCGATATTTAAAAAAAGAAAAAGAAAAAAACAAAGAAGATTTTTTTTTAATTAAATTTGAAAAGTTGGTTTTTATTAAGAGAGGGCACCTATTTTTTTTTACATTTCTCTTCGGATATGGGATAGATTTGGGTGTCTATTGTGGGATGTCATTTTTTTTTGTCAAGATGAACAATTAGATGGCAGAGGTTTATCTGAACAAGAGCAATAAACTCAACGATTCCAATTACTCCAATAGGAAATTTAAGCTGCAGACCATGTTGGAGGGGAAAAACGCATGGGCGATGGCAACCAGTGATGAGTTGAAGCCGACCCTAGCCATAGGCGGAACAACAACAACAATCTAGGACTGGGAAAAGAGGGAGAAGAAGGCAAAGGTGTTGCTCAAATGTTCTGTGAAAGATTGTATTGTTCCTCGTATTCGAGAATGTAAAGCTACAACAGACATTTGGACAACTCTCAAAGACTTGTACGAGATTAAGAACAAAAATCACCTACTATTTCTAAAGAGAAAGATTCCTTCCATTGAAATGGATGAGAATGAATCAGTAGTAGCGTTCATTTCTCGTATCAAGGAGCTTAAGAATAAGTTAGGCAACATTGGGAAAACAATATCATAAACTTATTTGGTCACGATTACCATGAATGGTATGACTAACGACTATCAGATGTTCATCACTGGGTTGAATGCAAGAGAAAAATCCCCCAAGTTTGAAGAATTGACAGGGATCCTAATGTAGGAGAAGGAAAGGTAGATGATCCTGAAACCCGAGAGCTCAAATCTTGCCCTAACGGCAAAGAAGAAGCCCTTCAGAGGAAAGAAAATTGTACCACACAAAAGCGGAGGAACCTCACAAATAAACCCACCTCCATCTCAAGGTATTTCTCCAAACAGAAGTGATTCAGGACCAAAATGTTTTTATTCTGGTAAATTGGGTCATATAGCTAAACATTGCCAGAAGAAGAAGTTTGATTAAGGTCAATAGAGACACAAGAAGCATGCAAGCCATCTGACTGATGCAGATCAGAATTCAAATATAAAATTGTTTGTATCTGATTTTGTTCTGTCATCTTAGGAGGATGAAGCATAAATATGGTTCGTGGACTCAAAAGCCTCCTCCCATATGACAGGTAAGAGGCAATGGTTTTAAAATTTCAGACAATCCAGCACTGGTATGAAGCTCTACCTTGGAGACAATACAGGTTATGAAATCAAGGGATATAGTGATGTCCATGTCATACTACCTGATGGAAATATTAGACATATTCATGATGTTCTGTATATATCGGGATAAAAAAGAACCCGATTTCTGTATATAAAATAAAATATAGGATGTTAATGTAGGGTTGTTTAAATATTATTGTGTAATTGAAGACATGCTAGATCAAATGAAGTCCATCATAACAGGTGTATGTGTAGGAGGATTGTATAAATGGATGTCAGAAGTGCGTCACATCAAGCGTTGCCATCATCATCCATGTCTGCAGAGAATCTATGGCATCAGAGATTTGGGCATATAAACTTCAGTGACCTACTACCTCTTCAGAAAAAAGGTATGGTGAATGGCCTTACTATTTGAAAGAGTATGCATATTTACTGTGAAGCATGTGCCCTTGCTAAATTACATAGAGATGAATTTCATGCTATTGTTGATAGGAAGCAAAGGGATATACTTGAACTTGTACACACTGTTCTATGTGGGCAAATGCAGACAAGGTCGTTAGGAGGGGCCTACTATTTTCTGACTTTTTTTTATCAATGTACAAGGTTCACTTGGGTGTATTTCCTCAGGTAGAAAATTCATGCTTTTGAATACTTCAAGCAATTCAAAAGTATGATTGAGAAGAAAACATGAAAGTTCATCAAAATCCTTCACTCAGACCAAGGTGGATAATTCAAGAATGGCGACTTCATCAAATACTCCTAAGAACACAGAATACAACATTAGTTCAAAACACCTTACACTCTTGAGAAAAACAGGGTTGTGGAAAGGAAAAACAGAATCCTCGTGGAGTGTGCCCACAGTATGTTGAAAGGTAAGAATCTAACCAATGGTTTTTGGGTAGAACCTATAAACACCACAGTGTACCTTAAGAATATGAGTCCTACTAGGTGTTTGGATTATAAAACTCCTTTCAAAGCATTGTTTGGCAAGCCTGCAATAAATCATATTAGAGTCTTTGGATGTAAGGCTTTTGCTCATGTTCTGAAAGAAGATAGGAAGAAGATAGATTTAAAATTCATTAAGTGTACTTTTGTTGGATACTGCAGGGAGTTTAAGGCTGATAAGTTGTTTAATCCTTCTACTCATAAGGTTTTTCCAAACAAAGATGTGGTATTCCATGAGCAAGTAGATGATGGGAACCCTATTTGTAGTGATGAAGAATGGAATGTGCCTCTACTGTTAGAAGAAGGTGATGAAACAAGGGCTGGTGAGCAACAAAAACAACAACATTAGTAGAAACAACAACATCAGCAACAGGAGAAAGAAGAAGTGGCTGATAAGATTAGTTTTGAAACCAGTCCGTAGAGGAGAGATCAGAACATGTTTGAAGTCACTCCACTGCTTAGGAGATCAGGTAGGTAAACTCAACTGCTAGCAAGATATAGGGAGAATGCTTTTATAACTAGTATGTTAAGTGTTGTTGAACCATCTAGTTATAAAGAAGCTAGTCAATATATTGAATGGAGGGTAGCCATGGAAGAGGATTATGAGTCAATACTTAAAAACAAAACTCGGGATGTTCTTGAATTACCTAAAGGAAAACAACCCATAGGTTGTAAATGGTTATACCAGCCTAAATTTAAAGCAGATGAGAGTATAGACAAATATAAAGCTAGGCTGGTTGCAAAGGGGTACTGATAGAAAGAAGGTATTGACTACGAGGAAAGCTTCACCCCTATAGCTAAATTAAACACAATCAGAATGTTAATTACTTTAGCTACCAAACATCATTGCACGATACACCAACTAGATGTGAAATCGACATTCTTAAATGGTGAATTAAAAGAAGAAGTGTATTTAGTGCAACCTAAGGGGTTCGTTAAACAGGGGAAGAACATTTAGTTTGTAGATTGAAGAAAGCATTGTATGGACTAAAACATGCCCCCAAGACATGGTATGACAAAATTGATTCATTTTTCCTACAACATAGTTATAAAAGAATTAAGATTGACCCTAATATGTACATCGTGTTTGAAAAAGAGGAGAGAGTTGTTTTGATTTCTTTATATGTAGATGATATTATCATTATAGGAAGTGCAGATGAACTCAGTAAATAAATCAAAGAGTAGATGCCACAGGTTTTCAAGATGAAAGGCCTTGGAGAGCTACACTACTTTTTGGGTCTAGAAGTCTGGAGGGATTCTGGCTAGACTTTTCTGTCATAGGGTAAGTATGTCAGGAGTTTACTGGAAAAGTTCGGAATGGGTCAATGCAAAGCTGCAATAGTGCCTTGAGAGGAGAATACCAAAACTCAAAATGATGATGGTTCTAAAGAGGTAGATGCAACATTGTATAGACATCTAGTTGGGAGTCTAATCTACTTGACTATAACTAGGTCAGATTTGGCTTATGCAGTCAGTGTATTGAGTCAATTCATGTCGAAGCCTCTTGAGAGTCATTGGTGTAGGTTTTAACCCTATATAGAAATTACCTGCATACGAATTCTAAAACACAGAAAATAAAAAAGGTGAGAGCATAACACATAAAATACATACACATAGAGATTTTCCCCTGCATCCGAAAACTGGGACTACCAGCTTGATTTTTCATTATGTTCCTTTCAATGTTACAATACATATTTATACGTGCCAAAGCATCCAATACCATGGACCGAAAACCATTGCGTCCAAAACCATGTGCAAAAATCATTCACAAAACCATAGGTAGTTCCGCCCAACCTAACATAGGGTCCAAAACCAAAACTTTCTGGGGTGCTGCTCTGGACCCCATAGAGTGGGATTACTTGCACCGCTCAAACCCCCTGTGACTCCCCCCACTACACAATCAGCGCAATGATAGGGGGGCTCCGCCCCCCTCCTAACCCCCTGGTTAACTATGTGGGCTAGTCGTGGAAAGAATACAACACAACCCAATAATTGGGTTGTAGCGAAAGGCATCTTAAGGAATCTGCAAGGAACCTTAGACTTTTGTGTTATTTATACTGATTTGTTTGATGTTATATTGATATGATTTTCAGACTCTACTTGGGCTGGAAATGTACATGACAGACAATCCATAACAAGTTATGCATTTAGCACTAGATCTGGGTTCATTCCATGGAGCATCAAAAATTAGAACACATTGTCCTTGTCTTCAATAGAAGCTTAGTATCAAGTGATGTGTGTAGCAACTTGTGAAGTAGTTTGGTTGAGGATACTTCTCCATGATGCTGGAGAAGAATAGAAGGTTGCAATAGTTATCAAATGTGACAACCAGAGCTCTATCAAACATGAAAATAATCCAGTATTTCATAGAAACACAAGGCACATCGATACACAGTTTCATTTTGTTAGGGAGAAAGTTTAGTCAAAAGAAATTCATATTGAATATTGTAATACATGTGACAATGCTGCTAATATTTTCACTAAGCCTCTCAGTAGAATCAAGATCGAATTATTTAAGGAAATGTTATGAATACTTGTGAACCCCTTTCTCCATGAAGAGGGAGTGTTGAAGATAATGGACAATATGTAAATCTAGAGAGATTCAGTTCACTAGAGCCTTAGATTAGGAATTAGTTCCTACTTCTTATGCATCTGTTCTAGCTTCCCTACTGGTGTGAAAACTATATATTTTTTTTATTGTAAGATGATTGATGTAGAGGGTTCTGTGAGAGGTAGTCTCTAGATTGAACTCCTCACCTCTAAGTGGCCCAGTTTATCAATAAAGTTGATTCTTTAGTTTTTAACAAAATTTTATGGGCACCAAACAAAGTCAAAAGACTTTATGGCCGTCATCAAGCCTAAGTCGATTGAATCAAAGTTTCATGTTGTTAGTTTCAATTTAACTTCATCATAATGTGATCATATTAAGTTGTTCAAAATCTCAAGAAATTAGTCATGGTGAGAATAGGAGTTTCAAAACCAAACTACGTGATGGTTTTTGTAACTCTGGTTATCTTTTTTGCAAATTTTTACTAAGAAAGTTGATCGATTTGTGAAACTTTTACCTAGAATTGTTTATTAAAGAAAAAAATAAAATTACAGTCTTGAGTGTGAGACATCTTAACCTTGTTTAATTTCTAAAATTTTAGACATAACTGGAGCTTGAGGTCCGAACAGTGCTAGAGCTTGAGGGTAGTTTAAAAATATTACATTGAGTAAATAAATATTAAAATTCATATGAAAATCCATGTAAAAATAAAAGTCATTAAAAAAATTCCATGATGAGTAAGGGGACCCATCAAATTTTAGCGTTGATTTCAAATGATCATTGAGCTAAATCCATAGGATATCTACAGAGAATTCTTTGATAGGAGAAAGTGTACTAGGCCTATGGGTCTGAAATGTGACTACTCTAGAAGACAATCTTCTAACCATCTCATAATTCATAAATGTAACCCTTTCAAATTTCTGGTATATTATCTAGCATGACCACTAGCAATTACTTCGAAAGTTGAATCAGCTTGTTTCCCACTCAAACATTCCAATTTATACAGCTGAGCAATGGAAATTGGAAGAACATGGATCGAACGTAGACACCCCAACTGGAAATATTATCATAGAGTGTGAGCGTAGTTTAGGCGCAGGTTGTGAAACACCAGCAGCACCTGCACTGGCATATACTACAACTTACTAATGACGGCCACAAAGGCATTTAATTTTTCCACCTTGGAATTTATGTTTTCCGGGGCCAGACTCCTATAAGTTGTAGACGCCTTATTTGAAGAACTCTTCCTATTCAAATGTTCCAATCCAGACATCTAAGCAATGGCAATTGGAAGACCATGGATGAAACCTAGATACCCCGCCTCAGATTATTATCAAAGAGCATGAATGCAGCTCAAGTGTAGCTAGCATAGAACCAACAACACCTGCACCAACATAGACTGCAACTTAACTAATGACATCCATAGAGCCATTTATGGAAATAATAATCGCAACCATCGCAATAAACATCCTGATAGCAACCATACTTGTCAGACGTATTTTTTCATGTTGCATCTCTATTTAAATATGGAAGGACTGAAGCCAGGTGCGAACCATTCCAAAATGCAACAAGGAATTTAAAGTAGTTAATGTACTTTGGTAAATAGATATGGGAAAGCATTCATTCAACAACTATTTCCTACACTCCAGAAAAACCTACACGATTCTGATCACACTCAACAACAACATCATATTAATTATTTTTTCTCTGTCACGAATTAAATGTAAAATTGTATGTTGAGTTAAATACGAATGAACAATTCATTTTGATAGGTTAGAGAGTAAGAGAGTTAGAGAGAAAGAGAGCGCAATTCTCTAGGGAGAAAATGGTTGAGCAAATTTTGGTGAGCATGTGAAAACAACTGTTACTTTGTTTTACTATCTGTTATTCCACATAAGTGTAAATCACTGTAAAACCTTTATTTTAATTGGTGAATGAGCCGTGGTCTCATGTAAAATTATTTTCATGTTTAATAACTCAATACTAAGTTTTAGTGTATTTCTCCAAACCTACTTTGTTATTTTTACCGTTAGTGAATATTGTTCATTAAGTGTCTTAAATAGCTTCATGAAATCCAGTTCCGTGAAATCCAAGTCTGTGAAATAGCTCTATGGTGCGTGAAGGTAGCTAGGTGAAATCAGCTCCGCGGTGCACAAAGCTAGCTGCGTGAAAGTAGCTTCGCGAGAGTCATAGCTCTCTTCCCTCCGTGAAAATTAAATTTACTAAATTTTTCTAACACGGTATCAGAGCGGGTTAAATATTGTTAGTGTAAAAACAAGTGTTTTTACTAGCAGTAAGAATTGTTTTGAGGGCATATTGTTTTTAGCATATTTACCAGCGGGTAGAAAGTTTTTTTTTATGCTAAAAAATGGAAACAGCAAGCACAAGCTTGACTAATCCTCAAATACCTCAGTTTAATGGAAAAAATTATGCTCATTGGGCTATTACAATGAAGGCCCTGTTTTCTTCTCAAGACATTTAAGATTTGGTGGAGAATGGTTTTCAAGAACCAACAGATGCAACAACATATAATGCCTTATCTCAACAAGAAAAGGATTTCTTAAGGGACAACAGGAAAAAGGATTCAAAAGCCCCATTTTATATTTTCCAAGAAGTTCATGAAAGTATTTTTCCAAGGGTTGCAGCAGTAATGAAGTCCAAGAAAGCATGGGACACCCTCTAGACAGCCTACCGAGGCATGGCAAAAGTCAAGACAACAAAGCTACAAATGTTCAGGAGAGATTTTGAAACACTTTGTATGAAAGAGTCTGAGAATATAGACTCATTGTTTACCCATGTAAGTGGGTTGGTTACTCAAATCAGGTCTCATGGTGAGACACTTGAGGAAAAAACAATAGTTGACAAAGTTTTGAGAAGTTTTCCGGCAAGGTTTAAGGCCATTGTTGTGGCCATAGAAGAGACAAAGGATCCCTTATTGTTCTCATTGGATGAGCTTAATATATCACTGATTTCTCATGAACATAGACTGAATAGAGCAGCAACCTCCTCATTGGAGCATGCCTTGAAAACACAAGTATCATTTGGTCAAGGTCGAGGCAGAGGAAGATCATATGCTAGAGGAAGAGATGGAAGCCCACACAGAGGTGGAAGAAGCAGCCCTTTAAGCTCAAATGGAAGAGGGAGCAATCAATATCCAAGTCAAGGCATAAGCCAAAATCAAGCACAAGGTTAGAGGTATGATAAATCTAAAGTTCAATGTCATTACTGTAAGAAGTATGGTCATTATGAAAATGAATGTAGAAAGAAGCAATATGACGTTAGTAACAAACCAAGTGTAAATTTCGCAAGAGAAAATCAAAACCATGATAGCATGTTCTTAGCTTGTAATGTAGTACAAGAAAAGCATAGTGATATATGGTATCTAGATTCAGGGTCTAGCAACCACAAATCATGAAACATAGAAATGCTTTCTGATCTAGATGAAAGTGTGAAATCTAAAGGGACATTATGGCCTGATAACAAAGTATCTATCATCAGAAAAGGAAGAGTTAATATCCTAACAAAGAAGGGGGAGAAGAAATACATCTTAGATGTTTACTTTGTCCCTGGTCTGAAACATAATCTCATGAGCGTTGGACAACTCATGCAGAAAGGCTACAATGTCTTCTTAAAAACTGATATGTGCACAATTTTGGATAGGTCTTCAAGCAGACCACTGATTGGAAAGGTTCATATGACAAACAATAAAATGTTTCCCCTAAAAATAATATCAGATTTGTGGAAAGAAGGTGCACAAGCACAACTATCTATGAACTCACAAGAAGATGGAAGAAAAGAGGCAGCTGTCACAAAAGTAAACTTTCAAGAAGAGGTAAAAGACGAAAATTGGTTATGGCACTTGAGATTTGTACATCTCACCTTTGGAGGTTTGAATTTGTTGCATAGGAAGGACATGGTGAAGGGTTTACCACTCATAGAAAAACCAGACAACATATGTGAAGGATGTATCTTGGACAAGCAACATAGAGAGACATTTCTGGCAGGAAAGTCAGTGAAGGGAAAGGCACCTTTAGAGTTTGTCCACTCAGATTTATGTGGATCAATGCAGACACCATCAATTGGTGGCAGCCACTATGTATTAACCTTCATAGATGACTACACAAGGAAGACAAGGGTCTATCTGCTAAAATAGAAAAGTGAAGTGTTTGAGCACTTTCGCCAATACAAGGCTCTTGTTGAGAAGCAAAGTGGATAGTACATCAAAGTCCTTAGGACTGACAACGGTGGTGAATATATCTCAAATGAATTCCTTCGATTTTGCAAGGAGCAAGGAATTCACAAGCAATTCACAATAAGATATACACCGCAGCAAAATGGTGTGGCAAAAAGAAAGAATAGGAACATTATGGAAATGGAAAGGAGTATGTTGAAGCCAAAGAATTTGCCAAATGATTATTGGGCTGAAGCTGCCACTTGTGCAATGTATATCCTGAATAGATGTCCAACCAAAAGCATCCATAACATAGTTCCTGAAGAAGCATGGAGTGAAAGAAAGCATAGTGTCACTCACATGAGAGTTTTTGGATGTGTGGTGCATGCACATGTCCTGGATGAGTTGAGAAAGAGGTTGGACAGCAAGGGGCAGAAATGCATATTTGTTAGATACATTGATGAATCCAAGGCATACAAACTCTACAATCCATTATCCAAGAAAGTCTTAATTAGCAGAGATGTACAGTTTATAGAAGAGGAAGCATGGGATGGAAGTTTAGAAAAGACAGTCAATGTCAAATCATGCATACCACATGAGGACAAAGAGGAATTAACAACAGCAAGTAATTCCTCAATAGTGACTCCCTCTACTCCTATTCAAGCACAACAAAGTAGGAAGCAAGCAATGCCATCAACAACTAATAGGACAATTTCGTGCAGCCAAGCAAGTGCTTCTGCAAGCACACCACGAAGTGCGACACCAAGTGACATGTCAAGCCCATCTTCAACAAGCACAAGAAGACCAAAATTCAGAAATTTAAATGAAATTTATGAGCAAGATGAAGTTGATAGTAGTGTTGTTTTGAATTCCTTATTTTCATTATTTTTTCATGTAGATGGCCCAATCCACTTTGAAGATTCAGTCAAAGAAGAAAAAAGGGTTACAACAATGGAGGAATAAATAGAAGCAATAGAAAGGAATGACAGATGGGAGTTAGTGAGCCTTCCGAAAGGAAAACATGTTATTGGAGTGAAGTGGGTCTATAAGACCAAAAGAAACATTGAGGGAAATATTGAAAGGCACAAAGCAAGGCTAGTTGTCAAAGGATACAAGTAGCAGCATGGAAGAGATTACGTAGAGACGTTCGTGCCAGTTGCGCGTATGGAGACAGTGCACGCAGTTGTGGTGCTTCTCGCGTAGTACAAATGGAGAGTGTATCAAATGGACGTAAAATCAACATTCTTGAATGGAGTGCTGAAAGAGGAAGTGTATGTTGCACAACCGCCTGGTGATGAGATTGAAGGCCATGAAGACAAAGTATATCAGTGGAGGAAAGCTCTTTATGGGTTGAATCAAGCACCGTGTGCATGGTACAGTAGGATAGATGCTTACCTGTTGGACAATGGTTTCAACAAATGTGACGGTGAGCCTACTCTCTACATCAAATAAAGTGAAGGTAAGATTCTCATTGTCATCTTACATGTAGATGATTTGATTTTTATAGGTAGTGATGATTTCCTCATCACTGATTTCAAACAAGTCATGAAGAGTGAATTTGAAATGACTCACTTGGGATTATTAAGATATTTTTTGGGCATAGAAGTGAAGCAAACAGAAAATGGCATTTTTATATCTCAAGAAAAGTATGTGGCATAAATTTTGGAGATGTTTAAAATGCAGAACAACAAGTCCACACCAACCCCAACTATTATAGGGTTGAAGTTGAGCAAAGAAAATTGCAGTAGCAATGTCAATCCGCCATTATACAAAAGCATGATAGGCGGCTTGATGTATTTGACTGCCAGTAGGCCGAATATAATTTATGCAGTAAGTTTGGTGTCAAGGTTCATGGAGACAGCCAAGGAGACACATTGGAAAGGAGAAAAAAGGATTTTGAAGTATGTTAATGGGACAAAATAGTATGGTGTTTTGTATAAAGAAACAAGTGATTTCAAGCTGGTTGGGTACACTCACAGTGATTGAGCAGGCAGTGTCGATGACAGAAACAACACGTCAGGATATGTTTTTCGTTTGGTTCCTGGAGCCACTTCATGGGCCTCCAAGAAGTAGCCAATAGTGTCACTGTCAACAACATAAGCTGAATATGTCGCAAGAACAACGACAACATGTTAGGTAGTTTGGATGAGAAGGATGTTGAGGGATCTTCATCATGACCAAGAGGGAGCGACAACTATTTTCTGCAACAACATCTTAGCAATTGCATTGTCAAAGAATTTTGTCTTCCACTAGAGGACCAAGCATATTGATGCTAAATATCATTTTATTAGAGAGTTGATTAATAATGATGAAATTGTGTTACAACAGTGCAGGTCGCAAGAACAATTTGCTCACATCTTCACAAAGCCATTGGCATGTGAAAGTTTTGTTTATCTCAGAAACTATTTGGGAATTGTCAATGGTGGCAATTGTGATTAAGTGGGAGTGTTGGAAATAATAATCCCAACCACTGCAATAAATAGCTTGACAGCAGCCATACTTGTCAGACGTATTTTTTCACGTTGCGTCTCTATTTGAAGATGGAAGGACTGAAGCGAGGCGCCAACCTTTCTGAAACACAACAAAGAATTTAAAGCACTTAATGTACTTTGGTAAATAGACATGGGCAAGCATTGTTGTAGCGACTATTGCCCACACTCCAGAAACACCTGCGCGATTATCACACTCAACAACAACATCATATTAATTATTTTCACTGTGTCATGAATTAAATGTAAAATTGTATGTTGAGTTAAATATGAATGTAAAATTCATTTTGATATGTTAGAGAGTAAGAGAGTTACTGCAAGTCTCAAGGGAGAAAATGGTTGAACAAATTTTGGTGGGCGCTTGAAAACAACTGTTACTGTGTTTTACTGTGTGTTATTTCGCGTAAGTGTAAATCACTCTAAAACCTTTGTTTTACTTGGTGAATGAGCCACAGTCTCATGTAAATGTATTTTCATGTTTAAGAACTCAATACTAAGTTTTAGCATGTTGCTCCAAACCTACTTTGTTATTTTTGCAGTGAGTGAATATTATTTATTAAGTCTCTCAAATAGCTCTGCGAAATCCAGGTCCACTAAATCCAAGTCTCTAAAATAGCTCCGTGGTGTGGAAGGTAGCTGCATGAAATCATCTCAGCGTTGTGTGAAGCTAGCTGCATGAAAGTAGCTTCGCTAGAGTCATAGATATATTCCCCTCTGTGAAAATTAAATTTACTAAATTTTTCTAACAATTTTGCCATCATGGTTCCTTTTTCCCCTAAAGCAAGACTCCTCTAAGTTGTACACACCCGATTTTTTCAAGCTCCACCTTATCAGAAAAACATTTTTTTATGTTCTCATATATCTTCTTAGATTTTCACTCCTTAAACTTACCAAGATAACTGCATTCTTCTTAGCAACATTGTTATCTGATTGACATCCCTAGAATACCTTGACACCGTTCTGCATACTACTAATAACCAGTTATGCCTTCTTCACAGCCTTCCTAATATCCACCACAATAAGTGTAATGAGAAGGATAATGCCTGTTATCAGCCCCAGTAGCTGTAGGATTTTTGCAACAGATCACCCCGCCATCAGAATCCTTGTTAGGTTTGAATCCTTCTTAGGTTTTTCAGGAGAAAATTACTGGATTATGGGTGTCCTGATCAATCTGGTTGTGTTCACCATTATACCATTTGGGTGTAGATGCGTTACAATGTAATATAAAGAAATACAAGTCTATTGATGTGCCGAACAAAATAATTATGGCTGTAGTTAATATGAGAACATTCCATGAGAACTAATGTTCATATATGTAGATTACACCAGAAGGAGTTTGTTCCTGGAATTTGATGTATTATTAGTCCCTGCTTTTGGTAATGCAAGAGCTCTAGTGATCGATATGGCATGGACCAAACATTAATCCGTCCTTTGACCAAAAAAAATTGTGCACTATCAAAATTTAACCAAACTCTCAGGTTGCAATTTCCCTTCACACAAATTTTATCTGAAGTTTTGATTTGAGACTCTTATTGGAACCTTAGCGCATCTCAAGGTAATGTTATATGTCTAACAAGATTTTATCCAAAGTTTCAAAAAACTCATGCATCGACTGCCACTTGACACTTACACTTGCCACACACCACACAGCTTGCTTACACCTTCCACACATGCTCATCCATCTTAAACTTGCCATAGGTTTATAGTGTTGGACAACCTCCCAAACTCTGAAGAAGAGGCGCAGTTGAACAATAGTCTTACCCTACCGTGACAGAAGTGTACGAAGAATCTGCCTCTTCAACCAGTGGCCCTCACCCTGGCCCTGAACCTCACTTGTTGCAAGTGCTGCAAGTACAATACATAGGGATTCATAGCTATAGACTCATTTGTAGAAGAAGCAGTGGATTTCTACAAACTCACCTATAGAAGAAGTGCTGAAGTGGCAAAGTTCACATCTAAAGACTGCTATTGCAAGCACCAGACAAAGTTTGGGTCTAAAGCCTGGTATTCCAAGCACCAGGCAAAGTTCAGGTCTAAAGCATGTTATTCCAGATCTTCCAACTACATCAAAAAGGAGCAAAACATGTGGGTAAGCTTATGCTTTAATATTCATGACCATCCCTAAATTTCTGAGCTTTATTATTCAATGCAACTATACATTTTTCTTTAGTAAATTTTTTAATATTTCTCCATAAATTTCTAAATGTTTTTATGCATTTTCTGGCATTTTCTCCCTTAAGTTCTGCATAAACTGAAACAAAAGATTTATTCGACAGGGCTCAGTCAAGCTTTCCGAGCAATAAATTTCACAACCCCAGAAACAAAAAAATACGCGAAATACTGAAAAAGAAAAAGGACAGAGAAATCCAGGGCTCGAAACCCTTAAAATACAAAAATGAAAAAATCTGAAAAATGAAATTAATCTTACTCAAGGCTCTAAATTTAACACAGAAATAGAAGAAGATGGCCATAATAATCTCAAATGCAAAACATCGAGCTACGGGGTATGATTCAAAGGAAAGATAAATTATAAGAGCTTAGGGTCATCGAGAGGTACCTGGTTCGAATCCTGTCCGTTAGGATTATGGGGTCATTTGAGAGCTTCCATCCGGACCGATCTAACACTCCTCGGCACTTCAAAACCCTAACAACTCTTAACCACCAACACAAGAAAATAATGAAATGAGGGGGAAATCCTACCACCATTACATTAGCAAATTTCAATTAAATTAATTTATAATGCCTTTGCTTCAGGTCTAAAGCATGTACAGAACCAAAACTCTCTCACTCTATTAAACTGTTAAAATCCTCATAGAGCCACATGGCCATTATCAACTAAAATAAAATTAAAATCCTAACTGGTGCATTCATCAATGTAGCCCTAAATTCAAGCGCTAAGGAAAAACATTAGTGCAGAGAATACAAAATAATAATGTACATGCATTAAACACCGTAAGAGGCAAAACCCTAATGGTTTGAGCCTGCATGTGAAGGAGGAAGGTAGACGGACTGTAACCTATCAACAATAGAAAGAAAAACAATACAAAAATAAAAAATAACTAAGGCAAAAAGGCTTTGGTTTTTGTGTATCCCTTAAAATTTTGGTGCAGGCATCATTATTAGAAAATAGAAAACAAAGACGGTGACTAAATTGTATGAAGTTAACACTTTCAGCTGCAGAACGAAGATCTAAGAGAAAAAAACTTATTCATAGTCAAAAACATCGCCATGGTTAAAGCAAAGGAATTTGATGTTGAGGGCCTGAGGAGTCGATCAATGATGTATCAGTTCAGTTGTATCCATAATGCAGACAGTTGGAGTTGCATGCACTGCCCCACATGGTTTTCCATTTATTATATTTCTTACTTTATTTTTTATTAATATTATTTTCCAATTTTTGATGAGCCTTGGTGAGTTGATTATGAATTCATTCATTTAATTTAATAATGGCTAATTCTTTAAAATAAAAAACTTTGTTGTTTGTCCAAATGTGAGTTGATTATGAATTTATTCATTTCATTTACTAATAGCTAATTCTTAAAAATAAAAAACTTTATTGTTTGTCCAGATGCGACTATTTCAGCTTGAACCTTGCTCATGGTTCACTGTTACACTCTGGGCTAGGTGAGGTAGTTGTTTCCTTTGTACAGTAGGTATTGTGAAAGATTCTATGAGTAATCTGCGTCAAGAAACCTTATATAAAGATGGGAAGAAAATCAGAGAAATAATAACATAATAGACATAAAATGTGTCGCCGCTCACCTGAGGGATGGTGTCACACCCCCAGGCTGGTGGTAGTCTTTAAACAGCGCTTGGCGAGGTGCGACACCACCAAACACTTTCTTTTCACCAATACTTATGTTCGTGGACTACACCTAACCACTTATCCTACTTATTTTGTGTTTCGGAACCAAGTATTATTATGTTTCCTTTATACCAATGAACACCCATACACATTCATTATCATTAGCAATTATAAACGAAGAACACAATTGCACAGTATAAAGGGAGGGGCAACTCCTTGAACAATGAGTCTGCTCGATAATATATTATACAGTCTTTCAATATTACAAAGCTTTACAAGTATACTTGGAAACACCAAGTTTCATACTTAGCCAAATTTACAACCTTGTCACACCTCCATGCGATAACCAAGATTTCCTTGCCCAAGGCAGGCGGGCGTGCCCTCACACGAGCTACCTTCCGCACTTCACAACCAAACCTTGTCTTTGTGAACGACGGGCGAGTGACTACACCAAGTCACCAAGACACCCTCTTCGCACAACAGGCTTCACCAAATGTCTCACCATGCACACTTGCACGACGGGCGAGTGCTCACCCGAGTCACCCAAGAACCTATGCCAAGTCGTTGCACAAACCAAGTGCCCATGCCTTCGTTCAACCGTCGGGTGCTCCTTCGCACAACTGGGTGCCACACCCATGCACGCCCTTCTCCGACCGGCGGGTGACCTCTACCCGCGCCCTCACCCAACACCAATATACTTGCTACCTCCGTGCGGCCTTGCCCAAGAGTGGGCGCATCACCCAAGTTCTGCACCTTTACCTCTTGCTACATCCACGCACTAGATATGCGCCTTCTTCTTCATGAGCGAGTTCGTTGAGTGATGATGTGATGTCCAAATGAGCTCTGCGCATCACCAATATATACGAGTGGCAAGGCAAGGTTGTGGCTACCTAGCCGACCTGCCCATGCCCTCAAACTTCTTCGCAAACACTTCTAAACATCTCGTTGGGCATCATCCAAATGCCTACAAGTCAAATCGGCCTTGCTACATTTGTTGGTCAGCCGTGGGTTGAACTTTCATGCTCCCCATGCTATAAAACAACTTGATCTACTCCTACACACTTCGCATTATAACATAACACCTTCGCACGCTAAGTTGAGCTCGCACTTTCTTCATTTGTCTTCGCACTTCAAGCCACGAGCATGTTCAAGGACTGTGGGTCCTTACATCCTCCTCCACCTGAAGTCATTGTCTTCCTCGACAACATACCATCCTGGTAGCCATCCACCAAGATCATCATCAATATCTGTCTCATCCTTGGTCCATGATGTCAACTCCTCCACATACTGTAAACATCCCTGCAACATATGTAGAACTTCCATGTCCATCATGTGTCATACCATCTTGTGAACTATCCTCCTTCCTGCCTGCCTGATGTCAACATCTCTCTAGTACATTGCTAGCCCTCATGACTTCAACTAGTCGGGTGATCAGTCCAACTGTCACACTCAAATCATAAGAATGTACATCCTTATGCCTTCACCGGTCTATCTCGGATTCTGCCACATCCTAGACTCACCAAGAATCTCTCCCATGCTCAGGTCCATGGAAACTCCATCCCATCTGCAACATGTCATGATGCTTGATGCCGAACCATCCCTGCACCATCTGCCATACCTGCTCAACCTATTTTAAGGACTCACTACCATGGGCAGCTAACAATGAGCCCCATCTTCTTTTCCATCTAAGAAGATGTGGAGGGAGTAGAGCCTGAAGGCTCACCCTCACTAATCATCTCAATCCATCTGTCAGGATTTTCTATCTCCATCCCCTGTAGATAAGTGACCCGATCCTCCTCCCGGACATTCGGCCTCACATATGCCTCATCATCATCGTCATCATCCTCGACCACTTCTAGCCTTCTCGACAAATCTAAGATACTATCTGAAAGAGTCCTGATGACCAATGACTACTCAGTAAGCTTTGTCTCAACCATAGACAACTGCTTACTCATATCTTCCATCCGCTTCTCATCCTCCATTTGCATTACTGCCAACTTACAATCAGGCTTTGTCACTCCAATGGTTGGAATACCAATGGGTACGTCCTCCCTTCTGTCGTAAATGTACAGCCTCTTCAAATGTGGAACAATCACAGCGTCGAACTGTTTTAAGAATTCCATGCCCAGCATAACTTCATAGTCATCTCTGCACTATAGTGAAGTTGACCTTCCCTGTCCACTCACCTAGTGTTGTGTCCACCTTTTCAGCTACACCAAGAACACTATCAGGAGGAGAATTCACTGTCTTCATCTGTGCCTTCATCGGTACAAATTTCAGCCAATTCTTCTCGCAGTATCTTCACCAATGAAGTTGTGAGTAGCCCCACTATCCACCATAGTGAGTATATCATCACTCCCAATATTCATCTGAACATACTCCAAACTGTTCCTCTCAGGATCCCTTCGAGAGACCATCTCTGTAGCAGCAGCAGCTCCAAGAATCTGCATCATCCCCACAGAAGCTTCTTCATTCTTCGCATTAGATTGCGCAATTGCAGCCACTTTTGGTCTAGAAGGACAATTCTTCATTGTATGTGGTTCAGCACATATCCAACACTTCAAGGCTTTCTTCATCTTCGACTTATCATCCGATTTCGAAGCATCATTCTTCTTCTTCTATTTCGGCTTATTGGACTTCTTCTTCCTATCATCAGAAGTCTCATCATAATGCTCCACCAACCTATCCACGGTAGAAAAGCTTCCTCAAGTGTTCTAATCCTCTGCCTCTTCACTTCATTGTGTGCCCATGGCTTCAACACAATAATGAAGTTGAACACCTTGTCCCTCTTTGCCATGTCAGGAAGTTCCAGAACAACACTTGCAAACTCCCGCTGATATGTCTGAAGGTTCCCTGTCTACTTTATGAACTTAATTTTCATCCTTACTTCCCATGTTTCATACTGAGGACTGAAATGGGTCTGCAAAGCTTTCTTCATCTCATCCCACGAAGTAATGTCACCAGCACTTCCATTGGTAATCTGATCCATCCTTCTTCGCCACCACATCTTAGCATCCTTTGTCAAGAACTTAGTAGCTAACTTGACCTTCGTCTCATCATCAGAGAGACCCAATTGTTCCAAGTATTGCTCCATGTCCCATAGAAAGTTGCCAAGAGTCTTTGCAATCCTTGTACCATCATAAGTTTCCAATTCCTTGACTTTCACATGAGGCACTCCTCCACCTGAGTTATGCCTCACGGCCTTCTTCAACACCGCGATCTCATCTTTGGCTTCGTCAAGAGATTTTCGCAAGTCCATGATCTTTGCAAGACTTTGGTCTCTTGCCTCTTCAACCTCCTTGACTCTTACTTCAATTTGTGTACACATAAGATCAGTGTAATCGTGTTGAGTTTGGAGTTCCTCGAGCTCTTCCCTCATCTTTGAATTAGCCTCTTGATCTCTCTCGACCAAGTCCATCTTCTTAGTTCAGTAAGCCTCTATGTCCTCCATCTTTTCCAGCACTTTTTCAAAGAATGCCATGGTAGCATCTTTCACACCGTGACTAGATCCAACCTGAGATTCACCCACCATTACTAACAGTTTCCTTCTTCTTTGTGATCTAGTTTCAACCATCCAACAGCTTCACCAAGTTGCATGCAACCTGAACCAGCTCTTGTTCCACTTGTAAGTGAAACAAATTCCTTGACCTGTAAGTACGTGCTTCACTATCACCAACTGTCAAGTGTATGCACACTTGCTTCTCCCAGCTTCCTGCAAAACTCCTCGAAGTCTTCAGACTAGCTCTGATACCACCTGTCATGCCCTCAGGCTGGCAATAGTCTTTCAACCGCGCTTGGCGAGGTGCGGCACCACCAAACACTTTCTTTTCACCAATACTTATGTTTGTGGACTACGCCTAACCACTTATCCTACTTAGTTTATGTTTCGCAACCAAGTATTATTATGTTTTTTTATACCAATGAACACCCATACACATTCATTATCATTAGCAATTATAAACGAAGAACGCAATTGCATAGTATAAAGGGAGGGGAAACTCCCTGAACAATGAGTCTGCCCGATAATATATTATACAATTTTTCAATATTACAAAGCTTTACAAGTCTACTTGGAAACACCAAGTTTCATACTTAGCCAAATTTACAACCTTCTCACACCTACGTGCGACAACCAAGATTTCCTTGCCCAAGGCGGGTGGGCGCGCCATCACACGAGCTACCTTCCGCACTTCACAACCTAACTTTGTCTTTGTGCACGACGGGCGAGTGACTACACCAAGTCACCAAGACACCCTCTTCGCACAACCGGCTTCACCAAATGTCTCACCGTGCACACTTGCACAACGGGCGGGCGCTCACCTGAGTCACCCAAGAACCCGTGCCAAGTCGTCGCACAAACTGGGTGCCCACGCCTTTGTTCAACCGTTGGGTGCTCCTTTGCACAATCGGGCGCCACACCTGTGCATGCCCTTCTCCAGCCGGCAGGCGACCTCTACCCATGCCCTCACCCAACACCAAGATACGCGCTACCTCCATGCGGCCTTGCCCAAGAATGGGCGCATCACCCAAGTTCTGCGCCTTTACCTCTTGCTGCATCCACGCACTAGATCTGCGCCTTCTTCTTCATGAGCGAGTTCGTTGAGCGATGATGCGATGTCCAAATGAGCTTTGCGCATCACCAATATATACGAGTGGCAAGGCAAGGTCGTGGCTACCCAGCCGACCTGCCCACGCCCTCAAACTTCATCGCAAACACTTCTAAACATCTCGTCGGCCATCATCCAAACGCCCACAAGTCAAGTCGGCCTTGCTACATTTGTTGGTCGGCCGTGGGTTGAGTGTTCATGCTCCCCACGCTATAAAACAGCTTGCTCTCCTCCTACGCATTTCGCGTTATAACATAACACCTTCCCTCGCTAAGTCAAGCTCACACTTTCTTCGTTTGTCTTCGCACTTCAAGGACTGCAGGTCCTTACAGATGGTCTCCTGGTGTTGAAAATTCCTGTTGAAATCCCTTGGAAAAGTGCAGAGCTGAAGTAGCAGCTCGACAACCGACAATAGCCAACAATGGTGAACATTGGAAGGGTTACAAGCACTCCATTACCAAAACATACAGTGCAAATGAAGTGCGGAAGGCAGGGTTGGATCGAGTGGTTACCAGAAAGGAACCCTAGGGAAAATCTTACTGTGTTTCTCAGGTAACAAATCGACGCTTGAAAACTTGCTGCCAAGTGTAAATAAAATCCCGACAGTCTTTCTCTTCACAGTTACTTTATCTTGTACTTTTGAAACATGTAATCGACAACGCACTAAAATTGCTGCCAAGTGTAAATAAAATCCCGGCAGTGTAATCGACAACGCACTAAAATTTATTAAAGAGAACCTCGCTGAAACTAAAACACCAAGCGTTTCGTTTGATTTCCATATAATCCAAAGGATTTCTTTTTTTAATGACGGCATCTATTCGTCCAGAAAGTGAAGAATTTTGAATTATAATGAAGAATTTCTTTATGGCTAAACGCATATGTTGATCTGGTAAAGTGAAAGCTAAATAATTTTGATTTATAGGCACATAAAATAGTTTTGCATGTTAGTATTGAAATCTGGCCATCTGGTTCGTGACTACGATTTTGCAAGAACGTAGCCTTCTAGTTATATGAGAACTTCTTAGAACTGCTGTAAAGACGGTGAAAGACTTTCTGTCAGCCGATACTATACACTTTTTGTGATATGGAGTTGAGCTGTTTTGGGTGGCGATGCATATTTATTAGTCTATATGTTTATTAATTGTGGCAACTCAAAGAACTAGAGTTTCTCAACCTCGACGGGGACTACCGCTACGACAGTGGCTCCCTTGTTGTAAATAATAAATACAATTGGCGAGGCCGAAAGGGCAAAGTTTAAGATGGTTCATGCGATGTATAGGATATATGGTTCATGCGAAGTTTAAGATGGTTCATGCGAAGTATATAAAGGTTCAAATATGCAAAGGTTCATACTTTATATATACATATGAGTACAGGGACTTAAGTGCTCTCATTTATATAAAGATAAAGGGGATAAGAAAACAAGCATAATGATAAATAATATCGCTGAAAGACCAAGTTTAGACAATTAACAGATAAAGTATAATATACCAGAATTTACATCATAAGACCAACTAGAGTAACAATGCTGAGATTATGGAATTGCTATAGCAATAGTTATAAAAGAATTTCCATATTGGAATAGTATAATCACGGTCTATTGACTGCATTGTATCAATAATGAATACATCTAAGTTATGCAAAAATCACAAAGATGAATGAATTTGATAACGGGGGAATGATTTACATTATTAAAAAAAATTACTGTGCAAATTTCCTGTCAATTGGGTAATTTTTCTATCTTTTGGGAGAGATGTTACAGCTAAACCCACTTAATGGTTTCATTATTAGACATATCGAGCATGTCTTTGGATCCTTGCAGGTTTCAGTGAGAGAGAAAAAAATTATAATTTAACAACCGAATTATTACAAATGTTCATAGCAAAAAAATTATAATAAAAAATTCAAATTCAATGAGTATTGACTGTTTTTGTGGTGGCGTTATCATATTTTTTAAACGATGGAAGAGATTAACTGCAACATCGCTCATACTTGTTTCACTAAATTTGAGCCCATCGAATCCAATTTTATTGGAAACACTGTTATTCTTAAAATTAGAAACCAAAAAAGTGTCACAAAATACTTCTATACTCACCTTGATTGGTGTGCACAGCGAGTCATCGTTTCCCAATAACTTCTATTTCCTTTTCATTGCCATATGGCAAGGAAACCTTCAATACATTTAAGAAACCTCCATCTTGAGTGAAATTTGTCTCGTTTTTTCCCATACGGCTTTATTTGAATTTATACCGCTTTTTAAACGGCCAACTCTTTGGCATAGTTAATACCACTGAATATGTTTGATGTTTAAATCACTACATTCATGGCTACCTGCTTCTATCATGACCATAGATTAAGTGCGTAAAGACTAAAAAAGTGGTCATAGCGCGCAGTCTTATGAGCGAGTCGACAGCTGGAGCCAAGCATGCATATATATATAGAGAGAGAGCAGTGGTAAAGCCCTATGGTGGGTACAACAAAGCACGAGGAACCCAAGTGGAAGTGTTAATCAGCGACCGAATCTACAATCTTGATTTGTCATTTAGCGTTGTTCTAAAGACAAAGCCATTCGGGCCATAAATAAAGTCATTGCAGGCTTTGGTAGAAGTATGTAAAAGAAGGGCTTATCAGAAACTGGAAGACTCATGAGTGACCTTCATCATTACATTACAAACATACAAACATACAAAAATTATACACAGATCCATTACAGTTATTCATTTATTGCTATTTATTATCTACTTAAATCTGCTGACTATAGTCACTTTTCCCTGACTATAGCCGCTTTACGTCGACTAACGTCGTCATACGGTCAAGCGTGATTAATGTTCTAGCACCTCCCCTTAATCACGACGACCTAAAATTTAACTTGCCTGCTGGTTTAAGTCTCAATTAGGCTTACAACAAAATATTTTATTTTTGACTTCTTGCTTAGAGGTCCATGCTTGTTCCAACGAAGGCTCTTTTGAGCTCTAAACCTAAACAAACGACCGCAGTGCTATCTCCTCATCTCGTGGCTGGAACACAAAAATCACACAGCTTCAACCAATTCGACCTTCACCAAAGCCTTTACCCGCTGTAAACCAATTTTTCTACAACATTCAAAGAACAGGAGAACAGAGAGCAACAACAACGTTCCAATCTTCACAGCACCACAATGCTACGCAAACAGTCATTGACTCAAAAAATAATTGTCTAGCAATATTAATGCAGGTCGCTTCTCCAGGAAGCTCTTCACGGCTCCAACGCTTAACATACAGTCTGCACTTAACACAACACTCTTCTAACTCAGATCCGGCCTTAGGGAGACACTATTGGGCCTTCCTCACAGCTCACCTCAGTGAGCCAACCACTGGTTGAGCACACAACTCCCAACTATATGAGCACACAGCATCCAACTTGATGAGCACATAGCTCCACCACACGCACAGCTCTTTCTCAAGTTCACAGCCACACCATAAGACACTATTGGGCCTTTCTCACAGCTCACCTGAGCGAGCCTACACTGGTTGAGCATACAGCTCCCAACTATATGAGCACACAGCTTCCAACTAGATGAGCTCACAGCTCCATCACACGCACAGCTCCTTCTCAAGTTCACAGCCACACCGTAACGCAACACAGTTCTTACAAACATATCTCTCCATGGTGCAACAAACCTGAGCTCATACCATATCAAAAACTGGAACACTCATCGAGTGAGCTTCATCATTACATTACAAACTTACAAATTTATACACAGATCCACCACAGCTATTCACTTATTGAGATCAATAAATCCCATGCTATCGGGCCATAAATGAACTGCGGGTGTATATGTCCACCGTTCGATTTTGCTAAGCCCGAAATCGAGCGGTGAGCATAAACACCCGCCATTCATTTATAACCCGATAGCCTGGGAAATATGGCTCGCCTTCACTTATTGCTATTTATTATCTACCGAAATCTGTTGACTATAGCCACTCTTCGCCGACTTACACGCCGACTACAGCCGCTCTACCCGGACTAACGCCGTCATACGGTCAGGCGTGATTAATGTTTAATAGTATCGGAAGGACTACAGCCGCTCTACCCGGACTAACGCCGTCATACGGTCAGGCGTGATTAATGTTTAATAGTATCGGAAGGATTTGTATAAAGCACGATTATAACACATCTATTTGGAAACACTTTTGTGAAATCCTTTGGGATTTGGCATGAATGAATGAGTAGACACTTATGCGATGAAATTCAATATAGATATAAATCTGATTCGGCTAAACTAGTGCTAAAATTCAATTCGCCAATAATTGGATTGGTCGCCAACTACCAGGAGGCGGAGGGGAAGGCCATGTATCGAATTATGGCTCATGCCTCTATGTTAATTAAACTATCGATCACCTGCCTGTGCTAAAATAACTAGCGAGTGATTATATATAACAGTTTGCCACAATAATATATGCGTTGTTTACTTAGTGTAAGTTTTGAATTTTCTTTACCACGCAAAATCCCTTATTTCATCGATTCCCATTCATATTCATATTCAGATTTTGGTTGGAGCGATCCACAGCGAAAATAGGCTACATGCTATATGCAAGAATATTAGCGATTGCTTGGGGTAACGACCACCGATATTGGCGATGGGTTGCTCGAGATGACTCCAGGTTCAGCTTTGTTGAGGTGGTCAATCTTGTTATTGTTACTTTCCAAATTGTTTGTTTAACTCTGTAAAAACAATCATGTTTGTTGGCTCATGTTTTTATATTGAGTGTTAAATATGAAATGATTAATATATTCGAATAATATGTGAATTATTCAACATTTAACTACATAGAAGTAATAAAAACATCATTGAAGCTTCAGTCGATCAATACAGAAATAAAACTAAATATCAATCAACTTTCCATCGATCAATCAGCTAGCTGATATTGTCTTTGCTTTTTTCTTGGCCGTAGAGATATTAAAAACATTATTGAAGTTTAAAATGATAAGGATATCATTAGACTTTCAATTGATCAATCCGCAAGAAGATATTGTCTTCGCTTTGTTCTTAGCGGAATGTTTAATGCAATGCCATTTTGCTTTATCAGGTTATTTGTTAAGGAAACTGAGAAACGTGATTTTCATTTTTTGAAAAAAGATTTCGAATGAGCGATGCTTTTGGCTGGTATTTATTATTTTTTTTAATTTGCAGTGAAGTGTCCACTTAAACTTGAAAATGACATATTCATTTATTTCATAAATTTTTTATGTCAATAGGTTTAGGGTTCTTTAGCACAGCACTATGACAGTTCTTTAAAGAAAAATTCAGAAACATTGTGAATGAAGTTTGAAAACAAAATTTTAACAATTTCGAAGAGAATTGACCATTGTAGATGTAAATTATGATGAACACGTCATAACTAGGGACGAGCATATCTCCTCCCAAGTCATCGACGGTTATGGAAAGGTCAAATAGTTTGAGATCAGTTCAACAAACATTATTTTTTGCATGCTCATATTGCAAGTGAACCTTATGATGGTGCATTAAATAAATTGGGATTTTTTGAATTGTTCAAAATTCATCTGTGACACGTATACACATCATATTAACAGAGAGCAAATATTTGAAATGCAACCCCACCATGTACATACATTATTTGTAAATGCGGTCCACCACTGTCGAGACGCCAAATATAAAACGGTTAACATGAAGTACTACAATTGTTGAGACGTCAAATATAAGATATTAAAAAACATTGTTGATAATATGGGTATCTGCAAAATATATGAAGGGTCCAAAAAAACATTTTATCATCAATATTCACCAAAATATCAGCAAATATTGGTAAGCATAAAAAAAATCATAATATATTCATTTTTTTTCTCATTCTTAAACATATAAAGTAATAACAACATGAAATAAACATATTGGCACATAAATATCAGAAATTAATATATATGATCTCAAATAGAAATGATACATCAAAGGCGATACCAAATCGTGTTGATCCCTTATAATTGTCTAATGAACGACTCAAATGTGGAGAACCAATAGAAAATATCATAACATATATAAAATTATCTCATCATCATGAGTTATATGTAGCAAAAGAAATAAAACTACCAGCTATGCCCTAGTAGTAGAAGGCGTAGCTTGCCCCATGCACCTAATGTCAAGTAATGAGTGCTAGGTATGGACCTCTGCTCTCCTATATCTATAGCAGATAGTGTTGATGTTGCTGCTCCCACACTCTCATCCTCCTCTAGTTGCCCTATTGTAATGTATCATTTTACTCCTCTAACCATGAAGGCAACTCCTCCAAGATGGGCCTCTCAACACTTCACCCTCCATTGAGACAATACATCAATATTGTCTAAGGAAATGACATGTTGATCAATTGGTTCTTCTTTTTGCTTCACTCAAAGTCGAAAATTGTAATGCACACACACTAAATCATTGAGATGTGCAAACTCCACAGTGTAAGAGTGTCAAAAAAACTAATGAGTCTTGACTCTTCACTCTTGACACTGGAAGGTCACAAATTAAAAAATTAACATTACAATAAGTGTAATTGCTCAACTGAAGGCTCGAGCTCAAAGTTATACATTTTGCGCTTTTTTCTGTGTATTTTCTCAAATACACTCCGATTGGAGTCACACGCTAAAGAGCTACATGATTGACTCAAGATTCTTATGGCCAATTTCTAAAAATTTGGTGCCTTTGCACCATAGCTTCACCACCAAATATCTACAACAAAATAGAGAAATAAAAAATTCAAAAACTTAAAACATTATTAAACTTTCAAATAAAAATTACATAATTGAATTTTAAAAATTTAGAATTATAAGTAAGGAAATTCTAAATTGAAAATTCTAATTTATGAGTGATGACTTGTCACTTACGTGGCATGAAGATGGTCCTTTCCCCAATAACATCATCAAAGCCAAATAGGCCAACGCAATCCCGATAAAACTGTATCTCGCGATTGATTTTGTTACGAAGCTCAGGATTAGGTACCATCCTATGAATAAACGAATGGAGCCCTTCCATCACGTTGCCATCAAAATCAAAGATGCATTTGTATGAAAATGTGGGGTTAAGGAAGAGTTTTGCTCCATGAATGGGTCGATGAAGCATCCATGTCCTTTGACTCTCAATCACATCCCATAACATCATATGCATATCAAGTCCAACAGAACCCTCGTCTGCATAATAAGAATGATTGGCCTCCTTAGCCCTATGCATGGCCTCATACAAATAAGCCATTGCAAGGTTTGTAGGAATTTACAGGGTAAGTTCCTCAGAAAGAATACCAAGAGGACACCGCTCACAACCAGATCTCAAATCAATACACCAGTATTTTTGACGTGGTTAAAACCCTCAGAGTGCAAGGAGGGAAACAGTCCACGGCCTGTCCCAACGTGGGTACAGACAATTTATTAATCAAAGAATGAAAATTTACATAAGCTTCTCTCATGCACGGATTACCCGAACAATGACCCTCCATGCGCTTTAAATAGAACTCATGGACCAATCGGGTGTCAAGCCACGGATCAAGTGTCGGTAATACCGAGGTGAGAGTAAACCGTCGGATCACTACATATCGTGACCGTCGGATTGTAAGTTACAAAATGTACAACGGTAAAGAAACACACTTTACCTAACTCTAACCTAACTCTATACTAGACCAAGTTGAACTTAACTATATCCTATGTGTCGGAATATCCTAACATCCCCCCTTAAGAACAACTTGGGATAGGATTGAAGGATTTACAAATATGACACAATAGGAGAAGGAAGGAGGCACTAGAGCCTATCCCCCCTTAGTGACAACTTCCTGAACTCCAAGCATATATCGAAGTTTAGTGAACTTCGCCTCTGTGAGAGCCTTTGTGAAGATGTCTGCAACCTGATCATCTGTTGGACAATATTGCACTTCAAGAACATGGTCATGAATGAGCTTTCTGATGAAGTGCATGTGTAGTTCAATGTGTTTGCTGCGCTGATGCTGGACTGGATCTTTGCATAGCTGAATGGCACTTTGATTATCACACCAAAGTGTGGTTGGATGCTGCTGCTCAAAGCCAAACTCTGATAGGATCTGACGAAGCCACAAGGCTTCCTTACTAGCTTCCACGGCACCACGATACTCTGCTTCTGCTGATGAAAGAGAAATGGCAGCCTGTTTCTTACAAGCCCATGTAATAGGTCCTGAACCAAGAGTGAAGACATAACCGGCAGTAGACTTCCGATCATCAAGGTCACCAGCCCAATCAGAATCAGTGAAACCAACTAACAGAGGAGCTGCTTTGGCACTGTAATGAATCCCAAACTGTACTGTACCTCGAACATAACGAAGTATTCTTTTAGCTGCTTTCCAATGACTTTCACGGGGGTTTTGCAAAAAACGAGCAACAAGGCCAACAGCAAAGGAAAGATCAGGACGAGTATGGGTTAAATACAAGAGTTTTCCGACAAGTTGACGGTATAAGGTAGCATCAACTTCAGGAGAAGTACAAGAGACTGAAAGTTTGACTCCAGACTGAAAGGGAGAAGTGGCTGGCTTACAGTCTTCCATGTGAAAATGACGAAGAATATCACAAGCATACTTGGACTGGAAAAGGAAAATACCCTCTTGGGATTGCAAGACTTGAAGACCGAGAAAATAGTGTAAGTGTCCTAAGTCTGTCATTTCAAATTTCTTTTTAAGGCTGGACTTCACATGGTTTATAAGGTTGGGATCACTACCAGTAAGAATAAGATCATCAACATAAAGAACAAGGATGATGAGAGAGTTGCCCACTTTCTTGGTGTAGACAGTATTGTCAGAATGACACCTAGAAAAGCCAGATTCTAAAAGAAAGCTATCCATTTTGGCATACCAAGCTCGAGGAGCTTGCTTGAGGCCATAAAGGGATTTCTTAAGTCGACAAACGAGGCTGGAGTCTGTTTGTATGAAGCCAATGGGTTGTTCCATATAGATTTCTTCCTGCAAGTCCCCATGCAAGAAGGCAGATTTAACATCCATTTGATGGACTTCCCATTTTAAAGAGGCAGCAAGGGAAAGAACAAGGCGGATAGAGTTCATTTTGGCAACTGGAGAGAAGGTTTCAGTGTAGTCAATGCCTTCAACCTGTGAAAAGCCCTTAGCAACTAGACGAGCTTTATGTTTATCAACTTTCCCATCTGGTCCATACTTGGTTCTGTAAACCCATTTGCATCTAACAAGTTTGCGTCCCTTTGGTAGAGGAACAAGATCCCATGTATCATTTGTCATCAATGAATGATATTCTTCATTCATAGCTGTTTCCCAATGTGGATGGCCTGAAGCTTCTGCAAAAGTGTCAGGATCATGATTTACTGGAGCTTGAGCCAGTAAAGAAGAGGCTCTTTCAAACTGAGAACGTGTACGTCGCTGATCTGTAGGATCACCGGCAAGATCACCTGCTGCATCCCGAGTAGCACGGACCCATCTTGGAAGTTGAGGATCCTGAGAAGGTGGGGAAGGATTATCATCCTCGCTTTCATCATCAGAAGAAGAAATGTTTTCAAAGATAGAAGAGATAGGAAGAGGTGGCACATCCGCCGGACTAGGCTCGCAGGCCGATTTATTTTCATCAAATTTTACATCTCTTCTAATGATAACATTTTTGGACTTAAATGGAATAAGTCTATAACCTTTTACATCTTCAGAATATCCAACAAAAGTACATTTCTCACTCTTAGGTTCTAAGGCTTTATGCTTTTCATCTGGAATATGGGCCCATGCTTCACTTCCAAACACACGAAAGTGACTTACATCTGGTTTAATGGAACTCCAGCTTCTTCTGGAGTGATATTCTCTAGAACCTTAGTAGGAGTGCGATTGATTATATAATTTGCACAATTAATTGCTTCGGCCCAAAAACTAAGACTGAGTCCTTTAGATTGCAGCATACAATTAGCCATTTCCTTTAAGGTGCGATTTTTCCTTTCAGCTACACCATTTTGTTGTGGAGTGTATGGAACAGTATGTTGCATTTGAATTCCATTTTCGGTGCAAAAGTTGATGAATGCATTTTTAACATATTCTCCACCATTATCAGTTCTTAGCTTAAGAATTTGATGTCCAGATTGTTTTTCAACAAATGCTTTGAAGGCCAAAAAGGTGGTAAATACTTCGCTCTTGAGTTTTAAGAAGTATACCCAAGTGCGTCTGGAGAAATCATCAATGAAAGTTAAGAAGTACTTGCAGCCAGAGAATGAAGCAACAGGAAGAGGACCACATAAATCACTGTGCACAAGCTGTAAAGGGGCTGAGGCGTGCCAAGAGGCACGTTTGTCAAAACTGTCCCGATGATGTTTTCCGAGTACACATCCGGAACAAACACCATCTTTGCAAGATACCATAGGAAGACCTGTCACCATGTTTTCTTTACATAGATGCTGAAGGGAGCGATAGTTTAAGTGACCAAACCGCTCATGCCAAAGTTTGCTCACTTCATCATTATGAGCAACAAATACTGAGGGAAGATGGGATGACCCAAAGTTGTGAAACTTATACAACCTTTTGGAATCATCAGCAAGACCAGTAGCTAGAATCTGTTTAGGATCTTTTAGATCCTTGATTACAACATCATGAGGTGAAAATTCAACAATTTTACCTTCACCTGAATGAGTTATCTGATAGACAGATAGAAGGTTGCAGGATAAGTTTGGAACACATAATACATCATTGAACTGACCATTGTCTAGATGAACAGTTCCAGTCCCTACAACATTAAGAGATCTATCATCACCAACATATATATTTTTGGTGTTACAATCATTTAAAGAAGAAAACATGGCTTGGTTTTTGGCCATGTGACAAGAGGCTCCAGAATCAATGAGCCACTCATGAGAATGAGAAGAAGAAGAAGATACATTTAATGCATAACCAGACTGAGATGATTGACGATGACATGCAGAAAATGTCGTTCCGGAAGTTGAAGTTGAAGTAGGCTCCAGATGGATGTTATGTTTCTTCATTGCGGCTTCCAAGGCTTCCATCTTCTTAAAGCATTTAGATTCTAAGTGGCCATCTCGATTACAAAAGTTACAATGTCTGTCAGTCTTCTTCCATTTGTTTTTATTGGTCTTGTCATATTGCTGAAATGATCTTTCATCTTGAGGCTGAGTTGGTTTAGGACCATTCCTTTGAGGATAAGACTTCTTAGGATTCTTTGAATTTGGTTGCTGCTGGGCGGCTAACGCTTTCGAGGAAGAGTTTCCAAGATTAAGAAGACCAAGGTGTAAGAGTTTTTCTTGTTCTCTTATTAAGGAATCACAAAAGGAGTCAAAGGAAGGGGGCTTGTAGTCTTTGCCTTGACAAATGAAAGCTTCCCTGGTAGAATGGAAAGTGGAAACAAATACAGAGTAGGCTGGTCCCAACTTAGTAAGGATGGAATAAATAAGGTTACCATCTTCTTTCTTAACTTTAACACCTTCCAAGAGATATCTAAGGGTCTTGAATTTGGACAAGAAATCTTCAATGCAAGAAAAATTATTAGGATCCAAAGTAAGCAACTCATTCTCAAGTTGATGGGCTCTAATTTCATTTTTAATCCCAAAAACTTTAGCAAGTTTTTCTAATGCTTCATGAGGAGTTTCAATTTCTGCAATGTGGAATCTAAGATCAGGAGAAACAGACATTCCTATCAAACCACGTGCTTGATCTTGTCGATTTTCCCATTTTTCGGCCTTGTCTTCATCTTTGGGTTTCTTCTCTTGGTCTGTGGCTATTCTGAAGAGACCTTTACTTCTAAGTAAATCTCCCATGTAGGCTACCCATTGGAAGTAGTTAGTGCTGTCAAGAATGACTTGGCATGGACTTTCCATTTTTTGAAAAACAACTGAAGCTGAAGATGCTGAAAGTAAGTGGTCCAATGGATAGATCTCGAAAAAATAGGCGGTTTTAAAAAAAAACGGCTCTGAAAAAGGCTTCCGGATGAAGAAGTTATGGCTTTTTGAAAAAAAATTGTTGACGTTGCCGGCAAAGTGCGCGAATGTGCGGGAATGAAAAAATCCGCCCCCACAAAATGGAGACTTGAACCCAAGACCTCTACTCTCTTAAAAGGTCTTTGAACCAATTGATCTATACAAAATATTTGAGAGAGAGAGAGAGAGAGAGAGAGAGAGAGAGGGGGGGGGGGGGGGGGCTCGATTTGCGTGCTTGCCTTGGGAAGACTCTTTTCCCCTACAAAACAAAAAACACAAAACCCAACACGAATATCCAAAGAAAAACGAACCTTACGGCTCGAAGTTAGCTTTAGCCAAAAAACTAGAAATTTTAAAAAAAAATCTCAAAGTTAGCTTTTAGCCGAAAAACTAAATATTTTTCTCAATGTTTCTGATTTTCCGAGATCACACTAAGGTGCAGGGAAAAGAGCATACGCATGAGAAAAATCCTTTCTTTCTGTTTCTGATTTGCCCAGATCGCACAGAGTCGCAGGGCAAAGAGCATACGCAGAAATGAAAGGTATAGATCCGGAAAAAAAGGCTAAATAAACCGAAACCGAAATAAGCAGAGAGAAAATGACAGTAAACTGCAAAAAAACACTGTATACCTCCCGATCTGAAAAATGACGCAGCTAGGGCTACCGGAAACCTTTTCGCGTGAAACGAAAGGGGTTCCTCACTGAAACAGATGCTCCGAACGCAACAGAGCAGTCCTCTCGGCCCGAAAGCAGTCAGAAACAGCAGATCTAGGAAACGACAGCCGCATGCAGTTCTACCGGCTTCAGATTTGGATCACCAACGGACGCGGCCCTCAAATAGCTCTGATACCATGTAGGAATTTACAGGGTAAGTTCCTCAGAAAGAATACCAAGAGGACACCGCTCACAACCAGATCTCAAATCAATACACCAGTATTTTTGACGTGGTTAAAACCCTCAGAGTGCAAGGAGGGAAACAGTCCACGGCCTGTCCCAACGTGGGTACAAACAATTTATTAATCAAAGAATGAAAATTTACATAAGCTTCTCTCATGCACGGATTACCCGAACAATGACCCTCCATGCGCTTTAAATAGAACTCATGGACCAATCGGGTGTCAAGCCACGGATCAAGTGTCGGTAATACCGAGGTGAGAGTAAACCGTCGGATCACTACATATCGTGACCGTCGGATTGTAAGTTACAAAATGTACAACGGTAAAGAAACACACTTTACCTAACTCTAACCTAACTCTATACTAGACCAAGTTGAACTTAACTATATCCTATGTGTCGGAATATCCTAACAAGGTTGTCCCCATCTACCAATCTCAGAACCTTTACTAGAGGTTCACTAACTCAGCATGCTTCTTCTACTCCCTGCCAAAACGTGTGAGAGTACACCATTTTTACAATGGCTCTCCCGTCATGTCTCCTGCTGTATCTACAATCACACCACTCATTAGAAACAAACATTTGCTTCAACTCAAATTGACATCGAAGCAAAAACTGAAGAGTAATAAAGTTTGTGGCAAAACGTGTCATTGTAGGAAGCCTCAACTCCTTGTTTCTTTTGAACCTCCTCATGAGGCTAAAAACAAAAGCATGGTTATAAATAAACTTGGGGACGCTCCTAGCCATATCAACCACCTCTTTAATGAAGGAAAGTTTCCCCATATCCTCAAGCAGCAAATTGATACAATGTGCTACACACATAGCCTAGAACAATGTGCGATGCCTCTCCATAAGAATCTTGCCGGTAGACACATAATTAGATGCATTGTCTATCATGACTTGCACCACATTCTGCACACCAATCTTTCGAATGAACCCATATAACAACTCACATATATTTGTTGCATCTTTGATATGTGTTGATGCATCTGTTGATTTAATAAACATGGTACCTTTAGGACAATGTACCAAGAAATTTAGAAGGGTCCTACCCTTCCTATCTGTCCAACCATCAGACATCACTATGCATCGAGAAACTTCCCATGTTTTTCTCAACTCCGCCAATCTAGAGTTGATGTCCTGCTTTTCTGCTTAAAGAGTTGGCCCCCGCAGCTCCTCATATGTAACACTTTCATACCATAGGTCCACAACAACAATAGCATCACACATTGGCTGCCAAAATGGAATGGTTTTGGTGATACTCAGAGGTAAGTCTCTCCAAAAAAGGTACCTCCCCATGACTTTATCTACTTTTTGCTTCTCCTTTTTTTTGAACAATTGATTTTATGCCAGGTTGTGCTCCATGTCTTGTTCATGGAACAAAAAATGATGACTTTGCACTAGAAGTAGAAGGTTATGCTATGGATCCTCTCCCACTAACCTTAGCATCAAAATGAGAAGAAGATATCCCAAAACATCTACCTGCACATTCAACCTTGTTTCTTTTTGCCTCTTCTTTCTTTCTGTCTTTTTCATCAATTGCTTCAAGAAATTTTTGTATAAGCTCTAGACTAGAAATTGTACAAATCCCAACATCATGTCGAGTGAGTCTAGCTAGATGATATTTCAATCATGTAACCCCTCCTATCATCCTGGTCCCACACAATTTGCATGATAGATATAACTGATTTGTCCCACCATCAGGCTCCCCATACTCCCAAAATGGGTCCAAGACTTTTGGCATATTTGAATTTTGTAGTGAGCTAACTAAAACCTAGGGCACCAAAAAAAAATTGGAATTAATAAGTAATAACCACCTCATTTAAAAAAAAAAAAAATTGTTACATTATTTGCAATGTGAATTCAAGGAAAAATGACAATAAGAGGGTGCATTTGAAAGTTAAAAGAAAAATGGAGTTTGTTGTCCAAATATGGAGAAAACCCTTGCATTTCCTCATGGGCATGAAAACCATAGCAAATGGAAAAAAAAAACAAAGAAAACAAAAACAAAAACAAAAACAAAATATTTGTAGGCAAAAAGGCAAGCAACAGTAACCCTAAATCTATTAAAAAAATCATTAACATAGGAGTTTATTAGAACATAGATGTTAATGGAAGAAATGAATATTGTCGCATTGTTCTTCAATCTTTGATCAACAAAATATTCGTTATTGGTGGCGATAATGGCTATTCAACCCTCGATTCCACCTTGACAGTAAGCACAATGCTCTCCCCTTCCTTCTCCAACAATCAAAAAGCAAAAATGAGGAAAAAAACGAATTTGGCCTTTTCTAACCGTGTCATTGCATTTTTTTAACTGCCCTACAATATATTAGGTCGTAGCGCGATATTTTCCCGAAATATTGTGATATTTTTTGGGAGACAAAATATCGCGATATTTGCGAATATCAACAATATTTCGGCGATATTATCTTCACTCTTAAAAACACTAGAAAATAATAGTACATTAATATCAATAATATTAATACATTAAATAAAATGAAATTTTATTTGAAACTTTAAATTGCAATTTAAAATGGAAAATTTTGTAGCAATAAAATGTTTAAATAGTTATTGTTTATTTAATTAGCATAGGTCAAAAATCCACTGGAAGTAACAAAAAATTTTGTTCAACCACTTTCACCTAGAAGTAACACAAAATTTTGTTCAACCACTTTCATCTAAATTAAGGAAAAAGTGAAAAACATTATGAAAGGAAATATATATTATATTTTTATATTTAAAAATACGTTTCAAATTACTATACCTTATGACCTAAGAATAACTATCAAGCTAATAATAATTTATATATCATAATAATTTTTTTCAATACAAAAATAATTATGGTTTAAATTAAAATAATAAATATTAAATTTTTTAAAAATTTAAAAATAAATAAAATTGAACATTCATGATGGTTATTTTGGTTATTTTATTTTATTAATGTTATTATTTAAATAATTAAACAACCAATTTGTGCGTATCTTTTTAAAAAGTCCATAAAAGACATTAGGCCTATTCCGCATAATAATTTGAATTTATAATTTTTTTTCCATAATAAAAATTTCAACTTATTTCTCATTTATAATTTAGTATTTAAAAAGTTCATATTATGTTTCATAATAACGACCATAGAGTAAAAGCTTAATTATCAATTATATATATATATATAAAATACTGATTTTCTGGAAAAAAAAAAATTAATGCATAAATGTTCATAATACTTTCTTTATCTTCATCTAAAATGAATGGTTGTCCCTCTTCCAAAACTATTATTAGAAAATTCTCTCTCTCTATATATAGAATATTGATTTTTTTGGAAAAAAACATTAATGCATAAATGTTCATAATACTCTCTCTATCTTCATCTTCATCTAAAATGAATGGTTATCCCTCTTCCAAAACTATTATTAGAAAATTAGTCAAATGGAAGACATATCACTACTACACATAGTGGGGTTTTAAGACAATATTTGAGACAATTCTTAGGTAAATTGTCTTAACTTGAGACAAAATAAAACATTTGTATTGTATTAAATATTGCCTTTAAACGGGTGTCTCAAATTATTGTCTTAGAAAATTGTCTCTATAAAAAGAATATACAAGAAAAGCATTATTGTCTCTAGGGAGACGATTTCATTTTTGTCTCTCCAAAGACAATACTTAGGATTAAAGACATTGTCTTTATAGAGACAATATGTCTTTAATCCTAGCTATTGTCTTTCTAGAGACAAAAAATAAATTATATTTAAAGATAATACAATATCATTTTGTCTCTTTAGAGACAATATAAAACAATGAATCCAAAAAAATATCTCACCATTGAAATAAATCAATATAACAAATATTTAAAGAAAAATAAAATATGATATCATTGATTAATTCATATTAGGGCAGAGTGGAATCGAACCACCAACCTCCTACTTATACCATAGGTGCTCTTCCAATGAGATAGCACAGTTTGAAGAATTATGTGAGGAGTTATGACACCTATTTTTTTAAATTCAACCCTAATTTGCACCTGGCTTCAACCCCATGGAAGGTTCTTAGAACAAGGAGCAAACCTGCAAGGCTTTGAACCTGGAGTGTCATTGCTTCAAGCTAGAGCACACAACTACAAAGTAGGGAAACAAGTCAATGTTACTTTGGGTTGGTCCTTTGAGCCAATTAATTTGTACTAGCAATTGCCCCTAAACGTGCAACAATATACTAAATGAATAAAAAATTTGGGAAGATCATCTTGAAAACCTAAATCACTGTTATTTCTAATAGAATAAATATGAGATAAAAGATTATTTGAAAACAAATTGAGAAAACTCTATAAACAAAAGCAATCTTTTACTTTAGTAGTTGCTTACTTGTTGATGGAAATTTTCCATTGTAGCATTTGGTTATGCCGAGACTAAGATGACTGATGAAAAATTAACAAACATAAACATAAGATTAACAAAAATTTGATAGATCTATAATATAAACACAAATAAAATCTAGAATCTAAAAAAAACTTTTGAAACCCCTAACAAAGCATTTAAAAGAAACAACCACATCTGTTAACCAAGTAACAGTCCAATACATCACATTGATCATTTCATTTGTTTATTATTAGTAGACGACCTTGTAATCCACACAGTCCCTTGGATTCTTTGGCTATTGACTACTAAACTAGTCAAACTTCATGAAGGCTGAAATAAGCTTTGGAAGGGTTTTAACCAACATAAGCTTGAAGCCAACAGAAGTAACACCATGATCCTCAGAGTCTGCTCCGACTTTTGGTGGCAATGTATAATCTTCTAAAATTGATCCAACTAGAGCCCCTTTCATATAGGCATCACACATACAAATAATATATGATAGTTTTTCTTAAAATGCTCTTTAACAAACATTACAAAATGCCACACATAACAACGAATGGATTTAAAATGATTGAGAAAAAAAGGTTAAACCAAATAAGATGATTAGAATAGAAAATATTCCAAGACTATACCTTTGGGGGCCTACCTAGTATGTGCAACATACTTGCATGATAGGAGAAACGAGTGTTATTTGTATGTTAGAGAGTTCTTATCCCGTTTATCTGAACCAATGTGTCTCACAAATCCAAGTTCCTTAATGTAAATGTTATCATTTAGTACCAATCCTTGAATGGAAACAAGGAATTATAGAATGTTTGCTGAGGACAAGTTCCAGACTTCATTTTCTCTCCCTGGATATGTGTTCAACATATTGAAAAATAATTTCCCATTCACATACAAATTCAGATTCAACCGTAGTGCACCAGAGTCATAATAAGCTAGCAGAAAACTCAAAATCCAACATAAAGTGAAATGAGACTTCATATTGAAGTTCATAAAAAATATGAGATCTCAAATTCACTTTCAAATCAACCAATTCTAATTAAGGCTTGCAGGTGGTACATCAAGATACTTTGTTGGAAAATGAATATCAAAGAAGAAAATTGCATCCTAATATGGAGTCCCAACTTCTCCAACAATCACAACCCTAAGAAGATCTATCCTATCCTCATAGAATCTCACAAAAATTATGCATGTCCAATCAATGCACGAATATATATTTAAAATTAGAACAACCTTCATTTTAACAACCAATTGAAATATTATTTTCCTATGAGTTATTAAGATAAACAATTGGGTTACAATAAAAGTACTATTTCCTTTTTATGTACATATAGTTGTTGGGTTGTAACTTTCTACCCTTAAATAAATGTACTTGGCATGCTTCTTTCTCATAGAAGTGTCCCATAGGGTTCTTTATACACTATCAAAATGTTTAAAATGACCCGGGTCATGCCAATTACTTATGGACCAATTATGCAATGTATCTTCCTCCTTTTCCAATTTAACATCTAATTTAGTGGATATCCATTTAACTAGAGAAAAATCATGAATTTTCAAGTTTGTAGGACCATCTTTATCATCTTGTTCAACATCTTGTTCATGTCTACCTATTACCAAAATATGTTGAGTCCTAACCCACATATCAAAAAAAAATATGAAACTTTTAGTCTATCAAAGTTAATTCGTACTATTCATTTTGTGATAGCCACATCATTATGATCTGCTAAAGCTGGCACACTATTCTGCCTCTATAAAAGAATTGCAAGTAGGGGAAATATCTAAGAGAGAGAACTGTTTTTCCAGGTAGTGGAGTCAAAGGAGGAGGAACAAACACTATATCTCGGTGTTATCTTCTCTATATATACCAAGAAACCTTCTCCCAAATACTATAAACATAAAATTTCCTGCTATCACACTTGAATTGGGGGAAATGAAGTTATCGGTGTCACTCCTATTATAAAAATGTTTTCCATCACGAGGAAGATTGAGACCATTCATTCAATAACAACTCTAGATATCATAAAGACAAGACTATTTGGAAATATTTCCTTTAACAAGAAGTTCCATTCCAAAGAAAATTGAAAATAGATGTTCCTATATTACATAAACCCTAAGCCAACCATTTTTTCTTCTAATATACAGTCATAATCCTTATTTTGATTTTGGTGAAAGGAGTTCTTAAGGAGATACTCTTAAAAACAAAATTTTTGTATATTCAGACTATCAATGGTAGGCGTGATCAATTCCTTAAATAAATCATAGTACTTAAAGGACAAAATGAAATATATTTCCCTTTTCAATAATCTACTATTATCAAGCAAGAAGATAGTGTACCTTTGACGCCATTCCATCTTCCCATGCTACCTAGATGTCTCCATCCTCACCACCTATTACATTCATAATCTAGGATAGATTAGATTCTTTAAGGCTCTGTTTAAGCTCTGCCTCTTCTTCAAACTTTTCTGGCTTGTAGAGAGATTTGTAGTCTCAACAACATTTTTGGTTTTTGTTTCATCCTCACATTGCCTTTGGACGACCAACTGATTGACTTTGCTAAGCACTTTTGATCCACATGGAATGGAGAGAGATGCATAATGATGCCCCCAATAAAGTATTTGTAAGCTATATGCTCAGCTAGCTCATAGATTCAATGACATCAAAACATCAGTCTAAAAAGCAGAGATTATAGGATTTTTGTATGAAAGAAAGGATTACCTAATTGTGTTTCTATCTTCACTTCAGTATTCGATGAAGGAGTTTCTAGCCTTGATATTTCTATGCCTAAAATGAGAAGAACGTCATAGTAAAAAACATAACGATTGACCATTACACATGAAACCACCTATTACTTAACATATAACATTAAAAATGAAACCCATCAGATATAGGAGTCTAGGGATAGATTATAGGAAACACTCACAATATATAAATAAATGCACAAGGGACTCCTTCACTACTAAACATAGCAATCATTTTGAACGTTGGATTGTGGACTATAAAATTGTTTAAATTTTGTAAAGATCACAAAAGATCCCAAAAAGAAAAAAATAATTTAATTCTTTTGTCGACTTGCCACATGACTAGGAAGCCTATTTCATAGTTTGAAGTTCCCTAATCAGAAATTTGGTTGCACTTATTAAACATAATACTCTTGGATTAAATAGGCACAGAGTAGCCATTGATGACACATTCCCCCCAAAATAAAAGGCAAAAATATGAGAAGCCTAAAATTTTCCATAACTTGGCTTCTGATCTATTCTTCAATAACGAATAATTTTTCAATTAATCCTCCATGGAAACCATTTTATTGCCAAAAACACTTGCACAAATCGATATTTTACATCAACACTTATTGTCGCTTTTTTAAAGAAATAATATATTGGTCCAATAAGCCAACCATATTAACCACCAAATAACAAAACAAACTATAGAGATCCTTACACATCTCACTTCTCTGAGAATCTCCTCAAAATATAAAAATGTTCACAAAGTTTCAATCCTAAGGCAGTATAATATGAAAAAGCTAAGTGTCTTTAAGTCTGTTTATGTTGTATACGATATTATTAATGAATCAAAATTATGGTAAAATGATTAAAAAAGGGATACAATATATATACCTTAGTTACAAATTAGCAACATAAGTTCATTGGATTCTCAAGTTCAAATGGTAAAGTAGTTTAGTAATTTTCAAAAAAAGGTCCATCTTCACAAAAAGAAGAGCTTAATGAAATCCAAAAGGAAAAGCGATAGAAAAAGTATTGATGGGGATGTTGCCTTAATTGTGAGGGTCACTCATACACCAAGATCCAATACATGGGTGGAACCCAGTCCTCAAGGACGTCACGGGAAAATGAACATCAAGTTAGAGAAAATATATATGGACAGTGAAGCTATTCTAATATATGGGCAAGGGTGTACCTCGGACAAGGTACAAATACATTATAAAGCTAAAACGGTAAAGTAGTTCAAGTTCTTCTGAAAAAGAAATGGTTAACCCCAACCAAAAAGAAAATTATTCATAAAGAAAAAGAAAAAGAAAAAAGATAGTAGTATTGGGCTGTTGGCTCAATTGTGAAGGTCACACATCCATCACGATTCCAGTACAGGGAAGTAGCTCAGTCACAACGATGCCATTGGAACAGGTGAAAATGAAAATGAAAATGAAGTTAGAGAATTTATTTGATAAGTAAAAAGAGACATTGAACTAGTTTTAATATATGGACAAAGGAATAGTTGGGACTAGGTATGATTGCAAGTCAAGTGCACAAAACTAGGTTCAAAACCTAGAAAGTCACACCTCCTCTATGAGCATTCTGATTGTAAATTCGAATTAGTTATAATCAATTATACCTGGAATTAAGCATAAACACTTTTGTAATGGAAAATAGAAAATAAAATAGAAAATTTTAATAAGAAAATCCATTTTATATTTCTACATAATGATGAGTAGTAAGAAAAGAAGATTAATTGTCAAATTATAACACAAAATTCTACCTTGTATTCCTACATAATTAAAAGGATATGAAAAAAATGACATACAAGAAATTTTCAAAGACTTTTCTCTATAAATACTTTGTTGTGGCATAAACTTGTTTATAGAAAAATATGTATAAAGGGACACTTTAAACCCCATAAAATCAAATACAATTTGAGAATAAAAGATCTATAATAAAAATAATGAAGATTTAAATTATGCCTCGAAGCAGAAAAAATCCAAAAATAGATATGAGATGAAAAATTTTTAAAACTAAAAGAAAGTCATTGCATGTATAATCTTAACCCATGAGACAATGTATTGGTGCCTTCTATGTTCTTAGTGATAGATGCAACAACAAATATTTACCTCTTTGTGTGAGCTTACAGACATAGAGTAGATCTTCATTCTACTCTTTAGTTTTCATTCTTTCTTTTTTTGATGTACTACTAATTTCATTTATTTCTTTGGTTTTATGCTTTTAGAGTAGCCTAGGCCATTTCGACAGCTTAGTATCATCAATTGTACTTCCTCGGCTCATCAACGCATCTTTTTTGTCATTCATTGTACATTATTAAAACTTATCTTATCTTATATACCACAATACAGTTTCTCCAAAACCAAGGGGTTAGTTCAACTGGCTGTCACCAATGTCAGTGAGCATTTGCCTACTTCCATGCTAGAAGATGTGTGATTCAAGTCATTTATGGTTTAGATGCATTAGTCAATGCTCACACATTTGCTAGATACATGTTACACGGTATTTTCTCACACCTCCTACACTTCCCTGTGACATACCCCAAAGTGCCCGAAACATGACCATTATGCAGTGTATCCATTCATATATACAACTTAGAGCCTCCCTAATGCATTGATTGGAAAATTCCTTGAGATTCCCCTAAACGAAAGAGATCTAAACCCTAATTTGAGAATCATCACTCTTATAAGACTAAAAACCACGATGGTCACATGTTACATTATACTTGACCCATGATGGTATCAATCTGTTTACTTGTATACCCACGATGATCCCAAAAAGGAAATTTTCCCAAAGAGGATGAGAAGCTTCATAATCTAGAAGCTTCCAGAGCGATGAGTTGGAGGTTGTTCAGCGTAGATGAGGTCGAGTTCTCCAAACTTGGCCTCTTGGTCTTATCCATATGAGCTACCTCCTTGAGATGTTGTCCTACACCTATCTTCAGAGAGATCCTAACTCCCTTTCCCTGCCTATATATTCATCCTCTCCCATTCCCAAATGGTTGGTCTATGTCTATTTGCATTGTTATGCTAAGATTGTGCCTATATGCTACTCATTTGGCATGGAGAAGGAGTGTGTGGAGAGCTTATCTTGGACTTGGACATTCATTCAATGAGAGCCTATCAACATCAAGACTTGGTTGTATGCTTCCCTTTGTTTTCTATTAATATACAATTGCCGGCTCATTTTCTATTGATGTGTATGCTCATGTATCATCTATCTTAACATTCCTTGATCAGTTAAGTAGTTTAATTTTGAATATGCTATTTTTATTTTCATGCCTTGTTGTGTCTTGATCTCTTGTGCAAGTGCATAAATGTTGTGAGCAGTAGGAATGGACCCGTGATGCGAGTGATTCAAGGTATTCAAAAAATGAGATTGAGATAGCATCAGAACGAGGTAGGTCGTCTTCTTCATCTCTCATTTCAATTGTAACTTAGTAAAGTGTCTAGTAGATTGTCACTTAGGTTGCTAGTCCCACTCATTGGGCTAGAAGGATCATCTATGTCCACAAAGAGGATTCACCTAGACAACAAAATGGTGACTCCACTGCAGAAGCTATGATACTTTCCATTCAATCCTTCATCCTGATTTTGTGTTGATTTTGACCAACCATTCATTTTCAGGCTTGTTTGTTTGTATGTAACTTTTTTCACTTACTGGTGATTGCCTGAATATTCTTAGTTTTTGCTGATCTTGAAGATTTTTTGGTTTTTCCTCATCTTTCTCAACCATCACATTTTTCTTCCTGAAAGTATCAATGACATCGCAAATGTTTTAATTACAGTCACAATTATCTTTTTTTTTCCTATGACACGTGCGATGAAGGTTAAAGAAAATTAGTATTTTTCTTTTTGATTTCAATATTTTTCTTTTTGGCAGTGGTTTGTCAGTGTGATTATAGTGTCTTTGTCTTGGTTGACATGTTTTTTTTACTGAAATTGTCTCTTGATTTGGTTTAAGTGCGTTTGGAGCTTGATTTTCTTTCTATGGTTCCTCGGGTTTCTAGGTCACCCTTCACTCATTTATTGATCTATTTTTCAGAGGTTAGTTACCCTTATTCATAGAGTCTTCTTGCATCTCGACATCTTTTGCAAGTCACTTTTGGTTCTTCGGTATAAAGTTGTTTTCATTAGTGTCAAATCAAGTAGATTCTTTCAAAGTCACTTTAGTTCTATTAGAAAGCAATAGATTACAAAATTGTTTGTTTCATTTTCATTGAAAGGAAGTTCTTGTCTTGAGTTTGATGTTTCGAAAAGAGAAAGTGAAAGTGTTTGTCATTTAAGGTATCTTAATTATCTATATTCGAAGCATTTGTTTGCATTTTCTTTTTCTCTTTTGCACTAGTTTTCATTGATTGCATTAAAGTGAAAAGAAGATCATTACTGCATCTTTAGTGAAAAGGAAAATATTTTCATTTCTATGGCATTGCATTTGTTAGTAGAATGAAATATTAGACTTCCTTTTTACATATTGCATTGACAAGGAATTGTATTGATTCTTTTTGGATTGTTTGATGCATTGAGTGGTTGTTTCTCTTCCTTTGTTAGAATAGCCTTCAGTGAATGAAAAGTTTCATTTTCATCATTTAGTTGCATTTTAGGAATAGGTGACATCGTTGAGCCCTCAAAACTGAAACTTAATTCAATATTAACTTAAAATTTACCTTAATTAACCTAAGGAGAATTTGTCACTAAATGCAAATATTTAGAGGTCTAGGCTAGAGACGTCTTTCGACGTCTTAAAACATAGCAGCTATTGTTAATTGCCTGTAGTGTATTCTGAGGGTGAAATCATGTCCCAGTATGGAAATATATAGAAGGTTCTTTATTGATTTCAAGTATATCGGTGGCACTTCAGTATGAAAAGTATATAGGTACACTATCATCGAACAGTTCTGCACTAGACAACGCTAACATGGACTTGTACTCCCCGTACTGTCGTGTATATATTGGGAGAACCCATTAGGTCGATATCCTTTAGCCACAAGTAACCAAGTGAGCCACATTGTAAATGTGACACACCGAACACATCATTTGGGTTGGTTGGTCGTCGCACGTTAAGTGCTTGGCTTCGGTTGGGGTGTATATTATAGTTCATGGATACTTGGTAATCCTTATTGCCTAAATTTTACTGTTTTTCATTTATTCGTTATTTCATGCAATAAAATTAACTGCCACTAAAAACATGTCGAACCCGTGTAGTTCCTTCTTGGCCCAATATTGAGTAAATGCTTGTAAATTTTATTTTTAATCAACCCTCAACGAATCTCCTCTCATTTTTTTACTTTTGAGAGAAAGCCATCATAGATGAGCCATTGAGTTCACCCCAAGGTTCCCCTTCGTTGTCTCATATTGAAGGGTCTTCACAAGAAGTTCACCCAAAACTTCCTCAGTCACTTGAAGCTCAAGGTTTTGAACTTGGGATTGTCTCAAGAATTTAGTCACTTTCTTCTCGTCCACCACCTTCGGATTCCTTAACACCTCGGTAATCTGATCTAGAAACCCCTGAGAGTCCACAAAGGTTTGTTTTATATCCAACGAATTCGTTATTTGATCCTGTTGTGATATCTACTCAGCATTCTTACAGTCCTTACGATAAGCCTGGTGTTCCTTTGGAGTTATCTGCTTGTACATCTTGGATTTCTCCTCACCAATTGTTTCCATCCATGGATTTAGAAGGTGAGATCCGAACATCTTCTCGAGGTCATTCAGAAGTTTCTGCTACTCGTACTCCTCATGTCGATGATGAAAAAGGGTATGAATTTCCTCTAGAAGACTTTCCTTTTATAGGAAGAGTCCCATCTCACACACTTCCCGAAACCAGTGGGCCTTTGTTTCCACCTAGTTATATGACCTTAACCCAATTAGTTTCAGGAACTCCTAGTGCTTCATCTTTCTATCAAAATCCCATTTGGTATTCAAATTCCATGCCTACTACTAGTCTGTTTATTCCAAACGTACCATCTTGTTGAAATGTGCAACAAGAAATGTTAAAAATAGAAGATGCTAAAAATAGCACTACTATAAATACCCAGGCTATAGATAATAGTTTAGCCATTGGAGATCTTAGCTACAATGGGTGAAAAGTGAAAGTGATAAAACTATCTTTTCTAAAAATAGCACTTCGGGATCCCTTCTTATTTTAGTTAGTTCCTAGACTAAACATGGGAGGTAAAATTCGAATTTGATATTAACAACAGTTTGTAAATTGATTAATTAATTCAGCTTGAGTTAATTAGTTAAGTAATTATGAACTTGAAGTCTATGTGAGGACATGCAATGGTTTCTCCTTTGATTGAGGGATCTATCCATCAGTTAAAGAGATAAGAGTGAGTTGTAATATTGAGTTGTAATTAGTTGGCTCAATTAATTGAGTCAAGTCCAGTTCAATTAATTTAATAGTTTGTTAAATTAATGAGAGTTCAATTAGTTAATGCTTGCATGCATGTAACTATTGTATTTCAGGTAACTGAAGATTCACTCATGGATAACTCATGCATGTCAGCTTAGTCAGAGACCCAGCTAAGATCAGATGGAGGGACAATGTACTATCAGTTGCTAGGATATTTCTTGGTGAATATTCCTTGCATGCAGAGGGACTATTATTCCTTAAGGATTGCGTAGTTGGACCTGAGGTTACAATGAGTGCAATGAGGCCAATTCACACATGTGATATCATTGGACCCCAATCAAAACTGCATAAGGAAATAGGAGGTTTTGAGGGCTTGAGGAAGATATATTCTATGTCTATTGAGTCTCTGAGCAGTATTGCTTGATTGCAGAGAGAGCAGAATAGCTTGAGAGCTGATTCTTTTTGTAACATGAATAAGATTTCCACTTGTATGATAATACAGAGTTGGGGTTTTAGGCTGGTGCTTTCCCTAGTGATATATCTTCTGCGTTATGGTTGATTACTTCTCATTCTTAGTTATATCTGTTCATGCTTGATGTTGCGCATGTTTGATTAAGCTGCCACTCAATTGTTTGTCGAAGTAGATCAAGTGTTTTGCTTTAGTAAATTGCATTACAAGGTGATCTATAGTGGGAAAATCTACATGGTATCAAAGAAAAGGTGATCAAGGAAGAACAATATACAAGCAGGAGAAGTTCGAAGTTTGGTTTATGAATATTGAATTGAGTTCTTATCACATCTATTTCACTGATGGCATTCAGTGGTTTAAGACTCGAATATGCCCTTGATGGCAGTTAGAATTATATAGCCTGGAAGGATTGCATGGAGGTAGTATTAGAAGATAACGGTCTAAAGGACTTCATTGATCAAGAAGTCCAGAAGCTGACTGATGCTACTCAACTGGTAAAATGAAAAAAGTGTGTGGGTAGAGGAAGGAGAATCATCCTGGAGGGAGTTCGAGATCACATTGTCTCAAGCCTCCATGGGAAGGAGACTCCATTTTCAATGTGAAAAACATTGAAAGATCTTTATCAGAATAGCAGTGATCAAAGGAAGCTGGCGCTGAAAGATAAACTTCGAAAGATCAAGTGCAAAAAGGGCGACACAATATCTACGTTCTTGAACAAGATCACCACCTGCACGGATGAGCTTGCAAGTGTAGGGATCATGAGTGCTCGTGATGACATGTTGAGTCTTGCACTCCTCGGTCTTCCTAAGAGCTAGCATAGCTACTAGGACTTGGTTAATGGAAGAGAGAAACTGCTAGATTGGGAACGACTTTGGTCGGATCTGACGCAGGAGGAGATAAGGCAAAGCACCTAGGATGGATCTTCATCAAAACAAGATGATGAAGAAAATCTAGCTTTAGTGAGTAAAGCTAAGAAAGACAAATGGAAGGCATCCCAATCCAAATATTCTCATGGAGGGAAGAAGTTGACAAGTCAAAAGTATAATGCTTTCACTATCATGAAGCGGGCCATTATGCTATGAATTTTCCATAGAAGAAATCCAAGAAAGGTTCCCCCAAGGGATCTGATGGTGATGCATTAGCCTCACATTTTGAGCTAGATTTCTCGCTTATTGCATGCATGGTTTCATCCATGGTGGGATGTGTTTGGTACCTGGACAGTGGAGCTTCTTTCCACATGTCAGGTGAAAAGAATCTTTTCAGTACATTGGAGGAGAAGGATCTCCAGATGTGGATCGAGATGGGAAATGATGGAAAGTACTATGTCTCAGGTGAAGGTACATTTGTGTTTCAGAGGGAGCGTGGTGTTCCTATCACCCTATTTGTTGTTAAGTATGTACCAGGTTTGAAAACGAATCCTGTGTCTGTTGCTATGATAGAAGATAAAGGCTATGATGTAGTCTTTAGTAAAGGAAAAGTTTTCCTGAGGCATATCGACACCGGATAGAGTAAGCGAATAGGGATTCGAGTAAAGAATATCTACAAGCTAGAGGTAGATGGTTGTGCTATGGTGAGTTCCAAGGAAGAGGTGGTGCAAAGCAAAGATGTTGGTGAGCTATGGCATAAGAGACTAGGCCACTTGCATCATGGGGCCTTGAAGATCATGCAGCAAATTTCTACCAGCTTACCCATGGGAAAACTGGAGCGAACAGATACATGCAAAGGATGCACCCTGGGTAAGTATGCAAAAGCTTCCTTTCAGGATCAGGATAGTAGAGTTGGAGCAATCCTAGAGTGAGTTCACTCAAATGTGTGTGGACCATTCTCTACAGCCTCCATCGCTAAGCAAAGGTACTATGTTATTTTTATTTATGATTTTTCTTGTAGATGCTAGATCTACTTTATGCAAAAGAAGGATCAGACCTTCTTAAGGTTTTGTGAGTTTAAAGCCTTGGCAGAGAAAGAATCAGCAAAGAAGTAAAAGCCTTCCACAGTGACAATGGTGGAGAGTATGCTTCCCAGCAATTTAAAGACTTCTATGCAGTAGAAGGAATCAAACGGGAATTGACAGCACCTGATAACCTACAACAGAATGGGGTGGCCGAAAGGAAGAACATATCTATTGTGGGAGCAACTCGAGCGATGTTGCATGATCAAGGCCTACCACTTCATCTGTGGGCTAAGGAATGCAATACAACAGCGTACCTTGAGAACAGAAGTCCTCATCGTATCTTAGGGATGAAGACACCTATGGAGGCTTTTTTGGGGCAGTGACCAAATGTGAGTCCTTCCGATCTTTGGATCACCAGTTTTCTGTCATGTGACCAAAGATGCTCGGAAGAAGCTAGACCCAACAGCTGAGTTGGGGATACTTGTGGGGTACATAGATACACCCCACAGCTATCGTGTGTTTCTCCCTGCCAGTCAGATGACCGTAGTGCGCAGGGATCTGAAGTTCAACGAGCAGAGAGCCATGCGAGTGTCACTTGAGAAGGAGCTCAAGTTGCATGGTGATGAGGAACTTTTAGTTCCAAAGGAGGAGGAGCCTCCTGATGATGTGGATCAGCCACATGTAGAGGATCCAGTAGTGAAGACCACCACTCATGGAGAGTCTTCCAGAGACAAGTGGAAACGCTCATGGGAAGCTGACAGATTGATGCTAGATGCGAGAGAGAATGTGGGGCAACCATCCTCTCAGCACAGATAGAGTAGATCTCCCGAGAGATGCACTAGCTACATGGCCCTGGTTGGGGAGTGTGTAGCGACCGAACCTTCTTCTTTTGAGGAGGTAGTGCAGGAACAGTATGGGTTGATGCAATGGTAGAAGAGTACGATTCTATCATACAAAACAGTGTGTGGGATGTTGTCCCTAGACCTGGGGACAAGTCAGTGGTTAGTGCTAGATGGCTTCACAAGGTAAAGTAGGTAGCTAATGGTAGTGTTGAGAAACACAAGGGAAGGTTTTTTGCCTAAGGTTTCTCATAGGTTGAGGGGATCGACTACAATGATACCTTTGCTCCCGTAGCAAGGTACTCATCTATCATATCGATGCTAGCTTTATCGACTTAGATGGGTTGGAGGATCCATCAGATGGATGTGAAGACGACGTTCCTCAATGGGAAGATTGACGAAGAGGCATACATTGAGCAGCCCGAAGGATTTGAGACCTTTGATAATGAGTTGCATGTTTGTGGACTCAAGCGAGCATTGTATGTGCTGAAGAAAGCGCCTCGTGCTTGGTATACCAGGATCGACAACTATTTCACTGAGTTGGGCTTCACCAAGAGTGAAGCAGATGCGAACCTTTACCACATCATGGTAGAAGGTAAGCCATTGATTATTATACTTTATGTCGATGATCTGATTTTGACAGGTGATGATCAGCTGATCAAATCTTTCAAGGAGGACCTTGAAAGAGACTTTGAGATGAAGCACATGGGCCTCATGCACTACTTTCTAGGCATGGAAGTGTGGCAAAAATATGGGGAAGTATTTGTGTCTCAAGGAAAGTATGCCAATGAGATACTCAGGCGCTTTCACATGGAGAAGTGCAAACCCATGCAAACTCCTCTAGCTAGGAACTGGAGGAAGGAGGATGCTACTTTAGGTGAGGTAGTCATTGCTACTATTTATCAGCAGTTGGTGGGTTCACTTACGTATTTGGTGAACACACGAACCAACTTATGCTTTGCAGTGAACCAGCTGAGTCAAGCTATGGTACAGCCTACCAATTTGTTTTGGAAGGCAGCGAAGCATGTGCTGAGATTTCTCAGACGCACTACACAGTATAGATTGTGGTACAGACAAACAGAGGGAGTGAAGCTACAAGGCTTCACGAATGTGGATTGGGCTGGTAGTCCATCAGACTGGAAGAGCACTTCTAAAGGAATCTTTAACCTTGGATCAACTGCAGTTTCTTGGTATAGCAGGAAACAAAGATCACTTGCACTTATCCCAACAGAGGCTGAATACATGACTGCCAATGAGGCAGAATGCGAGGCCATTTGGATGCGGAAGATTCTAATGGGATTGTTTGGTTAGATGATGGATCCTACAGTGATATACTGTGATAATCAAAGTTTCATAAAACTCTCTGAGAATCCCATGTTTCATGACAGGTCTAAGCATGTAGATATATGTTACCATCATCTACGAGACTATGTGGTCAAGAGGATCATGATGTTGCAGTATGTTTCGACCGAGGAGCAGGATGCAGATATTTTGACTAAGGCATTGTCAAAATGCAAGTTCGAGTTCCATAGAGACAGGATCGGGATTACTAATAATCCCTTTCTTGTTAAGAGGGAGTGTTGAAATGTGCAAAAGAAATGCTAAAAATAGAAGATGCTAAAAATAACACTACTATAAATAGTAGGGATATAAATAGCAATTCAACCATTGGAGATCTTAGCTACAATGGGTGAAAACTGAAAGTGCTAAAAATAGATTTTCTAAAAATAGCATTTCGGGATCCCTTCTTATTTTAGTCAGTCCCTCGACTAAACATAGGAAGTAAAATTCTAATTTGATATTAACAACAGTTTGTAAATTGATTAATTGATTCATCTTGAGTTAATTAGTTAAGGAATTATGAACTGGAAGTCTATGTGAGGACATGCAACAATTTCTCCTTTGATTGAGGGATTTATCCATGAGTTAAAGAGATAAGAGTGAGTTGTAATATTGAGTTGTAATTAGTTGGCTTAGTTAACTGAGTCAAGTCCAGTTAGATTAATTTAACAATTTGTTAAATTAATGAGAGTTTAGTTAGTTAATGCTTGCATGCATGTAACTACTGTATTTCAGATAATTGAAGATTCACTCATGGATAAATCATGCATATCAGTTCAGTTAGAGACCCAGCTAAGATCAGATGGAGGGATAGTGTACTATCAGTTGCTAGGATATTCCTTAGTGAATATTCCTTGCATGCAGAAGGAATATTATTCCTTAAGGATTGCGCAGTTAGACCTGAGGTTACAGTGAGTGTGATGAGGCCAATTCACACATTTGATATCATTGGACCTCAATCAACACTGCGCAAGGAAATAGGAGGCTTGGAGGGCTTAAGGAAAATATATTCTATGTCTATTGAGGCTGTGAGCAGTGTTGTTTGATTGCAGAGAGAGCAAGATAGCTTGAGAGCTGATTCTTTTCATAACTTGAACAAGATTTCCACTTGTATGATAATACAGAGTTGGGGTTTTAGGCTGGTGCTTTCCCTAGTGATATATATTCTATGTTATGGTTGGTTACTTCTCATTCTTAGTTATATCAGTTCATGCTTGATGTTGCTCATGTTCGATTAAGCTTTCGCTCAATTGTTTGTAGAAGTAGATCTAGTGTTTTGCTTTAGTACATTGCATTACCAGGTGATCTATAATGTGGGCAACATCAAATCCACTATTCCCGGTGGATATGGTCAGATCCAATTTGGAAATTTCCAATATCCACAAGTTATACCCTAAGGAACTATCCAACAACCCTTGCAACAACAATGTCAGGCATTAAAGAAGTAGGGGAAACCTTTGCAGAAAAAAGGTCAACCTTTAAAACAACAAAGTCAACCTTTGCAGCAACAAAGTCAATCTCGGTAGCAAGCTCAATATGTATATCAACAATGTCAAACCTTGCAGAGACAAGGTCAACCCCTGCAGCAGCAGGGCCAATCTCATCATGATCAAGGTCAACAGGTGCAACAACCTTTCAATCTATATGCCACATATAATTCTTATCAACGGCCTATGGTAGGTCAATATCAAACCTACCTTAGACATAATCCACGTTATGGTCAAGGTACCCCTATGTGGGGGCAAAATCAAATCTCGTATGGTAGAAATCCTCCACTGTGGGGGAAAATCCTTACTAACAAGGTTGGTATCTATAGTTTGGGCATCCTCAAAGGCCCTACATGCCATTCAATCCTCAATTGAAATTTTTAGCTATATTGGAACTGCCTGATGTCTTGAGGCTTACTAATGATCCTATTTTTCATTCACCTTACTGGCCTCTAGTTCCTACTAAAATTCTAAGCAGTTTACCTAAGTTCGAAAGAAAGTCTAAAGAGCACCCACAAGACCATCTGATGAAATCTCACTTATGGTGCTCTTCACATTCACATGTTAACGATTCTATCCTTCTTCGCCTCTTTCTGAGAACCTTTACAAGTGTTGTCGCAAAATGGCATATCAAGTTGCCTCGAGCTATCTATGTTGGCTTTAACTCTTTGGCTATGGCCTCCCTCACCCACTTCCAATTGCTAGTTTGATATGAAACTAGCTCTCATTTGCTTATCCCTGAGGCAAAATACTGTGACCCACATTTCTGATCATATTCATGAATGGAGATGTTGACGTCACCTCATCAAATTCGATATTCTTGATGAGTTGTTAATTGAATGGTTCACAAAATCATTTGATAAACAAAATTGTTTCATATATAGAAATGGGTGGATGTGTTATTGAGGACCAAGCTATTGCCTGTGTTCAGTATCTAGACTTAGTCTGTTGCCAATCTGGCACATTATATGAGATGTTTCCTGATGCTCCAAGACCATATTCAGATCCGGTAACCTCAAATTCTCCTGATGTACCACCTATTGATTGTGTAATTGGTTTAGTGTCCCATATTTCCACTAACACTTCTTCGAAGAAAAAATTCGTTTCATATACTAGTTCGAATCATCCTTCGAAAAATTCGTCAAGTCTTGGTAAAACCTCCAAGGTACATGTTGTTCAGTCTGCTGCAACAAATAAGACCTCAAAGGGTAAGAAAAAGGGTAACGGTAAAGACAAAACCAATACCCCGAAATAAGATCCACCCAAATCATCTGCGTATGATGCTTCCAAGTGAAATCCGAAATATCCTTGCCTCATTTGTGAGGAAGACAATTATACCAAGGTTTGTACCACAGTGACAATGGTGGAGAGTATGTTTCCCAACAATTTAAAGACTTCTATGTAGTAGAAGGAATCAAATGGGAATTGACAGAACCTGATAACCTACAACAGAATGGGGTGGCTGAAAGGAAGAACATATCTATTGTGGGAGCAACTCGAGCGATGTTGCATGACCAAGGCCTACCACTTCATCTGTGGGCTAAGGAATGCAATACAACAGCGTACCTTGAGAACAGAAGTCCTCATCGTATCTTGGGGATGAAGACACCTATGGAGGCTTTTTTGGGGAAGTGACCAAATGTGAGCCACTTCCGATCTTTGGATCACCAGTTTTCTGTCATGTGACCAAAGATGCTCAGAAGAAGCTAGACCCAACAGCTGAGTTGGGGATACTTGTGGGGTACATAGATACACCCCACAGCTATCGTGTGTTTCTCCCTGCCAGTCAGATGACCGTAGTGTGCAGGGATCTGAAGTTCAACGAGCATAGAGCCATGCGAGTGTCGATTGGGAAGGAGCTCAAGTTGCATGGTGATGAGGAACTTTTAGTTCCAAAGGAGGAGGAGCCTCCTGATGATGTGGATCAACCACATGTAAAGGATCCAGTAGTGAAGACCACCACTCCTGGAGAGTCTTCTAGAGACAAGTGGAAACGCTCGTGGGAAGCTAACAGATTGATGCTAGATGCGAGAGAGAATGTGGGGCAACCATCCTCTCAGCGCAGATAGAGTAGATCTCTCGAGAGATGCACTAGCTACATGCACCTGGTTGGGGAGTGTGTAGCGACCGAACCTTGTTCTTTTGAGGAGGTAGTGCAAGAACAGTCTGGGTTGATGCAATGGTAGAAGAGTACGATTTTATCATACAAAACAGTGTGTGGGATGTTGTCCCTAGACCTGGGGACAAGTCAGTGGTTAGTGCTAGATGGCTTCACAAGGTAAAGCAGGCAGCTAATGGCAGTGTTGAGAAACACAAGGGAAGGTTTTTTTCCTAAGGTTTTTCATAGGTTGAGGGGATCGACTACAATGATACCTTTGCTCCCGTAGCAAGGTACTCATCTATCGTATCGATGCTAGCTTTATCGGCTTAGATGGGTTGGAGGATCCATCAGATGGATGTGAAGACGACATTCCTCAATGGGAAGATTGAGGAAGAGGCATACATTGAGCAGCCCGAAGGATTTGAGACCTTTGATAATGAGTTGCATGTTTGCGGACTCAAGTGAGCATTGTATGTGCTGAAGCAAGCGCCACGTGCTTGGTATACCAGGATAGACAACTATTTCACTAAGTTGGGCTTCACCAAGAGTGAAGCAGATGCGAACCTTTACCACATCATGGTAGAAGGTAAGCCATTGATTATTATACTTTATGTCGATGATCTGATTTTGACAGGTGATGATCAGCTGATCAAATCTTTCAAGGAGGACCTTGAAAGAGACTTTGAGATGAAGCACATGGGCCTCATGCACTACTTTCTAGGCATGGAAGTGTGGCAAAAAGATGGGGAAGTATTTGTGTCTCAAGGAAAGTATGCCAATGAGATACTCAGGCGTTTTCACATGGAGAAGTGCAAACCCATGCAGACTCCTCTAGCTAGGAACTGGAGGAAGGAGGATGCTACTTTAGGTGAGGTAGTTGCTGCTACTATTTATCAGTAGCTGGTGGGTTCAGTTATGTATTTGGTGAACACACGAACCAACTTATGATTTGTGGTGAACCAGCTGAGTCAAGCTATGGTTCAGCCTACCAAGTTGTTTTGGAAGGCAGCGAAGCATATGCTGAGATTTCTCAGACGCACTACACAGTATAGATTGTGGTACAGACAGACAGAGGGAGTGAAGCTGCAAGGCTTCACGAATGTGGATTGGGTTGGTAGTCCATCAGACTGGAAGAGCACTTCTAAAGGAATCTTTAACCTTGGTTCAACTGCAGTTTTTGGTATAGCAGGAAACAGAGATCACTTGCACTTATTCCAACAGAGGCTGAATACATGACTGCCAGTGAGGCAGCATGCGAGGCCATTTGGATGCGGAAGATTCTAGTGGGATTGTTTGGTTAGATGATGGATCCTACAGTGATATACTGTGATAATCAGAGTTTCATAAAACTCTATGAGAATCCCATGTTTCATGACAGGTCTAAGCATGTAGATATCTGTTACCATCATCTACGAGACTATGTGGTCAAGAGGATCATGATGTTGTAGTATGTTTCGACCGAGGAGCAGGATGTAGATATTTTGACTAAAGCATTGTCAAAATGCAAGTTCGAGTTGCATAGAGACAGGATCGGGATTACTAATAATCCTTTTCTTGTTGAGAGGGAGTGTTGAAATGTGCAAAATAAATGCTAAAAATAGAAGATGCTAAAAATAACACTACCATAAATAGTAGGGATATAAATAGCAATTCAGCCATTGGAGATCTTAGCTACAATGGGTGAAAACTGAAAGTGCTAAAAATAGATTTTCTAAGAATAGCATTTCGAGATCCCTTCTTATTTTAGTCAGTCCCTCGACTAAACATAGGAAGTAAAATTCTAATTTGATATTAACAGCAGTTTGTAAATTGATTAATTGATTCATCTTGAGTTAATTAGTTAAGCAATTATGAACTGGAAGTCTATGTGAGGACATGCAACAATTTCTCCTTTGATTGAGGGATTTATCCATGAGTTAAAGAGATAAGAGTGAATTGTAATATTGAGTTGTAATTAGTTGGCTCAGGTAACTGAGTCAAGTCCAGTTAGATTAATTTAACAATTTGTTAAATTAATGAGAGTTTAGTTAGTTAATGCTTGCACGCATGTAACTACTGTATTTCAGATAATTGAAGATTCACTCATGGATAAATCATGCATATCAGTTCAGTTAGAGACCCAACTAAGATCAGATGGAGGGATAGTGTACTATCAGTTGCTAGGATATTCCTTAGTGAATATTCCTTGCATGCAGAAGGAATATTATTCCTTAAGGATTGCGTAGTTGGACCTGAGGTTACAGTGAGTGTGATGAGGCCAATTCACACATTTGATATCATTGGACCTCAATCAACACTGCGCAAGGAAATAGGATGCTTGGAGGGCTTAAGGAAAATATATTCTATGTCTATTGAGGCTGTGAGCAGTATTGTTTGATTGCAGAGAGAGCAAGATAGCTTGAGAGCTGATTCTTATCATAACTTGAACAAGATTTCCACTTGTATGATAATACAGAGTTGGGGTTTTAGGCTGGTGCTTTCCTCAGTGATATATATTATATGTTATGGTTGATTACTTCTCATTCTCAGTTATATCAGTTCATGCTTGATGTTGCTCATGTTTGATTAAGCTTCCGCTCAATTGTTTGTAGAAGTAGATCTAGTGTTTTGCTTTAGTACCTTACATTACCAGGTGATCTATAATGGGGGCAAAATCAAATCCACTATTCCCGGTGGATATGGTCAGATCCAATTTGGAAATTTCCAATATCCACAAGTTATACCCTAAGGAACTGTCCAACAACCCTTGCAACAACAATGGCAGGCATTAAAGAAGTAGGGGAAACCTTTGCAGAAAAGAGGTCAACCTTTAAAACAACAAAGTCAACCTTTGCAGCAACAAAGTCAATCTCGGTAGCAAGCTCAATATGTATATCAACAATGTCGGACCTTGCAGAGACAAGGTCAACCCCTGCAGCAGTAGGGCCAATCTCATCATGATCAAGGTCAACAGGTGCAACAACCTTTCAATCTGTATGCCACATATAATTCTTATCAACGGCCTATGGTAGGTCAATATCAAACCTACCTTAGACATAATCCACGTTATGGTCAAGGTACCCCTATGTGGGGGCAAAATCAAATCTCGTATGGTAGAAATCCTTCACTATGGGGGAAAATCCTTACTAACAAGGTTGGTATCTACAGTTTGGGCATCCTCAAAGTCCCTACATGCCATTCAATCCTCAATTGAAATTTTTAGCTATATTGGAACTGCCTGATATCTTGAGGCTTACTAATGATCCTATTTTTCATTCACCTTACTGGCCTCTAGTTCCTACTAAAATTCTAAGCAGTTTACCTAAGTTCAAAAGAAAGTCTAAAGAGCACCCGCAAGACCATCTGATGAAATATCACTTATGGTGCTCTTCACATTCACATGTTAACGATTCTATCCTTCTTTGCCTCTTTCTGAGAACCTTTATAGGTATTGTCGCAAAATGGCATATCAAGTTTCCTCGAGCTATCTATGTTGACTTTAACTCTTTGGCTATGGCTTCCCTCACCCACTTCCAATTGCTAGTTTGATATGAAACTGGCTCTCATTTGCTTATCCCTGAGGCAAGATACTGCGACCCACATTTCTGATCATATTCATGAATGGAGATGTTGATGTCACCTCATCAAATTCGATATTCTTGATGAGTTGTTAATTGAATGGTTCACAAAATCATTGATAAACAAAATTGTTTCATATATAGAAATGGGTGGATGTTTTATCGAGGACCAAGCTATTGCCTGTGTTCAGTATCTAGACTTAGTCTGTTCCCAATCTGGCACATTATATGATATGTTTCCTGATGCTCCAAGACCATATTCAGATCCGGTAACCTCAAATTCTCCTGATGTACCACCTGTTGATTGTGTAATTGGTTTAGTGTCCCATATTTCCACTAAGACTTCTTCGAAGAAAAAATTTGTTTCATATACTAGTTCGAATCATCCTTCGAAAAATTCGTCAAGTCTTGGTAAAACCTCCAAGGTACATGTTGTTTAGTCTACTGCAACAAATAAGACCTCAAAAGGTAAGAAAAAGGGTAACGGTAAAGACAAAACCAATACCCCGAAATAAGATCCACCCAAATCATCTGCTTATGATGCTTCCAAGTGAAATCCGAAATATCCTTGCCTCATTTGTGAGGAAGACCATTATACCAAGGTTTGTCCCTAATGTGCTGAAGTTAACCATTTACTAAAAGGGACTCTAGCTATTTTGAAAGAACCATTTCCATCTCAGTAGAGATAATTGGTAGACCAACCGCAATACTCTACCTCCTCTGGTTCCCAGGTTTTCATTATGCAATGTTCATTGCCTATTTTGATTGATACTCGATGAAAGGAATATCAAACCTCGCAAAAGAAAACGGTGGAGAAATAAATCCTTGATATACCTTCTACTTCCACTCCATCCGATTCTAGTCACCTCCATATTGAGCGACCTAACAATGAATTGTAATCTGACCACCTCCCAAAGGTGTGCTTCATAAATCATCTTATAATCCAAATTCCAGAGCTGCAAAACATTATAATATAGTCGAGGATTTAGCTGAAGTGCCTTCGGCAATGTCTGCTTTCTAAGTTCTCCAAAGATGTCGAACACAACAAAAATCATTGTTGTTTGCTATAGGCACCATTAATACTGCCGATTCAAGTTTAATTACCATTGATATTGAAAACCATGTTCCTTGTCTTCCTCATTAAATTGCTTTTCTAATCCAAGTTATCATTAAAGGAAAGACAATCCATCAGACTATTATTGATGATGGTGCTTCCACCTGCATCATGTCTATTTCATCTTGGAAGGCCATTGGCTCTCCTCCCCTCAATCAATCCCCGAACACTTTGGAAGCCTTTGATGGAAGAGGCTTCCATCTGTATGGTATTCTCACAAATTTACCTATCACGTTGGAAGGAAATACCATTGAGCTAGAAGTAGAAGTTGTAGATGTGAGTCTCAATTACAACCTTCTTCTTGGGTGCAGTTGGACCCATGCTATGTTTTGTGTGGTTTCTTCTTTGTTCTGGGTGATTTGTTTTCCTCACGAAGGAAGAATTGTCACCATCGACAAATTGCCTTTTTTCTCTTCCGGTACATCGAACGGAAATGTCCCATATGTGGGAATTACCAAAATTCCTTATGAGAGTGTGGGGGTAGGTATTTTTAAAGATTTTGCTTTAATGGGTACTTTTTCTCTCCCACCTTCAAATATCAATTCGATCAACATGATATTTGTTTCTAAACATCCTTGGATTACTCCTACTCCAGATCAGAATGATTTGTTTAGCCATTCTATGTTCTTAAGTCCATTATAACAAGCTTATCAAGAAATTGTATTGGCTTCAACGGTTGCTTCAGAAAGTCATGATGTTTTCAGTATGAACCTAGATACTTTTGTGCCATCTCCTTAGGTTGGTTCTTGGGATTCTCCTGATCCTTTGAACAATACATTCCCCAATGATGATAGTATTGTTGAGGTTATGTATCTAGATGAAACTCCTTGGAATGATCTCCATCATCATTCTTCATTTCTTCCCAGCCTGAGTGAGATTCCTTCATGTCTCGAAGCTTTCATTTCTCATAACCCAACACATCCACTTCAAACACCTTTTTTGGTGCACGATGTCTGTTTGAGGGTAATATGGGAAACATTACTGCAACCATGCCTCTTAACATTTCTATTAAACATGGAATTGTTGAGAACGTTCATATTGGGGTTTCTTGTTCTCCCTATGAGATCAGGGTTTACACTGAACCTTTCAAAGAATTTTGTGATGTCTTCTCATGGTCATACGAGGAAATGCTTGGTATTGATCCAAAAATTGTGGTGCATGAAATACCTACCTATCCTGGTGCAAAGCGTGTTCATCAATGGCTTCGTCTTGTGCATCCTCAGAAGGCTGTTGTTATTAAGGAAGAAGTTGAAAAGATTTTAAAAGCTACTTTCATCTATCCAATTCCATTGGCAGATTGGGTGTCTAACATTATCCTTGTTGCTAAAAGGTAGGGCACAATTCACGTCTTTGTTGATTCCCATGATATCAATCGTGCATGTCCAAAAGACAACTATCCCACTTCGTTTATCGATCAGATCATTGACGAGTGTGATGGGAGTGAGATTTTGTTGTTTATGGATGGATTTTTTGGTTAGAACCAGATCAACATCTCACCTGCTAATCAACATAAGACAACCTTTATTTGTCCATGGAGCACTTTTTCCTATCAAAAGCCTCCTTTCGATTTAAAAAATGATGGCGCTACCTTTCAGAGAGCAATGTCCTATGCATTTCATTATATTCGACACATTGTTCAACCTTATATTGATGACTTACCAACCCATTCTACTAAGTGTCATGACCATTTGACCACTTAAGATCCATCTTTCTATGATGTCAACACTATAACATCTGTCTTAATCCACATAAGTGCGTTTTTTGCATTGAATATGGCGACTCTTGGGTTTTGTTGTGTCTCGCAAAGGTATTCGAATAAATCCCTTAAAATTTGAGGCTATTTTGAACTTACCCCCTTTGACCTCATTGCTTCAATTGCAAATCTTGCAAGGAAAGGCTAACTTTCATCGTCGATTCATTCCTCACTACGTTGAACTCACCAAGGGTTTTACTTTCTTGTTTAAAAAGGAGATCACTTTTATTTGGGGTGAGATTGCCCAAAAATCCTTCAATGATTTAAAATACATGCTTATCAGTGATCCTTTACTGCATCTCCTTGATTATCGACGTGATTATTTCCTATACCTAGATGCAACTAACAGTACCATTGCTATGGTGTTGGGTTAGGATGATGACAATTGCAATGAAAATGTGGTTTATTATTTAAGCTGAAATATCCTTGAAATTGAATCTCGATATGCCCATGTCGAGAAATGTTTCTTGGCAGTAGTCCATGTTGTCCAAATATTTCATCATTATATCCTTTTATGGAAAACCATAGTGATTTCCGATTGCAACCCCATGACCTATATTTTTACTCATCAATTACTTGGGGGAAAATACTCCAAATGGATTGTTATCCTACAGGAGTTTGATTTGGATTTCACTGCTACCAAACCAAATAAATCACTTGTTTTTTCTGAGTTGATATGTGCCCTTCCATCTACAAGCACTTCTAGTGATTTTTCTGAGCAGATTCTTGATGAAACTTTGTTTCTCATCAACGCTCTTGACCCGTGGTATGGATATATTATTATTTATATTCAAACTCAAAACTTCTGATCCAAGTTCTCTTGATCCAACTGACGCCACATCCGGTATCAGTCCCAACCCTATTGGATCCTTGGTGATACATTGTATCAAGTTGGTGTTGGCTCTGTTGAAGAGGCTAAATGGGTCTTGAATGACTTCCACTCCAGGGCATGTGGTTGCCATATGTCAGGCTACGCCACAATTAAGAAAATCCTCCACGTTGATTATTTCTAGCCTTCCACCTTTAAAGATTGTATTCTGGTTGTTTAGAAATGACATGAATGTCATATTTTTAACCGAAAGTAGCACGCCCCGCCAGCACCCTTACACCCAGTGGTTACTATTATCCCATTCACTAAAAGGGGCATAGAATTCATGACATGTAACCCTTGCTTGAATGGGGTGCATGGATATATTATTTTCGTCGTTGACTACTTCAGTAAATGGACCAATGCGATGCCCACATATATTGCTTACGGTATCACTACTTCTTAGTTCCACTACAACCACGTCATAGCACATTTTGGCATTCCTTAGTCCATTGTGATGACCATGGATCAGACTTTCATCAGTATATGATGGGAGAGATGACTACTCAGTTGGGCCTTCGTCTTGATATCTCAACTCCTTACTATCCACAAGCCAATGGCCAAGTCAAAGAAACTAATAAAGTTCTGATTACTATGCTTCAATGCACTATTGGGAAGCACAAAAAGGATTAGAATCTGATGCTATTCTAAGCTGTTTGGGCTTACGGGATTTCCGCTAAGATGACCAATGGACTTAATCCATTCCATTTTATTTATGGTTTAGAGGCAACTCTCCCGATTGAATGTGAAATCCCTTTGGTCAAATTAGCCATCGAACTTCTTCCTAGTACCTCACCTAAAGAGGAGCAATTACTTTACCTTGATAGGCTTGACGAGACCTGTCACATTGCAGTGATTGTAATCGAAGCCCAAAAGAAACGTGTCAAAATCCATTTTCATCAAACCATTTCTCCTTGTAATTTTTCTGAAGGTGACCTGGTCCTCCTTTTTGATCAAGCTAATGGCAAGTTAGGTACTGGAAAGTTCGAACCTATGTGCCATGGGCTGTATATTGTCAAACGTGTCTTCGAAAAATGCACCTATGAGCTAGTTGATTATGAAGGAAATGGATTGTCACAACCCCACAATGGGTTGTATTTGAAAAAATTTTATGCATGAATTTGTGTAATTAACTTTTTTACATTAGTGTGTGAATTCATTGGTGCGTGCTTTTTTATTTTTGGTGTGTTTGTTTGCTTTGCAGACATGTGTTCTTCTGCTTAGCTTGTGTTCCACTCAGTTTGTAGATGTCATCAAATCATTATGTCGGTTTTTCTTATGGTGCTTGTCGTAGCACATGGAATTTGTCTTCTGTAGCTTGGGCACTCTTTGCCCCTGATGGCGAGTTGGTTGACTTGGAAGGTATATGCCTAGGTCGAACAACTAACAATATTGCTGAATACAGTGCATTCATTGAACTATTCTCAGAAGAAGTTCCTCTTGGCATTATAGATTTAGTTGTCAAGTTAGATTCACAACTAATTGTGTTACAATTAAACAATCATTATTCGGTAAGAAATCCATGGATATTGCGTATGTATCTATGTGTTCGATTACTGGAAAGAAATTTTGATTTTATGACATATCAACATATTCCACGCAATTTGAATACATTAACAAATTCGTTTGAAAAATATGTTCTTGATAGACATTTGCATAATTTATAAACCCAATAACATCATCATGATATATAGAAACATAAGTAGAAAATAAAACTTGCATATGTGTGTATATATATATATATATATATATATATATATATATATATATATATATATATATATATATATATATATATATATATATATATATATATCACATTTTTCAGAGTGTTTAAACATCAAAATATCAAAAATAAAGTGTTCTGAGACACTTGGCTTTCATAACCTAGATCATGTGCAAAAAACAACTAGAAAGGCTATCAGCTTGCACGATGCTCATGGTAGCACGAGATTGCTCTGATCACATGGCCTAACAAGTGACACAATCTCACTAACACTCCCATGGTGTACCTCTGTCGTTGCAGTGGCACCTAATCTATGGTGGCATACTCTGGTATCCCCCGTGTAATCACGTCCAGATTGGATTTCCATCTCTACTATGGGCTCTGCCAATTCCTCATAATAAGTTTCTACTATCTGATGGGTTGCTCACCATGCTTTTGGTGATATACCAAACAGACTTTTTGATTCAGCATCTGAACATTTTTCACAAGTTAAATCTCAGTTACACTTTTACAACAAAAAAATTCATAAAACTTGAAAAAAACCCAATTTTTTTTTTACTTGCATCAGTCCACTGTTCTCCCAGTTGTAGAGGTAGATCTAGATCCCATTTGAAATTTGTTCTGACATAAGCATAATCATCCAGAAAAAGTAACTGATTGCGTAGTTGTGGAGTGAAATGCATTTGTTCACCCCCTCCTCCTCAGGGCATGAGATCACTCCACTGCACTAGCCTCATATCATGGGAGGAAGGATCTAGTACCTCTGCACACTGATTCCAAAACAAGGGAACCTGCTCTAGGAAGAAAGTAACCAATATTGAACCGAAGTCAAATTGTTTAAGGTTCCCTCTCTTATCCTTAGTCAATTGTCTCTTGATATTGTCTAGTAGTCCTCCACACTAGTTGAATATTGTGGGAGTCAGACATTCTACTCCATATTGGAATTGTAACTGTGAGGCTTCGTGAAGATCTTGCGTGCTAGATATACGAGCTATGGTGAACAACATCGTTCTCAAGAGAAGATTGGTGACTGTTGTTGTCTTCAACTTCCCGCCTATGGTCATATCCAAACCTGGGCAATGTCTCCTCACTAGAATACTCATACTTTCACCTCCTAGATGAGATCCAAAGAGTTAGACTCTCTCTACCCTCCTAGAAAATCCTGTGATGAAATAAATGTTTACTTCCTCCAACTCTAGCTCTTGGTATTTGATTATGAAGAGTTCCCGATCAATGTGCCATAAGCTGATCAAATAAAGAAACAACTCCATTTGATCTCTCAATCCTCTAGTTTTGAAGAACATAAGAAATCCACAGTTCCTCAGAGTATTGAGAGATTCAAGGTCTTGGGGTGCCTAATGATATTCTTCCTCGTGGCCCCATTCTTTCCATTCTAACACCATGGTGGTAGAAATCTCCTACAGAACATCATTACATAGCAATTAGATTCTTTTTCATGGAGTTAAACCCAAAAACATTTCTTTAAAGAGGAGTTTTCCTTCAAAAAATTCTGCCCCGACCCCATCGCGTCTATTTTTAATTAGAGCGCGATGTCATCGTAGGGGCCTTTTGGCTCGAGGGCACCCATCACAGGTCCGATGAGAAAAACTCTGATGGACGCCCATGTTTTTCAAATTCAAAATTCCTGCCTTTGAAAAGAAAAAATTGAATGAAAAGGCATTAAAATACAGTGAATTTCAAGAGTACAGGCAGAGCTCTTACCGACCGAAGATGGTTCGAGGAATGATGACCTGGATCTCCTACACTGGTCATTTGAAAATCGACCAAAATAACAAATGCACTCTCAAAAATTACTTTGGTGAAAGGGTAATTTTTTTTTTGGCTATATATAATTTTTGAGTTCATTTTTGCCAATATTTTATTATTATTTCTCGATACCAGTGATGGATGAATTTCCTTGTGTAGTTACAAGTACTTTTTGGTGAACATGTGATTATTATTCACTGATTCAAATGAGTTTTTGTTTTATCTCTTTTCTGGACTCGTGAAATGAAAAAGGAACCCCCCTAGAGTCATCCTTAAGCTCTTTTCTAACTCTCGAAACATGAAAAAATCATCAAGTACTTGTTATTTAGAACTCATTAAATTAAATGAATTGAGATTGTCTCATTATATGTTTACCCCTTTTTCGGGCTGAGTTTGACTATTTAGGAAAAAGGTACATCTTGGTCAACATGGTCAAGAGGTTCTCTCGAATATTGTTTTCTACCTTTTCGACTTCGAAGGACAAATTACGAAAAGGGACATGATGGAGTTTTCTTTTTTGTCTCTTTCTCAAACTCTCTAAATATGAAAAATATATCGACTTATTCTTACATCGGACTCGTTAAAATTTCACGACGAAAGCCTCGTAAAGATAATGAGACCGAGTTTCTCCTTCCTAGGATTCATTAAACTTACTAGGATGGATTTATTTGAAGAATGAACTTAAATGACAAGCATATGCTATCCCCTCCAATCTTGTGATAAAAATAACTGCGGTACTCGCTAGAAATGGTGGGGGAAAAATGAAAATGAAACATCCTTTGTATAGGAAGCATGTATCTCTTGAACATGACACTCTTTTGCTTTCGTGTTGGGTTTGGGATATCCTCACTCAGTCACTTGTCCTCCCGGGTTTGGATGATCCATTTTTTCCTCTCATCTGACTTTTCCAACCCTTAGTCCTATGTTGATTCAAATTCTACCCGTCTCTAGAGTCATGTCACCAATTTTTAAGAGAAATCTGATCTGCAGTGATTTACCTATACATTATCTGACCCATTGTTACAGTCTTAGATATTATTTGTTTCATTCCTTTTTATTCCTTGTTTCAAGTTGATGATGGGGGACTCATCATGGCCCTCCTTCGATGGGTCACTTCATGTTGACTTTAGCTCATTATCTAGGAAGATGACTTAGAATCTCCCTTTAAGTACCTTAGAGCTTGCATGACTTAATGGCAAGTTCTTCACATCCAATGACAGGTTTTCATCATTGGCCTTCGATCAGATGATTCCACGAGTGTTTGACTTCAACTTCATTAACACATTCATGGATTGTACTATTGTACCTTGAGAGCCATTGTCATTATTGGTGGTTTCTATCGTGCCTGTTGATGGTACACATCATTGGTCGGTAATCAAGTGGTTGTCTAGCATGTTTGACTTCAACACATTCATTCACCTGTTAGAAATCGTACTTTGATCGGGTTGGGATGGATCGCAAGACCCTGAGTCTCCTCTGATGGGACTCAAGCTGCATGGAGTTGTGTGTTATTCATGATTGTACACATGTTTCTGCTATACAGATGGTTGTGATCATATCATGAGACTTTACATTTATGATGATCCTTCTATATTGGATGGTTGCATCCATACCCTGGATCTTAGATTTACAGATGAGCCTCCTCATTTGGATGGTTGCGCCCATGGCATGGATCGTTTCATATATTCCTTATTATCTGGATGGTTGTGTCCATACCATGGATTCATGTTTTGATATCATCTATGTATATGTAGATGTGTCCTTGATTTGTAGGTCTCCTAATAGTGCTTGTTCTCCTCCTTGCAAAGCTCGTAAAGCATCTCAACCATCACTCCCCATTCCGCGTTGATGATTTAGGGAGCATCTATTACAAATTATTTTGTCACACCTCTTGTACTTCCCTGTGACATACCCCGAAGTTCCTGAAACATGATCATTATGTAGTGTACTCATTCATATACGCAACTCAGATCCTCCATAAGACATTGATTGGAAAAATCCTTGAGCTTCCCCTGAAGGAAATAGCTCTAAAACCCTAATTTGAGAATCATCGATCTTATGAGACTAAAAACTGAGATGGCCACCTATTTAATTATAGTCAACCCACGATGGCATCGCTCTATTTACTTGTATACCCACGATGATCCCAAAAGGGAAATTTTCTAAAATAGGATGAGAAACTTTGTAATCTACAAGCTTCCAGATCGATGAGCTAGAGGTTGTTCGACATAGATGAGGTTGATTTCTCCAAATTGGCCTCTTGGTCTTATCCCTATGAGCTACCTCCTTGAGATGAGGACCTAATCCTATCTTTGGAGAGATCCTAGCTCCCTTTCCCTGCCTATATATTCATCCTCTCCCATTCCCAAATGGTTGGTTTATGTCTATTGCACCCTTATGCTAAGATTGTGCCTATATGCTACTCATTTGGCTTGGAGAAGGAATGTTTGGAGAGCTTAGATTGGATCTAGATATTTATTTAAGGAGAGCCTATCAAAACTAAGGCTTTATTGTATGCTTCCCCTTTTTTCTATTAATATACAACTACTAGTTCATTTTCCATTGATGTGTATGCTCATGTATCATCTATCTAAACATTCTTTGACCAATTAATTAGGTTACTTTTGAATATGCTATTTGTATTTTCATGCCTTGTTGTGTCTTGATCACATGTGTAGGTGCATAAAAACTATGAGCAATAGGAACGAGCCCGTGACACAAGTGATTCAAGGTCTTCAACAAAGGAGATTGAGATAACATCAAAACAAGGTAGACCATCTTCTTCGTCTCTCATTTGAATTGTAAGTTAGGAAAGGGTTTAGTAGATTGTCACTGAGGTTGTTAGTCCCACTCATTGGGCTAGAGGGATAGTCTCTGTTCGTAGAGAGGATTTACCTAGACAACAATACGTCATCCACAAATGTGGGGAATCATATTTTGGGTTTCTCTACAAGGTTGTGGAGGATTTTCTTGGGAAAAAAGAACAATATAGTTTCTTCAAAAAATGAAGTTATGTTTCAAGGTAACAAAATTATGACTTCTTTTGCCTAGAGTTGGTATGAATGTAACATATTAGACACTCAAGCATCGTTTCAATGCCTTTGGTTAACAAATGCAAATAAGACAAACATTACCACTCAAAAAAGAAAAGCATGCTTGGACTTGAATACTTTAGAAAATTAACATCTTGGTCATCTATAATGAGCTTCCTGATCTAAGGGATGATTATATATGTTTTTCTTTGAGTTCCATCAAGAATATTAGATTCATTCTATAGAAGTTGAGGCATCAAATGGAAAAGAATCTGCAGAATAGATAGATCTTGAGAATATCAAGACATCAAAGAGCCTTAACTAGATTTTGAGATCTTTCATAAGCTCAATTTTGTCCCCTTTTAGTTTGTCGAGATTCTATATTTGGTAAGGCATTATGAATGAGTATATTTTTAAAAACCGTTTTTAATTAAAGTTATAGGATAAAATCCCCATAATTTCCAAAGGATCTAATCAATAAATAAAATATTGGCACACTTGAGGTATTACTTTAACATAACAGCCGAGAGAGCTCATCACAAAATAGGGTAGCTGAAGGATGCATTTCTTAAATATACCACCTGCCCAAGAGAGGTTGCCAATTAGGAGACTTTAGGTCATAGGTTCAAAGCTGGTTGAGTGCCTTAAGGTGACCAACCATTATAGTGGTTGGTGTCGAGTCACCCTCCAATGATGTATTCTAAGTAAGAGGGGCAGATACCACAAGGTTTTTCTGTAAATTAAAGAAAAATATCTTGAAGCTACCTGAAATGACTTGATGGAATGTCTGAAACCAAAATCTAGTGACTTTAGCATTTGCTATCAGTGACTCACTCTTTGATATTGGTTTGAAAAAATTAAGTTAGAAAAATGTTGAAATGTCTCTAAAACCTCTACTTTCAGTGTCAAACTTTTCTTACCCTAATATCAAAGACAACAATGTCACTTTTTTAACCACTCTAGCAAATATTCAAAGATTACAAATCAGAAAAACTGCCAAGAAAATATAGGTTTTGATTGTAAGGGTTCTCTTTATGTATTATTTCCAACGCAAAAATGAAATAGCGAGTAATTTTTCATTGAATAAAGGTTTTGAAACATTAAGTCATGTGAACCATCCAATTCCACCCCGAGAGTAAGGAAGCGGTTCATCGTATAGTCCACCATAGAGATACGGTTCTATCAAATACTCATCACTTTTACTTTTGATCAATGTATACTTCCCTTCATCTAGCTTCACGGTTTTTCCTCTTAAATATCAATGGAATGATGCCACTGATGAGTTAACCACTGAAGGAAGGGATTCATCTTTGGATGCCTCAGTAGCTCCAAGATATTGTGGAACCATATCTTCAACCCTTGAAAGCACTTTTGTGAAAAGACATAAACCTAATATAATAAGGGAGTGTGGCCTTTCCAAGGACCAGATAATAATAATAACATCAATGTCGTAGAACATGAAACTAATGCCATAGCTAGACAACCAGAGAACCAAGAAACTAAATTTCATGGTGCTTCAACAAATCGATTCTTATGTTGAAAATATCTTTTACATAACTACTCATGTTACATTAGCATATAAAATTAAACACCAAACTCATCCAATGGAGTTCCAAAGATGTAAAGGGATCACTCTTTGTCATCAAGAGGAATATGCGGTTGTGTTTCTAGTTTATTGTCATGAATAGGCATAAAACTGATAACTTGTTTGAGAATCTGCTTGGAGATTTTGATCAAGAAGTCCAAGTTCATATTTTCCTTACCAAAATGCAACTCAGGAAGTGAATGGAATTTGGTTCTATGAGAGACGTGATGGTAAAGATATTTCAAATGTTTTCAACAGGAATGTACCAGCATCAAGTCAGTGATGCAAGTAATGCCATTACCATGGTTAACATACTCCTAGCTTGTGCACAATTAGAGAACCTTGAACAAGGTGGACAAATTCATGATTGGAAAATTAAACGTTATTGAACGTACAAGAAGACATTTCTTGAATCTGTAGAGCAACTTGGGGTAGTTAGGTCGACTATAGTGACATTTATCTGAAGACTACACAAGAGTGTTGCAATGGAAAGAGATTGGATCTGCAGAGAAACTTGGGGTAACTAAGTCAATTCTAGTAACATTTATATGAAGAGTGTACTAGAGTTTTGAAATGGAAAGAAATTGGACAATGGGAAATTATTATGGCAACTCGAAGAGTTTAGTTTCTCCTTGAACATGGGCTGATTGTGGTATTTGTCAAAAGGAGGATAGAACAATAAATATGGAGGTTCCTAACTTCCTTTTTCTTTTTTTGGCAGTTTAAAGGTGCCTGTTTTATAAAGTATTAATGAGAAATTGCATGTCTCTATCTAGTATGGGACTAGAATCTTTCTTAATTTGTTCAACCTTGCAACATATTAGGAATATTATCCAAGTAAGGTAGTTGTATAAGGTGGATGGAAGTTTCATGGATTTTGACGAGGATACATAATTTTACTAACTCGTTGGTACAAACTAGGTGCATGATTTTTCTTTTCCTGCTTTATAATATGCTCACAGTAAATTCCTTAACTGTTGGTCCAATCAAACAATGCATGCATCTTCTCTATTGTTTCGATCATTTTAAAGGTGGTTTATGTTATTGTGGGGATTACTGATTATGGGAAGAAAACAAACAGTAAATCTATATTTGCGTATAGTTAGTTTTGCACTCCCACTGGTAGACAGCAAGATACAAATAAAGAATGATGAAGTCCTATATAGGCTAGATCATCTGAGTACTTGAGCTCATAGTGCCATTCTCCAAAATTGGATGGTCAACCATGTTGCATGGGTATGTTTGGGTGTAGGTATGGGAATGTTGCACACTCTATAAATCACAGTTTCCTGCCAACCTGGTAAGTTATGAAGTATTACAAGAGAGAATGGATTGCCAGCTTGCACATATTGGCCTATATGAAAGTCGAGATATTGGTGTTTGGAGAAAATTTGGCTTATGATTATTGTTATAGGCTACTACCTGGAAAGGGATGTCATCATGCCCATGTAGCTATGGGGATACTAATTGTTATGGAAAGTTGTACTAGGTGTTGAGTTTGCATTTACAGGTCTATTTAGGGAAGGTGTAAATGAGCAATAGTGGTGGTTAGTTCAACTATCTAAATAAGTATGTTTGCATATCTGTAACTTGTTTGGACTCATGAAAAATAAAAGCATCATATAGTAGTAATGAAGGTATCTCTCTAATCTAATGGATCCACATGATACCATTGAATGGTTATGCAGGGTACTAGAGGATGCACAACATATATTAACAAAATATATCAAAGAGATGTGGTTTCATAGAATATGATGATTGCAACATTTCTAGTGTTATCCAAGTACTTACAATGCTTAGGGTGTTGGAACTCCGCAAAAAAGCGTAGGAGAACTTGACAATGAAATTATATGGTACTAAAAATTGAAAACATCATCTTTCTTCAAAATAAGGATTATGGGATTGAATTATGAAAATGCAACATATTTTTGAATAGATGATAACCAGTATTCTTCTTCAACATATAAATGAAATGCTATGACGACTGAGGAAGGATAGAATGGTGCAATTTCCATAGAAACCAGAGGCAATATTGGTAGTTGTAAATGCATTGTTATATAATTTCAATAGTGGTCAAAATCTCCTAGTAGAATTATTTCAAAGGGTGGTGTTCCCTCAATAGACAAATATTTGTATCAATTTTTTTGATCCATTTCTCATTGTTTAAGTGGAAGAACATGTATGGTAGCTGTAAACGAAATTTTATTCCGAAAGTGACAATATCCACAGGACAACAGTCTCACTTGTTCTAATATTACTTGTATTTACGGGATACTATAGGAACTTGTGGCCAAATGCTCGAGTCCATATAATACAAAAGACAACATATTGATATATAATAATTGTGAATTCATAGGATACAATTAAAAGAAATTGGCTATCTCTAGAAGAGGCACAGATTCTTATGTATTTTATTCTTCCAATACTTTTCAGTTTGGAAAATTTGAGCATTTGTGGGAAGCTTATTATTTGCGTTCCTATACTAACATCATTATTCATCCAAAATTTCTAATCAAATTATGTACCATGCTTGTGTAGATGGTTTCATTCTAGGAAGAATAACATTATTCCAATGCATTGTTGATATCATGGAAGTTCCACTAGAGTTATAAAAAAATGAGTTGAAGAATGGAAGCATTCTTATCAAGAAGCCAGTACAACATTAATTGATGTTTTCGTAGGGAAGATGCATGTCTACCTGAATGCAATATCAACCTGCTAGGGGCCACAAGGATTGACAATAATTTCAAGATGGGGTCCCATGAACAATAAAATACTTGGGAGAAGCATATTTCATCTTTTTTATCATATTAGATTGACAGAGTTGTCCAGATTATTAGTAAATGAAAATGAATAGATATATGATTCAGCTATCCCTAATGAGATCAATCCTCCTTTGTGTTCAAGGTTTCGAAGTCCACTCTTTAGCTTGAATCAATAACCTCTTCAACATAGGTCAATAAACATGTAATTTTGGTATATTGTTGGATAATGTGATGGAATCCCCTACACAACATTTTAGAATTTACTTCTTTTACCAAGAATGTATATGTGGGTCAGTTTGCTTTTTATTAGTAATTGATGATGCATATCGAGCACTTGTTGTGGTGAGAATCATTAAACATGAATTGTCTTCATATGCCAAACAAACAAATTATGTTCAAGCTTCTGCATAGAAGTTTATAATAAAGGAAGTATTGTTGTTGGAGAAGTTCATCTATTTAAATCGCATGGATAAGAGAAGTTCATTTATAAAAGGATTGGAGGCTTGGACAATCTTTTCAATAGGAAAGACTTACTCAGAACTCCTAAAGAGAAAGGGAATATTGTTCACGGAGAAATGATTGGATGTAACATCACTTATTAGTAGTGAAAAGTGTGTCTTCTAAGGGCTCTCAGAAGGACCTTATGTTGAATTTAGGGTAGGACTTTAATTTCATGAAATTTCCTATGGGAATTGAGAGGCTATCCTAGGCCTATATCTAATTAAAAATGGAAAATATTTTCTACAGGGGTTAATATTGCATGTACCCCAGCAACATGTTACAACCTCTCCTCAAACTAACAGGTACTTATCTCTACCATGAAGTTGTTTACAGACAACAACATAACTCACATGCTTCAAATATCATCATATTTGTGCATGTAAAGATTATGAATGCCACTAATTTGCCAAAGGTTTAGCAAGGTAGACCAATGAGAGGGAATTGTGCTAATCAAGCAATGGGAAATTCGATACATACAACTCTGTAACTACTTCTAATTTCAATTTCAAGGTGGAATTTGTACTCCAACTACAAAAGCACAGAGTGACAAAACCTAATGTCTATAACATAATGAGGATTTTATTACAGAAGTTAGCTTTGAATCCTTTGTAATTATTTCCAAAAATACAAATGTCATGAAATCTAGTGCTTCAAACCATGCTACGCCTACAAATAAATATAGAACATATGTAAATCGGTGGAAATCCAAGAGTTCTAAGCTGTTGTACAATGAATATTTTCACACATAGAATACGTGCTAAACAAACATGCTTGACATTCTAATGCACTAAGGATGTTGCGAGATGCATCATTTTCACTTGGACTGGAACATTTACATTCAGTGTTCATGTCTTTGGTGTCTTTATTGTGCATACTTTTATTGAATACACGACGCATGACCCAACCTCCTACAAACCATAGATAATTAGTCTCTAAATTAGCATGGTTACCTAGAACCCTTTTCTATTGTGATTAAATTGTAGGGAAATGATTATATGAAATCAATTGTAATAGTATCAACAAGCATGGGGTCCTAGCACTTATATTTTCTTGTAGTTTTCCATTCTCATCTAGATGGTATTCATGTATAATCCATTCTTTTTTTTTTGCCATGAGAGGGTTTCCCTGTGTAGAATACGTTTGTTTTTCTCATCCCAATTTGCTTCGAGTTCATCAATATGATTTTATCCCTGCCAGTTTCCTTCCAAAAGCCTATAGTTGTGGCTCTATTTGTGTGAGTCCCTATTGGATATTTATTTTCTTTATGACCAAAGAAGTATCATTCATCCTCTAGAGCTAACCCAATTTTTCATCTCTCTGAAATCAACAATTCAATTCATCAATTAGCATATTATAGCAAAGATACAATTTGATTAAAATATCTGACATTCTCTCACAACTAGAATCAATAAGGACATAATTAGTTCTAAAAATTAGCAGAACATGGAGATCCCAGGGTTCGAGTTTGTTTAAATCAGCATCATGAATAACATTGATGTCAATAATCTCATAAGAGACCTTCTTCCTCAAGTAGTAATGCATAATCTCTTCCTTTGTGGGATGAAACCTAAAACCTTAAAGGAGCACACAATTGACCATTGGCAGCTGTCATTATTGAACACCAATATAGCAAAACGCAACAAATAAATAAATTCTAATTCATCAATAGTAGAAAGATACAACAATTATGAAAATAATTTGCACAGGTTAGATGCAATTCTTACTACTTCAATGGTGGCTTAAATATTAAACGAAACAAACATTAGTGATCTTAAACTCATGGATATTCCATATCCCAATTTGGAAAACCAATTTTAATTTATCATTCTTCTTCTTTAAAAAAATTTGAGTCATGGATTCCTATCGGCTAGCTTCGTGGCAATCATAATTCCTTAAAAGTTAAAATTGATTATCTATGTGAGCATAATATGGATCCTATGAAAAGCTAGCTATCTATCATACTAGCATAAAATCATTAAATGAGAAATTAGCAAATCCTAATTGAATCCTGCAACCATGTTCATTGGAAACCCAATTCCATAAAACCCATGTGAGTTCAATATATGACCTAGAATGGGTAGCATTCATGCATACTAGCATAGAAAGGATTTGTTATATCATAGTCTCAATGAAAAATAGGTAAACCATAATAGAATCACGGAACCACATTCACCATATTTTTTTCATTAGAAATGGGAATGAAAATTGCAAACCTTCAAAAGAACATGAAAAAATATTTGGTTTCTACTTGTGTAGTGTCCATGATTGGATAAGATTAAAAATGAAAAACAAAGAAACCATCTAAAATCTCCAAAATTTGATTCACTTCAATTTTCATCTTAGCTTACAGTATTTTGGGTTGATGGTGAATCGGTGCATTGTTAAGGCACTCCATTAGAAAAATTTCCATTTGATTGATTATGAGTCGGTGCACTATTAATACACTCCATAAGAAAAGCTAACAAGTTATCAAATTTGTATCCCCCTAAGAACTCAATAAGAAATAGGAAAGGTTGAGAAAGGATTGGATTTCTAATATGTAATAACTAGGTGTAATAAGTTTTAAACATAACTCTCTATTCTATATGGCTAACTTAACATGTTTGAAAAATCAAAATAGGAATAGAAATTACTAAAGGTATGAATTCAAATCAATAAAATTTAAACTTTAACTAAGGATGTAAGAAACTGAATTCTATCTAAATAGAAATCCACTATGAGTGCCATCGACCCAAAACCATGGGTCTGTGAATAATGAACAAACCTGTATCTTTCTAAACTTGGATATAATGTCCAACAAAGACGAAATCCTCTTTTATTCGATCACTATGAGGAATTCCAACAAGATAATGGTGATATGAACTATATCCTGATCCTAGAAGTTTTGCATATCTTGTATAATGTTTTGTACTCATATGGATGCACATGAGTATATATGCTTTTGATTCAAAAGTTTTATATTTATGTATTTTGTGGTTGATCGGTTTTTTTTCTAGTTCTGACCCAGTTCACATTTTTGGACTCTACAAGTCAGTCTAGTTTTGATAACATTGCCACAAATAAACATTAAACTTCTAAAATATCTGCATAGGGAACTATATTGAGTATAAATAATTGAGTTCACACAACTTACAAATTTTCATCTATACAAACGAAAAATTGTTGCTGGTAACATTTGAGTATATATAAAAATCATAGTGGAAAACCTCCAAATCACATAACCTAAATAGGTTAAAGCAATCAAATCACTCAAGTTTCTCCGTAAATTCACATTAATTATTTGAACTAGTGAAATGTTATTGCTTGCATAAGAGAAAATCCAATCTTATGCAAAAAAAATAGAGCATCAATTTCTTCATTTTAAAAGAAACGTTGGAGTCTTCTGATTTGGAATAATGGTCAAGAACATTAATAACAAAAGGCCCTACAACAATATGACCTTTGGTTTCAATATCAGCTGGTGGGTCTCGCCAAAAATTAGATATTTTAATCTGACCTAAGAAATATCAGCCCTCAAAAGTACCTCTTTGTTTATTAAGCACCCTCATACATATAGAGTAAGACAACTCAACCAATATTATGTAAAACAAAACAGAGCATCAATTTCTTTCTTTCAAAAGCAAGGATGGAATATTCTGATTTAGAATAATGGTCAATAACATTAGCATCAAAATGATTCAGATTTAAAGAGGAATGTAACAAATTACACATATAACCATAAATACAAGGATGTAGTAGAAATAACTCTTCATTTCATTAATATCAAATACTGAAATATGCTTAAAAATAGAATGGGAATAAGACTAGCTCGGGTGATGGTAGCTTATCTCTGAGAAGAAATGTGTTGGGTACATGCATCTAAACTGTGTTACAATGAGGCTCAAAGACCTATTTATTATTTAGAAACAATGAAAAACATAAACATCCAAAAACCTAACCCTAGGAGATGAAGTGCCAAACTATGGGCCCCGTTTGGGTAAATTGGTACATCAACTTCCCGGGATCGTAACTTTGGCATACAATCTCCGTTTGACGTGCACAATACCTCGTTAGAAAGAGCTATCCGAGGAATACAACTTTTGAATGACCATCATGTGTCTATGACCAATGTTTTTCCCAGGTTTCCCAAAAAACTTTGTTTAGGGCCTCAAAACGGCTCTGGATGTTTAGAACCTAAAAAACTGCCAAAAATAGTAAATTGTGATAGAAATAAGGAAATTTAAAAACTGAAAGAAAAAATGGTGGGGGTCCAAGTGGAATAGGCGAGTGGCCACCAATATCCACCTAGATCATTCCTCTCCCCTAGGAAGCAATGGTACCCATTGCGTTGAGTTCCTCCATGAGATGAGGAAACTTTTGCTGAACTTGGTCCCTAGTGAGCCACTTGCCCTGGCGAGGCATTTGGCCTTCTTTGACAACTAGATATAGTTGGATCTTTTGATGTTGGTTGTTCTTGATCTTAGTGTCCATGATCCTATCAATTGTGGCTTGTTCCATGCAACCTGGATTTAACTCTATAGGTGTGAATTGCTTTGCAATGTCTAATGTGTCCAACAATGGTGGGAAGTATGGTTGATGGCAGTCTACATTTAACACTGGGTGCATGCCAAGGAATGAGAGAATGTTGACCTTAAATTCATTGTCTCCCACATCCTTGGTAATGGTGTAAGGACCATATCAGAGTGGTCTAAGTTTCTGATAGGCTCCGGTAAGGCGTTCCTTGTGCAAATGCAACCAGAATTTGTCTCCCACCTGAAACTTGTGTGGCACCTGATGTTGATCATGTTGTTTTTTATACTTGGCATTTGATATCTCCAAAATTTCATGGACCTGCTGGCAAATATGTTGGACGTGCTAAATGAGGTTTTTTTCCTTATCGACATCCGATTGGACATGAGCCGAATCTGCCTGAGTAGCTGCAAATGGTATGGCCACATCAATGGGACATAGTGGCTGGAATCCCAAGTCCACTTGAAAAGGGATGTGACCAGTCGAGCTGTGGAGAGCCTGGATATAGTTGTGCTGGACATAGGGGAGGCTCTAATCACGTGTGCATGGATGCTTTGAGTTGTACATGCATAGAATGTGTACGATAATCATGTCAATTACCTATGTCTCACCATCAGTTTGGAGATGGAAAGTTGTGGACTTAGTGAGCTTTCTAGTATCGACCAGAGACTAGACCAAAATGTACTGAGGAACATGTTGTCCCAATATGGGATGATAGACTGTGGGATCTCAAAGTGTAACCACACTTGTTCAAAGAAGAGTTTAGCAGTGGTTTTTTCTATGATATTATTCTTACAGGATGCCATAATAGCCATCTTCGAGAATCTTTCGACGACCAGAAAAACAAATTCATTTCCACACATAGTAAAAGGAAGTCCCAACATGTAAAGATGGATTCCCAAGGTTGACTAGGGGTAGGCAGTAGAGTATAGAGGCCTTTCTTCTTGATGGTCAGTTTGGAAATGGCATAGGAAGTGCAGGATCTTATGTACTTCCTGATATATTTCCAAAGATTCGGCTAATAAAAATAATTCTATAGTAATACCACCATTTGTTTGACCCCAAAATGCCCAATTACTTGGCTATGGTGTGCTTCCCAAATCATCTTGGCTCACTTGCTTGAAGGAAAACAATGGTGTCCTAGGTGGCATAGCAAGGCATCGTGGAGGTGAAAATCTAAAACTTTGCTGACCCTCCAAGAGCATCTGGTATGTGCAGCTAAATTCTGGGTCTCTCTTGTAGAGAAGTGGCTAATCATAAGTCTCGTGCCCACAAGAGTTGAGCACGGTGGTTAACACGATGATCAGTGGTCGGCTGAGGCAGTCTACAACATTATTGGTGCTGCCCTTCTCATACTTGAGATTCAAATGGAACTGTTGTAGATATGTGGACCACTTCTGATGACGATCATTCTACAACTTCCCTTGCATCTGTATGAACTGCAGGGGTTGTTGGTCTGTGTGGATGACCATTTCCTTCCCCAAAATGTAGTGCTTCCATTGTCAATAGGCCTGCGTAATGGAATACATCTCTTTGTCATAAGTCGAATACTTCCGAACTACGTATAAAAGTGTCTCACTCTAATATACCATTGGATGCCCCTGTTGAGTAAGGACTGCCCCAATAGCATAGTCAGAGGCATCTGTCTCAATCTCAAATGGTTGTTGCAAATGTGGTAAAGTGAGCACTGGCGCAGAGCACATGCGATGTTTCAACTTTGTGAATGCCTTTTGTTGAGATTCAAACCAAAAGAATTTGTATTTCTCTCCTCCCTTGGTTACTTGACTTAAGAGCCAAGTGATATGAGAGAATCCCAATATGAGCCTATGGTATAAATTGGCAAGTCCCAGGAAGCTGCGAAGCTCTACTAGAGTGGTTAGGGCTAGGCAATCTCGAATGACTTGGATCTTGGTTGAATCCACATGCACCCCCCGTTCATAAATAATTTATCCCATATACTGAACTTCGGTCATGCCAAAAGTGCATTTCTCCAAATTGCAACACAACTTGTGTTGCCGTAGTGTTTGGAGAACTTGTCAGATGTGGTGGAGGTGCTCTTCCCAACTCTGACTGAATATCAGGATGTCATCCAAGTATACCACTACAAATGAGTTGGTGAATGGCCACAAGATTTAATTCATCAACCCCATGAAGGTTTCAGGAGAATTCGTCAAACCAAAACGCATAACCAACCATTTGAAAAGGCCCTCCTTGGCTTTAAAGGTATTCTTCCACAAATCTGAGGGTTCGATGGGTTCTTGGTGATATTTGGACTTCAAGTCGAGCTTCCTGAAATATTCCCCCCCTTGAGTTGGTATAGAAGGTCATCAATACATGGGATCGGGTACCTATTTCGGAAAGTGATCTTGTTCAATGCTCGATAGACAATATAGAGTCTCCAAGTCCCATCCTTCCTCTGTACCAACATGATTGAGCTCCCATAGGGGGATGAACTTGGGCAGATGTGACCTTTCTACAGTAGCTCCTGAATCTCCCTCTTGATTTCATCATTCTCTAGAACAGATCATCGATAGATTGGTCCATTGTAAAACCATGCACATAGGGTCAGATCGATCGAGTGCTTAACCTGACAGTGCAAAGGAACCCCTATGAGGGAGGTGATGATGTCCTCGTACTCCTCCATGACCTTGTCCATCTATTGTTGTTGTGCGGAGGGGCCTGTTTTGAGGTTGTGGCCACTGTATTCTCCTTTCCCTAAGGGCGTATCATGAGGAAAACAAATTTCCTAGTTTTGGAAATGAGCTTACTGCATTGTTTTGCAGTAACCAAAGAGATGGTGGCAGTGCTACTACCTCCGGTATCCTATACAACTTATTTCCGAAAGTAACAATAATAACATGAGGCCTTGACTCATACACAACATGATGCTTCCACAAGTATGGATGGCTTAATAATACATCACAAACATCAAGGGTATCAACGTCTCATAATACTTGATCTGTGAAGGGCTTAATGTTGTATGGAATGTGTCACTATTGGCTCATGTGAAGATCTTGTCCTTGGTGAAGCCACCCAATGTTGTATGGTTGTGGGTGTGTTGTGGTTAATAATCCCAACCGCCTCACGACCTCTACCGAAATGAGGTTCTTTTGGCTCTCGATGTCGATAATGAAATATAGTAGGGAACACTTTACCCACATCTAGGAGTGGAAGAGGCACTCCTCCTCCTCTGGATCTTTGGGTTCCTCCTTCTAGATATTCAAGGCGGCAACCGTGGCGGTGGGCTCCGCATTGATAATCTTCTTCCCTTTGTCATTCCCCTTGTCGGGTTCTAACTCAAAGTTGGAACATGCATCTGACTCTGAAGCCTTCATCTCAGCCACTATTGATTGCTTGGCCCAACACTCATGTTGTGAGTGGAGTGCTTATGGAACTCACACCACTTTCCCATGTCCTTCTTCGACTTAGAGGTGTTGTTCTTTGCTTTTAGCTTTGGTAGGTTTTCTTAGGTTGCCTAGCCTTGCATTTTTCCTTTTTTCTATGGTTTGAGGGTACCTTTCCCCTACTCCAGATTCACATATCCAAAGTCTTGCTTCTTCTGTTTAAACTTCTTCTCTATCTTGACGGTGTATCAGCATGCCGTGCCGAGCAAGGAGATGTCCAAGAACTCCATCTCGTCCTAGATGTACCTATTTAGGAAACCATGGTACTTGAGTACCAAATGTTTCTTAGAATCCCTGATACCCACATTCATGCGAAGGGTATGAAAAACATTGGTAAAATCTGACACATCTTGGTCCCTTCCCTACTGCAGCATTGTGCAATTTATGTATTTATGCTCATAGCTCCCGAAAACGTAGTACTTCTCCTTGATGGCATCTCAAAACGAATTCCATGTGGGTGGGACTAAAAAACGTGAGGTCGTACTTTCATCCTTCTGCTCATAGTAGGTTTCCCACCAGTCGTTGATGTGGAGGGTGGCTTTGAGAAGAGAAAAAGTAATCTTTTCTCGGCTAGAAAAATCATGAACAGAAAAATATCCTTCTAGTAGATTTAACCATCTATCTATGGCATATGCATCTATTTGGCCCTCAAATATGGGAATATCAAAGTTTACTTGTACCTTAAAAGGAGCGGAGCCTCCAGAGTGGATGATGGATGTGGATGCACTACTGATGGGCAACCTTTGAAGGATATAGGTAAAGTTATCCATCATTTCATTCCTTTATTTCTCGAGGGCCTCCTTGAATACTATTTTTATAGGATCTCCTACCCCCTCATCTTTCTTTTCTTCCCCCATGGGTGTTTTTCAGGGTTTGCGAGGCTAATCTTGCAAAGGTTCAACAAGATCAAGCCCTAACTCCTTATACCCCGACCTTGCTGGGGACATACAAACAAAAACAAAGAAAGAGCAGACCCCTCTGATACCACTGATCCCTATTTAAACAAGAATGCAAAAAATTACATATATAACCATAAATACAAAGATGCAGTAGAAATAACACTTCATTTCATTAATATCAAATACTGAAATATGCTTACAAACATAATGGGAATAAGACTAGCTCAGGCAATGGCAGCTTATCTCTGAGAAGAGATGTCACTGCCACATGCCTCTAAACTCTGTTACAATCAAGATCAAAGGCCTATTTATTATTGAGAGACAATGGAAAACCATAAACGTCCAAAAACCTAACCCTAGGAGATGAAGCACCAAACTATGGGCCCCGTTTGGGTAAATTGATACATCAACTTCCTAGGGTCATAACTTTGGCATATGATCTCCATTTGACATGCACAATACCTCGTTAGAAATATCTATCCGAGGAATACAATTTTCAAATAACCAACATGGTCATTGACACATTCTAGTGCTAGTTTTCCCAAAAAACATCATTTAGGGCCTCAAAACGGCTCTGGAAGTTCAGGACTCGAAAAATTGCCAAAAATAATAAATTGTGCTACAAATAAGGAAACTAAAAAACTGAAAGAAACAATGGTGGGGGTCTAAGTGAAATAGGTAGGTGGCCACCAATATTCACCTAGATCACAAAACACCCAACATCAATATGACCTTTGGTTCAATATCAGCAAGTGGGTCTCACCAACTATTAGATTTTTTAATCTGACCTGACATACATATAGAGGAATACTGTGAGATAGTTCAACCAATCTTATGAAAAACAAACAGAGCATCAATTTGTTCCTTTCTAAAAAAATGATGGAATATTATGATTTAGAATAATGGTCAAGAACATTAATAATAAAACACCCAACAACAATACAACCTTTGTTCTTAATATCAGCAGGTGGGTCTTGGCAACAATTAGATTTTTTAATATCACTTGACATACATATAGAGTAATAATGTAAGACAAATCAACCAATCTTATGCAAAAAAATCTTAGCATTAACTTCTTCCTTTCAAAAGAAATGATGGAATGTTCTGATTTAAAATAATGGTCAAGAACATTAATAACAAAACACCCAACAATAATATGAACTTTGGTCTGAATATGAGCAAGTGCGCCTCGCCAACAATTATGTTTTTTAACCTGTCCTAACAAAGCTCATGACTCAAACATAAATCTCTTTTTATTAGGCACCCTCACTCTTATAGTGGATTAAATGTTCAACCCCGCTGATGATTTTATAATCATCACAAAATATTATTTAATATAGTGAAGCTTAGGGCTAAAAAGCATCTCCATATTTATTAGGTACCCACTTTCTCACAATGAAGCAATTAGAAGAGGTATGTGGCAAACTATTCGTAGCTAACTCTGCATATGAAAAGGGTGTTTTCCATTCCTTTTGGGTCTAAAAAATATGATTTCTTTACTTGGGAAAACAATTAAGTGTAATTGGGAATTACATAATTAGTCATTTTCAATACTAGTAGAGTCATTCCCAACCTCTGGGACATAAGCGGAAATGGGACCTTCATCATTTATTCCAAACCTAGGAACAAAAGTGGAGCTATGGAGCCCCTATATCTACTTCTTCCTTAGTTCTCCTATTCACCATTTCAGCACAAGCAAATATATTATATGATATGCATGCCTAGTCATCTTATGATGGAATAAATCCGAGAGGTCATCCCTCTATCTATTTATTTCCTAGTTTATCTACTGATGGTTTCTAGAAAAGGTCCTTGACCCATCAATGCATAGGAAAGAAATGTCTCCAGTTCACAAGTTCAACATAAGAAAATAAGTTACATGATATGTATGCCATATTCATATTAAGAGGGAAACAATCTGAGAAGTCACCGACATCCTTTCGCAAGCCACTCTGATACTTCTCTAAACCAAGTTATCTAATAATTTCCTTGGTTTAGGATGTTAGCCATGGACAACATAAGGATTTTCAATCACATCATTTGTCCTTTTATTATTTCACTCATAGGAGTGCTTGTGACCTAGGTGACCCAATAGAGAAATTGTTAGTCATGCATTCCAAAGAGAATAGAAATAAAGTTAAAATATGCAAACCATACCTGAAATTAGGGATGTGCATAAAATAGTGAAGCCATAAGAGAATCCAAAAGAAAACACAACAAAGTAGAGAAAAACCCATTAAAATAGGAAAGCCATGCCTGAAATTAGGGATGTACACAAAAGAGTGAAGCCATAAGAAAATCCAAAAGGAAATATAAAATAGTAGAGAGAAACCTGTTGCAAATTCCCCGACCATAAACCAAGACCCAAATGCTCAAATTCATTGGAATAAGTAAGAAAATATCAAAAACATATCATGAAATTCTATCCCACGGGCCATCCAACAAATACCCACCAAAACCATCAACAATGAGGCAAAATTGAGCTATAGGCCATAATAGTATCCTATGAAATATCCCATCTAATAAACCCATTTGTAGAAATCATTGATCAAGCCTTCAGATAATTCAAACCCAGAAATTTGGCCCCAAATTTAGCAAAAAAATACATAATAAAATATGCACATACATATAGAAATCCATTTGAAATTTGGATACAAATCTGTGTGGATTGAAGTAGGGGATAGAAAATCTATGAAGAATGAGTTTTGGCATCAATGATTTCCTCGAATGCCATCTTTATTCAATGATTGAGATACCGTGCTTGTTTTCAACTAACAACCTAAATTTCTTCTCGTGTATTGTATGGATTTATTTAACTTTCTTCTTGTTTACCATCTGGATCAATTTAGCAACTTGTTGATTCCTCTAAAACCCTAGCCCCAACATTGGGGATAACCACCCGGTCCGGACCTTAGTATAGCTCCTTTTCTATTTGGTATGGTAGCTTCAAGTGGATATTATGGGACCAGTTTCCCAGTAATGTATGATTTGATGGATGATTGTTTTATAACGTATAATGAAGATGAGAAGTGTTTTAAACTATAACTCAAAAATATACAAGTATACTTATATAACCTAGTTATTCTATAAACAATGTGATTTTTTATTATTCCTAACAGATAAATAATCATATAGACGGCTTACTTATCAATAGAATGATGCATTCATATATAATGATTACTTTGTTTAAGAAATTAAACAAAGCAATTATAAAAAACATATCGCATTCATAACAATTTACATTGTTGACATATATCTTTGAAGTGTAACAATTCTAAATCTTCGAAAATGACATAATAAAGAATTGTTTGAAGAACATACATATATCAACAATAGCAAGTTTTAAAAGGAATGCTTCATCACATAAGGAAACAATACAAAAGAATAGTGATAGAAATATTGCATGCATTTGAGTCTTTCCAATGTAAATAACACTCCGATTCCGCTTTCTTATTTGATAAAACTTCTAAGAGATACAAAAGTACAAGTCTTGAAAAAGCTTCTTCACAAAAATGTAGAACCTTGATCCACTACTAATAAAAATATATTTAGAAGTACAAAAGCGTAACTTCTCAAGTAAAGTTTTATATAAATTGAGGACCATTTCTTAAAAAAACATGAAAGGGTTTAAATAATAAAATAAAAACTAACTGTGAATAAAAATCACTTTGAGCTCTTGAAACTACAAACATGAAAATATAGGATTTGATTTACGAAAATAACAGTATGATAGCCTTTGAACTCATTCATTATATCTACTTCTTCTCTTGCACTTGCAGCTGACAAATTGAGACCATTTCCTAAATTTCTGGAGGATGACTTAGCCTGGAATGTAGTTGACTTGTGTATGTAGCATATGAAAGCTCGGGAACCAAGCAATTGACAGTGTCAGCAAGGCATTTGGTGGCCATTTTCTCACTATGCGGCTTGACTAGGAAGAACAAAAATGCATCCCATGTCAAGTTTTTCACTTTGCTGATTTGTTCTTCTTTGTTGGCCAGATCCTGTCTCCATTGATTTTCTTGTGCTTTTGCCTTTGGGAACTTTCCTGGGGAGCAATCAAAGATCAAGTTAGCTCCATATAAGTTGTCATTTACCAACTTGATCACACTATTCATTTTAGCACTAGATCTGGAAGTAGCTCTTTCGGCCTTTATTAACTTTGATTGCCACTCCGAAAACAAGATTTCTTTGTGCGATTCTTGGATTTTCGGTAGATTAGCAGCCATGCCTTCTTCTCTACTTTGCCAAGAGGGAAATATTGTGACCTTGTCATCTACATCTTCAAATTCTAAGCTGGTGTTAACTACCTATTCAATGAGTGATGCAATGATGATGCACAATGGGTCAAAAAATGATATTTTTTGGCAAAGGATCTTCAGTTGCCGAGATAAGGCTTTAGTCACCTCCAGGGCTTCTTTCTTGAATTCATCAATCTTCAACTAACCTTTGAATTTCTCTATCTGCAATTTTAGTTGTGCAATTTGTTCTTCTTTGGCCTTCTTTTCCTACTGAAGTGCCACTTGAAGCTTACTGAGTTCTTGAGACAACTTTTGTTGTTTCTAGAGAGCCTACTGATCGATCTTTTGTTTCTCTAGATTTAACTGTTCTTTTAGTTTCTCATTCTATTGTTCCACTGTCATTTTCTCTTCAAGTTGGGTGATCCTTAGATCCTTTTATTTGATCAGTTGGCTAATTTTGGAGGCCTTGTCCATTGTAGCAGCTATATAGGCACCTACATATTGAGATAACTTAGTTAAATCCTCATAAGGATTGACTTCTGAGTCTTTCCATACCACATTCATAATTTCAACTTGAGGAGTTGAGAATGGTCCCTAGTCAATTTCCCTCTCTTTCCTCTCTCTTTTGACAACAACCCTATGCTTTGGACTATAAAATACATCTACGGGTGGTATTTTCTCAACCTTCAATACAATCTCTTTGGAAGGATTCTTTGGAATTATTTCAATATCATGCTGAGTGTTCACTGTGTTGACTACCTCTTCAATTGTAATACTAGTAACAATAGGCTGTTGTGTTGTGGGCAATTCTGGTATAGTGATGTTTTGGGAGTGATTCTGGTTCTTGATCTGCTAATCGAATTTCTCCCATTCCTTGATTAAGTTGGAATCAATATGCACATTGGTATCTAGGAGCTTGCTGGTTTTTTCATTTGTTTGCTCCTTTTCGGGAATCTTTTCAGTAGTGTGTTCTTCACTTTGGCCTTCTTGCTGCACCATAGGGTAGAGTTCAATAAATCCAAAGGTAGCGTTTGTAACCTCTGTGTCCTAAACTGAATAAACTTATCTATCTCCACTGCTCCCAATTTGATCCCTCCTAGATGTTTTACCTATGAAAAAGACTCACCTGAAGTGAACAAGTCATCATAGTCATCTTTCTCATGTTCAAATTTGGAAATTTTCACCTAAGTGGTAAAGTTATAAGCCACTTCGTTTGGGTCGTACTGTCTCTTAGGGATGACTGTTAACTTCAGAATTTTTATCTTCTTTGCTTCTTTCTCGGCATGTTTGAAATCATGCAGTGAGTAAGTACCAAGCAAAGGGGAAATGTAGGCCACATTTTTTTCTTGGACACTTTGAGGTTCCTAGAGATTCCTTTCTCTGTTATCTGGTAAGCTATTTCTCTGGCCAATAGCTTATCAGGAATGTACAATGGGAGAACATGTGGATCTGTAATGCTGCCAAAAAGTCTGACATAGGTGAACTTTTCTTCTCCAAACCAACTGCTGATTGATGCTAGGTCAATGCTTGCCTCATTGGATAACCGAGGAGCAGGTCTGTTGAATATGGCCTGATGGACAGGTAAAACAAAACCATGCCAAATTCTATACATATGATCCTTATAAAGGGCGTTCCACAAATACTTATGATAAATGTGAATAGGTGTTGGGTCTTGAGGAGCCCATTTCCAACCTATAATGGGGAGGTTAGAATTTAAATAGATAGTATCCATAATGTAGGCACTCATATAGAATGGGGGTACTATCCAGGTAGTTACATACCTATTTCTTCTATAATCAAGGATTTGGTTGGCCATTTTATCTGATAAAATGGTTGCCCAATCCATGATAAAAGAGTTAATTGTTGCTTCCATTAAAGGCACCATTTCTATGGAAAATCTAGTTTAATCAGAGGCTCCAAAGAGTCTACATATATAGCACCAGCATGGCAATAGGGATATGATAAGGAGTCCACGGAGTACATACCAGAGGATTCATGCTTATGCTTGTTTGGGAAATGTCTCTAATGCTTGATAGGGTCCAACTCTACCTTGTTCTCCTCAGCAAAAGCTTCTAAAAATGCCTTGTTGTAATGTTTCTTGGGGTCCAACAAATGATACATCTTCTTGACATCTTGTGCCTTGAATGTCCTGAAAATCCTTCCATCGGCTATAAAGAATGCTCTGTCGGTTATGTTGATACTCTCTATTACCCATCTCACCAGGTCATTGTATGGTAACACTTTTACATGGGCTGCTATTTTGTGGAGGAAGTAGCTGGCTAAATCCTTAAGAGTATTTTCTAATTTATCACTTGAATCAGTTGTTCCTCCTTCTTCTTCAATTACGGTTGGATCCTCGGCTTCGATTAGATTATATATGCCCTCCCATGGAGTCTTTCCAAGGCCTAGACAGGTAGTATCAGCTATCAACACCAAATTTGCTACCTCATCTTTCACTATAACGGGGATGTTTACCGTCCGAGATTTCTTAGACTTTTTTGCTGGACTGATGATTTTATATTAGCTCTACAAAATGAAACAGAAGGATGTAACAATGGAAAGACTTGTTAAATGCTAATACACAGTGCACAAGACTAACAATGATTAAGCATAATAGATGCTACGAATCTAGGATATATTAAGCCACCATGGATTAAATATTTGAAGAATTCAACCATAACTGCTCCTTAAAGATTTCCCCGTAACTTCCAATGTGAAACTTTAATGTCGTAATCGTATGTCACATCAAAAATTTACAATGGTCCTTTCTAGAATGGATATCGTGACTCCCCAATCTGTGATTAGCGATAATTGCATATAGCATATCGAGAGTTACAAGCGCCATGATTAAATGGTTCCTTTGCATGGTTGCGATTTTGATCAGTGGTGAGATGGCATGGGGAGGTGGCATGCTTTAAAATTGATAAATTGTCTTATAATTGATTTATCACTTTAAAACGCACATGTTCGTAACACTTGATGTTTTGCCTTTATTGAAAGCGCACTATACGATAATGAAATTGCATCGGAAGATTTCAAAAGAGATTTTGGGATGTGTCTTATGATTTTAGCGATGCGCGATTGCGATCGACTTATTGCATCGGAGGTTTTCCATGGAACACTTGGCATGGTTTCTTAACGAGTAGCGATATGCGATTTCTGAAATAGTTATCACATTTGTGGATCTTAGTGGAACACTTTAAGTCCACCGTTGAGATAAAGGATGTGCACGATGAGAAAATTCGCTTTTATAATTATTTCCTTTGATAAAGATTTTTATGATAAGGTTTTATTATGACTCAAATCAGATTAGATTTTCTTAAAAGGACTTCCATGGGTTCAAAAGTTTTGCAAAATGCGATATAACCTACCCTGAAAGCATTTTTTTATTTGACCTATTATAAAAATTTATTTCAAACGTTTTATTGATTTTATTTATATTTTAAAGGGGACCCATTTCTTATTAAAGTCCTATATGAACAATTTTGAAATGGGGAGGGTTGTTGTATAGAACAACACAACCCTAGTAGTTACAGATGAAGACGCTTATATAGGACCACATCGAGGGAGAAAGATGGAGAATAATCTTATTGTTCACTTAGTACCTTCTCCAAAGATGTGCGCAACTTTGGTTTGGCAAGCACCCTCCAATATACCTGCAAGAATTCAAACTATTTCCATACAGGTTTTACAGATATAAAATAAGTCCTGACACTGCCAATGAAAATTCCCTACCTTATACACTCCTCCCATCCTTCATATCCAAAATGTTTAAAAAACCACATCCAGGGAGAAGGAGGGGGAATAAGTTTAGTGTTCTCTTAGTACCTTCTCTAGAGATGTGCGTAGTTTATTAGTTTGGAAAGCACCCTCCAATATACCTGCAACATTTATTGGTTTGGAAAGAAACCTCCAATATACCTGCAAGCATTCAAAACGATTTCCATATAGGTTTTGCAGAGAAAAAATAAGTCCCGACAAGGTCTGCTCTAGCCCCGTCAAACGAAAATTCCCTACCTTATATGCTCCTCTCATCTATATCCAAAATTTTAAAATATGCTCTTCCTATCCTCCATATCCAAAACATTTAAGACATTTAATAATGAGGATGAAAATTTTTAAATACATTTAAGAACTAGAATACCTCGCTGGGGAAGGGGACGCCCAACAAAAGGAAAAGTGTATGTTTTTCTTAATCATAATGAAATGAATGAATGGTTATTAGTAATCTTATTTCTATATATTTGAAAACTTTATTTCTATATCTTTTCAAAATTTTATACATTCCATGGGTGTAGTCTCCATTTTATAACTAGCATTTTCACTAAGATGCACAAAGCAACGCAGATAGGACAAGAGAAATGTGAGTTTATCTGTGTTTGAGCCAAAAAGGGAATGTATTAGGTATCAGAGGTTTTGATATCAAAGGTTTTAACATGACAGGCATAAAAAATATGCAATGTTAGCTAGAGTGAAATTGTTAGGAATGAGCCACTAGTGTTAATGTGTCAGGATGGGTGATAACAAATTAACAAAGGATTTGTGTGCAAAATGTAAGAAGCTGGGGCATTTCCTTTCTCCTCCCAAAGGGATGTGTGGTAGGAAAAGACTCGATCCCATAAGAGATATGTGGAAACGGGCTGCCAACATGGTTGATACATGGTAGCTAGATTGAGCAGTTTCAAGGCTCACAATAGGCCTAACAGGGGTAACAAGTGGCATTACTAACAAGGTGACATGTGGCAAATACGTGGCAGTGATAGTGTCACGTGTGGGAGATCAGATACTGAATCTTGAGGCATATTTCACATCGAAGTGGAACCCCTGATTGATAACCTCGAATTGAAGGGTTCTGATACGGAGGCTAGACTGAAATTATGTGAAGAGCTATGGGACCAATGGAAAAACACAGAAGGTGATTGGCGATAAGAAATCAGTGAATTGACATGTCATCCAAGAAGGTAACACCTTTGAATGGAAATGGCAGATAGAGAGGGCTATGATTTGGGGGCTATCATGACGGTTAGAAAAGGTTGAAAGGAACAAGGGCTATTGGCATATCAGAATTGGAGGCTGGCAGATGCAAGAGAGGGTTTGAATCCAAAAGATGCGATGAAGGGAAAATGTAATATATATTAAAGACGTTCTGATAAAATAAATCGAGGATGGAGATAAAAGAGATCGAAAGTTTTGCTAGGAAAACCATCTGATTTTTCCGATTAAAATCTCCGGTAAGGCTGATGTGTACAATAAGACATATCACAATCAGATATCAAAGGATCTAAGTGAAAGTTTCATTTGAAAAGTTGTGATGAAGGGCAGATGTGATTTTATATTAAAGATTTTATGATAAAATTTGTCTGTTCCAGAGACAGAGTAGATCATAAGTTTTGGTAGGACAACAATGTGATTTCTAGAAAAAATGTTTGTTAACATTTACATGCATTGAAGGCCATGTGGATGCAAGTTCTGTCAATTAATGGTGAAATTTAGTGAATTTATGGTTTTCGATATTATAAACGATTTCATTAATACTAAGGATTCCCGAAGATTTCGCTCATAAAAGTATCAAATTCATGCATAATTGGTCATTTTCTCTAAGAGTGGGCACTGGTCATTCTTGTGTTTTTTCGTTGCAAGCTAGTCCTAATAAATAAAATTCATGATAAACATCTCGACCAGCTAAACCTAGAAGGAAAATTCCCATTCCACAACAGCCACTTCATCCTCCTCCTGAGGTCACAGAAATGCTTGGGCTATTTTCCAACATGACATGCACCCCTGATGTTGGGGTCTCTAGCTGGGAGGCCATGTATAAGCTTTCTAAAGATGATGAGCCAAAAGTTAAAGAAATAATAGTCACAACAGATGATAGGGTTGTTGTTCCAGAAATTACATACAATGGTGTGGCCAATTCATTTCTCCATATAATTGGTGCTATCCCAGGCATATTGCCTTATATGGATATGATCAAGTGCATCATTAATCATATGAACATCGTAGATAGGAACTTAATGACCTAGATACCAATGGTCATTGGCTCTTTCACTGCAAAAGACTTGTTTGCAATGTACCACCTCCTAGCAACTTAGGAGAAATATGATAAAGTGTTCGTTAAGAATTTCGTGTAGGAAAATGAACACTAATATGAAGCAATTTGAGGATGGAGAAGATATCTTAGCAAGCATAAGTGGGAGGAAAAGGGTATGTATGCTATGGCCTCTATTAATGCACCCTATTGTTTTTCTATTGCAATGATGTGTAGATTATTTGGTTATGAGAATACCCAGAAGTTTCAAACTAATGGGAACCCCTAATTGAAGTTGCCTCCGATGGTTATGTAATGGACTGGGGAACTATTCTGTCCAACAAATTAAGCAACGTAATCCTATAATATAGGAAATAGTGTAAGTTTGTTGAAATTGTTATTGTCCCATTCTACATGAGTGCCTACACTATGGATCATATTTGTTTTAGCTCATATTTTTCATCCGTGGGATATAAATGGACTATTTAAGACCCTTTTCCTATTCACATTTACCATAATATTCTATGGGAGTAAAAATACCAACCCCATTTTTACAAAATTATCCATGGTGTCGTCCTTCCCATTTACCAGTTTGTTTTCAATTAGAAGTTCCCTAGAATCTCTGTTGCAACCAATATTGACCTATTATCAGTTGGGAGATGGTTTGGGGAGGAATCACTTACCTATGTTTTAGTTTTTGGAAGCATTACGCAACCTCATGTGTTGCCCCTGTATCTCCCCAATAAGCTACTAGCCCATGAAATAGGCTACCAGATTATGGGAAATGGCCTGTCTAAGGTCATGAAAGAAAGAAAAAGGACAATGTGACCTGTTTTTTCATATTACTGTGGATTCTATTCTTTAGACAATTTCAAACATGATACTAAGGATATGGAGTAAATCCAATCGATGAACTTTCCAACAATTCTAAATCGAGAGAATGATCCAATTGATACTGCCAAAAATATTACAACACAGGAAAAGATTAGGCAGTTTACAAACGAGCCTGATAAATTTGATGATTTCTTTCAATCAACATTAAATTATTCAGAGGTTGAAAGAGAAGCAACAGGATGGCTCAACCCCGAGGAATTAGTGTAGTTTCATCAATATAGGGTTAAAATGATTTCCCATTTTCCCAGTGAAATTTTGAATCTAAATCACCAGAACATGGAATAAGACATAGGAGCGAGCACATCTCAGAGTCAAGATGCAGTTCATGTAACTGAAACATAGATATATAGCAAATCAAATGCAGAGAAGGTAGTGACAAAAGAAAGTCTAGATGAAATTTGGGAGCAAATTACTAAAGAGAGTGACCCTAAAAAACAACAAACTTTGTTGCATACTCATATTGCTCAGAGTTCTGTAAAGACTGAGAAGAGCTCGTTCATTGTTGAGCCTTCTAAGGAAACTATGGAAAGTGATTATTTGGAAATCATCCAATTTTTCCCACCTCTAAGGTCATTCTCAATATTGAGGAGATTCCTCCTCTGGACGTATTTTACAGTCTAAAACACAAAGCAATAGTTAGCAGGAAAAGAAAGAGGAAAATGACTGAACAAAGGTAGCATTTGGTCTCGGCAAATACCTCTTCTCAGGTAATATGGAAAGATGCCCAAGTGACCCCTAATCAAGGTCTTGGGTGACTATCACAATATGAAGGAGCCTATGCTAGTGAAGCAATTGAGAAAGCCACAAAAGTGAAACAACTCCTAAGGGAGAAAGATGATAGAATAAGGCACTTTGAACAAAATTTAGAAAATGAAAAGCAAGGAATAATCTAGCAATCGCAAGCTCAATTTGCACAATTGCAAACCAATTTCCATGGGCTGAAGATTCAATATGAATCATGAAGAGCGGAGATGCCCACATACAGGAGCTGGAGCACAAGATTGAGAAACTGAAGGCTAATCCTGAGACGATAGAATTCATTAAAGAAGTAGGGGAGCTAAATAACCTTCTTGCTCATCAATAGGTTCTATTTTTCCAAAACTTGGGCATTATCGAAGAGATGTGTGAATCAACTGATGCACTTGTGAATCGACTGTCTAATCTGAGGACATATCGCAAGGAAGTTGAAGAGAAAATCTATGATTTCATCGACTGAAGGAATAGCTCTAAGGGCTAATCAACAAATCTTCCCAAAATAGAAGAATCTTAGAAAGATATTTCCCTCCAAGAATGGGAGATAAGGATTAAAAGTGAGTAGACAGAAAACTATAGTGCCAGGGGCATATCTAGCAACATGATTCAATCAATCAACGATAACCTCTTGCAGGAAAATTTAATGTCGGAGTGCCCAAAATATACATTTCCCGATGTTAAAATATTGAGAAAATCTTGTCAAACATCATCAAAGAAGACGGTTGAGCAGATAAAATCTCTATCAAAGATTGACTTGGAATGACATTTCCATTTCCTATTCAAATGGCATGGGCAATGGTTGATGTTGAGGTGTCTTCTAAACGCAACCAGTCAGATGCTTCCAACACTTAGCGATGTGTTACTCACTGCATAGATGTGCATTAGGCCTAAACATCCACCTAAATTGAAGGTGATGATAAATATATTGGAACTTCAACAATGATTGGTAAAGCAATATCTGTCTAAGTATTGATCAACTTGTTGTAACATGACTCTACTATTAGTTTGTAGTTTTATTTCAAGTGTGATTTATTTGGACCAGTGCAACATTTTATGGACTTTTCTATATTTGAGTTTTGATTTTAAACTTTAAATACCCTTCATTGTTAATGAAGAAATGGGGTTCTAAAATTTTGCAAGGAGTATTTTGTTTTTTACTACTATAGTTATAAATAAATATTAATAGAAAGAAGAACCAAGGTGATTTTACTTATGAGCAGAGTGAATTTGTATCAATTACTATTATCTTTACCTTGATGCTAAGATTTTGGGCTGGAGTATTGTTTTAATTGAATTTTGTTTTAATTCAAGTTGATCATATATGTTATTCCATGTGATTAGATTAGTATCACCATTGATGTGTTTAAATCGAAATGTGTTAAGTTTACAGGCAAACAATGATATCATATATGTGCAATTGATGATTAAATATTTGTGTTATATGATAGCACTTGAAACCCCCCGATGTTTGACTTGCAATAGAGAACTTACTCCGAGATCCATATCCCACCAGTATTCTTGAAGGTGTGTGTTGTGATATGTGATAATCTCCGATGTCAGATTTTCTCCAATCTCTGATATGCAGACCCAATATTGTGTATTAACATTGATTAATAATATTTCCACTTTTGCATTAATATTGGGACTTTTGAGTGAAACCTCCGATATCAAATCACCGATCGTCGATTCACTTACAGACCCTGTATAATAATAAAATTGGATTTAATCTAAGATTGCATCCATTTAGCAGAACTTTCGTTATGTTCCATCATCTAAAATAACTGACAAGATAGATGTGATATTCATATTAAAATGAATTTAATTGTAATTTGACGTCCACCATATCAGAGCTTTATAATAGTGCAAGTTTTCAAACCGTGGAATGTTGTGATTAATATCAAAAGCTTCGATATTATGGAACAGATACACTTATTAAAATGAGTTAATTATGCTACCGCATATGTTCTAGAATGAAGGACTACATTATGTTGATTATGTTTGCATATGTGGTACATCCCTATGGGGATGATATATATATATATATATATATATATATATATATATATATATATATATATATATATATATATATATATATATATATATATATATATATATATATATATACATACATACATACATATATATGCATGTGTGTAAAAGATGAAGAAAAGGATGTGTGTAATGATTACCAAAGGTAAACATAGAATGTTTGGTGGTTAAGAGGCATAAAAAAACGCATTCGATAACAAACCCCAAGACAACAAAGATTAATAAATTATTAAGGAAGAGACATAATTCATTACATTTTATGGGAGACCCATGAGAGGTTCTATCAAAATTGAAATATAGTGGGTTATGAGACCCTTCTATTAATATCATGATTACATGGAAGGCTATCTAGATAGTAGGGTCTTTATCTGCTTGCATGCATTTTGCTTTCCAAGTTACAAGTTGTTGTGTTGCATGGGAAGCATTGGATTAATATCAAAGGGAGTTTCCCCTTGGGATGAGATGAGGCACAAAATTTTCCTATACGGCATGCAACCTGGCCTTCTTAGTAGACTCGATACCTATTATTGGCATCTTAATATGGTTGTCAAGGCACTGGAATGTTTCGTCAAGCACCACGGAGGTGCTTGCAGGCTCGACATACGGTTTGGCACTGTTGAAGTGTAGTAGGAGAGGTAGGAAGATCTCATGAATCCACACCAAAACCATGGTAGGTAAGTGACAAAGGAGCGCCTATGCCGCCTTGGGTAGGATTTGCTCACAGGGGAAGGAAAGACTCATCACCCAAGCTCAAGAGGTATAATGTCATAGATCATCCTAAGTAACCAAATGTATCATCATCAAACCATGAAGCATGTATAGGAGTGTATGAGATTCCTGAGATAGAGACATAATCGGTAAGACTGGGTTGAATAAGCCTTTGTAACAACATAGCTTATAACCGAGGATGTTCTAGAGATCTTCGGCTAAGATGCTATGCGATGGAGAGGCGATGCCCCTTGTCGGAGTCATGGCAAGAATCAGAGAGAAGGATTTGTTGCGGTGCATAGGAGTGAGGCTATCAAATTAAAGGAAATTTTTGGATAACCTTATCCTTTTGATGGTTAAAACCCTAGTCAAGGGATGCTTCTAATTGGTGGAACCAGATTTCCCCTCATGTGATTGGTTGGAATGATGTGGCAGGAAAGCCATAGAGTGGTTGTAGTCTATTGGTGAGAGGAACCTTTTGATAATAGAGTTATATCAGAGTTATGAAATTGGAGGAATTATTTTAGGAATCTCTGATAGTAAAACTCTAATACCTTAACATTAGTTCTTTATCATAATAAGAAAATATATAAACTCTGAAACACATAAATGATAGTGCTTTTAAAAGTTTTTGGGGTATTGTAATAAGAAGTATCGGAGGAGCCCACATGGAATATTAGACTCTGCTTTAGCAAGTCAAAAATTCCCTATCAGTGTTTTTGTTATGTGACACAATCCAAATTCCCTCTCCTCCCCTACAACCAACTTTGAGAACCAAGACTTGAGGTTAACATTGATAAACAATACTCTCTCATAAATGCAAGTCATGTAAAGAGGAATGTTTTCTTTCTATAACATTCTATGATCAATATAGAGTATCACTTTAATTGCACAAGAAATGCACATTTCCACAATTCAAGTAAGCAAAGTCACTCCCCATTGAAATTTTGAGTCATAACAATTAAGTGCAACACACGACATCACTCATCCTAACTTGACATTTTCACATTAACTTGACATTTATGGAATGAAAAAAGCAATTACACATATTGTCATTGCGTCAAGTGGGAAATTCTTGCCCAACCAAAGAACTAGGTTTGTTGGGGATTCAAGAACCTCCACTGGTTTACTCTTGCATTAGCCATGAAAAAATCATGAGAGGTAGGTTGAGGATTGGTACTTTAGATACATATTTCTTTTGAAATAATAATCATAATAATCAATATTCTTACTTATTGAATGATAACGATGACTCCTGTGAGGTATTTCATGTAGTGTTTTCATGGGTTTATTTGAACGATTGAGTTGATTAGGAGAGAAATATCAACTTATAGGGAACCGAAGAAGAAAGATCTAATGGAATGCCCAAATTTTGGCTTTGTTGCATTAGTTCGATCAACAAGTCTCAAGAGAAATATATTTTTAGGTTAATTACCATATAGAGTAAGAATATTGAGCTTGTAGTAGAGTTGAAATAGTTATTTAAAATCAAGAGAAGAGTAACTCAAGGCAGAAGCTCATGAAAGCTTAGTTAAGGAGATTTTGACATGGATAAAGAATTTTGAGGAGGAAGAGGATTACATGTTTTTTAGTTCTCCAACCATGGAACTGTAAGCACCAATTCTTGGGGGTGACCTAGAATGGATTGACTAGTATTGACTAACTAAGGGAATAAGGTTCCATGGAAGAAGCACCTGCTCTAAAGAGGGGAAGACCGATTTGAAACAAAATGCAATAATTAGGAAATGGTGGATGAAAATAATGAAGGAGATTCATCATGATACTAATGTAATTAAGAGGAGTATTATTGAGGGTGGAAACATAGAAGTGTGAGTAAAAGAGTTCAACCCAATGGTACAAAAGTCCAGGATGAAATGAGCTCCATCATTTAAAGCACTGTGAAATCGACTTTGAACAAGGCCCCTAAAAGTTAGTTTGAAAAATGTCGGCATTGCAATCTCCTCTAGATATACTAATTTCACTAAAATATCAAGTACTTCAATTGAAATTAGAAATAATTTTTTCCTTCTAGACCCATGGGAATTTCTTATAAACGATTAACAATAAGCTTCACAAAAAAATTATTTTCCATAGAGATTGATGTTTTAATGAGTTAGCGAAGATGGCAATCATTCATTCGTCCCCAATCAATATATTAAACCAATCCTCCCGATAAAACCAATCTGGAGGAAGAGGTACGCAGCCTCTGAGTAGGAGCCTTTGTACCAGAACTTCATCTGCCTCTCTACTTTTTCTATCATTAAATATTGTCGTATGTTTAAAGTTGGATTATAACATCAGCTCTCACTGTACTGAATTGTAACTGATAATACCAGACTTCAACTCAATGAAAGAAGCTACTTCAAATTTCAAATTTTTGCGACCATTTTCATTCTGTTGTAAACAAATTTCTGGATTCATTAGATTGATTATATTTAATATCGACGTTTCGAACCAATAACTATCTTTCATCCTCAGGATGAAAAAGGTATTTCAATCTTCTAACACCAAAATCAATGTCCCACATTGGCACAAGTGGAATGGAAGTGACTTCTTTTCAAAGGGAATGACTCACTCCATATTTAAGACTCTCAATCTAGGTTTTTTGTACATAAATAACATGTTACACAACAACAACAAAAGGAATTAAGAGAAGATGATGTGTTGATTCAATATTGTATATATTTCACAACTTACAATTACACACTCATCCCTTTATTTTAAAACAACATGGTCATGGAATTGGAAATCCCCTTTTAGAGCATTCAAATAAGACCACTTGATCCCTCTCCAAAGCTTAGAAACCATCTATAACAAATAAAAAAATGGCTTTCTCTAAATCTCAAGTAGTGGCCAATTTAATAGCCCACGCATAATATTTTACAAGTTTGAAAATTAGTGTTACGATGTGATTTTCTATCAAACACGGTATTGACAATGAATTTAACAAAAAAAGTTAGTCAAATTTGAAGTTAAAAAATATTTGTATTTTTTTAGCGTATGACATGCAATGGAATTAAGTTCATTTGTTTTATCAAACTTAATGGTGAATTGACAAGATGGATAACATTTTTTCCTTTCTCGTGTATTGGTAAAAGCTTTATATTACAATAATGCAACATACAAGAATTAACGTAAACCATTTGGGTAAAGGATTTTCACAAAATTAATGTGGCACTTCAATGCTCTCTCTTGAATAAAAGGAAAGATTTAGCCATGTTGAGGATTGAAACATCAGTGATTAAGTAATTGGTGGCTTAATATCTTATTTCTTCGCTACACCTCAACATAAAACAAAGAAAAGGAAGGCATACAAGCAAGATTGGTAGGTGGGTGGATCTCATGAGTATCATTTGATTTCTTGTGTCTATTGTCTTCTCCTTCTTGGGCCCTTTAGAAAATATTTACAAGATCCATTGATTGGATCCCCAACTGCATTTGTCATCCCTTGCATAAACCAAAATGGAAGACATCGAAGAAGGATCACAGTCTGCCTAGATACTTCAAATGAGGTTTAAGCATTCACAATTTTTTTCCAATATCATAAAATAAAGTACCAAACTTGAACATTTTAACAACTATTAGATTTTGTACAAACAATAGTACATAGAGGAGCAACCCACTCTCACTCTAGAACTTGTTATCGAAGAAGGAAAACCCTTTAACAACAACCAATGGAAGTTTCGAGGCAAACTTATGAGAGAGAAAAAATATGTTGATTGCCATAGAAACTTGGAGATCTTTGTCACCAACCAACAAGTCCTCCCTTAGAAGACACCATAATAACAACAACGATAATGTTTTCAATGCCTAGTGATATAATTAATTTCTCCCATTGAAAATATAAGAAGAATTTTGGAGAAGGTGGTTCATGCCAATGCCAAGAAACAAAGGAGACCAGGCATAACATCCAAGTATGCATATCCAAGTTAATTAGTCCCATTTACTAGAAAAGGACAAATTTCAATGAGAAAAAATGGAAGATGATCAACTGAGACAATCTATAATGGCCCATGGGAACACTAGGGATTAAATAACATGTAGAGAAATCAAGAAAATACATGGAAGAGCCTCAACTAGGATGCTAGTAAGAAAAAATTGAATAGAAAATAATAACAAAAGAGGCTGGCAAAGGCAAATTGTTTATCCATTTTGTAGTCTATATTAGCACACTGGTACAAACATTTTTTAAAAATAATGTTTATATTCATAACCACTCTTTGATTGGAAAATCAAAAAGTACATTGGATGATAGAATATACCCTTGCTAATGACATATGATCAATATTCTAGTAGGATTTGGACACAATCTTCAATACCATATGTTGTTGTAATGTTCTAGTGGAATAACAAAATATAATAGTAAATTTTTCTCATACCACACTCAAAGAAGTGTACCCCTTCGAAAGAAAGGGCACGAAATTGAAATGATCAAAATAGGATTTGTATTATCAACTTACACAAATTAGCTTTACACAACATGTAGAGAAACAGTTGAATAAGATTTCCTTCTATAGTCTTGTGAACAGAGCATTGTATCACCTTAAATACCAGAGACACAACATACTAAGAGAATTATAACAGAAACCTTCCTCTAACCATTTGTATAGCTACCTCAAAGGGCAATGTTGAGAAGACATCAAATAGGAATCATCTACAAATATTACCAATGTTATCCAAGGAATATGATGAGATAATGTTTTCTAATTAGTGGAATTATATTAATGGTAGGTTTCAAACTTTATCTATGAAAATAGGCACTCATAATTTTCTTCATGGCATTCAAAACTAAAAAATCAACTATCCTTTTAGTAATTCCCTAACGTCTATCTACTAGAAATTATGTTCTTATGTCAAGGTAAGGTATAAAGAAGGTCATAATAGTATCAAATGTAACGAAAAGGTCTACAAAAAATAGGCCTCCCTTTTGCTCCATAATAAACCCAAACTCAAATGGTGAAACCCTCCTTTATACTCCTTAATAAACCCAAACTCAAATTGAAAAAACCACACTGAGTAAATCACTAGCAAGATCAAGAACATTTCCTAGGACCTGCAACTATAGAATGTTCAATATAATCCCCTCTCTGCAACAATCCAGCCTCTCAGAAATTAAAAGGATCTATTCTAATAAAAATAAAAGATTGTTACTAACCACAAAAGACAAAGATTTGTTCACTTATTTTGATAAGAGATCAAGGAAGGTACATATCGATCAAAGTCGTCCCTTGTTTTGTTTGAGAAGGAATAAGGTTGAGCATGAGAAAGTAAGATCAATATTGACCTAGGGAAACCTAGTCAAAATATTCTCATGGTTTATCTACTGGTTTATCTGCTTGCATTACGTGAAAATGGATTTCACTAAATCCCAAATGGAGTTCTCCTTGCGGCGCTTTGTTTCATGATTACGAAACAAATTTGTATTCTTAGCTCCTCCTGATACCCATAGAAAACAACTTTTCAGTCTCCACTCCTCCTCTTGTAATTACAAAAAAGCATTCTCCCTGTTTTCTAAATCCACATCTCATAATTGATGTGTCACCGAGAAATAATCTGCATGTGAAGGATCAACAAATATACCATTTTTTTTTATCAATAGCCAAAATATCATTAATATGCTTCCTCTTTTTAGTCTGAATCCAGTTACTAACAAACTTTTTTAAGAGCCCTCAACTTAATCCCAATAATTTCCAAAGAAGATGTGATCAAGGGGTCTGATCCTAGTGCCCAAAAAGTATACACTAATGAATTAAATTCAAGAAATTTTAACCAGTGGTGATTAAATTTGAATGGGAGACCACCCCAATCCCTATTTTCCTACCACTGGAGTATGATAGGGAAATGGTCCAAAATTTGGGATGGAATAACCAAAGATTTCATAGACCCTAGGAACTCCACAAAATTTTTGTGAAGCATGAAACAATTAAGTCTCTTAGTGATGCCTACAGACCCAACCCAACCATTTCCCCAAAGTTATAATGAAGGGAGCTGAGAAAATATTCACCAAGTGGTTCTTACCAAAAATATCACTGAAGTACCCCACCAATGGGTCCATTCTATAGTGACCCCCCTATACCTCATTATCTTCAATGGTGAGGTTCAAATCCCCCGCCAAAATAAGGGATCCCATCTTTAACAGGTCGCAGGATTCCAATTTATCCCAGAAGTATCTTCAGGAATAATATATCACATATGTATTAAGAATATTAAAATTTGTCCTTCAAGCCCTAGAAAATACTAAATAGATAGATAGTTGCAAAGGATTTATAGGGAAGAAAATTCATGACCTTAAGATCCCAAAAGTATGCAAGACCACCAGATAAACTCAAACCATCCACAACACATACCTGCCACCTAGGACATATGGGGAGGAGAATGGACCAAATTGTGTCTCCAATCATCATCATCTCTTTTAAAATGGTAATAGATGGGTGATTAAACCTAATCAATTATAAGAGTATCAGGACTTTTCAAACACTCCCCAAGCCCCCTAATGTTTAAGGACATGGTTATTAGGGTAAGCCCTCATAATGTGGACAATAATCTCTAAGGCCCCAAATAAGAGAGAAAGAAGAAACAAAAGATCATGTACTAGTCCCAAAAGATGATGGACCAAGATATAGTGTTGCAGAGAGATTGTGAATATCACTATCAGCCCCGTTCAAACGATTCAAAGGTTTCGAACACCATTCCTTCCTAATGGTCACCTTACGACAGTAATTGGGACTAATAGAGATCTTAGGAGAGGAGGATGAATGAATCAATAGGGTCTCCAGATGGATATCTAGGTGAAGGCAGAGAAAATCGATATCACTTGCAACCAAATCAGTAGGAGAAGGGTCTTTATAAAAGTCCCAAATTGAATCTGAGCAAGGTCGAGGCTTACAATCAATGAGTCATCAATAGTGGAGGTTGTCCCATTCGCATCAAAATATACTGTGGGTAGATCACAAATCTCCGAACAGGGAACAATTTTAGGTACAAATAATAATGAAGAATGTTCAATAAAATCATAATGTGGTAGCTGAATATGTAGAGAAGAAATACGTAAAAGATGGAATGTAGAATTAATAGGAGAAAGAAAACTCAATACAAAAGCATTATGAATATGTTGCTCAGGACATGTCATAGGTGGTGTGAATTTAAGCTTAGCTGAGAGACAGTGCCAACTAATAACTTTAGCCACTTGAGAGTGTACAAATGTCAATGGACGATCCCCATTGCAGAGAGTCTCTGATATTCCATGTCTCTAATTTAAAAATATATGCGAGCACTCAACAATAATATGTCCAACATTATGAAAACCTAGGCAACGAAAAGGAATTTCCCAATAGCCAATTCGTTTCCTACTAGAGAAGCCACCCCTATTGAGTTTAACCTTCACGATAAGGCCAAAAATGAAGTCCACCTCCACCAAAATCTGTGCAATACATTTATCTCTCTTTAACATGCTTGCTTCCTCTAGGAAAGAAAATTTACCAATGGAATTGTCGATCATCATCAGTGATTCACGTGACTATAACATGAGGGGTAAACTATGAAGTTTAGTCGAAACCAATATCTTTCATGGAAATTATAGGTATGGATCAAATCACACATGCTAGTGATGTGAAGAGAGGAAGCCATAGCCATGAACCCAATATGATCAAAAAACATTTGCAACATTGTCATCATTAATAATGTGGAAGAAAAAACCACTGATTATATAGAATGATTAAAAGAGGAGAGAACTTAAGAATATGTTTCCAATGTTATTTAACCCAAGAAACCATTTGAGAGTCATCCATTCATAGATAATAACACTTACCCATCAAAGCCCTTTGTTTTAATCCTACTAATCGGTCGCAAAAAACATCGGAACGAAAAACGAGTTTTTGATAATCTAGATAAACCTTAACTACTTTATTTTTCCGTGAACAATGGAAAAACATTTTACATGGATTACCTCATTCAGGTTCAATAGCCAATAGGGATACCAAAACATTTGAATCCACGTGTATAGCTACATGTATAAGAGATGTCCTAGAGGGTTGCACTCGTGACTTTGGGTAGCCACAACTCGCCACCTCCATAGTCACATGTACCAATGCATTAAGTAATGGCACGTCCTTGCCCTAGTTTCCTCTAGTCTCTAGTGACATCCTACTGATAGATTTAAATGCTAGTTTTATAGTTGAAACCATCGACACTCTGCAATCCTCCCTCTATGTGCACCAAAGTAGAGAGAATTGCCAAAAAATACCTTATGTAATAGTGTCTGAAAAAACCTTAATAAAATATGTAGACAAGGTAAATTAATGTCACTTATCATTTATAGACCTCACTCGATGTAGGTCATCACCAACTCAACCCACAAGGACACCCCCTCAAATAGAATATGTTAACTAATCACCATCGACCAATATCCTTCAGAAAATATCATCAAGCACATAATCGACAAAGATCTTCAATGAAAACGCAAACCATTAATGGATTTTCCCTCATATAGTTAATGGCAAACTTTGAAAATATATGTTCCCCAAGACCAATTAATCACCCCAAGAGACACCTTCTTGATATAATTCAAAATTTAGATATGTTACCAACTCCACCAACCAAAATGAAGGCACTTACATGGAAGTAAAGATCCTTAGAAATCCCCCGATCAACCAATCCCAAACTAGAGAGGAGTAGGAAGATCCACATGAGAAAAGGTTTAGAAGAAATACCACGTAAAACAACCAGCTAGTATGTCTTAGATAAACTGTCGAGAAGACCAACAGGTAGTAGCTAAGATCCTCAAAAATCCCATGATCGACCAATCCTAAATGAGAGAAGGAGCAAGAAGATCCATAAGATCAAAGGTTCAGAAGAAAGACCATGTAAACAATCAACTAGTGCATCTTAGATAGACAACAGAGTAGACCAACAACTACAGTGGAAAACAATTTGTTATTAGTTTACCTTGAAACAAAAAAACCAATAGAGATCCCTGATATCATCCAGAATTAGGATACAAATTTAATCTAGCTCAGATAATTATGCTTAGATGTATTTCACCCAACAACACCAGTAACTACATTAGTGAAGGATACATTTAGTCCATCTACCTCCACACATGCATCCAAAATTACCATCCTTGTGAATTTTGTGACTAATGCTTCCATAATCCAATCTTTTATCCTTAACATTTGCTTCTCGTAAAAGTTATCGTAGAGATTTTGAAGTAGGCATATTGTCTGCCAATGAATATTTTATAATTTTCCTCCACCATCCTTGTAGAAATTATGGTGTATATTTGCAACTCTTCATGAAGTTCTAATCGAAATCAGAAGACACAAACCCACTCTACTTCTCTGCGGAAGTTAATTCACAATTCAGAGAAAAAATTTCATACATGCAATAAGAAATAACACACATGCACACAATATTTTTCTCGGGGAAAGAAAACTGTTAAAATACCCAATGTGTGCTTGCATTAATCTAATGAATAGAGATGTATTTCAATTTCTTTACTCAATTGAGAAAAAACTAAAAGTGAATAACCTATCTCTGTGGTCACTTGGAAGCTCTAACTCAGACTTAGTCAATTTCTCCCTCTGGTTGAGACCCTATTTCCTTGCACAATTCTGTGAGAAATTAGCCTTTACTATTTAGGATTTTCTTCCAAAATGGAATGCGCAATTCCCAAGGTTGATCATCTAACTAAATGCAACACCTGTACACTCAAGACTAGTCTACAACTAATGTTACACTGCCTTGGAATATCCACCATAGCTAGGGAACTCAAATTATCTGCATGCACTAGTTAGTTTGGGTTGATTGATAAGTTAACTGAATGATCACTAAGTTTGAATAAAGTCCCACTACACAACAGGATTTCCACTAGTTCATACAACAATTGAAACTAGTTTAACTGAAAACAACTAGACATAAGTGACTTTCATTGCTACAAATTAGCAAACACACATGCTTAACTGAACTCTAACTCCTCCAACTCGAATTTACTGAACTCTAACTCCTCCAACTCCAATTTACTAAGTAAACTCGGTGGCCATGTCACACAATTTAACTGCATCCAATTTGTTTGTTGATGTGGAAATTCAATTTTTCTCAATTTGATCAAGGGAAAATAAATTTGAGAATGTTTCGCTGCATTTTTCAACAATCATTCAGGTGAACCTAATCCATGTTTTCGTTGACAGTAAAGAGTTCCAACACAATAATGTGCTGATAACAATAACCAGTGGATAGAAGTAACATTCAAAATAAATGAAATATTCAAAAAACACATATTAAAACACAATTGATGGAGACCCCAAAACATATACGAAGTATGTTATTGCATATCCATATTGAACAAAAGTGCCTCCATCGCTTCTCTCACTAAGCACACCTCTGTTGTCACCTTCATCGCCCTAAATCCCATCATTTTTTTCAGCCTCCATCGCTCTAGTTCCTGAAGAACTGATCAATAGCATAAAGACAAGCCCCTAATCCTTTACCTTTTCTAGTAATGCCTCGTATTGCAAATTTGACGATGAAATTAAATTTTAAGACAACCAATTTATTTTTGTCTTAAAAAAATTCCTTAAAAGCTCCCTCCACGTATTAGTGTTGAATTGCAATCACAAAAAATTTGTCTCTAATTGTGTTAGCAGAGATCGAAGGGACATAAGACAAATTGATGTTCGGGGAATCTTGACAAAAAACGTTGTCACGTTTTTCAGAGTCGGCTACCCCATAAAATGAACAACCCAAAAAAATGTTTTCTTTATATAAGATAATGTGAATGGTAAGTGAAATAGTAGCCTTGCTATAGGTGCGAGATAGTAGTAGCCTGCAAGCCGGTGGACTTAGGGCAGAGTCAATTTTGTAGTTGTTAGATAATATTGGCTTAAATTGATATGGTTTTGTCTTAGTTCTTAATTGTCTTAAATGTGTTTCGTCTTAATTCTCATTGTCTTAAGTGGTCATTGTCTTAAATATAAAGCTTTGTCTTAAAATATTTTTGTCTCAAACTATTTTTGTCTTAACATATTTGTCTTAAACTATTTTTGTCTTAAATATGAAGTTTTGTTTTAAATTATTTTTGTATCCAAATGTTTTTCTCTTAAATTTTATATTTAGGACAATTTAATTTATTAAATTTTAATGTAAAATAACTAAAATAAAAAGTGGTTTTTTAAGACAAGATTTCTTTTGTCTTAAAAAAAATGTCTTAAAAGTGCCCTTCATGTAGTAATGTATGTTGTTAACAGAAAATGTTTGATAATAATAGTATATCATAATGATGCAACATCAATCCATTAACAAGAAAACCACATATATATAATATAAATTTCACACTAACAAAAAACATTATAATGGATTCGAGAAAACTATGTTGACTCAAAAAAGTTAAACAAAATATTAGATAGTAAACAATCAATGGTAATAGCTGTGAAAAGGGTCAAGTGAGTGATACATAACACTATCATTTCACTCGTTTTCATGGTTTCAAAATGTGGATGGTGTTTACTATTCTTACTATAATGTTTTAAAATAAATTTAGAATTTTATTTTAATTTATTTATTTTGTTTTAATAAATAAATTTAAATATTTTTTAAGGCATTCTCTAATTGTTTTAGGTTTCAAATTTTTTTCTTGGGAATTTGACGATTTATAAACCAAAGGGATTATTACGATTATATATCTAAGGGATTAGTATTATAAACAGAAGGGATTAATAAACACAATCTATTATTATTGTTATAAACCCACGAGATTAATATGATAAACCCAATGTATTAATATTCGAAACCCAAGGGATAAATGTGGTTGATTAAGTTAGTGTTTATAATATTTATATGCTAACACGTGTTAACTATGGTTGACTATTGTTGACATGGTAAACTATAGTCAACATGGGTATCATAGTCAATAGCATTGTCTATCTTATGGTTTATAATATTAATCCTAAAGTTTATAATATTAATCAATTTGACAAACATTGTGTATCCAATGTCTCTTTGCAATGAAAATTATCTCAATCATATGGATTAATATTAATTTTATATTATTCCTAAGGTATAATATTAATCCTATATATTAATCACTTAGATTTATAATCTTAAGGTTTAGAATCATAGGGTTTATAATATTAATCCTAAGGCTTATAATACCTTATGTTAATAATATTAATTAACCATGGTCAACCATGTTTATTTAGGGGCTTATAATATTTCTCTTGGGGTTTATATACCTTGGGTTTATCTTATTCCTTTGGGTTTAATATTATTCCATTGGGTTTATAATATCAATCATGGTCAATCATGGTCAACCATGTTTTATAAAATCAATCATGGTTGACCATTGTCAATCATGGTCAACCATGGTCCAATGTCGCATTGTGACAAACATTGTTTGAATATGAAAATCAACCATGGTCAACCATGGTACAATGTTATATTGTGACAAAGATTGTCTTGATATGAAAATCAATCATGATCATTGATAGTCCAACATCACAATATGACAAGGATTTTCTCAATATGAAAATAAACCATGGTGAACCATATTTATTTTAGGGTTTATAATATTGATCTTAGGAATTATATACCTTAGGTTTATAATATTAATTTTTCGTGCTAAGAATAAGATAACACAATAATACGACATCTTCTAATCCTCTAAGGCTGCAGAAGCTTGGTTTTGCATCCTCTCATAGTCACTTCGGGTGAGACTGCTATCTTCTTGCAGGTCATTTCTAAAAGGGCTAGTGAACAAGGGTTTTTTTGGTGCAAAATATAGATCGAACCTCGGTCAACCCAAATCGAGGCAACATCAATGATGGCCTAATATCACATTATGACAAATATTGTCTCAGTATGAAAATCAAACATGGTCAACCATTAGGGGAATTTTGAGGTCTAAAATAGGCCTCTTAAGCAAATTATAAAATAATAGTCGAAATAATAAAATAAGATTAGATTACATCATCAAATTTTAAAGGGAAAAAGGAAAAACTATTTTTCAAATCATATTTTCAACTTATCTCCCTATGGATTTACTCAATTTTCTAGCGGAAACAATTGTTGGATGCATAATTTGGTTCCTCGTCCAAGGAGTACCCATATTGCATACTTTTGATGGACCCTTATATATGAAAAATGAGAAATACCTGAAAATGTGATTGTAATCATGTTTTTCCATGTATTTCTTATTTTTCGTGTAGCAAGGTCCTTCAAAAGTATGTAATATGGGTAATCCTTGGATGAGGAATTATATTTTTCATTCAAAGAGTACTCCCACTCAAAATTTTAGTAAAACATTATGGAGATAAGTTAAAAGTATGAGTTGAAAAAGTAGCTTTAATATTATTTTATTATTTTTTAATCTTTTTACTTTTTTACTCCAAGTATGGTGAATCATCCCCCATGGTTGACATCATCATCTTGAATCATATTGGTTCTTATAAAGATTATTTTTTTTTTTTACATTTTTCTTAGGAGGCCCATTTTAGACCTAAAAATTCCCCTAATGTATGGTCCAACGTCTCACTGTGAAAACAATTCTCTCAATATGAAAATCAAACATGGTCAACCATGGTCCAACACAAAATTGTGACAAATATTGTCTCAATATGAAAATAAACGATGGTCAACCATGGTCCAACATTGAATTGGGACAAAGATTGTCTCAATATCAAAATCCACCATGGTCAACTGTGGTCAATAACCATGGTCACATTGTGGCAAAGATTGTTTGATTGTCCTATATCACATTGTGACAACCATGGTCATCCATGGTGAACCATGGTCCGATGTTGCATTGTAACAAAAATTGTCTCAATATGAAAAGTAGTCATGGTCAACTAGGGTCCAACGCCACATTGTGATAAAAACTCTCTCAATATGAAAAAAAATCATGGTTAACTATGGTCCAATGTTGCATTGTAACAAAGAATGTTTCAATATGAAAATCAACCATGGTCAACCATGTTTGTTTTAAGGTTTATGATATTTATATTAGAGTTTATATTCTTTGGGTTCCCAATATTAATCCCGTAGGTTTAATAGTGACATGGGTTTATAATATCAATCTCTTAGGTTTATTAATCTAAGGGTTCACATTCTAAGGGTATAATATTATTGATAGGTTTTATAATATTAATCCTAGGGTTTAACATAAATCCCTTGTGTTGGGAAGATTTCTAATAGCAAAGGCCGTACCTTGATAAGGATCAATTCAGAAAGATCAAGATCGGCATGAAAAACAAGGGAATAATCAAGGTAAGTCAAAATTGGAAACCCAACAATGGAAGTGACAGGTGGAGAGAATGGTTAGATGAAAATTAGTGGGAACCCACAATAAATCCTCAGGTGTGGCATGAGCTCTCAAGCGAACTCCAAAAAATACAAATTCAATGTGATACCTTTGTGGATAAGATCAAATGGGGGAAGAACCTAATTGGACACTTTAACTTAAAGGAAGCTTACAGATACACTACTCTCCATGATCAACTTCAACCAGAGCTAAAATGGAAATCTCCATGGGAAAGGAAACACTGGCCAAAAATCAACATTTTTCTTTGGCTCATAATGCACAAAAAATTCACACATGGGACAATCTAAGAAAAAACGGATTCATCTAACCTTCCAGATGCAACCTATGTCAGCTAAAGGAATAAACAAAAAATCACATGATGAATGAGTGCCCCTATGTGAACAACCTATAGAATTGGGTTTATCTGGTCTTCAAAGCCTCATATGAGGATCCCTCCTCAATTCTTAACACCATTGAAAATTAGAGATCCTCTATTTCCCCCAATCCTCTTGTGAATAGGGCTTGGAACCTTGTCCTAGGAATCATATGATGGGTGTTGTGGAAGGAAAGAAATTCTAGAATATTCATAGGTACCTCCCAATAGGAATACGTTATTCCTTCTCTAGTTAAGAAAATAATTCAGGAAACAGTGGCTTCGTCCACTCCCCATAGCCTCACCCACCCTCCAAGAGGTTCGAACCTTAGCATCCTTACTCTTTTACACCTCCATCTCACCCACATCTCCAATGCCTCAACTATTTCTAGACATCAGGGACTTGTTGTCAAATGGTCTCCTCCAGAGACACGGACTTTCAAACTCAACTACAAGAGAGCAGACAATGACAACTCGAGCACAACGAGATTTGGGGGGTCTTGAGAAATGTTCAGCGGGAAATAGTTAGGCTCTGTGAGGGAAAAATTGGCACCTATACCAATAATGCTGCCGAACTTCAAGCTCTGGAACATGGGCTTGCCATTGATAAACTCCACAATTTGAGCCCACTAATCACAAAAGATGATTTAGCAATCGAAACACAGGCAAACCAAAAACTACAGTAGGGTTTAGATGTTTCCAAGGTGTCTGACAATTGGAAATTAAATAAAATCATAAAAAGAATAAAGAACAATATCAAAATCATGAATGGGCTTCACTTCCACTCTGTCAGACATGATGGGAAAAAACTAGCGGACAGGTTGGAAAACGAAGGAACAATGGGAAAATAGCATCTACGGTCAAGGATCTGGCATGACTTGGAGCATGTATGTCAGTAATGTGAAACCATAAATGCAAATGACAACAGAAATAATGGGCATTAATAGTTCAGAGCTCTCCATTCTCATCAATGATTAAATATTTCATTCAGATGACTGTAGTACTAAGGAACACCTACCCCATGTTGCTTTCCCTATGACAACCATGCCAAAGAAACCTTTCACTGCTTGGTTCTCCCGCGGGGACATCGTCCTTCTTTCCTATCAATCCTACTTAGTACTATCTCCACCACCCACCTCTAGTACCTCACACAATTAGCCTTCATTACCCATCCCTGGCCTTCCTTCCCCTCTAAGCTCTCCCACCCCTATGAATAACCCCTCTCACCTTCCCTTCCCCATCATCTGGCCCACTCTAGTGCCTTTTTTCTCCTGCTTCCCCTACGATGTAAGCATGTCGTCCTCCCCTTCCCCTCTCATGCTGCCCAAGTGTAATTCTAGTCCGAACGCCAGTGGGGGGCACACTCATGGTCATGAATCCTCCCATTGGAACAACTTAGTCTCCCCTCCCATCACTCACATAGAGTCCTCGGTAAGGCAAGATGCTCTAAACTACTCTATCACAGTGAATCCCAAAATGCAGGAAAGAATTGTGAACTTAGAAGCAAAATCCATAGCTCTCATAAGAGGTGTACCCATGGAATAAGTCGCAACTGATTTCACGCGCTATTGATCTTTTGTGGTAGATGAAAACTGTCCTCAACCTCATAATGTAGGAGAAGACCAAGATTTCAAAGGTGGTGGAGGAAAAGATAGATAACCTCTCGCATAAATTCGTGGTGTATTTGGAGTCTGTCCACCATTGACACTTCGTCACAAGAGACTATTCCCACTACACGTTGTTAAAAAAAATGGGCCACCGCAAAAATTCATTCGTCAGGCAATGACTCCCCCAGTGTAAAAAAGTGCGCTATTGGAGCATCCTCCAACTATCCAACAGCCATGGAACAATAAGAAGGAAGCACCCAAGAGCATCCTATTACGTTGGATGATGACCTGGAAGAAGCGAACCCCTAGTGCTCATGACATGCTCCTTTTTTATCCTACTCCCTCTCACATTCATGGTCGTCGTCGAGCTCGCGGTGACAATTACGACACAGAAAATAAAAACCTTGGGAATAGATGTTCTCTGTTCAAATTAGTATTTTTTATTTCTTTTTGGAGTCAACCTCATGTTTTTTTCTTGTATTTTTCTCTGTTCTGAATATTATAAGATTCTTAGAAAACAAAGCTTCCTTTTTTTTAGAGCTTCAGTGTAGATCTATCAACTTGGTAGCTAGAATGGTGAGGGATGTTGGCTCTTGTGCTTGATAGGTTTTCTCGCACAATCCAACTCTTGTAAATACAACTTCTTTACAATAATACAATCCATCTTATTTATAAAAAAAAAAAACAAAACATAAATCCCTTGTGTCTATAATCCTTTTGGTTTAAAATATAAATTCCTTGTGTTTATTAATCCCTTTGGTTTATAATATTAATAATCAATTATGTTTATAATATTAATCCCAAGGCTTTATAATATTATTCTCTTGATATCTCAATATTAAACCCTTGAGTTCTTAATATTAATCGCTTGGGTTTATTAATCCCTTAGTTTTATAATAATAAGCACTTGGGTTTATTAATATTAGGGTTTATATTCATCTGGTTTAATATTAAGCCTAGGGTTCAATGTTATTCCTTTGTGTTTATAGTTCCTTGGGTTTTATAATATTTATCTTAGAGTTAATATCCCATGGGTTCATAATATTAATCCCTTGGGTATGTGGCAAATATTTTCCTAATATGGAAATCAATCATGGTCAACCTTGATTAACCATGGTCAACCTTGATTCAACATGGTCAACATTGGTCAAATATGGTCGATCATGGTCAATTATGGTCTATTGTGCTCCAGTATTGTCTCAAAGATTGTGAAAAATATTGTCAGTATTAAAATCAACAATGGTCAACCACCTTTCTTTTAGGGTTTATAATATCTATCTTAGGGTTTATATACCTTAGTATTAAAATATTAATCCCTTGGGTTAAGCCCTTGGATTTATTAATCTTAGGGTTCATATTCCTAAGGTTTCATATTAATGATATTGTTTATAGTATAAATTCATTTGGTTTATAATATTAATAATCCCTTACATATATGTCCAAAAGGTATTGGATATACGATGATTAGGTTCTTTGTTAAGGAATTACTTGAAGTGAAGTTATTGGTTCAATTCCCTGCCCCGATGAGGGTGATATATTGGACATGATGAAGATGTAGTCCTCCCAAGCTTAATATTATAAATCACAATGGTTTATAATATTAATCTCTTGGGTTCTCTATATTAATCACCTCTGTTTCAAATATCAATCACATGGGTTTATAATATTAATCTCGATGGGATTATAAACCAAAGGAAATAATATTAAACCGTAGGAATATGAACACTTATATTAATAAACTCAAGAGATTGATATTGTAAACCCAAGGGAATAATATTAAACCCTGGGAATATTTATGCTTCGGTTTCTGATATTAATAATCTCTTGGGTTTTCAATATAATCCCAAGGGTTTTTAATAGTAATGTGTTGGTTTAATGATTTATTAGGTTTGTAATATTAATAATCCCTTGGGCTTTTAATTTGAATTCCTTAGATTTATTATTATTCATTTGGATTTTCAATATGTATTCCTTGGGTTTATTAATTTATTGATCATTTGGGTTTATAATATTAATCTCATTGATTTCTTAATTCCTTGAGTTTATAATATTAATAATCCCTTGGGTCTATGATTCCCTCACGTCATAATCCTAGAGTTTTTATATTAATCTTACATTTGATATATTAATATATTAACTTAACATATTGGGTTTATAATATAGTATAGCATATATTAAGTTGATGCCTACAATGTATATCAACCACATTTATTAATGTGGTTGTGTTAGTTTTACATATATATCTAGATTTATTAAATTTCAGTTTCTTAGAAATGATTATTTTGGTAAGGAAAAATAAATTATATAAACACATTCTAATTTGAATACTTTCACAAAATTATTACTAAATTTTTTCTAAGTTTTTAAATTTATATTTTAACATATATTATTAACATTAAAATTTTCTCATGATTTTATATTCAGTTTATGTTATGAGAATGCTTACTAGGCATAGAATATATGGTGATGAAGTGTGCTTTCATGATATAAAGGTCACTATTTTGAAACTCTGTAGGCAAAAGTCCAACCATGTTAAGGGTTCATGCCGAGGTGCAATGCCCCGATGATTTCGACGACTTAGATACACATGGGTCATAAATTCTCAAGCCACAAGTCAAGCCTAGTGTAACCTCTAGAGAACTCAAACAACTTGATAAAAAAAAATTGTGTTATGAAAATAAAATGTCTTTATGTTCATATCCTCATATTCATTTATAGCTAATATCTCTTTGTCATGATTACTATAAATATGCATTACTAAAATAAGAAAAAATTCTTATCAACTTTGTACGGAAATTAGAAAATGGACAATTCCCAACCAGCCATGCAATAAAAGATTCTAACAAATCTTTTATAAAGAGAGTTAAAAATTAAAAGATCATTTTCTTAGATCTCCCATTTTATACTCATATTAAATCCAAATTTCGAAATATTTTCTCATGGTGTGAAATTTCTTGAACTTTTAAATTAGCAAAATTATATTTACCTTAGGAAACTTCTCTTAATACTTTTTAAGCATTAAAATACAATATTAAAAAGTTGACCCATCCCTAAAATTTGAATAAATTAAATACGCTTGACACCTCATTTCTTAATTAAAGGTCAATTCCTCAAGTCACATACAAAATAATGGCCGATAGAAAAAACAACACAAAAAAGTAAAATTTAAAAGTTTTTATCTTTGTTTAAATTTTATACATCTTTATCCGTAACCTAAATTTAACATGTACTTATTTAAAATTAACAATTAAAAAAATATTTAACTGCTAATCATAAATAAAACCTTTTAAATAAATAATCATATGATAATAAAATATTCTACTTTATTTAAAATATTTCAATAACAAGTTTATATGAAATGTTATCATATTAATCATAATACCTTATAAAATGATTTACTAACTTGATTTAGACTTTAACTTCAAATATAATTTGATTAATTAATTTTTAGTGATATAACACATTCATTTCATTTCCATGATAATACACATTGTTCTAAACATAAATTAGTAGATTTTTGTATTAAAATAATGTCTTTTTATTTAAAATACAAATATAAAAGAAATTTGAAGAGATGAAATCTCTTGATGTGCAAACTTATTTTAGAAGACAAAATTTGAACAAATGTTTACACCTCAAGAGAGACATAAATGTATGTATGTATGTTAATCATGTATAATGTTTCATTATTTAAATTGTATATTTGAATGCATAAATGATTGAATACCTTTAAAATCCCCTTAGGAAATTTGAATTGTCAAGTCTATACAACTTAAATTTGTAATTCACACAAATTTGTACTAGTTTAAAAAAAAAATAACCAAACAATTTACCCTAAAAATAATCAAATATATAATAGTAAGACTACTTAAAATTATTTTTTTCAATTATTTTATATAATATATAAATAATTTATATTAACATATTTCAATTAATATGGACATAGAAATATTTTAATTTTAAACCACATTGTCTCCTTCAAATAGTTTTTTAGTATTAATATATTCTTAAATACAATTTAATATTATTTAGCCCTCCATATTAAAATATTTAATTTATGATTCACATTTAATTTTTTAATTATTAAATTCATATATTTTAAATATCATAAATCAATTTTCTATTAAATTTCTAATGAATTACACATTTCTCCTTTATTAAGAAGTAATTAAATTTCATTTATTTTCAATTACTTCTTTTATTTGTATATTGGAATATTTTATTATGATCAACATTAAAATATATATTTTTGGTTTTTGTTTATTTGAATTTGATATTGAAATATATTAATTAATATAAATATTTAAATTGTTTATTTAGTTCTTATTTTAGAATATTGTTAAAAAGTTTAAGAATTATAGAGCTACTATGGTTTTTATTTTTAATTATATTATATCTTTTCAAAGTAGATATAAAGTTATGTTAATTAACATAGACATTGAAATATTTTATTTATGGCTGAAAGTGGGCGAGAGATACTTTTACCACATGTTTGTATTGAGTTGTAATGTCAAAAAAATAATTGACAGAGTAAGAATGTGGTTATTGATATTTTACAACGATTTTAACTAAAATCAACCAAACATGGATATCCTTTTGTTTTTTTATTTTTAGTTACATTGTTCTTTTACATAGAGGATATTTTATTTTTATTTAAAAATGGGTACATGTCAACACAAAGTTGAGCATGAAAGAAATCACATATCTCCCTCATATTGGGCTATAAAATGCACCTCCCTGAGGAAACAATAATTAGTAGTGAAAGCATGCAACTATGGTCTTACAAAATCTGTTTGTATTTTTTTTTGTAAGCTACGGCATTTCCATTTCTATTATATACAGCGAATATAAACTATACAAGCAAAGGCGACCTCAACCCGCCCCGAAGGGAAACCGGGTCTGTTGGTCCCTCAAAAAGATTGTCTGAAGAGGTTTACTTATCCAACATAAAAACATAGCCTATCAAAAATCATGACAGTATTCTATCTGCAATTTGTCCCTAGCTATCTAGATTCAGAAACCTGACAAACTACCTTATACATAGGTTCACTACAGTTTATAACAGCATGCAAAATTCAAAAAGAGTAACTGGGCAGACACTTCAATCTACCATAATTTCTTGCTTAGTCTCCTCTTCTCGCTTTGCCTTTGTCAGGTCCTTCAGCATACCTCTTATTTCCTCTATTTTGATGTCCTGTTTCCGAGTCATAAACTGCAGACTGGCCATCTCTTTCTTCATATCCGGCACCCCTTGGGCGATCTCTGTCATCTCAACTGCAACTTGCTCCATGGCTCTGGCAAGCAGATGCTTCATCACCCAATACATATGTAATGCTTGCTTGTACAACGTTAATCTCCCTCTCGTGTTCCCAGGGTCCGGCAGCAAGGTATCCCACTCTTCCATTTCAGGATCCGAAGGTTCTTCCAACACTCTGTTCTCCAACGCATCGATTATCCTCCTTATGTCTTCGTTTGTTCCTTTACTGTAGGACGCCTCCGTTGCCTAAGCTACCTACCCGATAGAATGCCGCCCTATCTTCGGCTGATCAGGTGCTGGAGTCTCCATTTCACCATGTTCATCCTGCCTCATTCTTCCTCATCCCCTGCGTCTCCTTCTTCTACCTCTTTTACCCAGCCTCCCTCTGTTGTTGTTTCTACTGCTCTGCCCAACTTCAAAGGTCACTGTCACCCTACCATCCTCCTTCCCTATCTCCATATCCTTCTCTCCAGAGCTGTCAGTCGCCACCGTAATCTGTTCCTGCTCTCTCCAGGTGGTCTTCCCTTCTCCCTCCTTCTCCTGTCTTCCCCTTCTTCCTCCCTCCACCATAATACTTTGACAACGCTTGAGTCTTTGTTTCGCGTCTCTCTGCCAGACTAGTCCTTCCCTCTCCACCTTCCCCGGCTTCCGATTGTCTGTCATTCCACCTGCATCTCTTCTTAAATGGGTTTCACCACCTAGCTTCTGTTGCTGCAGATAATCGTCGCCGGACCTTTCTCCTGCCATTGCCATAATTCGTTCTGCTCCTTTCCTTGGTATGCGTACTGCTCCACCACCCTTCACCACAGCTCTATTAATGATCGTCATTATGTGTGGCGCCTACCAACCACCTCCCCAGCCCATCACAGCCCTGAATTGACTGTATTTCTCCACTCTGATCGGGGCATAAAATCCGTCTGTATTAGGTTTTAAGAAATATTGGTTATTCCTTACTTGCCAAAAATATGCAACACTTATATTTGCAAAATATTCATATTGGTATTACTTACATCAGTAAACTTTGGCAAATTGTTTGAGACATTGAAAGGTAGAAGCTTTTGTAAGTTGAATTATGGGCACTACCTCTTGTAGGCATTTGATTTGAGACATTTTATGGACTTGAATGAGAATCCTCATAAAAATGATAAAATAAGAGAAGGAATAATAAAATATGGCTTTAGAATTCTTAAAGGAAAATAAAGTAAGCAATTTTTTTTTTGAAAGCTAGGTAAGTCCTTCTTCATTCATTAATGTAAAACTAGGTTACAAACATGTAAAAGATGTTCAATCGTCTCAACCTTCCACATGGGAAACCAGGTTTGTTGGCCACCAAAACACATTATATGCCATCCAAAATTTGAAAGTTTTATGTTTGTCCATCAGGGCTTTATATGCCTGTAAGTCTAAGCAACAATGTCTACTAAAATATCTACAAAATTATATAGTAGCCGACATATATGGCTATTAAAAACTAGCAAATTTTCACCACAACTAAACATAAAAACATAAAATAATCAGAAGAATCCACTAGATTTGGGTCTCGTGCACTCAAGCACAACAGCTTGGTCTAAGGGAGGCACTCAGTGTGCTCCTCAATGTAGCCTAGGCACTTGTTTTGATACTTAATCTAATCCTGGAGCAATTGTAGCTTTCTTTAAATTTCCTGTAGTCCTAGGTCTGGCTCTTTGGCATGCCCTTGAGGGGTCATTATGGTTATGGCCACGAGGCTCTTCATAATCCAGTAAAGGTGCACTATGTGATTGTACTGTGTGAGGTGACAATGGTTGTTTCCCAGGTCGGGGACAAGATCCTTCCATTCCTCCACAGTGACTTCCATGGTTTCCTAGTGGTTAATATCATTTTTCTAGGTTTTAATCAAATGTTTGACATCCACAGGCATGTCCGAATTGGAGGCCTACATCGCCTCCTAAATTCTCTAAGCATCGGTGCGCCCACTACTCCTTCTCAACTTTCTAACTGAGGGTGATGCATTCTCCCTCATCTTCCTCTACATGCTTCCATCCCCATTGCCTCAAGCCCCCATCATTTTTGTACCTCAAACCATCCTATACTGAACACTGTCATGTTCAGTGCAGTTGGGTCAGTCCGGAAGCTGCACCACCAACTTGAGCCAAGAAATATTCACACAGTCCCAAAAGAAACTAATATTACAGGGACTTGCTATATAATAATTAGAGAGAATCACAAGAATAATTAGAGATACGCTATATAATATCCATTTCGTCTGGGTTGCTCCATCATATATCAACTCGGTGAAACACCTAGTAAACCAAAAGGCCATAGAAACATCCTGTACGCATGAAAAGCAACCTTGAACTTTATCACGACTGAGGGGTTCCTCATGATACTGAGGTCTCAAACAAACCATGCTAGAAGACACAAACAACCATAACAAACAATTTCCCAACCGAATTTGTAGTGAAACCCACCGCTTGAAAAACCTACTATTTTTTCAAGCAGCATGGAATGTGACCTACTCCGACACCCTCAAACACAGAGAAACATACCCATGTGAAAGATAATAATGCCAGAGATAATTGAGATAGGAATATAAACAACATATTTAATATATATAATTTCACGCCAAAACATCACATACATATGACTACCATACAGAACTAGGCTAGGCCATCCTATAACCATGACATTTTTGCAACCATGATAGACATTCTTCAGGTCTAGAGGGGAGGTCAGAGAAAATACATACCCAATATCACTTTCCATTCTTTCTGGTTGCAGTGATATTTCCGGTGAGCAACACATCCACCATGAACTCACGAGAACAAAACACTAACACCACAGAAAAATCCAACTGAATCTTCCTGAGGGAGAACGTCCCAACGATTGAGATGTTGTCCACCAAAACACCTAGGGAGGGCACCGCTTCCCTCTTGGGACGTTTCCGATCACACATCGTGTGTCCTTCGTCTTGACTCCACACCATTCTCTCATGCATGTACTGACGACTGGCAGCCTCTCGGCCATATCTCCTAACGTTACTTGCATCTCCTAGATCCCAAAGTGGATTAACCTTACCTTCTCTCACCTCGATCGACAAAAAGTAAACAACATTTTTAATGTATTTTCAAGTTGCATTTTTCCAGGTTTAATCAAATGTCAAGTGTAAGAACCCATTGCGTGTAGAATCAATTTTCACATACAACTAATAATAACACTACATATTTTTTAACACACCCACATTGTAAAAAAATGGAATACATGATAAAAACATGCTTACTTAACTTTTTTTTTATCATGTATTTCAATTTATTTTTTTGACGTGTAAGTACTCAAAAGTATGCTACTTATTAGACGCAAAATTTAAGTCCACTTCAATGAGACCTCTGTGTAAATATATGAGTGGAAAAGTATTAGTTATTTTATTTTCCTTGCAAATATATTTATCCGATGGCATGATCATATTGAATATTATTTGAGAGAATGATTTTTATTTCCAAGTATCTTATTGGGTTATGTGATCCAGATCTCTCAGCTACCGAAGTTAACCAATATGTTTTTGTTTTGTTATGTTAGTAGAATTGCATGTGAAAGAGTATGGAAAACCACATGTGCATACTTTAAAGATGGGGAAACGTAACAACAACCATCAAATCAAAGAACACACATAAGTTGATAATGGAGTTCACCCAGTGTGGGTTACGTCTCTGTGCCTAGTGTCAAGAGTGGGGAGGTCATTTCATTAATTATTGTAAAATGATGATGAATACATGATGTGTTCTTTGTCAATACAAGGAAGAAATCCCTTAACTAGAGTGGCATGTATCTCCACGATATGTTCTCCCATTATAGCTATCACTTATAAGAGCTCTCCATCAACATGACAAAATATCAAACTCTAACATGAAGTGGCATACAAGGATCCTACAACATAGTAGAAAACAAGGATATAAACATCAAAACATCATCTCAGCAAAAATCAAAAGAAGACATGGCATCATTGCATCTTATACCAACACATCTGGGGATGGCATGAAAATGCACACCTATGTTGAAGGAATGAATTGCATGATTTAATTCTTGGTGAAAAATCATGAAATATGACTACAAATTTGACCCCCTTCTCACTCAGTCAAATGTGGGCTCCCCGAGAATATCAAAGATTCCATTTTGCAGGATAACTGAAATTCAACAACTCAAATAAATAAAATGATCTCACCATCACGTTCCTTACAAAACAGTCAGAAAAATGAGTATAAAGTCGTCCTCATTCTTAGACTTTCAATTTTGGGCCTCCAAGAAATCTCTCAGATTCCATGCAGATACCTGCATCAAGGTTCAACCTTCATCATTTAGCCTTCAACATTTTGTCTATGGAAAATCTGCTACTTAGATGAGAAAACCATTTCCACCATCAAAATCTTAGCGAAAATCTGAGTAATCTGAGTATCAACTTGGCATATTTTTGACACTATCAAAATTCTTTCCCAAGGGAATTTTAAAAATTCCTCACATATTCCTTGTGTGAGGGTTCCTCTCCACGATTTGCATCTTGTCTCAAGGTTCTTCCCCTAGGTTGGGTTCCACGCTTCGCCTCTTATGTCTTGGGTGAATGATTGATTGGGATTTGTGTGTTCTTAGGTGGACATTTCAAAGAGAATCTCAAAGGTTGTTGGTAAGCCCCTAGATTAGTATAGTGCCCCGCTCTAGTTGACTGGCAATGATATGTCATTAACATCTATTTAGCCCTATGGTCCACACTTTATTCTTTGAGGACCTTAGGTTGAGGATCTGGACATATGACTCTATTATTGGTGGTTGTGATGTTTATGTATGTTCTCCATTGATATTATGATGAAGATAACATTAATGGTTAGGTATGTATCTATTGGTATTATGATGATTATAGAATTTATGGTTATGAAGGTTCTCTATTGATAATAAAATGATTGTAGCATAAATGCTTATGTTTGGTCTCTATTGAATTTATGATGATGATAGCAGTAAAGGACATGTATGCTCTCTACTGATATCGTGATGATGATAACTTTGATGGATAGGTATGTTTCTATTGATATTATGATGATGATAGCCATGATGGATGTGCCCCCATGTTACCTAATTGCATTAGTTCTGGTTCATAATAAGAAATGATGTGAATGACTAGGTGATGTTAATGATGCTATTATGACAATGACTAACACTGAGAAACCTTGTTACTGATGATTATTGAGTATGGCAGGAAACCATCAGAGGAACTTGCATATGACAAGTTCGTGACACCTGGTTTGATGAAAATTTATATTATTTTACCTTTGAAATTCTAAGTTGGTTTTGGAACCTGCTATATATGTTTATCTATATTTTGATGATATGTTAATGGTTGCAGGCACAGATTAGTTGCTTGACCGAATGACTCACATATGGGTGATGGGGTTGTACAAGTGGATGGAACTACATGGGAGGGGTGGGACACTGTCCTTGATCTCACCCACTAGCACTCTCACCATGAATTGGGCTGGAAAGATTGAAACACATTCACCTTGAAGATCATGATGTCATGAGGGCAGGTCCCCGACACCATTATTCTCACTATAGCAGGCAACATAAGAGATGATAGTGGTTTATGTCGTTGCACCTATACTTTCCCCTGGTAGTCACTAAATGCTTGAAGGGGAAGTGGTGTGGCACCCTTGGAACTTCAAGGGAATTTCTTGAAGGGCACAACCAACTTGGCACCCTTGGCATCACAAATAAGCTATTAGGTGTGACACCCTTAGAACTTCAAGGGAAGTTCTTGAAGGGAATGACCAAACTTAGCACCCTTGGCATCAAAAATAAACTATTAGGCATGGCACCCTTCGAACTTCAAGGGAAGTTCTTGAAGGGCATGACCAAACATGGCAAGCTTGGAATCATTAAAAATAAATTAATTGATAAATATAATCAAGAAATGAAGACTAGGTAAATTTACATCAAGGGTAAATGATGTTAGGAACCGAGGTAATTAAACCAAAAATAAAACTTGGGTTAAGAGGATCATAAAAAGAAATAAATTAGGTTACCTTAAAAACTCTACCCTTCCCATGTTGGAAAATATTAGGTAGCTTATCTAGTTTAATTAGGTAAAAAGGGGAAAGAGGGACATAATTGTAAGGATAAAGATTAATCCTAAAATAGTTAAACCTAATTAAGAGAGATGATGGTGAATTAAAATAAGATTAATAAATTAAATTTTAGAGAAATGTAGAGAACCTCCATGGGGCAACAACCAACATATGAATATCCATCTATGAGATAACTTGAGTTAAATTAGGGAGTAGATAGGGGATCAAATCTTGACTCATTAATTGAATTTAGTAATGAACACAAATTAAGGAGTAACAAGGGGGATCAAGGGGCAACTAAGAGAAGAAATAGGAATCTTGTTGAGGTGAGGAAAATATTAGTTTTAAATTAAAATTTAAGTAAATAATTTTGGAGACCCTTGACGAGAGAGTGGCACATGGGTGGGTGAATAATCAAACAATTGAATTATAAAAAATGATTAATTATGTATGACATGCCAAGTGTAACCTATGACGACTCCTATAAAAGAAGGTGAAATCGATGGGAGAAGGAACTTTTTGGGGAACCCTATTGTTGGATGGATGAGACTATGTCAGAGCAGCGATTACGAAACTATAGTGAGTTTGGTGAGGTAGAGGATTTTAGAGAGGGGACTCTTGAGCCAAGGAGTGCTCTCCTCTACCAGCTATTGCATTTCTCCATTGTACAACCCCATTGCAGCTCGGGGGTTCGCGGGGATGAAGACTACCCAAGGAGTAGGATGGGAGGTTAACTGGTGGGTCATCACATTCGGATCAAGTACGTTGTCATGCATGTTCGGAGGTGACTGACAACAAGTGAAGACATGTAACAGCAAATCAAGTGGAGTCTCGTCTTCTGGTGAACGGTACATATGTGTTGAAGTATTATTTTGTATGATTTCTTTATGGCCTTAGTTAAATATATGTAATTTTTATGATATGCTCAATGAAACAATATTCAAGAATGTGTTAGATAGTGCTGAATAAATTTGAATTCCCTATGTTTCTCTCTTCTGGTTGTATTTTATTGTGATTTATTTAAAAAAAAAAGTATATAGTACAGAGTTGGTCCTTACAATTAGCGTGGGGCAAGCCCATGTTCCAACCCTATGACCTCCCTGAAATAGTCAATGGTTAATTTTGATTGGGTTTCATTTTTTATGAGTTGAGTAGGGCTGTCCGTGGGGCAGGCTGGCCGAACTGGACGAGTAGGTTCGATCCGCGTTGATCCCGTATATACGTGTGTGTGTGTGTGTGTGTGTGTGAGATCAATGTTCGCTAATGGTGGCTCACCACCACATTTTTTATTTTTTTATTATTTATTTTAACACAAATGATTAAAATTTGTGACCCGAAATTTAGTGTCACCGGTTTTTTTAAGTAGGCGACAATTTAGGCAATTCTAGCTACCGGAAACCATCACTGAAAAGTGTCAAATTGTTGCCTCATTATTGGGCGCCAAATTTAGATGGCATGCAAATTTAGTTGGCACTCCAACAAATTTAGCAAATGGTCCAAGTTGACCAAAATTTTAACTAGCCATAACTTTCACATACGATGTTGGATTGTGTTCGAATTTGCATCGTTGGAAATATTAAGATGGGCTCTTCTATATGACCATAGTTTTAATAAAATACAAAAACTTTGATTTTTGATTTTTTCCTAACCCTTGTTTGATCATTGAGTCTTCTGAAGCCACTTGGATCACTATGCCATTGAAGGATATTGTTTTTCTTTTACTACAATTTTTCAAACGTTCTTTTGTATTTGCTGTGGTCCTTTATATTTCTTCCTTTCCTTGTTTGTTCATATCTAAGGGTTGTACTCGTTATTACATCTCATATTCTTCAACCTAACCTACCGAACTCACAATAGGAAATTCTACATTTTTAGTTCCAAATCAGCCTTTTTGTGTCAATTCTTGTTGAAAATAAGGGCTTCTAGTTGAAGGAGTATCCCCTGACTAGTCAATCTCTATTGAGGTGTCCCTAATTTCATCTGAATCCACTTATATATCTTATGTAGAGTGGACTAGTTTAGATTTCTTAAAAATCAAATCACGTTCTTCCTTTGTTCCAACCTACCATGTTGGATTTAACCATTTATTTTTAGCTTTTCTTGACCCTTTTGGGAAATATCTTACTAGATGCATGATCTACGATGAAAGGAAACATGCTCATAATTATAAAGAGGAGTTGATCTCACCTTACAAAATTATGCTAGAAACACTTTCTTGAATTCCATATGGTCCATATCAACACATATGTGATCATATGTAGTGGTGATCCACCTATTTTTTTAGGTTCTTCTATGGTAATATCTTCGCGGATATTTTCCAATATCTCAAAAAGAGTAAAACCCATAGAAATGTAGAGGCATATTTGAAAATCTAGTGCAAAAAGCATGCAAGGAATAAGTTAGAGCATCAAAGGAAGGACTCCATTGTTTCATATCAAGCAAGGTTCCCCTAAAACTAAAGTTTTGAGCTTAAAACCAAATCCATATCTTTAACAGGACCAAATTCAACAATGAATTGATCCTTGCCATAGTGAAAATAAAGGCCTCATATTTTATGTAAGGTTTTTGAAAGACGTAAATATTTTCATGAAAATCCACTAAACTAGAGGCCATTGAAATGACAAACAAACCCATTTATGAAATAGAAGGATTTCTAAAAGGAAACACATTTTACTGGATTATTAGTGATTATCAGAGCTTCCTCAATAAGAAAACAAGGATATTAAGAGACACTATTCATTATGTCACTAAAAGAAGCATTACCCATATTATGATTATGAGGAAAGAAACATATCTATAACAATAGACCATATTGATTCTTCCATAATAAAATTTATTCAAATAAGCTTCCCCAAAATGCAAGAAGTCACCAAGATTGACTAACCAATGACAACTATTTGAACTAGAGGAGTGGGGTACTAAGGAACATAAGATGGCTATGAGCCTCCAAGGAACAAAACCACCAAAGCCATATTCAACTATAACCGTTATAGGAAAAAGAAAGGGAATTAAGTCTTGAAAAAATAAGAAGGCCACAAAGGTAATGGGTAGCTAGGGAAAAACCCCAACCATCATGGCTATAACTATGAAGACATTGTCCCCTACCCTTTCATAATAGTACACTTCAATACAAACAAATTGCACATATTTAAATAATTATTTGATGAAAATATAGATATCATATTACTTAAATATTAGTGAATAAAATGTAAATAAATGAGTGTGATTGTGATAAAAAGAAAATAAAGAAATGAAATGTTTATCAATATTAAAAATTGAAGGCTAATAGAGACGATGTAGATATAAGAAAGATATATTATTAGAGGAAAACATATGAATAACACATATTATCAAATGAATTATGTTATGATATATACTTTCAAACTTACTTACCATGCAAAAAAAATATTGAAGTTTAAGAAATTTGAAAAATGTTCTTAATTCCTTAATACATGGCAGATGTAAGTTAATATTAATCCATACTAGTTGTGTGTGGAAACGCTTTTCACATGACAATATCTTAAAGATAAAATTCATTCGTCCATACACAACATAGAGATTTCTATCGAATTTACAAAAAATTTGATGAAAATCTGTACTTGCAAATTTGATCCCCTCGAAGAACTCAGAAACATATGTGGCCGACAATTGTCATCTGCTTAAATTTACTGTCAGCTTGACTTAACAGTGCATCATTATTTTTAAGACAAGGGAAGAAAAGTTGAGGTTATCAAAACAGTCAATCACATCTATCATATTGTGTAACTTTTAGGCAAAGTTGAGGTAATGCAAACCATCAATCACATCTATCATATCGTGTAAATTTTAGGGGGAACAGAGGGCGTTTGATTAATTATCAACAAGAATAATTAAAAAATATATATGTATAATCAAAATGCAGGATTTTTGAGAATGTACAGCACCGATAGATCTTCCTGAAACATATATTTAAGTGCAATTATTAATGTACGGAAAAAAATTTATTGACCTACATTTGAGCCGAAATGTTCTAAAAGTGATAGAGATGTTTATGCATGTGATGGCTACATACACCACCTTGTTATAGCCTCAGCACATGGAGGCAGCATAGCGGTCCGTAAAATTATTGAATGGAATAGTAGAACTGTGAAAGTTCTCATAGTACCTGTCATATGTTGCAGGATTATTCGGGAAGTAAGTTGATCGCCGCATATTTAAAGAACTTCTCTGCATAAACAAACAAAGGCTATTAAACAAAGCAGAGAGTTGCTGAAGCATTAACGGTATGCTCCTGCTTGAGGGGATGCATAACGCTACCGAATAGAGGATGTCCCGCACGCCCAACATGTTACAAATATTATAACTCTGAAGAAATGAGCGATATGTAGGTATTGGGTAGGACAAAAGAAATACCAGTATACCTCCGCTATTCAAAAGATAGACTGCCGAAATTGGAATGTTGATGCCAAAAAAGTCTTTACATATATATATCTATTTAGCAGGAGAAACGAAATGCCGGTACAGCTCCACTATTCAAATCTAAACGTCTGAAATTGAAACGCTGGTGGCGAAAAACTATCGATGGAATCTAATACTCTGCGAAATCGCAAATGGTCCAACCATTCCCTCATGACAGCACTGGCTTCTAAGCGAGAACATTCGATCTTTATGGTACAGTTGAAAGTTTTCGTCGCTGTCAAACGCCGAAACCAAGAGTTTTTTCGTCGCAAAATAACCACTCCCACCCAATACTCCGGGGATTGAACATTTGATGTCATAGCACATGGTATGTAGAATGTGATTGATTGGAAACCCTTATATTTCCAGTAGAACGTTCCAAATTTCAAGTCGGCGTAAATTTAGTCGTATCAAGTTTTAGATTCGTCGGAAGACTTTTTTCATTTAAAAAAGTTCTTTTCTAGAACCTCTTCCGAAGAAATGCTTGCCCAAATTAAAGATATTTCGGACACTCGTAAGTGATTACCGGTCAGGTTTATTGTTTCGGTGGTTGTTCGCTAGGGCAGAACCTAGTATCCCTTCAATTTAATTGAAATTTTGGAATATCCAAACCATGGTGAAAAATTTTCATGACTCTCGGTTGGACCTTGATTAATTTCTCGTTAAATGTTAGAAAGTAAAAGGTGGCCTAATATAATGTAGATTTTTCATGTTATTATATAACATGTAATAAATTTTCATTATTTTACTATGACCACCACAAGGGACACAAAACACCTTGTTGTAGAATGGTATTACTAATAATATTTTAGATTTTATAAGAAAATTAATATTGATATAAGTTACCCAATATATATTGTGTGTAAGTTTATTGATGTATTTTTTAGTCATCTCATTACCTATTATGACACACGAACATGATAATTTAGAAGGAGTGTTGGATTATTTATACAGAAAGAATATTCTTTGTGATCATTATAATGAGCAATAAACATATTTATAGAGATAAAATATATTTGTTTTTTCTTTTTCTTTTTATGTTTTTCTTCCATCTTTATTTTATAATTTCTTTTTTTGTGTTATCTATTATTTATTTTATTCTCTGGTTTATGTTTTTGGTTATTCTTCTTCACAATTTTTTTCTCTCTTTCTTTCCTTAAATTTATAGTTTTTTTTTCTCTTTTTTCCTTATTTTTTCTTTTACTTTAATATTATTATGATTATTGATTAACCTTTTTATTACTATATTTTTATCAATATCATTATTATCAAAATTATTAATTAATTTTTCGTTAATTTATCTAAACTTTATATTAATTTCTTAAAACATTATTATTTATTTTTTCAAACCCCTTATTTTTCAAACTATTTTTCTTTCATTATGATTGAAAAATTACATGTTGTAAATGCTTTCAGCATATGCTGTATCGTGCTTTGCCACTATGGGCATTTTCAAAAATGTTTCAGTTTGTCAAAATCTTAGAGTTCTTTGTGCAATCATCAGCAAGCAAGGTGTCCAGTCATTGTCTCCTATAAAAAAAGTAAAATAAGGAGCTATAAATATGTCTATCATCTACAATAGAATCCACATACACGACCCAAGGTGATGTCTTCGCTGGAGCTCTTTGCATATATAGCATGTGTGTAAAATATATATACAATGTATGAGCCGAGCATATACATCAAAATTTTCCAAAAAAAAAACTGTAATCTAGGGGCTCTCTCCGTGTGGTAGTTTTGATCATTGTAGGGTGGATGATAGTAACAATATTCATTGGAGCTGCTTTGTTCATGCATCATCTACTCTCCTCAGGGTAGTACGTGGCCTCCTTGGAAAGCCAGGCTCACAGCACTGCTTGGAAAGCCAAAGTGACAGCATTGCTATTATGTCCCCTGTAAATGTGATTGCAGCACTGCTATTATGTCCCCTGTAAATGTGATTGCATGAAATAGTGTTGAACTGAGCCTTGAACAAATTCACTTCATCCAAATTATTATTGAGTGTGTAAGTGACAAACAATAATATTATTGAACTAATTTACTATGATTTTTGAGTCACCATATATGTTTAAATCCATACAATTATGACCGAGTAAAAAATGCAGAAAATGACGGAATGTAATGAGCTCTGCAAATCTTTCAAACTAATTAATTGAATATGAATTATGAATTAAATTTACATTATCAGTTAAATCCATTCGTAAGTCAAATTATTTTATTCATTCACTTTCTCATTTCTTATAATTCAAGTTATTTTCTTCACTTTCTCATTTCATTAGTATTCCGTCATATGGTTTGTTTTATTTATATTTCAACTTGTGACAAGACCAGTTTAATAAATATAGTTAAATTTTAAGAAATCTAATTTTAATTTCTTTTACTTTATTTTATATTTAAACGGTGGTAAAACTGTTTAATAATAAACTTATGGTATTTATAATTTTAATAAATACGTTTTTTATTTGTTTATTTAGCTTCATTTTATATAAAATTAAATCGTCGTCACACGTTTTTTTAATAAATCTATTTTTAATTTCATTATGTTCATTTTATTTTAAAGTGAGCTTTCTTAATAAATACATTTTAAATTTTCATAAATACATTTTATTTCTGTAAAAATTGTTTAATGTTGAGGATTTTGAGTAGAGAATTATGCCTGAGACTCCACCGTTGACAAGGATGATGTAATATCCTTCGCGCCCTTATCCGCAGGTTTAGTTTTTCCCTCTGTATCAGTGCTTCCGGTTTTGAGCAAGAGGGCTCTTGTTAGATGATAATTCCTACGACGTTTTACGTCATTGTGAAGTTTATTTTTGGTAATCTTCCTTCGACGTCATGTCCTTCATCCCTGTTCTTGAAGCCGCTACGATTAAGGTCCTTGACCAATTTGGTCCTTCGTCCCTGTTCTTGAAGCTGCTACGATTGAGGTCCTTTACCAGCGTGGTCCTTCAGCCCTGTTCTTGAAGCTGGTACGATTGAGGTCCTTTACCAACTTGGTCCTTCATCCCTGTTCTTGAAGCTGCTGCGATTGAGGTCGTTTACCAACTTGGTCCTTCATCACTGTTCTTGAAGCTGCTACGATTGACGTCCTTTACCAACTTGATTGACTTTTTCCCGAAATGTCGGATTGATTTATAGGTTCAATGGTCTGTGGCCAAGTTACGTAGATATCAATTATTGGATTTTTGAGTAGTTAAAGCCCTTAATCTCTAATGATTTAAATATATATCCTTAGAAAGCGTTTTCTTAATATTATTATTTAAAAAAGTGTTAGACTAGGTACTTATTTCTGATTTTGGTCTCCGGTTCTGGGCCAGAGCGGGGCTCTCTATCCAGCCTTGATTTGCCTCCTACAACCATTTTTATACATCAATTTAGACTGCTTCGGTTTGGCTAAGGCTCCGCAACTTAACTTTGGATATGTGGAATTTTGCTACTTTCAGAGTAATGGCTAATTTTTTTATAGGGAAATTCTATTTTCTAAGTGAAAATACAAAATACGAAGGCCACATATCCTAGCATTTGTTTGGAAATAGATTCTAGTAAATGGTTTCTTGCTGAAATTAATTAAATAAGTCTTTTAGCTGAAATTAATTAAATAAGTCTTTTATATTTATGTATACAACAATGAAATTAATAAAAAAAATCTTTTAGTTGTAGAGCTTGTTATGAGATTAGGCATTCCCTTAAATCCTATCTTAAAATCGGGAAAAATAAAGAGAAGAAAATCAATAGAAAACTAGTAGAAATTCTGACCATTATACATTCTTTCAAGAAGATCCTCGAGTTCCTCGCAATAGGCCCAATAGGAATTATGGAGCAATGAGGGAATTTTGGAAAAATATTTAAAACTTTTAGAACCCAAATTTGATCCTCCTAAAGACCAAGGACTTTAATGTGGCCATTTCTAATACCACATTTAAAAATAGAAAAACAAATATTTTTCGAGACAATTTAAAAACGAAAACTTATGGCTTGATCATCCAATTTTTCATAAAGGCAAGAACAAAACTTTGAGTGTGTTTTTCCATAAAGAAAAAGAAAATAAAAACAAAAAGGCTGGCCCTTGTGCAAAGCGAAATGATGAAATGGTCACCCGAGGTCATTCAAGAGCGAAATGATGAAATGGTCACCCGAGGTCATTCAAAGGATTGTGGTATGTTAGACTCTACAAAAAAAACATGGATTGGACTTATGTGGGAAAAAAGATAAAATGTAATTTTCCAAGAATAACTAGAAGCCAATTCAAGTTGAAATAACTCCAAGATGAGAATGGTTACAAGTATATCTAGATTTCAGGGATATTTTGAAAAGTCTTTAATTTGAATTGCGACAAAGTTTAAGAAACGAAGAGTTTTCTTGTTAGGACTTGCATTGTTTTTAGATGTTCTAACTCTTTTCTCTTAAAAGAATTGTAATAATTTTGGGTGAGACTTAATTTTTTTTAATACAAATTTTCTCTATATATATCCTTCATTTTAATGGTAACCTAGTTAATGATCCCTTTAAGTTCACCACTTAATTCTTTCTATTCTTTTTAACACAATTTTCTCTATTTCTCTCTCCATATATATATAATTTTAATGGTAACCTAGTTATTGTTCACTTTAAGTTCAATGGTTCATTCTTTCTCTATAAATACCCCATCAGTATTTTCCTATCCATTATGTTTTACTTTGTAGTGAGACAAGTCCCAAAAAAACCATATAAACCCCACATAATATATATCAAGAAACTTATATAAACATGATTATGGACGATAGAAATATACAACTAAGAAAAAAGTAACATAAATGATATTCTATTTTATATGAAATTATTTTATAAATAAAATGTTTATAAATAAATATGAGTATTTACTTTAGTTTATTTAAAGGTGATGATACCACTCCAAAAGTATTTACCAAAAGTTAAATATCTAGATAATCTATAAAATTAAATATTATTTTCATGTTCATGATGATGATGATGATGATGATGGTTAACGTCCACTGAGACCAAATAATGATCTATCAGACCTAAAAAGACAAATTATTTATTTTGATTTAAGATTTTATTCCTATGCTCAAAAAGCTTGGAGAGAAGCCTCCCGAGTTCACTATAATTTTGGCATTGTAAAAGGCTAGGAAGGTCAGTATTGTAACAAAGGTTGTGAAATTGAGATCTAATGTGGTTGTATGCAGGGCATTCTAAGAGGAAGTGGTTTTCATCCTCGATGCTCCTATTCTCACAAAAATGGCAGATCCTTTCCATCCATGGCGTTTTAGGAACTGCCCAACGGCCAATTTCACTATGGAGCTCATGAGAATTCGTTCTAATCTTTGCTATATTAATTTTCTTCTTTGAGCTAGTTAGAATAGAGAGATACTTTTGATCTTCAAGGGTGGGGTTGATGACCTTCTTATAATAACTTAATTTTCTTTTAGACGCTAAATCTTTCTCACACCACAATTTTTCTTTGAACTTAGAAGTAACAATATCTTTAAAGTTATTTATGTTTTGCAAAGCATCATTCTCATTGATCTCCCAATAGTTTAACCAGTGATCCGGATTTAAACAGGAACGCAATAGATTACAGAGATAACCATAAATACAGAGATGCAATAACCATAAACACATAGATGCAGCGGAAATAATGCTTCATTTCATTAATGGAAAATACTGAAATATGCTTACAACCAGAAATGGAAATAAACCAGCTAGGGCGATGGTAGCTTATCTCTGAGAAGAGATGTGCGGCTACATGCCTCTGAACTGTTCCGAACTGTATTACAATGAGGCTCGAAGGCCTATTTATTGTTGAGAAACAATGGAAAACCCTTCACATCCCGAAACCTAACCCTAGAAGATGAAACGCCAAATTGTGGGCCCCATTTGGGTAAATTGGTACATCAATTTCCCAGGGTCGTAACTTTGGCATACGATCTCCGTTTGACGCGTACGATAGCTCGTTAGAAAGATCTATTCGAGTACTACCACTTTGGGAGGCAACATCGGTCCATGGACCCATGTTGCCCCAGAATCCCAAAAAAACGTCGTTTAGGGTCTCAAAACGGCTCCGGAAGTTCAGGACCCAAAAAACTGCTAAAAATAGTAAACTGTGCTACAATTTAGGAAACTGAAAAGACTGAAAGAGACAGTTGTGGGGGTCCAAATGGGATAGGTGGGTGGCCACCAACATCCACCTGGATCATTCCTCCCCCCTTAGGAAGCAATGGTCCCCATTGCGTTGAGTTCCTCTATCTGCTGAACTTGTCCTGCAATCTCTGATGTGTCCAGTAATGGTGGGAAGCATGGTCGACGATGGTCCATATTGAACACTTGTTGCGGGCAAAGGAATGGAGGAATGATGTGCTCCAAAGCATTGTTCCCCACAGCCTTGGTACTACTGTAAGGACCTTGTTGGAGTGGTCTGAGCTTCCGACGGGTTCTGGTAAGGCGTTCTCTCTGCAGATGCAACGAGACTTTGTTGCCCACCTGAAACTTGTGTGGTACCCCTATGGGTGAGGAGAAGTTGTTCCTGTGTCTTGTCATGACTGTATCCCTCTGATGTTGCTGTTGTGTGGAGGAATCCTTTGCGGGTGTCATGGATGTAGCAACGATCTTCCCCTTACTTTGGGAGCGAACCAGACAGATGAATTTCCTGGTCTGGGAGATGAGCTTGCTGCCTTTTTTGGTAGTGATCAAAGATGTGGCGGTAGGTGGGGCTACCTCCGGTATCCTGTATAATGAATTATTCAAAGAAATAATGACAACACGAGGCTTGGACTCATACACAGCATGTCGCCTCCACAAGTATGGCTGGCCTAATAATACATCACAAACATCTAGAGGTGTAACATCACACAATACCTCATCTGTGAAGGGTTTGATACTGTAGGGAAGGCGGCACTGCTGACGAACTTTTAGATCTCGTCCTTCATGAAGCCACCCGATATTGTATGGTTGTGGATGTGGTGTAGTCGGTAGGCCCAACCGCTTCACGACCTCTGCTGAAACAAGGTTCTTTTGGCTGCCACTGTCGACAATGAATTGTAGCGGCGAACCCTTCACCCACATCTGTGAGTGGAAAAGATGTTCCCCCTCCTCTGGATCTGTAGGTTCATTCTTCTGGATCTTGGCAGTGGCAATAGTGGCGCTGGGATCTGCATCAATGATATGCTTCCCTTTGCCATTCCCCTTGTTGGGTTCTGGCTCAAGATCAGAACATGCATCTAATTCGGAAGCCTTCAACTCAGCCACCAGTGACTGCTTGGTCCGACACTCACTTGTGTTATGTGTGGGACTCTTGTGGAACTCACACCACTTTCGTGTGTCCTTCTTCGGCTTCGTGGTGTTGTTCTTTTCTTGCGGCTTCGACGGGTTGTCTTGGGTCACCCCACCTTCGCTTTGTCCTTTGGGCTTCGGATTTGCAGATCCAAAGTCTCGCTTCTTCTGTTTGAACTTTTGTTTGATTTTGACAGCGTATCGGTATGCTGTGCCGAGTGAGGAGATGTTCAAGAACCCCATCTCTTCCTGGATGTATCTGTGTAGGCAACCGCGGTATTTGAGTACCAGATGCAGCTCAGTATCTTTGATACCCAACTGTGTGCGAAGGGTATGAAAAATGTTTGTGAACTCCGGCACATCTTGGTCTCGTCCCTGCCGCAGTGTGGTCCATTTGATGTATTTGTCCTCATAGCTTCTGACAGGGTAGTACTGCTCCTTGATGGCATCCCGGAACGAATCCCAGGTGGGTGCGGCTGAAAATAGTGAGCCAGTACTTTCATCCTTCTGCTCGCAGTAGGTTTCCCACCAATCCTTGACGTGGGGGGCTGCTTTGAGAAGAGCAAAAACAATCTTTTCCCGACTCGAAAATTCATGAACAGAAAAATAACCCTCTAGCAGATTTAACCATTTATCTACGGCATCTGCGTCTATCTGACCCTCGAATATGGGGATTTCAAAATTAACTTGTACCTTAAAGGGTGTGGCGTTTCTAGAGTAGCTGCTGGAAGCTGATGCGTTGCTTCTGGGTAGCCGCTAAAGGATCTGGGCAAAGCTGTCCATCATTGCGTTCCGTTGTCGCTCGAGGGCTTCTTCGAGCAAGATTTTGATGGGATCTCCTGCCCCCTCGTCTTTCTTCTCATCCGCCATGGGAGGCCGTCGGGATTTGCGAGGTTGGTCTTGCAAAGGTTCGACCAGTTCAAGCCCTAACTCCTTATATCCCGACCTCGTTGGGGACATGCAAAGAAAAACAGAGAAAAAGCAGACCGCTCTGATACCACTGATCTGGATTTAAATGGGAACGCAATAGATTACAGAGATAACCATAAATACAGAGATGCAATAACCATAAACACATAGATGCAGCGGAAATAATGCTTCATTTCATTAATGGAAAATACTGAAATATGCTTACAACCAGAAATGGAAATAAACCAGCTAGGGCGATGGTAGCTTATCTCTGAGAAGAGATGTGCGGCTACATGCCTCTGAACTGTTCCGAACTGTATTACAATGAGGCTCGAAGGCCTATTTATTGTTGAGAAACAATGGAAAACCCTTCACATCCCGAAACCTAACCCTAGAAGATGAAACGCCAAATTGTGGGCCCTGTTTGGGTAAATTGGTACATCAATTTCCCGGGGTCGTAACTTTGGCATACGATCTCCGTTTGACGCGTACGATAGCTCGTTAGAAAGATCTATCCGAGTACTACCACTTTGGGAGGCAACATCGGTCCATGAACCCATGTTGCCCCAGAATCCCAAAAAAACGTCGTTTAGGGCCTCAAAACGGCTCCGGAAGTTCACGACCCGAAAAATTGCTAAAAATAGTAAATTGTGCTACAATTTAGGAAACTGAAAAGACTGAAAGAGACAGTTGTGGGGGTCCAAATGGGATAGGTGGGTGGCCACCAACATCCACCTGGATCAACCAGGCCCTTATGTCCTTATGCCATCCTCGGTTAAGTCTTAGGTGGTTTTGGCTGGAATTTAAAGCTAGCTTAGGGAGTCTATGATTGTCTATGTTATTGAGCTTGTGCTTGTACAACAGAAACCTGAGCATAGCTAGGCTCTCAATAGGAGAAAGACCTGCTTCTATAAGGAGAATAGGATAGGGTGTATTACTTTTACATGGAACATAATATATCACATTTACATTTAAAAAAATAATTTAATAGTTTTTATAATAGGATACAAAATAATTTAATATTAAGATGCAAAAGATGAGGGTAAATTACCTAAATTTATTATTAAATTAAAGAAAAAAATGATTGATTTTATAAAAAATTAAAGCATTTTCAAATTATTTATTTATTTTATATTAAATTATCAATACTTTCTCATGAAGGTAGATTACATAAATTTATTACTAAAATTAAGAAAAAATTGTTAATTTTATAAAAGAATTAATTCTTTTAAAATTATTTGTTTATTTTTATATTAAATTATTAATAATAAAGAAGATATATTTAACAAAAGGTATATAATAGTGATGATGATTAATGTCTATTAGGACCAATGTGATTTATAAGAACTTAAGATTAGATATTAATTGAGTTTTTATATTTATTTTTATGGTCAAGAAGAAACAAAGAAGCATTGCAAGATCACTATAGTTTTGTTTACTTAATAAGCCAAGAAGGTTGGTAGTGCGGAAAGTGTGTTGGAAATGAGAAAGGAGTTAAAAGAAAAAAAATACTACTCGTAAATAAAATAATTTAGTATAATATTAATTAAAATATTGGGGTAGCCCCACATGGGTAGGGGAGTTGGTAATCACAATGCAGTGAAGTTCCTTAGAAAGGTGGGCTCCGTACTGAAGGTCATGAGTTCAATTCCCCCGGACTAACCCGGAGCTGTGGAGAGGGGCAGACGCAGTTTCCTAGGGGTTATAGTGGTAGCGAGTAAAAAACAAAATTGGGGTATTATGAGGATGATGCAGAGTGTCAATTAAGATGAATGTGGTCTATCAAATCTTAAAAATCTAAAATGTTAATTTTGAATATTAATAATTTTGAATATTGATATCAAATTTATATTAAAATAATATTTGATTTAATATTTTTTAATAAAATATCTTTAAGCATAAAGTAGATGGTGACAAGGTGTTTTTATTAAGGCACACTATGATGTAAAATGCGATGCTAAGAAATAATGTGGTCTATCATACTTAAATGTTCTAGATGTCAACTACTCAAACCACAAATTAAGAATATTGGTGGTTCGAAAACTCAAATAACATACACTAACTATATATATATATATATATATATATATATATATAAATTCCAAAAAATAAATTAAATTATTGATATTAAACCACATGCAATGAAATTTTACTTTTGGAAGAGTTACAAATTTATAACTCGGAAAAAAATATTATGGAAATAAAAAATATGTATAATATTTTTTTATTAATTTAATATTTTTTTTGGAAATTTATATATTTATATTTCATTTATTTTTATAATAAATTTTGTTTTTTAAATTTACTTATTTAGTTTAAAATTTTATTTAAAACCATTATATTCATGAGTTTTTTTTTAATGAAAGAGGAATATTTACCAAAAATTAAAAATTGAGTATCTATGATGAGCCATAAATTTTAATATCGTTTATAGATCAAATGTCTAATAAAATCTCAAATAGTTTTTGATATCGATAAATTATATAATAATTTAATATATTGATTTTAAATTATTATATATTGATTTTAAATTCAATAATTTAATAGGTTGATTTTAAATTTATTTAAATAAATTTGTTTTTTGGCCAATAAATTTATCAGGGGTAAAAATTATTATTTTTTTTCTAAGTTAAGACTAACCTAAGTACCCACGGGGGATTTGAACCGGTGACCTATCACAAGGAGTGCCTTAACAAGGCACCCATTCACCGTCAATCCAAAGCCCCATGGGCGGGGTAAAAATTATTATTAAAGTAATGATTTTATTGGTTTTAGTTGATGTTCTTGAATCATAATTAAAATAAAGGAAATACTTTTTTGGTTATATATATATATATATATATATATATATATATATATTGAAATAAATTTGATGTTGTATATTTATGTACAATTTGATAAAAAAAACTGTCAAATAATAATTCAATAAATAAATTTTAAAATTGCTCATAAATAAAATATTTCAATCTTATTTTGATGTTAATATAATATATAGTAATTTAGTACAACTATGTGGTCTTTACATTAAATAATAATAATTTGTGTTTACTCATTTTTTATAATATAACCAATTTATATTTATTTAGTTCTTTATCTATTAGCCATGTAGAGGGATCAAATTTCTTGAGGTGAAAATCTTCTTTTTGGAATGTATCGCTCGAGAAAGGTATGCACCTCAAGGGATCTTAGTGGAGAGGGATCAACTCTTGAGGTGCAAACCTTCTTTTCTGAATGTATCATTTAAGAAAGGTATGCACTCATTTGAGAAAGGTATGCACCTCGAGGGATTTTAGTCCTCTCATGCTAAATGGAGAGTTAGATGGAGCTAAACAACAACAAAGTCACATTTCTTTATTGTCAATTATTATGTATATCTTTGAGATAAAATTCATACTATGAAATTTACATTATGTTTTCTTTCCTTGACATGAAAATACCATTATTTACTTTAATTTAGTGGGTGTTTCTTGTCTTGAATGGTTTTTATGTATTTTGGATGCTTTCAGTAGTTTGTGTGTTTATGTGTTTAGATTTTGATGGTAATTTTTACGAGTGTTTCAATTGGTTTATATTTCTATACATGTATGTAATTATTTGTTAGTAATTAGTTGTTGGTGAAGTGGGAAGATAAACATGTGAGTAGTTTGGAGGAGGATTGATATTGAACATCTATTCATTTAATTTTGGGTATTACAGCGTGTTAAAAAGAGCAACAAGAAATCCTAATTTAATTTGTCCTTGAATTAAATTAGGAACTAAATTGAAATTCTATTCTCATAGTAACTTGTAATAGTTAAGTAAGTTAATTTTACTTAGTTGGCTTAGTAAATTCGAGTTGGAAGTCTATTTACAATCATGTAGAGTGACTCCTAAATTTTAGGGGTCCAAGTTGAGTTCCTTTGAGTTGTAATTAGTTAACTCAGTCTAACTGAGTTGTAGTCATTTAAACTAGTTCAAATAGTTGGAGGAACTAGTAGGAGGTCTAGTAGTGGGAAACAACTTCAGTGCAACTTCACTACTCCACTAGTTAACTGAAGATTCACTCATAAATAACTCATGCATGTCAATTCAGAGAGAGACCCAGTTGAGATTAGAGTTCATCGACAATGTACTATCAGTTGTAGAGTAGAGAGATAGATTGTACTTGTGCATGAATTATTCGGGTTGAACAAGCATTGTACTTTCTTCTTGGATATTGTTGTCAATGCAATATAGATAGTCGGGGTTTTAAGCAGTTGATTTCCCCATAAAAATATTGTGTTATCTGTGATCGAAATTCTTCCTTTTCTTCTTAGTGTTTTCATTGATCAAATTTTGTTCTCATTGGTGAGTAGAGTAGATTCAAGTATTTTGTTCTAGCATATTACATAAGAAGTTTGAATCTACAAGTAAAAATCTACATGGTATCAGACCTGAAGACGTTATAGAGGAGGACAATATGAGTTTGTTATGTATTTGAAATCGAATTTGCAGGTTCATACTTCGGAGT